>OX453007.1:28164380-29452870 GCA_949699075.1 Asteroscopus sphinx
TTACGACACCCAATGACCCAACTTCTTATAACTTCAGTGTTTTCATATTTATTATAGTTTTTTAATTATTTATTTCCGGCCATATTCGCCATTTTCGGTCAAAGTTTTGTTCCTCCACAAGCAAATATGCAAAATATTTACGTTCCGCAAAAATGCGCAAAGATTAACAGAAATGTAATAATAGTTCATCATGGAATTTTAAGAACAACTTCATTCCTGACCATAGAGTTATTATACTGACGTAATGACCGACTTGGTCCTCTGACCGCACAGGTTTCTTTTACGAAATCAAATCTTTTAACAAAACCGAGTCTCACAAGATAACTCATCTTTATCTTCGTCATCTACTGATAGCATCCGTCAATATGATCCGACATCTATAAGTGAATTCGCACCGCGTAGCCACGTCCTGTCAAATTACGAGTCTATTTGAAAGAGGGTGTTGACAACACTGGTGCGATATTAAAAGTCCCAACTCAAGAGCTGTACCTGTTATTACCCCTGTGGTCGCGTCAGCTGTCTCTCGACCCATGTTAGGACCTTTGGTATGTGACTTCACGAATAAAGAATCAACAGGAGCAATGAAATGGTTTTAAGTTTTACGTAATTTACATTATTCTATTACACCTAGTTTTATTTAATTATTTCGCTGGATTCGTTTCTGCAAATGAATATTCTACGAAAAAGTCATTCAATGTGTATTTCATTTAATGTGTAGTGATCGCGAAAACCTAAGAAGTTAAAAAGTCATTCGTTGAGATATGTCATTCCTATACATTTTGATGAATTTGTTCAAATTAACAAATAAAGGCGTATAATTAATATTCCATTAATCGACCTACATAAACTTGTTACATACATTTTTAAATATTTCTATTCTTTTATTAAAAATAGTAGCCCTTGGGTATCAGGAATGATACTGGTCAATTATCCGTTCCGCGTGGTGCCGGACGTAAATGATTTACCAGAGTATGGGCAACAGCGTTCTCTGAGTATTTATTTAACCAACCAACTGTGATCGCCAACCCGCCTGCCAAGCATGGTGATTATGGCATATCCCCCCCTTTTTGGGGGAGGCCTATGTCCAGCAGTGGACGTCTTTTGGTTGAAATTATGAATGAATGTGTTCAATTATTATATGCTGAGATGGGGGCCTTTTTTAGTCTCATACAGGCATGTCAATTTTAAGTTTTTTTGTTAAATGTTTTTTTTTTTCTCTTGCCTGTACCGAGACTGAAATAAATGTTTTCTTTCTTTCTTTTTTTCTTTCTTTATGTCACCACGTCTGTATTAGTTACCATCGACGAAACTTTTGGCAGTAAGCGTTTTAGTGAAAGAACAAATGAAAATGTCCTTCTTCATCATCATCATCATTTTAGCCGAAAGACGTCCACTGCTGGACATAGGGCCCCTCCAAGCATCGCCACAACGACCGGTCCTGCGCCTCCTTCATTCACTTTTAATTAAGTACCTATTATATTACTGAACTGAAAGGGTCGTTCTGGAAAATGAAATATTCGCCAGGTAAATGTGGGATGTTACTAGCATTATAGAAGGCAATTAAATGAAAATACCTCTTTGTAATCCGCAGGTTTTATATTAGGTAGAGGAAGGAAATAATATTGCTTCGGTATTAGGATCAGTAAGCCGAAGTGGCAGTAGGCTGGCCATGTCTGTTGAAGGACCGATGGCCATTGGAGCAGACGAGTCCTTGAGTGGAAACCGCGAATCGGCAAACGCAGCGTAGGGCGCCCCCCTGCCAGGTGGACCGACGACCTAAAGAACGTGGCTGGGGGGGACTTGATGCGAAAGGCAGAGGACCGAGCGTTGTGGCGCAACTTGGGAGAGGCCTATGTCTAGCAGTGGACTGCGATAGGCTGAGTTGATTGATTAGCGACCGAGGGGCTGGAAAAATACAAAGTGTGAAAATAATTTGTAATCCAGATTTACTTAAAAAAAAAATATAAATAATACAATGCAGTTTGTATTGCGTGTAGTTTGTAAAGTTTATTAAAAAAAAAAAAAAGACTCGTAGCAGACAAAAACAGAAGCATAAAAAACAACAACATAAAAAATAAGTTGCCTGTACGAGACCAAAATGACCCCCTATCTCAACATATGCTGTAAAACCGAAATGATGCACCATATAATATTAAGATGTCAAGAAAGAAAATGTCGTGGAGAAATTTCATGTGGCACATTGTTTAAAAAAATCGATCCTATGGAGAAAATCCGACAAGACACCCCATTCGTTTTTTTAGTGTTATTATAAGATGCTCATAAGAATCATTAGACCCTTTCTCCTTTCCTTTTATTTATTTATTTTTTTGTAAGAACCACCAGGGGTCGCAACATTTTCGTACAAAATGCAAGTTGTAACTACAGTGGGCCATAAGCGATGGCACCTAGCCGTTCAATAAAAAATGATTTTTTGATCCAAACCTTTCAAGGGTTAAATCTGACTATACCAGCCTGTTGTGGTAGATCTTACATCATAAACACATACTAATATACGCTATATACTAAACATGAGTATATTTAACATAGTAAGTTTGCCACTTCACAAGATCAGCGTATTTCAAGCTAAATAAGACGCAAAAGTCAACTAGAGGAAATGGATTATACGGAAACGATGCTAGGAGCATCGTTTCCGAGGAAACCCTTGAGAGTTTTACTATATCTCACTACTCGTGCCTTTAAAGCCAATACGTTAGTAGGTGTTATATGTGCTCTTAACACGCCCCTTGTGTTAGTGCTGCTTGGAGCGGAAATTCATTACGTCATTGAAAAACATCGTTATTAGGGTTTCTGTGGGTCTTTCAATGGTTATGTTCACCTTGGTTGTATATCTGTTGCCAAAGAGATGCGCTAACTTCCTTAGTTCTAGGCTAGTGTTCACTTATAATAATTAATTTATCTTTTTCTCACGCACTCATCACGCCTGTATTTCCCAACAGGGGTAGGCAGATGTGTATAGTACACCCACATTTTTCCAGTAATGTTAGCAGTCCCATGTAATAGGGGCCGAGCCTTTTATCATTAACTGAGCACAAATCCAGACTCCGGGCTGCTACCAACAGCTGCTACTGAGAATTTAGAAAAATATACAAAAAATATGGTAAACGATCGTTGACTTGGAAAATTAATATTGGTTAACACAAGCCTAATTCAATAAACCTTTTGTATTTATTAGACGCTAATGGATGTAATTTTCTAGAGCCAAGTCGTCCGGTCAATATACATAAGGTCATAAGCCTTTAAACCTCTTTCGATGCGTTTAACAACATAACAGCACTGCCTCACAAATGCGAAGAATCTAAGAATAATTTTGTATCAGACGGTCGTAAAATGCGCAGATTGTATACACTTTAATATATTACCCTACATTATTCATGACAAGTTTAACAAAGCTAATACCTGCCCTCTTATTTGGGGCGATGCATATAAATTTTAATAAACTTTTCACATAAAGAACAAAAACGTTGCTGGCGTGAAATTTAAAATCTCGGCCCTTACATTTTACATGAGGAAAATATGCAAAGTGTATGTATTATAAGAAATATTAAAAGCTAGCTCAAGCTAGCTCGACTGAACCGTTTAGTGCTCAGGATTAAACGACATACGACACTGAAAGCTCTTTGACACTCAACGAACGAGTAATTGAATGTACGCCCAAAGTAAGTCTCGCGTTTTATACACGAGAGGAAATGTCGTCCAGCTGCAGAGTCGGTAGGAATGTTCGAAGAAGCTATCGTTATAGGATTTTAGATTAGAACAATTCTGTCTTCGTCTACTGGAATTGAAATGTTATTTTAGATTTGAGTTATAATAAAACAAAGTTTAACCGGATTAAATCGCATATATTATTTAAATTGGTTTTCCTGAAGTTTCGAAAGCTTTGCATCATTTCGTGGTCGCAGGTAGACTAAGATGGCAAGCGTTTCCTTTACGGATATTAAAAAAAAAAAAAATACTATCGTACAATATTATTAATTAAGATGGTTTCAATGCATGTAGTAATCACTTACAATATCATTATCTTTTACAGTGTTGCGTGCTGTTTGGGACTTGATTATTTTTAGGACTGGGTTCCAAACAGGTTTTTATTATTATAATGTGTAGTGATCGCGAAAACCCAAGAAATTATTAGATTTGAGTTTTGTGTAATGTGTGTGGTCAAAACATGATTGCATATGTACCTTCTTCTACAGATGTTGACGTCGTATTGGAATAACCCTGACTGACTTATGTAAAGGTGTACCGATACACTTTTTAGGAAAGTACTAGACAGTGGTGCCGATTCTCTTGTCACAAAATTCTCTAAACTAGACTAAAAATCTCCTAAATTTAGTTTAGTCCTGTCAAACGACGTTTTCTATTCTGAAATTCACTTTAAAACTAATTTTTGGTTTGACAGGACCAAAATTAGTTTAGTTATTCAACTTAGTAAAAATTGACATTTTGCTATTCTGTAATTGACGTTTTTCACCTAATATTAGAAATGTCAACCTAAATACATGTCGACTACAATTAGTTATCAACAACTAAAATTGCAAAGCTTATTTTATTCATTTTTATAGTTTTTAGGTAGTTTAAAATAAATAATGGATGCCTACTATGTGGTTGCAGCTGTTGTAGATTCAGCAGAAAGGTAAATTGTTCATAGAAATATACAATGAAATTTATAATTTCGATAAGAAGAGGTACCTATATAATAAAGGATAAGAAGTACATAAATCCATACAATGGGAAAAAAAAATCTATGTTTGACATTCAATTCTATCATTTTATGCTAATATGTGTCCCTAAAACCAGTCGGGGTAAGTTGTGAATTTGGGGCCTTCCCTGAGGGGGAGCTTTCAACGTGGCCTTGAATGAGGGCACCTTAGTGGGTGCAGGTGGCCTGGGAGTGGGTGCCGGGACGGAAATGTCCATTAGCGCTCGGGGGGCAGGGGCCGTGGGGGCTGAACGAGAGGGGGGGAGGGGCGGGAATTGGCTCTGCTGGCCTCCCCTGTTGAACCAGGGGTTGGGCCCAGTTGGGCCCACGTGTTTAGCTTTGGGTCCTAGGGGCCCGTGGCTATTTGGTATCGGGCCCAAACTTTGCCCAAGTGGGCCAAGTTGATTGGGGATGGGCCCAGGTGGGCCGAGTTGATTGGGGGTGGGCCCAGGTGGGCCTCTACGGAATGGGGGCTAATAGGGGGTGTTGGGGTTAGGGGTCCCGAAGGAGGGGGCTGCCATACCAACGTGTCCGGAGGCACATTTCGCCAATTTGGCGTTTTTCTGTTTGGGTGCTTTCGGGCATCCGCGATAACTCGCCGGATGTCCAGATTGCCCGCAGAGGACACAGCTGGGGGCCTCTTTGCACTGGTCCCTCTCTTTGGGACGCTCGCACTCCCTTGTGCCGTGATCACCCAGGCACTTGACGCACCTAGGCTTAGCGTAGCAATTACGCTGTGAGTGGCCATATAATTGGCAACGGTGGCACTGACCAGGCTGACTGGACTTGTGCGGGCGCTCTATCTTAATGCCTGATAGGTGGCAAACCGTTTTAATGTTAAAAATGGCTTTTGCGTCCTCGCAGGGCTCTCATATGACTAAGACCATTTCGTATGGGTCTCCGTGTTTACCACGGAACATACGGTGTACTTCGGTGGCTGGGATGCCTTGTGACTTGAGGTCACTCAGCAGTGACAGTGTTTACAATGCGACTGGAACGCGTTGAACGTCTCAAATCCAACCGGCGTCGGAGCGGAAGAGGTGGAACGTGACGATAGCGGCCTCGACCGGCGACGTCTAACTTTGACAGCTGACAGCTGACAGCCAGATATACTTTCTCTCTACTACGAACTGACGACAAGAGCGCGGACGCAAAAAATCTGTCGCGAATATTTTAATCTCAAACTTGTAAAAAAGAGACAAATAAAACGTAGAATCAATATAACAGAACCTGTTTTCTTGAAGACGACCCCAACATTTGGTGACCCCGACGTGATTAAAGAAAAAACTGAAGATTGAGACTACGATGCAGCCGCATTGTTCCTGCTACGGCTGCTACTTCAACGGATGAAAATGGCTTGTGTGTGACGTGTTTTTTTTGGTTACTACTTACAGGGAAGTACGCCCAGTTTTAGTATCTTATTTATTTTACAGTTTTCTTAATGCTGCAGTCTGCCTAACAGTGTTCATTGCAAAATAATTACTTCAAAGCCCGATCACAACCGTATTTCTAATATCTAAATGATTAAAATATCTATGGAGTCAGACTGAAATTACTTTCTGTGTCGATTTTCCTTACTATATGACAAGAACCTAGGTTCATACCTAGGACCCTACTTCTACCTAACTTTGCTTGCATTTCGCTTACGGGACCACCCTGGCATTTTCCAGATTCGCCGTGTGCACCTGCTTCTTGGGTCCTGTTGGAATGCTCTGCTAAAAAGAAAGACACCTGCCTGCACTTCACAGCTTGCGTCCTGTGCTGCGTGGCCTGCTTTGCTCGTGTGCGAGTTGCTGACTGACGAGTGGTTGTCGTAGCTATTGCACGACTTGCACGGTTTGGCTTTTGATTTTTGTTTTAACCGAGATACCTGTTACCAGAATTGGTACTGTATACCTACTTAATCTTTAACAGTCTGTTCAATTTGTTGTGCTTTTCATTATGGCTGCTGAATTAAAACCTCTTATTCAGCAACGTGGAACGATGAAAGCTAGAATAACTATATTTTCAAAATATATAAATACTGTTATGCTGATAGGTGCTGAAAGCATCTCTAAACAAATACTCGCTGAAACTGAGATAAAACTGTCAAGATTCAGAGAGTTATTAAACCAGTTTGATAATTTAAAAACTAAAATTGAAGGTTTAGAACCTGAACAGTTAGAAGAGAATGATGTAATTGAGAGTGACTTTTGTTCAAACATTGCTAAAGCTCAAGTGTTAATTGATAGTCTTGCACCTAGTATTGTACTACCTGAAAATGCTAATTCTCATTCAATAACTAGCTGCCAGAATATAAAACAAGATAGCCGAAACTATAGCATAAAGCTGCCTACCATACAGCTGCCTTCCTTTGATGGAAACTATTTAAAGTGGATGGAATTTCGAGACACTTTCGATTCTTTAATTAACAATAATGATACTATTCCTGATATTAACAAGTTCCATTACCTACGTTCTTCGTTAGAGGCAGGCGCATCTAATATAATAAAGTCAATAGAGTTCACTGGTACCAATTATAAATTAGCTTGGAGTTTGCTTATCGAGCGCTTTGACAACAATCGTATACTTACAAATAATCATTTAATGGCTCTTCTGAATTTTGAAGCAATTAATAAGGAAAATTACAAGTCACTTCGCTATATGATAGATTACTACGCTAAAAATCTTCGTGCCTTATCTTCTTTGAATGAACCTACAACTCACTGGGATACTTTAGTTGTTTTTATAATGGCCACGAAACTAGATGGTGTTACAAGTCGCAAATGGGAGGAACACAGGAGTACTATTCCTACTTCTCCAACACTTGAGGAGTTTTATAGTTTCTTGCGTAATCGTGCTGACGTGCTAGAAACCTTGCAGTATAGCAAGAATGATTTATCAATCAAAACTGAAAAACGTTCATCTTCTTATAATAAGGACAATAAGCACACAAAATCATTTGTTTCTTCTTCGACAAACGTAAAAAATTGTGTTGTATGTTCGCAAGATCATTTACTTTATAAGTGTGATAAATTCAAAGAGATGTCATTGGATTCTCGATACAATGAAGTTTCAAAGCACAAGCTCTGTCATAATTGTCTACGCCCTGGTCATTTCTCGGCTCACTGCAAACATAATTCTTGCAAAATCTGTAACAAAAGACATAATTTATTACTGCATAAATCACAGTCCAATAATGATAAAACAAACTTACCTGTTGATACTTCTTCTGTGACATCACTTCCTCAAGTGGCGGAGTCCTCTCAGACGTCTACTGTCACTATGTTCAATCCTATATCACTCTCCGTGCAAATTCCCGGGCAAATTCTCTTATGTACTGCTCAGGTGGAATTAGTTAATAGCCGATCTAATAAAACATTCATTGTTAGAGCTCTTCTAGACAATGGAAGTCAGTCTTCATTTATAACTGAAAGTATGCAAAAGAAAATGAATCTGACTTGTTCTAATACTAATATATCAATTGCTGGAATAAATAATAAATTAACAAATACTAATAAAAAGTGTGATATACAGTTAAAATCACGGGTCAACTTATTCCAAACGAACATTTCTTGTCTTGTAGTACCGCAGATCACCGGTAAGTTGCCTAGCACAAAGATTAACCCTTCTCAATGGGATCTTCCTGAGTTTATAGAACTAGCAGATCCAACCTACTACTGCCCATCTGAAATTGATCTACTACTAGGGGCTGATGTTTACTGGGAAATTGTAGATTCTAAGCTAATTAAGTTGGGGAAAAATAAACCTACCTTACAGAAATCCAAGCTGGGTTGGTTAGTGTCTGGTCCATGTGGTATGGGCCATGCTACTACCATTAATTCTAACTTTTCTCAAGAAATTAGAGATTCTCTGACTAAATTCTGGGAAGTTGAAAATATTCTTGACTTGCCAACAAAAAATACTTTGCTTTCTGAGGATGAAAAATATTGTGAAAATCATTTTATTGAAAATACGGTCCGCCTGAAAGATGGCAGATTCTGTGTCAAACTGCCCTTGCGGAAAGTCGCTAATGAGGCTCTAGGGGACTCTTATCTTATTGCTAAAAGGCGTTTCTTTAATTTAGAAAAGAAATTAGATAAATCTAACATTAAAAATGAGTATATAGATTTCATTAATGAATATAAAAGATTAGGCCATCTTACCGAAATCAGCCGTCCTATTTTCGGTTACTATATACCTCACCACGCAGTAATTCGTGAAAGCAGTGAGACTACTCGCTTAAGAGTAGTCTTCGATGCCTCTTGTAAGACTTCTACAAACATATCACTTAATGATATTCAATTTGTTGGGCCAGTAGTTCAAGATGATTTAATGGCAATTTTGCTCAGGTTTCGTCAGTATACCTATGTAGTGACAGGTGATGTGGAAAAAATGTACAGACAGGTTATGGTTACTGAATCCCAGCGTCACCTGCAACTCATACTCTGGAGAGAGGACAAAGATCAAGAACTCAAAACCTTGCAACTAAATACTGTCACGTATGGAACAGCTTCAGCTCCGTATCTTAGTACTAGGTGTCTTATACAACTTGCAATGGAGTGCTCTGATGAAACTGTTTCTAATACGTTAAGACATGACTTTTATGTTGATGACCTGAATACTGGTTCAGACTCAAAATCTGTGTTAAAATCTACTCTTTCAGGAGTAATTAAAAAACTTTCTGAGGGTGGTTTTCCTTTGCGTAAATTTAGAACAAATTCTCCTGATATTTTTGATGATATACAAATGACTGATCAATCTCAAGACTTTAGTAAGCAATCCTCTGTGTTAGGATTAAAATGGACACCTAGCTCTGACACTTTGCACTTTACAGTCGAAATTAAACCTATTCCTAAAATTACGAAACGCTCTATACTGTCCAACTCGTGTCGCATATTCGACCCATTAGGCCTCTTATCTGCCTGCACTATTTTTCATAAAATCTTTTTACAGAAGCTCTGGTTACTTAAAATAGACTGGGATGATGAAATTTCGAAGGAGATGGAGAACTCATGGATAGAATTCTATAAAGAGACTAATAATTTTGCTCATATTAAGGTACCTAGGTATATTCTCTGCAACTCCCCAACCTATATAGAGGTTCATTGCTTTACTGATGCCTCACAAGATGCCTATGGTGCATGTATTTACTTAAAATCGACGAATAACTTGGGTGAAGTTGAATGTAACTTATTATGTGCAAAAACTAAAGTTTCTCCCTTAAAAACTGAAACAATTCCACGTCTAGAATTGTTAGGCGCTTTACTTGGTGCAAAACTACATTCTAGAGTTCTGCAATCTTTAAAAATTAAGATTTCACGCTCAGTATTTTGGACAGATTCAACCATAGTTTTAGGGTGGTTACACACTCCACCTAAAACCCTTAAAACTTATGTTTGCAGTCGGATTGAACAGATTCGTGATCTAACTGATATAACTACTTGGCGTCATGTACCTACCGAATATAATCCTGCTGATATGGCGTCTAGGGGCATTCAACCACGTCTTCTTTTTAGTAATACCCTTTGGTGGCATGGTCCTTCCTTTCTGGCCAAGTTTGAACATGAATGGCCCCAGTCTAAATCTACTTCTGTAACTTTACCTGAAACAAAAATAAATTTAAATATTAAAACCCTACCTAATGATGTTGTACCATTTGAAAAATATTCTAAATTATACAAATTGCAAAGAATATACGCTTACATACTAAGATTTATAAATAACATTAGAAAAAATAATACTAAACTAAATGGTGAACTTACTTGTTCTGAATTGAGTAATTCACTGATGCTTATAGCTAAAGCTTCACAAGGCGAAAGCTTTTCAAAGGAAATTCATTCACTTAAGACTTTAAATAAACTAAATTCTAAGTCACGGATTCTCTCTTTAAACCCATATTTGGATCAACATGGTGTATTACGTGTCGGTGGACGGATTGAAAATGCATCCCACTGTCCTTATGGGAAAAAACACCCCATATTACTTGACCCCAAACACACTTTCTCTAAACTTTTATTTGAGCTTCCTTCCTTCTTCATCATCATCATCATTTTAGCCGAAAGACGTCCACTGCTGGACATAGGGCCCCTCCAAGCATCGCCACAACGACCGGTCCTGCGCCTCCTTCATTCACTTTTAATTAAGTACCTATTATATTACTGAACTGAAAGGGTCGTTCTGGAAAATGAAATATTCGCCAGGTAAATGTGGGATGTTACTAGCATTATAGAAGGCAATTAAATGAAAATACCTCTTTGTAATCCGCAGGTTTTATATTAGGTAGAGGAAGGAAATAATATTGCTTCGGTATTAGGATCAGTAAGCCGAAGTGGCAGTAGGCTGGCCATGTCTGTTGAAGGACCGATGGCCATTGGAGCAGACGAGTCCTTGAGTGGAAACCGCGAATCGGCAAACGCAGCGTAGGGCGCCCCCCTGCCAGGTGGACCGACGACCTAAAGAACGTGGCTGGGGGGGACTTGATGCGAAAGGCAGAGGACCGAGCGTTGTGGCGCAACTTGGGAGAGGCCTATGTCTAGCAGTGGACTGCGATAGGCTGAGTTGATTGATTAGCGACCGAGGGGCTGGAAAAATACAAAGTGTGAAAATAATTTGTAATCCAGATTTACTTAAAAAAAAAATATAAATAATACAATGCAGTTTGTATTGCGTGTAGTTTGTAAAGTTTATTAAAAAAAAAAAAAAGACTCGTAGCAGACAAAAACAGAAGCATAAAAAACAACAACATAAAAAATAAGTTGCCTGTACGAGACCAAAATGACCCCCTATCTCAACATATGCTGTAAAACCGAAATGATGCACCATATAATATTAAGATGTCAAGAAAGAAAATGTCGTGGAGAAATTTCATGTGGCACATTGTTTAAAAAAATCGATCCTATGGAGAAAATCCGACAAGACACCCCATTCGTTTTTTTAGTGTTATTATAAGATGCTCATAAGAATCATTAGACCCTTTCTCCTTTCCTTTTATTTATTTATTTTTTTGTAAGAACCACCAGGGGTCGCAACATTTTCGTACAAAATGCAAGTTGTAACTACAGTGGGCCATAAGCGATGGCACCTAGCCGTTCAATAAAAAATGATTTTTTGATCCAAACCTTTCAAGGGTTAAATCTGACTATACCAGCCTGTTGTGGTAGATCTTACATCATAAACACATACTAATATACGCTATATACTAAACATGAGTATATTTAACATAGTAAGTTTGCCACTTCACAAGATCAGCGTATTTCAAGCTAAATAAGACGCAAAAGTCAACTAGAGGAAATGGATTATACGGAAACGATGCTAGGAGCATCGTTTCCGAGGAAACCCTTGAGAGTTTTACTATATCTCACTACTCGTGCCTTTAAAGCCAATACGTTAGTAGGTGTTATATGTGCTCTTAACACGCCCCTTGTGTTAGTGCTGCTTGGAGCGGAAATTCATTACGTCATTGAAAAACATCGTTATTAGGGTTTCTGTGGGTCTTTCAATGGTTATGTTCACCTTGGTTGTATATCTGTTGCCAAAGAGATGCGCTAACTTCCTTAGTTCTAGGCTAGTGTTCACTTATAATAATTAATTTATCTTTTTCTCACGCACTCATCACGCCTGTATTTCCCAACAGGGGTAGGCAGATGTGTATAGTACACCCACATTTTTCCAGTAATGTTAGCAGTCCCATGTAATAGGGGCCGAGCCTTTTATCATTAACTGAGCACAAATCCAGACTCCGGGCTGCTACCAACAGCTGCTACTGAGAATTTAGAAAAATATACAAAAAATATGGTAAACGATCGTTGACTTGGAAAATTAATATTGGTTAACACAAGCCTAATTCAATAAACCTTTTGTATTTATTAGACGCTAATGGATGTAATTTTCTAGAGCCAAGTCGTCCGGTCAATATACATAAGGTCATAAGCCTTTAAACCTCTTTCGATGCGTTTAACAACATAACAGCACTGCCTCACAAATGCGAAGAATCTAAGAATAATTTTGTATCAGACGGTCGTAAAATGCGCAGATTGTATACACTTTAATATATTACCCTACATTATTCATGACAAGTTTAACAAAGCTAATACCTGCCCTCTTATTTGGGGCGATGCATATAAATTTTAATAAACTTTTCACATAAAGAACAAAAACGTTGCTGGCGTGAAATTTAAAATCTCGGCCCTTACATTTTACATGAGGAAAATATGCAAAGTGTATGTATTATAAGAAATATTAAAAGCTAGCTCAAGCTAGCTCGACTGAACCGTTTAGTGCTCAGGATTAAACGACATACGACACTGAAAGCTCTTTGACACTCAACGAACGAGTAATTGAATGTACGCCCAAAGTAAGTCTCGCGTTTTATACACGAGAGGAAATGTCGTCCAGCTGCAGAGTCGGTAGGAATGTTCGAAGAAGCTATCGTTATAGGATTTTAGATTAGAACAATTCTGTCTTCGTCTACTGGAATTGAAATGTTATTTTAGATTTGAGTTATAATAAAACAAAGTTTAACCGGATTAAATCGCATATATTATTTAAATTGGTTTTCCTGAAGTTTCGAAAGCTTTGCATCATTTCGTGGTCGCAGGTAGACTAAGATGGCAAGCGTTTCCTTTACGGATATTAAAAAAAAAAAAAATACTATCGTACAATATTATTAATTAAGATGGTTTCAATGCATGTAGTAATCACTTACAATATCATTATCTTTTACAGTGTTGCGTGCTGTTTGGGACTTGATTATTTTTAGGACTGGGTTCCAAACAGGTTTTTATTATTATAATGTGTAGTGATCGCGAAAACCCAAGAAATTATTAGATTTGAGTTTTGTGTAATGTGTGTGGTCAAAACATGATTGCATATGTACCTTCTTCTACAGATGTTGACGTCGTATTGGAATAACCCTGACTGACTTATGTAAAGGTGTACCGATACACTTTTTAGGAAAGTACTAGACAGTGGTGCCGATTCTCTTGTCACAAAATTCTCTAAACTAGACTAAAAATCTCCTAAATTTAGTTTAGTCCTGTCAAACGACGTTTTCTATTCTGAAATTCACTTTAAAACTAATTTTTGGTTTGACAGGACCAAAATTAGTTTAGTTATTCAACTTAGTAAAAATTGACATTTTGCTATTCTGTAATTGACGTTTTTCACCTAATATTAGAAATGTCAACCTAAATACATGTCGACTACAATTAGTTATCAACAACTAAAATTGCAAAGCTTATTTTATTCATTTTTATAGTTTTTAGGTAGTTTAAAATAAATAATGGATGCCTACTATGTGGTTGCAGCTGTTGTAGATTCAGCAGAAAGGTAAATTGTTCATAGAAATATACAATGAAATTTATAATTTCGATAAGAAGAGGTACCTATATAATAAAGGATAAGAAGTACATAAATCCATACAATGGGAAAAAAAAATCTATGTTTGACATTCAATTCTATCATTTTATGCTAATATGTGTCCCTAAAACCAGTCGGGGTAAGTTGTGAATTTGGGGCCTTCCCTGAGGGGGAGCTTTCAACGTGGCCTTGAATGAGGGCACCTTAGTGGGTGCAGGTGGCCTGGGAGTGGGTGCCGGGACGGAAATGTCCATTAGCGCTCGGGGGGCAGGGGCCGTGGGGGCTGAACGAGAGGGGGGGAGGGGCGGGAATTGGCTCTGCTGGCCTCCCCTGTTGAACCAGGGGTTGGGCCCAGTTGGGCCCACGTGTTTAGCTTTGGGTCCTAGGGGCCCGTGGCTATTTGGTATCGGGCCCAAACTTTGCCCAAGTGGGCCAAGTTGATTGGGGATGGGCCCAGGTGGGCCGAGTTGATTGGGGGTGGGCCCAGGTGGGCCTCTACGGAATGGGGGCTGATAGGGGGTGTTGGGGTTAGGGGTCCCGAAGGAGGGGGCTGCCATACCAACGTGTCCGGAGGCACATTTCGCCAATTTGGCGTTTTTCTGTTTGGGTGCTTTCGGGCATCCGCGATAACTCGCCGGATGTCCAGATTGCCCGCAGAGGACACAGCTGGGGGCCTCTTTGCACTGGTCCCTCTCTTTGGGACGCTCGCACTCCCTTGTGCCGTGATCACCCAGGCACTTGACGCACCTAGGCTTAGCGTAGCAATTACGCTGTGAGTGGCCATATAATTGGCAACGGTGGCACTGACCAGGCTGACTGGACTTGTGCGGGCGCTCTATCTTAATGCCTGATAGGTGGCAAACCGTTTTAATGTTAAAAATGGCTTTTGCGTCCTCGCAGGGCTCTCATATGACTAAGACCATTTCGTATGGGTCTCCGTGTTTACCACGGAACATACGGTGTACTTCGGTGGCTGGGATGCCTTGTGACTTGAGGTCACTCAGCAGTGACAGTGTTTACAATGCGACTGGAACGCGTTGAACGTCTCAAATCCAACCGGCGTCGGAGCGGAAGAGGTGGAACGTGACGATAGCGGCCTCGACCGGCGACGTCTAACTTTGACAGCTGACAGCTGACAGCCAGATATACTTTCTCTCTACTACGAACTGACGACAAGAGCGCGGACGCAAAAAATCTGTCGCGAATATTTTAATCTCAAACTTGTAAAAAAGAGACAAATAAAACGTAGAATCAATATAACAGAACCTGTTTTCTTGAAGACGACCCCAACATTTGGTGACCCCGACGTGATTAAAGAAAAAACTGAAGATTGAGACTACGATGCAGCCGCATTGTTCCTGCTACGGCTGCTACTTCAACGGATGAAAATGGCTTGTGTGTGACGTGTTTTTTTTGGTTACTACTTACAGGGAAGTACGCCCAGTTTTAGTATCTTATTTATTTTACAGTTTTCTTAATGCTGCAGTCTGCCTAACAGTGTTCATTGCAAAATAATTACTTCAAAGCCCGATCACAACCGTATTTCTAATATCTAAATGATTAAAATATCTATGGAGTCAGACTGAAATTACTTTCTGTGTCGATTTTCCTTACTATATGACAAGAACCTAGGTTCATACCTAGGACCCTACTTCTACCTAACTTTGCTTGCATTTCGCTTACGGGACCACCCTGGCATTTTCCAGATTCGCCGTGTGCACCTGCTTCTTGGGTCCTGTTGGAATGCTCTGCTAAAAAGAAAGACACCTGCCTGCACTTCACAGCTTGCGTCCTGTGCTGCGTGGCCTGCTTTGCTCGTGTGCGAGTTGCTGACTGACGAGTGGTTGTCGTAGCTATTGCACGACTTGCACGGTTTGGCTTTTGATTTTTGTTTTAACCGAGATACCTGTTACCAGAATTGGTACTGTATACCTACTTAATCTTTAACAGTCTGTTCAATTTGTTGTGCTTTTCATTATGGCTGCTGAATTAAAACCTCTTATTCAGCAACGTGGAACGATGAAAGCTAGAATAACTATATTTTCAAAATATATAAATACTGTTATGCTGATAGGTGCTGAAAGCATCTCTAAACAAATACTCGCTGAAACTGAGATAAAACTGTCAAGATTCAGAGAGTTATTAAACCAGTTTGATAATTTAAAAACTAAAATTGAAGGTTTAGAACCTGAACAGTTAGAAGAGAATGATGTAATTGAGAGTGACTTTTGTTCAAACATTGCTAAAGCTCAAGTGTTAATTGATAGTCTTGCACCTAGTATTGTACTACCTGAAAATGCTAATTCTCATTCAATAACTAGCTGCCAGAATATAAAACAAGATAGCCGAAACTATAGCATAAAGCTGCCTACCATACAGCTGCCTTCCTTTGATGGAAACTATTTAAAGTGGATGGAATTTCGAGACACTTTCGATTCTTTAATTAACAATAATGATACTATTCCTGATATTAACAAGTTCCATTACCTACGTTCTTCGTTAGAGGCAGGCGCATCTAATATAATAAAGTCAATAGAGTTCACTGGTACCAATTATAAATTAGCTTGGAGTTTGCTTATCGAGCGCTTTGACAACAATCGTATACTTACAAATAATCATTTAATGGCTCTTCTGAATTTTGAAGCAATTAATAAGGAAAATTACAAGTCACTTCGCTATATGATAGATTACTACGCTAAAAATCTTCGTGCCTTATCTTCTTTGAATGAACCTACAACTCACTGGGATACTTTAGTTGTTTTTATAATGGCCACGAAACTAGATGGTGTTACAAGTCGCAAATGGGAGGAACACAGGAGTACTATTCCTACTTCTCCAACACTTGAGGAGTTTTATAGTTTCTTGCGTAATCGTGCTGACGTGCTAGAAACCTTGCAGTATAGCAAGAATGATTTATCAATCAAAACTGAAAAACGTTCATCTTCTTATAATAAGGACAATAAGCACACAAAATCATTTGTTTCTTCTTCGACAAACGTAAAAAATTGTGTTGTATGTTCGCAAGATCATTTACTTTATAAGTGTGATAAATTCAAAGAGATGTCATTGGATTCTCGATACAATGAAGTTTCAAAGCACAAGCTCTGTCATAATTGTCTACGCCCTGGTCATTTCTCGGCTCACTGCAAACATAATTCTTGCAAAATCTGTAACAAAAGACATAATTTATTACTGCATAAATCACAGTCCAATAATGATAAAACAAACTTACCTGTTGATACTTCTTCTGTGACATCACTTCCTCAAGTGGCGGAGTCCTCTCAGACGTCTACTGTCACTATGTTCAATCCTATATCACTCTCCGTGCAAATTCCCGGGCAAATTCTCTTATGTACTGCTCAGGTGGAATTAGTTAATAGCCGATCTAATAAAACATTCATTGTTAGAGCTCTTCTAGACAATGGAAGTCAGTCTTCATTTATAACTGAAAGTATGCAAAAGAAAATGAATCTGACTTGTTCTAATACTAATATATCAATTGCTGGAATAAATAATAAATTAACAAATACTAATAAAAAGTGTGATATACAGTTAAAATCACGGGTCAACTTATTCCAAACGAACATTTCTTGTCTTGTAGTACCGCAGATCACCGGTAAGTTGCCTAGCACAAAGATTAACCCTTCTCAATGGGATCTTCCTGAGTTTATAGAACTAGCAGATCCAACCTACTACTGCCCATCTGAAATTGATCTACTACTAGGGGCTGATGTTTACTGGGAAATTGTAGATTCTAAGCTAATTAAGTTGGGGAAAAATAAACCTACCTTACAGAAATCCAAGCTGGGTTGGTTAGTGTCTGGTCCATGTGGTATGGGCCATGCTACTACCATTAATTCTAACTTTTCTCAAGAAATTAGAGATTCTCTGACTAAATTCTGGGAAGTTGAAAATATTCTTGACTTGCCAACAAAAAATACTTTGCTTTCTGAGGATGAAAAATATTGTGAAAATCATTTTATTGAAAATACGGTCCGCCTGAAAGATGGCAGATTCTGTGTCAAACTGCCCTTGCGGAAAGTCGCTAATGAGGCTCTAGGGGACTCTTATCTTATTGCTAAAAGGCGTTTCTTTAATTTAGAAAAGAAATTAGATAAATCTAACATTAAAAATGAGTATATAGATTTCATTAATGAATATAAAAGATTAGGCCATCTTACCGAAATCAGCCGTCCTATTTTCGGTTACTATATACCTCACCACGCAGTAATTCGTGAAAGCAGTGAGACTACTCGCTTAAGAGTAGTCTTCGATGCCTCTTGTAAGACTTCTACAAACATATCACTTAATGATATTCAATTTGTTGGGCCAGTAGTTCAAGATGATTTAATGGCAATTTTGCTCAGGTTTCGTCAGTATACCTATGTAGTGACAGGTGATGTGGAAAAAATGTACAGACAGGTTATGGTTACTGAATCCCAGCGTCACCTGCAACTCATACTCTGGAGAGAGGACAAAGATCAAGAACTCAAAACCTTGCAACTAAATACTGTCACGTATGGAACAGCTTCAGCTCCGTATCTTAGTACTAGGTGTCTTATACAACTTGCAATGGAGTGCTCTGATGAAACTGTTTCTAATACGTTAAGACATGACTTTTATGTTGATGACCTGAATACTGGTTCAGACTCAAAATCTGTGTTAAAATCTACTCTTTCAGGAGTAATTAAAAAACTTTCTGAGGGTGGTTTTCCTTTGCGTAAATTTAGAACAAATTCTCCTGATATTTTTGATGATATACAAATGACTGATCAATCTCAAGACTTTAGTAAGCAATCCTCTGTGTTAGGATTAAAATGGACACCTAGCTCTGACACTTTGCACTTTACAGTCGAAATTAAACCTATTCCTAAAATTACGAAACGCTCTATACTGTCCAACTCGTGTCGCATATTCGACCCATTAGGCCTCTTATCTGCCTGCACTATTTTTCATAAAATCTTTTTACAGAAGCTCTGGTTACTTAAAATAGACTGGGATGATGAAATTTCGAAGGAGATGGAGAACTCATGGATAGAATTCTATAAAGAGACTAATAATTTTGCTCATATTAAGGTACCTAGGTATATTCTCTGCAACTCCCCAACCTATATAGAGGTTCATTGCTTTACTGATGCCTCACAAGATGCCTATGGTGCATGTATTTACTTAAAATCGACGAATAACTTGGGTGAAGTTGAATGTAACTTATTATGTGCAAAAACTAAAGTTTCTCCCTTAAAAACTGAAACAATTCCACGTCTAGAATTGTTAGGCGCTTTACTTGGTGCAAAACTACATTCTAGAGTTCTGCAATCTTTAAAAATTAAGATTTCACGCTCAGTATTTTGGACAGATTCAACCATAGTTTTAGGGTGGTTACACACTCCACCTAAAACCCTTAAAACTTATGTTTGCAGTCGGATTGAACAGATTCGTGATCTAACTGATATAACTACTTGGCGTCATGTACCTACCGAATATAATCCTGCTGATATGGCGTCTAGGGGCATTCAACCACGTCTTCTTTTTAGTAATACCCTTTGGTGGCATGGTCCTTCCTTTCTGGCCAAGTTTGAACATGAATGGCCCCAGTCTAAATCTACTTCTGTAACTTTACCTGAAACAAAAATAAATTTAAATATTAAAACCCTACCTAATGATGTTGTACCATTTGAAAAATATTCTAAATTATACAAATTGCAAAGAATATACGCTTACATACTAAGATTTATAAATAACATTAGAAAAAATAATACTAAACTAAATGGTGAACTTACTTGTTCTGAATTGAGTAATTCACTGATGCTTATAGCTAAAGCTTCACAAGGCGAAAGCTTTTCAAAGGAAATTCATTCACTTAAGACTTTAAATAAACTAAATTCTAAGTCACGGATTCTCTCTTTAAACCCATATTTGGATCAACATGGTGTATTACGTGTCGGTGGACGGATTGAAAATGCATCCCACTGTCCTTATGGGAAAAAACACCCCATATTACTTGACCCCAAACACACTTTCTCTAAACTTTTATTTGAGCAAGAACATCTTCGTCTCTTACACTGTGGCCCTCAGCAACTGTTGAGTTCTATTCGTGAGCAATTCTGGCCCACAGGTGGCAAGGTGTTAGCTGCGACTACCGTTAGAAAGTGTGTACGATGTCAGAGATTTAAAGCTAAACCTTTAAACCCTATAATGGGTAACTTACCACAACCTCGTGTAACTCCTGCTCCACCATTCGAGACTTGTGGCACTGATTTTGCTGGACCTTTTCTAATATTAAATAGAAAGGGCCGTGGTGCTAAGACCTCCAAGTGCTATTTATGCATATTTGTTTGTTTTAGTACTAAAGCTGTGCACTTAGAAGTCGTGAGCGACTTAAGTAGCGATGCCTTTATCTTGTGCTTGCGTAGATTCATCTCACGACGTGGTAAACCTGACACAATATACTGTGATAATGGTAAAAACTTTGTAGGAGCCAATAACGAACTGAACAGACTGCTTAAGAATAGTGAACGATCGGTTAGCGACTACGCGAGCAAGGAAGGCATAACGTTTAAATTTTCTCCTGCATATGCACCGCATTTCGGCGGGATCTGGGAAGCGGGAGTCAAAACGGCAAAATTTCATTTAAAACGGATAGCGGGTAACTCTAGTTTAACTTTTGAAGAGTTGTACACACTGTTTGTGCAGATTGAGGCTATTATGAACTCGCGTCCGATTACTTCAATGTCTGCTGATCCTTCTGATCTGTCAGCTATTACACCTGGGCACTTCCTTGTGGGTCGGCCATTGACCTCACTGCCTTCACCTGTCACCGAGCGAGTCAGCATCAACCGATACCAGCTGATTGAACGCTTAAGACAACATTTCTGGTCTCGATGGACAAAGGACTATCTATCTACTCTGCAGCAACGCGTCAAATGGCAGCATGCACAACACCACGTTAGTGTTGGCGACCTAGTCTTCATTCTGGACGATCAGCTGCCACCTATGAAATGGCTCATGGGCCGGATTGTCAAACTATATCCAGGAGCAGATGGCGTATGCAGAGTGGTCGACGTGAAAACAAAGAGCGGCGTCATTCATAGGCCCGTTTCTAGACTAACACAACTAGATTCCCAAGAGCTCCTTGGGGAACACGTCCCCAAGGGGGGGGAGGATGTTTACAATGCGACTGGAACGCGTTGAACGTCTCAAATCCAACCGGCGTCGGAGCGGAAGAGGTGGAACGTGACAATAGCGGCCTCGACCGGCGACGTCTAACTTTGACAGCTGACAGCTGACAGCCAGATATACTTTCTCTCTACTACGAACTGACGACAAGAGCGCGGACGCAAAAAATCTGTCGCGAATATTTTAATCTCAAACTTGTAAAAAAGAGACAAATAAAACGTAGAATCAATATAACAGAACCTGTTTTCTTGAAGACGACCCCAACAGACAGTATAAAATAAAGCTAAACTCAGCTGAACTGTAATCAATAAATCTCTGCTTGAGGAACGTTCTAAAATCAAAGCTCAACTCAAAACTAGTTTTAAACAGTGATCAACGCTTGAGTATCGTTCTGTAATACGGGCCGTAGAAAATAATAACCTAGCTCTTTAATCTGATCACATTATTCCAATTTATATATTTTATTGAAAATATAAAACAAAAATGTACTTTATTTCGTGACATGATTTTTTCTTCTTAATTTTAATGATAAACTAATAATTCCAAATATAATTATTATTTAATTTCCTTCTGTTTTTGTGAACTTTCGGTCATTCCATTCACTCTTTAATAAATTTTTCAAGATGTACTGGTAACACCGCCAATTCAACTTAGATGCGTCAAATTCAATTATTAGAGCTGTCAACAAGTTTTCTAAAATAAGAAAAAGATAAACACAGAATAAGTTTTATGATTTTCCAAACTAAAATTTGTAAATTTTAGTTATAGTTTGGTTTAGGTGGGTGTACAAGAGAATCGGCAACAGTATCCCATAAAAATTTAAACTAACGTCGTTAACTGTGACAATAAACTATTTTTCTTTCTTTCTTTTCTTTCTTAACCTACTTAACCTGATCCTTGCAATGAGCTGCCACGTTAGCGTATAAACGACTCATTATGACTTACCAACTAATATTTTAATCCCAAAATAGACGAATAAATTCAACAAAGTTCAAATCCAACTACCTAACGTAGTTAACCCGTGTAATCTATTTAGTTAGCTCATGACACTCTGACGGACGAAGCATAGAAAGAGTTCAAATTTAATTAAAACAATAAACTCTTAATTACTAGTGGAGTTAGTTTTATTATGAGGTACTGTTTTCACGTATTTGACGTTTTATTAAGCTGAAAGTAGAGTAAATTAATGCGTTTTAGACGGGTGTGACTTAATTGGATAGGTTATGTCAACAAATAAATGTGTAAAATATCTGAAGCATTTTATCAAAAAAGCCTGCCATCTAGTTTTCACTACTCATCATAATCAAATTAATATGAATTGTGGATGATTCTTATCCATTTTTAACCGACTTAAAAAAAGGAGGAGGTTATGTATTCCGCGGGTTTTTTTTTTTTTTTTTTTTTTCTCATATACATGTACACCGATTACTCCGAGATTTGTGGGCCGATTTAAGTGTTTGTTTTTTATTTGGTAGATAAAGTCCGCGCGGTGGTCCCATATAAATTTTATTGACTTAGGTTGAGTAGTTTTTTAACTAGCCTCAATAAATCAGTTTATTTTAGCTTCGCCTATTTAGATGATCTGCTCATTGGTTTTTGGTTCGTTTTTCTGAGAATTCTTGGACGATATGCGTGTTTTTTTTTTCACGATAGTGATTGGACGTTTGGAAGAACATGAGCGAGACCTTTGCCCAGCAGTGGGATAGCAAAGGTTGATAAAAATATATTCTCAAATTGGTTATATAAACATTTATGAATCAACTCTCAACTAAAAAGTATGAAATAAAAACTTTTTAACAAAAAATAAAACCGACTTCAAAAACCTTAACTAAAAAGTAAAAAATAATCATTGTATGTATTGTAAAATCTTAACAAAAACAACATTTTGAAGGCGGCGCGTGATTTTCATGCACGTTCACATAAACTGTTTTGACTATAGATATTGCGCTCGACTGTACATTACATGACGCAAAGGTTCAACCACGCGCCGCCTTAAAAATTTTGTTTATGTTAAGATTTTAAAATACATACAATGATTATTTTTTACTTTTTAGTTAAGGTTTTTGAAGTCGGTTTTATTTTTTGTTAAAAAGTTTTTATAAGGTATCTAGTTGTAACTTGTTTTCGCTATTCAGCCTACCCATAAAATTTATCAAGAATCTTAAGGTAGACATACTAACGCGCGCTTCAGGTCAAGCGCGCGTTGTCATATTTTGGTTAGAACGCACGTTGCGTGGGCGTCAGCCACGCGCTTGAAGATACATATGCCGCCATTTTGCTGGACATTAGATCTCTCGCACGAAGTAACTAATAGGTAATCTGTGCTCTCGCTTTCTTGTAAAGTGGACACACGTTACCAAAACGGAGATCGTTTGATTTGCATCCACAGGATCTTTCTTGCTACGAGAGTCATTATTTCAGTAATTTCTGGAGGACTTTTATTTTGAAAATGATATTGCCAGTCTTGTCCGTCTTACAAAATCATGTTGCCGTTTGGATTTTCAATATTGTTTTGGAAAACCGAGGGTGGATTGTGGGGAAAAGGGAAAAAGTATCTATCAAAATTCACCCATTGAACCCTTTGCTCTTATACTCATAATTCATATTATCACGTCTGTTTCCCATTAAGGTAAGCAGAGACTATGGATTTAACCGCGTCATGCATGCATGCAGGAAATTACTCGTTTTAAAATATTTTAAGAAACATTAACAAATCTATGTATAGACAATCTATACATGAACAAATAATAAACAAATCTCAAAACTGAGAGAACCGTTAACTTTTATATTCTAACTTCGCCAACAGTTAGTGAACATTGTTGGATAAAAGAAAGTTCTGTGAATTTCACGTCCATATGTTCCATACTGACTCAAAGGATAAGGACTGCTAGCGACAGGGAAGCTATGTCGGAGCTAAAATGAAAGGGACTTTTTTCGTCTGCCATTTTAAGGTAGTTCACAGACGACAAACAAGTGGCTGCAGGCTTTTTTGTTTTGGAAATTCTGTGTGTGGTTAGGGATCGTTAATTATTTAGGAGTTCCGGTAATAATCGTACATAAATACGGAATTTTTTATCCATATCGTTCCAAATATTCCATTTATCGCCAACATTTTTATTGTTGTTATATTTTTTGCTCGACTTCCCCAGAAGGAGAGTACTGCCCCCCTAGCCAAAGCTAAAGCTAGGGGGGCTGTTTTTAATATAGTAAATTGTTTTCATTGGTGTATTTAATACTAAGCCGATATTTTCTTATCAATGGTTGGTCGTCTGTGATGTTCCTTATTCGCAGTCAACGACATACTAAATACACTTTGTTAATACCTTTGCCAGTGTGTTGTGAATTGTCTTTTAATCTGTTTTGTGTATCTTTCGGATATAACTTCTTCCGGAATTTTGTTTTGTTTTTTTGTTGTTTTTTTAGCAATGGAGTGAAAATCATTACCTCTGTCCTTTTTGAAAAGTCAGTTTTTACTTTTTTGTTGATTGTGGCCAATATTGTGGCTTGGAATTGTACTTCGTGTTTACTATTAATTTACTTTATCTTTAATCGTTTACATTCAAATGTGCAATAACTTTAGTGGTAATTTATTCGACCTTCTCAAGTCTGTCGTTCTCAAGATAAATAGAAACAATCACGATCCTTCCCGGTGATACATTTTGTCGACAAAGTCCCTTGAACGAATCCTGCTACATTACACGTACCGTACCGTACCGTATTCGGCTGTCATCGAACACTGAGCGCAAGCGATTTTAGCCTTAGTGGTGGTTCACTGGACAGTTTGCTGATAGTACGGTTGACTGCACGTCAGTGGCAACAGTTTGACATTGACAGGGCCTTTATTACGTAAGCAGTAAGGGCTGTTTTCTAATTCAAATGTTACCACTGTCATGCAGTCGATTGTACTCATCGGAGGCTCTTTTAATCCCTTGTCTGCCTAAGCGTGGATCCGCGCGAGCCACTATGGAATTTTGATTAGAAGTTTGTGCACTCTTTTTTTTAATGAGATATAGATCTGCTCTTAACCGCAAACTAGACAGCTTTGTCTGGTGTGGTCTTATGTGGTGACTCCAATGCATTGTCACTACTGTTGAGATTTGGTCTAAGAAATTTTGTTCTTTTCATTTTAAATCAGCTAGTAAGTTAAAGTAATATACTTTTAAATTTCCTGAACATTCCAGATACTTCCTTTTTCCAAAGTTTCATATGAATCTTCCGAGAATATGTGGCTCTTACGTGATTTGAATAATTTGGTAATCGGCGTTTTATTTAAAGCACTGAAACTTTCCATGTACAGTATGTATGAAGATGAAGAGAGTGCATTGCAACATTTCCTGTAGTAGTGTAGGCTTTGCATATTTAAAGTCTAGACATGTTTTAAACCCTATAGCTCCGTTAAAATGTGTTGTAAAACATATTATGATTTATGCATTAAATAGGTACTTACTAGTATTTTCTTTCGGATTATTACATCGTTTAGTAAACGAATGATCACCTTTTACTTTTATTATAAGCTTTTATTAATTTAGTATGTTTAGGAAAAATCTTGCAAGTAACTTTTGAACCTGTTTCCATTATCAGAAACGGCAGAAATTTTGTACACATATGTAAAGTTGATGGCAATAAAATATTAAAGTGACAGCAAGCTGATCTGATAATGAAGACGGAAGGTAGATCAAAATTCTTCAATAAAGAACAGTAGATTGATGGTGTTTGGGCTTATTTTGTTCAGCTTACAATAAAAATGAAAATGAAAATAATATTTGTTTTTTTTTTACCTCTACCTGGTTATTTCTAAATATTAAAGCTGGTATGTAAATTAAATTAGCTTACATGCTTACTTACGTCGTACAAACGAAGATAAGGAGGTTTCCTTTATTTTTTGAAAACAATTAAAATCGTGCATTGGTACTCTTTTTTTAAAAACATAAACAGAAAATGAATTCGATAGCTTTTTTACTTTATTAATTTTAGTTGTACTTAAGTAATGTAATATTTCTCGGAACAAATATTCCGAGAAATATTTTTTGTCATAAGGAAGTCTCTACTTTTTTTGTTCCTGTTCTTTGAACTTTTGGCACATTTATAGCTCTAACTATTCCAATAAAGTGTCATGACAAAGACAGGTGTTCATAAAAAAAAAAAAAAAAAAACAACTCAGCCTATCGCAGTCCACTGCTGGACATAGGCCTCTCCCAAGTTGCGCCACAACGCTCGGTCCTCGACCTTCCGCATCCAGTCCCCCCCAGCCACGTTCTATAGGTCGTCGGTCCACCTGGCAGGGGGGCGCCCTACGCTGCGTTTGCCGATACGCGGTCTCCACTCAAGGACTCGTCTGCTCCAACGGCCATCGGTCCTTTGACAGACATGGCCAGCCCACTGCCACTTCAGCTTACTGATCCTACAAGCTATGTCGGTCACTCCGGTTCTTCTCCGGATAATCTCGTTACGGATTTTATCCGTGTTCATCAATGAATGTTAATTCTCTGATTAAAAGGGCCGATTACTTAAAAATACTGACGTCAGTGGTCTGGTGGTTCGAGTGTCGGACTGCTGATCACGAGGTCGTGGGTTCGATTCCCACAGGACACAAATATTTTTGTGATGAACATGAGTATTTTTGTTGGACTGGGTGTTTCTTATGTATTATAAGTATGTATTTACAAAAAAAAAAGTATATAAGTATTATATTCATTGTCTAGTACCCATAGCTCTGCTTAGTTTGGGACTAGATGGTGCCGTGTAAAAATGTCCCAAATATATTTAATATTTATTTATTTAAAAAATATTTAATATTTATTTATTTAAAAAATATTTAATATTTATTTATTTAAAAAATATTTAATATTTATTTATTTAAAAAATATTTAATATTTATTTGTTTATACTGGGATTGTGGTGTGTAGTGAAATGGTTATTTAACCATAGAAACGTCGTTTGTGAAATCAGTCATAATAAATTAGGCCTTAAAATAGTTGGGGTGCTGGCCAGAAAATCACGTGTGTCTGACGGCTGCTTGTTCCTAGATGGACACGTCTGGAGGGAACGGCAGTTATTAGGCCAGTGTATCCTGGGTACAGGTAATGGAATCCTTTCGAGGGATTAACCCTCGGGGTATCTTATTGCCTGCGGCGAATATTCTGGTACGGGAGGGGCCCTATGTGGGCCAATGGGGAGTTGCTCCACGTGTCCCTCTATGCTAGCAGAGGGCACAGTGGAGAAGCAGGGGCGGGCCCAGTGTGCACTCACCCTGCCACTGGGCAGGCAGCGGGGGGATTGTCCTTCCCTGCCCCCGTCGATCTCGTATAACCCCAGGAGTGCCCGCTGAGTAGTGTTCTCGTGCCTCTTGGGACCGAGGGTCTTGGCTTTACTACCTATACCGCGAGGAAGAAAACCTCTATAAAAAATACGGGAGGATGGGGCCTGCGAGCAGCAGACTCGGGGTAGTCTGCTGCCCGACCAGCAGCTAGCGTAGCTGGCACAGCTGGCGCAGCTGGCATAGCTGGTAAAGGCCCTTGAGGTGAGGTGGCGTGCAGTGTTCCGTGTGTGCCGCCTAAGCGGGTGCGGTCAACGTTAGGCCGCACGGGGAGAAGGGGCTCACCTGCTTGTAGCGGGCCAGGACCTGTCGGGGGTGGTTGTGTGAATACTAACGGGTTCCCACGCCCCAGGCTAAGGTAGTTGAAGGAACACCGTGGTGGTTTTAGTCGATAAGAGTCCAACACTGGCTCCGCCTACCCCGGGCGGAGTGCGTCCATGAGGATTTCCCCAGGGCAAAAAAAAAAGGCCTTAAAATAGTCGGGGAAGATGCTAGGTATATCATCCATAGTTAAATTATTGTTGTGTCAGTATTATACTTTTGTGTCAGTTATGTAGAATATCTATACTATCTTCAAGCCCCAAAAAAACATGTAACCAAAACACGTAAAATACAAAACATAAACAAACCATCCGTACTTTGTCCCTATAATAATGAAGGTGTAACTACAGGGTCACCCTCCCATCCCTTTGACCCCGTTCGGACGGCTCGACGGATATTCAATTGGAAACTTCTCAATATCTTTGATGAAGCAAAGCGGATCATTTCGTCGTACAATTTGTAAACATCCTTGTAAGATATTTTTTTTGTGTGTGATGCTTTTTTGCTGCATAACCCATGTTTGTTGTGTGTTTTCCGTATGTGTTTTCGATGTAAAATGTGAGACATATGGATGATAGCTTAACGGTACACTTTTAATTTTTTTACTTTTTAGGTTGATTTAGAGTTTTATTATTTAAATTGGTTTTCCTGACGTTTCGAAAGCTTTGCAGCATTCTAGTCACAGGAAAACTAAGATGACAAGCGACTTTAGCGGTTAAACTTATTTATTTATTCAGATGGAACAGCAAACAGCTGCAATATAAAAAGTAATAACGAAAAATATGCATAATTAGTATAAACAATACTGCAGCCCAAAGCGCTGTTCACAGATTAACTGTAGTAAATGCAATTAAACTAAAACCTAAACAAACTAAACTAAAATTGCTAAACTTAATTCCTAAAGTTGAAGTTAAAACTAATGAAGCAGCTCTTTAAGAATTAGGCCCAAACTAACTTGTTTTATTATAATGTGTAGTGATCGCGAAAACCTACGAAATTATTACCTCACATCTCGGACGAATAAAAAAGGCGGACGGAATCTCACTAAACAATAAGTAAAGCATCCGTAGTATGTTTGCTTAAAAGCCCCCGGCCGGCACGCATACATTCACATCCATAGTATGTCAAAAAGCCGCGACTACGCAAAAAAATCTAGTGTGACGGTAGTCATTGTTGTAGTGTCACAAATAAAATAACAATATAAATCTGGTGTGTTAAAATGCTTTCGAAAATAATAACACACTATAAAGTGGGTTTAGGAAAAAAGTGATTCAGTCTTTGTTTAGCGAGATTCCGTCCGCCTTTTTTATTCGTCCGAGCTTCACATTATGTTTGCTGTAGGTCTACTCGCGTTTTACGAACGACAAACGAAGTACGAACTTTCGTTCCGACTGATACTTACATAATAAAGATAGGCACATAAAAAAGGCACAATTAAGATAGACTACGGTTCATAGTCGTATACAATTTACCGGAGATGAGAAAAACAAACGTCAAAACACGATCATCGCATGCGATAAGGGAACGATGGTTGACTGGAGTAGCAAATTGTGCGATGAATCGTACGATTTATCGAATATCGTCGAACGGGAGTAGACCCCCTGGATATAACAAATACGATAGGCAATATTCACTAATATTAACTTGTAAATAAAAAAGTCACGTATTGAAAAATTTATAACGTACAACGAATGAATATTTCAATAACCATTTTACAGTTGTAACAGACAAATTGTTAGCCTATTGTAAAGGAGTAAAATTGATCGATATTCAGTCGACTCTCAAAATCGTGGGAAGGTTACCAGGTGTTCGTTTTGTGTTCCTTCTGTTCCGAGACTAGCTTCCACTCATTTGTTATTCGTTTCAATAAACGTTACAATGGATTTATTTGACTTATCATCGGATATCAATAAAAAGTAATGAGGCTTATGTTTTGACATGAAACAGGAAGATATTTCAGTCCTTTCTTATACGCACATGCTAAATGCCAATAACTGATTTGACGATCTTAAACAACAAAAAACAGAACTAATGATTAAATTGCCTGGATATAACTACGTTTCAGTTATATATTTTTTTTTTTTTTTTTTTTTTTTACAATATATGTATGTATCTATATAAATATATATATATTTTTTAAATATTTGTAAAGACGCTTGTCATCTTAGTCTACCTGCGACCACGAAATGCTGCAAAGCTTTCGAAACGTCAGGGAAACCAATTTAAATAATATACGCGATTTTGTTTTATTATAATGTGTAGTGGTCGCGAAAACCTAAGAAGTTAATATATGGTTTATTATAATGAATTGACTTAAAACTATGTTGAGTAGGTATGGTTTTGTCAGAAATTTATTTAATTTAGTTAATTTTAGATTATAGAATCTGGTACGCCAGATGTTGCTGTGCCCTAGCAGGGTTCATGTTTGATACTATTATTCTACTGTAACACCTTTTGAACACCATGAAAGCAATAAATGATTATGATTATTATGATCATGCACAACAGGGTACACAAGCGGTCTTAATGCCATAGGCGTTCTCTACCAGACAACCTTAGGGTAATGCAGAGACAAAGAATAAGGTAGATGCACCAGTAAAGTCAATCAACTCAGCCTATCGCAGTCCACTGCTGGACATAGGCCTATCCCATGTTGCGCCACAACGCTCGGTCCTCTGCCTTCCGCATCCAGTAAAGTAGTAAAATATTTTTCGTACTACGGACTATCTTAAGATATAGACTAGAAAGAAAACACAAAAACACGAAAGAAAGAAAGAACACAATGTTTATTTTTATTGACACCATAACTATTTACCACAGAAATAGATAGATATAATGGAAAAGTGGGCAGGGCGCGCGTGCCCACACTCTGCACCATAGTGCAAGGCATTTCAAAGTCTTTCTCAGTACGCCTTATGACTTGTTTCAGTAAATACTGTAACAAATACCCGCAAAAAATTCTTATTGTGCTGTTTCTAACTGCAGAAACAAAAGCTGTAAAGTACATATTTTTATGGTATAGGATGGCGAAACGAGCTAAAGGCCCACCTGATATTAAGCGGTTACCTTTGCCCATAACAACTTTAATACCACCTAGGCTGTTACCTAAATGGTACCGCAAGTCGGTTTGCCAAACTGAGACAAGAAGATGGAAAGTCTCATGTGATTGTAATTTCACCGGCACCCGTACCCTTCAGACGGAAACACAGCAATGCATGCATCACTATTTGGCGGAGAAGTAGATACGGTGGTAGTACTTCCCCGGACGAGCTCTTTCACAAAGGAGCTCTACTACTACTACTATTTGATTAAAGTAAATTTAAAAAAAAATAATGAAGTCAATATGGGAGGCGTAGTTTGTTCGAAAGTTGCCTCGCATGAATCGCAAGTAAAATTGTGATTACAAACATTCTATCCATCTATTTATGTGGTATTTACAATTATAATAATATACATTTCATCATCATCATCATCATTTCAGCCGAATGACGTCCACAACTGGACATAGGCCTCCCCAAGCATTACCACAATATATATTTAAAGAACAAAAATTGAATCAATTTTGTACCGTGTGGCAAAAAGTGCAAGCTCAGCCATTGTTGACAAGATCAGTTGATTAAAAATACCTTCTACCAGTTTAAACTTTAAACGTAAGCCGAATCAACTTGACACTTTCTTCAATAAAAAATAATAATAATAAGTACCTATATTGTGTTTATGGCTTATCTAGATTCTAACAATAATATAACGCTTACACAAACATTCATATTCACAAATCATTAATCTACACATCCAGTCGCACCACGCATACTCCAATACCTACCAACAGTCTAATAAGTTTTGTGACACAATCTGCTTTCTTCTTTTTCTTTCCTTTAAAAAAATAAAATAAAAATTGTCTTCATCTTTTGCTTAGCGTCATCTTAGCGCTTTAGTAAATTTGTTTATTTCAACTTGATGTATTAGATTAAATATCAACACAGGGAGCCAAGATTGTATGCAGCCACTGAGTGGGGCCTGGTGACCTGTAACACAGGTTTTTACGAACCTACAACAGGCACCAGCTCTCACAATGTGAACTATGTAGTCTTGTACCTATAATAAATGTGTATATAATCCATTGTGAGAGGAATAAATGAATAAATTATTATTATTATAATAGGCCAGTCCAGGCCTTCATGTCCTACATTATCCTTACACAAATACTTATACAAAATGTCTGCCCCCCTAGCCAAGTTGACAGTCTACAATCGTTAACGCAAAAAAAACAATCAAAATGTATGGGAACGACGTATCTCAACGAATGACTTTTTCGTTGAGATATGTCATGCCTGCCAAGCGTGGAGATTATGGCATTTTCCCCCCTTAATTGGGGGAGGCCTATGTCCAGCAGTGGACGTCGTTTGGCTGAAATGATGATGAATGATGTCATTCCCATACGTTTGTCAATGTGGCTAGGGGGGCTGGACTTTAAATAAAAACCGGCCAAGTGCGAGTCAGACTCACGCAGTAAGGAGGGTAGTAGTAGGGTTCCGTACCTCTCAACGACCTGATACCCCATAAAAACTGATTTTATTTACGAGAGTTTATCAAAAGACATCAACGCACAGTGCGTTAAATATGAATGTTTGCATGTCTTTCTTACGCAGTTACCACCACATATGTCTATGTTTGTCTTATTTTTAGTATTTGTTACTAAACAACATAATATGCACTATAATCTGACCAAGTTTGACGCTGGTATATATTACCGTTTTGAAGATAGAGCAGGAACAAAAACGTTGGAAAATATGCATGTTTTTCGAGGTTTCTTGTATGGGGACCCCCTTTGGTTTAAGACTTTTTTTCGTTTTTAGTATTTGTCGTGATACACCTCATAGCAACACATATTCTGAGAAAATTTCAACCGGTTACCTATTACTGTTCAAAAGATACAGCCCTGTGACAGACACACGGACGGACGGACGGACGGACAGCGTAGCGAGAGTAATAGGGTCCCGTTTTGAACCCTTCGGGTACGGAACCCTAAAAATACTATGATTTGGAGTTTGTTTCGGTATTTATTCTCAGAGGTAGTAATATAGGAAATACCGATGCAACTTAGTTCTTAAAATAACAAACTTACAAAAGTGATTTTTAAGATAAAATTTGCAGAATAAAATAATAATTTGAATCAATAACTAAAAGGCGAAGTGGCGAACAAAATTAAGCCAATTATGAAAAAATAAAAAAAACTTATTACAGAAGAAAACAGAGTCCATGTAAAAACTACTGAGGAAAATATTAGGATCATAACAGAGCCCGTACACTACCAAATCAGGCTTTTGCAAAGTCAGTGTTGACCAGATTACTTTGCGGAAATCGCGCGAAACTCCATAGTAACATACCAGCGATGTAATAGAAAAAACTACTGCTGGTAAACTATTTGCACTGGGTATTTGCTGCCACATTTCTCTCAGATATTTCTTGGCTGTGTACCGTAGCTTACGTATTTAATTTGGCTACTGGACTTTCTTGGATTTTTCCTATTTGCCACTAGGATTTCGTTGTACTCGTACGTAGAAGGAATTAGGTCTTAACGTAGAGTTAGCTCATTTTGACACGACTTTTTGCGAAGTACGTGTTGTAGACATGTAATGAAAATATAAAAATACTACTTTCGTAGAAATACGACCCTTTCTATAAATTGGTAATCTTTTTGGCAGCTAAGTGAAGTGAAGTTAAATTTTTTAAACGGTTCCAATCCCGATATTTCTTGTAGTGTTGTACCCAATCTTGATCTAGGCTGCGCAAGCCGGTAATTTTTTTCATACAAAGGTAAAGAGTAAAAGGGTGAAGGGGTAGGGTGATTACTTCACTATTAGACGATGCACGCCCAAAAATAAGCATAATATCAAAGAGTGAGTACCGCAGATAGCTCTAGACAACACGCATTGGTGAGAGATACAGACGATAATGAATATGTACCTGAAGCCTAAAGAGGTCCCAAGCAGTAAATAATGGTCACCAAAGCTACGAACACGTCTCTCGTCCATAAATTAATCGATCTGAACAAAAGTAATTTTAGTTCCAAACATGTGAGCTAAAGTGTAATGTTGAAATGTATTACGTACTGATTGTACCAAAGTGTGACGTAGGTACCGCAGATAACTCTATCCGACACGCGTTGGCAAGAGATACAAGCGATACGATTGCTTGGTTATAACCACTTTCATCAAATCGCTTTTTCGTCAAATTGTTATGAATATGTATCTCAGGTCAAGTGAGGTCTCAAAAAGTTACTAATAGTTACCAAAAATTTGACCATGACCACGTCTCTCGTCCATACATTAATCGATCTGAACAAAAGCTATTTTAGTTCCGAATATGTGAGCTAAAGTGTAATGTCGAAATGTATTAGGGTAAAAGCCGGATAGTTACCCCACTTTTAGAAAAAGCTTTATTTAAAAAAAATATGAACTTGCTGGATATTATTCAGTATGTATCTCAAAACATAGGTCTTTTATCTTCTATAATAGCCTATTTTTGTATACATAATTAACAATGGTTTTGAATAAATACTGTTTTATTTCACCTCTCAGAAAAGGGATAGTTGCCTACTATGGCGGATAGTAGCCTAGCTTGGAAAATGCTTCGGGGGATACTTGCCTCGTGCGAGGAATTATTATCCCCGCATCCTCTCGGTATAATTTTTATTTTGTATAGAAATAAATTTATATCAATAAAATAATTTTTATAATTTACTGAGATCTTTTATTAATTGTAGCTATCTTCTGTCCAGTTGATGTTGCGTGGCACCACGCCTGGTTTTCGCTTATATTTGCGAGGCATTTTGCTTATCTAGAATAAATAAATAAAACAGTTAAGTAGATATTTATTTTATTTACAACAAGTTAGAGTCACAGTAAATTATAAAAAACTGGCCAAGTGCGAGTCGGACTTGCGCAGCAAGGGTTCCATACCTCTCAACGACCTGATACCCAATAAAAACTGATTTAATTAACGAGAGTTTACAAAAAGACATCAACTCCCAGTGCGCGAAATATGCACTTTTGCATGTCTTTCTTACGCAGGTACCACCACATATGTCTATGTTTGTCTTATTTTTAGTATTTGTTGCTAAACTACATAATATGCACTATAATCTGACCAAGTTTGACGCTGGTATATATTACCGTTTTGATGATAGAGCAGGAACAAAAATGTTGAAAAAAATGCATGTTTTTTGAGGTTTCTTGTATGGGGACCCCCTTTGATTTTTGTTTTTTTTTGTTTTTAATATTTGTCGTGATACACCTCATAGCAACACATATTCTGTGAAAATTTCAACCGGTTACCTATTACTGTTCAAAAGATACAGCCCTGTGACAGACAGACGGACGGACGGACAGCGTAGCGAGAGTAATAGGGTCCCGTTTTTCACCCTTCGGGTACGGAACCCTAAAAACAATAATTAAATAAAATCCGTCTTTGCTTGTTAAAAAATTTTTCGTCACTCTAGGGTCAACTATCCGCGAAAGGAAGTAGGGCGACTATCCTTTTTGATGCGGATACTTGCCCTTTTTATTTGCGAAATAAATAATTATTATTTAGCAATAAAACATAATAAACAATGTAATTTAAACTCTAATGCATGCAAAGAAACAAAAAGTTGACCGAAACCACGATCAGTAATAAAAATATTCAATAGAAATTACTAACCAATATAATTATAACGCACTTCAAAGTTTCACCGCGGAAGATTTTTGCTCACACCGACAAAACATGTGCGCCTATTCCGATGGCTTACGCGGCATTTAGGCCTGCGAGGGGGTCACTACTTAGTGTAGTAAAGCGCCAACACAACTTATATTCCTAAAATAGTGTATTAAAAACCGGGGCATGTATCCGACCGAGGCAACTATCCGGCTTTTACCCTACGTACTGATTATGTCAAACAGTAACGTAGGTACCACAGATAGCTCTAGCCAATACACATTGGCGAGAGACACAGGCGATACGATTGCTTAATATTGTTATGAATATGTATCTGAGCAAACAACAACGATGCCCATTCATAGATTGATCAATCTGAAACAAAGCTATTTTAGTTCCGAACTTTTACAACACTCTTTCGCTCACATTGTGAGCTAAAGTGTAATATCAAAATGTATTACGCACTGATTGTACCAACTAGTGACATAGGTACCGCAGACAGCTTAGAGATACAGCTCTTTCTAGCTAGCTTAACCTCGCTCATTTCTCTCCCAGTTAAACTTTATCAGCTTAGCCGGGTAAATGTTCACGCGAGCGATTTATTTCCCAGCAGCCCCCACGGATATCGAGCGTGCGGCCAATTTCGTCACGTACACTGGCGTGCGCTTTGTCAACGCCACGGCTACGAAATAAACGTATTTACCGTGGCTTGAATTAATCATAAACCATTGCTGACGTCCCTGACGTCCGATGGTTTTGTTTTTATGGGAAGTAGCTGAATTCTAAGCTTGGTTTATTTGTGGGAATGGTGAAAAATATGTTAAATTTGTATAGCTCTCGTTATTTGGGTCCTCGATAAGATGGCACTACTAATTTTGTAAGCAAGCGTACTCTAATATTTTACACACTATATGTGACTGAAAAAAGCTCATAGCGGGCCCAGTGAACATCCATCTCTATAGCATAATCATATTCGCAAGTTACCATATTTTCCCAATAGTCCTGCACCGTCCCGAGACGGGATATTGACTGGACTAATATAGTGAAACAGTGGTCAGTCTTCGGTTCATGTTCAAAGGACCCATCATTAAACATCTATTTCTATACCAAAAATATTTTCGCAAGTTACCATATTTTCGCAATAGTCCTGCATCATCCCGAGACGGGATATTGACTGGACTAATACTGGGTGTCAGGGAATCACTCCCGAAACTGTAAGGCTATTATTATACCACCTAAACACAATCGAATACCAATAACCATTAGCCTTATACTCATTGTTTTAGTGATTTGGTATTTTACAAACCCGAAATGTAACTTAACACATAACATCACGCCTGTATTTCCCCGAAGGGGTAGGCAGAGGTGTATAGTACACCCACATTTCGCCAGTTATGTTATAAGTCCCATGTAATAGGGGGCGAGCCTATTGCCATTAACCGGGAACAAATCCAGACTCCGGGCTGCTACTGAGAATTTCCTAATGAAAAAACCCAATAACACTTTGCCCGACCTGGGAATCGAACTCAGGACCCCATGCTCAGCAGTCGCGCTTGCGACCACAATGTAAAGCGTACAAAACACGGGATCAATGCCGCACATACCTAATCTACCTACGCTTGCTATGATACAGACTGCGTATACGAGCGGATGCCATTCACCCCTAGCGCCAGCTGATATTTTACTTAAATAACATTGCGAATTTAAAAAAATTAAGTAAATATATGTGGTTTTTTTGCAAATCAGTTCTATTTAACTGCCCATAGCTGGTTATGTATGAAAAATGCTAAAAAATATGAAAAAATCTAAAAATAGAATCGCATTTTTTTTTGTGGTTTCGTATCAGTAATCACCAGCACTATCACCTATTTTCGTTTTCGGAAGCGTTTCCCTGACACCCAGTATAGTGCAACTGTGGAGTCTTCGGTTCATGCTCCATCCCATCTTACTTGTGACCTGTGTCTAGTAGATAAGCCTTCCAAAGGTCTAAACTTCTTACTGGCGGAAGATAAGCCGTGAATAAAGAAAAACATACAAATAATAGTAAAGTTAATTTCAAAAAATTGTACAGCATATCAAATTATACATAGACTATGTTTTCAGATAATATTATCATAATATTTATTTCAATGATCAAATCAAGTAAATTTATCATTGTTTTCTCACAAAAGTCCTTAATTTAATTACATTTCAACCATTATTCCCGTTTCCACAATGTAATTCAATTCAACACAATTGTCATTGACTTGATTCCAAATAGATTGAATCCCACAGAGTTGCATTTCTCGATCACTGAATTGAAACCTGTTCAAACACAGTTTAAGTTTCCAGCGACGCAGTGGATTTGTGAAAATTCACACGAGTATTCACTATTCATAAGTGGGTTCAAACTTTCAGAACTGGATTTGAAAACTTTGGTCTTGTGAGCTAAACAATTTTGTTTAAATTTTTCGGCGCTTATTCGCCGTGTTGTAGTGGATTGAATAATATGTTCGGTGTTTTTTTTTAGGAAAATAAATTGTGATAGTGTCGGAAACTTTTAAGACACAAGCGGGTGTTAGACAAGGATGTATTCTCTCTCCGCTACTGTTCAATATCTATACGGAGTACATTATGCGGATAGTTCTAGACGATTGGGATAAAGGCGTATCCATTGGGGGTCGAATGATAAGCAATTTACGATATGCTGATGATACTACCCTTTTGACAACAACTAAAAAGGACATGGAAGAACTGTTAGGGCGCTTGGAATTACACAGCTTGAAATTTGGTCTCACTATCAATCGCAAAAAGACCAAAATGATGATAGTGGACCGAAGTGCAAAAAACCAGCCAGAAATCCAAAACATAGCTAACTGTAAAGTGGTCCAGAGCTATAACTATCTAGGATCCACAATAACAAACACAGGGGGTTGCGAAGTAGAGATACGGCGACGTTGTGCGGTGACTCGATCTGCCGTTGAAAAGCTTCGAAAGATTTGGAAAGATCGAAGAATAACCAGAGCCACAAAGGTACGCCTCATGAGAAGTCTGGTCTTTCCAATTTTTCTTTACGGAGCCGAGACGTAGACGTTGAAGATGACCGACCGGAGAAAAATCGATGCACTAGAGATGTGGTGCTGGAGGCGTTTATTGAGGATTCCCAGGACTGCACACCGAACCAATGTATCGATCCTAAAAGAACTGCAAATAAAAGAAAGGTTATCGTCGACTGTGCAAATACGAATACTCAAATTTTTTGGCCATATAACCCGGAAGGAGGACTCGGACACTTGGTGGTGCAGGGCAGGATTGAAGGGAAGAGACCGCGCGGTCGCTCTCCATCGCGCTGGTCAGACCTCATCAAAACCATCACGCACTCCACCATGACACAATGTTCTCGCAGCGCCAATAACAGAGCCGAATGAAGACGCATCGCAAGAGCTGCTACTCAAACTTCGAGACCTGGTATAACCACGACCACACTGCCAAGAGTGAACGACTAAGAAGAAGAATGTGTTTACAATGTGGTAAACACATTGTTTCGTGAAATTATTCATGTTTAGTGGGTATGACGAAAATTGACAATTTTTTTGATTGTTTGTTTACCCTTGTTTGTTTACAGGTAACTTTTTATATAAAAACAAAAAATAAATAAGTTGATATACCCTTTAAAATCGCAGTCTAAATAATTTTCCAAGGACTTCTTTCTGTAGTGAAAATACGTTTTTTTTTAAATAAATAATCTACCTACAGGCACATAATTAATCATTATTTTTGTCGTAGTAGATATAAGAGGCCCAGCTATCGCATTAGGTTGTAGCCTGTAATAATAGTTGTAAGGATGTGGAAATAAATATATAGGGCGCAACTTGTATTGCTCCACACCGGTGCCATTGCGGTGAACTTTTCGACAGCCTAGGACACCATGACCTGTCCTGTTGCACGAGCGCGGGGCGCTTAGCGCGACACTCTAGCATTAATGACATTATTCGTCGTGCTCTTACCACCGCTGGCGTACCAGCTGTTTTAGAACCCAACGGCTTGGTACGAGTCGATGGGAAGAGACCAGATGGCATGTCGTTATTGATTGCCATGGAAGATGGGTAGGCCTCTGATGTGGGACGCAACGTGCGTCGACACCCTTGCTCCTTCACATCTTTCTAGCTCGGCTGGTTGTGCTGGCGCTGCCGCTGCATCTGCGGGCATCAAGCTGGGCAAATATAGTAACCTATCAGGTAACTATGACTTTGTGTCGCTTCGGGTCCAAACTCTCGGGTCATGGGGTCCGAGTGCGCGCTCCATTTTTAAGGAAATCTCCAAGAGGCTGGTCGACACTTCGCGTGTGGGCTGGCTTGTTCTTTGGTCAAAGAATAAGCGTTGCCATTCAACGTGGCAACGCTGCCAGTCTTCTGGGCACTATGCCAGATGACAGCGGTGTGGAGGAATATTTTGACGCCTAAGCTCGCCTGTTTGTATCATTTTATTTTGTACTTTGTAAATATTTACAATTAAATTAATCTAAGGCTTGAGCAAAAACCTCCTACCTATGTATTCTTTATTATGTATTGTTTTTCCGCAATTGGGTGATATGGTCGCTAAGCGACAAAGCCCTTCAAATAAATAAAAAAAAAACAAAAAAACTATACGGAAATAAATAAATAAAACATAATTACACAACAAAAGTACTGTTTTTTTCCCGTTGATAATAAAAATCTACTAAAGCTTATTTCCTTGTAAATTAATCTCATTACATTTACCAAACCTAGAAATGGTAATCCGAAGCGTTGACAACCGTGATGGTAATAACGCGGATTACGTTTAGCACGAATTATGTAAAGCGCACGCGAGGAAGCAAACATGTACCTCGACAATTACTTGAATAAAATAAAATGTTTATTCTTATTCTTTATTTTACACCAGAAAAATACAGTATTAATTACAAATAGAAATTATATGCGTTATTTGTGAAGAATACAGGTCAGCGACGTTACGAAAAACCAACCGCGGGTAGTTCGAGAAAACACCCGCCGCTCAAGACGATGACACCCGCATACATCAGTCTGCTCGTGACCACGGCCAATGCAACTTGGCCGAAACGTCGAGGTTAGTCAAAATGTTTGTTACGTTTTGATGTTATTGTGCTCGACAAGTCCCGTAAATATAGTTCAATAATAGAAAGTAACAAGTTCGAGGTATGAAAAATGGGAAAGCATTGGGACCAGATGGTATACCAGTAGAAGTATGGAAATTATTAGGAGAAGATGGATGTTACTGGCTGACTTTATTCTTCAATAAGTTGTTGCATGAAGAAACGATCCCACAAGAATGGTGTAATAGTACGCTAGTGCCCATCTTCAAAAATAAGGGTGATGTACAAGACTGCAACAACTATCGAGGAATAAAGCTCATGTCACACAGTATGAAAGTATGGGAGAAGGTGATAGAGAAAAGATTGCGAGAGGAGAGTGAGATCACCCAAAACCAGATGGGATTTATGCCAGGTCGTGGGACAACGGACGCCATATTTGCACTCCGCCAAATATGCGAAAAGTATAGACGTGCGCATAAGAACTTGCACATGGTGTTCGTTGACCTAGAGAAGGCGTACGACAGAGTAACCCGCGAGGTCTTGTGGTGGGCGCTGAAAGAGAAAGGTGTGCCTGCAAAGTATGTGGAGTTAATTCGTGCTATGTACAGCCAATCTAGTACCCACGTTCGGTCGGCCGCTGGCAACACCAACGAGTTCAGTGTGGCTGTAGGCTTGCACCAAGGGTCGGCTCTAAGTCCTTACCTCTTCTTGCTGATAATGGATGCTTTGACATCAGAAATCCAGGAAGAGGCACCCTGGTGCATGCTGTTTGCTGACGACATTGTCCTTGTTGGTGAAGATGGACTTGAGGTCCAGAGTAGATTGGCAAAATGGCAACAAAATCTGGAGAACGTTGGCTTGAAAATCAGCAGAACTAAAACGGAATATATGTTCTGCGATTTTGGCGGTCTTTCCGGTTTTGTTGCAATTGCGCTAGATGGCGTGCCCTTGCCAGTCTGCTCCGACTTTCGGTACCTCGGTTCACTTGTGCAAAGCGATGGTGAAATTGACCGGACAGTCAAGCACCGAATTAACACAGGATGGTTGAAATGGCGGCAGGTCACGGGAACTACATGTGACTCCCGAATTCCTCTTAAACTGAAGGGGAAAATCTATAAGACCATGATAAGACCTGCTGTCCTGTATGGATCGGAATGTTGGGCTACGAAAGGAATTAATGAAAGGCAAGTGCATGCAGCTGAGATGAGAATGTTAAGAGGAATGTGTGGTATAACGAGAATGGATAGGATAAGAGAATGAATATGTAAGAGGGAGTCTGAAAGTAGCGCCAGTGACAGAGAAGTTAAGTAGCAACAGACTATCATGGTATGGACATGTGATGAGGAGGAATGGGGAGCATGTTACGAGGAAAGTTTTAAGTATGAATGTTGATGGCTATAAGAAAAGAGGGAGACCGAAGAAAATATGGATGGATTGTGTGAAAGATGATATGAATAGAAAGAAAGTAAACACAGAAATGACGGCTGATAGAGATGTATGGAAGAAAAAAACATGCTGCGCCGACCCCAAATAAATTGGGATAAGGGCAGGAGGATGATGATGGAATAGAAAGTAACAAGTTACAAAATAATAATAAATGGCGCAATTCTTTTGCGTCTACTAAACTACCTTTCTTTCTTCGCTTTTCAACGAACCCTGTAAGTTCTATTAACACGGATTTTTCTTTAAGAAAAACCTTGTTTAAACTGATAAGCATTTTTACAAAAATAAAACCAACTAACACAGACGAAAGAGTCTTAATAGGACGACAGGTCAGGCACAGTACTGTTCAGGGAACCCGAGAAGCCGTTGTCCTAAATAAATAAAGAAAAGGTCCTTTTATAAGACGTATTACGTTGATATTTTTGTTCTATGAGCTCCTTCGGAGGTTGGATTAAAAATTCATTTTGTTGAGCTCCAAGCTTATTTTCTCTGGTTACGTGGGTAGATGATTAAGTGGCATTAACTTTGAATTATTCTTCTGTTTCATGTGAATGGGATTTGGTGATTTGTATTAGGTTCAAAGTTAGACAACATTATTCTTAGTTTGTACTAAACCTCTTAAGGGGTCATTCTACTCTTCATTATGATCAACGATCCGCGATCAAATCGCGGATGTTCTCAAAAAATGCCAGGTTAAGAGTTCTCTAAACCGACGAGCATGCATGACGAGGTTAATGGACGTAGATGAAGCGAAAGAGGTGTCTCAGGATCGTAGCAGGTGGAAATCCATGGTCTCTGCCTACCCCAATGGGAAACAGAAGTGATAATATGTATGTATGTATGTATTATGAACAACTTTTACTATGGGACCAACCCTGAAATCGCGAAAAAAAACAACATGTGTACACAAAATATGTAGGGATTAGCTGATATTTTTTTCGCGATTTAAGGTTTGGTCCCATAGTAAAAGTTGTTTATAGTAATGAGTACAATAACCAATTAAGAGGATTAGTATAAACTAAGAATAAGGTTGTACCTATATTTATACTAGCCTAAACCCGCGCTGTCTTTCGAAGGACCGATGGCCGTTGGAGCAGACGAGTCCTTGAGTGGAGACCGCGAATCGGCAAACGCAGCGTAGGGCGCCCCCCTGCCAGGTGGACCGACGATCTGAAGAACGTGGCTGGGGGGACTGGATGCGGAACTCAGAGGACCGAGTGTTGTGGCGCAACTTGGGAGAGGCCTATGTCCAGCAGTGGACTGCGATAGGCTGAGTTGATGAAACCCGCGCTTCGCCCGCATATAAATCGATTTATCATATCTTTAGAAAGACTTTACCGCGCATGCCTTTGAAACTGTGTATTTTACCGGAATAAGAACTAGCTAGTATGTTAATCTGGGCGATGGTCTATCTGTGTGACAAATTTCATCCAGATTTGTGTATTCGATTCAGTTTGATTGAAGAACAAACAAACAAAAAAATATCCATACAAAGGCATTTATTATGTAAGTAGCATTAATAAGAAGTAGGATTCTAAAGACATCCATTGATGAACACTGGACACTGAAGTAATTGTGTATATTATAAATGTGAAAGTTTGTCAAGATGTTTGGATGTCCGTTACTCAATCACACTGAAACGGCTGAACGGTTTTGGATACAATTTGGAACACATACCATAACCCGAATATACGTTAATCCGGGTTATGAGCGGGTTGTGTGTGTTATGGGTTTCCGGGGTAGCCTATAGGCTACTTATTATCCCAAGATAATAAACAGTTCCCGAGAGATGCGCGAAGTCTTTCTGTGATAAACCGAGTTCTACGCAGGCAGCGGGCACACTCCGTGTACGTGTGAGCTCGCTCGCCGGTGACCTTGAGCGAGCGCGTGAATGCAATAGGCCTTGGCTGAGGCAGCCGAGAGACTGCCCGTTCCACACGCCCCGCACCGCGCACGACCCCCGCGCTCGCCCTGACCCGCAGACATAGCCGCGAGCAATTTTACGGTGTCGCTTCTTGTCTTTATTACATATTCTATGACGCAGGCGAAACCTAGTTTAAAATTAAATAAAAGCAAAAAAAAATAACTAATGTTACGGTGGCTTAGTGACTAAAGCACTGGCGTACTGAGCCAGGAGTCGCAGGTGCGAATCCTGCTCGTGAGCGATTTTTTCTTTCCACAATTTAAATCGTTAGATTTCGCTTCGCATGCGTAAATGCGTTTAAAGTAATAAAACGAATAAAAGCGTTTATAAAGACGGCCTTGTTTCACACACGTCTCCACTTTCTCACATAAATTCCCATTATTTAAGCGACGTTTTACAAAAAAAACCTACTAGTACCAAGCAGAAGCAATCCATTAGTAAAAAGTAAATTGTAAAAAATAAAACAAAAGGTAAGTTAAAAAGGTATTTAAATCTTACTCCGAACGCCAGATTAAGATGTCCTTTAAATTAAGTCGGCGAGTTGCAGGTGATGAATATTTAAAACAGAGGAAAGAATAGGCTCCGTTTAGACTGTACTTTTAAAGGCTCGTCCTGCTAAATGTAACAAGATTTTATCAATATATTTTATTGCTTCCAGCGTTTTGTTATGATGCTGTTTGAAAGTGTTTCGATATTGATTGGGGCTTTTCTACTTTGCAATCATGAAACTGATGTAGATAACAACTTTTCACTGTTATATTTCCATCTTTTTTTATAAAAACCTTGCCCCACACTAAGATTTCTCTTGTATCGTGAGTGCGTTGACAAACACAAATTTCAAACGCTCACGCAGCCAAACCCAGCACAAATGTCTATTGGCCATACAAATAGATATTTTTCCATGCTAGAATCGAAATAGCAACTCTTAGCGCAGAAGTCGATCGCTCAATCACAATCTAATACAATGTGCAGTGCATTTATGTAGTGATTAAATGCAAAGGGCGTTGTATGTCAGGCATAGTATGAAGTTATACGAACACAGTTATAGGTATGTGGATCCGCAAAGATGTCTCATGATCCCTTAGTCTTCATGGCAGGGAGAAAAACAATTTCTGAAAAGTCCGGAAGATTTTTATTTCACGTGAGATTTTACAGATGTTGATATTGCCCAGTAACTGGATCGCGAGGGTCTGATGGCAGTTGCTACGTATAAAATACTGCAATTACAACAAATCTGGTTAGACTGGAAGCTGGCATTAACTTAAAATGGGAAAAAAAGCTTGGTGAAAAAAACGGGTGGCGTCAGAGGACGCCCGACAGCCGACGCTCGAGTGTCATCACTGCGGGACTTGCCCAGAGGACTCGGCGCAGCACACACTGGCGGAGTGCCCAGCTTGGGCCGCGTAGCGCCGTGACCTCATCACTTCAGTAGGCAGCAGCGATCTCTCGCTTCCAGCCGTGGTTCTGTCTATGGTCGGGAGCGAGAGCGCTTGGGAAGGCGTCGTCTCCTTCTGCAAGGATGTGTTGCTCGCTAAGGAGGCGGTGGAGAGGGTTCGAGAGACGATAATCTCTCAACCCATCCGCAGGAGATGACCTGAGCGTCATAGGAGGGCGTATGCTGACTTCCAGCTACCCTAGATGTGGACTAGCAGACAGCGAACTTGGGGTGGCCCGCCGAACGACTAGTCAAGGCCCGTGACGGTGGCGCGTAGAGTTCGACGCGTGCCAGTCAAGAGGCGGGTGCACCGATCTGGTTGCCGCACGGGGAGAAGGGCTTCGCCTGCTAGTGGCGAGCCGGGAGCTGCACCGTGGTGGTTTTTAGTCAGTTAGAGTCCAACACTGGCTCCGCCTTCCCCGGGTGGAGTGCGTCTAGGAGGATTTTTCCAACGAAAACAAATGTACGTCCGACAGAAGCGAAGTTGACGCAATTGGAAGCGAGAACAGAACGCGCGCGCGAATTAAGGGTGACGATTTTTCTCGGTGTACTCTCCGGCAGCCGACGGACTAAGTAATTTTAAAAATGTATCTAACCATCAGACCATACTCTAAAAAACTTTTAAATTTCTAAGCACGTTATTGAGCAGGTTGGCTTCGACTAATTCGCATTTTTTGGTCACATCGCTTCGGAAGATTAAGTGGCTCCGGATCGGTGGGTTCCCAATGATATCTGCTACAAAATGAATCAAAAGCTTAAGAGAATGATCGGATAAGCGGGAACGACGTTGTTTCTTAATTCTTAATACGAGAAGATATTGAAATGAGTAAAGTCGTTTGAAACAAATGAATGAAACGTTCGAAATATTCCCGAGTTGAAATTCGGATTGGATTTATGTTTGTGTATGAAAATGAACTACTTGAAACTCAAACTGATATACAGCGTGGTGATATTTGAAGAGCTCATATAGGAAACGCTATTGAACATCTTTTACTATGGGGTCAACCCTGAAATCGTGAAAATAAATTCGCTGATCCATACATTTTGTCGAGCGACATCGATGATTTTGTATGGAACAGCAGTTTTTTTTTTGCGATTTTAGTGTTGGTCCCGTAGTAAAAGTTGTCGATAGCATTTTCTGAATGAGGTTTTCAAATATGATCACGCATTTCTGATACACGTTGTATAATTTAAACCGATATTGATCGCTACGCATCTAGACCTTCTCGTAGAACGGTTTTTCAAACAAAAAGACAAGGGTATAAAAACTTTGAAGTCGTGACATAGTCCTACACTATAATAAATTGTTGTAACGTAAAATAACATCAAGCCTGTATTTCCTTGAAGTGGTAGACAGAAATAACGACTGCGCGGATTGTACGATCTGCAAGGTTAAGCTGCACTTGCCGAAGTCAAAAAAATCAATTGCTAAAAGTCTGACAACTGGTCTAACCTCCGAATGTCAGTATTACCCAGTAACTGGATTGCGGGGGTCTGATGGCAGTCGCTCAGTGTAAAATACTAATGTTCAGCCGCATCTGGCTGGACTGGAAGTCGACCCCAATAAATAAATAAATAATAAATAAATATCTTCGGGACATTTTTACACAGCACCATCTAGTCCCAAACTAAGCAGAGCTTGTGATATGGGTACTAGACAATGGATATAATACTTATATACTTTTTTTTTTGTAAATACATACTTATAATACATAAGAAACACCCAGACCAACACAAACACTTATATAATTGGGAAAAAGGCTCGGAGGATGATGGTAGACAGAAGTGTATAGTTCCTACACCTACACTCACATATCACCAAGTCCCATGTAATAGGGGGTGAGCCTATTGCCAATTGGACACTCATCCAGACTCCGGGCTGCTACTGAGAATTTCCTAATGAAAACCTCCATTAAACTTTGCCTGACTTGGGAATAAAAAAAAAAATGTATTGATAATATATTATTTGATATTCTCTCGAATATCTAGGATGCCTCATTGAGCAGGCATAAAGTACGGTATGCAGAGGGCAAATCTAAGGCCCTGCCTTCCTTCTTTATAAGGACCAATCCAGCCTCCATCCAGCCGGAGGAAAACCCGCTGTGACGGAGACAACTTGTGAACAGCCGCTTCAGCCTGTCCCCCAGAGTAGCCATAGCCAGCACCCAGACCTGTATAGCGATTCAGAACCATACGATAACTAGTTGTCGATCGATTCGGTTTGTTATCTCTTTTTCTCTCGTTGCGTGAATCATAAGACGAAACGAGATAACAAACCGAACCGGTCGACAACTGGTTATCGTGTGGTTCTGAATCGCATAGCTGACCCGGAATACTATCCGGTCCAGGCACTGCGTTACGAGCGTTGAGTAGACCTAGGTGTATCCGGGTAAATGTCGAATTAGAATTGATTTCAAAGTAATTTCGCGCTTCTAGCTTGGATAATCCTAGGTATACCCGGATAAAACTAGGTTTATCCATTCTTCTAACACTACCCGTAACATATATTATGTATCAATAGTTGAACGTTTGATTGGGGAAGAGTAGTATGATTATACGCATAACTACGTATCCGTTTAATTCTAAGCGCTCTCGGTACGTACACTAATCCTGATTGAAACTATTACGTCATCGTGTATGGACTGCTACTACCATACTATAAACCACTTAAGACGCTGACAACAGCCAAATACGCTAAAATACGCTTCTTTTAAAAACATTTTTAGCTGTATCTATTCAGTTTGTGGCAGTGAAATAAATATGTGTTAATCTTGATCGTATTTTCTGAAACTGTATTGTGCCCAAAATACGTTTTCTTGAAGTTTTCTCGATAGAAACGAATTGTAAACTAACCTCTTAAAACATGCTTAAATATTATAAATAAAATTAAGAAAACATTTGTAACATGTGTAAACTTGCTTGAAAATCATTGAGTTATTCTGTTTTTGATAATAACTCAGTATAAGAAAAATTTGCACAGTTCTAAAATTGCGTGTCAGAGTCCATGGTGACTTGTAATCAATTCTTTTTCCCGAAATTTTTTCATGGATCCATTGGTTCAATCAACTCAGCCTTTCGCAGTCCACTGCTGGACATAGGCCTCTCCCAAGTTGCGCCACAACGCTCGGTCCTCTGCCTTCCGCATCCAGTCCCCCCCAGCCACGTTCTTTAGGTCGTCGGTCCACCTGGCAGGGGGGCTCCCTACGCTGCGTTTCCGATTCGCGGTCTCCACTCAAGGACTCGTCTGCTCCAACGACCATCGGTCTTTCGATAGACATGGCCAGCCCACTGCCACTTCAGCTTACTGATCCTACAAGCTATGTCGGTCACTCCGGTTCTTCTCCGGTTAATCTCGTTACGGATTTTATCCTTCAAAGAAACTCCAAGAATAGCTCGCTCCATAGCTCGCTGAGCGACTTTGAATTTGTGGACTAGCCCAACTGTCAGTGTCCACGTCTCGGCACCGTAAGTCATGACTGGCAGGACGCACTGGTTGAAGACATTTGTCTTCAAACTTTGCGGTATAGGCGACGAGATCCATTGGTTCTTATTGAAAAAAGTAGTAAAACAATAAATAGTCTATTTTTTATAGAAAAGATAAAAAAAACAAACACTTTAGAAGAAAACAAAAATCTTTTATTAATGTCCCCCGAAAATCTGAGTGAGTTACGCTCAAAATGTTGCGCCAGACCAAAAAACACTAATATGGCGTCTTTTGTCGTCACTTGCTTCATTGCGTCATATTTTGCTTGACACTGGCGGGCGATCCTCTGTTAGTGCTGATGAGTGGCCCAGACTGCGACAATGTTCAAGGAAATTGTTTGTAATTGTTCTAAAGTGTGAATAAAAAAGCTGACTGAACCATAACTCAATTATTATTTTTAGGCAGCTGTTAAAATAAATAAATAAATATATCCTAATGTTAGTCATAAAGTATTCCCTATTCTTTGGTAGTTTGTTACTATAAAATCATAAGTAGTAAGTTTTTATTCATAAATTATTATTTTTGAATCATTGGACAGTGTTAACTGTTAACCTACTTTCGTTGCTAACTGTATCTACCATTATTATACATTTATATATTAATAATAAGCTTTTATTACTGATAAACTCATCACAATAATTACAAAATGAAATACAGTAAAAATGATCATTGCACTTCAGTGTCTTCGTCTATCAGCGCGTCACTTGACGCATAGACCTCCTCCAGGTTCTTCCATTTCTCACGGTCGTGTGCTGTTCTTAGCCATAAGGTACCGGCTGTCTTCACTACGTCATCGTCCCAGCGTTTTCGGTGTCTACCTCTACTTCTTTTTGACCCATCTCTGATTTGCCATTCCGTTACAGCTGTAGTCCACTTATTCTTTTTATCGCGTAGCATATGACCAGCCCATCTCCATTTTAATGTTTTTGTGTGAATGGCATCTTTGAGTTTGTTGATTTTCCTCAGGTCTTTGGCTCTCTTTTTGTCTTTCCTTTTTTAGTTGAGTATGCTGCGTTTCATGCCTCTCTGACATGTTGTTATTTTTTGCAGGGTTTTTTGAGTCAATGTCCACGTTTGGTAGCCGCAAGTTAAGCATGGGAGTATACAGGTATTAAAGAGTTTTATTTTCGAGGACATAGGATACTGATCATTTTTCATAACTTCTTTAAGTGACCAGTATCTGTTCCATGAGCTAGTGATGCGTCTCTCGATCTCCTGTTCCATTTGGCTGGTAAACGAGATTAGTTGTCCAAGGTAGATATACGAGTTCACATACTCAATACACTCTCCATCTATATTATACATTTATTAGGCTATTATTATGTATACATTTTTCTATGGCTTCTTGGAGAGGCAACAATGTTCAATATTTCAGGCGTATGTATGTATTCCAACCACGGTAAATCTAATTACTTTATGTAAATCTATATACCTGTATATTCATAACTCATTATTACGCGTACAGTGTAACAATATTTCGGTATAAATATTTGTTTTGTCTTCATTCACGTTCTTGTGTATTTAATAAACACGATATCTTGTTGTGTACTTGGTAGGTATATGGTTTTATAAACAATGTGTTTTATTTTATGACGAACAAAGTTTAGTTTTTTCTTTTTTTTTCTTTCCACAATTTAAATCTTTAAAGTTTAGTTTCTTAGGAAAATGTTTAGTTCAGCAGAGAAGACGTTGTGTGAAATTCTTTACAATAATTTGAAACTGAAAATTTCGAGGATACTGAAATTTTTCTTTCAGAAAAACATCATTAACTACTACATTTCACGACAACCCAGAAGAGTTCACTGAATGACACGAATACTTCTTGTTTACGTTTGTTCATCAAAATACATATTTTTTAAAAAAAATTTTTATATTTTTACAAACCAAAATAAATAAAAAACATTTAAAAATATATAAAAACAGTAGCCCACCGGCATCAGGAACAAGGTCCAAGCCACCAGCGGGCGGTCAGAGCCTCGGAGAGAGGAACTTCCTAACGATACGCACCGCGTCCAGAAGTACCGTTTTCTGCATCAAGCCCTTGACCCAGCTGCCTAATGAGAGCCTCTGCAGGTGTTATTAATATTATTATTACTAACACACTGTGGCCACATTTTAGTTGTATAAAGTATCAAAGAACTAGGTATTTACTTGCTTTAAGTCCCTTGCTTTGCCATACTTCCTCGTGATATTTCGTACTAATGCCTATTTCACACGAGGGCAAGTCAGCGAGGCAGAGCAGTAAGCAGAACAGTCCTGCTACAATTTAAACGCCAGAACAGTTACAACCTGCAACAGAACGTAGATAGGACCTTCATCATCATCATAATGCCATACACAAATTGTGTTTTCTATGGACATAACCTGCTGCCGAATTGCGTAACTCACTAGCGATCCCAATCATCTGGATTTAAATGTTCATTGCTCCGTGTGTTTTAACAATCCGTATTATCGGCAACTACGTACCACGCAATGAATGTTGCTTTAATTTCAAAATGAAAGCTAATGTCAAAGTGAATGCATTACACAATTGCTTCACTGAATCGAGCTGAACAAATGTAGGTACTCCTTGATTCAGATATTTTCATGTAAAAATATGAGAGAGATTATTCACAAAGTTAACAAAACTAAAATAAGTTACAGTCCACGCCTTTCCTATCATTTATCATGGGTATTATAAAACTTATGGAATGATCGATGGTGTCTTACTTCGCAACTTTTCGGCTCAGACTTCGTTTAAATTTAGTACCTATATCAACAGTGATAAATTTTAATATTTTTACATTTAAAATGTTGACACAATCAACTTTCAAAATATAATTTATATTTTTTATAATTTTTTTTTTACATATCATATTGTTTTATGATTTAAAAGTCAATAATATTTTAGCTTTATTGTTATTGTTGATAAACTATAACAGTAAATTTTGAGATACAGCTCATTCTAAAATAGAAATGTAGGTATTAGTACCTATTTAGGTCGTTGTGGTGATGCTTGGGGGAGGCCTATGTCCAGCAGTGGACGTCTTTTGGCTGAAATTATGATGATGATGACTACCTATTTATAAATTGCTGTGGTGAGCGTTTTTATAAAACCGTTTTTTTTTGTCACACGTGATAGTCTTACCGTTTGATAAGAACCGTTTACCGTTTGATAAGGTTGATATAAAGAGTTGCTGGCCCAGAAAACCTGCTCGTGTCGGATGGCGGCTGGTTCTTCTCAATTCGTCTGGAAAGGACAGCAGTTTATTAGGCCGAAAATTTGTATAAAAATCACTGAAGGATAGGCGGGTAGCAAACTCAGGGTAGTCTGCTGCCCGACCAGCCAAGGCCCGTAGCGGTGGCGCGCAGTATTCCGTGCGCACCGCAGAGGAGGTGGCTTAAGATAGGCCGTACGGGGAAAAGATGCTCGCCTCCAAGGTCCCGACCTACCAGGAGTGGTCGGTGAATGCAGAGTCTATCCCACGCCCCCGGCCAAAGGTTGTTGGAGGAACACCGTGGTGGATATATTCGGTAAGAGTCTGACAATGGCTCCGCCTTCCTCATGACGATTTTCCCCACGGGAAAAAAGGGTTGACATAATATTAAAAATATCTCCAGACTTTTCGCAGCACGTGGACTTTTGAGAAGCGGTGGACTGAATAAAAACGTTGAAAGACGAGAAGTAGTACTAGTTCTTTCATTCTATATTTTCAATGAAGAAGAAAAATAAAATTCTTAAAACTCGGGTTGGTAAATGCAAGCTTAACAAAACCTACAATAACAAGCCTAAAATACAGTTTATTATACATTTGAATCGCCAAACATGTAATAATACGCACATTTGCGTCTCAGATACGAGCTTGAAAACCTTCTAATACGCACAGAAATGGTTAAATTCCATGTAATATCAGAGACAACACAATCGCATTAAAATATTGCCTCTACTTTTTATTCTCACATAGAAGTCACTTTTGGCAGAAAGTACGAAAAGGTGCTGGTAATTGTTTTAATCCATAAAAAGATTAGGAAAGCCTGGCTAGGTTAATTTCCAACCTTTGTAGGGTTCAAATGGTAGAATTTTTGGCTACATTCCATTTCGTAATCTTCCCATTTCTTCAACTTTACTTTTGCATACTAAAATTAATTTGAAATTTACGAGATGGTATTTATTCTTCTTTGTCCTCGTCTTATCCCGTTATTCGGGGTCAGCTTTCCTAATCATGTGGCGCCACCTCTCCCGCTGGTAGGCATTGTCTTTACTAAGGCCTAATTTCCTCATATCACTATGAATATGCGTCAACCAGGTGGTTTGAAGACTTCCTCTTCCTCTCTTCTTTGTAGCCACGGAAAGGCATTTTTTCACAACGTGGTCATTTAAGAATAAGAATAATTTATTTCGCAAAAAATACGGGTCCAGACAGATGGATAAAGACCTATTGGCCTTCGTGTTTCGTGACCGTACCATCTCAGCCTGGATTATACGAGTTTTTCATTTATTGGAGCGACTCCATGGACGCCCATCGTGGGATACGTTTCTGTTGCATGGAGCTTCTGCTCGTGAGTCGTTTTTGATACCCAGACTTCGCTTACGTTCAACAGCGCTGGGTTAACAGCTGTTTTATAAACCTTGCCTTTAGTTCAACTGACAGTTTTGTATTACACAGAACCCTTGAAAGTACAGTACACGCCACTTGTTCCAGCCAAATAATCTATGTGTTATTATCCGCTTCAATTGATCCGTCTCTGATATTACTTATCCCAAATACTTGAAATTTTATACTCTTGAAAGTTTGTCGCTATACAAGCATAGGTACATGGTAGGAAAAATCATGCGTCGGATAGTGATACCACTGGGCCCAGATTCGATCTCCAGTAAAACATGTCTTTTTGTATGTTTTATATTTAATAGTAAGCGGGTAACGTCAAAGTTACATGACGTTACCCGCCAGATGGCGCTTAAAGGTGAGATCAGCTGACAACTCTGTGTCCGTATATTCAATGTACTCTGTATAATGCAAATTTTTGCGTGACGTAACGCTACATTTTCTCCCGAATCACACCTATTGCAAGCCCCCATAAGGAACTTCGTTCCAAAAAAAACACTTCATCTTTTCAGACACTCATAGTAGGGGACCAGAAGGATGTTTGGCAATCGTTTAGGATATGTTGAAATGGGACATGAGAAGACTCTTTGATTTTATTGAGTGTAAGGGAAAAGATTGGAATTCGTCGTCGTCTCGTGCCGACATGTTTGGCGTTTGATGTGATGTGACGTCACACGAAAGTATTTTCGATGTTTTGTTTATTAAAATATACAAAAATACTTGTACGGAAATCTGGTGGACATAAAGAGTGTATTAGATACTTATACTGTGCTGTTACACCCTGGGCCCTAATTCACGTAATTTCAGGACGCACCGATCAAGTTGCAGTGACGCTGCGGTTCGTTTCTGTCAGCGATCGCCGTAGATAAGAGAATACGAAAAGCATTGTTTTGATCAAAACTTAACTGCAACTATGCTACAACTGCACTTCTTTAGTTACGTGAATTGGCCTTCTGGTCGTAAATTCAGTGGATGGGTAGTTTAGGAGCTGTTCTTTTACTAGAACAGCGACAGCTGCTATTTCCCTTTTCCTTTTTTGCGTGTGTGCAAGCGCAACCGAGACTGCAGGAGCGAGACAAAATAATAAAAGTAGGTCACGGCCACTTATCTCTATGGTTCTTATTTTTTGGGTACATAATTATTAGTTTTTTTTACTGGCTTGGACCTGCTCAACACTTGGGGTTGACACTGAAAATCAGCGCTGTCTTGTGATTCACGTTACAACACAGCATCATGCTGAGTTTCAACCTCTTTGCTGCAGCTATGACATTCACAGCTACTTATCTTGATGTTACAACGATAACTATAATTCCTAAAATTCTGTTAGAAGTTATTTTTTTATACGTAATCCGTATGTCTTGTTATGACAATAAATAATTTTTCTTTTTAGGGTTCCGTACCCGAAAGATGCCAAACGGGACCCTATTACTCTCGCTACGCTGTCCGTCCGTCCGTCCGTCCGTCCATCCGTCCGTTCGTCCGACCGTCCGTCCGTCTGTCAGTCACAGTGCTGTGTCTTATGAACGGTAATAGGTAACCGGTTGAAATTTTCTCAGAATATGTGTTGCTATGGGGTGTATCATGACAAGTACTAAAAGCAAAAAAAAAACTAAAATCAAAGGGTGTCCCCATACAAGAAACCTCAAAAACCATGCATTTTTTTTAAGATGCAAAAATTCATATTTCGCGCACTGTGCGTTGATGTCTTTTGATAAACTCTCGTAAATTAAATCAGATTTTATGGGGTATCAGGTCATTGAGAGGTACGGAACCCTTACTGCGCGAGTCCAATTGGTACTTGGCCGGTTTTTTTTTCTTATCTTTCAACAGTCACCACAATTGTTTAATATACCTACCATTACACTTAATTTTTACCCGACTGCGCCAGAAGGAGGGTAATGTTTTTCGAGTCTATGTATGTATGTATATTTCTTTGGCACGCCCTGCAGCCTAAACGGCTTGATGGATTTTAACTTGTGAGGTGTCGTTAGATTCGTCTTAATTGTGAGAGTGACACTGGGTATATCAAATATAAAAATTAAAATGGCCGCTTTTTGGCGCAAAAATTACGGCTTCAAAAAAATTTTTTTTCTCTCGAAACCTATCGAGTGGGATATCAAAATAAAGGGTTATATAAATGCTTTTCAAAAATATATACAACTTATATGTTTAAATGTAATTTAGAATAAGAAATGCTAAAAAACAACAAAATATTACACGTTAAAAATTAATTTGACTTTTCAAAAAAAACATTAATAGTATGATAAATAAAACATGATGTCAAAACTATAAAATTTCAAATAAAAAAATTAATTAACAAAAACAAAAAACCCGACTGCGTGTAAAAATAACAGAAAAGATATAAACAAGACTTATCAACACGCAGGCGGAGGCTACATAGGAACTATTATGTAATTCATGACCAAAAACATACGTAGCCTCCGACTGCGTGTTGATAAGTCTTGTTTATATCTTTTCCGTTATTTTTACACGCAGTCGGGTTTTTTGTTTTTGTTAATTAATTTTTTTATCAAACGTAGATCCATTTCATTCTACAGTCTCGTATCGAGGATAGCGGAAATTGGATCAATGGCAATATATATTTTATGTCAATGGTAAAAAATAGAAACAGTTCAGTTCAGCAACACCATGTAAAAATATGACGCTTTTAGATTCATAGTGTATCCTAATTTTTTGAGAAGCACAGTAGCTAAATAGCGACCACGAAAATAAAATAAAGATTCTGCGAAGGTTATTAAATAGTAATTAAGTTCCATGTGTCCCCTAGCGTAATGAATTGCACCATCCTATATCATGGGTGTCGTAAAAGGCGAGTAAGGGATTCACCAGAGGATGGGCAGCAGCGTTCTCTGAGTATTTAAACAACCAACGGCAATCGCCAACCCGCCTGCCAAGCGTGGCGATTATGGCATATCCACCCAAACATGATGCTTGGGGGATACCTATGTCCAGCAGTGGACGTCTTTCGGCTGAAATCATGATGATGAAGTTAATTAAAGCCTTAAACACTCTTAACCCTATAGTCCACCTTCCAGAATAATATTAGGGTTGTACCAAAACATCATGTTAATAATTCCTTGAATCACACTGACGTCAATATTCACGTGATACACGGCTCAGCTATCTAATCGAGGCCAGGTATCGATATTATCTATTGTAACACCGTATTGCATTATGTAATGTTTCTAATGGAGCATGTGATGTGACCCTATTGATTACCATCAGGAATCTGTGGTTCATTATGAATGATAGTGACTTATACATGGTACAGTGAAGCTTTTCTGTATTCAAGGCTGACATCTTACATTTTTCTCACGTGTTTAAAATGTTTTAGTAAGAAAGTGAGTTCGTACCTATATATCTTAACCTAATTCCTACTAATATTATAGTAGTATGGATGTCTGTTTCTCTTTCACGCAAAAACTATTGTATGGATTTTAATGAAATTTGGCATACAGGTAGAACATGGCCCGTATTAACATATAGGCTATTTCTTATCCCGGAAAGATGAAAAGTTCCCGAGGGATGCGTTATAAACGACATCACGCGGGCGAAGTCGCGGGTATAGGCTTTTCACCATAAAAACATAATTTTTCGAATAATATCCATGAAATAATATACACTGTGTTTTTTGTGTTACATAAAATAATGAATATTCAAAAATAATAATACTTATCTTAAGTATTTCAGGTTACACCATCCGGACATAGCCGTGAAACGGAGCTACTGAGAAAAAATAAACAATTACACAATCTCCACGAAACGTCCTGACAGAAATTCCCAAGCGGACGAGCAAGCAATTATTATTAATACGTGTTATATACAGGTAAAGATTTTGTACTTGATTGCAAACAAAATTACTTACAGACCTTTTCCTGTTTGTCCGTTTTTCCTCAAAAAATGTACAAATAACCGAAAAAATTACAAATAAAATGCGCCTAAAACCTGGCAGTTGACAGGCGTGAAAAGGTATTCGTTGTTAAGTTATTGAGTCAAGTTATATTATTAAGTTATTTTATTATTATATTATTACTGCTTGAAAATATTTTATTGACTAGTGGGCGTTAGTTTAGCGTTAGACTAGCGACGCGGCTGCCAAGAATGCAGTTTTGTTTTTAGTTTTATAGGTGTTTATGTTATAAAAATAACAGATTAATTTTGTTTGCTCTGTTGTCTTAGCAAGGCTTCTGAGATTGGTGTTGCAATCGTATTATAATGTAACGATATAAGTGACGTCTTTTTTTGCCATGAGAAAATCCTCATGTACACTCAGAAATCTTTCCGGTGTACCACCACTAAGGTTGCTTGCACTAAATCTTCGATGGCAGTGGTAGGTACGTGTAATGTAGCAGGATTCGTTCAAGGGATTTTGTCGACAAAATGTGCCACCGCAAAGTATCGTGACAGTACGTACTCTGCCCGGGGAAGGCGGATCTAGCGTTGGACTCTTACCGACTAAAATGATCACGGTGTTTCTTCAACTACCCTTAGCTAGGGGCGTGGGAAACCTCTTTACTCGCCAACCAACCTCTACAGCAGGCAAGACCCCTCTCCCCGTGCGGCCTAAAGTTGCCAAAAATCTCCCCAGCATCACAAATCACAGTTTCAAATCAAATTGAGTTGAGAGTTATTGGATTTATTTTATATTTAAGTTGTGTTACAATTGAATTCCAATATAGTGATGCGACTCGAGTCCACTTTTACTCTAGTGACTCGAGTGACATTGAAAAAAAACGCACTTGAGTGAAAAAAATATCGACTCGAGATCACTCGGACTCGAGTCACTCTCGAGTCACTCACCAAGACATGCGAAACGATGAGTTTTAGCGCTTTTCTATTTTATGTCTGTTATTTGGTTTTATGAATAGACCGACAGACAGACATTTTTGTTGGCATATTAATATTAATTTCGATACATAAAAGTTAAGTAGTTTTGTAAGACTGACGATGTTTTGAAATAAAGCTTCATGCTATTCGTTTTATTAAGAAAACCTCAACAAAAAAAATATTAATTCAATGATTGTTACGAGTGACTCGATAGAGGCGAGTGATTGAGTGACTCGTGAACCACTCGAGTGACTCAGCCACTCGAGTAGGACTCGAGTAAAATTGTAAAATGACTCTTATGACTCGAGTGGTAAAATTGGACTCGAGTCGCATCACTACCAATGTAATCATTGGATAGCTGTGACAGGGTTTTAAATCTGACGTCAGAGAACGACGGGAGAGGTCCAGATTCGGAGCAGGATTTTCTATTTTCGTGCAATTTTTGTATCGGCCCGCTTCCGTCGTGTATTTTACACACATGCAGCCAGAGCTCGATTCTGTCCAAAGTGTTTCATAGTAAATCTAACGGTACAAAAAATCCCGGATTGCTTCCATTCTGGGCCAGCGTTGGCATTTTGTTTGACAATATTGGTCTTGCAGGTTTGCCTTAAATTGGTTCAATGGACCAAATTGTAGAATTTGATGGTTTGCAGTGTTACAAACGTGATTATAATTATTGATAATAAAACTCGTATTTTTACTTTATCATCTCCAGATGTAAAGATTTTATTATCTCGTCTTCAATTCCCAGCCCATCAAGAAGTAATAAAGCGACACTCAAAGTCATCTGTCAATTTGTATTATAAAGCGTCGCACAAAGAATACAAGTAGCGCTATTATCCGACGCTTAACTCCCCTATCGTCATCCATATTTTACGAAGTGAACACACAAACATGTAAACACTCTAATATTCATTTCCTTAGCCGTCTAAGAGCCGCCATTCTTGTCTTAAGGGGCACGAGAGCGTAAACAATTTGAGATTGTGCCTTCTACCTAAACGGAAGCTTCTACTGAGTGGACTTTTCAATTTTGCCGAGTGCCAAGATTTTATGCTGGGGAACATCGTAGTGTTTTCTTTTCATTCCGAAAAGAGCATTCGTATTCGTACTCGTCTTTAGAGTTGGCGCTATTAAAAGAGCCTTTTGATATCGCCGTTTGACTAGTACTGTCAGTTAAATGATTGGAGCTGTTCTGATTCCAATGCTTCCACATACAGATACACAGCTAGTGATTTACATCGTATAAAGAATACTTTTTTTTTACATTACGGTAGGTATGTTATAGTACTGTTGACCGCAGTTCAGTGGTATCAGTTTGACATTGACAGCGCCTTTATTTCGTAAGAAGTATGGGCGGTTTTCTTATTGAAGTGTTACCACTGTCATGCCGACGACGGTACCTATTGTGAAATGGTCAAAAGATGGAGACAGAATTGTATTTATGTTATCGATAGCTGATTATGACTCCTATACTCATATAAGAGTAATAATCAGCTATCCGTAACATATCAGTAACATATCTTATCTTAAAAGCTTTTTAACAAAAAAAATAACCGACGAAAAGAGACACTGAAAAGCGAAAAATAAAAAAAATAAAAAAATATAAATAACAAATTATGAGTCGGCGCCAAACAAACAAGCAAAGTGCGTGCGAGTTGGAAGTGGTCGAGCGGGGAACGCATTTTTGAAAAGTTATTGTTTATCGTAGAAATTTTTTATGTTGTATTTGATGTAATTTTGTTTTTATTACTTGTAAGTAATTTAATGATCTTCGTTGATTGTTTGTTTGGCGCCGACTCATAATAATTAATAATTTACATTTATTTTTCGCTTTTCAGTTTCTGTTTTCGTCAGTTCACGTTTTTTCTTATTCTTATTCTTTATTGTACACACAGATATACATTTATATTACAGTAGGAAAGTTTATGTACATCGGCGAGCTTAACTCAGAACTGAGTTTTCTAACAGCAAACCTTAGAGCGATAGAGAGATGTTGAATGTAGAGGACAGAAACAAGTGTACAACATAAATTAAACCTACTTTATTTACTTACAGTACTAGCTAATAATAATATAAATAATATATAGATACTTAAATATATATAATAGATACATAAGAATATATACATTCATATATATATATATAGATATATAATACATAACATGTAATATAACTCATGTTGAGAGGAAATGTTCCTTAATTCTTCTCTTGAAGACATTCAGTGACGGGCTATTGCGCAAAGAGTGTGGGAGAAAATTCCACAGACGCACTGCACGTATGGTGAAAGAACCATCGTAATGGCTAGTTGTGTGATGGGGTATACGGAGGAGAAGGGAAGAAGATGAGCGGCAAGGTTTTCCCCTGGGGACAAGGTTTTCAAAGCGTTCCTGAAGATAAGATGGAGAACTAGGATTGTGAAGAGCGGAGAAGAGAAGAGAAAGAATGTGAGTATCTCGACGACGCCGAATAGGCAGCCACTTCAACTGCATCCAAAATTCCGACACATGGTCGTATTTCCGGAGGCCAAAAATGAAGCGGATTGCCAAATTCTGCAGTCGTTCGAGTTTATTGAAAAGTTCCTCCGTTGCATCAAGAAAACAGACATCAGCATAATCCAAAAGCGGAAGAAGAAGAGATTGGGCAAGAGTGATTTTAGTAGGAAAAGGCAGGAACTTCTGGAGCCGTTTGAGAGACTGAAATGAGTAATACACCCTCCTGCTTACTTCTGCAATGTGGACGTTCCACGAGAGATTGCAATCAATAAACATACCTAAATTCTTGGCACTTTTGGAATAAGCTATAGGTACGGAGTCGTACAAAACCGGCGGAAGAGACTGCTGATCCAAGATGATTTTGATTTTTTTTTTTCTCATTTTTGTTTTTGTTTGTAGCAAAAATCTAACTCCAGGTCTCCATTATGTTGTAGTTTCAACAAAATCGGTTAATAGGTAAGAATTCAGTGGGTGAACAAACACTCATCCCCTGTTTTCCTACCCTTAGGGTTGGATTTTTATTTTCAGATTTAAATGGGACCTACTTCGAGATTCGCTTTTCGTTTAAACGCCCACTTCTACTACTAATATTAGTAAAATGAATAAAACGAATTAATTTCTGGAAAAACAAAAAAAAATAACATGTATTCCGCAAAATTCTGTAAGAATATAAGTACAAAATTTTATGAAAAGGTGGAAAAGTACATCAAATTTTGCATTCGACAGAGGCTTGCGTTGCAAGTTCATTGCGGTTTCGTGACCGCATCATTTACTACGAATGTCGGTCCTGCCACGAACCATGTCGCGTGCATGCACGCCTATTCCCGTATTTGCTTACATTTATAAGGAATATGGGAGAATTAGAAATTTAATTTATTGGCACAAACAATAAAAGTAGCAAAAAAAGAAAAATACATTGAACTAAAATAAAATGTAAGAGCCAAAAAGGGCCACCAGCTCAGCACGATGTCAGGTACAGGTACATACTACCCAACGCTTGAATGACTCGGTGGTCTAGCGATAACCTGTTCAACCTTAGATCGTGAGGTCCTGGGTTCGATTCCCGGGTCGAGAAAAAAGTTTTATTATGATTTATCTATCAAGAAAAATTCTCAGTCATCATCATCATTTCAGCCTAAAGACGTCCACTGCTGGACAAAGGCCTCCCCCAATAAGGGGGGGATATGCCATAATCGCCACGCTAGGCAGGCGGATTGGCGATCGCAGTTGGTTGGTTAAATACTCAGAGAACGCTGCTGCCCATCCTCTCCATGCCCATGATCTCTTTCCGGTCATGTCAGATTGCCATCCCATCGGATTATGAGAATGAGGGAATAGAGAGTGCACCTGTGTATTTGCCCACACAATTGTGCACTATAATATGTCCCGCGCAGATGGCTAGTCTCTGTTGAAATTGGCTGCAGTGACCAGAATTCGGTCGGGAAAACCCAACGCTATTTTTCAGCCATGAAGGGTATACGATCGAAATCAGGTGAAGATAATAGTACAACATTGAGACAGTAATGGGACTGACATCATCATCATCATAATAATTTCAGCTGAAAGATGTCCACTGCTGAACATAGGCGTCTCCCAAAGGGATATGTCATAATTGCCACGCTTGGCAGGCGGGCTGGCGATCGCATTTGGTTGGTTAAATACTCAGAGAACGCTGCTGCCCATCCTCTGGTGAATCCCTTAGTCGCCTTGTACGACACCAGAGATAGGTGATGTGCAATTCTTTATGTTTGGCACCACACGGAACTGGGACTGACATAGTTGTAATTATTTGTTGCGCTACATCATCATGATGTTATTCAGTCTTTTATACTCTTTAAACATTCAGGAATGATTCCAATCAACTATACCTATGGAAACACAAAATCCAAAATTACAGAACTCATAAGTAGACGAAAGTTGTGTTATTTGAGCTAATTTATTTTACTCCTAAATTATCCAAGACCTCGTCATAAATTTAATATGTAACATAGTAGTTTCATCGAAAATGTTTGTTTGAAGTCTGGATTGAGAACTATGTTTGTTTAGGTCTAGACACTCGTATCAATTAACCCAAAAATAACAGCATAACGTTTTTCGGCTGAAATGATGATGATGATGATATTCCGTCCCAATAATAATCAAAATAATCAGACATCGGATACAAAATTAGTCAAATTAAATGCCCCCAGATATCAGGGGACTACACTGACAGTCGGTTGCAGACTGCAGTCAGTTTGGTGGGTTTCCGTTTATTAATTATAACACAGAAGCACGCATAAATTAACGTCAAAGGTATTTCAAAACAACATATTAATTACATTTTGATAAAATAACAATTCAATTAGAAATAAAGTGCACGGTTGTGTTTTAATTAAACTGTATGTTTCACACACAAATGAGTTGTTTAATTTTTGTGGCTTCATTATAATTGTATTTTACCACAACACTGACGTCAAAAGTTGTGAACTAGTGAGGTTGTTATGTACAGTTTTCGCCACATATTCAATAGGTTCCTGAAATTAGGTTATTAAACCAATGGGCGTCTATCTATAATATGAATTTAGACATCACCATTCACGTAAATGTCGAGGAAATCCTGCTCCTCAATAACACGGAAATAGTGCGAAGACTAAAACAGACAAAGCCATTTGAATTAGTGTAGTAAATACTGTAGTGACAGATACAATGTAGTGATAAGTGCTGCCTATAAAGGACACATTAATAAAGTGTACAAACAACAACAAAAAACCAAGAAAAACCCATGAAACAAACTAAGTACAGTTATTGGACGCATTCTTAGAACAAATTTTATAAAGATTCATTTAGGTTATTTTATTCAATTTATGTTAAAATTAAATTACTTAAATATACTTATAATATTTTCAAATCCTCAAGGCCAGATTGTAATTAAAATAAAGTAAGTTATGGGCACTTTATAGTAAAAAAAAACTATAGGTGAGATTTTGTCTATTGAAATTATTTCAAATGACAAGTGTAAATGAATGAAAAGTTTTTATTGCTACACAATATACATTTTGTCCTCCGTTGATCTGTTTCAGCGTGATTGAAGGACAAACTAACAAACAAAATACAAATATCTATACTTTCGCATTTATAATAGAAGAAAGAAGGATTATTAGGATAGGATAGAAGGAAACACTAGGCCAGCGTCGTGGACTAAGGCGTCAACCTTTCATTCTGGAAAGAGGGCCGTGCTCAGCAGTGGGACAAATATTGGGCTGATGATGATAGAAGGAAAGCAATTTTTTAACTGTTTAAGTAAGTTAGTAGTAAGTTTAAGTAGTAGTAGAGCTCCTTTGTGAAAGAGCTCGTCCGGGGAAGTACTACCACCGTGCCTACTTCTCCGCCAAATAGTGATGCTTGCATTGCTGTGTTTCGGTCTGAAGGGTACGGGTGCCGGTGAAATTACAATCACATGAGACTTTCCATCTTCATGTCTCAGTTTGGCGAACCGACTTGCGGTACCATTTAGGCAACAGCCTAGGTGGTATTGCAGTTGTTATGGGCAAAGGTAACCGCTTAACATCAGGTGGGCCTTTAGCTCGTTTCGCCATCCTATAATATATAAAAAAAAAAAAAAGTATTCCTTCAATTTTACAGCACAAATATTGCTCCAAGCACGCTAAATGTTTGCAAAAATCGGTACATTTTCCTGTACGCCGCATAGAGCAAGATTGCCTACGATTATGCGAACGATGCAAGAAAGGCGACGTCTAAGTGGAGTGTACGATTTGAATGAGTGCGTCTTGGAATGTTTAAACAACGACGCAATGCACTGTGCACACTCTATTTCGAGTTGATATGAAGCGGTTCCTAGCTCATGAAAAGCGCTTTTCGAAAGATCTGCAGCCTCTTTTTTTAGTTGAAAGCAACGGGATTGAATAACAAAGAGTGCCTTTGATTGGCCTTACAGAGCTACGCTGGTTTTGATTTAAACTTTTTTCCGTGGAACGTATGTTTATTCGGATCAAATGATGCTGGTTCTTTTAAATTAAAATGCGGAGCTCATTTTAATTTATTACCTGACAGATGAAATGGTGTTTGAATATCTACCGTACGAGTAATTTATAAACAGCCTTTTGAAATAATAGAACGCTATTTAAAAAAAAACCGACCAAGAGCATGTCGGGCCATGCTCAGTATTATAGGGTTCCTTAAGTAGGTGTTACAAACAAATTAAATCGAATATTAATCACGGCTATTTTAGTTTTTGCAATAGACGGCAGCATTGGCGACTCAGAGAGTGTTGTCAGTAGCCGCTAGATGGCGCTATACAGTGCCAAATGCAATAGACGGCACTTGACGGCAGCATTGGCGACTCAGAGAGTGCTGTTAGACGCCGCTAGATGGCACCAAATTTAAGAATTGTGTCATGTCATAATAACACAAAGTTACTTTTTGTGATTTTTTCAAATAGAAAGTAGCTAATAATGCTTGTAGCAAATAATGCTCCTTCATTATTTGCTACAATCATTTTTCTCTAAGGTCAATGAACTATGAACTAGGACGTTTTAAGTATTTTTCAGTTTTCTCTCTATAACTCAAAAATTTATAATCACATTATGCTCGAAATAATTTTAAAAGAGAGTTTTTACAAAGGTTTATCAATGTGGAAGATTATAAGTTTCTACGTTGCATAGTTTAGAAATGGCAGGGGGGGGGGACACATTGCAAGCCACTTTGGCATGCTATATTTCGCAGATGGTACACCTGATAAAAAAGTGGTGTATGAAACATCACCATAATTTTAGTAGACCTATTCAATGATACCCCACACGAGGGGGTGTAGTGAAAAAAATATTTTCATCCCCATTTCACACGTATGGGCGCCACCCCTAAAATACGTAATCAAGATGTTTTTATTCTTTTAAAATTGAGATCTATATCTATCCTATTTTTTAACAAAATTTCATTTACTTATGTTTATAACTGTAGAAGTTATTAAGCTGTAAAGGATTAGGACAGACGGACAGACGGACAGACGGACGGACATGACGAAACTATAAGGGTTCCTTGTAGGACTACGGAACCCGAAAAAGGTTACGAAACTTTTTAGCAACTAGAGCTTATTACAAAATTAATGATTTATTGAACGAAAAAGACTTTGTAAACTATTAAAATGAAATTATACATTTATTTATTTGACTTCTGAGTTATTGATTTTAATTTAATTTACTGACTTGGCATTTTTTATTTTGCTTTTTATTACACCATAATGTCGTTTAATAATGATTTATATACCAGGCCCCTCAGAAAGTATTGCGAAAAAAAGTTTTTATATATGGGAGACTGGCCAGTTATAATGTTTTTCGAAAATATGATTATTTATAAGTAAAAATAAGTAAGTTCCAATTTCAAAATTTCCCTCCACATTTTTTGCGAGTTAATTCAAAGTATTGTGTCTCACTGAAATATGGATCTGCGCCGGGAACATTTTAGAGCTATGATTTTATACGATTTCAAGTGTCGCCTGAAACCGGATGAATCGTACGATAGACTTCAAATGGCATTCATGGATGAAGGCCCTTCCAAGGCAACCGTGTATCGTTGGTATAACTAATTCAAGCGCGGTCGACCAACTTTGGGGGATGACGAAAGAAGCGGTCGCCCTTTGACGGCTGTTACCGAAGAAAACGTGCTAGCAGTGAAAAATTTAATCCAAGACAATAGGCGAATTACATATCAGGAGATTCAACACATATTGAAGATTGGATCGGGAAGCGTTCACGAGATTCTACACAGCCATCTTCGCGTGAGGAGGATAGTATCACGCTGGGTGCCGCACAACCTCACCGATGCTCAGAAGCAGGCCCGGGTGGAATGGTGCCGTGATATGCTTAACAAATTTGAAGCAGGCTCGTCTCGGCGTGTTTACGACATCGTTACAGGTGATGAGTCCTGGATTTATCAATACGACCCAGAAACCAAGCGTCAGTCGACTGTTTGGGTGTTTCAAAATGAGCCAACGCCTACCAAAGTGAAGCGATCTAGAAGCGGGGGTAAGATTTTGATCGCTAGCTTTTTTAATTTGACTGGCCACTTGGTATCAATTCCCTTACGGGATCAAAGAAGCATTAATGCCGAATGGTATACTACCAAATGTTTGCCAGAAGTTTTCTCTGTTATAAGCAACAAGCGACCAAACACAGGGCTCCGCGGGCTACTGCTCCACCACGACAATGCACCTGCGCACACCGCACTCAAAACGAGGGACTTCCTGGACAGCACGCCAGTCAAACTCCTGGGTCACCCTCCTTACAGCCCTGATCTAGCACCGTGTGACTTCTTTTTATTCCCAAAAATAAAAAATCAGCTCAAAGGGATACAATTTTCGTCGCCGGAAGATGCGCTGGCTGCGTTCGAGCAGGCTGTAAACGAGGTGTCTGCGGCGGACTGGAAAAAGTGTTTTGAAAACTGGTTTAGGCGCATGAATCTTTGTATAGAGGCTGGTGGAAAGTACTTTGAAAAGATTTGATAAAAATATATGTACGTATAGAACAATTTTTTTTAGTTTCGCAAAACTTTCTGAGTGTCCCACGTAGTATACCTAATAATATTTGAAATACATACAATGTTAATATCGTGCTCACATTTAACTTGTTTTTTTTTTTGCATGCCATCTGGTAAAATGTGGTTGAACTTTGTTTATTATGTTTACCTCCATGTTATGTACCATGTACCCATATTTGCAAAATAAAATATCTGTATCTTTATCTGAATTTAATAAGGCATAGTATTTTATTTTGAGACAAAGCCAGCTAATAATACATATCCAATCCGAATTGGATATGATTGGATTATAATATATTAAGCATTTTGTAGTGACAGCCTATGTACGTGGGAAGGGTTTATGCTGGTTATGGATAAATTATCAATTTATTAACTATAAATTGATAATTTTATGAACAAATGAAGAAAAATATTAAAAAACCGGTTAAGTGTAAGTCGGGCTCACACAGTAAGGATTCCGTGCCACCCATCACCCGATACCCTATGGAAACTGATTTAATTTACGAGAGTTAATCAAAAGACATCAAGGCCCGTACACGAAATATTAATTTTTGCCAACGATTTCAGCATCTATTTCTTACGCAGGTACCACCACATATGTATATGTTTGCCTTATTTTTAGTATTTGTTGCAACACTACATAGTATGCACTATAATCAGAATAAGTTTGACTCTGGTATGTATTACCGTTTTGAAGATAGACCAGGAACAAAAACGTTTCTTGTATGGGTTTTGTTTTTATTTAATTTTTAGTATTTGTCGTGATAGGCACCATAGTAATACATATTCTGTGAAAATTTTAACTGTTTATCTATTACCGTCACAAAGATACAACCCTGTGACAGACAGACGGACGGACGGACAGCGTAGCGAGAGTAATAGGGTCCCTTTTGGAACCCTTCGGGTACAGAACTCTAAAAAGTATGTAGTACACTGCATGAAGAAATGGCACAAAATGTAATGGGAGTCTTTTTAAATTAATAAGTATGAAATTAAGGCTACGTGGACTTACTAATTACATACAATCAATCATTTCATTACTAAAGCATACTATTAGATATTCTGTGCTAGAAGTGTCAGTGTCAGCACATGGAGCTTACACAAAACATGAAGCTTTGTTTTTGTTTGGTATATACACGCAAAGCTACATAACAAGTTATACATTTTCAGTATAAGCTGACCTCTTATTGTACGGAACGTCTATAAAATGTGAGGTCAGCTTATACTGTTAATGTGTAGCTTGATAAATGTAGCCGTGAAAATATAAGAATTATTGATAAAATAAGTGTAACCAGCCCATTATTTTCCCACTGCTGGGCATGGGCCTCTTCCCAAAATGTGAAGGTTAAGGCCTTAGTTCGCCAAGCTGGCATAATGCGGGTTGGCGGACTACAAACACCATCAAGAACTGTATGGAGCACTCTTAGGAGTGCAGGTTTCTTCACCATATTTTAATTTACCTTGAATTCAAATGATAAACAAATAATGTTATTGCACGGCTTTTTTATTGTCACTTACATTTTCATAATAAAAACCTTATAGAAGAAATTATTTCGTTATTTAGATCTATCAAAAAAAAAGACGTGTGGCACTCGGAGACTGCCGCGGTAAAGCTATTGCATAGCATTTTTTATGTAAATACAAAGAGGAGGTGCCCTAACGCCGAAACTCTAAGCAGGCATGAGTCACCAGATTGCGGGGCGAAGAGGGGTATTACGCATGCGCAGTAACGCCGATACAACAAATGCCACCTAGAGGCGATTTGCAGAACTACGGAATTTCTGGATTCGGTCTCTACGCTCAAGGCCCGCGATAGAAGCTATGCAATAGCTTAAGCGCAGTAACGCCGATACAACCAATGCCACCTATAGAGGCGATTTGCAGAACTAAAGAGACAAGCGTGATATTTCAAAAAGTCATTAAAAGTTCTGCTATTCATCGATAGATGGCAAAACTAAAAAGTATCACCGCTGTGCCGGTCGGAGTGGGGGGTGTTAGGTTATTTTCGTTACGGAATTTCTGGATTCGGTCTCCACGCTCAAGGCCCGCGATAGAAGCTATGCAATAGCTTAAAAAATTGTTCTAAAATAAAATATATCACCTTCACTTGCTTCACAGTACTTCTGCAATAACTACGTAGTTGAATTTTTACGCAATTTGAACATGATGCAGCGTATTCAAAAGTTCTTTTCATGTCTTATTGCTGCTTCAGAATACTGATTTGAACAAGTTTGTACTTGTTCAAAGTTGTGTCTGTGAACCGAATGATATGAAACTTATATTCAGCTCTATTTGCTTTTCATATTATAGTAAACTATTAGTTCTTATTTTTTTAAGGCAGTAATAGATATGGTGCTTGTACAGTCAACCGAATATAAATGTGACAAAACCATTTTAAGTGGAATTGGTTTAGTATGTAAGTATCATAATGTTACTGTAAAAGCCCGAATACTGGTAAATCTTAGGTTTTACTTGAAAATCTTAGGATTTACCGTAGTTTGAGCTTTTACAGTAATACACATAGACAAATGTAACACATACAAGACAAGGACCGGTCGTCATGCTTGGGGGAGGTCTATGTCCAGCAGTGGACGTCTTTCGGCTGAAATGATGATGATGATACAAGACTAGCTCTGCTGCGGTGGAGTGTACTTACTCCTCGGACTCTTTCACAAGAAGCTCTATTCTATAGAAATTGTATAATTATTTAATCAAAAATCTATATCTGTGTTTTATATTATAAGGTGAATGCTACAGGGTAGCCCGCGAAATTCAAAATTTTTGGCGTTTTTTGCAAATTGTAGCTTTATTTCGCGTTGTATATCGGTCAAAATATGATTGGCGGAAATAATAACAATATATCTACTAAATTAATATTATTGAGCTTTTACAAAAAGTAAAAGCTCAATAATATTAATTTACGATCAAATTATCGATTTTCGAGCTTGTACAGCTTATGGAGCTAGCTTAATATTTTTTATGAGTATTATTCAGTAGATATATTGTTATTATTTCCGCCAATTATATTTTGACCGATATACAACGCGAAATAAAGCTACAATTTGCAAAAAACACCAAAGATTTTGAATTTCGCGGGCTACCCTGTAGCATTCACCTTAACTTAAATGTCTTGTACGCCAATATGGCAGGTCATAGCAGCACTTTTTTTTCTAGTATGAAAACTGTATCTTCCTATGTATCACAATAAACAATAAATTGAAATTGAATAAAACATGAATCAAATATTATTTTAATTTATGTATGCCTCTCTGTTTGTTACCATATCATGTGGGAACGGCTTAACAGAGCAATTTCAAAACAATCATCCTGAGAAACAGCTTGTTCCCTCTATTTTCTGTGTAGTTAGATATCTAAATAAATTGTTAAAGAAATCGTTGTGTCCATGAATACAGTATCAATAAGATGTTACTTTTCGACATCCACGCGAAAGGAGTCACGGGAACTGCTATTTATTAATAAAAATAACGGTTATTTTCCTCATCATAGTTTCACCAACAGATACAAAAGCAATTATCCCTGTTCAAATTGTACCCACAACAAAAAAAATACCAGCAAGATGCAAATCAAACATTGTTTTATCCGCCCCATTTTCAATTCACCACCGATATCCGAACAACGTGAGAGTATAATAAAATACAATTGAATCTGTTAACGAGACTCGACACCGTATATCCGCAAAGTACACATTCCACTCATTTTCAGGGGATCACATAAACATTGTTGACATTGGTATCGGACGCGTGCGGATCAGACCTCGAAAATGGCGCCGAGCTCGTCTTTTTCGAAAAATGTTTCTGTGAGTTTGTTCTGTAGATATTTTGAGCGTATCTTTTTTATTTCTTGAGGAATAAAATCTGTTGTTTAATATTATGCCAAATGCTGTGATTTAAACTCAATAGTTATTTACATTAGTTTAGTTAGGAGAATAGATATTAAGACTAGTTATTTAGAGCTTCATTTTATTTTTCGCTTTTCAGTTTCTGTTTTCGTCGTTTAAATTTTTTGTTAAAAAGTTTTATTATGTAATCTACGTGTTTATGTAATTATCTACCTACTTGTTACCAGAGCACTATAACCTTTTTTTTGAGCACTTTGTAATTTCTTACAAAAGTACATAAAAATCTATCATCAACTCAGCCTCTCGCAGTCCACTGCTGAACTAAGGCTCCTCCCAAGTTGCACCTCAACACTCGGTCTTCTGCCTTACGCATTCAGTCTCCTCAGCTACCTTCTTCAGGTCATCGGTCCACCTGGCTGGAGGTGCACTATGCTGCGTTAGCCGTTTCGCGGTCTCCACTCAAGGACTCGTCTGCTCCAATGGCCATCGGTTTTTGGACAGACATGGCCAGCCCACTGCTATAATCAAATTCTAGGTCAAATCATAGGTACGTCTCATCCCCTGTCTTCATATACTGGCAGAGGACCCTTGGGGACTGGGGGCGCTAAGAGTGGGGGACTTAAGGCACCCATTACACGACCCTGGATAGGACAACAGTACGTGGTGGTTGCGTACTGCTTTGGTGTGGAAAGCACTGCTTTCCCGGGACGTGCCAAATGGCATAGCACCAGAGGGGCACCGGCGCGGTCTACAGGAGTTCCCGGAGCTCCTCTATTTTGTGCTTAAGTCAGTCACCGCGTGGCTTTAGTCGGTAGAAGTCCGACATAAACCTTCGCCTTCCCCAGACGAAGGGTATGCAATTATGCATGAGGATTTCCACTCCTAAACAAAAAAAAAGCTACCTCTACGTATAATATTTGTCCATTGCTCGCAAAGAACTTCTCAATTAGTTAATCGTTGCCACTCAAACATATCGCTGACGAAAATAAGCGGCAGGAGCGTAGTATTTTTTAATTGGCACCAATTTGCAAGTTAAGTGAAATATTGCATATCTGCTGCAACTTGCGGTTATTTTTCCACAGAATTTGTTGTTTTTCAGTTGAATTGTCATTTCATCGTACCTATGGCTCGTATTGTACCCTTTTTTTTGTGTACGCGTGGAAATCCACATTATAACTTCCATTTGGGGAAGATGGAGTGATGTATCGGACTCCTACCGACTAAAATCACATGGTGGCCGTTATCAGCATAGAATAGAGAAGTTTCGGGAACTCTGTAGACCGTGCCGGTGCCCATACATAACCTAAGTAACTACATCTTGTTTAAAAAACTATTAAATGATGTCTAAATACAGACAAAATAAAAAATATAGACAAAGTGCTGCGAACAATCACAGTGAAGTGAAAAAAAAACTATGCTCCTTCGTGTACAACCAGCGCTCACGCACACACCATACACCTGAAGGATTTTTGCTTTCCCGATTCCCTTTGGACGATGCCGCAACATGTGTACTGTGAGGGATGAGATGTTTTGAAGTGTATGTGTGTGCGTGAGCGCTGGTTGTACACAGAGGAGCATAGTTTTTTTTGGCTTCACTAAATTGTTCGCAGCACTTCGTCAATATTTTTTACTATTTCTGTGGTCCTAAATTACAGTTCTTAAATTAGATTTGTACTTGCTTGAGCTATGTTTTAGAATATGGGCCTTAGTGTGTAGAACTTGTTCCATTTCTGTTCTCAAACTACTGAGTATCATAAGCGCTTATTATGACTTACTTTCATAATAATTTCGTAGGTTTTCACGATCACTATACATTATAATAAAACAACTTTATAATTTACGCCATGTAATCTGGTTAAACTTGTTTTAATTAATTATTATTTTTAACGCATTTTACGCATGCGAAACGAAATCTAACGATTTAAATTGTGGAAAGAAAAAAAAAAGAAAAAATCGTTTAGCTTGTTTTATTATAATACTTAATTTCAATTTGTGTAATTATTTTATAAAGAGTGTACCATGAAATGGGGTTTTAAAATTAGATTCATACTTGCTTGAGCAATATTATAGAATGTGGGCCTTAGTGTGTATTTAGTATTGTATTTATTTCTATTCTCCAAACTACTGAGTATAATAATAATAATAAAAGTTTTATTTCTCATTCACAAAGGTATGTTACTTAAAATAATTAAAAGTTAAAACAGTCCTTAGGTTAATATTCCTTTGTGAAGGACTGGTATCTGTACTAGGTTTCTCTGTCTAACAGATTACTAGGCCCCCGTCATACAGACTATGAACTGTAGAATATAGTTAAGTATGACAAGTAGGTACATACGTATCGTTGAAATAAGAAACAGAATAATGACAATGAAAAGTAAAAATAAGAAAGTAATCATAATATCTAAAAGTTATTTTTATTGTTATTATCATAACCCCTTATTATGAATTAATCTGTAATACTTAATTTCAATTTGTATAGTCATTTTTACAGTTGTTACAGACTCTTTACTTTTGTAATTACACCTGCTTGACATAATTGATGACTTAGGCCAAAAGTGGTTCAACATATTTTTTGTTGCTATGTGAATTATCTACGCTGCAAATTGACTTAGGGTTTGTAAAAAGCTAAAGTACTTTATTTGAGTCATTATAATTATAGATACGGCTCTTAAAATAGTCTTGATCTAGAAGAGCACTAATTATGAGTTTACTTGGAAGGTATTATCTTTACTAAAGTTCGGTTTAAGTAAGACTAGTTTAATTTTCTCAAAGATATGAGCAAAAAATAATAAAGACAGTAGTTTATCAGTATTATTATGGCAACTCTTTGTCTTTAACGTTTTTATAATATCAGTATATAAAAGTAAGTACCTTATCAAGAGGGTTTTTTGAAATTAATAGTTTGGTCAAAAATAGATTTTTCCAATGGAAAACAGGCGTGATAATATAATTATATATGTTGGTCAAAACCTGGACATTTTATGCATGAGAGACCGAAAATTTATTACCTAAATGGTACCCTAACACTATGTCAGAAAAAGAGATATGATATTTTTTTTAAATTTAATTTATTATATATTATAAATTCAATCCATTGACTATGTTATTGTATAATCTGTCTGCAAGTGTTGGAAAACTGTAAGTGCAAAGAGTAACTGAACATAATTATAAATTAATAAATAACGAAGAAGAAATTCTCAGAACATTTTTCGCTTCATAATTTAGTAGCCACGAGACAAAAGACATTAAACGCCGAACTTAAAAACACATGTTCCACCGAAATTCATCAAAGCGCGCAGACGCTGCCTTTATTAACTTAACCTACTTGGATAATTCCCCACGAAAATCCGCCGATAACTCCTTAAGATTTCGCTTCGTTGACGTCATATAATGATATTCAGGGAACAATTCACACGCTATATCACGGTGGGTAATACAAAATTTACTGAACACACCCCATCTCAACACTCGAGCGAAGACGTTATAATAAATATTTCAGACTTTATTGCCACGCTTATTTGACGACGGGGAGGTTCTAATGACCAATTTAACGCTTATGAAGTGCAAATTCTCTGTCATACTGCGAAACGAGACATTATAATACCCAATTTCAGTTTCAGAAAGAATATAAATGGGTAACGCACCTGTGAGACACGCTTTTGCCTCCGTTTCAATTTTTTTTCTACCTGATATTTTTTAATTTTATCTCTACCGAACTTGGCGAAGTGGGGTTTATTAAATTTAATAAAAAGTTGACAATGAGTTCGGTTTTCAATTTTATTATTAAAAAAAGTATTTTTGAATTGTAATTGTTCGAAATTCGAAATCTCTCATTTTGAGAAGAAAGAATATTGACCAAGTTGGTTTCAAAAAGAGGATTAATATTTTTTTACGGAACAGGTATCTGAGGATGTTATAGAACCAATCAAATGTTCTCGTCTATTCCCTAAAGTAATCACTTTAGATTGGCCCGCAATAATTTACTTTGAAAGTACTCAATAAGTGCCGTTTTTCATGAATTTTTAAATCCTTCGATTGGAGAGCTTTACTGAAGAAGGATATTGCGAATGGCTCTATACTCTCGTGGTTTGAATCCTGATGAACAAAAAACTTACCTATTTGTTTGGGTATATTCGTTTAATAGTTCAACTTACAACTTAGCGCCGCCGGTACTACTTCGGTATAATTCATTCAACTGTCGACCCTTTTAACAATAATTATATAAATAAAATAAATATTTTTGGGACATTTAACACAGCACCATCTAGTCCCAAACTAAGCAGAGCTTGTGCAATGGGTGCTAGACAATGGATATAATACTTATATACTTTTTTTTTTGCTGTAAATACATACGTATAATACATAAGAAACAATCAGACCAACACAAACACTCATAATACGTATTGATCACACAAATATTTGTGTCCTGTGGGAATCGAACCCACATAGGTAAATAGATACCGAAGTTATCCACTTTTCACATACAATGGTCAATAAGAAATTAAGATTATGAAATTAGTGCAGGTAAAGTTATTTAGTTTGTATATTACGTATTCGTGGGGGGTAAGGGGAGAACGGTACACAACATCTTAACCGACCCAACTGTCAACCTCACCTGCACGCGCCGTATGGTGGCGTCGGCCAATATGGCTGGCGTGGTGCCCTCTGCTAGATAACGAACGAGGCTATGGCGTCCGACCAGTGGCGGTATAACCACTCAATACACCTAGGCGAAGAGCAGTCCTAGAAGGGGCCATCACAAGCCCGGGGTGCTAAATACACCCTAAAAGAGTGACCTTTCCCCTCCCCAATCCTACATGGGGGAAGATTATTTCTTACCCCTTCCCCTTCCACTCAAATCTCACCATCCTTCCCTGACCTACATCCTTCCAACATCCCTTCTCCCCCCCCCCTAAAAATCCCAATTCCTACTCCTAACTGCGACCCTGTTGTGACTGGGTGGTTGCAGGCTCGTACATCACAACAACGGCTGATGGCGAGTAGGGGTGAATAGTCACCTGCGCTAGGACCTGCGCAGTTGAGCGCCGTAAGCAGGGATGAAGGAGTCCTGGGGGGTTGAGCCGATCGGCGCTGGTGGTAATGCGTCCGTGAGGCAACACGCCCCCTTTGGTCTGGATTTCAAGCGAAACGGTAGCCCTACCCAATAGCCAGGGGTAGGGAAATGGTCATAGTGTCCCGTCAGAGAGACACAGGCGAGGTGCGTGAGGTCCGCAGAGGTAGTCCTCGGACGGCCGAAGCGGTAGGTAAAGGTCATGCTGACGGTGTAAGTGAGGGTTGATCAGTTCGTATGGGGTAGGCCTTTTCGACCCCGTACGCCAACCCGATCGAGCGCCCGATGTCGCACTGTAAACCAGCCTTGCGCCCCTATATCTCCCTGGTAGTCCTAACGTTCGAACTTTTTATTTAGCTAGACGTTCCCAGGTGCGGGCTCCATGGCGGGTGGGAGCCAGGGAGATGAAAATTACATAAATCTATACTATGGACAAAATAAGGCCAAGTATTACCCATACAACTGGAGTGGAATCGGTGAAAACTGATGGAACTCCTACACAGAGTGCTCCTAGCACTTCTGTCGCCCCTGGAGGCCCAGCAGCTAGCGTTGCGGGCACCAGCGCGGGTGTCGGTCTGGCTGTGGCGAAAACCGCAACTAAGACCAAACATAAATCCCAACCAAAACAAAGGACCAAGGCACTGAGTGGGAACAGTACCGGTCTTTCCTCACAAGCCCCGGTGCTGGGTAAAACCGGCACCGCTCCAACATCCACATGTCCTCCCCCTCCCCCTCCTGTGGCTCCTCTAACTAGCTCCCCACGCTCGGCCGTATCTGGCCAATCGGGGACGGCCAGCCACCCTGCAGACGTTTTTTCCAGCGCCTGGCAGGTACAGGAACGCAAGGGCAAGGGCAAATATACTCAATCAACCCAACGCCCTTGCACTGACCCTTCTGGTCTACCGAATCTTGCGGTAAAGGACAAGAGGAAGAATAGACGGACAAGGAGGGAGCGTCGCCTAGCCCGCATGCAGGCGGGCAAAGCTCCTCCTACACAGGCTGCTACCGCTGGTTTAACCAAACCGGCTGGCGACCAAATTCACTTTGCAGCGGGGAAGCGGTCGCAGGACGAAGCCGGCGCAAGCCGACCACAGCCCAGCGAACCGTCAACTAGCGCTGCAGAGAAACCGGTCCAACACGCAGCCAAGACACAGCGACACGATTGGAGGGGTCAGGCCGCGGCCAAGCGGGCTCTCAACGAGACGATGTCGCCTCGTGGGGAGCACAAGCGGCCGCGTCTTGAGCAATCCAAGCGGGCCGCTAACAAAAGCTACGCGCAAGCTGCCAGCACACCCCTGTGTGTTGCGATCTGCGACCGCGCGGGACCGCTCAGCAAGGACACATCGGACCAGGTACTCACTGCCATCCAGAAGCAGATCATCGGTGAGGCCTTGTCCCTTATGCAAGACAGACCCAGGCCCAACTTCATCGCGAAGCCGGTGTTCACGGAGGGTTTCATAAAACTGTGGTGTGAGAATGACCACACCCTTACATGGCTGAAGAACACGGTCTATGGCTTGGCTCACCCGGCTAACGTCTCGCTAGTCGTCAAAAGCCAGTCAGAGCTCATCAGACGTGTTCGCTGCGGCATCCTCATCCCGGATGAGCAGGGGGTTTTCGAGGAGGCTACCAATATTGGTCGCACCCTCGCCTACCAGAACCCCTTGCTTGGTATTGAGAAGTGGGTGCTTCTGCAAGCAGTGAAACAGACCGCGGCGTGGTTCGTGGTGGTCGGAGTCCCTGAGGACCAAATTCCGACCCTGATGAAGGCTGGACGCCGCCTCTCAATGGGTTTGGGGGCGGTGTACATTAAATACCAGGGGCCGAGAGGTAAATTTACCGAAGTCCCTCAGGGATGGGACCCGGCCACGGGAACCATCCGTAGAGAGCTGCCAGCTGCACCAGCAGGGGAGATTGCTCCCCCACCAAACACCCTGGCAACGGCCGTGGCTGAACCTGCTGCAGCAGAGTCGGCCGGCCCATCTGTCGTCATCTCGGACGCCGTCCCATCTTCGGGGGAGGAGCCTGACATCAATTTGTCTTCGGCTTCGGACCTGGAGGGGGATGACCTCGAGACTGGCGACTTGTTAGCCGGGCTACACCTTGGGGGAGACAAGAAGGGTACGACCAGTGATGGCGTCCCTTTTGTCGGCCTGTAGGGTAGTCCAGGCAAACCTCCACCACAGCCAAGCCGCGACAGCTCAGTTGCGCAAGTGGTTGGAGGTTCAACACACGGCGATTGCCTTGATTCAAGAGCCGTGGATCAGGGCTGGCCATATACAGGGACTATCCAATCTCGGAGGTAAGATCTTAGTCACCACAGATCACGATCACCCTAGGTCGTGCATCTTTGTCACAGGTAATATCAAAGCACAGCTTTTAACGGATTTCTGTTGCAGAGATCTGTCTGCCATAAGGCTGCTCATACAGCGTGACGCCAGGGAGGTGGGGATCACCTTCGCCTCGGTCTACATGCCTGAGGGGGAGGAGCCGCCCCCTTACGACCTCATCCGCCTTGTAAACCATTGCGAGAGAACCGGGATAGAGGTTGTAATTGGGGCCGACGCCAACGCTCATCACCCTTTATGGGGCATGGATACGCAAAACGATAGAGGTAAAGCTTTAGTTGACTATCTTTTTACTACTAACCTATCCTTACTAAACACTGGTTCTGAACCAACTTTTGTAACCAGGCGTAGCCGCACAATCATAGACCTCACTCTGGCATCAGAGGGTGCAGCGGAAATCACCACAGGGTGGCAGGTCTCCAAGGAGGCCTCATGCTCCGATCATAGGTGGATCCGCTTTGACATCCAGGTCTGTATAACACCAACACAACCTCGTCGGAATCCACGCAATACGGACAAAACTACTTACACGTGCACACTTGAATCTAGACTTGCACCGTTAAACGATTCGCTGACTTTCGTGCACACGACACATATCGATGAGCAAGTAAGTCACCTCACGGAATCAATGATAAGCAGCTACCACACTGCCTGCCCAGAGACCATCCCGCCCAAAACACCGGGCAAACAGCCCTGGTGGGGCGCGGAGCTGGAGCGCAAACGTGTAAAGGTTAGAAGAGCTCTGAACAGAGCCATGAATACTTGTGCGGACGAAGACTGGGATGTCTACTACGCAGCCAAACTCAGCTACAAAAAATGCATCAGATTCAGGAGTACCATGGGATGGCGTAAATTCTGTGGTAACATTGAATCCTGCCAACAAGCCAACAGGGTAAGGAAGGTTCTGGCGCAACAGAGTTCATCTGTGCCTGACACTCTTCGTAAGCCTGACAACACGCTTACAACATCACCAGAAAAAGTAAGACGCGTCCTCATTGAAACTCACTTCCCAGGGTGCGTATTTACTCATGCAATCGATTGGCAAGATGTACCTCAAACACCATCGGATGGCGACTGGCTCTGCGCGCACAAGATGGTAACGATGGAAAAACTCCAATGGGCCATCCGGAGCTTCCATCCTTTCAAAGCAGCGGGCCCGGACGGAGTGTTCCCTGCCCTACTACAGTGGGGTGGAACGTCCGTTGCCAAAAGACTGGTGCCCCTAATGAGAGCGTGCCTGGCCTATAGATACGTTCCCAAAGGATGGAGGGAAGTGAAAGTTATATTCATCCCAAAGCCAGGTAAGGGCGACTACACAAACGCCAAATCCCACCGACCAATCAGCCTGACCTCCTTTTTGCTAAAGACCTTGGAGAGGCTCTGCGAAAGGGAGCTGAGGGACGGCGCACTTAAAACTATACCACTGCACGGCAACCAACACGCATACAGCTCAGGTAAGTCCACAGAATCTGCTCTCCATCTGGTGGTTAGTCAGATAGAGAGAGCGATACACAACAAAGGTACTTGCCTGGGCACTTTTATAGACATCGAAGGAGCATTCGACAAAACAAACTTCTCCAGCATAAGAACAGCCCTCTCCAAGCACGGAGTGGAACAGGTACTAACTGACTGGATTGCAAACATGTTAAGTAAACGGGTGGTTCGTCTTGAAGGAGAGCAACAGATGGCCATGATAGCTAGAGGCTGCCCCCAGGGAGGGGTGCTGTCTCCCCTTCTGTGGAATCTGGTAATTAATGATCTCATTACCAAACTCAACGACAACCACTACTACACAATAGGATATGCAGATGACCTCGCCATCCTCGTATCGGGTAAGGTGACTGGGACCATCTGCAACCTCACCCAACAAGCGCTTCGTATTGTAGAACGCTGGTGCAGAGAATTTGATCTTTCAGTGAATCCCACCAAAACTGAGTTAGTCATGTTCACCCAAAAGCGAGCATTAGGACCCTATTGCTTACCCAAACTGTTCAGTAATGAACTCCAGCTGGCCAACGAAGTCAAGTACCTCGGTGTCATCTTAGACAGTAAGCTCAGTTGGAGTAATCACCTAGAAAACAAACTAAACAGGGCCTGCATCACCTTTTGGCAATGCAGGAAAATGATAGGTATGAAGTGGGGCCTATCCCCTAAAATTATACTATGGCTATACAGCGCGGTAATCCGCCCCATGATTGCCTATGGGGCCGTAGTTTGGTGGCCTAGAACCAAGCTGATTACAGCTTCAAACAAACTACAGCGCATGCAAAGACTTGCCTGTGTGGCGATTACAGGCTGCATGAGGACTACCCCGACTGCAGCACTCGAAGCCATGCTGGGAATTCCACCGCTCCACCTTTTTATACAACAGGAGGCGGCGATGGCGGCAGTACGTCTAAAAATACTAAATCTATGGAGTAAGAGTAGTACACAACACACCGCGTTGATAGAGGAACTCAGCAATGAATTCCCTCTGTTGAAATCCATTAACGACCGGATTCCCAAGCAATTTATTTTCGACAAGAAGTACAAAATCCAGCTGTATGAGGATCACCGATGCGAAGGGCTGTGCCCTGCAGAGGTGCGAATCTTCACGGATGGATCCAAAACAGGTACAGGTACGGGTGCCGGGATCTTCTCGGAAGACCTCAATATACACATAGCCACACCATTGGGGGTCCATAACACGGTGTTCCAGGCCGAGTGCATGGGCATTTCCCTGGCAGCTTCGGCGATTATAGCCAAGAAGGTTAAAGACTACTCAATTCGTATACTCTCGGACAGCATGTCTGTACTACAAGCACTAAGCAGCCACACGGTAAACTCGGGGCTGATACACGAGTGCCAGCAAAACCTCAACCAGGTAGGTAATCTCAATAACATAACCATTCAATGGATAAAAGGACACAGCAGTTCCCGAGGCAATGACGCAGCGGATGAACTGGCCAGAAGGGGATCGAGTATGGTAGTCGTGGGACCTGAACCCATAGTGCCACTCCCCTTTGGATACCTACGCAACTTGGTAAGGAAACGCACCAAGGACAAACACTACAAACTTTGGAAAGACCATGGTGAGTGCAGGCAGGCCAAGGAGGCACTTCCCACAATCGACGGCCGGTTTACGAAACAGGCCCTCCGATTGTCAAAACAACAGCTGCGTACAGTCACAGCTGCTATTACTGGCCACGGGTCCTTTAACAAACATCTTTTTGTCATAGGTGTCACGGACAGCCCACTGTGCAGAGCCTGCATGGTGGAAGACGAGACAGCAGCCCATGTGCTTCTAGACTGCCCTGAGGTCACCACATACAGGGCCAAGTACTTCGGTAACCCAGGTACCCTCAGAGAGATCACCAGCAACACCAAGGCGTTGCTGGCCTTTTTCGAGGAGTTAAGGTGGATCGAGTAAGTTCCCACCCGTACGCAAAATACACGCTTGATCGTGGAGTTGCGGAAACCAGCCCGTTACACTATACTATACTATATATATACGTATTCGTGCCGGACGTAAAGAATTGCACCACCCTCCCTCTTCTCATGGGTGTCGTAAAAGGCGACTAAGGGATTCACCAGAGGATGGGCAGCAGCGTTCTCGGAGTATTTAAACAACCAACTGCGATCGCCAACCCGCCTGCCAAGCGTGGCGATTATGGCATATCCCCCCATTTGGGGGAGGCCTTTGTCCAGCAGTGGACCTTTTTAGGCTGAAATGATGATGATGATGATTACGTAAATGAATAAAATAGACAGGAGAGTAACTTGCTGCTTATATTCAGCATTTAAATAGAATTTAATGCATTCAATTGTGTGCTTGCTGCACACAATTGAATGATGTATTCCGAAAAGTGTTAATTATATTAAACTAACGGATCCGGCAGACGTGGCCCTGCCCGGAAAAGCAGCGCCACATATCATTGAAATCGTGCCTGCCGTTTAGGAGATCAGTGACATACCGACAGCAGCGCCACCTATCGGGCCCAATCGTGTTTTCAAACTATCCAAGAAACTATTAAAATATACACACAAAATGTCATCCAAATCGGTCCAGCCATTTAGGAGGAGTTAGGTGACAAACACACGTACACAAGAATTATAATTATATATTAAGATAATAGGCGTCTATTATTGGGTTGCGTACCAGGCCTAAGGACTAAGGCCTTAACCATCTATACTGGATTTTTGCATGCTTAATACAAGCAGAATATAGTACTGTTCCTAAACCACCAATTTTATATCTGGTACCACCTATATTCTATGCAAATAAATGATTCTTTCTTTCTCGTTTGAAGGAGAAGCCTGTTCCTCGCAGTGGAACAATAATGCGCTGCTTATGTGTGTGTAATGTGGACTGTATAGTTGAAAGAACCATGCAATTTGACCTTTTATAGGTAGGTACGCGTTTGACTGGTCTATCTCAAAACTAATCTAAAAACTTTCGACGTTGACTTTGAATAATATTCTAAAGTCTATTATCAATACTTGGACGAGTAAAAACAGGCGGACGGAATCTCGCTAAATAAAAAGTAAAGCACTCATAGTAAGACGGCTCGCTTAAAAGTACGGGCTGGCACGCACACATTCACACCCATAGTAAGACAAAAAGCCGCGATTACGCAACAAATCTCTTGTGACGTTAGTCATTGTCGTAGTATCACAAATAAAATAACAGAATATATCTCGTGTGTTAAAATTCTGTCGAAATTATATTGGGTTTAGGAAAAAACGAAGTGCTTCAATCTTTTCTTAGCTAGATACTGTCCGCCATTTTTTATTCGTCCGAGTATCAATACTGGACATTGATGCGTATGATAAATGGCATTCAAATATGTCAGATAACCTCGAAGGGTCACCATAGTTTAGGTTAAAGCCAACGCAATTATTCTTTTGATCGTTATCGCAAGCCGAGAGTAAAGAGTCTTTGTTAGTTTAGGCTTCGTTATTTCAGATTTGTGATTTTTGGCTCGAAATCTAAAAACTAACATTGTTTGGAATAGGTTGTTTCTTTATGGTACAAGATTTGTTTGTTTTTATTTTTATTGAGGGCTAACAGAAAATATTTTTATAAGATTGTGAAAACGAAGTGTATTTCAATTTGCGTCCAACATCGGTAGGTTAATAGGTTTTCCAAGAAATTTAGTCAAAAAGAATCCGTACGATTTGTTGTTGTTTTTAGGGTTCCGTAACAAAAAGATAAAAAGGAACCTCTATGGTGCTACTCAATCCATCCGTTCGTCCGTCTGTCTGTCTGTCTCTCCGTCTATTACAGCAGTATATTTCAGAAACTACAAATGCTATCAATTTAAAATTCGGAGCAGTTTTAAATATTGTTTATCCAACATTTTTACAAACAAACAAAAATTCACTGCCGGTGATTTTACCACCCGTGCGTTCGGTGTCTAATAACCCAACTAAAGTCTAAACAATATTCACCATCTTCGTCAACCATAACTACAAGCCAAAAAACTATCATTTAACCACCCGTACGCTTGGGGTCTAATAACCCAACTAAAGTCTAAACAATATTCACCATCTTCGTCAACCATATTTACAAGCCAAAAAACTGTAATTTAATCATTCGTACGCTCGGGGTCTAATAACCCCACTAAAATCTAAACAATATTCACCATCTTCGTCAACCTTAATTACAAGCCATAAAAACAGTAATGTAACCACCCGTACGCTCGGGGTCTAAAGGTGGTTTCACACCGGCGGCGAGGCGTGGCGTGGATGGGCCGAGCGAGAATTGAAATTTGTATAGCAAAATTTCAATTCACGTCACGCCCATTTGTGGTATGAAAGATCTGGATAGGCGAGGATGTGCGAGGCAAGAATTAAAATATTTGTTGGTACAACATTATACTTTATTGCTGCATGAATAGAGTATTTATTAAATTGCAAAACGATACATCGCGCGCCGGCGCTTTTCGGCGTGAGACTGCGCGTGCTCGCGATGTACATCTTTCGGTGTGAAAAGGTCAGTGAGATTTCAATTCACGCCCATCCCACAAAATCCTCGCCTCGCCGGTTTGAAACTACCTTAATAACCCCACTAAAGTCTAAACAATATTCACCATCTTCGTCAACCATAATTACAAGCCAAAAAAACTGTATTTTAACCACCCGTACGCTTGGGGTCTAATAACCCCACTAAAGTCTAAACAATATTCACCATCTTCGTCAACCCTAATTCCAAGCCAAAAAATCTTTTTATTTTTATAATTCCCAGCTGGTAAAACCGTTTATAAATTCAAGAGAATAAACTGGGAACGTAACATCATTTCCTCTGCCGGGTCGGACACGAGTTCGCCGACGGAAATGAGATCCCTCCACCCTTTTATCAGGGACTAATCGCGATAGAACATGGTCGTGTACTCGGAATAAGATTTCCTACAGAGCCGCAAACCGTTGGCACTTAAATCTGGGCGCGAGTGCTTTTTTTGCTGTTAATAAATTTAGTACCATTTTGAATGGCACATGTGTTACAGGGTTAAAATGAAAACTGAGTTTTTTTTGTTGCGTATTTAAAAATATGTACAAGCAAATAACTTTGTCGGTATTAAAAAATCTTTTGGGAATTTCGGGTGGCCTACCAAAAGGAAAAAATTGACATATCCAAATCCATCATTCATCATCATTTCAGCCAAAAGACGTGCTGGAAGTAGTTCTCCCCAAAAGTGGGGAATATGTCATACCTACTTATCTATTAACCACTACAACTAGCAAGACATCACAAACTGATATTATTTATCGGTTCTTCTTCTCGCATAAACTATTATAATCACAACTCTTGAAATAACCAGCACTTAACCACAACTTCAAAAATCTATACCATTACATTTTACGTACCCGGTACGGTTTCACAAAATTTCACCCTGCTTACCAATTTATAAATACTACCACTAATATAATAGTTTGCCAATAACCGGATCCGAAAGTTGGAAACATGGCACTATTTTTAGGTATTGGAACGGGGAGGGCTCGTAAAACTCGGTGTTTGGCGACTAAGCCGATTACCGCGTGTAATCTGGCTTAGGGGTGACACATGAGCCCTCTCGGTGCCTTCAATTAGCTTTTCTGTGTTACTACACTACTTTAGTTATGTTATACAGGGTTTATGTTGTTGGATTTATATTTTAAATGAGATGTGGTTTGGGTAATAAAGTCAGCAGCGCTTCGACAAAAAGCTGTATTATAGTATATATCTTTTACGAGACAAATTCATACTTATTGCCATTGCTATTGCTGAGCTGGACACCCAATTGGTACAATACTGAGACACATAACACACTTATTCATGCAAAGACGGCAGGATAATAATAATTTAAAAAGTCACTGTGTTTTCTTCCGAGTTTTTCAAGTTCCTTTTTTTAGGGTTCCATACCCAATGGGTGCCAAACGGGACCCCATTACTCTCGCTACGCTGTCTGTCCGCTATAGTTATTGTATATAGTGAGTACGCTAAAAAAAGTCAAAAATCATATGGGGTCACCATACAAGAAACCTCGAAAAAAATGCATTTTTTCAACGTTTTTTATTCATACTCTATCTTCAAAGTGGTAATACACACAAATTTCAAACTTGGTCTGATTATCGTACATACTTTGTAGTTTAGCAAAAAATACTAAAAATAGGGCAAACATAGACAAATATGGTGGTACTTGCGTAAGAAAGAGATGCAAAAAATCATATTTCACTCACGGTACGTTGATGTCTTTTGTTGAAAAAAAAAATATTTTCTCGTAAATTAAATATGTTCCTATGGAGCATCAGGTCGATAGGTGGTACAGAACCCTTACTGCGTGAGTCCGACTCACACTTGGCTGGTTTTTAGGTCTTTTTATTGTCTTTTTACTTGTATGTCCTGTGTCTTGGTCGAATGCATGACAGTGGTAACAGTTCTATTCAAAAACCGCCCTTACTGCTTACGAAATAAAGATGCTGCTAATGTCAAAGTGTTACCACTGACGTGTGGTTGACCGTACTAAATAAACGTTTTATCTATCTATCTATATATAACTAAAGATTGTTTTCTTTGAAGAAGAAAACAAAGTTTAAAATTTGAGAGCAACCTCACCTAATGTTAAGCGATAGTGCGGTCGACGATGGTACACGCTTACCCAGCAAAAATCTATTCACACGAGACTTGAGCACCAGATTATACTTAACGGGAAACAGACGCCCGGTAGGGAATTCCACTCCTTAGCGGGACGCATAATGAAGCTATGATGACCAAAACGCTTCATGCGTAAAGGTGGAATATCAACCATGTAATGATGACGCATCACTGTGCGTTTGGTTGTCCGATAATAGAATGAGCTTAGGAAAGAAAGAAAGAAAGAAAAGAAAAAGAAAGAAAAATAGTTTATTGTCACAGTTAACGACGCGCAACATTTCAAACACAGTGATAAACACAAGCAGGCAACTTATAGGTGGGGTTACATAGAAAGTAAAACAAAAAAAAACACATGGGTAAAAAATTAAGAAAGGACAGTCGATACAAAATATAAGAAAAGTATAGTTGACCGCATGACAGTGGCAACACCCGAGTCTAAAAAACCGCCCTTACTGCTTACGAAATAAAGGTGCCACCAGAGCCAAACTGTTACCACTGACGTACGGTCGACCGCACCTAAAATTACATAACAAAATAAAATATCTTCGTTAGTTCTCAAGACAACCGGCCAATTGCACGCCGTAGCCGCGACAATGAGGTTCCCACTCAGCATGTTGCTGTGTAACAGATCAAGCCACTACACAGCGCTGATCAAAGCGCACTTAGGGGATTCAAATTGTATAATTCCAATGCACACTCGACTAAATGCATCCGATAATATACCCAAACAGAGGTGAAGACACGGACGATTCGGGGAAAGTTGTTTAACGGAAATTAAAAATATAAGCAGCAAGTCAAGTGATCACTTTTCACCTAATTATGAGCTTTCAAAGACCAACTTGAAAATTTAATTAATGTAAAGAAATATTCTGTTGCAAAATTATGGTTGAGGAAAATTAAAAATTAAAGCAATTTGATAACCAGTAAACCAATGTCCTTTCTATTAAATTTTATTGGCAGTTACAAGGATGAAAAATATTGCTTGATATTTCTATTATTTTACTGTATTATATTAATTTTAATTTTTATACTATGCTATGAGCGATCTGTGCAAGCCATAATATTTATTTTTTTCATTCTGTTCTTCAAAAAAAAATTCCCAAACATCGGTCAACATCACGGTCGATTCTCCAATTGCAAATGTAAGTTTGTAATCGCTAAAAATATTATTCCCTGTGTAATAACCACAAATTCACGATTATGGGATAATTTCCTTTACTTGTTCTGTGAGACTTTGCTTCTTGCCTTTCATGATTCTAGGTCAACAAACAGTACCCTGCAGGTTTTGATGAGTGAGTTTGCGAGTGACATAAATGGCGGTATCCTTTGATTGCGTTGACTTAGAAGCTTATTTTTTTTTACTCCAAGGAACCGTCAATCTTTATATTTGATATTAATGTCCTTGACAGACTGACAGACAGACAGACGGATAACAAAGTGATCTGATAAGTAAAATGCGTTAAAATAATAAAATGATCTGATAAGTGTTCCGTTTTTGTTTCTTTTCAGGTAGGAGACCCTAAAAAACAAGAGTTATAAAAAAATGCAACAAAATAAATAAAATATATAAATCTTTATTTCAATACAAACATTGTTACATCTCGCATACTACATTTTTTACTGCTTGCGCACTACGCAAGGGATTAAGTAGATACGTCTTATCGCAGCGGGTGTGCAGAAAGACTACCCACTCCCATGCTAGGAGTCAACCTGTGTTACGAGTAGTAGGAGTCTGCCCGTCCACCCACTGACAACTAGCGATTATACCTATCATAACAGTTATACTATGTAGCATTACTTGATTAACTTGAAACCCAAACTAGGCATGCCTGTTCATTTGGAAATCAGTACAAAAGAAAGAATATACAGTTTTTTAAAACTAAAAAGAAACACGCTTTTAGAGGTACTGTAGTCCATCATCAGAAACACAACAGAATCAATAGATACGAAAAACCGGCCAAGAGCATGTCGGGCCATGCTCAGTATTATAGGGTTCCTTAAGTAGGTGTAATTACAAACGAATCAAATCGAATATTAAACATGGCTATTTTAGTTTTTGCAATAATCGGCAGCATTCGCGACTCAGAGCGTGTTGTTAGTAGCGCCATCTAGCGATAAATTCAAGAAGCCAAATTTAAGAAGTCTGTCATGTCAAAGTTACTTTTTGTGATTTTTTCAAATAGAAAGTAGCTAAAGGAGCATTATTTGCTAAGACCATTTTTCTATAAGGTCAATGACCTTTGAACTAGGACTATACTCCAAATAATTTTAAAAGAGAGTTTTCACAAAGGTCTATCAATGTGGAAGATTATAAGTTTCTACGTTGCATAGTTTAGAAATGGCAGGGGGGGGACACATTGCAAGCCACTTTGGCGGGCTATATTTCGCAGATGGTACACCTGATAAAAAAGTGGTGTATGAAACATTACTTTCATTTTAGTAGACCTATTCAATGATACCCCACACGAGGGGGTGCAGCGAAAAAAAATTTTTCATCCCCATTTCACATGTAACCACCACCCCTAAAGTACGTAAAAACGATTTTTTTAGTCTTTTAAAATTGAGATCTATATGCAAACTATTTTTTAACAAAATTTCATTTACTTATGTTTATAACTGTAGAAGTTATTAAGCTGTAAAGGATTAGGACAGACGGACAGACGGACAGACGGACGGACATAACGAAACTACAAGGGTTCCTTGTAGGACTACGGAACCCTAAAAAGCGCCATTTCCCACAGTCATAAACATTGTAACCCTAAAAAGAGATGGCAGGGATCACGCGAAATGTGCCAAATGTTCTATACGCAACAAACGGATTGTTTGCTTGTAATCTAAATCCTCACAGGTGTATCGTACATTTGAATAAAACAACGTTTTTCTAGCCTCCATTTTAAGGTTAGCGGAGCGTAAAAACTGTGTAGGAATCCGTCAACAATTGTTTGTTTATTTGTGCAACTCTTTGTATTTTTTTCAGGTGTGTTTATCGCAGAGGGTTGAGTTTTAGAGTCGTTTTGCCTATTAATGAATTTATTGGCTAAATGATTCAGATTTTATTTTAAGTAAATAAGATCGGAATATTTACTTTTACTTTACTTTATTAGTTTGTAACAATCGTTAAAAACGAATTTCCGATAACTGATATATTCAGCGAGTAATATTTTTTTAACTGATGGGAGCACCACTCTGCTACATTCCGCTTAAGCAATTTGGGAAAGCGGAGGAGTATGAGTGTATGACCCTATATCTTCTCATGGGTGTCGTAAAAGGCGACTAAGGGATTCACCAGAGGATGGGCAGCAGCGTTCTCTGAGTATTTAACCAACTAACTGCGATCGCCAACCCGCTTGTCAAGCATGGCGATTATGGTACATCCCCCTTTTGGGGGAGGCCACCGAAATAGATAGAATGGCCATGTGGGCAGGGCGCGCGTGGCAGCACCATACACCATAGTACAGGATATTTCAAAGCCTTTTTCAGCACGCCTTATGACTTGTTTCTATAAATAGTACTGTAACAAAAACCCGCAAAAATGCCTTATTGTGCTGTTTCTAACTGCAGAAACAAAAACTATAAAGTACATTTGATAAGTATATATTTTTTTAAATAATGACGTCAAAATGTGAGGCGTAGGTAGTTTGTTCGGAAAGTTGCCACGCATGAATCGCAAGTAAAATTGTGATTACAACCATTCTATCTATTTCTGTGTCTGTGGGGGAGGCCTATGTCCAGCAGTGGACGTCTTTCGGCTGAAATGATAATGATGATGATAAGGGGGAATGTCAGACTACCAACTAAAATACACGGTGGTCAACGTTTGCACAAAATGGCGGTTGACTGCACCTAGTCCGCAGTAGATTTACCGCAGCACTTCGACAGGGTACCTATCTCACTTAACCTCTCAATGGCCATTTAACACAATGTCTGTGTAACGTTTCATCAAATAGCTCACAATGCTTAAGCTGCAAACCCACAGCGAGCGGATATGAAGCGTATCGTCGGCGGGTGTTGTGTATAAGGATGATGGGCAAAAATTTATGGGCATTCTCAACATGTCGCAAATGTCACTAAAATGTTGTGCAGTGAAGTGATGAGTAATATTGCAAAACTGAGGCAGCTCATCCCACACATTGCTCTCAAGGTATTGTCTATATATTCTAGCACCTTCGGGAATCTATAACTATTTATATTCACAGAAGATGTGAATCTTGATCGTCTCTGGAATTCGATAGCGGTGTGTGTTTTGGCAATAGTTGAAGATACAATGCCTTGGAGTGTTTGCTGCTCGTGTGTACTCTGGAACCTGAAGTTCCTGGGCATTCTGTTCTCTTCTAGTATAGCAGGTCTTCCAACATCGTTTACAATTCTCTGCCAACATCGGTGAAACACACGTTGCGTGTTGTTAAATGCCACCTAAATGGTAAAAATATGATGTGACTGAATACGCGTCGTGAAGTGGCCCACGTGCACCACGCACCTCTCCCCCCGTGTGGGATGGAATCGGGGCAGCTCCTCGTGGTCACCCCGTCACCGCTTGTAACATAAAAATGTTCCTTTATATTATTTTCAACAATGATATCACCCAAAATATAGAGTTGTAACCGGGGGTCCCTGTCGCGGTCTCACGGGAAATGGATAAAGATTTGGGACAAGTCACCATAGTAAATATTTTTCGTCTCGTTTAGCCGACCCAACGACCCTACAGTGATTGCTATTGGAGCCGGTACCAAAATGCCCATTGTCCTTTTACTGAACTGTATTAGACTGTGCACATAGCGCCGCGCTGGCCGTCCTGTCGGGCGTTTTGCTTTTGACGGGGTGACCGATCCGCCGCCAAATAATAAATAGTCAATTTTATTTTTCTCAAAAGGCAACGCTGGTCGGTGCGCGACCGATACGCTGGCGTTGTATTATATGGGAATGCATAGTATTAGTAGTACACAGACAGCGGAACGTTATCTTCTGGCGCTGTCATTCCGCCGACGCGAGCGATTCAGTCCCGCCTGCGATCCGCCGGTAGTGTGACATGCACGCCGCGTTTACGTTCGGTCAACGCTGCGCCTCAGTTCCGTCTAGTACTATTAGATATTCTGTGGTTCCGTCCCGCCCGCTGTGTGCCTGCACCTTCAGTCCTGCCTTACCTTACCTATACAATTCGAAGCAGTATTGGCCCCAAACTCGTCTGGAATGCTGCTCACCCCAGCGTGGCTATACATCGCAATGTAATTGCTTTACCAGCCTGCGAGCTAACTGGCAACACCGCCTGTTAAATTTGGTGTAGGAACTATGTGCCTAGTAAATAATTGTGCTGCATATCAAGCCTCGAATAATATTTAACACATTATTTATATACCTAAATTTTTTGTATGGTATCAATAAAATGAGTAGCCAGTGTTTCTTGATGTTTTGTTTCTATCACTTCGGATGTTTTTTTTACGACGTCTGTGGTCTGGTGGTTCGAGTGTTGGACTGCTGATCACGAGGTCATGGGATCGATTCCCACAGGACACAAATATTTGTGTGATGAACATAAGTGTTTGTGTTGGTCTGGATGTTTCTTATATATTATAGGTACCTATGTACTTACAAAAAAAAAGTATATTAGTATTATATCCACTGTCTAGTACCCACAGTACAAGCTTTGCTTAGTTTGGGACTAGATGGTTTTATGTAAAAATGTCCCAAAAGTATTTATTTATTTATTTTGTTAGGGTGGTATGCCACTCGTCAAACAATGTGACTTTGATCAAAGAAATTGGATGATTTTCATGAATTGTTGTATGAAAATAAACACTGATCATCAAATAAATAGGGTAAGTCAAAGAAATTTGACCTGTGGCATGCCTATTACTACTCAACATAATATAACATCACGCCTGTATTTCCCCGAAGGGGTAGGCAGAGGAGTATAGTACACCCACATTTCACCAGTTATGTTGTAAGTCCCATGTAATAGGGGGCGAGCCTATTGCTATTAACCAGGCACAAATCCAGACTCCGGGCTGCTACTGAGAATTTCCTACTGAAAAAACCCAATAACACTTTGCCCGACCCGGGAATCGAACCCAGGACCCCACGCTCAGTAGTCGCGCTTGCGACCACTAGACCAACGAGGCAGTTACTACTCAAGTAGATAAGAAAAGGCACTTGTATTTGCCTCTCGCTCGCAAACAGTATTGTGTGAGCGAGAGACACAAAACAATAGAAGTGCCGTCATTTTCAATCCCATTCTTTATCTGCTTGAGTAGTACTGGATATTGGTTGCAGATCTTCTGAGTCTTCTCATACCGGTAGTATAATAATTTCTTAGGTTTTCGCGATCTACTGTACAATTTTAATTAGTAAAGGATTTTAATTTAAAAAAAATATACCGTAGATTTTTATATGCACCTACCGCATGTCTTCTTGTTGTGGCAATAAATCATTTTTCTTTCTTCTTTCTTCCTTTTCTTCTTTCTAGATTAAAATGTTTTTTGTTAAAATATTTGTAAAGACGCTTGTCATCCTAGTCTTTCAGGAATACAAACGCTGCAAAGCCTCCAAAAAGTCAGGAAAACCAATTTTAATAATATACGCGATATAATCCGGTGAAACTTGTTTTATTACAAAGGTGACATATAAGTTTGCTGTGTTAGAATGCCTATGTTATTCAATTTGTTTTGAATTATTTTATGATTTAATTTAACGTTTTTGTGCTGTATTAATTTGTTTTATATTCATTTCTATTTCCAATAATATCCGAGTCAAATTAATTATTTCCAAATGTTATAATGAATAATAATGATATTTATTTGTTTTTGATACCTACTTAATTTTTATAATACCTTTCCAAGATTTTTAATTAAAAAGGAATATTCTTAAAAATGAATTAAGGAACGTGTATTGACTCGATTTTGCTGATCTATAAAAGATCTGTGGTTTTGATTAGTGGGGGCATTCAGATTGTTGCAACGGTCAGTGTTGATGTAACCTTTGTAGTATTTTCTGTGAATTATAGAAATCCTTGATTTCCAATAGTTGTGAATTGAGTTTAAATTGTTATATATTAACGCCATGTGTTAAAGTGACTAACATGAAAAATACAGAGTTCTCTCGTGGTGGAAAGTGAATATGACTTTTATTTACCTTCTGTATAACTGTTTTGCCACCGATATGCAGACATTAGTTTATTGTAAAAAGTGTTGTCTAACAGCTGCTTAAAAAATATTTTCATGACGACAGAACTACGCTCAAACTCTGTAATTGAATATTGGCCATGGAAACTGAATTTTAAATCAGAATGGCCAAAGGAGGTACCTGAGTGTATCCCACGCTCAGTACAGGAGTAGTTTCAACCCGGTGCTGGCCGCCTCTCATTCTTTATTCATTATCAGAACGTGTTCAATTAATGTAACAGTATTCAACACTATGCTACCCTTGTCAATCAACGTCTATTTCATATGTCCTCGTATTCCACTTTGAATCGACCTCGTTTTGTTTGTCTTAAATGTAATTCTTTTCTAAATGTGTTCAGGCCCGTGTGGAGCCTCAATCAATTTTGATGCGGACCTACCTCAATTTTATATTTGAAAGGTTCTTTGAAAACGGTGTCTTAAATAAATATACCTACTTGTTCTCTTATGTTCAGCATTTAGAAAACGGTTGACGTCTCAGTTCAGCCGGATGCTTAACTTAACGATGCTTCTACGCACATTTCGGTGAAAATAAGTTTTGGTGAAAATATTAGCAAATAGAATGTGCGCGCGTAGAGCTGTGTGTTGATGTTTTCGTGGCAGTTTAGTAGTATAGCCGCGTGCTAATGGAGAGGAAAGTTAACGGTGATGGTGACGTCTTTTCTGGGTTTACTCACCGGCGACCAATCGTGTATAGATAGAATTAGAAGCATCGCTTCTTGACCGTTGGATTACACATGAAATAAATAAATAAATAAATAAATAATAAATAATAAATATTTTTGGGACATTTTACACATCACCATCTAGTCCCAAACTAAGCAGAGCTTGTGCTATGGGTACTAGACAATGGATATAATACTTATATACTTTTTTTTTTTGGAAATACATACTTATAATACATAAGAAACAACCAGACCAACACAAACACTCATGTTCATCACACAAATATTTGTGTCCTGTGGGAATCGAACCCACGACCTCGTAATCAGCAGTCCGAAACTCGAACCACTAGACCACAGAGGTCGTCAATAGTATTATTTAGTACAAGAGTACGTCAGTACTATTAGATATTCTGTGAAAAGTGTTAGCAGGAACTAATATTATAAACTAGACTATGCCCGCGGCTTCGCCCGCGTATGTTTTGGTTTATCTCAGAAATATGTTATCGTGCATCCCTCGAGATTCCCCGGATAAAAAGCCTTTATGTTAATCCGGATTAAGGTCTATAAGTGTGCCAAATTTCATCTAAATCCATTCAACGGCTAACGCGTGATTGAGTACCAAACGTCCAAGTAGCTTTACACACCTTCAATTTTTAGGTTTCCGTAGTCCTACAAGGAACCCTTATAGTTTCGTCATGTCCGTCCGTCTGTCCGTTTGTCCTAATCCTTCACAGCTTAATAACTTCTACAGTTATAAACATAAGTAAATGAAATTTTGTTAAAAAATGGTTTAGATATAATCTCAATTTTAAAAGAATAAAAAAAATCTTGATAACGTATTTTAGGGGTGGCGCCCATACATGTGAAATGGGGATGATATATTTTTTTTGCTGCACCCCGTCGTGTGGGGTATCATTGAATAGCTCTACTAAAATGAAGGTAATGTTTTAGACATAACTTTTTGATCAGGTATACCATCTGCGAAATACAGTTCGGCAAAGTGGCTTACAATGTGTCCCCCCCCTGCCATTTCTAAACTATGCAACGTAGAAACTTATAGTCTTCCACATTGATAAACCTTCATAAAAACTCTCTTTTAAAATTATTTTTAGTATAATGTGATTATACTAGAAAGACGAGGTTAATGGACGTAGATGAAGCGAAAGAGGTGTGTCAGGATCGTAGCAGGTGGAAATCCATAGTCTCTGCCTACCCCAATGGGAAACAGGCGTGATAATATGTATGTATGTATGTATGTGATTATACATTTTCGAGTTATAGTGACAAAACTGAAAAATACTTAAGACCTCCTAGTTCATAGGTCATTGACCTTAGAGAAAAATTATCACCGAAAAAATGCTCCTTTAGTTACTTTCTATTTAAAAAAATCACAAAAAGAAACTTTGTGCTATATTGATATGACACACTTCTTCAATTTAGCTTCCTCAATTTAGCGCTAGGTGGCGCTGTTGCAAAAACTAAATAGCAATGATTAATATTCGATTTGATTCGTTTGTAATTAGACCTACTTAAGGAACCCTATAATACTGAGCATGGCCCGACATGCTCTTGGCCAGTTTTTTTTAAAATTGTAGGATAGAAATTTATAGGATGTGAAAGAAAAGATGTTTGTTTGTTTCTCCTTTAACCATGCTAAAACGACTAAATGAATTTGAAGGTCCTGGATTAATAGATAGGATACTTTTATCTACATAGGACCCACATGAGCAAAGCTGCGAGCATTAGCTAGTTATTGAAATAAAATCAACTTTAAAAAAGTAATTTGTGTGAAACTGTTTAGGAAGTAGGTGCATTTGATTCGGTTTGATTTAAGAAAAATTGGCACCGACTTCCTAAACTATTTCATACAAATTGGTTTATTATTTTTGAAGACAGTTTTTACATTTTCGAAGTTTTATTTTATTTTTAAATTTTTAGTGGCATTAACCATAGAAAGACAAGTGACTGCTGCAATTTAGGATTATTTGCTGTCATCCATTAAAGATTTCCCTTATTTGTCTCCAAAGATCTTCATCAGATCTTCACCAAATGATACTTTCTGAATGCAAATGCCTGATTTGTTGATGAAAATACCAAAACCGCTATATGTATGCCTATAATATTTGAGCAGTTCCCTCAATTCCACATGGATCCCATTATCAGAACTGGATTTTGATGAAAATAGAACCAATCTGGTAGTATGTCCTTTTAAATAAAAAAATAATGTTCCAAATCGGTTTATAAATGACGGAGATATGAGGAAACAAACATAAAAAAAATATACAATCAAATTGAGAACCTCCTCCTTTTTTTTAAGTCAGTTAAATTACTATCCTGATACTAACACATGAAAACTCCGAGAGGAGTCTGTTACACAAAGAGTTGGGGAGACGAGAGTGAAGTGAATTATTTACTGTTTTTCACATGCAAATACTTTATTTATGCAAACAGGTATAAAATCAAAGGCTTTCTTCAAAGTGATCCCTGGTAACGTATTATAGTGACAAAAGAGTAAATAGCAAAGTAAATAAGAGGATGGCTCTAAAGGGATGAATCTTCTCATACAATGCCGGAGGTCAGTTAGGGGTCACATTTAATATACTCCCCAAAATGTTGTATTACCCTCTAAGGGATGCTACTTGGGTAGCATCGCAGGTAACTATTATATACTTTTATATAGTGTAGGCCAAAATAATTTACCAGTGTTTTTTTTTTCGAAATTATCAATAGGTACGTGTGGTGGTGCCGGACACAGAATAGCATCACCTCATCTCTTCTCGTGGGTGTCTTAAATGATGGAGGATGGGCAGCAGTGTCAACTGTTTCTGAGTCAACAACCAACCAACATTCAACCAGCCAACATCATTCAGCTAACTGCGATCGCCAACCCGCCTGCCAAGCGTGGCGATTATGGCCCCCCTTTTGGAGGAGGCTTATGTCCAGGACATCTTTCGGCTGAAGTGATGATGAATCAATACACATAAAAAGAAAAATCCTAACTGACCGACTGACTCATCAATGCCCGGCCCAAACGCAACTCCATCATTGGAGTTAAAATCCTGTTTATTCCCTATCCCGCTGGAATTTCGAAATTCTGGACTTATTCCTTGTCTCTACAATAAAAAAACCTAGCCTTCTAGGTCCAAGGGTTTGGGCTGGGCGTTGATGAGTCAAGATTTTTCTTTTCATATGTATTGAATAGTAGGTATTGATTCATCATCATTTCAGCCGAAAAACGTCCACTGCTGGACATAAACTTCCCCCAAGCATCGCCAGAACGACCGGTCCTGCGCTTTCCGCAACCACAATCACCTGGTCTTATGAAAAAAATCTTACGGAGAAGTAACAGTAAAGTAAGGTCCCAGTCATATTACCATGCGAAATGTGACACTAACTCGACACGTGCGAGTGCGATGAGGTCAATTCGGCCATCACACAGAGTGACACCTGTCTGAAACTCTCTGCCTCATCGGATTTTCAGTTACTGATATAATTTCTTAGTCATGGTCAGTTGCAGTGGCGGCTGCTGGGTCAGAGAACCGGTGGTGCACTGTATTGTTTTATTTACAATAGCTGTGCCCGCGACTCCGTCCGCGTGGATGTTGGAAAATAACATCGTGTCATAATTATGAACACAATATCTTCAAATATATACATATAAGCGCCTACACAGACCATTACACTATTTACCGACCATACTATATTTTGTTTTTACAACCAACCGGCTAAGGTGATGGAATTTCATGGAATTAGCTCTAAACTCCCTCATTCTGAGAAGACGCTCGTGCCCAGCAGTGGGAAGTAATCGGGCTGATTATGTTATTCTATAACACTAACCACATCTCTTCTTATGCTGAGAAGAGGCCCGTGTCCAGCAGTGGGACTGTAATGGGCTGGTAATGTTATGTTATTCTAGAATACTAATAATATCCAGTTCATTAACTCTTCTCATTTTGAGAAGAGGGCCATACCCAGTAGTGGGACAGTAATGGGTTGACTACGTTATGTTATTCTATATTTTCTAGTTTCTTAACTCTTCTCGTTCCGAGAAGAGGTCCGTGCCCAGCAGTTGGGCAGTAGGTAATGAGCTGATTATGTTATGATAATCTATTACACTAACAATATCCAGTTTCTTAACTCTTCTCATTTCAAGAAGAGGGCCATGCCCAGCAGCGGGACAGTGATGGGCTATGTTATGTTATTCTATATTTTCTATAATACTAATAGAATCCAGTTGTATTTTTAGGAACCTGCAACCTCCTACCAACCAACAATCATGACCTCTACTTTGTATGCAACTTAATACAATAGAGGGGTCAAGCTGTATCGCTGTATCTACTCAACCGATTCAGATAAAACATACCCTATATTTTAAGTTAGACTAATACCAATAAAAATGCTAAGTTTCATTACGATCCGTTCAGCCGTTTTCACGTGATGAGGTAACAAACAGACAGACAGACAGACATAATTTTTTAAACGATTGATTCGTGTTCTATAATTTATTTCTAGTCCCCCTAGCCGGTTTTCGCGAAAAAAAACTCAATGTACAGACTTTTCGACCTTTACAGTTTTATTATAGTATAGATAGATATAAAATACAACAATGATACAATAAATATGATTTAAAATACAATAAAAAAATTTAATACCAGTTTCCGTCCAAATCGACTCTCTAAAAAATGTACTAATCACAGACTATAATGTAGAACAAAAAACCGAAGATTACCTTTATAACCACAGATCATGTATTGTTTATGTCCAGTGTTGTCGGTTGTTAATTTAACTGTAACTATACTAATTTGTCATGAAATTGTAAAGTATTATGTATAAGTTTTGTAGTGTGTGCGTCAAATGGAGCGCAAGAATAAAATCTATTTCTTTCTTTCTTTTTTCTTTCTTTCTACTAAGAAAACAAAAGAAATCCACACAACCATAGCTTTTTATTATTTAATTCACTTTTAAATTAAGAAAAGTTGTTTTGAAAAGTTATATTAATGCTTAATTTTAATAAATACTACTACTGTAGTAGCCAACATTGAAGTCAATGCTAATTTTTACACCATTAAAAAGTCACAGTAACGTAAAAACACTAAATACTAACAAAACAAGAAGAAATTTAAACGAGCGCGGGAACTATGACAAGGAGTGGGCAACGCCCCTACCGCCCTTCGGCCGGCTCGCATTGGCTCGCATCGAGTGCATTTCGTCAACGATCGGTCAATCTCGGCAATATTCAGCCCGTGCGGCGCACGAATCTATGCTAGTTACTTCATAGTAAATGTACTAATTATCGATGTAGCTCGTATTTCATAGAAGTTCTATGAGCGCTCTGCGTGCGCTACGTGAAGCGCACGTGGCTTTTTTGTTCGAGCGAAAATAAGTCTTACATTCATCAATTTAGAGATTAAATTGATTTGTCATTACTTCATAACTATTCGTAAGTATAAAGTAGATGTTTTAGATATTTTGTGATTCTTTTTAAAGGTATTATGAATTTATGACCTGGTAGTGCAGCGCACGAGTGCACTTAAGGTACAGCCGCCACTGGTCAGTTGTATTATTGTGAACACCGTGATGGCGTAGCGAACTGTATTATTGCATTAAATCCTTGTCAGTTTCTGCTTGGAATTCTAATTAGCGGTGCGCGCATACATAATAATCTGTACTGGCGATTTGAATTTCCATGTTAAGCGTTTGAATAACAACCTGCGAATTCCTGCAAAATATTGTTCGGGAGGTATGCTGTGCACGTGCATTGGATAAAGGTTTATTAGACTACTAGTTGACTGCCGCGCCCGTGGCTACGCTCCCGTGTTTTCTTCATACAATCTTTCAACCCCCATTTAAACCCCTTAAGGGATGATTTTTCGAAAAATACTTTATTAGTGCTCAACTACGTTACCTAAGGAAATCCTGTGCAAAATTTCATTCTCCTAATCCTACCGGTTTAGGCTGTGTGTTTTTTGCCAGTCAGTAGTAGGACATGTTCAGTTTTTAGGGTTCCGTACCCAAAGGGTGCAAACGGGACCCTATTACTCTCACTACCCTGTCCGTCCTTCCGTCCATCCGTCCGTCCGTCTGTCTGTCACACGGCTGTATCTTTGTAACGGTATAAGACATTTTACCACCTTCGCAGAACACCAGTTCTACTATCTCAGTCAAAAACTCTACAACACAATAAATAAATTACTCTCAATACACAAGCTTAACTTACATCGATGTAAAACCACAGTGAAAACTTGGTTGATGGAACAAAACTACGATGAAATAGAAGATTTACTTCTCTCTCCAACTTAAAAATACTACACAAACACTCACACTCGCATATACACACGCACTCCCACAACCACATTCAGCCCCCTTCCCCACACTTTCATACACTAACTCATCCCACTCTCACACAACTTATACTTCAGATGATTGTAAATCTAGTTTGAATCAAAAAACTTAATTTGAAAAATCTAGTTTGAAGTAAATCAATATTGTATAGTTGCCTACCTACTAGGATTTTTCATTTCATTTTCCTATTTTTTTTTTTCTACCGACATTTGTTTACTACGTACATACATATGTAAAAAATAATTTTTGGAGGAACACTGACTCCCAAGTCACAGGTAATAACCTAGTTTGGGAGCCAGGGAACCTTTTTATTGTTTGTGAAAAAAATTGTATGATGAATAAATAATTTAATTTAATTTAATTTAATTTAATTTAATTTAATTTAATTTAATTTAATTTAATTTAATTTAATTTAATTTAATTTAATTTAATTTAATTTAATTTAATTTAATTTAATTTAATTTAATTTATAGATAACCAGTTGAAATTTTCAAAAAATATGTGTTACTACACACATCTGTCTGTGGTCTAGTGGTTCGAGTGTCGGACTGGGTTCGATTCCCACAGGACACAAATATTTGTGTGATAAACATAAGTGTTTGTGTTGGTCTGGGTGTTGCTTATGTATTCTAAGTAAGAAAATACAAAAAAAAAGTATATAAGTATTATATCAATTGTCTAGTACCCATATCACAAGCTCTGCTTAGTTTGGGACTAGATGGTGATGTGTAAAAAATGTCCCAAAAATAATTATTTATTTATTTTATGGTGTAAATCACAGTAAATACTAAAAATAAAAAAGTCTAAATATGAAACCTCGAAAAACATGCATATTTTTCAACGTTTTTGTTCCTGTTCTATCTTCAAAACGGTAATACAGCGTCAAACTTGGTCTGATTATAGTGCATACTATGTAGTTTAGCAACAAATACTAAAAACAGGACAAATATAGACATGTGTGGTGATACTTACGTAACAAAGAGATGCAAAATTTCACATTTCGCGTACGTTCGTTGATGTATGTTGTTGATGTTACTTAAATACTATACCATCGACATGAAGAAGAAGAATCATTCAATTTTTGGTCATCGACTTGTCACTAGATGGCGTTGTGCAATTCTAATTAATTTTTACATCGCAGCACAGAATATCTAATAGTACTATCGTAATCGCGGTGTTAAGATTCTCCGCCGTTAGGTTAGGATCTTTAGAATAAAATTGAGTATCTCTTTGATTTCATGGTGTAATCAATGCATTAATGAATAAACAGACTCTGCTTAGGTGTTGGCATCACTGATTCGCATTCCACGAGTGAATTCAAATATTTTTGTATAACTCAACACCCAGAGCCAGACCAAACGCTCAAGGAACCGAGGGTTTGACACAGTTTCTATGGGGTGTCACGTCGATGGGTGGTACGGAACCCTAAATGCGTGAGTCCGTGTCCGACTCACACTTGGCTGGTTTTGATATTTTATTAGTAAGTCGGCATCCGTCCGTAACCTCATCTGGTTTTACTATTCCTACTTTTTAACTTACAATTGGCAGAGTTTTTTTTTTTTTTGTGGCATCCGTATGACGTACGTACTGTGGGTCAAATTTCTTAGAACTGGTTTTTCGAGGCAGAACGTTACATCAGGTCGCGGTAGGCCGCTAAGGAGATGGATGGCGGGACGAAGTGGACGCATTCCTTAAAAACTGGAAGGAAGAGGAACGGGATCGGGAAAAGTGGAAAAAATGGAGGCAGGCCTTTGCCCAGGAGAGGAACAACACAGGCTCATAATAATAATAATCATAATTTTATTTACTTGTAAGGCTACGTCGCTTAGCAAACATATCATCCAATTGACGATATGGTCTCTAAGCGAGTGTGTTACCGATAACTATGCTTATTTTTAATCACAGTCTTTTAGTTAAAACCAAACTGTGTACCTATGTATTTAGGAAAAAAGTATCATCATCCTTTTCACCTTTTACCAACTATACGTGGGACACTCAGAAAGTTTTGCGAAACTAAAAAAAATTGTTCTATACGTACATATATTTTTATCAAATCTTTTCAAAGTACTTTCCACCAGCCTCTATACAAAGATTCATGCGCCTAAACCAGTTTTCAAAACACTTTTTCCAGTCTGCCGCAGACACCTCGTTTACAGCCTGCTCGAACGCAGCCAGCGCATCTTCCGGCGACGAAAATTGTATCCCTTTGAGCTGATTTTTTATTTTTGGGAATAAAAAGAAGTCACACGGTGCTAGATCAGGGCTGTAAGGAGGGTGACCCAGGAGTTTGACTGGCGTGCTGTCCAGGAAGTCCCTCGTTTTGAGTGCGGTGTGCGCAGGTGCATTGTCGTGGTGGAGCAGTAGCCCGCGGAGCCCTGTGTTTGGTCGCTTGTTGCTTATAACAGAGAAAACTTCTGGCAAACATTTGGTAGTATACCATTCGGCATTAATGCTTCTTTGATCCCGTAAGGGAATTGATACCAAGTGGCCAGTCAAATTAAAAAAGCTAGCGATCAAAATCTTACCCCCGCTTCTAGATCGCTTCACTTTGGTAGGCGTTGGCTCATTTTGAAACACCCAAACAGTCGACTGGCGCTTGGTTTCTGGGTCGTATTGATAAATCCAGGACTCATCACCTGTAACGATGTCGTAAACACGCCGAGACGAGCCTGCTTCAAATTTGTTAAGCATATCACGGCACCATTCCACCCGGGCCTGCTTCTGAGCATCGGTGAGGTTGTGCGGCACCCAGCGTGATACTATCCTCCTCACGCGAAGATGGCTGTGTAGAATCTCGTGAACGCTTCCCGATCCAATCTTCAATATGTGTTGAATCTCCTGATATGTAATTCGCCTATTGTCTTGGATTAAATTTTTCACTGCTAGCACGTTTTCTTCGGTAACAGCCGTCAAAGGGCGACCGCTTCTTTCGTCATCCCCCAAAGTTGGTCGACCGCGCTTGAATTCGTTATACCAACGATACACGGTTGCCTTGGAAGGGCCTTCATCCATGAATGCCATTTGAAGTCTATCGTACGATTCATCCGGTTTCAGGCGACACTTGAAATCGTATAAAATCATAGCTCTAAAATGTTCCCGGCGCAGATCCATATTTCAGTGAGACACAATACTTTGAATTAACTCGCAAAAAATGTGGAGGGAAATTTTGAAATTGGAACTTACTTATTTTTACTTATAAATAATCATATTTTCGAAAAACATTATAACTGGCCAGTCTCCCATATATAAAAACTTTTTTTCGCAATACTTTCTGAGGGGCCTGGTACCTACACATCAAAAGTGTCTAAGGATCAAGTACATTTGGGGTCGGCTTCCAGTCTAACCAGATGCGGTTGAACATCAGTATTTTACACGGAGCGACTGCCATCAGACCCCCGCAACCCAGTTACTGGGAAAACCTGACATTCGCTGGTTAGACCAGTTGTCAGACTTTCGGGCTTCTGACTACCCATAACGACTGCCACAGACATTCGTATGGCAACCGGGACCGACAGCTTAACGTGCTCTCCGAGGCACGGAAGGGTCTCGATGTGCAACGAAATAATCACCCATCCATGGACTGACCACGGCACGTGTAGCTTAACCTCGCAGATCATACAATCCGCGCGTTTGCTACTTAGCCACGAGCCCTTGACAAAAAGTAAATAAGTATTATTTCCGTAGTCTAGTACCCATAGCACAAGCTCTGCTTAGTTTGGGACTAGATGGTGCCGTGTAAAATGTCCAATACATTTATTTATTTAACTCTTGTTTTTCAAAAACAAAAAAAAAATTACCTCACCAATTCGAAACTTATTCCGCAAACAAAAAATTTCAACACATTAAAAAGTCTTCGCGAAATATTTCCATAACATTATTTTATGTGGCCTCAAGTGTAAAGAGATGGTGAAATGAATGTCGCCTGTGGGACCATAAATCCTTTAATATTAAAACTGGTGTGGCAGTGACCATAGCTAGGACGTGGAATAATGAAGACATTGAATTCAACATGTTTGTCCTGCCCTGTGAAAAGGGGTGCACTTTGTTTCAGATTTTTATATGAGAAAAATAAAACGGTCTCTTGTTTTGTGTTTTTATTATTTTTATATCGTTTGATGTTTTGTGTTTTTTGTCGTTTCGTTGAATGTGTGTTTGTGATGTCGTGCATATGTATGTATTGTATGTCCTTCGCAAGGACGGTAGTCCCAATCGCTAATAATTAAGATATTTTTGTTATTTTCTTTTATTTTGGAAGAATTGGTATTATCAGCAGTCTACTACTAGAACCACTAGACCACAAAAGTTGTCAAAATATTAAATATAATTTAACTTTTTTTTGCGATCCTCTAAATATGTCCCTGAGTGTATTATAGCCTCGGACGAATAATAAATGGCGGACGGAATGTCGCTAAGAAAAGATCGAGATCCTAAACTCACTATAATTTCGACAGAATTTTAACAGACCAGATATATATTGTTATTTTATTTGTTTGTTTTATTTGTTTTTGTCGTAATAATGACTCACGTACGTTACGTAATCGCGGCTTTTTGTCTTTCTATGGCAGTGAATGTGTGCGTGTCAGCCCGTTCTTTTAAGCGAGCCGTCTTACTATGGATGCTTCACTTTTTTTTAGCGAGATTCCGTCCACCTTTTTTTATTCGTCCAAGATTATAGCACATTCTGAACCGCCCATAACCAAAATGCAATAATAAAATATTAAGTTTTATATTATGTCTAGACTTTAACACGGTAAATATATCTGACAGAACACTTTATTTTTTCTCTGAATAAGTTTTTTAAACAGTAATAAAAGATAATTTAATTCTAAGAGTAAGAGTCAAATAATAAAAATTAAAAATAATTTTATTAAAATACACAAAAAGGTAAACAAACATTGCGCTTCTTACTCTGAAAAATACTAACAATATTAAATTAAGTTAATGCATCAAAGAAACCTGTAATACCATTTGAATTAAGCAACAATAATACTCTTTCTTTTAAGCAAACATAAAGACAAGTACTTCCCAGATTTGGTCCGCTCTTGAGAAATAATTTTGTCAGTATGAAAGTTGAGAATCAAAGAGGGCTCTTAGTGAATTAATTTTATTGCCTCGAAATCTCATCGTAAATGACTTTTGAAGAAAAAAACAACCAAGATTTTTCTTTTTTGCTTGCGAGTACATCACTATGGTGTAGATGAAAAACGAAATTAAATTAAAAGTTAATTTTTCAAATATATTTTTGTGGATTTTGTTGAAAAATTGGTCAGCCAAGTGAAAAGTTGATTAATTTATTCTTCTAAAGCTGACTATTCACCTAGTAATAATGTAAAAATATAGGTTTTTTGAAATATTACCAATATTGCAGCCCACATAATGGCTCAATATTAGCTTGTTAAATGAATACATTTTTTGACTAATTATTGATTGATTGATTTATAGTCTAATACAATACAATACAATCAAATCAAATGGTCTTTATTTGCGTACAATGTAGGTAGATACATAAGTTGAAAACACATAAATAAGTCCCAGTACATTCTACCTTACGGCATGCAAACTTTTCACCCATTTAACAGGCAATTAAATTAAATTATACAGAGCAATCTGTGACAATATTGTGTCATGTCATGAAATTCAAAAACATAATCCTGGACTTCAAATTATCAAATGAAATCATATTTATTTTGAGTTCATGAAATTAAAAGTGGAGGGAAAGTCTCGATTAGCGACATCTATATCTATGGTGCCAAAAGGTACCTCGACGACATGACAAAGCCACCTATGTTAAAAAAAAGCTATCTTTACCATTCTCAGCTTTCTTCTTGACTGTACTTTAACCTAAATAAAGTGCAGAAAACGAGTAGGGACTAGGCAAATAAAAATATTTAAAACAGTGACGAATCGGGATGTTTTCACAAAGCGTTTTCATTTTATGACGAATCGGAACCGTGACTAGTCGGGACTAACCCTTCATTAAAAGTGTCACTAGATTAGCATCTTGTTCACAAACTCAACTTAAAACTATCGCTTTCTTTTACCAATAGTAGAAACAGGAAAAGAATGGCAACAATTTAAGTGCTGTCAAATTAGGATATTTTAAAATTTCAATACAAGTGTACTGGTGAACTCAGAACGTGCAAATTAAAAATACCAAGAAATGTAACACGTAAACTAATTTGACAGGTCTAAAATTCTTGCTATTACTTTCTTGTTTTCAATTCTAAGTAAAGCTGGCCATTGTACGTGAATTTTCCTGCATCTTGCTATTAAGTTAAAACCTTCGGCGTATGGAGTCCCACATGGGACTCTCCGCCAACTAAGCCCGGTTAAGCAGAAATGGTACTTCGGTCCCACCCGCGAGAATCCAGTCGAAAAAAAAAAAAAAACACATGGCGGAGCATAGATGCTACATTTATGTTAAATATTTAATTAGAGTTCAATTAGACGTGGTTTGGGTCGGACAACTTGCATTTTCATTTAGACTCATCCCCGTTGGGCACTCACTGTGTAACGAGGTCCAACTCGTTATGCTGCTCACCCTATTTGGTTTTCCTGGCCACTTTATTATACTTTAATCAATCCAAATTCAAAATTCAAAATTATTTTCAAAAATGGCTAATTTTCCACTGTTTTAGCTCAGTTCTATAATGTACGCTGAAAGACACTCATGTGTCTGTGACTCTGTCTTATAATCATTATATTATTTTATTAACAAATAGTCAATGTATCAAGTTACCAGTTAGTGAGATACAGTATACCCAAAACGTTCCTGTTGTGTTTTTATTGTTTGTGCCGACCTACCAACCTACCTACCTACCTGAATCCAGCCCGAGCTAGCTGCATGGACATAGCAGCAGCTCAATTGTTTTATAGTCGGAGTTGACCTACCACTCCTCCGGCCCTCCGTACTACTGGCCCTCTGTGCCCTCATACCTCAGAGGAGTTCCATACCTCCATACCACTAGTTCCTGCAGTTCCTGTACCACTAGTTCCTGCCGTTCCTGAGTTCTGTTCCTGTAGTTCCTGTTCTCCTCCTACTTCCGTGTGTCACCGTGTGCCAAGCCACCGAACCTTCGACCCTGCGAGTCTCCTGCCCGAGCCACCCACACCGGCCACGACGTGACAACTGACATTCTGACAATCTGCATTGCATTGACAATATTAATGTTTGGTTGCACCCACCACTATCTATCCACAATTTACCCTACTAGAGATAGAAATTTGACGTATTTTGTATGGAGCTTATGTCAAATTTCTATATCTAGTAGGGTAAATCGTGGATAGATTGGATATTAATTTTGGTCGTTAGCCGACAGGTTGCGTTGATAGATAATAAGAGGGCCCTGGTTTCCTGTTCCTTTAACTGCAGATTAAGCTCAATTCATTCTTTTCATTACACCAAATTACCATCTAATATTTCCTGCATTTCAAAACCGAAAATATCCTAAAAAGCGGCATCAATCAAATTAAAATTCCACCCTAAAACGAGCGAGCAGGTAAAATATTCCCGGTTTCCTACAATATTTTCACGTCAAGAGTTACGCGTGTTGGTTAGCAAGAAAGCAATAAAGGTATATTAGAGCTACGCATAATTTGGTAACGTGTGGCATCAGTCATTCTGTCGTACAGAACGTCGGATATTTTCAATCTGCTGAGTTCGTTTGAACGTGCGACGCGTCATCATTACGCTTTATTAAAGCGCTACAAGCGCCGACTTTCAACGAGACGTGAACATACCACACTGTCAGCTGATGTTATGGATTGGTCTTTTAGAGAGTTATAGTGCTAAAAATGTGTTTTCGTGTATCGGGATAACTTATTTTAAAGAAAGAAAAAACTTTTATCTGATACAACTAAGATATATAATCAGAGATTATCATACAGTATAAATACAAATACAAACACAAATAATTTATTGGACCAAGCACATGTTTACATAATTAATAAACTAGTAAGCTTAAAAATTATGTAAAAATGTGTCTACTTCTTGGCATCCGCTACCGAACTAGGCTATAAAAGCCTATGTTTCAGCATACGTTGCCTCCAAACTTCGAATTTGGGTATACATATATATCAAAGCCTACGAAATATATAAAAGGACATAGTTCTACAGAAAGGGTTGTAAAGAATCACAGCGAGTCCCATACATTGATGTTTATAAGATTTTTAGTTAATTGGCATGCGTTTTTAAATTGATCGCCGGTGCCTAAGGATTAATTTTACCCAATTAAAATACTTTTAATATAATTTATCGTTCCATTGTTATCATTGAGCTAATTTCTAAACGTGACTAAATTGACAGCTGGCTGTACGACGCTTTCAGAAATTGGCTCAATTTCAAATGTAAATCGTTAGAAATATTATCAATTCTTCCAGGGTTCTGTAAATATTTTAAATGCCGAAAGTTATTCTTTAGTGATTTAGGAACCGGCATACCAGAGAGTGCTCCATACAGTTCTCGATGGTGTGAAATCAGCCAACCCGCACTAGGCCAGCGTGGTGAACTAAGGCCTTAACCTTCTTATTCTGAGAAGAGGCCAGTACCTAGCAGTGGGACTTTAATGGGCTGATGATGATGATTAAGGATCAATAGGAAAACTATTCGAATTTCTGACCTTTGCTGAGGAGTGGACTGCAGTTATGGTTTCTAAAATGCTAAAAATAGTATGAGATCTAATTTGGAACCTTGTCTAGTCAAAAGTAATCCAATTCCACCAACTTTAAGCTCCTCCCTTATCCTGGATCAGATCAGGCTTGCAGCTCAAAGAGGCAATCCTATAATCAATCTTAATACACAATCTTACTTAATCAATCTTAGTATTGACATCAAACAAGTTGGAAGTTGCAATAGCATTTTGGCGTATCCTCTTTCTGAGACAGCAAGAGCATTATGCAAGTTGGTGTCGGTCGGTATGCATCATGGAGAACAGAAAGGAGGTATGCATAGACGATAGTTGGATAGTATATAAGTAAATTACTATACTATGTTTTTTTATATAACTTAGTATGATATTATAATACAAAGATGATGTATGTTTTATAAGATAGCCTAACGGAGCGACATAGTCTTGTAGACCAAGCTCCTTAAATAAAGATAATAAAATAAAAAAACCGGCCAAGAGCATGTCGGGCCATGCTCAGTATTATAGGGTTCCTTAAGTAGGTGTTACAAACAAATCAAATCGAATATTAATCACGGCTATTTTAGTTTTTGCAATAGACGGCAGTATTGGCGACTCAGAGAGTGATGTCAGTAGCCGCTAGATGGCGCTATACAGTGCCAAATGTAATAGACGGCACTTGACGGCAGCATTGGCGACCCAGAGAGTGTTGTTTGACGCCGCTAGATGGCGCCAAATTTAAGAAGTGTGTCGTCAACATAACACAAAGTTACTTTTTGTAATTTTTTCAAATAGAAAGTAGCTAAAGGAGCATTATTTGCTATGATAATTTTTCTCTAAGGTCAATGACCTTTGAACTAGGACGTTTTAAGTATTTTTCAGTTTTCTCTCTATAACTCAAAAATTTATAATCACAATATGCTCGAAGTAATTTTAAAAGAGAGTTTTTACAAAGGTCTATCAATGTGGAAGATTATAAGTTTCTACGTTGCATAGTTTAGAAATGGCAGGGGGGGGGGGACACATTGCAAGCCACTTTGGCAGGCTATATTTCGCAGATGGTACATCTGATAAAAAAGTGATGTATGAAACATTACCTTCATTTTAGTAGACCTATTCAATGATACCCCACACGAGGGGGTGCAGCGAAAAAAAATTTTACATCCCCATTTCACATGTATGGGCGCCACCCCTAAAATACGTAATCATGATTTTTTTATTCTTTTAAAATTGAGATCTATGTCTATACTAATTTTTAACAAAATTTCATTTACTTATGTTTATAACTGTAGAAGTTATTAAGCTGTAAAGGATTAGGTCAGACGGACAGACGGACAGACGGACAGACGGACAGACGGACAGACGGACAGACGGACAGACGGACAGACGGACAGACGGACAGACGGACAGACGGACAGACGGACAGACGGACAGACGGACAGACGGACAGACGGACAGACGCACAGACAGACAGACGGACAGACGGACAGACGGACAGACGGACAGACGGACAGACGGACAGACGGACAGACGGATAGACGGACGGACATGACAAAACTATAAGGGTTCCTTGTAGGACTATGGAACCTTAAAAAGAGGCAATCCGCTCACACGTGGATGGAAGTTGAGTATTTTAATCTGGTCTTCTAGAAGTCTTTTCAGGACACAACTTTTGTTACACGAGAGTTATTGTAATAGTTCGCTCTGATACGATCAGAAGATCACATTTATGGTGAATGCTACAGGGTAGCCCGCGAAATTCAAAATTTCTTGCGATTTTTGCAAATTTTAGCTCTATTTCGCGTTGTATATCAATCAAAATATGATTATGTGAAGCAGTCTCGTTTCCATATGTACTAGTAGTAGGCACTAATTTGCTTACGATGCACACTTTTTAAAGATGAAAAATTGGATTACAATTTTATAATCTGAAATGAAACCAAACGCAACCTGACGCGCTCTGTGGAGCTGTCACCCAGAACTGTCATTGTACTTTTTTGTGCGCGATGCGCATGCACGTTATTTTCTAAATACTAACATAATAGTGTTTAAGTGTACTTATTAGGTGTAAATATTATATATAATCACATACTCGTAGTGATATGTGTAAGGAAAATCAAAATCGATACAAAACACAGTATTAAAGAACTGAGAGAAGAGACCGGCGCGGCGGCGCCGGCGTCAGGGATGCTTGGGAGTGAGTGATAACAATTTCAATCATTATAAACATAATTACCTGTGTAGTGATAGTGAATACGTTAATACGTAACAAAATAATACTGTGCGCTTATGTCTTAAGCTCAGTTACTAGCGATTAATCAAGAAATTGGTAAATTCATCAAGCAAGTTCGAACTTGTTGGTAAAATAAGTAGCAGTTATTTGAGTGATTCTCGTGACTTTGTTTGAGTGAGTGAGACAATACAGATTAACTATGCGCCCTTGAGCTCTCACGAGAGGTTAGCCGTGGCTGTGATACATCCTACATGTTCTCTTTACTCCGAGAGCTTCCACGAGAGGACAGCCAAAGGAGTGAATAGAGATTCACTATGCGCCCTTGAGCTATCACGAGAGGTTAGCCGTGGCCATGATACATACATTTTCCCTTTACTCCAAGAGCTTCCACGAGAGGTCAGCCAAAGGAGAGAATAGAGATTCACTATGCGCCCTTGAGCTATCACGAGAGGTTAGCCGTGGCCATGATACATACATTTCCCCTATACTCCAAGAGCTTCCACGAGAGGTCAGCCAAAGGAGAGAATAGAGATTCACTATGCGCCCTTGAGCTATCACGAGAGGTTAGCTGTGGCGATGATACATACATGTTCCCATTACTCCAAGAGCTTTCACGGGCGGTCAGCCAATGGAGAGAATAGATTCCATGCATCCTTGAGCTTTCACGAGAGGTTAGCCATGGCCATAACATGTGCATGTTCCCCATGTTCCTTGAACAGGATGTTAATAGGAGGGGCGGAAAAGACTGCTTTATGGGTCCTCGAGCTTTCATGAAATAACAGCTGCAGCCTTCATAACATTTATATTCTCAGCGCAGCGGGAGCTCCAGCAAAAGTTCAACTTTGGCCATATGTCACAGTCTAAGAGCAGTGATACCTACACATTAATTTGTAATAAAATCAAGCCTAACTCAGGCCGTTTTCCTCAGGTGAGTAAGACACAAATGATAGTCTTGTAATAAGTTAATGAATATTACATTACAGCAAAACACCTTTTACATGTAGAGGATTTCACTTTACATAAGTGTTGTGTTGAACATGGCCAATGACATACAAACATAACATCACACCTGTATTTCCCCGAAGGGGTAGGCAGAGGTGTATAGTACACCCACATTTCGCTAGTTATGTTGTAGTCCCATGTAATAGGGGGCGAGCCTATTGGCCAATGAGGCCATATTCATGAAACATCTGAACATCTATCACTTTCAGTGGAAGACATATCTGAATTAGATCACTTGAGGTTGAGGCAATACCTGAAGATACTAATAAGATCTTAGATAACAATAGCATATTGTTACATACAAATGGAGAAATCCTTCATGAGACATCCTTTATTTAAATGGAAGAAATATTACAAACAAATCCAATTGGCCGTTACGGGCCACCTATGTTACAGGTACAAACCGGATGATTAGAATATCTTCCCAATTAGTAGGTATTGTATTATTACTAATCCTAAATATGATAGGATATTAATAATATATTCCTGTTCTAAACTTAGAAACATGTTGACCTGTGGAACACTAGTTCATTATCTAGTGTTTCCGTCCATCTAAAGTGGATGGAATCATAAAGGACATCAAGTAAATGCAGGTATTCATACCTACTTATTGTGCATTTTATACTGAAAGATATTGTGTACTACACCACTGAAAGCTAAGGATACCTTATAGTGCCTTAAAGATCTAAGAAAAGATAAAATATCAGTTTCATGAATCTAGAAATACATGAAAAGCTATTCAACTACCTAATAATAATAATAATAATAATTAGCCCCCCAAAATCCTACCTCACGTCCGTGCTGAACATCTAGCCACGTGGGGGGCGGACACGCGTACTGTACTTCTGTACTTAAAACTTACGCGGCTAACGAGGTAAAGGTAACCCATAAACATGGAGAATTTAAATAATGTAGAACGTATAGGGCCGCTGCCCGGGGGCCGCCGGGGCACGTCTGGAGCTGGCGCTGGACGTCACAGCATGCGAACCGCCAGTGGTCGTCGATTGAACAGGCGGGTCACGATCACTCAAGATGCTACAGCCGACAACACTAACACTAACACACCCACAAATAACACTCTACAAGAAACAGGAAGGTCTGCTTTGCAGGAAATGCTTCCTGCAACCACCCTTGCTGGACGAAACAGACAGCGGATGAAATGGACTAATGATGTTAACCGACAGTTACTCCGCTGCTACTACACAGTCACAAATTGCGAAACTAACCTCACAGGATATCGCCCATCATTACATTTAAAATTCACAGAAATATTTCCAGATCTTAACATTCTTTCTGAACAAAGACTTGCAGATCAAATAAGAGTTATACACCGTAACAATAGAATTCCCGCCGCGGAAAGAGAGGCAATTAAGAGAGAAATAGCATCCACAACAAATATTGATAGTTTACCTTCAGTATCTCAAATCCCTTCACAACTTCACAACACTAGTATACATAGAACACCAGACATCATTAATACATGCCCTAGTAATACAGATATAGAACAACTTAATTTAACTCAAGAAATACCACTCTCTGAAACACAAACTGAAAGCTTTGATATACAAACAACATACACACAAACATCACAGTTATCCCAATCACACTCAATATTACAAGAAAGATTTTCACAGTTACCAATACCCATAGAAGACACTCTGACAGAAATGTCAGTTGAAACAGACCAACTACAAGTAGAAAATATATTCTATGAAAGTATAATAAAATATAAAGGTACAGATCCAACTCTACGCCCAAATATACCAAAACTCAAAATTACACATAATTCTAAAATAACCGTATACAAATTAAATCAACTACTTAACATTGAGTTACTAAAACATACTCAACCTAGTATAGAAGAAATTCAAGATCTTATCTACTGTGCTGCTTATACAGCTACAACCATACACAATAAAAAAAGAATAGATAATAATCAAATTAGAAGCAATAATAAAAACAGCAAACCAGCATGGGAAAGACGCATTGACTCTAACATAACAAATTTAAGAAAAGAAATAGGAATACTTACACAATATCATAAAGACAACCTATCAAACAAAAAACGAAACAAGATAAATAGAAAATATAATAGTAAACAAGAAGCAATAGAAGATATGGATAAAAAGACATAAAAACTACAGGCGCTATCTAAAAGATTACGGAGATATAAAAAATCTAACCAAAGACATAGAGACAATATAGTATTTAGCACAAACCAAAAACTCTTCTATAGAAATTTCAGTAAGGAATCTAGTATCAAAGATCCACCTAATATTGCCGACGTAGAAAAATTCTGGGAAGATATTTGGTCTACACCAGTACAACATAATAATCAAGCTGAGTGGATAAAGGCTGAAGAAGAAGGAGGAGAGGCTATTAGTCCTATGCCGGAAGTCGTAATAGAAAAGGAAGACGTAGAGCAAGCAGTCGGTAGAACACTTAATTGGAAAACACCTGGCCCAGATTTGATACAAAACTATTGGTTAAAATATTTCACATCTACACACCAACATATTGCAGACACTTTCAACACACTTATTAGGGAACCTAATACTATACCTATGTTTTTCACCCAAGGCAATACCTATTTAAAACCCAAAGACACAGATACAACTAACCCAGCTAAATATCGACCGATAACATGTTTACCAACTCTGTATAAACTTCTCACATCCATCATCTCACACAAAATCAACACACATCTCATACATAACAATATAATAGCGGAAGAACAGAAAGGCTGTAGGAGAGGCTCCAGGGGCTGTAAAGAACAACTAGTTATAGATACGGAAATACACAATCAGGCCAGGCAATCACACAGAAATCTTTATTACGCATATATAGACTATCAGAAAGCATACGACAGTGTACCTCATTCATGGCTACTTCATGTTTTAAAACTATACAAAATAGATGACACATTAATAAGTTTCCTTCAACACGCAATGCAAAAATGGACTACTGTATTAAATATAAACACAGATTTAGGAACTTTAAAATCTAGACCCCTAAGAATAGCAAGAGGTATATTCCAAGGAGACTCTTTAAGCCCCCTATGGTTCTGTATGTCGTTAAACCCACTATCTCGAATTTTAAATAACACAGACCATGGATACCTCATACATAAAGACAGTAATACAAATACAAAAATAACACATTTACTATACATGGACGACATTAAACTCTACGCTGCTAATAGAAAACAACTAGATTCATTGCTGAAAGCTACAGAGGAGTTTAGCTTTGACATAAACATGAATTTTGGAACAGATAAATGTAAAATAAATAGTATCATAAAAGGACAACACCACAATACAGACCCATATATACTCTCACAACAAAATTCCCTTATAGATAAAATGGACCTCACCGACACATATAAATATTTAGGTTATTGTCAAAGCACACGTATAGATCATAGTAAGATAAAAGAAGAACTAACCACGAAATATTCTGAAAGACTAAATAAAATACTAAAGACAGAATTATCAGCAAGAAATACCACAAAAGCCATTAATGCCTATGCTGTCCCTATACTTACCTACTCATTCGGGATTATTAAATGGACAGTCACAGATCTAGACAAACTCAACAGAATTACACGAACAACTTGCTATAAACATCATATACACCACATTCACTCTGCGACGGAAAGGTTTAACTTAAAACGGAAATTAGGAGGGAGAGGTTGGATAGATGTAAAGAATCTACACAACAGACAGGTACACAATATTAGATCATACATGCTCAATAAAACAAAAGACAGCCCCATACATAAAGCACTTACCAATATATCAACCTCAGGAACGCCACTCAAACTAAATGACGGTAATTTCAATTCAGTAGTAACTCCATCTTTAGACGAACAGAAAATAAATAGCTGGAAACAAAAATCCTTACATGGAAAATACCCTAATATAATCCAACAAGAACACATAGACCAGGAAGCATCCAATGCATGGCTATGTAAAGGCAATATTTATAAAGAGACTGAAGGCTTTATGATAGCTATCCAAGACCAGATAATCAAAACTAAAAACTATCAAAAGTATATAATGAAAGATACAAACGTAGTTTCAGACAGATGTAGATTATGTAACACCCAGCAAGAAACCATAGACCACATTACAGGTGGATGTCCATTCCTAGCAAACAAACAATATACAGATAGACATAATAATGTAGCTAAACAAATACACATACAATTAGCAAAGAAATATAAATTAATAGATAAAATAGAACCATATTATAAATATAAACCAAAAAGTATACTTAATAACGAAATAGCTAAATTATACTGGGATAGAGATATTATTACTGATAAAACTACACAAAATAATAGACCGGATATAACACTAACTCTCAAAGAACAGAAAATAACATATCTAATAGACATATCAGTACCCAACTCAGAAAATCTTAGGAAGAAATATACAGAAAAAATACAGAAATATATTCCCTTAGCAGATGAAATACGCCAAATGTGGCACCAAAACACAGTTAAAATAATACCCATTATAATTTCATCTACAGGAGTCATCCCTAAATCACTACACACATCGCTAAAAGAATTAGACATTCACAAAACAACATACATACCACTACAGAAATCAGTTATACTTGACACATGCTCCATAGTTAGGCGATTCCTGACATCTACTACACAAACACCCACATTAGTAGGCAACGAACCATCCCACTTGGTGTAAACCCGTGAATGGTTCGTCAAACCTCCAGCATCAAGCTGAGATTCCAAAAGGATACATAAACCTAAATAATAATTATGTTTATTGCGACTTCAGAAGAACATAACAACAGTGTAGCCCTGGACCCTGAACTAGGATAACCTGTATGACAGGGGCCAGGCCTCTCGGTTATATGGTACAGATTGAGAGACAATAGACTCAATTAAATTATCTAAATCTAGAAAAATTATGTTTAAGTTTTACAATATTCTATTGGCAGATATTAGGAGGGTAAGTCTTAGTGCACATGAGGGGGGACGGTTGGTGATTGTGTGTTTGTGTGTGTGTGGGGATAGTGTTTGTGTTGGGATAGTGTTTGTGTTGGGGGAGTGTATTTGTATGTAGGGGACGGTGGGGGTGTGTGTAGTGGTGTGTAATGATTGTATTACTGGATTTAATTATTATTATTTTTGCATCCAACTTTAGTAGGTACCTAGCAAATTATAATGTGAGATTCTCTTGATAACAGGCAGTAGAGAATCCAGTCTTTCACATTTCACATAAAAGAAGAACCAATGAACACAGCTTGGTGGTTTTTTCACCAATCGAGTCAATTTGTTGGTTGTTTTAGTTCAGCGGTTATCACTAGATGGTGTTGCTTCAATCACGGAGGGTTCCTGAATCGCGTGGAAATGCAATAATCCTTAGTTGTTTGTTTTAGTTCAACGTTTACCACTACCTACATAGTGTTGCTTCAATTATGGAAGGTTCCTGAATCACGGAAAAAAAAAAAAAAAAAAAAAAAAAAAAAACACAACTATTACACAAAATTTTGTTGTATTATACAGAAAATTTACAGATGGTACTGTTAAATTAAACTACCTACCTACCCATGCTAAATAATTCGCTGCAGGTGTTATGCGAAATTTATGACAAATTTGGAAAAGCTGATAAAATTATTCCTAATCTTAGAGTAATAAGACACAGAGTGATAGTTTCATCCAAATTTCCGCTCAAAGTTGAAGCACAAAAACAATCGATAAGTGCTCGCAAGCAGCACGTCAAATGTTCACCGACACGCACATGGGCGTGCTTAAGCTGTACGGAATGGAGCCATTTGTGCCTGCCCATGCATCAAATTGTGCGCATGGACATGGTTTCTGTATATAGCTGTTCGAAGTTCCTAATGATAAGTAATACATTGTAGGTAATAGGTAGATCATATGTTTTGATATCCTGAAATACATAGGTGCCTCCCCTTTAAAATAGGATGAGACATTCATTCCTCCATTTGGCCTTCTAAGTAGGATCAAAAAAGGTGGGGGGGGGCATTGTTGGGGTATTTTGGTGGCCGCTAAACCATGGATGGTACCATGGTTTTTGAATACAGGATAGTACACGAATAAGTTTGATAGAACTAGTTTTGACTCCACAAATTGGTTCTATCCCCCATCAGGACTCAACTTCCCTTGTACAAGACCTTTACTTAAGCAGCAATGGTCGCATGCTAGCTTACTTATCAAACAGAACTAAGGTGCTGTTATAAAAATGCTGCCTGCTCAGATCCATAATCGGAGTCAGTGTGTACCTATAATAATAATAATAGGACCAGTAATATTTAATTTTATCTTTAAAAATGGCCGATCTGAATCAATATTTAATTATTTACTAAAGATATTTTAGTTAGAGGATCAATCCTTAATAATATCGATGATGTTTTTTGGATAGATTTCCATCAATGCGACCTCAACTTTACATATTAAGTTACATTTTCATCGCTCAAAATTATTATATTATACATAATAGGGAGCAGCAAAATTGTTTGCTTTCGTTATGCTCTCTAATTATAATCCTTAGTATAAACTGTAGAATGCGGTTAACGCAATACCTACATTATAAGATTATAACACAAAATAAAAATAAAAATCTTCATTGAAGTAGGTACACCATTATGATATACTAAATAGTTGACACCACTAGGCACCTACTGTTACTAGGTTGTAAAAGTGACTGCTCATTAGGGATGTGCAGAATAATTGTGTATAAAAAATCGAAATCGGTAAAATAAATCTTCCTTTGAAGATTTTAATTAACAAGTGGCTCAGTTGAATGAGATAGAGTAGGAAATTATTTATTGGATGAATTATTTAAACCAATTATTTTGTTTACACAATTGGGTCAAATAATGATACTCCTCAGTTAAAGGTGTTTTACAGTAAAAACTAATACTTAATTTAACTGTGATATTTTTGCAGTCAGAATTCTTATAGAAACTAAGGAGGAAATGGACTTCTTGACTTTTGTTTTGCTCAATCAATATAAAAATCCTTATGCCTACATAATATAAGCACCTATTTGAGGCAAATAATGTTATATAATAATAATGTAATGATAAGTAAATCAATAATAAAAATCCACATTGTGCATACATATGTGTACCTACCTAATCTCATGATCTTATTCTATTCTTTTGAATCTTCGATCAATTTGAATAGCAAGATTTCATAGTTTTAATACAGACAGAGATAGTTAAAATAAAAGATATCTGTACGAATCATAGCCATACATCTCTACAGACCTGCATGCCTCAACAAATCTACTTTTCCTTTAATTGTTTATTGTGTTTAAGGTAATTGTTATTAAACACACATACACAAGGACTTTACTTGACTTGTGAACTTATGATTTTGCTTTATATAAAGATAGCTACATCTACTTTTATTACGCAAGTAACTAAGTATAGAAAATAAGACCGATATTGTTACCATCGTATCAGGTTGTATGTGATTATTCTGATTTCCTTTTTGATACCAATTGCGTGATTGGTTAGTTTAGATTAGGTATCTAATCTAAACTAGTACTACACAACTTTCTTCTTTAAACATCTACTAGTACATATGGAAACGAGACTGCTTCACATAATTACATAGATCGGACTAACTTACCAAGTGACGTCCGATCCTCGATTATGTGAAGCAGTCTCGTTTCCATCCAATTCCCGACCCGACCCAGTGTATCCTAGATTCAATATCCCTTATGAAAGTTGTGTCTACCTGTGTGACTTTGAAGTAAATGACAGTTCTGGGTGACAGCTCCACAGAGCGCGTCAGGTTGCGTTTGGTTTCATTTCAGATTATAAAATTGTAATCCAATTTTTCATCTTTAAAAAGTGTGCATCGTAAGCAAATTAGTGCCTACTACTAGTACATATGGAAACGAGACTGCTTCACATAATCGAGGATCGGACGTCACTTGGTAAGTTAGTCCGATCTATGTAATTCGCGGTACTACTAACAATATATCTACTGAATAATACTCATAAAAATATAAACCTAGCTCTAGAAGCCTTACAAGCTCGAAAACCGGAAATTTTATCGTAAATTAATATTATTGAGCTTGTACAGCTTATAGAGCTAGGTTAATATTTTTTATGAGTATTACTAAGTAGATATATTGTTATTACAATCGCGAATCATATTGCTACCGATATACAACTCGAAATAGAGCTATAATTTGCAAAAAAAAGCAAGAAATTTAGAATTTTGCGGGCTAACCCTGTAGCATTCACCTTAAGAAAAAGTAGGCTGTTAAAGGCGAGCATGGCTCCGCGACACAGTTTCCCTTATGACAGTTGAACGTCAACTCCTCATGTTAAAAATGGCGGCGCGGCGAGAGCGTCACCGTCACTTCACCGAAAGTGGGGGTAGAAGAATAATATTGGATGGATTTAAAACTACCTTTATTTTTTTTTATTTTTTTATTTATTTTTTAATTCTTAACGGGCTTGCGTTTGACCGCCACCTCACCTGATGTTAAGCGATGGTGCGGTCGACGATGGTACACGCTTGCCCAGCAAAAACCTATTCACTCGAGTCTTGAAGACCACCAGATTATATTTCTCGGGAAACACTGACGCCGGCAAGGAATTCCACTCTTTGGCGGTACGCATGATAAAGCTATTACCTTAAACTAAACAAGGATTCAACATAAGTTATTGGCCTGAAGTTTTTTCATCTAGATATTTTTAGTCATCACATACACCAGGGGAATCTAAGTGTCAGGGCATTTATTTATTTTATGTCGTATTAGAAGTTTTTCGGCTAAGTACTCAATCAATCATTCTAACAGGTCCCATAGGTTCTCGCCAAGTTTTCCGTAAAATTACTTAAATATTTGTTTTTCCTGCCTGAAAAAATGTGCCTTATTTTGCAGTACCATATTTTCAAGACTCTTTACTATTTATTCATAATTTAATTATGTTAAAACGTTTATTTAGTACCAAACAAGACACAAGACATACAAGTAAAAAGACAATACAATGACATACTTCACGAATAGACAAAAAAGGAACTTGAAAAACTCGGAAGAAAACACAGTAACGTTTTATTATTATCTAGCTGTCTTTGAATGAATAAGTGTGATATGTGCCTCAGTATTGTAATCAATCAATCCAAATGGGTGACAAGTTCAGCATGTTCCAGGTATTATACCTGACGCTGGTATTCTACTGGATGCCTGCAGTGACGTACGGATATCAAGCAGACCAGACACATGAGAAACAAAAAGACTGATTGCTTTGTATTTGTGTGTGTTGTTATTAGTGTGAGTATAGTATCCAGACTAACTATTTTCAAGTACTTAATTATACTTATAATATACAGGAATAAATCAAATTTGGTTTTCAGTACATCATCGAATTGTGAATAGAAGTTCGTCTCGATTAGTTTTCGTGCATCAGATAGTCCCTGCATGACATTATTCACTTTTTCCGCTACCAACTGGGGGACGTACAGTGAATAAAAAAGCATGCCATTTTGTGATTTAGAAAAAAAAACATCCTAATTGGTTTCCTTGTTATTCTGAACAAACAAGTTCCTCAAATTGCGTAAATAAAAAGTAAGTTTGTATACAAATTTTTTTAAGATGGATTTAAACAAAATAACTACCTACCTTGATTTTTTTTTCATAGAAACAGAGTAGAGTTCTTGCTAGTTTCCCTTCGGATTTAGACTTTTTTATTTTTAGTATTTGCCATGATAGAGGCTGTAGTAACACATATTCTGTGATAATTTCACATCGCTACCTATTATGGTTAAAAAGATACAGCCCTGTGACTGACAGACAGACAGACAAACGGACAGACGGAAAACAGAGTAATAAGGTCCCGGTAGCACCTTTTGGGCACGGAACCCTAAAAAGCTGTGATACGATGTGATTTTGATACGAATTGAGTTTCGAGACATCCTCTCCCACACAATATTTATTTAGCGACGAAATTCAATAAAAAACTTTTCGTTAGCTTAAGTACCGGGAACTCTGAAGTTAAATACATTTATTTCTTTAACTTGAAACGGTTAAGTAACACAAATACTGGTCGCTGGTTTAAGTACAAGACAAACTTCCTTTGGGCCGAGTACAAAATACTTGAACCAATCTACGGGGTTGTTAACAAGCCGACATTTTGGAGGATCTGATTTACATTTTTAGTTTAACTGAGAATGCATATGTCGTAGAGTAATCGGACAAAACGAATCTTTGCGAAAATCCTAGTATGATTGCAAAAGACTGGATAAAAGAAATCTCAGAAAGATTTTCGGTATTATACTGTCATTGCAAAAATCCCAGTTTGTTTAAGACTATTGGAAACATGAAAGCTGATTGGCTAATCTAAGAGTCGATTTATAACATCTTCATTCTGGTTGGTCAGAACATGGCTCGAAAGATGAAGGAATGTAGCCGTAAGCCAATCAGCGCATCTGTCAGTGCATAATGTTCATATCAGCCAATCAGTACTCATCACGTAAGGGGTTATTCGCGACTAACGTAAGATTAGCCGGGTTTTGGCAACTATCCTGAAAATAGCTAGGATGATAACGAAAAACTTTCACAGATTCCAACTATCCGGTCCTTTGCAATAAATAATAATAAATATTTTTAGCAGTGTTAGCCTAGTGATTGAACGCTTGCCTTCCATGCAGGAGGGTGCGAGTTCGATCCCGGCCCGCACCTCCGACTTTTCGGATTCATGTTCGGATCAGAATTTGATTATCACTTGCTTTAACGGTGAAGAGGCCCGTGCCCAGCAGTGGGACGGTAATGGGCTGATTATGTATGTATGTATGTAAATATTTTTAAGACATTTTTATACAGCACCATCTAGTACCAAACTAAGCAAAGCTTATCCTATGGGTACTAGACAATGGATATAATACATAACATACATACATAATCAGCCCATTACTGTCCCACTGCTGAGCACGGGCCTCTTCTCAGTATGAGAAGGCTAAGGCCTTAGTCCACCACGCTGGCCTAGTGCGGGTTGGCGGACTACACACACCATTGAGAACTGTATGGAGCACTCTCTGGTGTGCAGGTTTCCTCACGATGTTTTCCTTCACCGTTAAAGCAAGTGATAATCGAATATAAATCTGCACATGAATTCGAAAAGTCAGAGGTGCGGGCCGGGATCGATCTCACACCCTGCTGGAATGGATATAATACTTATATACTTTTTTTGTTGTAAATACATACTTATAAACATAACATAACATCACGCCTGTATTTCCTCGAAGGGGTAGGCAGAGGTGTATAGTATACCCACATTTCGCCAGTTATGTTATAAGTCCCATGTAACAGGGGGCGAGCCTATTGCCATTAACCAGGCACAATTCCAGACTCCGGGCTGCTACTGAGAATTTCCTAAAGAGAAAACCCAATAAAACTTTGCCCGACCCGGGAATCGAACCCAGGACCCCATGCTCAGCAGTCGCGCTTGCGACCACTAGACCAACGAGGCTGTACATACTTATAATACCTAAGAAATACCCAGACCAACACAAACACTTAAGTTCATCACATAATATTTGTGTTCTGTGAGAATCGAACACGACCTCGTGATTAGCAGTCCGACACTCGAACAGACGTCGTCAAATCAATCTACGATTTTCGTCGCAATCGTCCTAGGATTTTTGCGAAGATTCAGTTAGATAATCGAAAAAATGTCATAGGCTACGACACATATAAACAGACAACATTACAGCTGCAAACCAACTACAAAATTCTGTTTGAGTGTACGACAACTGTGTGATAATTGGATTTGTTAATAGCTTTTGAAGAGGTGTTTTGCTGTTAAAACCAAGTCCAACCGACGCAATATTCTGCTGCATTTTGCAAACGAAATACAGGGTTTGCAGAGCATATGCATAAATGGTTACTTTTAAAAACATGATCCCGGTTAAAATTAACAAAGTACACTATAACATGTCGTCGTTGACGTCGTTTCAGACAATACCAAGCACCTTTTTTCTTTTTTAGGGTTCCGAAGTCCTACAAGGAACCGTTATAGTTTCGTCATGTCCGTCTGTCCGTGTCGTTTGTTACTTCATAAGTTTTAAAAGCATTTTATATATGATTATGGCATATCCCCCCCTTAATTGGGGGAGGCCTATGTCCAGTAGTGGACGTCTTTCGGCTGAAATTATGAAGTTTTAAAAGCAGCCGTTTTCAGTTGTGGCGTAAACATTGGCAATTAGTGTTAAGTGGGTTTTAACCTAAATAAAACAATTGTTACATTGTTTACATAAACACGACTGGATGTGTGTGAAGGATTAATATTTTGTATATTTATATAGATTCTAATTTATACGAACTCTTTTTAGGGTTCCGTAGTCCTACAAGGAACCCTTATAGTTTCGTCATGTCCGTCCGTCTGTCCGTCTGTCTGTCTGTACAGCTTAATAACTTCTACAGTTATAAACATAAGTAAATGAAATTTTGTTAAAAAATAGTCTACATATAGATCTCAATTTTAAAAGAATAAAATATCGTTTTTACCTATTTTAGGGGTGGCCATGGTGGCAAGGTGGTACATGTATGGACACATGTGAAAAGGGGTTGAAATTTTTTTTTCACTGCACCCCCTCGTATTGGATTTCATTGAATAGGGCTACTAAAATGAAGGTAATGTTTCATACACCACTTTTTTAGGGTTCCGAAGTCCTACAAGGAACCCTTATAGTTTCGTCATGTCCGTCCGTCTGTCCGTCTGTCCGTCTGTCCTAATCCTTTACAGCTTAATAACTTCTACAGTTATAAACATAAGTAAATGAAATTTTGTTTAAAAATAGTCCACATATAGATCTCAATTTTAAAAGAATAAAAAAATAGTTTTTACGTATTTTAGGGGTGGCGTCCATACATGTGAAATGGAGATGAAAAAAAATTTTTCCCTGCACCCCCTCGTGTGGGGTATCAGTGAATAGGTCTACTAAAATGAAGGTAATGTTTCATGCACCACTTTTTTATCAGGTGTACCATCTGCGAAATATAGCGCGCCAAAGTGGCTTGTAATGTGTCCCCCCCCCTGCCATTTCTAAACTATGCAACGTAGAAACTTATAATCTTCCACATTGATAGACCTTTGTAAAAACTCTCTTTTAAAATTATTTAGAGTATAATGTGATTATAATTTTTTGAGTTATAGAGAGAAAACTGAAAAATACTTAAAACGTCCTAGTTTAAAGGTCATTGACCTTAGAGAAAAATGATCATAGCAAATAATGCTCCTTTAGTTACTTTCTATTTGAAAAAATCACAAAAAGTAACTTTGTGTTATGTTGAACACACTTCTTCAATTTGGCTTCTTGAATTTATCGCTAGATGGCGCTACTAACAACACGCTCTGAGTCGCGAATGCTGCCGATTATTGCAAAAACTAAAAAAGCATAGCCATGATTAATATTCGATTTCATTCGTTTGTAATTACACCTACTTAAGGAACCCTATAATACTAAGCATGGCCCGACATGCTCTTGGCCGGTTTTTTATCAGGTGTACCATCTGCGAAATATAGCATGCCAAACTGGCTTGCAATGTGTCCCCCCCCCTGCCATTTCTAAACTATGCAACGTAGAAAGTTATAATCTTCCAGATTGATAGACCTTTGTAAAAACTCTCTTTTAAAATTATTTCGAGTATAATGTGATTATAATTTTTTGAGTTATAGAGAGAAAACTGAAAAATACTTAAAACGTCCTAGTTCAAAGGTCCTTGTGGTGTCCTTAAAGGTGATCTTAGAGAAAAATGATCATAGCAAATAATGATCCTTTAGCTACTTTCTATTTGAAAAAATCACAAAAAGTAACTTTGACATGACACTCTTCTTAAATTTGGCTTCTTGAATTTATCGCTAGATGGCGCTACTAACAACACGCTCTGAGTCGCGAATGCTGCCGATTATTGCAAAAACTAAAATAGCCATGATTAATATTCGATTTGATTCTTTTGTAATTACACCTACTTAAGGAATCCAATAATACTGAGCATGGCCCGACATGCTCTTGGTCGGTTTTTTGAATAAAGCAGCTTATAAGTAGTAAAATAAATTTATAAAATAAAATTATTATTGTTTAAAATAAAACAAGTTTAACCGGATTACAATTATGATACATCGTGTATATTGATTTTCCTGACATTTCAAATGCTTTGCACTAGCGTTCGTGGTCGGAAGAAACCTAAGACATTATATATAGTATGTTTTAGAAGTTGAAAGTAGTAGTTGTAGTTGTAGTTGAGTTGTTTATTTATTTATTTATTTATATATGCTTTATTGGTGGACCGACGACCTAAAGAACGTGGCGGGGGGGACTGGATGCGAAAGGCAGAGGACCGAGCGTTGTGGCGCAACTTGGGAGAGGCCTATGTCCAGCAGTGGACTGCGATAGGCTGAGTTGATATGCTTTATTGTACACCATTTTTTTTTTACATTGAATATGCATTTAAACTATTGTACAATTGGCGGCCTTATCGCGATCAGCGATAAGTTATAGTTGTTGTTATAGTTATTGGTGTTGTTTTGGTTGTTATTGAGTTGTCGAATGTATTGTTATTGTTGATTGAGTTGTAGAATGATGCTTAGATTTATCTGAACGCGAAAAGTCCCAAAATTGTAGTCTAAAGAAACATATTTATAAGGTTCGTCAACAAGAAACCCTTATAGTTTCACCATGTCCGTCCGTCTGTCTGTCTGTCTTACCGCAGCTTAGCTCAAATACTCTTAGTACTAAAAAGCTATAGTTTGGCATGATAAATGATAATGATTTGTCATGATAATCACGCCGACAAAGTGGTAAATCAAAATATAGAGTACATTGAGATTTTGCTCAAATGTCTCGTAAGAATTTTGTATAGCCTTTACTGACTACGTGACCCTACCCTGTGCGTCGTCAGATACGCACTTGGCCGATTTTTATCGTATCTCATATATTGTTATGAAATACAGCAATACAGAAATTGATTGACGGTAAGTTATTTGTCATTTCTTCATAGCGATTAAAAAAAAAAAAAAAAAAAAAAAATTAAAAATTCGATAGCGTTTTTATCCTGGATGCTATGAAAAATTAATGAAACAACTTTCAGTACCTACCATATAAATAAAAGACATTCTCAACTAGATCTAAAGTACCGTCTCTTATGTCTTACTTAACTTACCAACTTATGTACTTAAAGTGCTATCTCTTAGATTTACCTCCTCAGAATAAGGTTTTTTCTTCAAATAGGTAAACCGAAAATCTATGTTACGTAGAGAGACTGTCCGCCGCCGCACCTTCGCCATAACCAAATTATAAGGGTTCTTGTACTTTAGGGATCCTAGAAATGCTGCATAAGTTATTCCACTACGCCAAGAAGAAAGTAGACCAAGGCTATTAGGGATAAATTAAGGAAAAATACATATTTCTGACCGCAAGTAAAATGGGACAAGGATGGGAAGATATTTTTATGAAACAATTTTCATCTCTTTTATTTCTATTGAGGGAAAACTTCTCTTCATAAAACACGTATACTTACACGGCACAGAATACCTAATAGTACTTAGGGTCACGACACATTGATCGACTGCGGTCGACAGTTTGTCCATACAAAAAGCACGATTAGTATGGGACGCCACCCGTACGCAGCCGATGATGCGAAAGGATCATCATCATCATCATTTCTGCTGAAAGACGTCCTCTGGTGTGCATAGGCCTAGCAAAGGAGGATATGCCATAATTGCCACGTGGCAGGCGGATTGGCGATCGCAGTTGGTTGGTTAAATACTCAGAGTACGCTGCTGCCCATCCTCTGGTCCTTTAGTCGCCTTTTACGACACCCATGAGAAGAGATAGGGTCATAGGTTGGTGCAATTCTTTATGTCCGGCACCACATGGAACCACTATTACACCATGCGAAAGGATACGTACGTCAAAAGGCCAACTCTTATAATTAAAAACATTCAAAATACAGTTTCAAAATAATCTCAATGCTTTAAATCTCAATCTCCTGACAGTAGATGTTCTTGTTTGCCGTTTATTCACACCTACGTCATGAATGTCATCAATCAACGGCAATCAGAAACATCTACTGTCACTAGATTAAAGTTTAATGCATTGAGATTAGTTTGTAACTGTATTTTAAACGTTTTTAATTACGATAATTGGCCTTCACAGTATGGCTTCCCATACTAATCGTGCTTTTTGGACAAAAACCAATAATCCGTCAATCAAGGTCGATCAATGTGTCGTGACCCTAAGAGTATACTAGTTTTTAAACCATATATAAATATTTGTACAAGCGCCTACACATAATCTGAGAGCAAATTCTCTTATCTATGCTTTACGCTAACTATATTTATTTTCTACAATTGTCACTTTTTATGTAGGTAGGTTTTTCGTATTCAACTACGTAATCTGATAATCGTCTTGGCTGTAAAACCACTAAACATTCAAAATTATACGAAATTACTTGTTCTTCTGAGTTTCACTAAAGGGAATTCCATTCTTGTGCTTAAACAAGAAATTTTGGCGACCGTGACAGGACATCTTAAAAACATTTGAAATTAAATCGGAAATATAAATCGCGAGTTGAGTCATAGTAGGAGATTCTAAAGTTGCAAGAAGAAAGGAATTTGGTGGAGATTTGGATACTGAAGGCAGCATTGCCTTCCTGGACAATGAATCAGCTAAAGATCGACCAGAAAACCGTCAATCTTCGTCATCAGTACAAAGTTAAGTGACCTCTTTTGTTCCGTTTGTTAGACAACACTTTTTACAATAAACTAATGTCTGCATATCATTTATATATTATCATTTACCGAAGGTAAATAAGTCATATTCACTTTCCACCACGAGAGAACTCTGTATTTTTCATGTTAGTCACTTTAACACATGGCATTAATATATAACAATTTAAACTCAATTCACAACTATTGGAAATCAAGGATTTCTACAATCACAGAAAATACTACAAAGGTTACATCAACACTGACCGTTGCAACAATCTGAATGCCCCCACTAATCAAAACCACAGATCTTTTATAGATCAGCAAAATCGAGTCAATACACGTTCATTATTCATTTTTAAGAATATTCCTTTTTAAATAAAAATGTTGGAAAGGTATTATAAAAATTAAGTAGGTATCAAAAACAATGTTTGGATATTATTGGAAATATAAATTAATATAAAACAAATTAATACAGCACAAAAACGTTAAATTAAATCATAAAATAATTCAAAACAAACTGAATAACATAGCTATTCTAACAGCTCGTCCATCCTGATAATAAGTACACGTCCTCGTGTACAGTGCGCAGCAAACAACCCACATTGACATGCGCAGTGACGCCACGCCAGTGGTACCATCATTGTTCAAGCTATTTGCCAGCTACTATACCTATTATAAGAATGAACTACTTATTTTAGTAATTACTTTTTATTTTCTATATGAATATTATCTTAACAATTTTATTGTAACGTTGGTAAATAATTACTCAATTAGCTTTTCAATAACACATTGCCTTGTGCATAATAAAATACTAAAAATCAATTACATAATTCTATAGCATCTAATGGGAGAGGCCTATGTCCAGCAGTGGACTGCGATAGGCCGAGTTGATGATGATGATGACAGCATGTAATGTATCACAACTTATCACAACCTATTCCACATTTATAACAGATTTCAGATACTATGACAAATTACACATTGCGCATTTTATACACACTTTGTGCATTAAACTTTGCACCCTTTGTGCATTAACCTCGCACTCGCTAAACAACAATCAATTACGTAATTTCACACCATGTATCACATCTTACAAAATACACTTTTGAACACATTTCACCACACTTTACACTTTGCGCGCATTGCGCATTTCATTGACTAATCTTCGCACACTTTGCATGGACCTCGCACATCTTGTGCATTAGACCTCGCACACCTTGTGCATTAGGACTAGGACTCGCACACCTTGTGCATTAGGACTAGGACTCGCACACCTTGTGCATTAGGACTAGGGCTCGCACACCTTGTGCATTAGGACTAGGACTCGCACACCTTGTGCATTAGGACTAGGACTCGCACACCTTGTGCATTAGGACTAGGACTCGCACACCTTGTGCATTAGGACTAGGACTCGCACACCTTGTGCATTAGGACTAGGACTCGCACACCTTGTGCATTAGGACTAGGACTCGCACACCTTGTGCATTAGGACTAGGACTCGCACACCTTGTGCATTAGGACTAGGACTCGCACACCTTGTGCATTAGGACTAGGATTCGCACACCTTGTGCATTAGGATTCTTACACCTTGTGGATTTCATACTTTATACATACATATACAAGCAAACCTTGCGCTTTGCTTTTATTTGTGTATCGCACACTTTTACAACCTAGCACACCTAGTGCAACTCATACATAGCACACCTTGTGCATAGCATATTTTTATATAGCACACTTTGTGCATACAACATTGCAAACCCTTTGCATCATATTAATTATACATCACAATTTGTGCATCTAATACTTTTTCACACCTTGTGGATTTCATACTTTATACATACATATACAAGCAAACCTTGCGCTTTGCTTTTATTTGTGTATCGCACACTTTTACAACCTAGCACACCTAGTGCAACTCATACATAGCACACCTTGTGCATAGCATATTTTTATATAGCACACTTTGTGCATACAACATTGCAAACCCTTTGCATCATATTAATTATACATCACAATTTGTGCATCTAATACTTTTTCCATAGCAAACCTTACGCATTGAACATTTTTCTATCGATTACTTTGTACATACAACATCGGACACCTTGTGTGTCACACACAATTTACATAGCACACTTTGTGCATCTTATACTTTTTGCATAGCACGCCTTGCGCATTGCACATTTTATATCGCACACTATGTCCATTCATCCACACCACATCTTGTGAATCTGATACATCATACATTGCTCACATTGTGAGTCGTATATATTATACATAGCACACCATGTGAACAGTCTCACCACCATATATATTTTTTACGCACGCAGCAAGCCTTTTTCGGTCTTGCGTTGCCTTAGTCATAATTATATACAATAATTTTAATAATTAGATACCAATCATACGTCGATACTCGTCTAACTGACACTTAGAGAAAGAATCGTCACCCCTTTTTATTGTGTGTACCTTTTAACTATTAACTTACTGTGAAATGAACATACTACTAACTTTGGTAATATATTTCTACTCTGTGTACTCAACTAACTACTATAAGATTTAAAACTCCAATTAACACATCAACAACATATACTTAGGTACTTTTGCAAATGTACGAAGCTAACTGGCCCGTACCTACACCTTGTGCGTCTTATACTGCATAACACACTTTGTGTATTGCATATTTGTATATAGCACACTTTTTGCCTACAACCTGATATATCTTGTGCATCTCACACATTATACCTTGTGTAACGTATACATTATACATAGCACACCTTATGCATCATTTATATTATACATAGCATACCTTGTGCATTAGTATTTGATAATACATGTGAATGTAAGCAATAATAATCATACGGAATACCATGTTTCTGCATCTTACACTGGCAACATAATAAAAGAAAAGCACAAACATATGTTTACTGTTCGTTACGATTTGTTTAAGTACTTCATGTAACTTAACATAACACACACATAACATCACGCCTGTACCTCCCCGAAGAGGCAGGCAGAGGCGTAATAGTACACCCACATTTCGCCAGTTATGTCATAGTCCCATGCAATAGGGGGCGAGTCTATTGCCATTGACCGGGTACAAATCCCGACTCCGGGCCGCTACTGAGAATTTCCAAATGATAAAAACCAAATAACACTTTGCCCGACCCGGGAATCGAACCCAGGACCCCACGCTCAGCAGTCGCGCCTGCAACCACTAGACCAACGAGGCAGTCAACTTAATTCATTCATTCTTCAGTCATGTAACTTAATTTTCACTTATTTCTTTCTCTGATGAATCGGCAGTCCCATTCCCGCCAAAATATAACCACATGTACATTTTGACCACTGCATACATACATCCCTTTGTATACAGACGTACCTTTCATAATGAGTCCATTACACACACAATCAATAATACGATATCTTAAGAATTCTTGTCTATCTTGCGGTTCGTCAACATATTTTGCAACCTCATTATCTTATTTTAGTAACATTATTCGATTGACCGCTCGCATCCTGTTCTAATAAATGTCGACGGACCAAGCGGTGTACAGAAAAACCTCAAGAAAAACCTAAACTGGTTTATGTTCTACATTGTATCGGCCAAATGCATGTATTTTTTTTTTAATGGAAATCAAAATATATAAATAATTAAATAATCTGTACTTTCCTCAATATCCATCCCATGTATAAGATGGGGGTCTTTCTAGTGAGTTTACGGCCAAATAGATCCGAAACGGTCTGATGGTGACCCTCTTGTTCCTTAATATTACTTAACATGGCATTGAATCTGAACCAACCTGTCATCACACAAACGCTCGTCATCACCCCAATTTTGAGGAGCAAGCGAATACAAAACTAACCCGTCGCGCCTCTACCCAGCCACCCGCCCGTGGTAAGGTAAATTTCCATTCTTCTAACCCATTCCAATGTCATATATCAATTTCAGTCATTTAAATTTTATACCTGTATAAGATTTTGTACATATCCTGATCACATGTAACGTGTCGGCACACCCGTACCAAAATAATCCTTCAAAACTCCGACAGAAATATTTGATTTTGTATTTTAAATATCTTTTTAAAACGATAAATTTTGAGTGAGAGAGCATCCATAAATTTAAATTGTTCCCACTCCAAACTGACCCAATCACTGGAGCCCATGATTGCTCGACTCCAGTTGCTCGGACAACAGCAAGAACAAATCATAACATATAACACATAATCATATGGGTTCTTTCATTAGTTGTGAAAATCAGACTCCAATGGTCGATATGGAAAGTATGAAAGGGCATAGCAATCTTTGGAATGAGATGTAAACAGCCTCGCTTCCTTTCCCATAGAACCCAATCATGAGCACACTCCAAGAGTTCTCTAAACATATTTCTTATCATTAGCTTCTCATTTGTAACATATGGAAAGTATGAAAGGGCATAGCAATCTTTGGAATGAGATGTAAACAACCTCGCTTCCTTTCCCATAGAACCCAATCATGAGCACACTCCAAGAGTTCTCTAAACATATTTCTTATCATTAGCTTCTCATTTGTAACAAGTTCTTGTTATAATAATGTTTGTCCTTTTCATTTCTTTCACTATCAATGCTTTTGTCTATGCCTATGCGTTCAAACGCACATCATCCACACCCAACATCAAACATAACCTCATACGCCAACCCGGCACATAACCACCACACAACATTGAACAAGTATTATCGTGGTGAACTAAGTTAACAAGTAATATGGATGACGTACTACGTACCTCATACTCATAAGCCATAGAAAATTCTGTGCACACTGCACAACCCATTTACGTCACTGACCCAAAATACATCATCATCCTCAGAGCCTTTTCCCAATTATATTGGGGTCGGCTTCCAGTCTAGCCAGATGCGGCTGAACATCAGTATTTTACACGGAGCGACTGCCATCAGACCCCCGCAACCCAATTACTGGGTAATACTGACATTCGGAGGTTAGACCAGTTGTCAGACTTTCAGGCTTCTGACTACCCGTAACGACTGCCATAGATATTCGTATGACAACCGGGACCGACAGCTTAACGTGCTCTCCGAGGCACGGAGGGGTCTCGATGTGTAACGAAACGGTCACCCATCTACAGACTGACCGCGGCAAGTGCAGCTTAACCTTGCAGATCGTACAATCCGCGCAGTCGTTGCATCGCTATGAGCCCCTTGACCCAAAATACATATAAATTAAAAATACATAAATATTTTTGGGACATCTTACGCATCACCATTCTATCACAAGCCAAGTAGAACCTGTACTATGGGTACCTACTAGACAATACAGTAGGTATATAAGAAGTATTTTGATAATCCACAAGTTTTACTAAATTGTTTGAATATTCAGTCTGACCTCATCATATTGTTCAAATGCTGGCTACAAACCACCAAACTTTCCGTAATTATATTAAAATATAAAGAAAATTTAAAACAGACGAATAACCAATGGAGCATATCAACGAATTAAGCTATTCAGCGCAGCCCACCAAAAAATAAAAATATACTATGCTAAAATCACTCCGATTCGTCAACTAGTTTTCGAAACATTGTTCCTCTCAAATGTGGGTCGCGGGGCCAGCGCTGGCCGCTATGACGCCACTATACATCTCCAGGCTCACTCCGTTGCATGCCTGCGTTCTACAGGCTAGTGCTACATTTTAAAACTCTCATAATGTGTAAATCACATTGCAAAAATATTTTGTTGTGCTAAAATGCCCGAACTAGGTAGGCAGGTACATAATAAACTAAAAGGACAGCGAGCGCGTCGTGGCTGTGGAGTGGCGTGCCACGAGCCACGACAAACGCGTGCGTGCGGGAGAAACCTCACAGCATCATAACTTCTAAACCACTTGATCAATTTGAACAAAACAGATAGTTATGCATTTTTAGACATTTAGACTCCATTGTGAAAAAGGTTCAAGCGATTCTCTGAACCCACTGATATTATCTATTGAACCTCAGATCTTCTAAATTCTATGCATTGAACATACAGGTGAGAATGATCAAAAAAAATGTCCCTTCTGTGAGAAGTGACCTGGCAAATATATCAACATACAAAATTCCTGGATTCCATAATTTAAATATTAAAACTGTTTTTGATATTGTCCTGGTTATGGTAAAACACATAGAAATTTCATTCTTTCAGCTCACTAGGTATTTGAACTTTTTGCTTTAATCGGAATACCTACTCGCTTCGCGTACTCTTTCAACAAGAGAGAACAACTACTTTGATTATTGTTTTATCATAAGTTTTTCATCCACAAATTTATGTATGACTGATACCGATCACGTGTATTAAGATTTCTTTATGTAAATTTTAATTCCAAACTCACCTGGTTCCTTGTACTTCCTTCTCTCTCCTCGAGAAAACGATTCCATTCGTAATACGGACCTGTGCCGCGTCTTTGATCTTCTGATTCATAATACTCGACCGAGAACGGCGCGTAGTGATCCTGCTTCCGATTTGTTAGACAACACTTTTTACAATAAACTAATGTCTGCATATCATTTATATATTATCATTTACCGAAGGTAAATAAGTCATATTCACTTTCCACCACGAGAGAACTCTGTATTTTTCATGTTAGTCACTTTAACACATGGCATTAATATATAACAATTTAAACTCAATTCACAACTATTGGAAATCAAGGATTTCTACAATCACAGAAAATACTACAAAGGTTACATCAACACTGACCGTTGCAACAATCTGAATGCCCCCACTAATCAAAACCACAGATCTTTTATAGATCAGCAAAATCGAGTCAATACACGTTCATTATTCATTTTTAAGAATATTCCTTTTTAAATAAAAATGTTGGAAAGGTATTATAAAAATTAAGTAGGTATCAAAAACAATGTTCGGATATTATTGGAAATATAAATTAATATAAAACAAATTAATACAGCACAAAAACGTTAAATTAAATCATAAAATAATTCAAAACAAATTGAATAACATAGCTATTCTAACACGTTATATACGTTATAACCAGTCCAGAGTCCATACCTAGTTAACCATTCTTAAATACCCATATTCGACTAACATGTCTTTATTTGTGCTGTTTTCATAAGTTTTACAAGGTTTTATCGTGCACAATAAGCATATGGGTTGAAGTACCTACATACACCGCCCTCAATAAAATCATATTCTTTTTCTTATCTTTTCATACTTGCTCATCACTATCATTTATTTAATAAAAACTTAAATATAGATCTTTAATCCATATTGGACTGCAATAATATTTAGTATTTTCTGTATGCCTCGTTGGTCTAGTGGTTGCAAGCGCGACTGCTGAGCGTGGGGTCCTGGGTTCGATTCCCGGGTCGGGCAAAATGTTATTGGGTTTTTTCATCAGGAAATTCTCAGTAGCAGCCCGGAATCTGGATTTGTGCCCGGTCAATGGCAATAGGCTCGCCCCCTATTACATGGGACTATAACATAACTGGCGAAATGTGGGTGTACTATACACCTCTGCCTACCCCTTCGGGGAAATACAGGCGTGATGTTATGTTATGTGTTATGTTATGTTGTTCTTTATATTCAATCCGATTTGCCGACATTTTCAGGCATCAAGTTATCTGCGTGCCAAGTTAGTCAATTAAGTCAGTCTGCAAAGTTCCACATTGCCAGTTAGGCTGAGTGAGACCCTGCTTCCAGCCGAGACCAGCTTCTCAGTGGATTCCACCGAAGGGAAGAGCGTGAGAATATCTTAATTTTATTCCTTTTCTCAACTTAGTCGATACATAAATATTTTTGGCCACGAGTATAGATATTTTAAAGTTTACATTAATTTAAATTACATTTAGTTTAATCTACAGTTCATAATGCCTTTTGGGGGTGGCAATGTGGCGTTAAATCCACTTCCAAAACTTCCTTAAGGGAACTACTTGTGTAATGAAGTTTAATTAAAGGACAAATTACAAAATTTTAAAGTTATATACAACGTGTATCAGAAATGCGTGGTCATATTTTAAGAGCTCATTCAGGCCATAGCATAGAACAACTTTTACTACGGGACCAACCTTGAAATCGCGAAAAAAAAAACAGCTGATCGCTACTAAATCATCGATGTCGCTCGACAAAATGTAAGGATCAGCTGTTTTTTTTTTTCATGAAATAAAATAAATAAATAAATAAATAATCGTTTATTGACATAAATGCTTATACACTTATGATTTCAGGGTTGGTCCCGTAGTAAAAGTTGTTCGATAGCATCCCCTGAATTAGCTCTTCAAATATGACCACGCATTTCTGATACACGTTGTAGATACAATTTGTAAATTATCTGAAATATCAAATATAGAACTTGCCGAGTTAAATTTAAAACTAAATAAATTCCAAGGATTATCGAAAAGGTTTGATGATTTGCAGACAGAGATTGAGGTCTAAAATTCTTCAAATATTGAAGTAGAACTTGATGAGCGAGAACGCATTGAACATGATATAGTCCAAAATATAGCTATCGCTAAGACCGGATTACAAAAATGCAGTAGGGATGATGATGGTAAACACCATCAATCTATCATGGTAAATGTGGACTCTGATCATCAAAGCGTGGGCTTCAGGTTACCTAAAATACAAATTTCAAAGTTCGATGGTTCACATTATGTGACTTGGTCCGGTTGACCAGCGCCCATACAAGCGGGCCAAGTGGGTATGTTCTCTTTGAGCGGGCTATCAGGCGCAGGATGGAGATGGGGCTGCCACGCAGCTTGCCAATTAGTGACGCGGACTTTTTACGCCAGAAGTAGTTGAATCCGTCGGTTTGCGCTTCGTTAAACATAGCCGATGCACTACAATAGCGCGGCAGCCGCACAATGCCCTGAAACCATTATTGTATTGGATCCGCAGAGCGTTGTAAGCCTACACTCACACGTTACAAGAAAATTCTAGTGCACGCGAATATTTTCTGTATAAAGAAAGAAAGAAGAAGCGAGATGAAATCCATAACATCATAAATTAAGTACGTATTCGTCAGTCGTCGCGTTTGTAAGTTCTTCAATATCCTGAAACATAAGTAAAAGTTTTCGACGTAACTTTCATTCACGGACGTCCAACTTTTGAAAGATGGATATTTCATCGAATTTTCGAGTTTCCTTAGAACAGATTTACAAATGGACTCATCGGTACTAACTGTAGTCATTAAAATATATCTCGTAGATGAATGGGTATTTTTAATACTATAATTATAATGTCCAAAGTATTCGCTTTTTTCTATTTTATACGGTTGAATTTATAAAGCAGTGGCACTTATAATTCTACAAGTTTTTTTACCTACGATGAAAGAACCTACTTACTACTAATTTTGTACACATAGAACTGTTGAAATTAGGGCTTTCACGAAATAGTTTTTATTTCAATTTATCCAAATTAAAATACATGTTGAAAATGTTGTCGTTTTGGAAACGAAAAATATAGTCCATAAATAATTTGTAATATTTTTTTCTGAGTCATAATTTTAAAAATTGGCCTCGAAGAAATTTTAAGTTAAATACAGTGGTAATCATTTTAAAATTTACATTAAATTTTTTTATTTTAAACAATCAACAACCAAAACTGTTTAGCATAAAAAAAATAACTTCTAGAAGTGAAATGATAATAATTCTGTTTATTTTAATTGTCACTAACAATTGATTCTATTATTGATATATTAGGGTCTATGTTTTTAGTTTACAAAACGAATAATATTTCAGTGTGTAAGTTAAAGGTCACAGCTCATTAGAGCCACCCGGCACCCGACCAGCACCGCCTCATTGTTTGGCGTCTACACGTTGTCTACAGGTGGTCCACGGGTGGACGCCGCGTTGTCAAATATTTTAATCTACCGTACAATGTTTATTAATAAAAATCGTTTTTGTTTTTGAAATATCTGTAAAGACGCTTGTCATCTTAGTTTTCCTGCGACCACAAACGCTGCAAAGCTTTCGAAACGTCAGGAAAACCAATTTAAATAATATACGCGATTTAATACGAAAACGATTTTTTTACGAATGTGACCGACATAGCCCGAAGAATTGCCAAGCGCAGTCGGCGGGGCATATTGCTCGCAGAAATGATGGCCGATGGGCAGTAAAGTTCTGTAGTGGCGACCGCGTACTGGAAGGCGCAGCGTGGATAGGCCCCCACAAGGTGGACCGACGACCTGGTGAAGGTCGCGGGAATCCGCTGGATGCGGAAGGCGCAGGACCGGTCGTTGTGGCGATACTTGGGGGAGGCCTATGTCCAGCAGTGGATGTCTTTCGGCTGAAATGATGATGATGGTGACGCGATTTAATCCGGTTAAACTTCGTTTTATTATAATGGGATAGTTTAGTTCCAACTACGCACACGGTGGCGCCGGCAAAATTTCCGTCTGTATCAATCTGTATACTTATTTTGTCAGTTTATTATCTTTATTTTCACAGACCAGTAAGACACTACACGCCCTAAAACAAAGTTTTGCATGATAACGCAGTCGTAATGTTTCTGACAGCGATCGCCGTACATAAGAGAATAATACGAAAATCATTATTTTGACCGAAAATTAACTGCAACTTCATTTCTTTAGTTGCGTGAATTGATTGGCGGCGAGGGGCTTGTGATATGCAGTGCTACTGCATATGCGTGGTGACCTTTTTTAGGGTTCCGAAGTCCTACAAGGAACCCTTATAGTTTCGTCATGTCCGTCCGTCTGTCCGTCTGTCCGTCTGTCCGTCTGTCCGTCTGTCCTAATCCTAATCCTTTACAGCTTAATAACTTCTACAGTTATAAACATAAGTAAATGAAATTTTCTTAAAAAATAGTTTACATATAGATCTCAATTTTAAAAGAATAAAAAAAAAGTTTTTCCGGATTTTAGGGGTGGCGTCCATACATGTGAAATGGGGAAAAAAATTTTTTTTTCGCTGCACCCCCTCGTGTGGGATATCATTGAATAGGTCTACTAAAATTAAGGTAATGTTTCATACACCACTTTTTTATCAGGTGTACCATCTGCGAAATATAGCCCGCCAAAGTGGCTTGCAATGTGTCCCCCCCCCTGCCATTTCTAAACTATGCAATGTAGAAACTTATAATCTTCCACATTGATAGACCTTTATGAAAACTCTCTTTTAAAATTATTTCTAGTATAATGTGATTATAATTTTTTGAGTTATAGAGAGAAAACTGAAAAATACTTAAAACGTCCTAGTTCAAAGGTCATTGACCTTAGAGAAAAATGATCATAGCAAATAATGCTCTTTTAGCTACTTTCTATTTGAAAAAATCACAAAAAGTAACTTTATCGCCAGATGGCGCTACTAACAACACGCTCTGAGTCGCGAATGCTGCCGATTATTGCAAAAACTAAAATAGCCATGATTAATATTCGATTTGATTCGTTTGTAATTACACCTACTTAAGGAACCCTATAATACTGAGCATGGCCCGACATGCTCTTGGCCGGTTTTTTTTTTTAGTTGGATACCCCCGTGTCCGACTAATCGGCGTCTAAAGTTTTGTAGTGTTCATCAAACTCATTTTCTAAATTAATGTTGGATGTGTATCGGAAAGTAGTCATGCTCATTCTTGTTTTTATAAAGTTTGTTGAATAACACTCATAATTTATTATTTGTAATTATAGCATTGAAATTCTGTATATTCAAAAAAGGAGGAGGTTATGTATTCCGCGGGTTTTTTTTTTTTTTTTTTTTTCTTCTGTGTACACCGATTACTCCCGAGATTTGTGGGCCTATTTACGTGGTTGTTTTTTTATAGATCTAGTGACATACGTGCCTGAGTCAGCATGTTTGACACGGCACACGGCTTTTTTAACCGACTCCAAAAAAGGAGGTGGTTATGTATTCGGCGGGTTTTTTTTACCGATTACTCCGAGATTTCTGGGCTGATTTACGTGGTTGTTTTTTTATTTGGTAGAGGAAACCCGCGCCGTGGTCCCATATAAATTTTATTGACTTAGGTTTAGTAGTTTTTTAACCAGCTTCAATAAATCAGTTTATTTTAGCTTCGCCTATCTAGATGATCTGCTCATTGGTTCGTTTTTCTGAGAAATCTTGGCCGATATGCGTGTTTTTTTTCCACCATAGTGATTGGACGTTTGGAAGAACATGAGCGAGACCTTTGCCCAGCAGTGGGATAGCAAAGGTTAATAAAAAATATATTCTCAAATTGGTTATATAAACATTTATGAATCAACCCTCGCAATTTTCAACTAAAAAGTATGAAATAAAAACTTTTTAACAAAAAATAAAACCGATTTCAAAAACCTTAACTAAAAAGTAAAAAATAATCATTGTATGTATTTTAAAATCTTAACATAAACTAATATTTTGAAGGCGGCGCGTGGTTTTCATGTACGCTCACATAAACTGTTTTTACTATAGATATTGCGCTGGACTGTACATTTCATGACGCAAAGGGTCAATCACGCGCCGCCTTCAAAATGTTGGTTTATGTTAAGATTTTAAAATACATACAATGATTATTTTTTACTTTTTAGTTAAGGTTTTTGTAGTCGGTTTTTTTTTTTTTTATTGAACTTCTGTAGTCTGTGTGTTAATCTTGATACATTTAATTTTCTTCCTTAACCCAGATATTACTGAAACTTTTTTCTCACGCAGAACGTTCTGAATTTTTAGTATATTACTTTATGATAAGGTAGTGTTCTGAAAAAAATATTAAAAAAAATCCTGATTCTCTGGAAAATCTGGAAAATGGGTGGCGTTATAACGCCCGGTAGTAAGATAGGCTGCTATTAAAAAGTTTGCTTGCATGCGATTTAGTATTGAATAAAACAGAAATAGATGTACTTATAGTAGTTTTAATTGGATATTCAAAGTAATAATTCGCTAATCACATGCATGATACGCATAAGAACATAATTTTGGATGTAAATGTATACGAAACTCTAAAGGTCACCCGCGGCTACGCCCGCCTGGATGTCATTTATCGCTTACTCCGCAGGAACCCTTTGGTTTTCAGGATGAGAAGTATTGCCTATTTCCTTCTCTTGGTCTCAGGCTACCACTTTGTCAAATGTCATTACGATCGGTTCAGTGGTTTAGTCCTGATGAGGTAACAAACAGACACAGGCAGAGTTACTTTTACAAGAGTGTGGATTTACGACGGAAAAAAAAATATTTTTGAATCGTGCAATGGCTTTGTGAATCCTCATAGGTACTAAATTAAGTGATCAGTACAATCATATCGAGAAACCTCGTGATGGCTTCTAGGTATGCAGCTGGATCCACGTTTTTCCTGTATTCTAAATGTCTCCAACAATCCTCGCAACAATTCGACGATAGGATAAGTGGTCATAATCCCCACCGCCATTTTTATGTTACTGCCAGGCATTATATAAAGGCATATCTAGGCAATGGCAAAACAATGACAAATACCACTTTTACCACGAATGGAACTGCTATAGGTATAGATGTAGATGGTGTCTGTTGTTCCCCATCGACAATGATTCAATGTGCCTTTTTGTGCAATGCCGACGAAGACAAATCATCTTCAGATTCTTCATTGTCTGAAGAATCGTCAAAGACAATCTCTGCTGAAATTATTAGTTGGGAACTTGAAAATCAATAAAATGGGTTGATATGATACAAATTAACATATCACATCTAGGAGATTTTGCAGTGATACAACATTTTCATCGCCAGAATCCTCGTCAGTCACTTTAGTATTTGCATTTTCTGGTGGAAATATTGTGATTTTCCTCGGAAAATCGACGTACGAATCTGGATAATGTAAAATATCGATGATGTCATTGAGCCATTTACTTATTTGCAACTAGCGTGAAACCATAATTTTATTGGTCACTGTACGCCAATTTTACTACCGGGTGTTATAACGCCACAAATAATAACAGGCGTATATCGTTATGAAAAACCATGATATTTGAAACAGTTATATCTTATATGTAAGCTGTGATAAGAATACTTTACAACATTATAAATCAAAATTTAGGAAACCTAACAGAAATACAAAAAAACCTACCTTTTCGAAATCATGTTTCAAAGAAATTATACCGTCGATGTTAAAACACTTCTTCAAATCACTAAAAATATAGTGACAAACACACTAGTTTATTGTTAAGTGATCAATCCTCGTTAAATTAAAGTAAAACAATCTTTGTTTATGTAACAATAAACACTCATAAATATCGGGTAGATCTAACGCTCGATTCGTGGCGTTATAAAGGTCGGTAGTAACAAGTGGGTTAATAATAGCGTTGTATTGTATATCATGCTGTGCGATTACGTGAGGGTATCAATTTGTACAATACCTATTATTTTATGACCACCTATACCATGTGATTGTTATTTGTTAAATAAAACCGAAAAACCAATTGTCTCTTTTTGCTTTCAATATTTCATTTTCGATAATGCTTCTCACATCTACTGAAGAACATTTTATGTTTATAAGCTCTTAGAAAATCCTAATGTACTCGTATTTAGTATATTTTGGATCGTGTACTGAAGGTTTGAATTGCAAATGTTTGGCTTTGTCTTAGCATGTGGGCGCGTATAAACACGATGTAATAAGACAAGCCGGTTTCAAGTTGTGAGCCAATTGTTTAATGTGAGCTATGTGCCTTGTCTGTATTAAGTAGACATTTAGTATTAATCTGGTTAGCTGTTTTGGAGAAAGTACGTAGGTGAAATTGAAAGGGCATAACATGTACTACTTTAAATTAAAAAAAACTGGCCAAGTGCGAGTCGGACTCGCGCAGTAAGGGTTCCGTACCTCTCAACGACCTGATATCCCATAAAACCTGATTTAATTTACGAGAGTTTATCAAAAGACGTTAACGCACAGTGCACGAATTATGAATTTTTGCATGTCTTTCTTACGCAGGTACCACCACATATGTCTATGGTTGTCTTATTTTTAGTATTTGTTGCTAAACTACATAATATGCACTATAACCTGACCAAGTTTGACGCTAGTATATATAACTGTTTTGAAGATAGAGCAGGAACAAAAACGTTGAAAAAATGCATGTTTTTTGAGGTTTCTTGTATTGGGACCCCCTTTGTTATTAGTTTTTTTTTTAATTTTAGTATTTTTCGTGATACACCTCATAGCAACACATATTCTGAGAAAATTTGAACCAGTTACCTATACCGTTCAAAAGATACAGCCCTGTGACAGACAGACGGACGGACGAACGGACGGACGGACAGCGTAGCGAGAGGAATAGGGTCCCGTTTGGCACCCTTCGGGTACGGAACACTAAAAATAGACTTTTAAGTTCACAGCTTAGAGCCACCCAGCACCCGACCCACACCGCCCCGCCTCGTGCGGTTAGTATTCTTTATATGGAATTCTATGGATATACGCTCACCACATCAACTCTGTAGCGTCACCGGATCGCCTCGGTCGGACGGCGATTGGACCACTCGGTGACAACTCGCTGCTCGCATGCTTGCCTTGCGTTGCTGCGCATTTCCAACGCACATACTATGTCCGAAGTGGACCGCGCGCTGCCAATACGAGTGATTCACGCGAAAATATATTTTTATTAATATGACGTATTATATGACGTCTGTGGTCTAGTGGTTCGAGGGTCGGACTGCTGAACACGAGGTCGTGGGTTCGATTCCCACAGGACACAAATATTTGTGTGATGAACATAAGTATTTGTGTTGGTCTGGGTGTTTCTTATGTATTATAAGTATGTACTTACAAAAAAAAAAGTATGTAAGTATTATATCCATTGTCTAGTACCCATAGCACAAGCTTTGCTTAGTTTGGGACTAGATGGTGGTGTGTAAAAAATGTCCCAAAAATATTTATTTATTTATTAACGACTAGCTGTGGCCGCGACTCCGTCCGCGTGGATGTCGGAAAATAACATCGTGTCATAATTATGAACACAATATCTTCAAATATATACATATAATATACATATAAGCGCCTACACAGACGATTACACTATTTACCGACCATACTATATTTTGTTTTTACAACCAACCGGCTAAGGTGATGGAATTTCATGGAATTAGCCGTAAACTCCATCATTCTGAGAAGACGCTCGAGCCCAGCAGTGGGAAGTAATTGGGCTGATTATGTTATTCTATCACACATACACATATCTTCTTATGCTGAGAAGAGGCCCGTGTCCAGCAGTGGGACTGTAATGGGCTGGTAATGTTATGTTATTCTAGAATACTAATAATATCCAGTTCATTAACTCTTCTCATTTTGAGAAGAGGGCCATACCCAGTAGTGGGACAGTAATGGGTTGACTACGTTATGTTATTCTATATTTTCTAGTTTCTTAACTCTTCTCGTTCCGAGAAGAGGTCCGTGCCCAGCAGTGGGGCAGTAGGTAATGAGCTGATTATGTTATGATAATCTATTACACTAACAATATCCAGTTTCTTAACTCTTCTCATTCCAAGAAGAGGGCCATGCCCAGCAGCGGGACAGTGATGGGCTATGTTATGTTATTCTATATTTTCTATAATACTAATAGAATCCAGTTGTATTTTTAGGAACCTGCAACCTGCAAATAACCAACAATCATGACCTCTACTTTGTATGCAACTTAATACAATAGAGGGGTCAAGCTGTATCATTGGATCTACTCAACCGATTCAGATAAAACATACCTTATATTTTAAGTTAGACTAATACCAATACAATTGCTAAGTTTCATTACGATCCGTTCAGCCGTTTTCACGTGATGAGGTAACAAACAGACAGACAGACAGACATAAATTTTTTAAACGATTGATTCGTGTTCTATAGCTTATTTCCCTAGCCGGTTTTCGCGAAAAAAAACTCAATGTACAGACTTTTCGACCTTTACAGTTTTATTATAGTATAGTAGACATTAATTTTGTCAAGTGAATCGGATCGCATTGTGTGAAAGTTTAGACAACTGACCGCTGAACTGTTGGAGGTTATAATCTATCTGTTAGAAAAATAACTTAAATTTAACCAATTAATACTAATCAATACTACTGTAGCATTCCTGGAATTAAAATTCCATGGTTACCAGATTCTCTGGAAGTTCTATACAAATGGCATCATTTCACTGTTATTTTGATAATACGGAAAAATTCAAATGTCATTTGAACGTTAAGATAGTAAAGAAAGTAAAATTTGGACCATTATTTTTGTTTGGCTTATAGCCTAAGTTTTTGGTAAGTCGTCGATTTTGTGGACTTAAGCATTTGCTAAGTGTGGACTCAGAGGGATTCAAATATGGTTTTATAAATACCGACTTTGACTTAACTCGAAAGTTAAGTCTGAGCAAAGCCTAAGTACGCTTTATAGATCTCAGCCTTATTAGAGTACTCTTAACCTGGCTTCTGAGAATTTTTAATTTTTTATCCCTGAAATCCATGTCGGCAACCTTATATCATAAACAAATCGAAGATTAAAACCTACCTAAGAGTTCGAAGTTGCTACTGTTTCTCTATACGATTTATAATAGAAAATACAATCAATCAGTTTTGTAGTGTAGTGAGTGCATTTGACCGTTCCGATATCGAAGCAGTGATGGATGGTGCAATGCGCTGTATATTTCGAATATTGAAACTTTTGAGAAACACCAGAGTTTTTATTAATGGGAAAATACAATGTGTTTGTTTGAAGCTAAGGATGAAGTTTGGCAAACTTTGCCAAGTCTTCTCGTCGCCTATACTGCAAAGTTTGAAGACAAAGGTCTTCAACCAGTGCATCCTGCCTGTCATGACTACGGTGCCGAGACGTGGGCACTGACAGTTGGGCTAGTCTAAAAAATCAAATTCTCTCAGTGAGCTATGGAACGAGCTATGCTTGGAGTTTCTTTGAAGGTTAAAATCCTTAACGAGATTATCCGGAAGAACCGTAGTGACCGACATAGCTTCAATTTCAATTCAATTTTAAATTCAATTTATTTCCAAAAAATATAACAGCTTGTATGATTAGTAAAGTGGCACTGGCCATGTCGAAGGACCGATGGCCGCTTGAGCAGACGAGTCCTTGAGTGTAGACCGCGAGTCGGGAAACTTAGTGTAGGGGGTGCCCCCCAGCCAAGTGGACCGACGATCTGATGAACGTAGCTGGCGGACTGATGCGGAAAGTAGAAGACCGAGCGTTGTGGCGCAATTTGGGAGAGGCCTATATCCAGCAGTGGACTGCGATAGGCTGAGTTGAAAGATAAAAACCTGTGTTTTAGGGTTCCGTACCCAAAAGGTGCCAACGTTTAAACGGTCAAAATAGCCAGTTAAAATTATTCGTGTAGTGTAGTGATCGCGAAAACCTAAGAAATTATTAAACTATCCCATACAAAAACGCATGCTACACGATATCCAAAAAACGCATGCTAGGAGCTCAGATATCTGACAAGCAGCAGATCCATCGCAAAATAAATTTAGTGCTACAGAACCAAACTCAGAAGCAGATGTCTCTTTCTGGTACCCAATGATATATTTTACTGGAAAACAGTACCGATTTATGTCGTGCAAGCAAAATCTCCCGCGTGAGCTTGAATAAATTTGTTTAAGATATTTTGGAGAGGGTTGCGTTCATGCTAAGCGGCTGAAAAATGGCTTCTGATCTAAGTATTAAAGCCCCAACCCCAAACCCAACCAATCGATTGAATAAAAATACGAGTTCCCACCGAAGATGCGAGGAGATCCTCACAAATCTCCCGCGGAGACAAACTTAGTAACTTGTGAATCAACGGGGCCGATTGAAAAAACAAAAGGGAAAATATATTTTTAAACGCTATAGTTTGTTTTATTCTTGTAAAAGTCTCTGGCTGACTTTGTCTTTGTTCGTTGTTCTAAAGTTGAAGTAGATTTGTTTTTTTTTTCACTAAAAATACTTCGATCGTAGAGAGAACATGGGTACCAATTTTAGTCTCAAGTTCCATTTCAAAGTTAAATAAAAGCATTTTAGAAGCCAGAATTTGTTAATATAGGAACGTTTTTGCTGAGTCAAAAAATTCTCCTGAATCACATCCTTATTAGCTTTGTATGTATGGAAGAAAAATACATGCTGAGCCGACTCTAAATAAGCCAAGACAAGGGCTTCTGCCCTCCATCATCATCATTATCCTTCTGGATGATATTGATTAACTCTGTAAACTAATCAAAATAAAAATAAAACACTAAGAGTGTTTGAAATACAATTAAAAAACCGCAAAAAAAATTAAACAGTCTGTATTCCAAAGATTAGCCGTAAATAAATTCCTGCTATCATTATTCTTGCCGTCCAGTAATTTTAGCTTTATTATAACTGTAACCATTCAACCATTAGTAAGTAGTTTTGAAGCTTCACGTTTCAATACTTCAGGCTCCAGTAACTTTGATTCTGATATTAATATAGTTTAATTTCTACCATCAATTCTATTGTTTTTATCTGACGCCATTATCATGAAGTAATTAATTAATTTACTTGTTTAAGCAAGGCACAGCAACGATATATTTACAATTTAAATCAATAATATAAGCATACCACTACGCAAACAACTTGTGGACAGTCTCATACTGTCAAGACTTAATTACTGTGACATTGTTTATGGGCCATGTCTGCTTAAGAGAACAGAGAGTGTGATCCAGCGTATCCAAAATGCCTGTGCACGGTTTTGTGTTAATATTCCACGTAGGAGTCATGTTACACCATATATAAACCAGATTGAACTGTTAAAAATGGGTGCCAGGCGGAAGCTTCATTTGGCTAATTTGTTGTTTGGCATAATCACTACAGAAAAACCACACTACCTGTATGAAAAGTTATCGTGGAAAAAAAACCATTACAAGTACAGCCTTCGCTCCACGGCGAACCCTTTGTATATGCCGAAGTACCGAACCACAGCTTTCAGGGGGTGCTTCAAGTATGCAGCCACACGCTGTTGGAATGATCTTCCACCACCAATGCGAGACCTGAAATCAATTCAAAGTTTTAAATACAAACTCAAGAAGTTTCTAATGCAAGTTCAATTATCACAAAAATAACAATTTATCAAATTTATCAATTTATAATTATGTATTCAATTACCCAATTTAATTTATTTATCCAATAAATATAAACCAATTATTCAATTTTTATAACACTTACGCGGAGATGGTTACTATAATTTTCCTATATAGTATTTCACGTTAGTTATCATCATAACTTATATTGTATTGTTTTGGCCTGTGTAAGACTTCCTGGAAATCAACACTACACAACACTCATCTACCTACACTGTTCATAAAATACAAAAGTAAAAAAAAAAAAAAAAAAAAAAAAAAATTATAATCTTAATTATTTATTTTTTATCGTTATTTACCAACATCACGCCTCACTGATCTAAGTTATTGCATTGTGAATTTGTGTCGACGCCGGCTGTCGCTGAAAACCAGCGCTGTGTCTTTGCTCCGTGCATGAGGCACAGCAATATGCTGAGCGGTGGCCGTTTTGCGCGGATGTGACGCATATCTTACCACACTTCTTGGCTCTGTACCTGTATTTGTTCTGTGTTCTTCAATTTTTTGGTAATTTTGTGCGTCACTTTTGAAGCAAATAAAATTTTTTTCTTTCTTTCTTCTTTCTTTCTCATAATTAATGTTCATAAGCCTTTAGTACGGTGCAAACACGTCACTTATAGGTATGAATACCCTTCTTAGTGTTACGAGTATTCATACAATTATTCTAAACATAACATTAAATTTATTATTATTATTTATCAGTACCACATTGCAAATCATTAAATTAATTATAGATACACAATGAATAGGGAATAATGTTAAATTATAAATAGGTAGGTAATCATGGAAATAAATCATGAAGCCAAAGTGAAATCAAATCATCATCATCCTCATCCTCCTGCCCTTATCCCAATTTACTTAGGGTCGGTGCAGCATGTCTTTTTCTTCCATACATCTCTATCAGCCGTCATCTCCGTGTTCACTTTCTTGTTATCCATATCATCTTTCACACAATCCATCCATCTTTTCTTTGGTCTACCTCTTTTCTTATAGCCATCCACATTCATACACAAAACTTTTTTCGTAACATGCTCCTCATCAAATGTCCATACCATTACAATCACTGCATCCCAACTTTTCCGTCACCGGCACTACTTTCAAACTCCCTCTCACATACTCATTTCTTATCATATCCATTCTCGTTACATCACACATTCCTCTTAACATCCAATGTGAATTCAAATAAAATAATTAAAAAAACATAAATAAAGTCGAATTAAATTACACTGCAACATTACATCGAAATGACAATACAATACAATTTATTGAAATAATACAGGAATAGGATAGGAAGACAGCCAATTACAAAACGATATTAATTATCTTGGATTTGAAGCGTGGCAAACTATCGAAGAATATATCAATTTCACTATAGAACTGGCTTTGTTATAAATGAGCTCATCATGCTGTTAAGAGGAGCAGGCTGTCCCAGATTTGTACGACATTTTTAGTGAAAAATGTTCTAGTATTCCGTTTTAATTGGACGTGCGAATAACTAGGTACTTCTAAAGTGATTTTGCTAAGGAGATCCGGAGTTGATGTTTCTCCGTTTTGATTGAGCTACTTTTGGTACTACACAGAGCTGCTTCTTTATTAAGCTTTTGTGATTAATTTTAAAATAATTTACTGTTACTCTTACTGTTAGCCTGTAACATCCCACTGCAGGGCAAAGGCCTCCCTCCTTGATTTCCATGTGTCATGGTTGCGCTAGTGTTGAACAGTCGTTACAGTTACATACATACAGGTACATTTGTCTTACTCGTCCCGCCATCGCTTTTGCAGACTACCTTGACGCCGCTTCCCTGTGTCAGGGCTGTACTGTGTGGTAATTTTTAAACTTTGTTTTATCCTGTACTAGTCCACCTTTGGGCATAGACCTCACCAGCAACAAGCCACTGACATCGATCCTCGGCCACTGGCATTTAGCTGCTACCAGCCGCTTTGCCAATATCATCGCTCCACCGAGCCTGAGGGCGTCCTACCCTACGTTTAAACTTATGTTCACCTAGGTTTAAATTGAGATGTTATAATAAAGACTACGTGATATCCAAATATACTTTTTTTTTTCAGATCCTTTATTAACAATAATTCATCACTAGTTAATACATTATGAATGAACTATAACCATGTACCTAAGTGGTAAGTAATAATTTAATACTTATTTAATCTTTAGTTTTAGACATGAGAAGTTTTCCAATTTACCTTTATTGTTTTGGTTTTTCCAATAGTTACAAAATAGGCAAATATTATATTACTAAGAAGTAAAACAAGAAGAGAAAGTTAACAGAAATGATTTAAAACTTCATACGTCAGATGCTTGTATTAATTTTTTCTCGGTTCTAATATCGGTATAATAACTACGAGCTAAGAATTTACTTTATGTAAATTTTAATATAATTAAATTTTTACATGACAAAGAAGCAATTTTTATCACTTTTAAAACAGACACGCTGTGCAAACTGACGGACAGTATTTATTTTGACAACAAGATAATTGCAAAATGTAGTTTGAAAGGAATTTGGAAGCAATTACTACATTATCCTGATCATATCACAAGTATCCGATCTTATAATGTACTAGCCTATACCCTCGACTTTGTCCACGTGAATGTAATTTATCGCGCATCCCTCGGGAACTGTTCATCTTCCCGGGAAAAAAAGTAGCCGATATGTTAATCCAGGTTATGTTCTATACGTGCTGTAGATGTGCCAAATTTAAAAAAAAAGTAACAAACATCCATAAATCCATACATCCTCACCAACTTTCACGTTTATAATATTAGTAGGATTTGCATAATATTTTTTTTCAAAAATCCATTAAAAACCTTTAAAAAAAGCGTTGAACAAAGGTGATTACATCGTTAATGGATGCAAAGCGTCTCTTTCACTTAAAAGATTATGGCCTTTTTGTGTCAAACAATGCTGACAAATTTAGGCCACGGTGATGCGTGGACAAAGACTGGTATGTCTTTTAGTTAATTGGGTATGTGCGGTAGACCTGTGGTTATGAATACCGTGCGGTTTGTGGTTTGAGAGACCGTGTAGATAGACGCAATTGTCATCTAATTCTAACTGTGTTATATCATATACCTATGGTTAGGTAGGTTATAATCACAGAAATCTATATTATTTAGATTTCTGTCGGAATAAAAGTCGGTTGCTGTTTTCAGGTGAAAAGAGACAATGGTGCCGATTCTCTGGTAAACAAACTAAACTTATTTTAAACTGTCGCTCTCTATTACCAATAGCAGATACATGAAATGGATGGCAACAATTTAAGAACTGTCAAATTAGTTTGTGTTACATTTCTTTGATTTTAGTAGGCACGTTCCGAGATCACGACTAAACTTGTATGGAAATTTAAATTCTGACAGTTCTAAAATTTTTGCCATCCCTTTCATGTATCACTTTTAGTAAAAAAACTTTTTAACAAAAAATTTAACCGACGAAAACAGAAACTGAAAAGCGAAAAATAACTAATTATGAGTCGGCGCCAAACGAACTTTAAGCAAGCAAAGTGCGTGCAAGTTGCAAGTGGCCGAGCGGAGAACGCATTTTTGAAAAGTTATTGTTTATCGTTGAAAATTTCACGTTGTATTTGATGTGACGTTGTTTTTATTATTTATTTAAAGTAATTTAATGATCTTCGTTGATTGGTTGTTTGGCGCCGACTCATAATTAGTTATTTTTCGCCTTTCAGTTTCTGTTTTCGTCGGTTGCTTTTTTTGTTAAAAAGTTTTATTTTTCATTTTTTTGTGGTTAAAATCTAACTCCAGGTCTCCATTATGTCGTAGTGTCTAGAACTATATTTATGTGTGTAAAGTTTCAACAGAATCAGTTAACAGGTAAGAATTCAGTGGGTGAACAAACACTCATCCCCTGTTTTACTACCCTTAGGGGTAGATTTTGATTTTGAAATTTAAATGGGACCAATTTCGAGTATACCCTATCCATTAAAAAAAGAATCATTAAAATCGGACCACTCTGTAAAAAGTTATACGTGGTCATACATAAAAAAAAAAATACGCGTCGAATTGAGAACCTCCTCCTTTTTTTCGTCGGTTACAAAGAGCGATAGTTTAAAATAAGTTTAGTTTGTGAACAAGAAAATCGACACCAATAATTGAAATTGTCTTAGAATTAGTTCTATAATTACTCATTCTGACGACAAGGACAGGCGATGGGAGGTTCCGTCCGCTAATGATTGCCTGGTCGCGCGGTGGCTAGCATCGTACACTATTACTATAGTATTTTGTGCTATCCACCGTGCAAGCAGCCAGCAGTGTCAACATACCTACATTTTTTATGACATAAGCAAATTTAACTTTTTTTTTGCCGTGGGGATATCCTCATGGACGCACTCCGCCCGGGGTAGGCGGAGCCAGTGTCGGACTCTTACCGACTAAAACCACCACGGTGTTCCTTCAACTACCTTAGCAGGCAAGCCCCTTCCGCACCCTCCTAGGCGGCGCACACGGAACATTGCACGCCACCTCACCTCAAGGGCATTTACCAGCTATGGCAGCTGCGCCAACTACGCCAGCGGTGCCAGCTACGCCAGTTGTGTCTGCTACGCCAGCTGCGCCAGCTACGCCAACTGCGCCAGCTACGCCAGCATGCTGCCAGGTCTGCATGCCAGCTCCGCCAACTGTGTGAGCTACGCCAGCTGTGCCAGCTACGCCAGCCGTGCCAGCTACGTCAGTTACGCCGGCTGCTGGTCGGTTAGCAGACTACCCCGAATCTGCTGCTCGCAGGCCCTACCTCCTGTAATTTTTTATAGAGGTTTTCTTCCTCGCGGTCTGGGCGCTGAAGCCAAGACCCTCGGTCCCAAGAGGCGCAAGAACACTACTCAGCAGGCACTCCTGGGGTTACGAGATCGACGTGGGCAGGGAAGGACAGTCCCCCCGCTGCCTGCCCAATGGCAGGGTGAATGCACACCGGGCCCGCCCCTGCTCCTCCTGCTCCTCCACTATGCTCTCTGTTGGCATCAGAGGGACACGTGAAGCAACTCCCCATTGGCCCACATGGGGCCCCTCCTGTACCAGAATATTCGCCACAGGCAATAAGATCCCCCGAAGGCTAATCCCTCCAAAGGATTCTATTGCCCGTACCCAGGATGCACCGGCCTAACAACTGCCGTTCCCTCCAGACGTGTCCAGAGGGACAAGCAGCACACAGACACACGTGGAGGTTTTCTGGCCAGCTCCCTAACAAAATTACCTAGTACTACTTAATAGTTAATACTAGTTTAAAATCCGTGTTATCAATGTAGCTTAGAATTAAGCGCTTGTTTTATTTGTTTTGCTGGTAAATAAATATATTTGAAAATGAAAATTGGCTCATTCTGCTAATAACAAACAACAAGTGGGGACACGTAATTCTATAAAATACCAGCCAAGTGCGAGTCAGACTCGCGCAGTAAGGGTTCCGAACCACCCATTGACTTGATACTCCGTAGAAACTGATTTAATTTACGAGAGTTCATCTAAAGACATCAACGGACCGTGCGCAATATATGAAATTTTGCATCTCTTTCTTACACCAGGTACCACCTCGTATGTCTATGTTTGCCCTATTTTAGGTATTTTTTGCTAAACAACATAGTATGTACTATAATGAAACTTGGTTTGACGCTGGTATGTATTACTGTTTTGAAGATAGAGCAGGAACAATAACGTTGATATCAAAATTGCATGATGATGATTATCGAGGTTTCTTGTATAAGACTTAATATTTGTCGTAATGGACGTCATAGCAAGACATATTCTGAGAATATTTCATCCAGCTACCTATTACCGTTCAAAAGATACAGCCCTGTGACAGACAGATGGATGGACTGACGGACGGACAGCGCAGCGAGAGTAATAGGGTCCCGTTAGCAGTTAGCACCCTTTGGGTACGGAACCCTAAAAATGATCACCCTTATTATTCCGTCAATAAAACCCTACATCAAAAAAACTTAATCGGTTTCTTATCACCGACTTATCATGAGTTTAAATGTAAGATTTCTTCTTCTGTTCATGATTATTATGTTCTTAATAATTTCTTAGGTTTTCGCGATCACTACACATTATAATAAAACAAGTTTAACCGAATTAAATCGCGTATATTATTTAAATTGTTTTTCCTGACGTTTCGAAAGCTTTGCAGCGTTCCTGGTCGCAGGAAGACTAAGACAAGCGACAGATACATACACACACAAATATTTACAGATATTTCTTAAAAAAAAAAAAAACTACCGTACAGTTTAAATAATATACGCGATATAATCCTAAGAAGGCTAAACTTGTTTTATTATAATATTCTATTCTTTATTATTATTATTCTATGCTAGTAACAAATATTTTCTTTATTTTTCACAAGAAACTAAGCTTCCATTGTATTTGCAACAACAGTTCAGTGACCCATTTTTGTAAGTTCCCGCGGGAATATGGGTAAATCCCGTCGTGATAGTGCTGCCTTTCAATATTCCGAAAGGAACGTATTATTATTTTATTCTCTCAGTAATGCTTTTCTGGGATCAGCCATTTCTTCGCCAGACGAGATAATCAAACCAGCCAATTGGCCTGTTTTGATTAGTCTGATTCGTATATTGAACCTAGCTTACACATAGGGTTATCAGGTGCAAAAAATTGGTTTCCTGTCAAAATCCCTGAGTTAAAATACAATGAACCTAGCTTGCACATAGGGTTATCAAGTGCAAAAAATTGGTTTCCTGTCAAAATCCCTGAGTTAAAATACAACGTGTTATTGAAATAACTGAAAACCCCAAAGGGTCATTGTACTCATCAGTGTGAACAACTTTTAGTCAGCTGATCCCTACATTTTGTCGATTTATGTGAACATAAATGTTGGGTTCATCTGATTCTTTTCACGCGATTTCTGGTTTGGTCCCATAGTAAAAGTTGTTCATACTGTGGAGTACAATGACCTCTTAAGAGGTTTTCAGTTATTTCAATATATATTTTTGGGACACAGAACAATCAGATCCAGCACGATCAGCAGTCCGATACTCAAACCACTAGAACACAGACGTCGTCACTGATAATTCAATAAACACGTTTTTTGTAATAAAAGATAACGTAAATACATCAGAAACTATTTTAGAAAATTCCCTTTATTCAACTGACATATTAACTCACTCACTCAGTGATATATCAATAAAAATAATCAAATTAAATATAAAATCATTATTAATTGTAATTTGAAAGTGATATAATCACTTTTAATAATGATTTATGTTTTTTTATATTTTTTATTTAATGAATATCGATTCTGATAACGTACCTCACAGGAACAACAGGGTTTTTGTTACATGTTGTATAATTGCTAGGCCCCGTTCGAATTTTAAATAGACGAAATCACATAATTGTTTTTTGGGTATTCTAATTTACTAGATATTTCAAATTGCAATGTGTGATTTTGGCGACACTTTTTCCCGTACTAAGTAATCGTGGGAGCCCTTTCACTTGTTTTCTTTGTTTCGTGGTACAAACATAGATTTAAATTCTTCTTTTGCTTTCAACTCTGCTATATCAGGTATTCAATCCAACATAGTAGCATAGTTGGGTATGGCATAAGAAACATGAAAGCAGAATAAATGCAGTAGAAATGAGAGCTTTGAAAAGTATGTGTGGTATAACTTTGAGAGATAAAGTAAGGAATAACGTGATAAAGGAGCGTTGTGGAGTGAAAGAAGATGTAGTGACAAAGATTGAGAAAGGTATGTTAAGATGGTTTGGACATATAGAGAGGATGGACGAGAGGAGATTGACGAAACAAGTATACGAAGCGAGTGTGGATGGAAGAGTTGGAAGGGGACGACCTCGGCGAACGTATCGCGATCAAATCACGGACGTTCTCAAAAAATGCCAGGTTAAGAGTTCTCTAAACCGATGAGCATGCATGACGAGGTTAATGGACGTAGATGAAGCGAAAGAGGTGTGTCAGGATCGTAGCAGGTTGAAATCCATAGTCTCTGCCTACCCCAATGGGAAACAGACGTGATAATATGTATGTATATATGTAATCCAACATAGCTATACAGTTATTTTGTTTGCAAGTTAATTACTTAGCCTCAGCTTACCGTCACTCGTCTTATTGAAAAGAGTAGCTCTTTATAAAAGCTGTTCAATTAATTAAGGTAACGTTCAATGATGTAGCATTTTTATTCATTTTCTTCTTCAAAGGGTTTGATTAAAAGTCAAGTAGCTAGCTACATGATGAGAATAAAATATATTTGCATTCGCAAATAGTAGTGATGGAGCAGTAAAGTTGTGGAGTGACGACCGCGTACTGGAAGGCACTGCGTGGGTAGGCCGCCCACAAGGTGAACTGACGACCTGGTGAAGGTCGCGGGAATCCGCTGGATGCGGAAATCGTAGAACCAGTCGTTGTAGCAATTCTTGGGGGAGGCCTATGTCCAGCAGTGGTCGTCTTCTGGCTGCAATGTTGATGACGTATTTTTTTTCCTTTCGGACTTAAACTTAGACTTAAATCTTATCACCCAAATCTAATCTTAAGTCACCCAAAGATGTACAATAAGTGGAATTTAATTTCGATACCACGAGCAGTGTTCACGGTAGCTTAGTGGCTAAAGCACTGGCGTACTGAGCTAGGAGTCGCAGGTTCGAATCCTGCTCGTGAGCGATTTTTTCTTTCCACAATTTAAATCGTTATTTCGCTTCACATGCGTAAATGCGTTAAAAATAAAATAATTAAATCGTTTTATTTAAAAACAATCGAAAATTAAATTCGTAGGTTGTAGGCATTGCCTAAATGCCTAGTAAGCAATACACGCCACTGGTACCTATTTTGCCTTGTATTATTATGATACAAAAACTTTTATACCAAAGCAGCAGTGACGTCATTACGAACGGTACTAAAATCCAATAATTAAACTCCCCAAAGATAAGCCCGAATCTCACGAACGGCTCTAAACGAGGCATTACTTTAATTTCAAACGTCTAATCTTATTCAAATAACGTATTATTACGTCATTCAGAATTTGCGTGTAAAGAGACGATAAGCCAAAATCAACATTTTCCCCCGCATTTTCGATGCAAAAGTGAGAACAATTACAAAAGTTGAGCCTATATTGTACTTAAATTTGGTTTAAGGTGTTATTCCGGTGTACGCGGATAAGCTTTGCGACTAAATGCACAGGATTTGAAAACAGTTTGTTTACTGTAACTGAGAAAGGAATATTAAGTGAGAGACTGTTATGTTTTTTGTCTTTTCTGCTCGCTGAATGCATTGCAAAATAAACTTGCGAAAGAAATGTAAAAAGACGCTTGGGACTTACACCTTGCTATTTTTTATTACTGTTTTTATCAAATTCAAATTTAAAGTTTTTATTTTAATGTTGACTTTGCCCGCGGTTTTAAAATAAAATATAGCCTATATTACTTCCAGATAAAGCCACTCTCTAATGGTTAAAGAATTATTAAAATCAGTTCAATAGTTTCAGAGTTTATCGATTACAAACCAACAAACAAATCTTTCCTCTTTAAAGATAGGAACAGTACATGCTCTTAATGATGAAATGTCGAAAATTTTGTGGCACGGTTAAATCTTATAGGGAAAAAATATCCTTGCTTATATATATAAGTTGTAGCTGTATAGATATTGCTTATATATTATTATAGGTACTTTCCTGTGAATTTTTCTAACACTATGACAAAGTATTATAACTTAACAATAAACCTCAATACTCGTTAAGTTCGTAAGTCTGAACTATCATTTTCTTCGAAATAAAATTAGATGGCACTGAAGTATGTTTTTAAAAGAAAAAATCGTAATATAAAATGGTAGAATTGCGAAGCGCTTCTGTCACTCATTTGACCTAGGCTTTTTCTACATATTTGGATCACACCTAAAGATTTAAATTGTATTTGTCAAGAGTTAACTCATCGGAGGTACATTACCTTATTTTAAAACAATGGAATCTTAAATCAAATTCATTTTGCCAGAGATAAAAACAAAGGAAATGAATATTATCACATGTAGGTTTTACAAAATACTCTTTATTAATTAACAATTTTGCTAATTAAAGCCCAATGAGTCAAAGGATATTGTAGTAACAGCTGGTTGTGTACTAATTTAACCTCAAACTTTGATTTCCAACATGGCGGCCAAGTTTAGTAATCAGGTCATTATTTGCGTTCACAGTGCTTTCTAACGAGCACACTCGTTTGCTAAACAAACACCATTGATCTGGTGTGATCCCTTCATCTGGTCAAAACCAGACCATTTAGAAAACGAGGTTTTCATTCTGTTACAGAAGAAAGAAACAAATGTTTCCAAAGAAAGTTTTATAATATCACTTTTGTTTTATGATTCCCTAGTACCAAGTTTACAGCGTGGAGATTACGACAATAAATGAAGTCACGGTTATTAATAGTCTATAAAAGCTTTTTAAACACATAACTAAGTTGTTTATCGAAAATTATAAAAACCATTTTTTTACCAAAATAAATATTAAAATATCGAAATATGTAACACCATTTGTAATCATCTATAATTATTGAGAAAGAGAGTTTAAAATCATATGGATTCGCACAGGTCTTTGACCTAACAATCTGTGCCAGAAAAATGTTCCTAACATTCAAAATTGTTAAAATTGTAATAATTTCCTATGGCTAAGCTATTAACTGGATTTCATTGATTTTTTGTGTACAGTCAGAGAACATGATACTTTGTACGTGGTTTTATTTAATGTGGTATCGTCATCTCCAATTTGTATATCCTATCCCAGTACTATCCCAGTTTGATAAATCAAACCAGATCAATAATCATTAATGTTGGTAAACAGGATAGAAACACAAATAAAACGAATCTAAAATTACCTAAAATGTTAACATTTTTATTCTTCTTCTTCGTGTCGACGGTACACAAAATTTACTAGTAGTGGCACAGTAATCATTCTAATCACACGCTGCTGACCCAGAAATTTGCCACGTCTTGTGCATTGTCTGTGGCATTGATAAGGTCACTCAATGTGCAAGTGCTTGGACACAGGGAGCAGCACAGCAAATATGACATTGATTGAGGATCAATGCCACACATGCAGGCTGTAGCTGTTTGGTCTATATATCCCCAATTGCTCATGTTAAGCCTGCATCTGCCTACCTGGGTCCGCAATCGGTTTACGGACTTCCATGTAGGCCAGGGGATTTTATACCCTACAGGAAGCCTCTGGTTGGATGTAGTTTGCAGGTGGAGGTAATTTTTCCAGCCACAGGTTTCGACGGGCCTCAGCTGGAGAACCTTGTAGAGCCTCTGTTGATTTAAGGAAACTGTGGCGGCTCTAAAGACGTTGTGTTGGTAGCAGGACACCAAAGAGAGGGTGCCTTGTGTCTGACTTTTTTATTAAAAATCTAATTACATTGAACCTTCGATAAAAGAAGATATTTTGGTCTAACAGTAAATATGGCTTTTTATACGGCGTAAAGAAAGATTAAAAACACCCAAAAGCTTTAAATTTTACGATATTTTACTGAAAGTAAAATAATCTCTTGTAGTTAAGTTCTTAAGATAAAACGAGGAGATAAAATTAATTATTTTATTATCATACTTTATATAGAGCACCTAAGCAGCTTGTTAATAAAGCAGATACCTAAATAATACACTTTCATCATTACTATTATTTAGGTAAGAAAATATTAACCCAATCTTACCTTTGTACTTATAAAATCTTCAACAAATAGAGGGTTTTAACTGTTCTACGAATTAAGCTCGAACCCTTAAAGTAGAATAAGAGCTTTCTCTGTAACTGAGTTTAATCTTAAGAAGGTATAACTTTTTATTCACACAATAATAATATATTGAATACACACTTATAGAAGCATACTTTTTGGTTCTTCAAAATATGATGAACTAGATCCCGCTATCTTGTTCCACTGACGTCACTTCATTGTAGGGATTGAATGTTTTATTTTATCGACCGTCTATATATCGATGTTTGTACTTTATATTATGCAACAATTAGATATATTTTCGCCATTCAACATAACATAACATCACGCCTGTATTCCCCAAAGGGGTAAGCAGAAGTGTATAGTACAATAAATCCCATGTAATAGGGGGCGAGCCTATTGCCATTAAAATTTATTTGTTTATTAATTTAATTTTGCTTTTGCCTTTCAAATCTTTGCTCAATCTCAATATACCAGTATTAAAACTTCTTGATTTAAGAGAAGTAGATATCCTCGTTGTTCTTACGGGATGATACTATTTACACCTGCGACTTTTATATATCCCATTATTTTCATCACATTTTTATCCGTTAGTAGCAATTGTCTTTGACTCATTATCAATATAACAGGGACATATAACTCTAAGTACAATACCATCGACATTTTGATTCGACATAGCCCGAAGAATTGCCAAACTGAAGTGGCAGTGGGCGGAGCACATTGTTCGCCGGACGGATGGCCGACTGGGCAGTAAAGTTCTGGAGTGACGACCGCGTACTGGAAAGCCTATGAATATAACAAAACAAAAATTGAGCAGCTAGAACCATATAGAAAGAAAACGAGGGGCGTTTGGGAACGCCTGACTGATGCGAACCTTTTAAGCAAGCGTAGGCGCAAGGGGTAGCGTGGGTAGATCCCCCACAAGGTTGACCGACGACCTGGTGAAGGTCGCGGGAATCTGCTGGATGCGGAAAGCGCAGGAGCGGTCGTTGTGGCGATGCTTGGGGGAGGCCTATGTCCAGCAGTGGACGTCTTTCGGCTGAAATTATGATGATGGTGATGATTAATACAAAGTAATAAAGACGTGGCGCACACCGGACACTGCACCCATTGAGTTGCTCAGTAGTCAACGTTGCGGCGCGATTTATCAATACACGCTCACCAATTCAAGAATATGAACTCGGTCAATAATATAATATGAATATTAATGAAATATACAGTATTTAGTCACAACCCTTAATCTTGTTACAGTAACCAATTAATCCTTTCCGCAACACAGTTACAATAATAAATTACAGAATATTTAAACATGGTACGCAAGAAAACAAATACACAAAAATGTTTAGTTCGCGTGACATTTTTAATCAGTATCTACGTTTAATTACGTGCGTCTACTATTGTTGTTGAATGTACTTCGCAATCAATCATGTTGTATGGGCGTGCCTTTCTATACAAATTGTTAAAAAATTGTATTATCGTAATACACGATGAGTTTTTAATCGTTCTGGAAACGAAAAACATTAACTCTTACTAGATATACATTTTATAGAATTAATAGTGTCAATTCGAATAGTAATGTTAATTCATTGGTAACAATCGTATTAATTAAATTACTTTTAAATTTAATCACAAGATTTTTTTTGCCATTTGACTCGCAGGAGTGAAAATTTCTTCGAGTTTGAAAAGAGTATCCATGGAGTTCCGTACCGACTCTTCTCCATAGGACCAACTTTTTGGAACCGTGCAACTTTATTCATAATCAATACAAAAACTAAAAAAAAAAATTTCTATGATAATAATTTTGAATAAAATTGCGATTTTTTTTTTCTTCTAAAATTGACATTGGTCCTACAGTTTTTAGAACTATTAGTATAATGCTTTATTATAAAAGTATGTACAGAGGCGGACTTGATACAGAGTGAATATTTTAATTTCCAGAACAATTAAAAACTCAGCGTGTATAATGGTAAGTCTTTTGGGAATTACACGGGTTATCACATAGTAGGGTGAACACTTGAAAAAAAAGTGAAAAAGAAACCAGTTAAAAATGGGGATAAATTAACAAGATTTCTCTACAATAAGATTAAAAGGCCGATGGACGATTACTAGCTTGTATATTTTTTAACCTTTGATTTAATCTATCTAAATCTTAAACTTATCTATTATTACATAGATAAGAAGTTCAATAATAGGTACCTATACACTCTGTTTTTCTTACTTGTTTTATTTAGTAAATAATCTTAGCATGTCTTTTTATCTTGATTTTTATGAAAATATTCATTAGTTTGTAAAATTCTTAGTATAATATCTTTTAGTATTTATTAATGAAGCAATTGCATTAGAAAGACATGCCAAGATAGTTTACTAAATAAGACAAGTATTGAAAAAACCAGCCAAGTGCGAGTCGGACTCGCACAAAAAGGGTTCCGTACCTCTCAACGACCTGATACCCCATAAAAACTGATTTAATTTACGAGAGTTTAACAAAAGACATCACCGCACAGTGCGCGAAATATGAATTTTGCATGTCTTTCTTACTCAGGTACCACCACATATTTCTATGTTTGTTTTTTTTTTAGTATTTGTCGCTAAACTACATAATATCAACTATAATTTGACCAAGTTTGACGCTGATATATATTATCGTTTTGAAGATAGAGCAGGAACAAACACTTTAAAAAAAGCATGTTTTTTGAGGTTTCTTGTACCAGGCCCCTCAGAAAGTATTGCGAAAAAAAGTTTTTATATATGGGAGACTGGCCAGTTATAATGTTTTTCGAAAATATGATTATTTATAAGTAAAAATAAGTAAGTTCCAATTTCAAAATTTCCCTCCACATTTTTTGCGAGTTAATTCAAAGTATTGTGTCTCACTGAAATATGGATCTGCGCCGGGAACATTTTAGAGCTATGATTTTATACGATTTCAAGTGTCGCCTGAAACCGGATGAATCGTACGATAGACTTCAAATGGCATTCATGAATGAAGGCCCTTCCAAGGCAACCGTGTATCGTTGGTATAACGAATTCAAGCGCGGTCGACCAACTTTGGGGGATGACGAAAGAAGCGGTCGCCCTTTGACGGCTGTTACCGAAGAAAACGTGCTAGCAGTGAAAAATTTAATCCAAGACAATAGGCGAATTACATATCAGGAGATTCAACACATATTGAAGATTGGATCGGGAAGCGTTCACGAGATTCTACACAGCCATCTTCGCGTGAGGAGGATAGTATCACGCTGGGTGCCGCACAACCTCACCGATGCTCAGAAGCAGGCCCGGGTGGAATGGTGCCGTGATATGCTTAACAAATTTGAAGCAGGCTCGTCTCGGCGTGTTTACGACATCGTTACAGGTGATGAGTCCTGGATTTATCAATACGACCCAGAAACCAAGCGCCAGTCGACTGTTTGGGTGTTTCAAAATGAGCCAACGCCTACCAAAGTGAAGCGATCTAGAAGCGGGGGTAAGATTTTGATCGCTAGCTTTTTTAATTTGACTGGCCACTTGGTATCAATTCCCTTACGGGATCAAAGAAGCATTAATGCCGAATGGTATACTACCAAATGTTTGCCAGAAGTTTTCTCTGTTATAAGCAACAAGCGACCAAACACAGGGCTCCGCGGGCTACTGCTCCACCACGACAATGCACCTGCGCACACCGCACTCAAAACGAGGGACTTCCTGGACAGCACGCCAGTCAAACTCCTGGGTCACCCTCCTTACAGCCCTGATCTAGCACCGTGTGACTTCTTTTTATTCCCAAAAATAAAAAATCAGCTCAAAGGGATACAATTTTCGTCGCCGGAAGATGCGCTGGCTGCGTTCGAGCAGGCTGTAAACGAGGTGTCTGCGGCGGACTGGAAAAAGTGTTTTGAAAACTGGTTTAGGCGCATGAATCTTTGTATAGAGGCTGGTGGAAAGTACTTTGAAAAGATTTGATAAAAATATATGTACGTATAGAACAATTTTTTTTAGTTTCGCAAAACTTTCTGAGTGTCCCACGTATGTGGACCCCCTTTGGTTTTAGACTTTTTTTGTTTTTAGTATTTGTCGTGATACATCTTATAGCAACACATATTCTGAGAAAATTTCAACCGGTTACCTATTACCGTTTAAAAGATACAGCCCTGTGACAGACAGACTGACGGACGGACGGACGGACAGCGTAGCAAGAGTAATAGGGTCCCGTTTGGCACCTTTCGGCTACGGAATCCTAAAAAAGAGTGAAGGTTGTATTTTTAAAAAAATATTTATTAACCTATTAAGCGGATAACGGATAATCCGAAACATGAAACACAATGAAAATTGGCCAAATTTCAACTCCATAGAACTTTCAGTCTTCAAGTAAAATGGCTATAACAAACAGTCGGATAGACGGACGGTCAGACGGAGGGACATGACAAAATTATATGGGTTCCTTGTTTGACAAAAAATCGTAAAAAAAAAAGGAAATCAATTTAGATTAATTAAATTAGACACATAAAGATGTTTAGAAATAAATAGCTTCTTGGAAACGCCGTAAGAAAGTGTTCCGCAAATAAGTTATTCTATTACCAACGAAACACGTGTAGACATTTCACAGTACCTAATTCCTGATTATTTTATTATTTTTAACGCATTTATTTTGGTATTTTAATTTCAATACCACGAGCAGTGTTCACGATAGCTTAGTGGCCACCTGGCTTGCAGGTTCGAATCCTGCTCGTGAGAGATTTTTTCTTTCCACAATTTAAATCGTTAGTAATTCCTGACTTTTAATCTTGATAAATCAGCTTATGAATTATTTTAAGCTAAGCTATAAGCTTATGAATATAAATTCACTACTAGTGAAAAGCAAATTGTGGCGATGAAAAAAGTCTGTTTAAGTAAATGGTCCCGATAATATAGGGTTATTTTTAGGGATGATTGTGCTTGTATGATTAACTTTTTTTAAGATCCCAACTTCGAATTAGAAAAATAAAAACTGACTAAAGATTTAAATTGAGAAAAGAAAAAAAAAAAAAAAAGACGTACCATAAAAATAATAAAATAAAAATAAAAAAGCTTTTTATAAATAACATGACATTTTGGTCATTGACCATACACATCTATAACCATCCAGCCCAATAAATTTTGTCAACTAGCTGAGGCAACATTTTGTCAACTACTGCAATCAGGCCTAATCTGTCAAAAACCAGGCCATGGGACTGCAGCTTAAGTAATTAAAACTGATTTGAAGTTTTCAAGAGGCGAATATTGGCAACCTACATCAATCTTATTACACTGACGTGTTAATAGATATCAATCGCCTGTTATGAGGCGTCTATTGGGCTGTAACGTTTTATAGGAGGTCCTCCTTTGAACTTAGATTAGTATTGGCCATAGTAACACAAATTCTAACAGAAAATTTTAGCTGACTACATAACAGTAAAAGGATACAGCCCCGTAATAGACAGATGGACAGACGGCGCGGCGTAGGCATATTAATAATCCTCTTGGCACCCTCTGGCTACAGAACCCTAAAAAATAACATGACACAACTAATTGTTTAACAAGCGTCCGTTTTATAATACGGTCTTAGATTCCAAATATCCGGTCCTTGCAATAATCCTAGGATTGTCGCAAAGATCTGATTTATTCGATTATCCTACGACATGTATATGACTCGTACTTTCGGTGTATATTCCGCCTTACAAAAGCATAATATCTTCTACAAAATCATACAAAAATAAGCTTTAATCACGATTGTTATGAACAGATTTCAATGAAACTAATAGCCGTATCCATTTGAGCAGGTATTACCCAAAAACTTTCAGACTCAGCACCTAGCATTCCACCTGGAGTTTGCTCGATAAATCTTCCTTAACGTAATTTAAATCCACTTATATCAGGAACATTACTTGCAATATAACTTCGGGAGTGCACGCCCATTCCGTGTCGGGCAACCTATAACAACCTACAGAAACCTAACGTGACTCAATAAAAGTACCACCGCAAATTGATATTCCACTTACCCAAAACTATTAGCAAATTTAAGCTTTATAACCAAGTAAATAAGACGTAAAACTTCTTAACGATGTCATAATTTCAATCATCAAATTTTATTGGTAGCCTGTAAAATACTTTATTATAACTTGAGTGTGAAACGTTAAAACTGAATATTTTTATGAGCGAGTATAAATTTCTAATTGTTCTAAATTAAAGAAACAGATTAATTATTGAAATTGCTGTGTTTCCGCTGGAACAAAATATATTAAATTTTTGTCATAACTACTACAAAACTGTGATTGTCTTTTTGTTAGTTTGTTAGAGTATCACGCAAAAACGACTGAACTGAGTTGGATGAAATTTGATACACACAGATAGACCAGGAATAAAATTGAGTTACTTTACTTTATTTTTAAACCACAGGTGCGAAGCCACGGGCATAGACTAGTCAGCATATAAAATTATAAAATATTCGCTACTGAATAATAACTGTTATAATTACCGCTAAATTTAAAATTAATTATTATTTTTCTTTATGAAGGCACGTAATTTTGTTTCCAATTATAGTTTAATGGTTTTATCTGTTTAAAATCTTTTTGATATTTTAATAGCGTTAATTAATTACAGTGTAATATAAATGACGTAATGAGTCCTTTATTACAAAAAGTATGACAAATGTTTTAAACGTAGAATTTCGGTATAACCACATTATTGTAATCCATAAAACGGGGCTACCTACCTATAAGGGTTCTCATGGCAGTTGTGTTCAGCCGCATCTCCGCCCCCTTTTATGGATTACAATAATGCCCCCTAGCCAAGTTGACAATCTACAATCGTCAACGCTAATAAAAAACAATCAAAATGTATGGGAATGACATAATTATCTCAACGAAAAAGTCATTCGTTTAGATTTTTATTTTATTTTATTTTATCCTATCATCTAAATAAATAAATAAATATTTTTGGGACATTTTTACACAGCACCATCTAGTCCCAAACTAAGCAGAGCTTGTAATATAGGTACTAGACAATGGATATAATACTTATATACTTTTCTTTTGTAAATACATACTTATAATACATAAGAAACACCCAGACCAACACAAACACTTATGTTCATCACATTAATGTTTGTGTTCTGTGGGAATCGAACCCACGACCTCGTGATCAGCAGTCCCACACTCGAACCACTAGACCACAGAGGTCGTCAAAGATATGTCATTTCCATACATTTTGATGGTTTTCTATAGCGTTGACGATTGTAGATTGTCAACTTGGCTAGGGGAGCTGGTTAGACTGGAAGCCGGCCCGAATATAGTTGGGAAATGGCTCAATACTTCAATAAAAGATAAAAGTTCTAATCATAATATGAACTGTTTTCTTCTGCCTTCCCAATTATGTTGGGGTCATCTTCCAGTCCATCCAGACTCGGCTGAACATCAGTATTTTATACGGAGCGACTGCCATCAGATCTCCGTAACCCAGGTACTAGGGTACCTACATCCTTAGGCTAGACTATACAGTTGTTAAACATTCAGGCTTCGGACTACCCGTAACGACTGCACGGAGGGGTAAAACTCCACAATATACGACATAATAAAATTATTAGTGATGTATCTAAGTTGTTAAAAAAATTAAGTTTGTACGAGACCAAAAGCACAGAATATCTAATAGTACTAACGTACAGAACGGCCACTCGCCGCCCCCCGCTGATTTAAGATTCCTCGCCCACGCCCCGCACGCACCCGCAGTCTGACGGCAATTGGACTGCAATATTGAAATGGATGTCAATCGCCTGTCACTATACAAGCACGCCATCTCTGAGAACTACTGAGAAGCGCTTGGAACACAGTCGGCATTACGAGCGTAATCTTGTGTATGTAAGTGGTGCTAGCATTTATATTGTATTGAGTGTTTGTGGTATGTCAAAAGCTTGCTAAGTACGTGTTTCATTAAAATATCACTTTAAATTCAGAATAAAAGATAATGATTATTTTTCCGAAGTTTATTGGAACGCTCTGCGTACAACGCGATGAATTCCGGGAACCTAACAACTTTGTGTATTTTCTCTTTCAACAAAGCAAAGCCTAATAAAAAGTCCAAAACTTAAACATCAACTTTTCTCGTTAAAAGTTTCTAAGTGAATAATAAAATAGACCTTTTTATTGGTGACGCGTCAAATTTACGTTTGATTGAGAAGGAGACATAACTTTTTTCCATTTGAATTATTTTTAGGTCGCTGTGTCCCTGGCGGACCGCTGTGGGAATCAATTTGCATAATTATCGAGTTTTAATTAGAGACAGTGTAAATTATATGCGCTAATAGAAAGTTTATTTAATTCAGTGAAAATCCAGCTGATGTGGAAATGAAAACAGTTACTAGCCAAGTATACCACGCGAATTAAGAACGTTTAAGAATTCAGTATTTTTGTAACTAATTAAATTATGGTCATCAATATTAAAGAAAGAAAGAAGAAACAATTAACTGACACAACTAATAGTGGCACATTGTTAAAATAACCTCCTCCCTTTTTTGAAGTCGGTTGAAATGAGTAAAAGATCATATATGAAAACAAAAATACACACATGAAATCAAAAACTAATACGCAACAGGAAAAAAACACAGAGGAAAAAAAACTAAATAATTAGATGATGAAAAAGTTTTTCTTTGTACCATTTTTTTAAATCGAAACTCGAAAGTGAGTTAATATTGCATTGTCATCCAGTTTTGAGCGATGTCTAAAGTTTCAAGTCTAGCTCATCGGGAAGTTAGTTTATAATCGATTACAAAAATTGTACCGAACATACATGATTGAAAGCGAGTTAATAAAAAACGTGGTAACGTGGTAAAATCGTTTTCGTTTCGTTTCTAGGATTCCGTACCTCAAAAGGAAAAACCGGAACCCTTATAGGATAATTTTGTAGTCCGTCTGTCTGACTGTCTGTCCGTCTGTCAAGACTTTTTTGACATTATACAGCTGTCAATGAGTTTACTGAAAAATCACGGGTCGTGTTTCAGAGTGTGTTGTGGCAAATACCACGTGTGTGTATGCGTTGTGTGTGTTGTGTTGCGATTAACGTAATCACCATATTTGTTAAAACGATCGGTGATCACGGTATATAGACGAAGATGCTGCTGGCATTCCTTTTGATATAACCCGATAAAATTGCCTTTTACTTTACCCACGATAAGGCACCTTACAGACGACCGTGACGTTCTTTTAGAGCGACCAAGAACTTCTTTTACTTGACATTCTTCTTGCGCTTTCCGCACATATTGATGTGGAAATAGAGCTCCTTGTGGAATCACAACTCTTCCAGAGAAGTACTACCAACGTACCTAGTTTTGCAGCCAAACAGTGATGCTTGCACTGCTGTGCTGTGCTGTGTTGGTACGAAAGGTACGGGTGCCAGTGACATTACAATCACATGAGACTTTTCATAATTATTTGGGTCTCAGTTTGGCAAACGCGGTTTGCAATACCATTGAAGCAACAGCCTAGGCAGTATTGTAGTTTTTATGGGCGCTTATCGTTACGTCAGGTGGGCCTTTAGCTCGTTTCAGCTTATAATAATAAAACGTTCTCAATCGCTCAAAAACAACGTAGTCTGTTCGGCACCTTACAATAGGATTGACTCATTCTTTACCGAAAGTCTCACATTATGGTTCTTATTTACGACCAAAAATACAGTAGATTTAAAACATCCCTTTAACATTCTCTTCATAATGAAAAATAATGTGACGGTACTACTGAAAGGGTATAATGTACGGCCCGGAAGTTTTAGGGGAATCGCGTGACGGGAGTTCAATGACCGATTAGGTGAATCGTGTGCTGTCATAGTTTGTGTAGTGTTCTTACTTTATGAGGGGAGCGGGGTGTATTATTGTGTTGGACTTGAAAGGATTGTAATGTTCATGATGTAATAGGTGTCAGCCTTCAAAATGATAAAAGTGACTTAATTTTTGGGGCGCTGTGTTGTAACAATTAAGTGAGTGCTAAGTTCTTGGGCTAACTAATAAACAATAATGTCGTCCCGGTCACCTTTCGGTCACGGCGGCCAATCTCAGCGGCGACTAGCTATCTGAGCGAGACATAGTGCGCAAATACATTTACTTAATATGCACTCTCTATTCCCTCACTCTCTTAATCCGATGGGACGGCAATCCGACACGACCGGAGAGAGATCAGGCGCAATACTGACTTATATGATCCCCAAGGCACGGGGATGTAGCACCTCAACTGGGTTGATCTTAACTGCCTCGTTGGTCTTGTGGTTGAAAGCGTGACTGCTAAGCGTGAGGTCTTGGGTTCGGGTCAACAGGTCGGACAAAAAGTACTATTGGGATTTTTCTGTCAAAAAAAAAACACAGTTACTCTCGGTTACTATCTCAGTTTCCCAGAGTCAGGAAGTTGGTGGGCTAACTAATAGTATGTGCTAGAAAACTCTTTTGGTATTCAGATATAATATTTATTTACTAAAACTGTTCCATCCCAAAGTTGAGTAAAATTCTCTGATATAATACTTTACAAAACGACCTCTGTTAGATTTAGTGACTGTGAAATAAAGCTATACGTATACTAGTTTTTCCAAGAAAAAAAATACGAAAACCAAATTATCAAAGGTAATTAGTAGGTACCCCGAAAATAATTCTTATATATTTTGTAGGCAAATATGAGATTAGAAAATAATATCGTCTAGGCTCTAGCGTTATATGAATAAGACTGCGATAGCGAAAACTCCCACAAATGAAACAGAAAACATACAAAACCAAAGAAATATTCCGCACATTTTCCCCATTCCTTAGAAACGCCTGTAATTCAGAAACGACTCCTTTATATGTGGGAAACGAGTCTATAATATTACTCGGCTCACCCAATTACGAACATAAAACGGCAATCTCAGATAATATATCTGAAACTTTATTGTTTCCCCGAAACAGATCAACATTAGAATAAAAGTAGACTTTAGCCTAGATCTCAGCGTAGACGGTATTACTCGAGCGAGAAATGTCGGAAATCTTGAAAGCTTCCGATCCCTACACGAAAGCCCCGAGCTGGCTGTTCACGATCGCGACATTCGGCATGAAGCCAAACGACTAAAGCAGAACGGATGGACGCCAGTTTTGTACCCCAAACGCGGTCATTCCAAATGATTCAGAGGCAAGGACGTCCACGGCAATGTATTCAAATACATTTTTTTTTATTTCGATTAAGCATTTACATGCATCTTTAAAACATTAAGGTGAATGCTACAGGGTAGCCCGCGAAATTCAAATTTTTCGGCGATTTTTGCTAATTGTAGCTTTATTTTGCATAGTATATCGGTCAAAATATAATTGGCGAAAATTGTAACAATATATCTAAGGAATAATACTCATAAAAAATATTAACCTAGCTCTATAAGCTCTACAAGCTCAAAAATCGATAATTTGATCGTAAATTAATATTATCGAGCTAGTACAGCTAATAGAGCTACGTTAATATTTTTTATGAGTATTATTTAGTAGATATATTCTTATTATTTCCGCCAATCATATTTTGACCGATATACAACGCGAAATAAAGCTACAATTTGCCAAAAACGCCAAAAATTTTGAATTTCGCGGACTACCCTGTAGCATTCACCTTAAGAATCTAGTTGCACTATGGAGAAGAGCCGGCAAGAAACTCCATGGATATACTCTTTTCAGTTAATTTATGGTACAATGATTTGTTACATAATTTGGAAAGAATTGTGTGACAATGTAGGTTAATGAGTGAGGCAAATACACAAAAAAAAACTACTGAATTAATAATAATATTATGTTTAGAGCCTAAACATAATATTATAATAAAATCACAATGTTAAAAAGTATTAAATGTTTTTTTACACAAATGTCAGATTGTAGAAAAAAGCGTAAAAAAGAACGGTACGTATCTCAAGACATCAGATCTTCGACTGGAAAGAAAGGAAATGAATGTGAGTTTCCAGATTCACGGACAGTGTGGCGTGATGCCAAATGGCGCGACGTAGTGGTTTGGTGGGCCCGGAAAATTCGTGAGTTGTCATCGCACCAAAATTTGACATGAGTATTTGACACTCACGAATTTTTTTTTTTCTAAATCTTTTGTCTCCACACCAAACGGCGCCATCGTGAGTGGCCAGCTTAAGAACGCCTCCAATCTGACTGAGTGCTCTAGCGGGTCCATATTGCCTCCCAATGACTGGCTCTTTCTATATATAATTTTGAATGTGAATTTCTCCGTAGATATTCAAGCCAATTTTGAGGAGAAAAGAAAGTACGGAACCTTATTGACTTACGTCGTACGCGGGGTATCGGCTTTATATTTTATAATGCTTATTAAAAGTGAAATTTTCTACCTCAGGTTGGATCTTGTTAGACGTAATGTATGTTAATTTATGAGTTTAAAAATAAAATGGGATATACGAAAATGTGATTAATTTGTACATGTGCTTTTTCTTCATTTCTACACATACATGGCAAAAAAAATCAAAAAGCTGATAACTAGCAACATACTTTACAAATGGTTATTAATTGTGAAACGTGTTGACTGTATTGAAGGATATACATAGAAATCTGTAATATTTAGATTTCTATGGGGTATAGTATAAAAACTTGCTATAATATACTTTTCTCTCACATGCTCGGAAATTGGTTCATTATTGAAAAAAAAAAGAATACATCAATCGGCTCTTTTCCGTACGCAACGAAATAACAGGCCGGTAATATCCAACACGACAATAATAAAAATTGCTGGTCAGTTTTTCGTTTTTAAATTATGCTACAGAGGTTTTTAAGTACACACTTTAAATTAGGTGTTTTTTGGTACAAAATATTTATCATTATAAAGGCTGAATGCGCATTTATTTTTTCAAAACTTTGAAAATAGAACAAGAACTGCGGGTGGACGAATTGGCATGAATGAAAATTAGATACTCTTTTTGTGTATTGTTTCCTCGCAAATGAGAGAAAAGTACTATAAAAGTCTCGGACAAAATAAGAATTAACCGCCTCGAAAGAAAAAAATAAAAATACTATAGTATTATATTATCTGTGGTTAAAAAGGACTCGGCTAGCACCCCGTCCTTTTAAAATAATTTCCAATATTACTCGGCCGTAAATTGCTTCATTTCAGGCCTCGACAATAATGTACTATTCACAAAAAATTGACAATTAAAAAATGCAAAAAAAAACTTGCATTTTGATGTTGAAATGCACCATTTTTGTAGATTTTTTTACGGGTCGTACTTTTTGCACGAAATTTTAAGCGTGTTCTAATGGAGTTTACCATAAATTTGTTTTGAATTTTATAGAGAAATTCAGGGTACTTTCTCTTATAGCACCTAATAATTCTTTAGTCCAAATTCACTTTAGCGGGTTTTAATTATTATACCCCTCTAATTTGTGTTACGACTTTAACATAATACACGGTTAAAAGAGCAATAAGAAAGAAGTTAACCAGCACATGAAGCGAAACAGGTGTCAGGATCGTAGTAGGTGGAAATCCATAGTCTCTGCCTACCCCAATGGTAAACGGTCATTTTCATCATCATCATCATTTCAGCCGAAAGACGTCCATTGCTGGACATAAGCCTCCCCAAAGCATCGCCACAATGACTTGTCTTGCACTTTCCGCATCCAGCGGATTCCCGCGACCTTCACCAGGTCGTCGGTCCACCTTGTGGGGGGCCTACCCACGCTGCACCTTTTAGTACGTGGTCGCCACTCTAGAACTTTACTGCCCGTTCGGCCATCGGTTCTGCGAGCAATGTGCCCCGCCAACTGCCACTAAGTTTGGCAATAGGTATATAGCGATTTATGTATGAGTAATTAGCACATGCATATTTGCTCCAAACCTGGGTGTTTATGCATGGTAGATTTGTCTGTATTCGCACTTATGAAAGGTAGAAATATCAAGTGTGGGGTATCTTTATTAAATACAAACCGTTTTGTGTAATCGAGAAGAAAATATTTACACTTGGTGAGCTTCATAAAAATCCACCAGAACAATAAAATTGTAACAAGGAAATTCTATTTCCGTTATACTTTTTTTTGATCGTCATCATTGTAATCTTTCTCGTGTCATTTCGGAATCCGTGCAAACACGTATATGTGGCATTGTTAAGAAAATTAATAAAAACGAGTCAATAAGGAATTCAGAGAAAAATATATTGTGTTCATATCGCCATGGGAACGTTCTCTAAGTGGGAAAAGATATGATAAAAGCAGTATATTGTAATATTGGGTAGTATGCTTCTGATTGTACTTAGGAGATATAGTTGCCATACACTCACGCCACATACACACGGAAACGACTGACGAGCGTCTGTCTTCCTCCCTGATTCCCTCCACAGCTTCCTTTTGCAAGATGACTTCATCGCAGTAAGACATGACTGCCTGCAGAATCCAACGTGCCCAGAACTACCCAACTTGAAACCTGCAGAGCAATTGTCAATTTTGACGTTTGAATCCGGAAAAATTATACAATTCGAATTGCGTAACTACAAAACTATTGATTACGATGTCGGAGGGATTCATTATAAAATTGAATGAAAGGTAAAGTTTAAAGAGGAATGATATTGTTTAAATAGGAATAAGGGAAGCAAAAATGACAAGTAGATGTCTGTCGTATAAATGTTTACAGAGCGTATATTATGTCATTTACTTCATAATGAAGTCCCTCTATATCGTTACACAATTCCAATGTTTGATTGCGATGTTATCAACATCGTCTTCAATTTTACATCAAAATGAAACTGTCAAATGAGTTACGCAATTGCCCTGCTGCTTCAAAACACTTCAAACTCTGAAAGATGTATAGTACTGGCGATGATAAACATAGATTATATTAGTGACACCTTTTTTCTGTCTCCGAGCCTTTTCCCGTCAGTTTTCAGTCTAACCAGATGCGGCTGAATATCAGTATCTTACACGCAGTGACTGCCATTAGACCTCTGCAACCCAGTTACTGGGTAATACCGACATCCAAAAGTTAGATTTATATTAATAACACCTGTGTTGGTAAAACTTCTGCCATTTTCTCAAACAATAATAATATGATAAGTACTCCCAGAGATAGTTGGACAATAGTCATATTTGGGATTCAAATTAAATATCCCTACCAATATATCATTCCCTTCGGGAGGGATTTACGATTTCATTTCGTCGGCTTATTGACTACGTCGGGTTATTAAATAAGGTCACTGGGCCTTAATCCTACTCTGAACTACTGTACCGGGTATTTGTTAATAGAGGCAATGCTGAAAGACTTTTTGTGTGAATTTCCTGGAATTTCTATTTGGATGGAAGTGAGAGCGAATTATTATATTGTGCGAAAAGGCTGAGAGTATTTGATTGAACTGTTCCGTTGGTGCTTTATTGTAAAATAATAATAAATAATAAATTGTTTATTGGAATAAAACTGGTAAAAAAATAGTAATAACGGCTGCCGAATTTCGTAACTCACTCGCGATCGCAATCAATAGGATTTCATTCATCATTGCTCCGTGTGTTTTGACAATTCGTCGTATTGGCAACTATGTACCACGCAATGAATATTGTTATCATTTCAAAATGAAAGCTAGTAATGTCAATGTCAATGCATTACACAATTACCCCACTGGACTCTAGAGCTGGGCATTATACTCGTGTTACAGGGGTCAGTGACTTCTTCCTGCAAAGTTACAACTTGAAAAAGAATGAAAGAAAAATGATTTATTGCCCACAAAACCATAAATTTGCAAGGTTTTCGGTGTTGAAGTACAACACAAATATGCTAGTTTGTACTTATACGTACTAGAATTTCAGAATTAATTAATTCAGTAGTAATTAATATTATGTAAAATTTTGTCATAAAACACCTACATCTACCGCATGTCTTGTTGTGGCTGTTGTGTGTCTTATATAATTACTACACGTAAAATAATTAACATAACATAAAATCACGCCTGTATTTCCCCGAAGGGGTAGGCAGAGGTGTATAGCACACCCACATTTCGCCAGTTATGTTATAGTCCCATGTAATAGGGGGCGAGCCTATTGCTATTAACAGGGCACAAATCCAGACTCCGGGCTGCTACTGAGAATAATTAAGTAATATATATATCGTTATATTTTATTGTAAAAAAATGTTGCCAAGTTTTCATTCATTCATTACTACAGTTGAATTATTTCATGAGTTTAAAGCAGACATTTCGCCATTTACGTCCAAAACTAATAAACTATCATCCACTATTCATCCTATTTGAGATAAAAGCACCATACAACTTATGTCAAATTTTAATTGTAGCAAATTATTATAAGTCGTTGTTTGATAGATTAGGTTAATAATTTTGGCCATAAGTCGTCGTTTAAAACCACATTTTCTGTATAAAATAAAGACCCTATTACATTCACATTTTTAAAAGCATCTACCTATGAGCAGAAAAAATACTTGCTTTAAAACGTTTATTCCCCCGACGCCATTACGAGAGTAGCAGCAAACTGTAAAAAAATAAGTTGTTACAAAAACCGATGCTTTCGGCGGCATGTTATTGAGAGTATCGTCAGTTTCGTCACGAACCCATTACTGATTCCGTTGAGGTCCCGGCTTAAGTACCTCTGAGAAAGACTTTACTACTCGATCCCGAGTTTAAGTTTCAGCATCCCATGTTTTCTACGTACCCTTTTATATTAACGTTTCATAAATTTGGAACATCAAACCTGTGTTTGTGATACTTGTTTTGAATTTGCTAATCAGATTAACTCAATACATTATTATTATTATTATTTCAAGTAACCAGAACTCATGGGGTTAGTATTATTATGTATTTCTTCTTCTATCGTGTTGACATGAGTTACATAATGATAATAGCTCATGTCATGGTAAAAAGATTAGCCAGTCAGCAGGTTGGTAGCGGGGCTGACAGCCCAGAGTGCGCCGGATGATTAATTAAATGTCATCGCTCGTGGAGGCTCTTTTAATGCATCCTAATTCTTTACTTAAAAACTATATTAGTAGTAATATAATTCAATATAAAATTATAAATTACTAACAAAAATTTCAGAATTCCAAAAGAAATAATGGAGCAACAATTCATATACGGCAATCTAACCTGCCTGCAATCGTGCCCAGGATGCTATTGGAGCTGGCCTGCACCCAGCGCACTATAGAACACACACAAACAAGACTGACTTATAAAAAATACATTCAATTATCACATAGAAAAAAAACATAACTCTCTTTCTGGCGCAGTCGGATAAAAAAACCATAATCTTAGCATTGTAGAAGCAGCAAAATTTACAGTTGTGGTCTTGCATCGTATGGAAGTTAGAATGTCATGGTACTGACAGTGTCATGGTTTTAAAGCAAAGCTTCTATAGCGTCATAGGGTGCTAGGCCGCCGGGAAACGTGTCGGCATCACCGTTAACTTTTCCCTCTATTAGCGTACGGCTACACTACTGTTATGAGCACACAGACAAAGTTCTGCGCGCGTACCGGTACGTTCTATCCGCTATTGCTTCAAAAGTTCGCATCTGTCAAGTGTTCCCAAACGCCTCTTGTTTCCTTTCTATGTGGTTCTAGCTGCTCAATTTTTGTTTTGTTATATTCATAGGCTTTCCAGTACGCGGTCGCCACTCCAGAACTTTACTGCCCCATCGGCCATCCGTTCTGCGAGCAATGTGCCCCGCCCACTGCCACTTAATTTTGGCAATTCTTTCGGCTATGTCGGTTACTTTCGTTCTCCGTGGGTAGGCCCCCCACAAGGTGGGCCGACGACTTGGTGAAGGTTGCGGGAATCCGCTGGATGTGGAAGGCGCAGTACCGGTCGTTGTGGCGGAGCTTGGGGGAGGCTTATGTCCAGCAGTGGACGTCTTTCAGCTGAAATGAATGAATGATGAATGAATATTCATAGGCTTAAGCAGGCCTCTTTTTCTTCTTAATTCCAGCCCCAAATTGCACCATCATACATATTTATCAACATATTTAGTTCAGTAATGCCCAAACTTCTTACCAACTTCGCCGTCGACTTAACCGAAAATCTGCGGACGTTTGTTGGAGATAAAAAAAAACTTCTGCTCGTATTAAAATAATAAATACGGCGAGTAACGAAACTCGACTAAAGTTATAAGATTTATTTGCACCATTAATTATTTGCTTGCCCGGAGACATAGCGTAATTATATCGTTGAGGCAAAGTGAAATCCTACGCCTGTGACAACAACCAAGGTGTAAACTTTTGCAGGCTTTTGTTTTAATCGGATCCGATATTTTTATTATTTTACAATTTTATTTTATTATTATTTTATTATTTTAACGCATTTTACGCATGCGAAGCGAATTCTAAAGATATAAATTGTGGAAAGAAAAAATCGCTCACGAGCAGGATTCGAACCTGCGACTCCTGGCTCTGTATTTTATATCTTTATTTTATTATTGCATAAATTATTTTATTAATAGCCTGTACTGTCCAATTGCAGGGTAAAGACCCCCCTAATCTTCTTCTACGTCTCTCTATCTGTGACTATTAAGGACCAGTTTTTTTGGAACGGGTTCAGTTAATTTGGATTTTTAGTACCTACAAACATTTCTTGAAGGATGTTTTAGTTTTCTATTTTGGTTTTGATATATTTTTTTTGTGTCAATATGTCACAGATTGCTCTGTATAATTTAATTTAATTGCCTGTTAAATGGGTGAAAAGTTTGCATGCCGTAAGGTAGAATGTACTGGGACTTATTATGTGTTTTCAACTAATGTAGCTACCTACATTGAACGCAAAAAAGACGATGATTGATTGATTTAATGACTTCAAAGTTTAACACAAATAAACAACGATGGGTTTTGACACTGAATTCTTGGCATGTCCCAAAAAAAGTTTAAAATGTTCCAGAATAGGATCAGACAAATGGTTTTTTTTCTGGTTGTATCAAAATATTATAAATAAAAAATAATACGATATTCTCTCTATCATTGAATCCGGTGCTTGAAAGCGAGCCGTTCGCTCTCGAGATGGACTGCAATTCAAATAAAAACGTCATTATAAAACATTCAGGCCGACAATTTGGAAGCCTCGTACTTTAAAAATAAATGAGGTTAATTAATCGAGGGATTATCCCGGGTTCCATTAAAATATATTTCGCGAAATTTCTATAACACATCGTCATTATACAGGGGTGGGCAACGTGTGGTGAAATAATGAAAATTGTTTAATTACTGAGGCCCCGAGCGGCCCGCGTTTCGTGTGTCGCGTTGAGTAGTTTCGGTACATTCAAGAGTTTTCGGGTCGAGTGCTTTTGCATGTTGCACGTGAGTAGGTTTTAACAAAATGGATGCCTATGTGTCGGTCGTAAATCTTAAAATGGCGGTTCCCTGGACGCGCTATCAGTAACCTGGGACTGCCAAAAAGGTCGCATTGTAGCGGCCGAATGTTAACAAGTTGTCATTGGTGGCATTTTTTTTTCGATCATTGGTTGTGTCTACCGAAGGGTTGTTTGACAATATTTAAAGTTATTTTTATTATTTTTAACGCATTTTACGCATGCGAAGCGAAATCTAAAGATTTAAATTGTGGAAAGAAAAAATCGCTCACGAGCAGGATTCGAACCTGCGACTCCTGGCCCAGTACGCCAGTGCTTTAGCCACTAAGCTACCGTGAACACTGCTCGTGGTATCGAAATTCACATCCACTTGGTACATCTTTGGGTGACCACGAGCAGTGTTCACGGTAGCTTAGTGGCTAAAGCACTGGCGTACTGAGCCAGGAGTCGCAGGTTCGAATCCTGCTCGTGAGCGATTTTTTCTTTCCACAATTTAAATCGTTAATATTTAAAGTTTTATCCACAAAGTTACTACTCAGTATAAAAATGTCTTTGGTTTTATTTGTGTTTATTTTACCGCATAACTTTCAATCATAGAAATCTGAATAATAATGTAATAGAAATGTTATCTACCGTCTTGCGTGTTGCTGGTTCACCGCTACCAACACATAAATACGCAATTACGCCCACTATGTTTCTGGCATTCAATGCAAAATAAATGAAGCCAAAAAAAATCCTCTGTAAGATTTGCTGCAAAATACAATTTTAGTGACTCCGCGTCCAAAATAGCACTGATGATCAAGCAAATGGTTCAAGCATTGGTGTCCTACGAGACACCTGCACGCGGCGACAAGTTTACGCGCCTTTAGCACTTCTATTACCTTATTATTTAGATTTCTATGCTTTCAATTCAATCTCTGGGTATACTGAAAAGTGGAAAAACAGAAAAAAGGACCGGGGATCAGGAATACTTTTGTGTTATTTTCATCCGCTTTCGAAAAAAAAAAGTAATTGTTTTAAGCGATGTGTAATTTATTTACGTAACACAGTGCCATGGATTGGGTGGACGTATTATTTTTCATTCAATATTGATTACATGAGAATAAAATTTCATAATTTTTCAAAGAGATAATTTAATATCAATCAATTTGGTTCACTTTAGAACAAGCTTCAAAATAATATAGTGGTACAAAAAGAATTTGACATTGACCATTTTTAAGGCAATTCGGGACAGAGGTTGATAGTTTTGAAGGCAGCTTGGGACATGTATCTGTCGCATTGGAAGACTGTTTGAAGCCAGACTGTGATCATTATCTTGATCTATGGCAATAAATCACATATTAACACTGATCCTCCAGCCAAAAAAAATATATTTTTTTTTCGTGGTTCCCTTTTAATTCATTATTTTTCATAATTTCAGCCGAAAGACGTCCATTGCTGAACATAGGATTAAGGCGTTTTTTTGTTTTAGTATTTGCCATGGTGGTTAAAAAGATATAGCCACACAGATGAACAGACGGACGGACCGAGAGATGGCGCAGGTTTAGTTACAGGGTCCCGTAAGCACCCTTTGGGTATGGAACCCTGAAAAGTTCAATCTCAAATCTAAACAACCCCAATCTAACTCATCAGGGACACTCAGATAACAACTACTCATAACTCCATACCACCAAACGAGACTCAAACAAAATCGCGCACCGTAAAATTGTATTTTAAAATTCTCGCAAACGAATTCCACGCCTGAGTTGCCACGAATCTGTTGGTGCACTGACCAATATATCATACAGTTTTGACAAACTGCATTGTATTTTTTTCCTATGGACAGTGGACATGGTTCGTTAACCTCTGTACTATTGCGTCCGTGTGAAATTGGTAAACTTGGACCACATATTCTGTGTTTTGGTACATAAGCTCGTCTAACTTATGTGGTAGTTTGTATTATTTTTGTTTGTTTTGGATCCTACTTTTTCAATATGTGCTAGCAAAAGCGTTTCTGTTGCTCGGGTGATCGACCTTTATTTATTTAAACTTCATGCGACATGTGTACATAGGCGGACTTAATGCCTTAGGCATTCTCTTCCAGTCAATCTTAGGGTGATATAAAGATGACAAGGCAACCTGACCTTTCATCAAATTATAGCAACTATTGGCTCTTGCTATATCATAACTTCAGCCGTAACATAAAAATCCTCAAAAGTAAAAAAAAAACATTGAGTTGGGATCTGCTAAATGTGCTACAATTTTGGTATTGTAAACAAACAAACCGTGTTAGGTGGTCTAATGCGCTCTCGGAATCATATGGGTTGGAGTGCGGGGTGAGACAGGGTGGTTTGACGTCTCCAAGGCTCTTCAACCTATACATTAACGACCTAATAGACGAGCTCAGCAGCATGCGTTTCGGATGCAGGGTGAATGGTGTTAGTGTTAACAACATCAGCTATGCGGACGACATGGTGCTGCTGGGCCCGTCGCCGGGGGCGATCACTGAGATGCTCAAAGTATGTGAGGCTTACGCTGCTACACATGGACTGGTCTACAATGCCAAAAAATGAGAATACATGGTTTTTGGGGCTGCTGGTAAAGGTCGGGAAAATGCACTCGAACTTACTGTAAACGGTACTTCAATACACAGAGTCGCAAAATTTAAATATCTTGGGCATTTTCTTTCTGACGACCTTAGTGACCATGTTGATATGGACAGGGAGCGTAGGGCACTGGCGGTCAGGAGTAATATGTTGGCACGAAGATTTGCTCGGTGTACTGACCAAATAAAAATTACACTGTTTAAAGCGTACTGTCAGAGTTTCTACACCGGTAATCTTTTGGTTGGTCTTTTATTTTTGCGAGCTATGCTTGGAGTTTCTTTGAAGGATAAAATCCGAAACGAGATTATTCGGAGAAGAACCGGAGTGACCGACATAGCTTGTAGGATCAGTAAGCTGAAGTGGCAGTGGGCTGGCCATGTCTTTCGAAGGACCGATGGCCGCTGGAGCAGACCAGTCCTTGAGTGGAGACCGCGAATCGGCAAACGCAGCGTAGGGCGCCCCCCCGCCAGGTGGACCGACGACTTGAAAAACGTGGCTGGGGGGGACTGGATGCGGAAGGCAGAGGACCGAGTGTTGTGGCGCAACTTGGGAGACGCCTATGTCCAGCAGTGGACTGCGATAGGCTGAGTTGATGAATCTTTGGGTCAACTACACGAAAAGATCGTTGGATGTCCTGCGCATCCAATACAATAATGCTTTTAGGATGTTGTTGCGACAGCCTCGTTTTTGCCAGCTATGTTCGCGGTAACTCATACCGATAGGTTTGATGCTATCATCCGCAAAAAAACGGCATCACTACTGGGAAGAATAAGGGGCAGTCCCAACAATATCCTGAAGGCGATAGCAGCAGATACTTGCTCTGCTATGATTAAAAAATGTGTGCATAGAGTGATCACCTAGCTGTCGGGTGATCTATGCAAGAAAATTAAAATATATGTTACTTTATGATGTTACTAATATTAGTATTTAAGTTCATGTCTGTTACTAACAAATTATGTATCTTTTAGTTGTCAGAAATAAAGTATTTGATTTGATTAATACAACGTCTAGAGTGGATGATAAATACAACGTTATTCTTAGTTTATACTAAACCTCTTGAGGGGTCATTGTACTCAACATTATGAACAACTTTTACTATGGGACCGACCCTGAAATCGCGAAAAAAAATCTGCTGTCTCTACATTTGTATTCATATCAATCGACAAAATATAGGGATCAGCCGATTTTTTCGCGATTTCAGGATTAGTCCCATAGTAAAAGTCGATCATAATTATAAGTACAATGACCCCTTAAGAGGTTTAGTATAAACTAGTAAAACTTCTCAGAATGAGGCCTTTTTTTTTTTACTTGGGGAACTCCTCATGGACGCACTCCGCCCGGGGATGGCGGAGCCAGTGTCGGACTCTTACCGACTAAAACCACCACGGTGTTCCTCTTCCAACCATTGGCCGGGGGCGTGGGAAACTTATAGTCGTCCAACCATCCCCGGCAGGTCCCGGCTCGCTACTAGTAGTCGAGCCCCTTCTCCCCGTGCGGCATCATCAGCCGCACCCTTCTCTTGACTGGCGCGCGTGGAACACGACGCGCCACCGTCACGGGCCTTGACTGATCGGGCGGCGGGCTACCCCGAGTCCGCCGCCCGCAGGCCCACTCCTAGGGTGGCTGGAGGTCGGCGTACGCCCTCCTGCGACGCCCGGTCCGTCTCCTGCGGGTGGGGAGAGAGGTCGTTGCCTCTCGAACCCTCTCCGCCGCCTCCTTAGCGAGCATCACCTCCTCGCAAAAGGAGACGACGCCCTCCCAAGCGTTCTCGCTCCCGACCATAGCCAAACCAACGGCCGGAAGCGAGAGAAGCTGGCTATGGTTGAAATGATGAGTTTAGAAAATTTATTTTTTTCTTGTTTAATAGAACAAAGAGCGATATTGGTGTCGATTCTCTTGTTCACGAACTAAACTTATTTTAAACTATCGCTCTCTTTTACTAACAGTACATACAAGAAAGGGATGGCAACCATTTTAGAACTGTCAAATTAGTTTACGTGTTACATTTCTTTGTATTTTAGTGGGCACGTTCCGAGATCACGTCTAAACTTGTATGGAAATTTTAATTTTGTCTAATTTGACAGCTCTTAAATGGTTGCCATCCCTTTCTTGTATCTACTATAAGTAAAAGAGAGCGATAGTTTAAAATAAGTTTAGTTCGTGAACAAGAGAATCGACACCATTGTCTGTTAAATCTCTGATCTGTTAAAGCTTCGCCAACGAATTAGATTTAATTATAATAAAACAAAGTTTAACCGGATTAAATCGCGTATATTATTTAAATTGGTTTCCCTGACGTTTCGAAAGCTTTGCAGCATTTCGTGGTCGCAGGTAGACTAAGATGACAAGCGTCTTTACAAATATTTCTAAAAAAATATTTTAATCTACCGTACAATATTATTAATTGAAATCGTTTCGATGCACGCAGTAATCACTCACAATATCATTATCTTTTACAGTGTTGCATGCTGTTTGGGACTTGATTATTTTTAGGACTGGGTTCCAAACAGGTGGTAGCTGCCAACCATCTTCTCTATTAAAATTAGGATGTTTTTTTAATTTCAATAGCCTCACGGAGCATTCTAGGTACATATCGGTTTTCCTTCGCCAGAACTTGTGGTTTATCAAATCGAAGAAAATGGTTGGGTTTGTCTAGGGCATGTTCACACACTGCAGACTTTGTGGAGCGTCTGTTCTTGACGTCAGCTATATGTTTTTTTAATTCTAGTGGCTATACTACGCTTTGTTTGCCCTATGTATGATAACCCACAATCACAATCAATCTTGTAGACCCCTGCATCTTGTAAGGGAATGTGATATTTCACCGGTCTGAGGAGTTGGCTGATCTTTCTTTGGGGCTTGAAATAGGTTTTGATAGAAGCACGCTTCAAGATATGACCAATTCTGTCGGTGACTCCTTTGATGAATGGTAGAACAGCAGGTCGACGATCAACTGTGCTGGGTTTCAGGCGGCGTTTGCGATGGGGATGTGGAGCTTGCAAGTTATTATGCTTGAGAACATGCTTCACATGGTAAAGTTCCCCTGCCAGGTGGTCGGCATCGCAGATGCGGTGTGCTCTCTGTAACAAAGATTTGGCCACGGTAGCTAACTGACAAGGATGGTGGTGAGATTCACCGTTCAAGTACCTGTCTGTATGCGTAGGCTTTCATACACACTGCTTTTATACACTGTATGATTAACAGAATGATCAGGATTATGGATAAGTTGTATATCAAGAAAAGCTAAGGATTTGTTTGTCTCCAATTCCATAGTAAATTGAATTTTACTGTGTATAGAATTTAGATGTTCTAAGAAAGCAGAGACACTACTGTGAGGCAAGATGGTGAAAGTGTCGGCAACGTACTTCTTGAAGATCTTCGGCATAGCCGGGGCGGTCAGGAGAGCTCTCCCTTCAAAATCCTCCAAAATCTTCAAAAGAATTAGATTTAACCTCTGTCGTGAGTCAAATTCATATTATTTATTAATTTTATTTCTTAGGTTTATTTTTAAGAAGATTATTACTGATTAATAACACAGGTCATGCGGTCGACTGTACTTTTCTTATATTTTGTGTAGACTATACTTTCTTTATATTTTATGTGTTTTTTTTTGTTTCAATTTTTTTATATACTCTCCTGTTACTTACCTATTTGTGTTTTTGTTGCACTGTTATTTAAATGTAACTCGCCGTTAACTGGGACAATAAACCATTTTTCTTTCTTTCTTTCTGTAGGTATCTCGTACCAAAAGAATATAGGTATGATCTACATGGATTTTTGTTGATTCATAATGATCCGTCAAAAAACACTCTTCTAAAATTAGAAATAACGTAAACACATCGAAAACTATTCCAGAAAATCCCCTTTATTCAACTGACGTAATAATTCCCTTTAGACAATGGAGGAAAAACGTAAAAACGTTCGTCTCTTTAAACTTCAAAAAGCTCTTTGATGCAAAACCCTTTGACGTTCGCCTAAACAGCAAAGTACCCGCCTCCAGCACCAGCTAAAAGCAGATTACCATCAGTAATTAAAACGTGGTTGCGATCATGGCTTGAAGAATTAGAAAGAAAGAAAGAAAAATATCTATTTTGGCTAGCACAGATACAACAAACCAACAACATGAACACAAAACAGAGTTATTACAATAAAATATAAAAATAAATTATACAGCCAGATTCATACTATCTATATTATTACTAGCGGACACGGCAAACTTCGTCCTGCCCGGGAAAGCAGCGTCACATATCATTAAAATTGTCCCTGCCTTTTAGTAGAAGATTTATTTATTTTATTTATTTATTAAATTTATGAATCCGCTGGATGCGGAAGGCACAGGACCGGTCGTTGTGGCGATGCTTGGGGGAGGCCTATGTCCAGCAGTGGACGTCTTTCGGCTGAAATGATGATGATGATGATGATTAAATTTATGCACACACAGAGAAATAATAATAAAGTACATAGAAATCAATAGTACAAAGGCACTGCTTATTTCTATAAGAAATTTCTTCCAGCAGACCTGCGAGAGGAAAATTTGAAGCAAAGAGATGTAGACACAGTGTGTCAAGTAATACTAATAAATATACCTACATATATATATATATATATATACTCATACATAAACTAATATATAACGTAAAATAAATATAGTATAAAAATAATAATCATAGACTAGGTATACCTACACAATATCAAAATAGAAATCATAATACATAACATTACGTACAACCTATGTGGATGAGGAAAGATAATGCTCTTTTACACGTTTTTTGAAGGTGGAAACAGTTTTACAGTCGCATATCACGGGCGGAAGCGAGTTCCACAACCTAACCGCGTGCACAGAAAAGGAGTAGGAGTAGAAGTCAGTTTTATGGGATGGAAAATTGAGGATGGTTTTAAGATGCGACCTGCAGGGTGCGTAAGGAGGACGAGTGTAGGAAAACATCAGTGACATATCGACAGCAGCGCCACCCACCGGGTCCAATTGTATTTTCAAACCATCCAGGAACCCATTGAAATATCCACATAAAAAATCATCCAAATCGGTTCAGTCATTTAGAAGGAGTTAGGTGACAAACACACGTACAGAAGAATTATATATATTCGTACTGAAATAAAATATACTTCTGGATAAAGTGGCTTTCTAATGGTGACAGTATTATTAAAATTGGTTCAGTCGTTTCAGAGTTTATCGATTACAAACAAACAAATATTTCCTCTTTATAATATTAGTGTAGATAAAGATTAAAACCAGCACAAAGCCAAACAGCCATTGCAGCTAACTACTTTAGCAGCGCTAGTTTTCAGATAGGTCCACGTGAGATCACGGATAGCACCATTAATATACTTAAAGTATTGGAAAGTAGATAATCTATAATATTTCATATTAATGGGCAATTTCTATCTTTTATTCTTTTTCGATTTAAAAAAGTTTGAGTCTTAATTGTTGATCATATTGAAAGGTGCAGTGCAGCTGTCTTGATTTTAAAGGCTGCGGGCATGAAACGAGCTGCGGCCGCTGGCGAGGGCACGGCGCGCGGCGGGGTGTACGTGTGTGTGCGCCGCAAATGTAGGGACCAACTGATTCTTTTGTTCGCGATTTCAGGGTTGGTCTCATAGTAAATGTTCTTTGTTAAGATGAGTTAGATTCACCACTTCAAATATTTCGGATTAATAATGTAGAACCTATAATGTATATTTATATAATAATGTATATTTCGGATTAATTATATATTAGCACTTTTTTGTCGACTTCTTTCGAACTCAATTTTACCAACTTTGTTTTTGCCTCATTGTGTATCTGTGAATAACGTCATTGGTTGCACATTTTTATCACTCTGTTTATTTTTTTGTCATCTTATGTGTAACTGGTTGTTTTCCCGTTCATAAATAAAATAAAATGTTAGTTAGCATCAACAAACAAACAAAACAAAACAACAACAGGTTTGTTTTCGGTTTGTTCTGAAACAAACCGAAACCTGTAATATGTCTTAAAATTATTAAATAATCTATCTTTCTCATTTGCGGTCTTATCGCTATTATTGATAAGACGTCAATGTACCCTTACATACATACATGCATATTATCACGCCTGTTTCCCGTTGGGGTAGGCAGAGACTATGGATTTCCACCTGCTACGATCCTGACACACCTCTTACGCTTCATCTACGTCCATTAACCTCGTCATGCATGCTCGTCGGTTTAGAGAACTCTTAACCTGGCATTTTTTGAGAACATCCGCGATTTGATCGCGATACGCCGAGGTCGTCCCCTTCCAACTCTTGCATCCACACTCGCTTCGTATACTTGTTTCGTCAATCTCCTCTCGTCCATCCTCTCTATATGTCCAAACCATCTTAACATCCCTTTCTCAATCTTTGTCACTACATCTTCTTTCACTCCACAACGCTCCCTTATCACGTTATTCCTTACTTTATCTCTCAAAGTTACACCACACATACTTCTCAAAGCTCTCATTTCTACTGCATTTATTCTGCTTTCATGTTTCTTCTGCCATACCCAACTTTCACTACCATACATAAGTGTAGGCACTAACACTCCCCCATGAACAGCCAGCCGCGCCTTTTCGGACATAAAGTCCCCTTAATTTATAGATTTTTCCGGATACTATTATTGTATACAATAAAGCATATTATTTTAGTGTTTCCAGGCTTTATCGGCTTCGTTCTTCGTAAAATCACACTCCAGTAGACACATTGAAAACAAACAATGTGTTTGCAATATGGCTGAACCACTTCAAGCGACTGTGCTGCAGTTTGCGTACAATATCACGTAGTGCATGACTCATGCATGACTCTCTATTCCAAACAAACGCTATGCGTTTGGCACCGAAGCTTCTGGTGATGTTTTTAGTAGGTAGGTACGATAAAATTCGATATTTCGAATACTAGGTAAGAAGTTTTTGCTGTTTTAAACGTTAAAGTTTTTTCTCCCACTTGCTCAGAAATTGGTTCATTATTCAAAAAAAAAGAATACAACAATCGGCTCTTTTCCGTACGCAACGAAATAACAGGCCGGTAATATCCAACAGGACAATAATAGAAATTGCTGGACACTTTTTATTTTTTTAATCATGCTACCGAGGTTTTTAAGTACACACTTACATAAATTAGGTGTTTTTAGGTACAAAATATTTATACATTTATACAGACTGAATGCGCATTATTTTTTTCAAAACTTTGAAAATAGAACAAGAACCGCGCGCGGGCGAATTGGCGTGAATGAAAATGAGATACTGTTGAATAAATTTGTGTTATGTTTCCTCGCAAATGAGAGAAAAGTATTATACAAGTCTCGGCCGAAATAGCAATTAACGGCCTCGTTTAGTTAAAAAATCACTTGGGAAGTACTCGGCTTCGTCTCGTACTTCCAATATTACTCGGCCGTAAATTGCTTCATTTCAGGCCTCGACAGTAATTTACTAGTATAGTATAGTAATGTACTATTAGAGTTTTGTTTTTTTTCGTGATTTTCGTTTCTTTCGATTTTTAAATTGTAATCTGGTTAGTAGTTAATCGGTAGCTTATAATTTAAATTTTTTTGTAGACTGAAATATAATAATAATAATAGTCCTCTTTATTGCACAGCAAAATTATAACTACCGAAAATCTGAAATATTTATATGAAATATCTGTTAGGCGTTGTCATAATACAATGTGACTATCGCAAGCTCGTGCGAATTGTATTCGCGCGATTTGTTTGTGACATGACATTATCGCGTGAATGCTATTTAGAACACCATTTCGATACCTGAGCCCTAATTCACGTAAATTTATGATGCGCCGGTCAAATTGTAGTGACGCTGCAGTTCGATTCTGTCAGCGATCGCCGTAGATAAGAGAATACGAAAAGCATTGTTTTGATCGAAACTTAACTGCAACTGCGCTGCAACTGCACTTCTTTTGTTACGTGAATTGACCTTCTGTACTACTGTGTGATTGCGGGATCGTTATAACATTAGTTATAACATATTACATAAGGCCACAACGTTACTTAGGTACGTAGTTTAGCTAAAAAAAAATATATTGCTGTAGCAGTGCATCACTATTGTCAATAAAGTACAGCAATTGTTCCTTCATACGTAGCTGTCAATATTTACAGATCTTCATGAGCAGGCAAACGTAAAAAACGCCATCACAGCGTGCCGAACCTATAGTCTATTTCCTTGTAAACACGTCTCTGGAATTTATCCTGAATTCGATACCCAGATCAAACGCGTGTTGTTATTTCCTGGAGTTGTGTCTACCCTTCATTCATTCACGAACGAGGAAAATCCTCAATAAACAGGTACTTCCAAAACAACTTCCCTAAAACATCTAATATAAACGTTGCATTATTATTGTTTCCGAGTATCCCTTGGTGGAATGTTCGGATTTCCGGGCAAAAATTCCATTGACCGCGGTTTATTTAACTGATCACTTAGGTAACCAAAACTCAATAGGATAATCAAAACTGGAATTGTACTATGGGAACAGTTTTGGATGAAAGTGAAGTGAAAGTGGTTTAATGTTAATGTTTTTTTTATACCATTTGCTCATTTAAAAAAAAACATCAATCGGCTTTTTTACGTGCGCAAGGACACGCCAGCAATTTCCAACAAGTCAATAATAGAAATAGCTGGACAGTTTTTTTTATTATGCTAGCGAGGTTTTTTAAGTATACACTTACATAAAAATAGGTGTTTTAGGTACACGATATTTATAAATTCCAGTAGTTTATGCATGACACTCGTACAAATAAAACGAAACTCAATCAAACAGACATTAAAGTATTATAATAGTTAGGATTAGTAGGAACACTAACTAACATTCCTGCAACACAACGTATCAACTTCTCAAACTTGGCACTAATTATATTAAAACTATAACGGGCAGTTGATATAATTATTCCTAGTTATAGGAAGCGTGCAATGAAAATGTTCAACTATGATACAATAGCCCGGGGCTATTCGATGCCACTAAAATGGAACCTGGTGCTCTTCACAGCTTCTGTGTGCTAAGTTGTAGTGGTTTATTTTTAATGGAATTGTATCTTGCACCTTGAGAGGGGCTTGTGGCTAAGCAGCAACCATGTGGATTGTTTGATCTCTGAGGTTAAGCTACACTTGCCACAATCAGTCCGCAGATGGGTGACCATTTATTTGCATTTTTCCCCTCCACCCCACTAGACCCCTCCGTGCCTCGAAGAGCACGTTAAGCGGTCAGTACCAGTTGCCATACGAATATCTATGGCAGTCGTTACGGGTAGTCAGAAGCCCAAAAGTCTGAAAACTGGTCTACCTTCCAATGTAGGTATTATCCAGTTACTGGGTTGCGGGGGTCTGATGGCAGTCGCTCCGTGTACAATACTGATGTTCAGCCGCTGCGGCTGTCAACTATGTTGGGAAAAGGCGAGGAGGATAGTGATGATATAGGTATCTTGTACCTTGAATTGTAAAGGTCAAAAAGTCTGTGCAATGAATTTTTGATCTATATTTGCAATATACTACCGTGACTGACTGCCTGACAGATAATGCACAGTCTAAAGTAGTGGACCTAGAGATTGGAAATTTGGAGAAAATATTCCATGATTACCCTAGAGGTGCACTACAGAGGGATTTTCGAAATTTACTCTATAAACGGGTGAAGAGGGTTAATAAAGTTTGTATGAAGAAAACACGGGAGCAAAGTCACGGGGGTCAGTTAGTAAGGAATAAAACACAAATCAACCATTTATAGTTGGAACTTATTTCTGTCAGTCTATCCGTCTGTCTGTCTGTTTGTTATCTCATAGCGTAAGAATGGCAATTCGGATCGTATTGAAACTTTGTAGATTTATAGGTATTAGCCAAACTTTCAAACTGAGGTATGTTTCATCTTAACATAACATAACATAACTATATTTTCCCGAAGGGGTAGGCAGAGGTGTAATAGTACATCTCACACATTATACCTTGTGTAACGTATACATTATACATAGCACACCTTATGCATCATTTATATTATACATAGCATACCTTGTGCATTAGTATTTGATAATACATGTGAATGTAAGCAATAATAATCATACGGAATACCATGTTTCTGCATCTTACACTGGCAACATAATAAAAGAAAAGCACAAACATACCAGGCCCCTCAGAAAGTATTGCGAAAAAAAGTTTTTATATATGGGAGACTGGCCAGTTATAATGTTTTTCGAAAATATGATTATTTATAAATAAAAATAAGTAAGTTCCAATTTCAAAATTTCCCTCCACATTTTTTGCGAGTTAATTCAAAGTATTGTGTCTCACTGAAATATGGATCTGCGCCGGGAACATTTTAGAGCTATGATTTTATACGATTTCAAGTGTCGCCTGAAACCGGATGAATCGTACGATAGACTTCAAATGGCATTTATGGATGAAGGCCCTTCCAAGGCAACCGTGTATCGTTGGTATAACGAATTCAAGCGCGGTCGACCAACTTTGGGGGATGACGAAAGAAGCGGTCGCCCTTTGACGGCTGTTACCGAAGAAAACGTGCTAGCAGTGAAAAATTTAATCCAAGACAATAGGCGAATTACATATCAGGAGATTCAACACATATTGAAGATTGGATCGGGAAGCGTTCACGAGATTCTACACAGCCATCTTCGCGTGAGGAGGATAGTATCACGCTGGGTGCCGCACAACCTCACCGATGCTCAGAAGCAGGCCCGGGTGGAATGGTGCCGTGATATGCTTAACAAATTTGAAGCAGGCTCGTCTCGGCGTGTTTACGACATCGTTACAGGTGATGAGTCCTGGATTTATCAATACGACCCAGAAACCAAGCGCCAGTCGACTGTTTGGGTGTTTCAAAATGAGCCAACGCCTACCAAAGTGAAGCGATCTAGAAGCGGGGGTAAGATTTTGATCGCTAGCTTTTTTAATTTGACTGGCCACTTGGTATCAATTCCCTTACGGGATCAAAGAAGCATTAATGCCGAATGGTATACTACCAAATGTTTGCCAGAAGTTTTCTCTGTTATAAGCAACAAGCGACCAAACACAGGGCTCCGCGGGCTACTGCTCCACCACGACAATGCACCTGCGCACACCGCACTCAAAACGAGGGACTTCCTGGACAGCACGCCAGTCAAACTCCTGGGTCACCCTCCTTACAGCCCTGATCTAGCACCGTGTGACTTCTTTTTATTCCCAAAAATAAAAAATCTGCTCAAAGGGATACAATTTTCGTCGCCGGAAGATGCGCTGGCTGCGTTCGAGCAGGCTGTAAACGAGGTGTCTGCGGCGGACTGGAAAAAGTGTTTTGAAAACTGGTTTAGGCGCATGAATCTTTGTATAGAGGCTGGTGGAAAGTACTTTGAAAAGATTTGATAAAAATATATGTACGTATAGAACAATTTTTTTTAGTTTCGCAAAACTTTATAACTGTATCGACGGTGATGGACGAAAGGGCAGACATTGAGGATAGGTTTTGTATGGATGAAATAGTAAAAGCGTTGAACAGAATGAAATCAGGAAAGGCTCCAGGGTATGATAGGATATCAGTCGAAATGCTAAAGGCTGGACAGGGCGTGGTGGCTAGTCTGCTGTACCGTCTTTTCAACTTGTGCTGGAGTAATGGCCTGGTACCAAAAGACTGGTGTAAGGCCGTGATTGTGCCGCTCTACAAAGGAAAAGGGTCACAGCAAGACTGCAAGAATTACCGTGGCATTAGCCTTTTAAGTGTTGTCGGCAAATTGTATGCAAAAGTTTTGATTGAAAGAGTGATGAAAGTAACTGATGAAAAAATATGGGATGTGCAAGCGGGATTTAGGAAGGGCATGGGGTGTACGGATCAGGTCTTTTCCTTGCGATGCATAGCTGAAAAATGTTTGGCCAAAGGTCAAAAAGTCTATTGCGCTTTCGTGGATTTGGAAAAGGCCTACGACAGAGTGATGAGGAATGAACTATGGTCTGCTTTGTCTATCTATGGGGTGAATAGCAACCTGATTCAAGCGTTGAAATCTCTCTATGCGGATTCTAGCGCTTGTGTCAGGATTAACGGCGCCTACTCTGACTGGTTCAGCATCGATAAGGGTGTGAGACAGGGATGTGTAGCGTCGCCGTGGCTATTCAATCTATTCATGGACAGTTGTTTGAAAGATTTGAAAGAGAGTGAAAATGGTTTAGAAATGAATGGGTTACTTGTCAAATGTCTCCTCTATGCCGATGATCAAGTTATCCTTGCATCGTCGGAGGGGGAGTTACAGAAGATGGTAACAATTATGGATGGTGCTTTGAAGAGTAAAGGAATGAAAGTTAATGTTAGTAAGACAAAAGTTTTGGTTTTTGAAAAGGAAGAAGTTATGACAGAGTGCAATATTTTGATAGGTGACGAAAAGGTGGAACAAGTGAAAGATTTTGTATACCTGGGTTCCATGTTTACGAGAGATGGCAAGCATGTGAAGGACATTGAAAGGAGAGTGAGTGCTGGTAATCAGGTGAATGGGGCACTACACACCTTCATGAACAGCCGCAAAGTGTCGGAAAAGGCACGGCTGGCTGTTCATGGGGGAGTGTTAGTGCCTACACTTATGTATGGTAGTGAAAGTTGGGTATGGCAGAAGAAACATGAAAGCAGAATAAATGCAGTAGAAATGAGAGCTTTGAGAAGTATGTGTGGTGTAACTTTGAGAGATAAAGTAAGGAATAACATGATAAGGGAGCGTTGTGGAGTGAAAGAAGATGTAGTGACAAAGATTGAGAAAGGTATGTTAAGATGGTTTGGACATATAGAGAGGATGGACGAGAGGAGATTGACGAAACAAGTATACGAAGCGAGTGTGGATGGAAGAGTTGGAAGGGGACGACCTCGGCGAACGTATCGCGATCAAATCGCGGATGTTCTCAAAAAATGCCAGGTTAAGAGTTCTCTAAACCGACGAGCATGCATGACGAGGTTAATGGACGTAGATGAAGCGAAAGAGGTGTGTCAGGATCGTAGCAGGTGGAAATCCATAGTCTCTGCCTACCCCAATGGGAAACAGGCGTGATAATATGTATGTATGTATGTATGCAAAACTTTCTGAGTGTCCCACGTATGTTTACTGTTCGTTACGATTTGTTTAAGTACTTCATGTAACTTAACATAGCACACACATAACATCACGCCTGTACCTCCCCGAAGGGGCAGGCAGAGGCGTAATAGTACACCCACATTTCGCCAGTTATATTATAGTCCCATGTAATAGGGGGCGAGCCTATTTCCATTGACCGGGCACAAATCCAGACTCCGGGCTGCTACTGAGAATTTCCTAATGAAAAAACCCAATAACGCTTTGCCCGACCCGGGAATCGAACCCAGGACCCCCGCTCAGCAGTCGCGCTTGCAACCACTAGACCAACGAGGCAGTCATCATGTTTCATCTTAAGCGGTGAATAATTCCTAGGATATACCTTGATCACTCTATTTTAGGCAGTTGCATATAAAATACCTTCTCATTCTGAGAAGAGGCCCACGCCCAGCAGTGGGACAATAATGGGCTGATGATGATACAAAATATAAGTCATGGTTCTTGGTTGACTCAGTTTAGTAAAAAATATTAATGATCCATGCGGATAGTTTTGTGAGCACTGCCAGTGAGAAATATAAAAGGAACTTGAAAACACTGACAATCTAATATTAATACTGAACTATATTTACGGGACTTTTCGCACACAATTAAATCAAAATAAAACGAACATTTTGACTAACCTCGACGTTTCGGCCAATTTGTATTGGCCGTGGTCACGAGCAGACTGCAGTCGGCGTCTGCGTGCGTTTGTGCGCAAAAAATCTCGTACATGTAAATATAAATATGAGTAAAATTTGCAAAAGTTTAAAAACAGCTAATATCAATACATACAATTAACGATTTATATTCTTATAATAAATCGTAATCAATTTATTATAATTAATTGTACCTATAAGCTATATTGCAATAATAAAATTGTAATCATATAATTATTATTATAACAAACTTGCATTAGCGGTGAAGCAAAACATCGTGAGGAAACCTGCACACCTGAGAGTGCTCCATAAGTTCTCGATGGTGTGTATAGTACGCCAACTTGCTCTAGGTAAGCGTGGTGGACTCAAGCCAGATTCTTTTCATAATGGGAAGAGGCCTAGCTCAGTTGTGGGACAATAATGGGCTGATGATGTATACTGCAACCAAAATAAAAGCATATTGAACTATAGTTATGTTACTTTTCGCGCACAGTGAAATCAAAACAAAACAAACATCCTGCTCGAACAAACATTCATTCGAGTCTGCTTGTAACTACGGCCAATGCAACTTGGCCGAAACATCGAAGTTAGTCAAAATTTTCGTTTTATTTTGATTTATTTATGCGCAAAAAATCCCGAAACTATAGTTCATTCGCGAAAGTTTAAAAAATTCTCAAGATAAAAGCATATATATAGTCTAGATTCTATTCCAACATTAATCTCATCAAATATATCTCGAAACATCAATACATTTCCTCTCCAGACTTAACCTAATCATAAAGTAAGAACACTGGTGAAGCTCGAGTCACACTGGCAAGCTGAATTATTGAACAGTAGCCCCCAGAGACCACGCTCGATCTAATGGCGTCTGATTTTTGATCCTACAATATTCACAGAAAGAGATTAGCGAGCCTATTGAGACGAATGGACTCCACCGATGAAGGGTAATCTTATGGGATTAAGGGATATTAGGAGAAAGATTTCTTGCTCCGACCTTTGAAAAAAGGTATATTTAGGAGGTTGTTATTTTTCTCGTGAAGTTCTTTTGGTAGTGTGATATTATTTTATGATGTTTCCTAAAAAAGTTCAGAAAATAATCGTGGATAAAAATACAATTATACTCCTTTTTTTGGGCAGTCGTGTAAAAATAGAAATATAATGACTAGCGAAAATAAAGAGTTATTTCTAGCGATTTAATGTATTATTTCGCATCCATCTAACACCCAAAATGGACTCTGACTATACGTGTGGCGAGGAAGCGCCTCTATACGCGATGTAATCTGGTTGAACTTGTTTTATTATGAACCAAAACGATTTGAAAATCGAACGGATTCGGAAATGCTATTCATAGTTTAATTTTACATCGAGTGCTTTCCGACAATAAATGGCTCACGGAAGAGTTTACGCACAACGTGTCGGGTTGCATTTCCGAATCCGTTCGGTTCTCCAATCGTTTTGTTTCTAAGGGTCGGTCTTTCAATAGCCTGTTAACTTTTATTTGAGGAATAAGTTTGACATTTTGACAGTTGTAGTATAGAAAATCTGTCAAAACGTCACATTTATTCCTCAGTTAAAAGTTATCAGACTATTGAAAAACCGGCCCTTAATAAAACAAGTTTAACCGGATAACATCGTGTGTGTATTATTATTAAAATTGGTTTTTCTGACGTTTCAAATGCTTTGCAGCGTTCGTGGTCGCAGGAAGTGGTCGTTTTGTTTTGTTTGCCGGTCAAATTTAACTTTGGAAACGGAAACTTTTCGAACGTTTGTGAATCATCAGCACCGCTGATGTTATCTTTGGATGGCGGTATTACCCATTAACTGGGTTGCGGGGGTCTGATGGCAGTCGCTCCGTGTAAAATACTGATGTTCAGCCGCATCTGGCTAGACTGGAAGCCAACCCCAACATAATTAGGAAAAGTTTCGGAAAAAGAAGAAGAGTAGGTACATGAGAAAAGTAATAGTAGGAGATGAATCTCATGAGGAAAAAGATTTACGCTCTTTGCTCTTCAATCTAGGAGCTAGTATTACATATCCATTGTACATATTATCTCCTTTATAGGTCATGTACGTTGCTTTTTTTATGTACTCTAAAGAGTATTTTTAGTGTATTGTATTGAATTGTAACCAAAATAAGGGAGAGGCCTATATGTCGCAGTGGACGTGTTTCGGCAGAAATGATGATGATGATGATGAAAAATAAGTCAAATTCGACCAATATTTACAGTTTTCATGGAAATCATAATATTATGACTCGATTTTAACACATTTTCAGTAGTACAGACATATTGTGCTTGAGCTGTATTTTCAAATAAAATAGGACTGAATCGGAAATATATTTCGAACATTTTAAATTAAGAGAATGGGAACTCAGACAGCTTTATTCCACTATGTGTTAGTAATATTTAAAATACTATGTAAGTTCAAAATAAACCTGAATAAAATTAAATCGTAATAAATTATATTAAAATATAATGAAATAAATTAGAATTGCATAAATTAAATAAAAAATACGTATTAAATCAATTAATCTATATAAAAAATATTAAAATGAAATTAATAAAATTGGACATATTAAATCAAATTAGAATAAATTGAATTAAAATAGGATAATTTTGCTACTATATTCATGATGGAAATAAAAACTTTAATTAATATTTTATACTTTAAAATTATCCAGTAGGTTTTATATTATCTAAATAAATTTCCGCCAAAATTAATACGGTGATCTACTATGTTTATTTTAGATGTATAAGCTTAATACTTATCTAATATTAATATATTAAATTGTAATTAATTAAGTCCAATAATTTTGCAATGCCTGAAAAAGGCGAGTAAGTTTGTAAGAACTATATTTATAACCTACCACCAATATGTACACTTAGTTGGCAAAATAAATCTTTGAATCTTTTGAATCTTTGAATCTTTGAACTCTGAAATCTAATTAGATAGTTTTGTTCACCGGCTCCAGATAAATATTGTATCTTCACTAAGTTTAAAAAACACTGCAACCTCATTCTAGATATAGTGAATTTAATTCAATGGAATGGTAACGTATGTTTAAGTTTAAAGTCCGCATTAACAATTGTCTTGCACTCTACCAGATTGCTATACAATCAACTTGCAGCACTGTGTGCATTTGTGTAAGTTGTTTGATTCAATTGAATCTAAGTACATCTATTTATACCATTCAATTATCGTACTACGTGGATAAATCGATGCTCATTAGAAAGAGACTAATACTAATGTAATCAAGAATCTTTCATTTTTTTTTTGCTGCGAGGATGAAACCTTCAAAAGGCTGCCGGCCTCGTGGGTGATGGAGGCCGGAGTGGGGATACTTACCCACTAAAACCCCCCAGTAGCCGTCTATAACACAGTAAGGGGGGACTCCGGGAATGTAATATGCCTCCGGAGCCCTCCCTATGCTACGCTTGTAAGGCAAATTTCAAGAGAGACTATTTGTCTCCCTGTACAACTTCCCGGTTCACATGGCGGCACGTGACCACAGCATGCCGCGGCCTTCCCAGAAGTCACTCAGAGGACAATCATAGCCCCCACTCTGAATGCTCGTGTAATCAAGCATCTAGCAAACAAACATCAAGTCAAATACATTTATTCGCGTAGAATGTGATAAAATTATTAAAAAATGTTCTTCGTGTGTGAACTTTACTTTACTTACTTACTTTTACTAGACAATGAATCATCATCCTCCGAGCCTTTTCCCAATTATATTGGGGTCGGCTGCCAGTCTAGCCAGATGCGGCTGAACATCAGTATTTTACACGGAGCGACTGCCATCAGACCCCCGCAACCCAGTTACTGGGTAATACTGACATTCAGAGGTTAGACGAGTTGTCAGACTTTCAGGCTTCTGACTACCCGTAACGACTGCCATAGATATTCGTATGACAACCGGGACCGACAGCTTAACGTGCTCTCCGAGGCACGGAGGGGTCTCGATGTGTAACGAAACGGTCACCCATCCACAGACTGACCGCGGCAAGTGCAGCTTAACCTTGCAGATCGTACAATCCGCGCAGTCGTTGCATCGCTACGAGCCCCTCTAATTACTAGTCAGTGAATACGATACTTATATACTTTTTTTGTAAATGCTTACTTATAATACATAAGAAACACCCAGACCAACAGAAACACTCATGTTCATCACACAAATATTTGTGTCCTGTCGGAATCGAACCACGACCTCGTGATTGGCAGTCCAAAACTCGAACCACTGGACCGAAGTAAAGTAAAAATCAAATCTAGAATAAAGTTTTACCTAGTATGTAGGTACAAACTTACAAAGGTACTACGGTAAGGTACTAGGTGTACTTTATATTATTATATTTAAGTATATTATTATGTACGAAACGTACCTACTTTTACACTGTAACTACCCACGACTGGTTCCCATTCTTCAAGTACATCCAAAGGTTGTCTGAAAGAGATTGCCTTGTGCGATAAGACCGCCCATTTTATTAATTTTTTTTTTTTTTTTTTTTTTTTTTTTGCCGTGGGGAAATTCTCATGGACGCACTCCGCCCGGGGTAGGCGGAGCCAGTGTCGGACTCTTACCGACTATAACCACCACGGTGTTCCTTCAACTACCTTAGCCGGGGGCGTGGGAACCCGTGAGTTCACAACCAACCCCGACAGGTCCTGGCCCACCACAAGCAGGCGAGCCCCTTCTCCCCGTGCGGCCTAACGTCGGCCGCACCCTCCTAGGTGGCGCACACGGAATCTATCTGTAAACTACTGTCTTTGTTTTCGTTTGGTGTATGTACGAATATAATAAATAAATAAAGGTAGCCGTGACTAAGAAAGCAGTTTTAATCTAGATTTTCCGAAACCTCTCGTATATCCCACCGCAGCGGGCGACGCCGACGCGATGTCACAACAAATACTGCTAAGACTACACGACACGGTAGACCCGCATTAGTATCTCGCAATATTTTTGTTGAAAATACCAGGAGAAAGGAATAAGAAACTAAACAGGAATATACACGGTGAATTTTCGTTGGTTTTGGAAACGAAAAGTGGTCATTGTACTCATCAGTATGAACAACTTTCACTATGGTACCAAACCTGAAATAGCGAAACAAAAATCATCTGATCCTTTGATTTGGGTTCACATAAATCGACAAAATATAGGGAGAAGCTGTTTTTTTTTTCGCGATTTCAGGCTTGGTCCAATAGTAAAAGTTGTTCATAATGATGAGTACAATGACCCCTTTTCGTTTCCAAAACCAACGAAAATTGACCGTGAATATTCTTAAAACAAATATTTTTAAAAGATATGCAAAAATTTAAAAAAAATTAAAAATATTTTATAGACTCATTGTCAACATAAAATTAAAGCAATAATAATAAATCTATGGCAAAGTACAGATGCATTGTGATACATAAAATGGATTATTAAAATAAAAGCAGATCTTATTTCAAACATTTTATGTTTGCTGCTTCTAACATCCATTTTTAGTTTATATTTAGAGTATTAAATAAATCAAATTTTATTATGAGCGATTCCTTCTTTCGACAATTTATAACTGTAGATTTCGCTTCGCATGGGTGAATGCGTTAAACAAAACATAATAAAATAACCAAATTTTATTTAGTCAATCAATCTAGTGTAATGGGATTATTTTTCGGATTATTATTTATCAACAAAATTGACAGATACAATTATTTTATGTATCTGTACGTTCAATTCAGTTATCGAACTAATCTGTTATAATTAATATCGGATGGTTAATTTATTTTTCGATTGCGAACGACTGTTACGTCTATTGTTTTTAGGTATTTATTTGAGTGTAATATTATTAATACTCTATTGGACCTCCATTATTGAAAAATAGAGCTGTAGACACTGATTACTTGGGGCGCATATAGCAGCCAAGTGGTGCCCCCATCAGTAAAATAATTAATAAATAATAACAAAAAAATAAATAACAAAAAAAAAATTTATATATTATTAATTAATAATTATTAATCAAATTATCACTCGCTAAATACATCATCTATCAAAAAATCGTTTTAACAATTGAAGTACAGTTACTGTAAATTATCAGAAACTATTAACTCTCTATTAAGGACCGGTCGTTGTGGCGTTGCTTGTGGGAGGCCTATGTCCAGCAGTGGACGTCTTTCGGCTGAGATGATGATGATGATGATTAACTCTCTAAATTATAGTTCGCTGTACTTGTAGATAGAAAAAGTGCGAAAAACTACCACTTTTAGCACTTAGTCTTTTTCTATATACAACTACAGCGAACTATAATTTACAGAGTTAATAGTTTTTGATTAATCTACAGTACAGACTTTAATCGTTAAAAATGAATATTCGATAAAGGATGTATTCAACGAATAATTTTTTTTTTATCGCTGGGGGCGCCACTTGGCTGCTACATCCCCCTTAAGTAAAAAAAAAACGCGTGTATATATACAAAAATTGGATAATCAAATATGTAAGCAAAATTCAGTATGAAGTCACTGTTAAAAAAAAAAACATAACATAACCAGCCTATTACTGACCCACTGCTGGGCACGGGCCTCTTATCAGTATGAGAAGGCTAATGCCTTAGAAAAAAAAAAAGACGTGTGGCACTCGGAGACTGCCGCGGTAAAGCTATTGCATAGCATTTTTTATGTAAATACAAAGAGGAGGTGCCCTAACGCCGAAACTCTAAGCAGGCATGAGTCACCAGATTGCGGGGCGAAGAGGGGGATTACGCATGCGCAGTAACGCCGATACAACCAATGCCACCTAGAGGCGATTTGCAGAACTAAAGAGACAAGCATGATATTTCAAAAAGTCATTAAAAGTTCTGCTATTCATCGATAGATGGCAAAACTAAAAAGTATCACCGCTGTGCCGGTCGGAGAGGGGGGTGTTAGGTTATTTTCGTTACGGAATTTCTGATTCGGTCTCCACGCTCAAGGCCCGCGATAGAAGCTATGCAATAGCTTAAAAACTTAACCAATATCCCAAATCGACATAAATCCAACGTGTAAAAACGTGTAGCTACAATGTCCAGGTAATCTCATTAGCGGGCGCGACGCGAGATACGGATTGAGAGCATCCCTCTGAATTATTGATGACCGAGTACTGAGCTCTGTGCCTCTGATATAGTAATGACTTCGGAATTTTTATGTACGCCACTGACACAGGTTATTTCATTATATCTAAACTTTTTTGTTTCATGTAAGTTGTGACGTATGTTAATCAATTTTTAACCGACGAAAAAAAGGAGGAGGTTCTCAATTCGACAAGTATATTTGTTTTTTTTTTATTTTTTTTTTTTTTATGTATGGCCACGCATAAATTTTTACTGAGTGGTCCGATTTTGATGATTCTTTTTTTAATGGATAGGGTATATCTCAAAGTTGGTCCCATTTAAATTTCAAAATCAAAATTCACCCCTAAGGGTAGTAAAACAGGGGATGAATGTTTGTTCACCCACTGAATTCTTACCTGTTAACCGATTCTGTTGAAACTTGACACACATAAATATAGTTCTAGACACTACGATATAATGGAGACCTGGAGTTAGATTTTAACCACAAAAAATTTAAAAATAAAACAGAAACTGAAAAGCGAAAAATAACTAATTATGAGTCAGCGCCAAACAACCAATCAACGAAGATCATTAAATTACTTTAAATGAATAATAAAAACAACGTCACATCAAATACAACGTGAACTTTTCAACGATAAACAATAACTTTCCAAAAATGCGTTCTCCGCTCGGCCACTTGCAACTTAAACGCACTTTGCTTGTTAAAAAATCGTTTGGCGCCGACTCATAATTAGTTATTTTTCGCTTTTCAGTTTCTGTTTTCGTCGGTTAAATTTTTTGTTAAAAAGTTTTATTGAGCAATCGTTTTGATTTTAAAATCAATGGAAAAAAATTGATTTTGACAGCGTCTCTTGTCCAAAATTTTGCGCTTTATGCTTCGGATATAGTAATGACTTCGGAATATTTATGTACGCCACTGACACTGGTTATTTCATTAAATCTAAACTTTTTTGTTTCATGTAATTTGTGACGTCATGTCAATCGATTTTTGAATAAACGTTTTGATTTTAAAATCAATGGAAAAAATGTGATTTTAACAGCGTCTTTTGTCCAGAATATTGCACTTTGGATATAGTAATGACAACGGAATTTAATGTACGCCAATGATACAGGTTATATAATTTTATCAGAACTTTTTTTATTCTTGCAATTTGTGACAACCGATTTTTGAGCTCTTATCTGGTTAAAATCAAAGCAAAATATATGACTTTAGAAGTGTCTCTCGGTCATAATATTGCTTATTGTGCCTTGAATTGAGAATTTTTCGTACGCTATCGACCATGCAATTTGTGACATATATCAATAAGTTTTTGAGAACTTACCTTGTGTGATTTTAATCAGAGTAAAAATGTATTTCAACAGTTTCATTCCTTTAGAATATTGCGCTCTGTCTGACTTTGGAATTTTCGTACGCTATCGACATGCAATTTGTGACGTATGTCAATCGATTTTTGAGCACTTATCTTATTAAAATCAACGCAAAAAATATGATTTTAATAGTGTCTCTCATTCAAAATTTACTTCGGAATTTTGAGTACGCTATCGGCTATGCAATTTGTGACGTATGTCAATAAGTTTTTGAGAACTTACCTTGTGTGATTTTAACCAGAGTAAAAATGTGTTTCAACAGTATCACTTAGAATATTGCGCTCTGTGCCTTAACTTTGGAATTTTCATACGATATCCACTGATGTAATATGTACTACGTACTAGAGAAGACACCTCGAACAAAATGTTTGTAGCACGTTTTAGAGCTCCTGCACTCTCACTCGCTTAGACACGCTTGCGTCGCGCGTGCTCCGCGGCCAGCAAGTTGTGCTTATTTTTTTGTTCCTGATGTCTGCTCCAGTACGTAGTACATATTACCTCAATGACGTTATCAACCATGCAATTTGTGACGAATGTCAATTGATTTTTGAGCAATCATATTGATTTTACAATCAAAGTAAACATGTGATTTTAACAGTTTATCTTGTTCAGAATATTGCACTCTATGCCACTGATTCAAGTAATGACATCTAATTTTAATGTGCGCCACTGGCATAGGTTATTTAATTAAAATTAAAACAAAACCATTTAAACCATTTATTTTGCCATATACACATAAAATATACCTATACGTTTATTAAAAGATAACAGGACAAATCAATTTAATCTAAACTTGTTTGATTCAGCAATATTTATGACGCATGTCTATAGATTTTAAAGTAACTAATACTTTTGAATGACAATAGTTCCTTTAAATATCTGTAGAGTGCAGATACATATTGCCTGCAAACCGCTGCTATAGATAGGTATATGTGGCCTACGATCCCCTTATATAAACCCGTAATCCAACTTTATGGTGCACTGTTTTATTGAACCCAATCCCAACACAAACAATTTTCTTTCCATAAACCCTTTAAAAACGTGTGAAGTTGGGAAAGTACGAAGTAGTATAGAGACTTTAGTTGAACTTGAAGGAACACAACATTCTACTTTAAGGTATTGCCGCTTAATTCTAATATATCTACTTATTTTAAAATTCGAGCAGTTGAAAATGTATGAAAAATTCAAAACTTTATTTACAGCGACTAATTTAGTATTCTATCAGGACTGCGTACATTGAATGTGTTCGCGTATAAATCAGAGATTGGACGAGATCACGGCCGGCTGTTTGAATTATTGATGCCAATATGTCCGACACGAGTTGTGACTGTGCACGTTCATTCATTCGTTTAATTTCATTCATTTACCTTTTTGGGGGACGATGTAACTAAAAGAGTTTTAAATAAAACATGTAGAAAAAAATTGTCACTTTATCTGAAAGGATATAAGGATCAAAACAATTTAAGCTAGTTTTCCGAATGTTTTATTTTTCGATATCGGATCTAATTCCAAAATAGAACGCTCAGGCAACTTAAATTTCGATTTATACCCTTCATGTTTTTAGTATTTTAACCAATCATAAAAATCCATTTATTATTTCACGATAAAGAAAAACAACATTGATATTATGGATTGTGTGAAAGATGATAATATAAATAAAAAAAGAAAGTGAACACTGAGATGACGGTTGATAGAGATGTAGATATGGCTGTGGCGACTCCTCAAATAAACTGAGAAAAGGGCAGGAGGATGTAATAATATTGATGAAAAAGAAACATTATACAAACCTATTCTATAATAGAAGAACGCAATAGCATTTAAAAACTAAAGCTTTTAAGCACTAAATCTAACTATTGGATTACAAAAAAAAACGTCACAAGTCACAACAGATCCGTTGTAAAAGAAAATAGAATGTGGATTGTACGATGCAGAGATACAATAACAATCATGGAAACAGATAGACCAAATGGAATGGAGCCGTCCGTACTACATGCAAAGGTATCAACCGTAGATTTCATAAACAAGGTAGATATGCCATAAAACGAAACAAAAACAATAAGTACAGTGCATACACTCATATATCGTCCCCTTACAGGGAAAACCGATTATAAGAATAAGAATAATTTATTGTCTCAAGAAGGTTACAAATAATTGGGTTGAGGACTTGAGGTCCTAGATCTCACACTAGGATTCCCTGTGTCGTGAGATCTAGGCTCTTTCATCCTGTTTGCAAATTATTAACATTTCCGTGTTGGAGAATACAATCCTTTCCAATTATGCCATCATTTTTGATTATCTGACATGCCAGTCATGACTTACGGTGCCGAGACGTGGACACTGACAGTCGGGCTAGTCCACAAATTCAAAGTCGCTCAGCGAGCTATGGAGCGAGCTATGCTTGGAGTTTCTTTGAAGGATAAAATCCGTAACGAGATTATCCGGAGAAGAACCGGAGTGACCGACATAGCTTGTAGGATCAGTAAGCTGAAGTGGCAGTGGGCTGGCCATGTCTGTCGAAGGACCGATGGCCGTTGGAGCAGACGAGTCCTTGAGTGGAGACCGCGAATCGGCAAACGCAGCGTAGGGCGCCCCCCTGCCAGGTGGACCGACGACCTGAAGAACGTGGCTGGGGGGGACTGGATGCGGAAGGCAGAGGATCGAGCGTTGTGGCGCAACTTGGGAGAGGCCTATGTCCAGCAGTGGACTGCGATAGGCTGAGTTGATTGATTGATTTGGTCGATTTCAGATAATCTATTTTACCTTTAATAGTGCGATTTTCTCATGCACACCAAAAAGCACGTAGCAACATTAATAAACAAGCAAGCAATTAATTAATGCTGCATGTCCACTTTTCGCATTTTTACAATTAGTAAGTTTATTAATGTTGCTACGTGCTTCTTGGTATGCATGAGAACATCGCACTATTAAACAAAAACAACATGCAAAAGTGGACATGCATTTCTGTGGGCATTCCGTCAGTAATGTGATCATTTTGCGCATATCGAAGTGTCAAGCGTTGTTCTTACTTGGCATGGCACATCTACCTTTTTTCATTCATCTATGGTATTAACCTTCAGGAGAGAAACCCATATTGAATTGTTCCGACATTTGTTTTGTTAAAATTCGTCTGTACGTGGAGATTTTTTTAAAATAAAGTTAACGAAATATCCAGGATTTTTTTCTTTTGTGACGACTGTATCAGTGGTGCTGGTAAATTGAAAACGAGGCCTGCTTTTTGCAATTCAAGGAAAATGAAGTTTTTTATTCAGGTTTCGCTTGTTGAATTTAGTGGCAGTGGGCTGGCCATGTCTGTTGAAGGACCGATGGCCGTTGGAGCAGACGATTCCTTGAGTGGAGACCGCGAATCGGCAAACGCAGCGTAGGGCGCCCCCCTGCCAGGTGGACCGACGACCTAAAGAATGTGGCTGGGGGGGACTGGATGCGGAAGGCAGAGGACCGAGCGTTGTGGCGCAACTTGGGAGAGGCCTATGTCCAGCAGTGGACTGCGATAGGCTGAGTTGATTGATTGATTGATTGTTGAATTTACTATATTTTATAAAAGCGTAATTTTTAAGAGAACATTGTATGTTTTTTATACATTTAAAAATTGTGATTTCATATTGTGTTTTTGTCGTTTAACTCGTCAATGGGCACAAGACTGCCTGCTGGAGCGAAACAATAGCTTGTGTACCAATAGCGAATACAAACTATATTTTTTTATATTCGCTAGCTTGACAGCATGAAAACAAATTTAAAAATAAAATATTACTTACTTACTACTACTTACTTTTATTTTACTTACGTGATAAAGATCACCATAAATAATTATTATTGCATGTACCAAAAAGCAGCACTACATCCTATTTATTATATTTGATAATATGTCGACCACATCCTGACAAAGCTGTCTAGTTTGTGGTCAAGAGCAGATCTATAAATCATAAAAAAAAAAAAAAAAAAAAAAAAAAATGTTAAACACGGGCAGTGCCTAAGAAATGGAAAACCTACTGACCTCCAACATACAGGTACTTCCTAGTTTGGGGGTCAGCAGATCCTTGTTAGCGGTCTTTAAAAATTGCCTTACATGTATAATTTAATTAAGTTTGTAAAAAATGTTGTGTGGCTAACTCAATAAATTATTATTTATTATTAATAAAAAACAAATACAAAAAAAAACCAAGATCAAATTTTTCATAATAAGTAACTCTAAAGTTGCAAAGGGCACGTTTCAATAGATAGAGAAAAGATTAGTTTGCTTGCTATGAAATTCGCTGAATGAATGATCTAACATTTGCTAAGATTACTCTTCAAATTCTAATGCATAATAAGAAACTCTGTAAATTACTAGAAGCACGCACCTACAGAGAAAAAAATTGGTTTGCTCGATATAAAATGTGAAAATTAATGATAACGGTAGTGTTGTGGTTATAGCTGTTGTATATAGTACATACACGTGTCCGTATTCGTACTTACATTACAGATGTAATCCTGTTAAGGAGACACATTTCCTTGATAAAAAAACTTTTTAACAAAAAATAAAACCGACTCCAAAAACCTTAACTAAAAAGTAAAAAATAATCATTGTATGTATTTTAAAATCTTAACATAAACCAAAATTTAGAAGGCGGCGCGTGATTTACCCTTTGCGTCATGTAAATATAATGTACAATCGAGCGCATATCTATAGTAAATTAAAAACAGTTTATGCGCCGCCTTCAAAATCTTGGTTTATGTTAAGATTTTAAAATACATACAATGATTATTTTTTACTTTTTAGTTAAGGTTTTTGGAGTCGGTTTTATTTTTTGTTAAAAAGTTTTTATTTCATACTTTTTAGTTGATAATTGCGAGGGTTGATTCATAAATGTTTATATAACCAATATGAGTTTTTTTTTTATTAACCTTTGTTATCCCACTGCTGAGCAAAGTCTCGCTCATGTTCTTCCAAACGTCCAATCACTATCGTGAAAAAAAAACACGCATATCGGCCAAGAATTCACAGAAAAACGAACCAATGAGCAGATCATCTAGATACGCGAAGCTAAAATAAACTGATTTATTGAAGCTGGTTAAAAAACTGCTCAACCTAAGTCAATAAAATTTATATGGGACCACCGCGCGGGCTTCCTCTACCAAATAAAAAAACAACCACGTAAATCGGCCCACAAATCTCGGAGTAATCGGTGTACATACATGAAAAAAAAAAAAAAAAAAAAAAAAAAAAAAAAAAACCCGCGGAATACATAACCTCCTCCTTTTTTTGAAGTCGGTTAAAAATAAAAATATGAGTTATCTTCATGTAGTAGTAATAAAATGAAACCCTAGGGTAAAACTCTGCGTTAAATAGGTAATTAGAGTACCGACATTTAAGCAATAGGTAAGCAGTTTATCATTATGTATGTCCTCATTGCGGCATTACAGTACATTATTGCTCTACGTATATTACCCTAAGCTACCGCACTAGTAATTTATTAGGTACACCAACACACGTTATAGTGGAATTACTAGTATTATTGGAGTAAAGAATATCAAAATTTCAGATAAATTATGTTTTTGTGTCGGCCTTTCAAATTAACCCCAATCCTAATAAATATAAAACTGTAAATGTCTGTTTCCAAATTATACTTCTATCTTTCGTCCGAGATATTTCCTAACATATTTGATATTTTTTATGAAATTTTTATCTCGTATGTAAGATCTCGCTTAATTATGGTTAAACTTCACTTACAAGTAAGTTCTTTTAACCATAAATAATACATAAAATAAAACGTAAGCATATCAGAAATCGAGAGCCATAATAATTACTAGATAATGTTCAAAAATTTACTATTATACCTAATAAAAAAAAAAAAAAAAAAAAAATGTTTAAAAATTAACATAAATAGATGATAGAAAAAAAGAGATAAAAAAAGATAACGATATAAATTGTGCAAAGAAAAAATTGCTCACGAGTAGAATCTTTCGATTTCACTTCGCATGCGAAAATGAATTAAAATAATTTATAATAATGTTTTTATGAAACTGTAGTTTTTATTTGCCATCTCTGAAATCAGAAACAAAGTACGTTATTTCTATTTAAAAAAAAAACAAAAAAGGGTTTTTTTTTTGCCTCAAGAGTGACGCATAAAATTACCACGTATAAAATTATAAAAAAATTAGTAAAACACAGAACAAATACAGGTACAGAGTTAAGAAGTGTGGTAGAATTGGCAACTCAGGCAGCTCTTTTAATTTTCTCTTATGCTTGGTTGTAGCCAATTATTACTTAATTTAGCTTGAACTTTTAAGAACAGCTCACAATTAAAATCGATTCCATTAAACTATCCTTATTCCATACTTAAACTTTGCATAGAAAACCCACAAATTCACGTAAACTAACAGCGCAGATAATTAAGTTGATTAAAAATCAATTAATTAAGACTTCCTTGATCGAACCGAATTAAGAATCGAATGAAACGAGTAACAAATTGAACGCGTTCTACGGTAAGTTAAGAGGCAATTGGCCAAACTTTCGACTAATCGATCCGGAGTACCGAGACGAGGTTATTAATTAATAATTTTGGGCGCAGCTCCAGTTTCGATGACGTAATAATTTTGATGCTTCATCATAAAGTAGATCGGACGGGATTACATTTTATTTTGTTTTGTGGACTCGTTTTTTGGGAAAGAGAATAAAGAAGGTTTAAAGTCTATAGTTTCAGCGGTTAAATGTTAAACATCAATTTCACAGCCAACTAATGAAGTTACACTAATGAGATCATGACAAAAATTATATACAAATTACACTATTGCTAACATAACATAACATCACGCCTGTATTTCCCCGAAGGGGTAGGCAGAGGTGTATAGTAGACCCACATTTCGCCAGTTTTGTTATAAGTCCCATGTAATAGGGGGCGAGCCTATTGCCATTAACCGAGCACAAATCCAGACTCCGGGCTGCTACTGAGAATTTCCTAATGAAAAAACCCAGTAACATTTTGCCCGACCCGGGAATCGAACCCTGGACCCCATGCTCAGCAGTCGCGCTTGCGACCACTAGACCAACGAGGCAACTATTGATATGCATATATTTATTGGTTTAAAATAATTGTAAGTTGAGTCTTCTTATTATCATCATCGTCATCATCATTTCAGCCGAAAGACGTCCACTGCTGGACATAGGCCTCCCCCAAGTATCGCCACAACAACCGGTCCTGTGCCTTCCGCATCCAGCGGATTCCCGCGACCTTCACCAGGTCGTACCAGGTCGTTTACCTTCTTATTATATTTTACTTTATTTATTATATTTAATATTAAAATTGACATCGTAACAACAATGATTAAATTTTCGTAATTTTGTAAACAGTACCTAATCTTCATAAATATGGCTAAACTTACTTTGTAAAACAAAACAAAATGCAAATTATTATCGTGATTAAAATATGTCATCACGATCTCATTAGCGTAAAATCATTCGTGTTACCCAATTTTATGTGAAATCGACCCAACCCTGTATATGTTGAATGCGTAGTTCACATTGATAACATTGCACCAAAAACTTTTTATTTAAAGATTATAATATTAACTGAAAAGGCAATAATTATGACTTTACAAGAGGTGTGTTTACAAGCAGATTCATAGATATTAGATTCTAGAGATAATCTCGTAGACGAACTCCACCATAATCTCTTGACAGACGGCAGAATAGGGAATTAATGTACTAAATTTCACATATCGTTGACATTTTCCTTTACAAGTGACGGAACCATTTTATGTCAAGGTATAAATAAATAAATAAACAAATATCTTTGGGACATTTTTACACAGCACCATCTAGTCCTAAACTAAGCAGAGCTTGTGCTATGGGTACTAGACAATGTATATAATAGTTATATACTTTTTTTTTGTAAATACATACTTATAATACATAAGTAACACCCAGACCAACACAAACACTTATGTTCATCACACAAATAAATAAATATCTTCGGGACATTTTTACACAGCACCATCTAGTCCCAAACTAAGCAGAGCTTGTGATATATGGGTACTAGACAATGGATATAATACATATATACTTTTTTTGTTTGTTGTAAATACATACTTATAATACATAAGAATCATATATAAGAAATAATTATTTTATTATTTTTAACGCATTTACGCATGCGAAGCAAGAGGAGTCGCAGGTTCGAATCCTGCTCGTGAGCGATTTTTTCTTTCCACAATTTAAATCTTTATATATAAGAAATATTTGTGTCCTGTGGAAATCGAACCCACGACCTCGTTATCACCAGTCCGACACTCGAACCACTAGACCACAGAGGTCGTATGTAGGTAAAAATACTCTGTAAAGCACATATTACGTTACTCACTCGGCTAATTAAGTTCTATAGCTTCTTTAATCTACCTCATTTTTAACTGAGAACCTTAATCAGAGGCTTGATAGATTTATCGAGATTACTGTTTGATTTACTCTTCTGTCTTCACGGTTTTAATTATTTTTATCGATTGAAGGCGACTTTGAGGAAAAAAAAGATATTATTCGTTTTGTGGGATCCAAATAGGTATGATATAGTTGATGAGGTATAACAAGACAATGGCGGACGTTGACCTCTTCTTATTTATGCATTCTGTCATTTCCAAAATAACCACGCATATAATTGGTTTGCGAAACGTGTGAACTTACGATCATTAGCGTTTCGTGGTAGTGGCTACATTGACAGCAAAGTTGTTGCAAACCTATGTATAATGATAAGACAAATGAGATTTACGACACATTAATATGACTAGCGATATCATTTATAAATTTCCAGCTTCGGGTTAAAAATCGGGTTAATGTCTCCTATTGCCCTGTCATCCTGCACGAAATTTATTTGTACCAGCCACCAGCCTTATTCACGGAAGTGTCCTTACCAAGTGCTAGGCTTCAGAAGCATCTGCACGTCAAGCCTTTTGAGTAATAGAAAAACGTCTTGCTACGATCACCAATCGGCTTGGTATGAATGATGATTATGTAAATATAGTACGATTTTAAAGAAAGAAAGAGATTTATTTGAAACAACTGCCAATAAGATACATAGATGAAAAGAAATACATACACACAAAATAAAATTTAAAGACAGTGTAAATCATTCCTCTAAGACGTAAATAACGAAATACAGTCAGATGGAGTTTCTTTTTAATAAGGAGTTAATAAAGTAATTAATTTTGAATTTTGACGACGTGTGTGGTCTGGTGGTTCGAGTGTCGGACTGCTGATCACGGGGTCGTGGGTTCGATTCCCACAGGACACAAATATTTGTGTGATGAACATAAGTGTTTGTGTTGGTCTGGGTGTTGCTTATGTATTATAAGTATGTATTTACAAAAAAAAAAGTATATAAGTATTACATCCATTGTCTAGTATCCATAGCACAAGCTTTGCTTAGTTTGGGACTAGATGGTGCCGTGTAAAAATGTCCCAAAAAGTATTTATTTATTTATTATTATTTATTAATTAGATAGGGTAAAGTAGGGGCTCGTAGCGATGCAACGACTGCGCGGATTGTACGATCTGCAAGGTTAAGCTGCACTTGCCGCGGTCAGTCTGTGGATGGGTGACCGTTTCGTTACACATCGAGACCCCTGCCGTCCCTCGGAGAGCACGTTAAGCTGTCGGTCCCGGTTGTCATACGAATATCTATAGCAGTCGTTACGGGTAGTCAGAAGCCTGAAAAGTCTGACAACTGGTCTAACCTCCGAATGTCAGTATTACCCAGTAATTGGGTTGCGGGGGTCTGATGGCAGTCGCTCCGTGTAAAATACTGATGTTCAGCCGCATCTGGCTAGACTGGAAGCCGACCCCAATATAATTGGTAAAAGGCTCGGAGGATGATGATGATGATGATAGGGTAAAGTAAAGAATTTAAAAAAACAACTAAATTACCGTACCAAACAAAACTTAGTTTTTTTGTAGATTGTGCAAGTTTCACAAAATTATTTAAAACAAAGTATTTCTAATTTATGTTGCAATATCCGGGTTAGAAGCAGAAGCCTAAAAACCCTAAAGCGATGACAGGTCCACTCAAATACTCATTTGATTTGCACCCTGCTGGTTACGTACGTCAACATGAAAAATGTTACACCCCCGTTTGAGATACGGGACCCAAGTCCCTTTAATTAAAGTAAATGCGCTTGTGGTGGGGCCGGGTTTATCAAATATTTCATGCAGCGTAAGATGTGAACCCACTGCCTGTCTATTAGAGGGTTAAGTCTAATTGAGTACATATGAAAGCGTCATGCCGTTAATCCTCGAAAGGGTATGCAATAGAGGTTTCTGATCCATGTAACAGAGAGAACCTAGAAACAGAGAAGAGAGAACGATATTCATCAACAACTCAGCCTATCGCAGTCCACTGCTGGACATAGGCCTCTCCCGAATTGTGCCACAACACTCGGTCTTCTGCCTTCCGCATCGAGTCGCCTCGAGCTACTTTCATCAGGTCGTCGGTCCACCTGGCTGTGAGCGCCTTACACTACGTTTGCTGATTCGCGGTGTCCACTCATGTACTCGGCTGCTCTAGCGGCCATCGGTCCTTCGACAGATAATATGGCCAGCCCACTGCCACTTCAGCTTACTGATCTTACAAGCTATGTAGGTCACACCGTTTCCTCTCCGGATAATCTCGTTATGAAATAAAGCACTGGTGTACTCAACCAGGAGGCGCAGGTTCGAATCCTGTTCGTGAGTGAATTTATTAGTTGTTCCTGTTTCTACTATTTTTAACCGACTTCAAAAAAAGGAGCAGGTTATGTATTCGGCAGGGTACACCGATTACTCCGAGATTTCTGGGCCGATTTGCGTGATTGTTTTTTTATTTGGTAGAGGAAGCCCGCGTGGTGGTCCCATATAAATTTTATTGACTTAGATTGAGTAGTTTTTTAACTAGCTACAATAAATAAGTTTATTTTAGCTTCGCCTACCTAGATGATCTACTAATAGTTTCGTTTTTCTGTGAATTATCGACTAAAAAGTATGAAATAAAAACTTTTTAACAAAAAATAAAACCGACTTCAAAAACCTTAACTAATGAAGTCGGTTAAAAAGTAAAAAATAATCCTTGTATGTATTTCAAAATCTTAACATAAACCAAAATTTTGAATTTTGAATTTTTTTTTAACGCGCCGCCTTCAAAATTTTATTTTATGTTAAGATTTAGAAATACATAAAAGGATTACTTTTTAGTTAAGGTTTTAGAAGTCGGTTTTATTTTTTGGTAAAAAGTTTTTTTATAGTGTACAATAAAGTTTTTGTTTCGATACGAGAATCGAATCTAAAAAAAAGGCAGACTGCACCGCTGTTCCATTTGGGTCGTCGAATCAATCAATCAATATCAATCCGAGATACGATTGTAACAAGGTTGCAGGCTGCGTCGAACAAAGCATCAATAGATCGTTCCACCAGTTTTCAGCATAAAAGTTTTCCATTTTTGACCTTATGGCAAATGACTGAATAATTTATTTTATTATTTATTTTAGATTTTAGATTTTTTTTGACGACCTCTGTGTTCTGGTGGTTCGAGTATCGGACTGCTGATCACGAGGTCGTGGGTTCGATTCCCACAGGACACAAATATTTGTGTATTGTGACGTGAGTGTTTGTGTTGGTCTGGGTGTTTATTATATATTATAAGTATGTATTTACAAAAAAAAAGTATATAAGTATTATATCCATTGTCTAGTACCCATATTACAAGCTCTGCTTAGTTTGGGACTAGATGGTGCTGTGTAAAAATGTCCCAAAAATATTTATTATTTTATTTATTTTCATTTCAGCCGAAAGACGTCCACTGCTGGACATAGGCCTTTTATTTATTTATTTATTCATTATTGCAAAGATTAATAGATACCTACCTATTTATAGAATAGAATAGAATAACTTTATTTCGAGTAAAAAAGTCATATAGTGTTATAATAAAACAAGTTTAACCGGATTACATCGCATCACATATAGCTAACCGGATCAGATATAGGGTTAGTAACAATTTTATTATTTTAAACCTAGGTGTTAGTTTTTATTGTGCGCGAGTAGTCCCGTAAACATAGTTCAATGTTAGTAAACAGTTACATATTTTGATACATGTAACTAACAGCAGTGGATTATATATAGACAATCCATTCTGTCAACTATCATGTTCAGAACCCTGTTGTAGCTGGCTATGGCTAAGTACTAAGTATACTTTATTAAGGGGAATGTTCAACAACCTCTGTGGTCTAGTGGTTCGAGTGTCGGACTGCTGATCACGAGGTCGTGGGTTCGATTCTCACAGGACACAAATATTTGTGTAATGAACATAGTGTTTGTGTTCGTCTGGGTGTTTCTTACGTAATATATGTATGTATTTACAAAAAAATATGTACATAAGTATTATATCCATTTTCTAGTACCCATAGCACAAGCTCTGCTTAGTTTGGGACTAGATGGTGCTGTGTAAAATATGTCCCAAAGATATTTATTTATTATTTAAAATGTAGTAGCCAAGTGGTGCCCCCATCAGTAAAAAAAACATTACTCGCTGAATACCTACATCATTAATTATCGATAATCCTTTTTTAACGATTGAAGTACAGGTATTGTAGTTTAATTAGAAACTATCAACTATGTAAATTATAGTTCGCTGTAGTTGTAGATACAAAATATGCGAAAAACGGTCACATTTGGCACTTTTTGTTGTATCTACAACTACGGCGAACTATAATTTACAGAGTTAATAGTTTCTAATTATTTTATTATTTTAACGCATTTACGCATGCAAAGCGAAATCTAACGATTAAAATTGTGGAAAGAAAAAATCCTGGCTCAGTACGCCAATGCTTTAGCCACTAAGCTACCGTGAACACTTAGTGGCTAAAGCACTGGCGTACTGAGGCAGGAGTCGCAGGTTCGAATCCTGCTCGTGAGGGATTTTTTCTTCCCGCAATTAAAAAAAAAGTTTCTAATTAAACTACAGTACTTGTACTTCAATCGTTAAAAACGAATTTGCGATAAATTATGTATTCAGCGAGTAATAATATTTTTACTGATGGGGACATCACTTGTCTGCTACATTCCCCTTAAGGCGTTTAAGTCTGATCGGAGGCACAGTTTCTGGGTATTTTCCACCAGCCCCAAATACCATAACGACACTTTTTTCAAAGAACACTCAACGAAATATTGATCTGAACACATTAAATATATTGGCTAAGCGATAAAAAACATGTTAACTACACCAAACAAAATGTCACTTTTTTAATCTAGTAAATTGAATTGAGCAATTTCGTGTGGGGTGACGACAGATACAGACACCCACAAGCATGTTAAGTGTGTATCACACTTATAGGGTTTTATGTAAACCTTGGAAGGTGTTGATATTACAGGCTAATAATTACTTACGGCACTGAAACGTGGTCACTCACAATGGGACTGTTAAGAAGGCTCAAAGTCACTCAAAGAGCAATGGAGAGGGCTATGCTCAGAGTGTCCATGCGTACGAACGAAACGAAACGAAAGTAACCGACATAGCCCGAAGAATTGCCAAACTTACGTGGTAGTGGGCGGGGCACATTGCTCGCAGAACGGATGGCCGATGGGGCAGTAAAGTTCTGGAGTGGCGACCGCGTACTGGAAGGCGCAAAGTGGGTATGCCCCCCATAAGGTGGACCGACGACCTGGTGAAGGTCATCCGTTACATGCGGAAAGCGCAGGACCGGTCATTGTGGCGATATTTGTTTGCTTTTTTTAAATTTTTTTATTGCATTAATTGTGGTACATAAAAGATCTTACAATAATAATTTTTGGCCAGCACAATTTGCCTCATAAGGCATACAATAGAATCTTCAAGTTAACTTAAAAAAATAATTACATGCATAAGGTACAGGAATTATATGTCATTATATTTTATTACTTAATCAATTTTCTCATTGATTACACGATAAATGTCACATACCCACATACCTACCTAGAAGTGGCGCCAAATCTTACAATAAAAGGAAATCTTGGGGAGGCCTATATCCAGCAGTGAACGTCTTTCGGTTGAAATGATGAAGATGATTGTTAGGCTAATTTTGTAAGCTATTTGTCCAAATAAAAATAAACAGATATCCAGTGTAACAGGAGTGTAACATCTCACCTCTCTTCAAACAATGGCTCACAATCCTATGCCGCGTGTCCTGTTACCTGCACGTTTGAGAAGCTAATGACTGCAAATCAAAATTAGAGATTAAACGAACTTACCTGTTAGTGAAGTTCGATCCTAATTATACGAAGGCTTCGTCCGAAGAGTTTAGAATTTAAGACACATGTAGTAACGCGTAGTACACACCATTTCACACTATTTTGAGAATATTTAATTTTTTTTTTTTTTTTTTTGAGGGTAGATTTGCCCGCCTTGTCCCTGCGCCCGCAATTCGTTTCATTTAGTTTAGAGTGTAGCCTTTATTTACTTTATATTTTACGATCCATAGGGTACAGAGTAAACGAGTGGGTGGGAGGGTTACTAAACTCTTCGGACGAAGCCTTCGTATAATTAGGATCGAACTTCACTAACAGGTAAGTTCGTTTAATCTCTAATTATACATCAGGCTTCGTCCTCAAGTTTAGAATTTAAGACACATGTAGACTTTTAGAGATATGACTCGTAAAATATAATTTCAAATTAAATAATACATAAGTTATAAATTGCAAATTATTGTATATTTATTGTTGTAACGAAACAAAAATCACATAATGTTTACAATAGTTGTAAATAAACAGGTTTATTTCTTAATTGAATCATTCATAATAGTCTTACCAAAACAATCATTAGACATATTATTAACAGGTCTACTATAAAATTTTGCAAATGTTTGAGAGCTAGGACTCCAACCAGCAGTTTTTCTAATTTGATCAATATTAACACCTAACCTTTGGGCAGCAGACGTGGCAGCATGCCGAGTGCTATGCGCAGTGAACGTGGAAGTATCAATTCCGCTTAAACTTAGGGTATGTTTTATCCATTTGGATAAGGTTTGTGCACAAACCGGTTTATGAGGACTTTTAAAACTAATGAATAAAGTGTCCGTATTGATACGAAGACCCTTTGTCATATCGAGGTAAGCAAGTATAGCCTTTGCTGGACAAATCTCTGGCTTTTTATCAAAAAACGGAATAACTAGAATGGGTTGAGATGCTCCAATTCTAGATGTTTTTATAAGATCAGGAATTTTAATTTTGATTTCTTTTTGAGACTTTTCAATATTACAAATTTTTATTTTTGATAAAGTTTGCACCCTATGTGCAGTGACGAGAGCTAACAGAGTAATCAATTTTTTTGAAATTTTTTCAAGGCTTAAGTCTCCATTAGGATACCATTTTTCAAGATAATTTAAGACCAAAGATGTGTCCCAGGTTTCGTTATACTTAGGTCGAGGGGGTCTAGAACGAAACACTCCTTTGAAGAATCTTTTAATATCTTCATTTCTGGAAACATTTTCTTTAGTAATTAAACTCAGAGCCGACCGGTATGAATTTAATGTTCCGTATTGAGCACCATCATTATACGCAATCGTTAAGAAGTTCATAATATTGGGAGTTGATACTTCATACATGTTCAATTTATTCTCATTACAATAAATGAACCACTTTTTATAGCACCCTTCGTATTGTTTATAAGAGTTCTCCGAGAGAGAGTTAAGTACTATATCCATTGATGAAAATGGGATACCTCTTCTTATCATCGCCTCTCGGATAAGATCCCTGCCACCAGGGTAATGTTGCTCCGCATGTGGCGGCGACTGGAATCAGTTGATAAAATTAAGTTTTCATTAGCTCTGAATATTACCATTTCTGACACTAAAAGTCTTTTAAATAGTGGGTACCACGGCTGTGTTGGCCAGTGTGGGACAACCATTATGCCCTTAGCGTTATCAGACTGTATTTTTAGTAATGATTTTAATATCATACTAAACGGAGGAAATGCGTAAAAATAAAAGTCTGTCCAAGAAATTGTAAAAGCATTTACAGCGTACGCATCCGGATCTCTATGCCAGGAGACGTATCTTGGGCATTTATTGTTTAACCAACTGGCGAATAAATCTATGCTTGGGGAACCAAATTTATTTATAATTTTGCGATAGGCATAGTCTGCAAGATTCCACTCAATATCTGGATGCGTACGTCTTGATTCCTGATCAGCTTCAAAGTTGTCCGAAGAACTAATATATGAAGCGAAAACATATAGATTTCTATGTTCGCACCATTGCCAAAGTTGCTTTGTTACGTCTGTTAAGTGAGGGAACTGAATGCCTCCCATCCTGTTGACGTAAGAAATAGCGGTGGTATTGTCGATACGAAGGAGAATCTGGGTGTCAGATAAATCTTTAGCAAATATTTTAAGGCCAATAAATGCAGCCAGAATTTCTAGATAATTGATATGACGGCTACGTTCATCGTCTCCCCACAGGCCACTAGCTCTCTGATCGCCACACGCAATTCCCCACCCCGTTGTTGAGGCATCAGAGAAAATTTCAAGGTCATAACTGTCAATTTTTATTTTACAAACTGAATGGTCGATAGCATGATACCACCATTCAAAATCTAGTTTTAATGAACTTGGTATATTCATGATTTTTTCATAATTATTTGTATTTTTTAAATTAAGGTATTTACTTCTTTCAAATAGTTTTGTATAGAGCCAGCCATACTCCACAGCTGGGCAGGCAGACACCAAAAGACCAACAAAACTAGCGAAAGCTCTGATTTTGCATCGTTTTAAATTCATAATTTTTTTTATTTCTAATTTTATTCTATCAATTTTTTCTTTTGGTAATGTGACCTGAAACTTTCTTGTATCCAAAACATATCCTAAAAATCTGTAAGTGTGGGAAGGATTGAAATTACTTTTTTCCATATTTATGATAAAACCTAGGCTCGTAAGGAGCTTTTTGGTTTCTTGTAGGTTTTTGTAGCATGTTTGATAATCATGACCAATAAGGCAAATGTCATCTAAATATATAGTAGATAGGTATCCACGTGTTCTCAATAATTTAATCACTGGTTTCATCACCTTTGTAAATACAAACGGAGCAGTATTCAAGCCGAAAGGTAAGACATTAAATTCGTAAAAAGAATCCTCAAACTGGAACCTGAGATATTTTCGATCATTTTCATCAATCTTTATCAAAAAATATGCGTCTTTTAAGTCGATAGTGCTTAAATAACAATCTTTTGTTATTAGTTTTAGTACAGTTTTCAAGTCTTCCAGTTTGAAGTGATTAGTATCGATAAATTTATTTAAAGATTTTCCCCCTTATTACAAAACGTGGACTAAGGTGGTTTAAAATTATAAACCATGGTTTTGGTAAATTTCTTATTACAAAAGCAGGTTTATCTCATAATTTGGTTTAAGTACGGCACTAAAATTAAACCTACGCGACCCCTAGTTTAACAACACTAAACCATACTAGGAAACGTCAAATGTAATTTTAGGTTATTTTCAGCTATGTTTGTTTTGTTTACTTATTACTTTAAAAATCATTGAAATTACGTGAATATGGATGTTTTCGTTTGTGCAGCTAATATAATTTTGTTATGGAGGTTTCGGCGACGTGAAAAATATCAAGTTAATGTAAAACAATTCACAAGTTGTGTGGCGAAGAATTTTAATTTTATTGCATTTTTGGAAAGACAACATGCAGTGAACGTAATGTAAGAAGATTTGGTCTACAAATTTTGGGGATTACCACTAAATGTAAGTAGTATGCTATGCTAAATCACTGTGAAACAAGTTAATAACTTTCCAAATAAAACCACTATTGACACTCATATTTTACTAAAGAATCACCATTGTTTTGTTATAGATTCAAGTAGGAAGACAAAAGAAGATATTCAGTAACTCGGACAAATATGCTCAAACCTTGCAAAAACCTAGTTAAGACCATTTATCATAACAAGAAAGGTCAATGTTTTCATGGAAATGCAAATAAGGTTTACTATGATTTTCTAGTACTTACCTACATCAAGAAAAGCAATGAGAAATAATGAGGTACCTATTTAAGTATGTAAGTATAATAATTTTCTACATTTATTGGAGAAAGTGATGACAAAAATATGAATGGGTACGCTTTAAGAAAATTCTGTTAGAGGACGGCTATTTACTGTTGTGAATTGGTCTGGAAAATTGGCAGGAAGAGTCTCCCTGTAGTCCCTGTTGTCTGCTTATTTAATTTGTGATATCAATAAATGTTATATTTTATTTTTCAGTGCAACTTATACTTGTTTAAGGAAAAATATAGTTGACAGTAAACTGTATCCTCCGGCCTCCGGCACAGATGTCCCCGGCCGTACTTTGAGTAGGCCGTTTAAAGGAATTCGCATCGCAAATAACGTGTACAATGGAGTATAATGCGCACCAGTCTATGGCTGCTGTGAAGTTAGCGCCCCGCACCTCGATTGACACCCGCATGTCACTCAAACTCAACTCGTTCGACAACAACAACTCGTACAACTCGTTTGCGCAGCGGCCATAAAGTTTGGTGCATACTATACAATGGAAGCATGCACACTGTGGTGTATTGTATTCCAAAAGTTGCAATGTGGGTGTACTATTAATAATAAATAATAAATGAACTTTTATTTCATAAAAAGAGATTGTAGTAAAATCATTAGCAATTTCTACAGAATAGGTGGGTACATTACATATCTTCAATCCGTAATATATTACACCTCTGCCTACCCCTTCGGGGAAATACAGGCGTGATGTTATGTTGTTGTTGCAGTGTTAATTTGCACAAATTCGCATCATTGCGTGCTGGGCCTTGTTACTGTTTTCAAAATGTTATCCCTTGATTATTAATAAAAGTTTGTAAAAAAATGGGCTAATTTTATTTTACCATTCATACGAAAACTACGGTGACAAGTTCGCAGTGTTATTTTATTAGAAATTTGGTAGAAGTATCTCCTAGTTTGCTTATTTATAGCGATATCAATCAGTTATTACCTGACATAAAAGTGTGAAAAATCGGTCATATCATATGTACAGTCCACTGCATGGCAGTGGTAACACTTGAATTAGAAAACCACCCTTACTGTTAAGGAAATAAAGGCGCTGTCAATGTCAAACTGTTACCCACTGACGTGCGGTCAACCGTACAACAACAATATCGTATGATAACTTTTTTCACTTTTTTTTGTCAGGGCTGTGTTCAGTAATATCGTCCGACGACGCACGGAGTGTTTTTGGATGTTCGTTTGTATGATCGCTCTGAGTAACCGAATGACCAAACTACGCTCCGTGCGTCGTCGGGCGATATTATTGAACGCAGCCCTGATAAACAAAGTTATCATACGTACAGTCGACTGCATGGCAGTGGTAACACTTGAATTAGAAAACCACCCTTAGTGCTAAGGAAATAAAGGCGCTGTCAATGTCAAACTGTTACCCACTGACGCGCGGTCAACCATACAGCAACTTACAGCATCAATATCGTATGATAACTTTTTTCACTTTTTTTTGTCAGGGCTGCGTTCAGTAATATCGTCCGACGACACACGGAGTGTTCTTTGGACGTTCGTTTGTATGATCGCTCTGAGTAACCGAATGACCAAACTACGCTCCGTGCGTCGTCGGGCGATATTACTGAACGCAGATCTAACAAAAAAAGTGAAAAGTTATCATACGTACAGTCGACTGCATGGCAGTGGTAACACTTGAATTAGAAAACCACCATTAATGCTAAGGAAATAAAGGCGCTGTCAATTTCAAATTTTTACCCACTGACGTGCGGTCAACCGTACAGCAACAATATCGTATGATAACTTTTTTCACTTTTTTTTTGTCAGGGCTGCGTTCAGTAATATCGTCCGACGACGCACGGAGTGTTCTTTGGACGTTCGTTTGTATGATCGCTCTGAGTAACCGAATGACCAAACTACGCTCCGTGCATCGTCGGGTGATATTACTGAACGTAGCCCAGATAATAATTTTGATTGATATCACTACAAATGTAGCGGGCTACTCAAAATATCGGCCCTGTTTATATACACACTATACAATTTACGCGGCGCACGCAGCAGCCAAGGCTGCGGCACCCGCGGTGTCAGTCGCAGTGGTGCCCGTGGCTTCGCAAGGAAAGGTTGTAGGAGCACGTGTCGCACAACACTCTGCATATCGCCATATGTTTGTCTTTGCGTGTGTGACACCGCGGGCACCGCCACGCTTCACGCGCCGCTTTTTCGTAACAGAAGACCGCGTGACGCCCAGCGCGACGCACCGCCAGGCGCGCCGCGTGTCCATAAACGAGTCCTAAGAAAACAACGAGATGCTGGATCGCGCGACAACCATTTATCGATACTGAATTAGAAAGAGGTGTGTCAGGATCGTAGCAGGTGGAAATCCATAGTCTCTGCCTACCCCAATGGGAAACAGGCGTGATAATATGTATGTATGTATGTATGAATTATTCAGTACCTATATTATTGGATTATAAAAAAAAAAGACAAATAAATATAAACTAGTACGAATTTTCAATAAAAAGGATTGTTTTATTAAAAATTCTGCTGAAACGGAACGTTAAGACCGAATGGAAATCGTTTTGAACGAATAATTTTAGTCCGTACATCGAGAATTCCATCTATTTTTTAATCGATTTCTCTGCATACTACCTAATACACCCCCAACAGTATGGTACTATCTAGTCTTCACTTAATTTGACTTTTGTAATAAGGATAAGCTATTACTACGGTACTAAGGCTAGTAACGTACTAACTCTGGACTTTAAAGTCTTGGTTTAAACCCAGGTTTATCACGTTTTTTGTAATAAGACGGTTTAAGTTTAAGATAAAGCGCACCTTTTTGTTTGGCTTGGGTATTAAAAAAATATTTGACAAATATTGGTCGGGCCGAGCTTCACATTCTGAAATAGCTCCTAATGATAATAAACTATCTGTTCGGGGTTGGGGTGAGATTAAGATAAACTCGTGTGAAAGATACTAAAAATCAATATATTCCAAGATACAAACATATAAGATTAGGATTAAATAATGAGGTGAAAAGGATGAGATTTGAGTCACGCGCACGGTAGGACGTCACGCGGTGTACTGAATATTACTACATAATTAGCAATAAAATAAATGATCGAACCATACAGTGCGATGGCGCATTTATGATGATCTAAGTAAAATGTGTTGTACGGCGGTTGACCCGTACATGCTCCCGGGGGCAAAGATGGGGGTTAGTATAATCTCAAAATGATCATGAGTTTTACAAGGTGAAAACAATGTTCAATTTAATAACTAAATGATAAAATAGGGTTAGTAAAGTGAATGAAATAAACAAAGGTTGCTTAATATACTACTACCAAATCACAAATAGTCACTAGAGTTCAAATCGGGAAGGGAAAATACCCGAAAAATAGGCGAAGAGGCCCTGTCCTCTTTTTGCAAACACTGGTTAGATTTAGCTAGTCCTTTGGGATAATTTATGTCTGATAAAGATAATTGTTCCCTAACCTCACAACATTCACTTGCTGCGTTTTTCACTTTCACTAAAGATTGCCTTTTTTCCCTAACCTCACAACACTCACTGAAAACACTTTCTTTGCCGTGGTGCGCAAAGGGTGGCGAGGTCACGGTCGACGCCTCTCCTGTAGGCATCGAAGTCTCTCGACGTGCAGTCTGCCGTCGCCGTCGCCAACAGCATATTGTAGCCGCAAGCAAGATTCCGAAGATAAGAGCATAAATGATAGAGTAATGGTGTACGTCATGGTAGGATACCTTATCGCTCAAAGGATCACTTTGCTTCAGGATCTCAATATTTTTCTTTATAACTTCAAATTGTCGCAAGATTTCAGAGTTATTGGGATCAATCTCAGGAGATTCAGGGATAGAAATGTTCAAAATATGATTAATTTGTGATATTTCTGGTGCATCAACCCTTGCACCAGTACTTATTTTACTAGACAGCATTTTACCTGAATGCACGAGGAAATCTTCCGTCTTTATCATACAGCCTTCCTCCACGTTCAACAGACCGGCATTCGACAATATTGCAGCGGTAATTTGACCCTCACAGAGAAGTTTGATGTGGCATTCATTACAACAAAAATAATAATATTTGTTATGATAGGTTAATTCGGTCCAAACATTTTTGCAAGGACTCTTCACTGTTTTACAAGTTCTTGTGTTTGGAATGGTCTCGCACAAGCTATGATCATCTTTCAAATAGTAAATAGGATTTCTGATATGACATAAAATCATCATAGGATTCTGTCTTACACAAGACTGAAGATCGGCCTCAGAGATCGTTACATAAGAGTCTTTTCTGATGTTGATCGCTGCATATTTTGAGATGGTCTCCACATTTATCATGTCGTTGTTCAAGGATCGTGGAACTGGGATAAGATTAAATATTTCGTAAAGGTCTCGTTCAATCAAGGGTACTCTTATTTCGATAATCAAGTATTTGTCACAGTACTTAGTTCTAACTTTTAATAAGCTGTAGAGATCTTTGAGATGCAAATTGTCGACAGGAATCGCCAAATCTTTAGGGATATGTGCTGATATCGAACTTAATTCGGATCGCAGCTGTTTTGGAGATATCAAATGGAAGTCCAATTTTCCATTGTAAATGTTGGTCACTGTATCTAAAATCGAGTCCTGTATTTTTCTAAGACTATACAACAAGTTATTCGCTGTAATTGCGGAGGTTAAAAAATTTGTAATAAGACTCATGTTATGTACATGGCGCTGTAGGTCTTGATAGGATTCTTTGAGATAAATAAGCTTCTGATTAATCGATTTGTGCTGTTTGTTTATAGTATTTTCCATTCTTTTCATAAGATTAAACTCGGCTTCCACAACTGAGGTTTGGTTTTTCCAGAGGTTATACAAATGTTTATCATTTTCTTTTAAACGGTCAATGTCCTTTGCATACTTTTCAGCAAATCGTTGGTCTAATACACCAAACAAACTATTTGCTAAGTAGCCTACTCCGTCTATCAAGCCACGACGCCGCCGGCGCCGCCGCTCCTCTCCAGATGCAAATGATTCATTCATCGTAATAATACTATCATAATGTTTTATTTCTTCGAACTCGTGCCCGAGTTGTAAAAGTATACCGTCGCAAGGTATCTGCTCTTTTATCGTAGAGCATATTGTTTCAAGATATTTGATATACTTTGCGAGTGCTGACGTACCTTCTTTATAGGGATATGTGTCATAATAAACAATTAAACGCCAATCATCTCGAATAAGATGCAGGTTTGAGATTTTGTCGAAATAAACGCTGTTGTTGTTCAGTGGGGTAAAGTTATAGGATGCTTGAGATACGTTTATCAGTGACAGAAAAAATAAAGTTACGGCTAAAACTATAGCCGAGAATGAGATACGGTTAGGATTCTTCTTCCTGGGCGCTTTGTCATCAACTTTCGTGTCATCTGGAGGATGATCGCTTCCACTCGTAGGCATTAGCGATAATTTAACAACAGGTTGTTTTAGGTACCGGTTTTTGGTTTTAAGTTTGACGACTCTCACACGTCTATCAGTTCCGGGATGAAACTCGGGACGAATATCGTTAAGGTTGAGATGATTCTTTTGAGATTGATTCGGGATGATAATGGGATGCTTCATTTCAGGATTTATGTTCGAGATTTTTTGCCGTCCACCGACACGGAGTAGCCCGTGGGTGTCTAAAATAGGATTGAGGTTCAAAATTGGGCTTTTCTTGCTCAAGGGTTCGCAGTTTTCTAGGTGAGATATTTCCTTGAAAAAATATTCTTTTGAGACATGCTTTATCAACAAGTCATTTGCTCGTTTCAAATTTTGCGGGATAGGATAATTTTCACGCTTCTTCTTCCAAATAATTTTCTGGAATTTTTGGTGATCAGGATGTTGCCAAATATTGCGGAACATTTTTTCCATTTCAGCCGTAAATGGAAATCTAAATGGCCTCCATTTTGAGATAAGACTTAGAAGGCCCTGTTGCAGATTCGGTCCTCTGCACATGAGATCGTTGAGGCTGTGTCGAATTGAGGTTTCTGTCGATGCATTTAAGACAACTCGTAGTTTAGTACTTGATGACTCGGCTGGTTGAATAAAATGGTGCGATAGGTAGCAACCCGGTTGCACGTCAGCGTTTGATGCAACGGGTGTCATGTGTCCGAGGTCTACGTACTCAGATATAAACAACTTACAGTCGCGTGCCAGGTCAGGATGTATAATTAATTTATTTTCTATTTGAGTGAATTGAGCGATCGATTTTGTTTTTGATTTGCCCAATTTTTCTTCAAAATTTTCTTTTAATGGTATTTTCACGCCGTAACTGCAGTCTTCGCGACTTGAGGTTGAAGATTGATTATAGTCGATGCAGTTTTGGTCTTCTTCGGATATCGAAAAGGGTTCACGAATATCCTCTATTTCGCAAAACTGTTGGATATCGGTTATGGCGTTTAGGATCACATTGCATTGGAATGTTTTGCAGTTACCGCTTAAGATCCAACCCAACTGTGTCTGTTGAGCGATAGGCAACATGCCCTCGGATCGGCAAATACCGTCCAAAAGGATTAGGGAATAAATATCAGCGCCTAATAAGATATCAATCGGCCTACTTTTGTAAAATTCGGGATCTGCTAAAGTTATTTGGTTAAGGGTCGGCCAGTTTGGCTTTGTAAAGGTATGGCTCGGCAAATGTTTAACGAGTCTTTCCATTATTAATACATTTGTTTCAAACGTGAAGTCATTTATTAATGACATGCACTTGATAGAGATCATGCCTCGACAGTTATTTTCATTATTTCCAATCCCAGAGATATAGCCATTAAATTTTTGTCGAGGCAGCTTTAACAACTGAGCCGCGTTTTCGGTGATGATTGAGGTCTGTGATCCTTGGTCCAAAAGAACTCTCATCCTTTGGAAAGATCCGTCTGCTGCTTGTACGTTAATAATTGCTGTCGCAAGCAGTATTTCTGAAGGGTCATTTTGCGTAGAAACAAAGGTGTTCATATTTTGCTGCTGAGGTGAAGATTTCGTAATCGCAGCCGCATTCGGCCCCGATCGTGGCGCATCCGGTGACACATTTCTTGACGTAAAATATTCATGAAGAATTGTATTATGGTCTTTATTGCATTCTTTACACCTTAACTCGGAAAGGCATTTTTTACCTTCATGATAGTGTAAACAATTGACACAAAGGTTCAAATTTGCAACTGCGTTTCTTCGAGCAGAAGGTTGCATTTTTAATAACTTCGGGCAATAGTATATGCGATGATCGCTTGCGTTGCAAATAGGACATTGGATATTGTAACTGGACTTAGCCGATTGTGAAATAACCTGTGTTGTGTAGGTATGATTAGGATTGTTGTAATAATTTTGTTTGAATCTGGGTATAAAACCTTTTGAAGGAGATGGTTGGTTGTTATGATAACTTTTAGATGACGAAGATGGTTGTTGATTGTAGGATTGTGGAGATGATTTTTGGACGAAGTTTTCTTGTTTCTTTCGGGAAGTTTCCAGCGACATAAACTTGTTTTCAAAAAATTGGAGAAATTCTTGCAACACAGGCAGTTCTCTTGGAGATTTTAACGAATCTATGTAATCATCGTTCGTTTCCGAGTCTAATTTCTCAGATAAAATACACACGAGGAAGGGATCCCAGGTAGAAACGTCGACGCCTAGATTTTTTATAGCATTCACGCTCTCATATGTAGTGTCGTGGATGCGTTTTAGATGATTGGCAGATTTTTGTTGAGCCGCAGGGATATTTAAGATATTTTTAAGATGAGATAGGAAGATACGTCGCTTATTGTCGTAGCGATGAGTAAGGATATTCCAACAAACAGGATAATTGCTGGAACTTATTTGAAGATGTTGGATCAGTTTTTCTGGCTCGCCCTTGATCTTACTTTTCAAAAACTGCATCTTTTGCGCATTAGAGAGAGAAGGGTTGTTGTGCACAGTCTCGGTAAAAAGATCTTTGAATGAGACCCACTGGGTGTAGCTTCCTTCAAAGGTTGCTATCTCCATTTTGGGGGTTGATTTCTCAATATGTGCTACGGACCACATTTTTCTGTTAATGTCTTTTTTGAGTCCTTTGTAATATTTTTCGTAGGTCGTAAATTGCTCTTCGTACTGGCTGTTTGAGCCGTTAAGCTCGTTGTCCAGCTCCCAATGTAGAGAATCAATTGCTGTCCAACGAGTTTTCAAGGTTTTCAAGATATCCTCAAACTCCCACTTTTCTGTGATAGAATTGAGATCAATATCAGCAGCTTCTCTTGAAAAAGCTCTGAAGTTGGTGGCTTGTTTCCTTAGGAGGTCTTCTGTCTTGCTCGCATTAGAGCAATCCTTGACAGGGGGATTCTGAGATGACAGGCTCGGTGTTTGAGGTGTTGAAGATGGTTGAAAAGTAGGAGGTTTCAATACGGGGGTTTGTGGTCTGTCTGTGGGAGGCTTATAATTCTGAATGGCTGTTTTAATATTGCTATATTTCAGCTTCATATGATCGTACTGATTGGAGGTGAAATGCGCATGAGATTGATCTCCAAAGGATAGTAAATTCATATGATTGTTATGAAATTCTGTAAAATATTTCTCCAAGGTCTCTAATCGCCGACGTAAGTAGTCGGATGTCTTTCGCTCTGCTCCATCTTTCTTGAAGTTGGAGTAAACGTTATCCACTGCTTCAATGATTTGCTGTTGAGTAGCTAAAATGTCTTCCATTGTAGCCGTTATAAGGGTAAGAAATAAAACACCTTACTTGTATAGATTTCTTCGGGGTCGGAGATAAATCAGCGTCGGTGTCCCGGGCTGTGTAAAAACAAACCGGAAACTGGTAGATTCAGTTGCGCCTTCCTAGGCACCGGGGTCACAGGATCAAGAGATGAGATGAAGTGGCGCCTTTCCAGACACCGGGGTTACACAGGATCAAAAGATGAGATAGTGGCGCTCTTCTAGGCACCGGGGTCACAGGATCACGAGATGAGATGAAGTGGCACTCTTTTAGGCACCGGGGTCACAAGATCACGAGATGAGATGAGTGGTGCTCTTCTAGGCACCGGGGTCACAAGGTCACGAGATGAGATGAAGTGGCGCTCTTCTAGGCACCGGGGTCACAGAATCACAAGATGAAGTAATACACACACTGTACACTCCAAGGTTGCTAATTTCATTTAGTGAAACCATAAACGCACACTGAACACAAATAATTGCACACGCGTCCTGATTCCGCTACTAGGATCGAAGGACCAATGTTCGGGGTTGGGGTGAGATTAAGATAAACTCGTGTGAAAGATACTAAAAATCAATATATTCCAAGATACAAACATATAAGATTAGGATTAAATAATGAGGTGAAAAGGATGAGATTTGAGTCACGCGCACGGTAGGACGTCACGCGGTGTACTGAATATTACTACATAATTAGCAATAAAATAAATGATCGAACCATACAGTGCGATGGCGCATTTATGATGATCTAAGTAAAATGTGTTGTACGGCGGTTGACCCGTACACTATCAATGGCTTCAATGAAGTGTGCCCTTTCCGACTCGGAATATTTCCGAATGCTAGGACGTACAGATTGAATTGGTAACTGAGAAAAAGGGATTTTATAACCTTTTACATATGAAAGGACCATTGGATCATGGGTGATCATTGACCATTCTTTATAAAATAACGATAATCGACCGGCAGGTTTTACCGTGTTTAGCGACGTCTGTAGCTCGGTCGCTGCTGCGGATGCTGAGACCGCTTCGATGAGCTGGCTGGTCGACTGGGTGTCGAGGCAGTCGCAGGCTCCTTCATCCTTGGTGGGCCCGTCGGCCTGCGAGACGGACCCGGATTCTTCCAGTTTAAATTCCTTGAAGGGTTGGCTGTACTCTGTGTAAACTTCTTATTTGGAGGTTTAGGTGCCGGTGGTTTAAGATCTGTACCAGATTTATTGATGGCTTTCGCAGTTTTTATAGTTTCGTCTAGGTTCTCACCGAAAAGAAGCTTTTCGATTTTTGTATTCTGTAGCTGCTCTCTAACTTCTTTCTTTACGGCATTTAATAAGAAGTTTCTCCGCGTCATGGAGTTAGTGTGTTGACAGTCGCAGATGATACGTGAAGAATCCATCAAAAGTTTCAGTAAGGTGGTATTTTTCTCCTTCGCAGATAATACCAGCGTGATGGCCTCTCCTAAGGAAGTAATTGCTAAGGTAAGTTGTTTTTGTTTACTTTCAATAGCTTTATCACGTTTAGCAATACCATCTGAAATTGCTGCTTCAATTTCCGCATTCAACTCTGGAGGATCAATCAGCTTAGCATTTTCTGGAGTTAAATAATTTTCTTTAAGCTCCTTACGCAGTTCTTTTGTTATCCCCGTTGTAGTCCAATGTTGAAATCTAGTTGATAAATCTTTTTGTATATTCTTTCCATATTTTTTGTCCGATGTAGGATCTGTGCCTAATATATCCAACAGCTCATTATCAAGACCCGAGTCTTCTGTTGCAGGTACTGCCGGTTCTACTAGAGGAATAGGCTCTGGGACTATAGACAGTGAAGGGTCCGCAGGTTTCGGAGCGACTATCACGACAGACGGAATCTGCACAGAGTCCTCAATGCGTGATGTACTGGGGATTGGATCCGGTTCCGGCTCCATCCCTGGCTGCGCAAGGTCTACTTCTGATTGTAGCCTGAGAGAAGGCTGGTCTAGGTCTGACATTACCAATTCATTGTTAACCAACCCCATGTATTCTTCGTCTGAAAAGGAGACGTGAAAACCCATGTAGCCTGGATATGCGAGTCAATATAATATTGTAAGAGACAGTCCCAAGTTATGATAACACGTACTGTCCGCAAACAAATTTATTAAGCACCATGAGACAGTCCCATTGTACTGCTCGGTGGGCCGGTAAATGACTGCATTATCCCCGGAGCAGTAAAATTTAACAAGTTGTTCATTACGTTAAAGTCAATATAATATTGTAAGAGACAGTCCCAAGTTATGACACCACGTACTGTCCGCAAACAAATTTATCAAGCACCATGAGACAGTCCCATTGTACTGCTCGGTGGGCCGGTAAATGACTGCATTATCTCCGGAGCAGTAAAATTTAATACGTTGTTGTAAAATACTTGTAAGGTAAATGATAGTCTAAAAAACTGTTCACTGAACTAAATTGTTAGAAATAAACAGTAAGAAACAGTCCCAATGCAAGCAAGTACTGTCCGCAAACTGTTTATTTCCCTAAGAATTATTACTTCTTATTGTATCTCGCTCGTATTAGTGAAAAAACAGTCCCACTGTACTGTCCGTAACACTAAGTTTTCGAGCAGTAAAATCTATAAAACTACAATGTATGTATGTACCTAAATATGTTTTTAACAATAGCTCGTTATGCAGTTATAATAAGGATTGTACAATATTAACGTAAACATTGAAGAATGTATTATTACGTAAGTAGGTCAATCAGAGTCACTGACTAATTATAGTACCAAAAAACCTTACCGTGATAATCCAACGGTGAACGGCGGGATAAACTTGATGTCAATCATAACTCTCAGTCATCTGAGTAATACCGATCACGAGATCGACGCCGTTTGCGTCTTAATTTTCGTTCTAATCTTCTAATTTTGTGTTTAATACGATCACGATCATCACTTTTTCTTTTCGGCATTATTATAACAATATCACTTAGTAGTTTTATAAGTTTTAAACAATAATAATATTAATTATCGCGAGCGAGCGTGAAACGGCGAAGCACTAAAAAGCGAATGAAACGAATTGTGGGCGCAGGGACAAGGCGGGCAAATCTACCCTCAAAAAAAAAAAAAAAAAATTAAATATTCTCAAAATAGTGTGAAATGGTGTGTACTACGCGTTACTACATGTGTCTTAAATTCTAAACTTGAGGACGAAGCCTGATGTATAATGCAGTGCGCATTGCGTAACACTGGGCCAACGTAATTTGATTTTTTTCAGTGACTTACTAAAGGTGAGAGAAACAACATATTTAATCGTCTTAAATTGTCTTACAAGGGTGCGTGATTTTACGGACCATCTTTTACGAGCTCACCATGGGAAGAGGCTCATCCGTGGTAACGCAGACGCATCCGTAGCCGTGCGTTGGTATCCGCCACGAGTCAGTAACTTCAAAGTTGCGGTGCGAGCTCAGAGCAACAGAGTACTAGACAGGACAAGTTGCCGCGTAAAGGCTGACCGTTGTATGCACAGCGGGCATACACTGCCGCTAGTTCACCGTCACTTGCACCCGAGTGAGTATGCGCCACTAGTTTGAGAGAAATCGTTATTGTATTACCAAATGTCGTAAGGATACAAGTGTGCATGTTTTGTATGCGTGCATGCTTTTTGTTGTAATTTATTGATGAGTTTCTTGGGTTGAGTGCGTAAGTTGAGCTTATGACTCTCGGACTCCATGTAAACTAGGCGGCTTGCCCATCATTCATCGTCATCATTTCAGGCGAAAGACGTCCACTATTGGACACAGCCCTCCCCAAGCAGTTAATTTAGTTAATTCAGTTTGGTTTGCTATAATCGCTACGCTTGGCTGGCGGGTTGGCGATCGCAGTTGGTTGGTTAAATACTCGGAGAACGCTGCTGCCCATCCTCTGGTGAATCCTTTAGTCGCCTTTTACGGTCGGTGGCTTGCCCGATCTCCTTATATTCAGTTATCTGTGGGGGCGAGCATGTGCGAGACGGTCCTTGTATGGGAGCCCAGGGTGCGTGATTTTACAGATTAGCACGCACGAGCTGGCATCGCGCTCCGTGGGAAGAGCCTCGGCGCAGTGCGTGGCTGTTTGTGATTATCGGCTGTAAGTTGTACTGTCCGTAAAATCACGCACCCTTGTAAGACAATTTAAGACAATTAAATATGTTGTTTCTATCACGTTTCCGAAAATCCAATTTAATCGGTAGTGAATTTACATGTCAATTGCTGTGATTGATTGACTTAAATACTAGCAACCAATTACATCCCTGGACATGAGACTTGACAGCTGATTAGTTAATTCCTCCATTGAAACGCTATCGAATAGTGTAACTCACTCGCGAACGCAATCATGTTGATTACAATGTTCATTGCACTGTACACTACACACATATATTCACAAATGATCTTCTCAAATGTACAGAATGATTTTGGAGACATTAGCAATGGCTCCACACGTTGGCCCTAACGTTGGGACGAGCGTTGGCCCGTAATTATGCCAAGCATCCAGACGTTGGAGATAATGTTAGTTTAGTTCCGTCAGAGCCAATGTAAAGACGTCTGAAAAAGATGTTGCACTGGGCACTTTAAGTGTAATTGTTAAACAACGGACGTCGTTTTTGAAAAAAAAAATGACATTCAAGTGAATATCATTATTATTTGTTAATAAACATTAAGATTTTTTATAGAAATTCTATAAGTATTGCGTCTATCTACGTGGATGACATTTTCAAAACGCAGTGACCGTAGGAACAAGCTAATTCGATGCACCTTACTGTACGAGTGCTGCAGTAAGACTGAGTAAACCACCAACGTGTGGACGCATCGCCAAGGTTGGCGCATAATTCCTCTGATAAAACCGATACGCAACAGTGAACTGCCAACGCTCGCCTCAACGTTCGGGCCAATGACATTTTCCTGATCCACATGTAGGCGCCAGCGTTCCGGTCAACCTGTAGGTAGAGCCAGGGTAAGTGATGATTGTACTCATCTATTTGAACAACTTTTACTATGGGACCAACATTGAAATTGCAATCGAAATTAAAATTGTTCAAATTAATGAGTACAAACATCTTCTTCTTCTTCTTTTCGAGTCGATGCAAATTTTGACAAATTTTGCCGGCCCAGTGTTCTGCAACGCGCGCTGCATTTTGTTTGCAATTTTTTTATAGTATAGGATGGCGAACTTGATGTTAAACGGTTACCTTTGCCCATAACAACTTCAATACCACCTCATTCTTCTATCGTGTCGACATGAGCTACATACCTAATGATAATAGCTCATGCCGTGGGGAAAAGATTAGCCAGTCAGCAGGTTGGTAGCGGGCTGACTGCCCAGGGTGCGCCGGACGATCAATTAAATAGCGTCACTCGTGGAGGCTCTTTTAATGCACCACCTAGACTGTTACCTAAATGGTACCGCAAGTCGGTTCGCCAAACTGAGACATGAAGATGGAAAGTCTCAAGTGATTGTAATTTCTCCGGCACTCGTTCCCTTCAGACCTAAACACAGCAATGCAAGCATCACGTTTTGGTGGTAGTAGGTTGGTTGTCTGGAAGAGATCGCCGTGGAGCGATAAGACCGCCAGTTGACCACTAGCGCATAAGTAGTTATTTAAGAAATTAATATAATCTTGTTGTGCAATAAAGAGGATTTGTATTGTATTTGTATTGTATTGTAGTAGGTACAAGTAGGTATCAAATCAATAATCTATTAAAAGGATTGCTAATGACTTCAAAATCGTCCGGTGTATAGTTTGCTCGATATCCTACGTCGCAACAGGGATTTAGCAGAATACTAGCGTCAGGTAAAAAAACCTGGCATATGCTGAGCTGAACACCCATTTGACACAACTGTGAGACACCCAACTGACAAAACTGAGACACATAGGTACGCTTAGTACTGAATGCAGTATGTCACAAACACGTTTTTTGTCTCTCTTTCTGTTTTCTTTATTTGTTATTGCCTTTTATTCTATTTCTTGAGTATATATGTTCTTTTTATTATATAGGTCCACGAGTGAAGATATTTAATTGATCGTCCGGCGCACCCTGGGCAGTCAGCCCCGCTACCAACCTGCTGACTGGCTAAACTTCTACCCACGGCATGAGCTATTTTTATTATGTAGTTCATGTCGAAAAAATAGAAGAAGAAAATTATGTAGGAAAGTGTTTCATTGACGGTTTTGTTAAATAAATGTTTTTTTTTCTTCTATATTTTTGACAATCCGTCGTATCGTCAGCTATGCACCAAACAATTAATTTATTATTTCTGTAATGACAAAATGAAATATGTTGTCATTGTCAGTAGGTTCCAAAATCACTCCACTGGATAAAAAGAGTTTAGCATCGTTTACCAACTGATAAAAACGGAGACAAAAAACAAAGCCATGTAATAACTGCAAAAGCCGTCCAGCTTTTATATAACCCTACACTGAAGGGTTTGTTACAAATCGAAGCTTCGAGGCCTAAAATAACATTTTACACATCCATGGTAAATTCACATTTCGAGTTCTATATTTTTCTATTTTTTTCCCGATTCGGCCAGTTTTTTGGCTTTCAACTGCAAAAACACCGCGGATGGAAGTACGGTCCACTCGTTTTCGAGATTCCATTTTTAAAGTGTCTTTTTTTATATTCACCTGGCATGTGCTGTGTCAAAAAGCGATACTGCAAAGACTGGCCAACAAATTGGTGACCACATTTTTTATGTATTTTTACATGATGCAAAAGTTGTAAGTACCTTTCTTATTTGATCCTGAAATGCTGTATTAGCTTTCTACTCAGGTTAACGCCATGCTAGTCATTTATGTTAGGTGAGGTCAGTTGTATACTTAATTGTAAACAACGTAACTAGCGAGAAATAACTTGAAAAATTAAAATTAATTATTTTACAGGCTAATAATTACTAATTAATTTAATTAATATCCTACAGCAGCACATGTGTCACCCCTTGATTTCTGCACCGAACATGCATTTTACAAGTAAAATATCTTAACGTTACTTCTTGATTGCTCAACCCTAAAGTACATAATATACACGTACATGAAAACAGAGACTAAAAAACACAAAATTTTACGTAATACTACACAGCAAAAGCCAAAACAGTTTTCTATACCTTCGGTAAAAAAGCATAGCGTTTTCATTAATAGTTTGCCCATATTCAAAAGCAAGAAATTACTGTGACTGTTAGACTGTTACGTCCTATAGCTAGATGCGTGGGACACTCAGAAAGTTTTGCGAAACTAAAAAAAATTGTTCTATACGTACATATATTTTTATCAAATCTTTTCAAAGTACTTTCCACCAGCCTCTATACAAAGATTCATGCGCCTAAAACAGTTTTCAAAACACTTTTTCCAGTCCGCCGCAGACACCTCGTTTACAGCCTGCTCGAACGCAGCCAGCGCATCTTCCGGCGACGAAAATTGTATCCCTTTGAGCTGATTTTTTATTTTTGGGAATAAAAAGAAGTCACACGGTGCTAGATCAGGGCTGTAAGGAGGGTGACCCAGGAGTTTGACTGGCGTGCTGTCCAGGAAGTCCCTCGTTTTGAGTGCGGTGTGCGCAGGTGCATTGTCGTGGTGGAGCAGTAGCCCGCGGAGCCCTGTGTTTGGTCGCTTGTTGCTTATAACAGAGAAAACTTCTGGCAAACATTTGGTAGTATACCATTCGGCATTAATGCTTCTTTGATCCCGTAAGGGAATTGATACCAAGTGGCCAGTCAAATTAAAAAAGCTAGCGATCAAAATCTTACCCCCGCTTCTAGATCGCTTCACTTTGGTAGGCGTTGGCTCATTTGGAAACACCCAAACAGTCGACTGGCGCTTGGTTTCTGGGTCGTATTGATAAATCCAGGACTCATCACCTGTAACGATGTCGTAAACACGCCGAGACGAGCCTGCTTCAAATTTGTTAAGCATATCACGGCACCATTCCACCCGGGCCTGCTTCTGAGCATCGGTGAGGTTGTGCGGCACCCAGCGTGATACTATCCTCCTCACGCGAAGATGGCTGTGTAGAATCTCGTGAACGCTTCCCGATCCAATCTTCAATATGTGTTGAATCTCCTGATATGTAATTCGCCTATTGTCTTGGATTAAATTTTTCACTGCTAGCACGTTTTCTTCGGTAACAGCCGTCAAAGGGCGACCGCTTCTTTCGTCATCCCCCAAAGTTGGTCGACCGCGCTTGAATTCGTTATACCAACGATACACGGTTGCCTTGGAAGGGCCTTCATCCATGAATGCCATTTGAAGTCTATCGTACGATTCATCCGGTTTCAGGCGACACTTGAAATCGTATAAAATCATAGCTCTAAAATGTTCCCGGCGCAGATCCATATTTCAGTGAGACACAATACTTTGAATTAACTCGCAAAAAATGTGGAGGGAAATTTTGAAATTGGAACTTACTTATTTTTACTTATAAATAATCATATTTTCGAAAAACATTATAACTGGCCAGTCTCCCATATATAAAAACTTTTTTTCGCAATACTTTCTGAGGGGCCTGGTATGTGTCACCCAATTGGCACCGTACTATGATTTAAAAATAAAAGTAAAACTTCACGTTACTTCTTGATTGCTCAACCCTAAAGTACGTAACATACACGTACATGAAAACAGTGAGTAAACAACACAAAATTAATGCATTCACTTTAACTTAATACTACACAGCAAAAGCCAAAACGGTTCTCTATAGCTTCGGTAAAACAGCGTAGCGTTTTCATTAATCGTTTACCCACATTCGGAAGCACTTGTACGCCGTAACGACCGCTTAAACTCAATGTAAATGAGTCGTAAAGAGGCTTCTATGTTTTGAATGTTGACTGCACAGTTCTTTGAACAAAATCACGGGATAATCGAATTTTTATTGTGATAATCTTCTTTTTATGTCTTAGTTTTATTGGGCCGTTTTATTGCACCTATGTTTTTTGCTCAGTGTGATAAAAAGCAGTGATAGCCTAGTGGTTGAACGCTTGCCTTCCATGCAGGAGGGTGTGATTTCGATCCTGGCCCGCACCTCTGACTTTTCGGATTTATATTCGATTATCACTTGCTTTAACGGTGAAGGAAACCATCGTGAGGAAACCTGCACACCTGAGAGTGCTCCATACAGTTCTCAATGGTGTGTGTAGTCCGCTTACCTGCATTAGGCCAGCGTGGTGGACTAAGGCCTTAGCCTTCTCGTACTGAGAAGAGGCCCGTGGCCAGCAGGGGGACAGTAATGGGCTGGTTATGTATGTTGTTTGCTCGAGTTTGACGTTCCATGATACTATTCACGGATTGTTCACTAACGCGTTGGAGGACGTCTTCAAGACGCTGGACTGGACTGGACAGGGTATCAACGTTAACGGCGAGAACATCTCACATCTCCGTTTTGCCGATGACATCGTTGTAATGGCCGAGTTGCTGGAACAACTGGGTGAAATGCTGCACAGCTTAAACGGAGCCTGTCGACGTGTCGGTCTCGGCATGATTCTGGACAAGACTAAAGTCATGTTCAATATGCATGTCATGCTGAGGCCAATATTCGTCGAAGGGTCGGCGCTCGAAGTTGTGACAGAATACGTCTACCTAGGGCAGGCAATTCAGCTTGGTAGACATAACTTCGAGAAAGAAGCCAACAGAAGGATCCGTTTGGGCTAGGCAGCATTTGGCAAACTTCGCCGAATCTTCTCGTCGCCTATACCGCAAAGTTTGAAGACAAAGATCTTCAACCAGTGCGTCCTGCCTGTCATGACTTACGGTGCCGAGACGTGGACACTGACAGTTGGGCTAGTCCACAAGTTCAAAGTCGCTCAGCGAGCTATGGAGCAAGCTATGCTTGGAGTTTCATTGAAGGATAAAATCCGTAACGAGATTATCCGGAGAAGAACCGGAGTGACCGACATAGCTTGTAGGATCAATAAGCTGAAGTGGCAGTGGGCTGGCCATGTCTGTCGAAGGACCGATGGCCGCTGGAGCAGACGAGTCCTTGAGTGGAGACCGCGAATCGGCAAACGCAGCGTAGGGCGCCCCCCAGCCAGGTGGACCGACGACCTGAAGAACGTGGCTGGGGGGACTGGATGCGGAAGGCAGAGGACCGAGTGTTGTGGCGCAACTTGGGAGAGGTCTATGTCCAGCAGTGGACTGCGATAGGCTGAGTTGATTGATTCACGTATTGTCCAAGTAAGAAAACGAAATGTTGTTTTCTTCATGGTTGATAGCTACCAATGCACAACTTGCATTATTGTTATCGAATTAATCCACACCATTAACTACTCTTCTTCAGGTCATCAGTCTACCTGGTGGGGGTCTCCCTACGCTATGTTTGCTGATTCGTGGTCTTCACTCAAGGACTCGTCTGCTCCAGCGGCCATCGGAAGGACTGGACGCGGAAGGCAGTGGACCAAGTGTAGTGCGCAACTCGGGAGAAGCCTATGTCCAGCAGTGGACTGCGATAGGCTGAGTTGATGATGATTACCTTTCACAAAAATACAACTTTAATTACAGAAACACACATTTTAAATCAGACACCACACAAACACAAACTCAGGTCCTATAAAACTTTAAAAATATATTTTTCAACACACTTGCTCGTAAAGTGGCTCTTATTGCACCGCTTTTAGGTTCATAATGTAGCTTATAACGCACTAGTGCTTTTTACTTTACATACTATTATATTATCTGTGCTTTACAGTTTATTTTTAAATCGCAGCAAAGAGATTTTATGCATAAACAATTTTTTTTTTTTAATAATTCAACTGTATTAATTAAAATAAGTATAATAAATAAACCTTTCATTTCATCAAATTATTTATTTTTGTCAACAAATTAACATTAATTTGTATTATAAATAAAATTTATTTTTTAAATAAATTTATTATTTAAATAAATTTTATTATTAAGCTGTTTGGCGGTTTCCTTCGACCACCTGCGCGCCTATTGCTGTACGTCACCGTGTGATTACAGTAATCCGCGCGCCATTTTTCACAAATTCAATATTTGTCTATAATATGTGTAAGTTTTTTTCCTCGAAAGTGTGTTGTAAAACGTCGTATGACACGCGTGAGCATTGACTAATATACTCTCGGCTCCAACACGCCCTCGCCTTTGGCTCGGGCTGCAATCCATCCACGAGTATAATAGTCAACTTAGCTCACTTGTATCATAATGAAAAAATCACAAAAAATCACATCACATCCCACCACTTATGAACGAAATTAAATTTTGTATAGTTTTCAGTGTAACGTTAGGTAAGCTCTCATATCTCGCGGGGAGGCTTAGAGTAGCTATCATCATCATTTTAGCTGAAAGACGTCCACTGCTGGACATGGGCCTCCTCTAAAAGGGAGGGGGATATGCCATACTCGGCTCGCCTGCCATGTGGTTTGGCGATCGCATCTATACGACGTTATATTAAACTATAAATTAATGAAACTTCACAAAAATACAACTTAGATTACACAAACACACACATTTTAAAATCAGAGACCACACACGCACACAAACTCATCTTCTATAAAACTTCTAAGAACTTATTTTCTAAATCACGCCCCGCCACATATGAACGAAATTAAGTTTTGTACAGTTTTCAGTGTAATGTCAGGTAAGATCTCATATCTCGCGGTGAGGTTCACCGCAGCTATACGAAGCTATATTAAACGATAAATCGTTCCCAAGACGACGGAAAGTTGAAAATTTTCGTCGAGAAACACGTTGGCGTGTTAATAAATGGGTGTGTATATAAAATTTATAAGTTGTGAAATATTATTATTACATAGAAATATTTTCTAGTGCTTAGTTGGGAAATTGAACGTAAATAAGACAGGGGTATCGAACTTTTAGACGTAGTACTGATATATACTTATGGTTTTTCAGTATGTCAATTGATGTACTATCAACTCGGCATATGGCAGTCCACTGCTGGACGTAGGCCTCTCCCAAGTTGTGCCACAACACTCGGTCATCTGCCTTCTGCATCCAGTCCCCCCCAGCCACGTTCTTCAGGTCGTCGGTCCACCTGGCGGGGGCTACGCTGCGGTCACCAACCCACCTGCGCAGCATGGTGGACACACATACATCTCGAATGAACCCACAACAATTGAAGTACGAAAATTATCAAGTGCAACCAGCATGAAAAGCTTCTGTGGCTACATAAAAAAACATGTGCTGTTAGGAGACGAGGTTTTTGTTGAACGGTTCATATGTATCATGCTAAATTTCGCAACATGCGTTGGACAGATATACCACAGGGCTCAGATTCGACCCTCAGTAAAACATGAATTTTTGTACGTTTTATTTAATAGTTAGCTTAAACTTTGACGTTACCCACCAGATGGCGTTTAAAGGTGAGGTCAGCCGACAACTCTATGCCCGTATATTCAATGTACTCTATGGGTATAACGCAAATCTTAGCGTGACGTGACGTTACATTTTCTCCCAAATCACACCTACCAATCTATAAGGAACTTCGTTCCAAAATTGCTTTGGAATACAAAATAAACAGCAAAAAAAGCAAGCACAATTTTTATTAAGCACTAGCTTTTGCCCCGTCCGTGCGCGTACTGTTTATTCTTATTCTTTATCATATCCCGTCCAAATTTTAAAAAAATGCAGCCTTATTTCATGTCTACATCATAAAAGGTTGGGCTAGTCCACAAGTTCAAAGTCGCTCAGCGAGCTATGGAGCGAGCTATGCTTGGAGTCTCTTTGAAGGATAACATCCGTAATGAGATTATCCGGAGAAGAACCGGAGTGACCGACATAGCTTGTAGGATCAGTAAGCTGAAGTGGCAGTGGGCTGGCCATGTCTGTCGAAGGACCGATGGCCGTTGGAGCAGACGAGTCCTTGAGTGGAGACCGCGAAACGCAGCGTAGGGCGCCCCCCTGCCAGGTGGACCGACAACCTAAAGTACGTGGCTGGGTACGTACGTACCCACTGGTACGTACTGGATGCGGAAGGCAGAGGACCGAGTGTTGTAGCGCAACTTGGGAGAGACTTCTTCTTCTTCTTCGTGTCGATGATTCGAGTTTATTATATAATTTTGGACCAAAATGTAGCCACGTCTACAGCACTCTCAGTAGCCTCGCATAGGTCTTTGATTGTGCAGGTGGAATTGCACAGTGAGCAGGTTAAGAGGTGAGGCATCGTCTGTGGGTTGACTATGGGAGAGACAAAGGCGATACATAGACATAGGACATAGGACTATTATACTCTCAGCTCCAATACGCCCTCGCCTTTGGCTCGGGCTGCAATCCATCCACGAGTATAATAGTCAACTTTGCTCACTTGTATCATAATGTACTATTCCAAATCACATCCCGCCACTTATGAACGAAATTAAATTTTGTATAGTTTTCAGTGTAACGTTAGGTAAGCTCTCATATCTCGCGGGGAGGCTCAGAGTAGCTATCATCATCATTTTAGCTGAAAGACGTCCACTGCTGGACATAGGCCTCCTATAAAAGGGAGGGGGATATGCCATACTCGGCACGCCTGCCATGTGGTTATATTGCTGCTATTAACTAGGCTGAGTTGACATCATAAAAAGAAGCTCTGTGCAAAATTTCTGTTATCTAGGTCAAAGGGTTTGGGCTAGGCGTTGACGAGTCGGTCAGTGAAAATTGTAAAGATCAGATAGACTTCCGTACAAAATCAGGAACATTTTCAACGTGCTTCACTTTTCACTTTGCGTGTAGGTAACACCTATATTTTAACTCCTGGTGGAGCGCATAAGCTTTTATTATCTGTCCGAAGCCTATGCACGTGCAAGCTTAAACAACAATAAATAACTTCATTCATAGAAATCCATTAGCAAATCAGATATGCAAATAACAGCGTACAGTACAACGCGATTGTTGCTTATGTACACAGTGACAGTGCACAGTACATGTAGAAACTTGCGCTGTGAGTTGTCCACACGAGTCATTTAATTACGTACTGTGACATACAGTCGAGTTACCGCAGATGTACGGAGAATGGAAGCGTTTGGTGCGTGTAATTGCTTAATTAATTATGTTCTGTCTCGTTTCGTTTTATTATAAAGTTCAGGTGTTTTCGAAACTGCGGATTAAAGTGGTGAGTTCAGGTCACAAATGGAGGTATGAATTAATGTAATGTACTTTGTAAAACACAAATTGTTGAGTTTTTATAAAGTGAAAATATAATTTTCCTGTTTTTTTTTGCGAGTACTATAAAGAGGTAAAGGAAAACATTCATACAAACTTGCTTTAACGGTAAAGGAAAACATCGTGACCAAACCTGCACACCTGAGAGTGCTCCATACAGTCTCGATGGTGTGTGTAGTCCGCCAACCCGCACTAGGCCAGCGTGGTGGATTAAGCCTTAACATTCTCATTCTGAGAAGAGGCCCGTGCCCAGCAGTGAGACAGTAATGGGCTAGTGATGATGATGATGATAAGAAGATAAGAAGGTGACTGAATATCAAAGTAACCGTTTGTACTATAAATACCTATCTTGTTAATCAATTAATCAGCTAGTTGTATTGTGGTTATGATGATAGACTCCCCAATATATCACCCACTGGCCTTCCTTAGGATGAAATCAGATCGCCATAAAGACGCCTGCGCCTACTGGTCCTCCTGTGGCATTCAGCGAGGGAGTTCTTCTCCCTGACCCGCTCCGACGCTTCTTTCTGCGAGATAACATACTTTAAAAAGCAATCGACTGCCTCCTACACCCCTCGATCGTCAGTCATGGCCCTGATCTTGTCTGACAGTGAGAGGTCTGCTCCGATTACTACAGTGAGAGCATGGTGCTGCACCACCCATCATTCATCATCATCATTTCAGCCGAAAGACGTCCACTGCTGGACATAGGCCTCCCCCAAGCATCGCCACAACGACCGGTCCTGTGCCTTCCGCATCCAGCGGATTCCCGCGACCTTCACCAGGTCGTCGGTCCACCTTGTGGGGGGCCTACCCACGCTGCGCCTTCCAGTACGCGGTCGCCACTCCAGAACTTTACTGCCCCATCGGCCATCCGTTCTGCGAGCAATGTGCCCCGCCCACTGCCACTTAAGTTTGGCAATTCTTTGGGCTATGTCGGTTACTTTCGTTCTCCTGCGAATCTCCTCATTTCTGATTCGATCACGCAGGGACACTCCGAGCATAGCCCTCTCCATTGCCCTTTGAGTGACTTTGAGTCTTCTTATCAGGCCCATTGTGAGCGACCACGTTTCAGTACCGTAAGTAATTACTGGCAACACACACTGGTCAAAGACTTTCGTCTTGAGACACTGCGGTATTTTGGACGAGAAGATATTGCGTAGCTTCCCGAACGCTGCCCAACCGAGTCGGATTCGACGATTGACCTCTTTCTCGAAGTTGGACTTACCTAGCTGGACAGTTTGTCCTAGGTATACATAATCGTCAACAACTTCGAGTGTAGATTCTCCGATGTTTACGGGAATGGGTGCTATATGGGAATTCGACATAACCTTTGTCTTGTCCATATTCATTTTAAGACCCACTCTATCAGAAGCTCTACTGAGGTCATCGAGCATTGTACCGAGGTCCTCCATGGTCTCAGCCATGACTACTATGTCGTCGGCAAACCGAAGGTGAGTGATGTACTCGCCGTTTATGTTAATGCCTAGCCCCTTCCAGTCCAGAACCTTGAAGACATCCTCCAATGCAGCAGTGAACAGTTTCGGAGAGATCACATCTCCCTGTCTCACACCTCGCTGCAGAAGGATAGGTTTCGAGGCTTGGTCCTGTAATCGGACTGACATAGTGGCGTTTTCATACAAAGACTTTAACACTTCGATGTACCGATAGTCAATCTGGCACCGTTGAAGAGACTGTAGTACCGCCCAAGTCTCGATCGAATCGAAGGCTTTCTCGTAGTCCACAAACGCTAAACAAAGAGGCAAGTTATACTCTTCGGTCTTCTGTATAACCTGCCGCAGCGTATGTATGTGGTCTACGGTGCTAAAGCCTTTTCGGAAACCGGCTTGTTCGGGAGGCTGGAAGTCGTCAAACCTGCGCGAAAGACGGTTCGTAATGACTCTCGAAAACAGCTTGTAGACATGGCTCAGAAGTGAGATGGGCCTATAATTCTTCAGTAGAGCATTATCGCCCTTTTTGAAGAAGAGTACCACCACACCTCTGCTCCATGCCTGTGGCGTTCTTCCCTCGAGAATGACGGAATCAAACAGCTTCTGAAGGGCCTTAAGGATCGGTTTTCCACCCGCCTTCAGGAGTTCGGCCGTAATTCCGTCATCACCCGGTGCCTTGTTGTTTTTGAGCTGCTTCAGAGCCATCCTAATCTCGTACAGGCTGACGTCTGGGATATCTTCGGTATAGTGTCGGGTCAATCGAGCTCTTGGGTCGTGAGCCCGATTTACAGCGGGTGTCCGGGTGGACGTGTATAGTTGTCCATAGAACTTCTCGACCTCCTTCAATAGCTCTGGCTTGGAGGATACGACTCTGCCATCGTCGGTCCTCAGTTTTGCAAGCTGGCTCTGCCCAATAGACAGGTCTCTTGCAAAGACTTTGGAGCCCTTGTTCTTCTCTATCGCGTCTTTAATACGTTCCGTATTAAATTGGCGTAGGTCACTTTTCAAGGACTTTGAGATCTGTCTATTGAGCTGCCGGTACTTAGTCGCATCATCTGAGGACTGCAGAATCATCTCGCGTCTTTCCGCCATAAGCTCGAGAGTGTGGTCAGAGAGCTTTTTATTTCTATTTGTACGACGGGTCCTAAAGATCCTAGACCCGACCGTATGGACAGTTTCCACAAACCCATCGTTGTAATCGTCCACTGTGCTCCCTAGGCATTCGAAACGATTCTGAAGTTCGAGCTGAAAGCTCTCGGGGTTTTGGATTTGGATCGGTGCTGGACGGAGCGTAGACTTCATCAGTCGAGATCTTTCCAGCTTGATGTTCAGATTCAATGTGCCTCTTACCAAACGGTGATCGCTTCCGGTTTTGACCGCGTTGATCACAGAGACATCATTGAATATTTGCTTCTTCGTCGACATAATGAGGTCAATCTCATTTTTTGTTACACCATCAGGGCCCAACCAGGTCCACTTCCTATGCTCACGCTTTCTGAAGAAAGAGTTCATCATATAGAGTCCCTCCTTCTCCATAAAGCCGGCCAGTAGATGACCCCGGTGGTTCCGATATCCATATCCAAATTGCCCCACTCGCAGCTCATCATCGTAGCGATTGCCCAGTTTCGCGTTGAAGTCTCCCATGACAACAGTGAAGTGAGTTTTAGAGCCATGCATGGCTCTCGAGATATCCTCATACATGGTCTCCACCTCATCGTCGGGGTGATTCGAGGTCGGGGCGTATACCTGTATAACCTTCAACGAATACCTTTCGGTTATTCTGAGTATAAGGTACGCCACCCTGGTCGAAACACTCTCGATCTTCACTATGTTGTTCACAAGAGACTTGTGGACGATAAACCCGACACCGCCCTGGGAAAGTTGATCGCCCTCCCGGAAATAGAGCAAGTTACCGGATTTGAGGATTATCGTGTCCTCCCCCTCTCTTCGGACTTCAGATAACCCTACAATATCCCATCGTAACCTGCTCAATTCTTCCTCGAGTTCGATAAGCTTCTCGTCGGTCCGCAGTGTACGTGTGTTGTATGCTGCCAGGTCCAGTCTTTTTTTGTTATGGTAGCCGGATCTCTGCCGGGGATTCTTAGCACCCCCTGCCCCGCCGTTACCTAGGCCGCTACCGTAACCAGGACTAGCGGGGCCGCCGGGGACTAGGGGCCGATTTTTAATTGTGCTTTGCATGAGGGGATATGCCATAATCGCCACGCTTGGCAGACAGGTTGGCGATCGCAGTTGGTTGGTTAAATACTCGGAGGACGCTGCTGCCCATCCTCTGGTGAATCCCTTAGTCGCCTTTTACGATACCCATGAGAAGATATAGGGTGGTGAAATTCTTTGCGTCCGGCACCACACGGACGAACCTGCACCACCCAAGCAGGACAATATATCAGGGTATGACGAGCCGTGTTCTCACTACAGCCACACCATCATGACCCGGCTTTAGATAGGTGATGGTTGATCTTTACACATCGAAACTTTTGCAATGAACGGCCGTGCTGGGAAGAACCTAATAATAATTGTCACTATCACCTCGCTTGGTATTTGCCGAACCATTTGTATTGGTGATATAAGTATGAATATTATTAAATCACCCTGAATAATACTTTGTTTTATCCAATAATATTTAAAAGTATAGACATGTTATCCCTAACAAACCAATCAAATAAATGTTCCGTACAGAGCGGCAGCACACATACTTAAACTAATAGTACAAAATAAGTTAGGTAGTTACTTTAAGTTACTTTTGCATCGTTACTTTAAGTTATTTTTATGTCCAGCAGTGGACGTCTATCGGCTGAAATGATGATGATGATGACTTTTGCATCATAATTAAATAAATAATAATAAATAAATATCTTTGGGACATTTTTACACAGCACCATCTAGTCCCAAACTAAGCACAGCTTGTGCTATGGGTACTAGACAATGGATATAATACTTATATACTTTTTTTTGTTGTAAATATATACTTATAATACATAAGCAACACCCAGACCAACACAAACACTTATGTTCATCACACAAATATTTGTGTCCTGTGGGAATCGAACCCACGACCTCGTTATCAGCAGTCCGACACTAGAACCACTAGACCACAGAAGTCGTCGAATTGGTACCTTTCTGTACACACGACGGCGTTGTTGTTTTTTATTTGCCACCGGTCACGCTCGGCGCTTTACTTACAGCAAAACGTCTCAATTAGGGCGTTTTGGAGTCTTCAGATTGCGCAAGCTAGTAACATATTAACGCTATTCTCACGCAAAGTTAGAGATTCTAGTGTTTTCTTTATCAGATATCACGCAGCCACATACAACTAATCGTTCAATACTCATAACGTTTTCTTTTCCACCCTCAGATGTCTTAAAACTATCACTTAGAACTTCCAGTCCGACTCTATTTCTCTCGGCGCAACAGCTAAGGGCCTCACTTCATTGTGGACGCGGTGTCACCAGCAACTTTCGACCTCATTTGCACACTCATTTTCATAGCGAAATGTAGCACCAGGTGGAATGAATGTTATAAAGCTTTCCCAATTTCATTTGAGCTTCAAAGTTAGTTGTAAACGTGGAATAAACAAAGGCTCCGGGTTCACGGTACTTTTTTTACTTTTGCTATTTGTCGCCGGTACCTTACAATTTAAACTGAGTGGAATTATTATTTTCAGTGAAACTCGCATTATGGCGTGTGTTTCTTCTTGCAAGATGTTTTACTGGCAAATAAGAATCGTTTTGTGTGCGTCATATCATTAGAGAACATAAGAAATGGACAAAAAAATTAAAAAATTCAAAATGAAATGATCAATGATATTTAAAAGTACAGATATGCTACTAGCGCGAGCAAACTGAAGGTTCTAAAACGTCCTAGTTGGGACGTTTTTCTACTAGTCAACAAAAAAAAAAAACTTAAATGCCGTCGTGTGTGTACAGAAAGTGTACCAGTTATGACGCGATAGTAACTTAAAGTAACTAACTTACTTACTTTGTACTAGTTTATATGTATTATGCTGCCGCTGCATAAGGATAATTTTTTTCGTTAGTTTTGTTAGGGTATGACATATCAATACTTTTAAATATCATTGACTACAATTGATAAGTGTCGTATATTTTAGTTTTTTACTTGTATGTGCAAAAGCAAGACTACCGTATAATCTTAGAAAATCTTAGAAGGAATAAATGACATTATTGGAAAAACATGGTATTAAGATTGTCACTAGGTGGTCCACCATTTAACCGCACAGATGCCTCATAACAACCTACCGAAGTGTGTCAACATATGACTAATAGATCTGATATAGGTCGTAACTATTCGCCACTTGAATACTTTAAATAAGTTTCGACCACTTCTCATCATCCTCCGCGCCTTTTCCCAATTATATTGGGGTCATTTCCAGTCTAACCAGATGAGTCTGAACATCAGTATTTTAGACGGAGGGACTGCCATCAGACCCCTGCAACCCAGTTACTAGGTAATACTGACATTCGGAGGTTAGACCAGTTGTCAGACTTTCTGGCTCCTGACTACCCGTTCATAAGTGAGCTGTAAATATAATAATTTTGCTTTAATGAATAGCCAATAGCCGCCTTGGTAGGGACAATCGGATTGCAGTACACCTTACCTCGGCCAGTCGACAAAATTATAATTATTTGTTAACCGACGAAAAAAAGGAGGAGGTTCTCAATTCGACGCGTATATTTTTTTTTTTTTTTTTTTTTTATGTATGACCACGCATAACTTTTTACAGAGTGGTCCGATTTTGATGATTCTTTTTTTATTGGATAGGGTATATCTTGAAGTTGGTCCCATTTAAATTTCAAAAAAATCCACCCCTAAGGGTAGTAAAACAGGGGATGAGTGTTTGTTCACCCACTGAATTCTTACCTGTTAACCGATTCTGTTGAAACTTGACATACATAAATATAGTTCTAGACACTACGACATAATGGAGACCTGGATTTAGAGTTTAACCACAAAAAAATGAAAAATAAAACTTTTTAACAAAAAATTGAACCGACGAAAACAGAAACTGAAAAGCGAAAAATAACTAATTATGAGTCGGCGCCAAACAACCAATCAACGAAGATCATTAAATTACTTTAAATAAATAATAAAAACAACGTCACATCAAATACAACGTGAGATTTTCAACGATAAACAATAACTTTCCAAAAATGCGTTCTCCGCTCGGCCACTTCCAACTTACACGCACTATGCTTGTTAAAAGTTCGTTTGGCGCCGACTCATAATTAGTTATTTTTCGCTTTTCGGTTTCTGTTTTCGTCGGTTCAATTTTTTGTTAAAAGTTTTATTCGTATTATATTCAACAATAGGAGTCTATTGGGCTGTCGATGCATAAGGGTCGAAACACATACACACGATACGACGTCGAACCGTGGCACGTTGCGATGTCATGTCGTGATACAATGTTTTGTCGTGGAAATCTTCAACGTGCATTGTAACAAATCATGACACGACGTCGCAAAGTGTTATGATGCGGTGACGATGTTTGAATAAAAATTTCACACTTGACTCGGAGATATAGACCGCACTAGACGTGTTCTCTTCTTGCTATTAAAGAAGAAACAGAAAATAATTGACTCTTTACACTTTACTTTTGGCTTTACTCACGTGATTCTATCGATTGAGCCCGACTAGTTTCGAGCTCAACCAGAGCCCTTAATCATGAGGTGGTTGCACGGCAGCGTCGTGGACCGGACCGAACTGCGGAGACCGTGCCGTGCCGTGTAGCGCTGCGTTAGCGACGATGCAATGGAGCGTTCTGTTCATCATGAATGATGAAAATCACTTTAAGAAAAAAATGTGTTTTCGCGACACGGTGTCACGCGTGCCACTATAAGACATCGAGTCGTGAACTTTTACGTTGCACGTCGTAGATTTCATGACAAGTCATTGCAACGCGACAAGACATCGCAACGCGACACGACGTCGCAACATGCCGTCGACGACGTCGTATCGTGTGTTTGTGTTTTGGCCCTAAGATTCATACATTGTAATGACAAAGAACAAGGAAAAACAGCTCATCCTTTTACAATATCCCTAATGAACCCACTAACAATTACTCCATCTAATCAACAAGAAAATGGCGTCATGACGCCGCAATCATAGACGTTTTCGAATACCATGCCGCTCTTGTATGCACAGTCTATTAGCATTCACCGCGTCAGGCGGCAATGTAATCAAAATCGTCGCGCGTCGCAATGTTGCATTATGGTAATTAGGCCCGCCGGCTAAATAGAGATGTGAAACGTTAGATGTGCTCATTGGAGCTCGAAATTTGGCGAAATTTTTGGTTAACAATCGTTTGTTCGCTCTTGAATTTGAGATGGGAAACCGATTCTTGATTTTGGCAAGATGACGCAATATGTTTGATAATTCGACGACGTCTGTGTTCTAGTGGTTCGAGGTTCGAACTGCTGATCACGAGGTCGTGGGTTCGATTCCCACAGGACACAAATATTCGTGTGATGAACATAAGTGTTTGTGTTGGTCTGGGTGCTGCTCTTATGTATTATATGTATGTATTTACAACAAAAAAAGTATATAAGTATTATATAAATTGATTAGTACCCATAGTACAAGCTCTGCTTAGTTTGGGACTAGATAGTGCTGTGTAAAAATGTCCCAAAAGTATTTATATTTATATTTTATAATATGAGGAAATATTTGTTGTGCTATGGTAAGCAGAGAAGTTAGGTATATTTCCTTTTTTACAGTCAATTATTTTTTTGAGTTAAAACAAATGTCAACATAATATTCCAAGGCATGCAAACGTAAGAGAGTTCCATACAGTTCTCGATGGTGTGTATAGTCCACCAACCCGCACTAGGCCAGCGTGGTGGATTAAGGTTTCAAACCTTCTCATTCTAAGAAGAGGCCCTTGCTTAGCACTGAGATGTCGGTTATGATGATGATGATGTTAAGAGTCACCCATAGATGAAGCTTAAGTAGCCTATTCTTTATCTAAGTTATCAAACTCATTCTGGCTGTTCGCCAAACTCGAGCATAAAGAAGTGTAATTCGATAAATCTTAAGACTTTAGCAGTAACTCATCCACATGAAATTAACATCAAATACACGTGTTGTAGAAGGTCAAATCAGGTCGAACTACACTCGTTAACGTCAGAATGGATAAAACTTTCATGCGAGCGTGTAACTTATGGTATCAGGATATGAATTAATCCCGTAAGAGCCGATATTGCGAAAGTTAGAGGCGGATTATTTACCCCTCCCCTCTATTGGTTTTTCATATGGCTTCGTATGTATGACTTTGTCTGGTACTTGTGTAAGGGTGTTTGTTTTTGATAGATTGTTTAAGGGGTTATTTTGTTCAGTTTTATCATGAAAATTTGAACTTTGTGAATATTTTTTTTACTGAGAGAAGAATTAATCTGGCGTGGTATGAAAATTTGTAGGATCCAGTTTTATCTTCTTCTTCCTAATACACTCCAGGCTTCTTTCCTTCTGTATTGTGTTTTAGTAAGCTAGACTCGTTGATGGTGCAGACTGTACTTACATTAGGACTGAATTGTCAAATTTTACTAGTTAGATTTAGACGCATAAGCATTAACTCATTGCACATAACATTGTCCTCTAATTGACTAAGAAATAATGCACTTACGTGAATAAATAATTGAAAAGTATTGCAGCGGGGTCTACGGTGTCTGTTTTGTGGCGTTTGTATTGTTGTAGTTCGTGTTGTTGTTGTGTTTGTGTTGTTACAGATAATAAACAAAACATTGTTGCTGTATTTGTGTTGTTGTGTTTGTGTTGTTGTATTTTTGTTGTTGTTGTGTGTTTTTGTTGTAATGTTATTGTGTTATGTTGTATTTATACTGTAAAGCTTATATTTAAATCAAACTGTAATCGAACTACTAATAAAGAGGCTGTATTGTCATCGATATTTGATGGTTTATAAAATATTTTAATAATTGAAACAAGCTCTTTCAAATCATGTTATATCTTGTGAATAACATAACATAACATAACATCACGCCTGTATTTCCCCGAAGGGGTAGGCAGAGGTGAATATCACACCCACATTTCGCCAGTTATGTTATAGTCCCATGTAATAGGGGGCTAGCCTATTGCCATTAACCGGGCACAATTCAATCTTGTGAATAACTAAAGTAAAACCAGGTGCTTTCCGAGTTTCGTAAATAAATCTTAGTACAGAAAGATTACGGAAATTGGAACTGATGGCCTATGTCCAGCAGTGGACGTCTTTCGGCTGAAATGATGATGATGATGATGGAACTGATGAAAGGTCCTCAATTCTCCCGAACTTTCAAGTTTCTTATCTTATAAAACTAATACTTGAATCTAGGAGGATTTGGAATATTATTATGAAAGAAATTTTGAAAGGCCAAACTGAATAATATTTATATAGCTTTTCTTTAGGAAATGTTGTTTTAGTGCTGAATTATTACGACTGCCTTATGATCTTTTTCCATTTCTTTTTATTTACTTTAGAAAGTGTGAATAAGATATTTATTTTGTACATGTGAAACAGATTCATCAGCATATATCTGTTAATTGGTAAGTAATTAAGTATTTAACTGAAAAAAATTTGGGTCATCAAAAACCTTAAGTTCTGTAGTCTGAAGTCGCAAGTTTCAACGTAGTTCAAGAAGACAGGTTCAAAACACTGCTGCAGTGAATAAGTCCAAAGGACATATCCCTTAACAAAATATGCAATTCATAACAAGAATGAAGTACTTTTTTTTCAACTTTAAGAAACCTTTAACATAATTTTAACTACGTTTACGTCTTCGAACTATAATGTACTTGAGTATTATATTTAAGACTATTTAATCCATGATAGGTATAAAAACTATTACAGAAAATAACGCATAATGTTATCGCCATGATCAACTTTTCATTGTTATTTCAACCATTATAATAAAATCCTCGGAACTGCATGAAAAGGTTCGAAATTCTGATTTATGTAAAAATCCACTTTTCTATAGTTCCAGGAAATACATAAAATCTATAACATAAGATAAGATAATGTACATCTATCTGCGATCGCGCGAAAAGGCTTACGGCCAAAATTAATATCCAATCTATCCACGATTTACCCTACTGGAGATGGAAATTTGACATATTTCTAGTAGGGCAAATCGTGGATAGATTGGATATTAATTTTGGCCGTTAATCTTATTTAAAATGGATTTAAATGTTATAAATAAGAACTACACATTGGTTGATAAAATGTTCGAATAATTTTTTTTTGTAAAGTAGATTGTATGTGGGGTATGAACACTGAAAAACGGTTTTGAGTAGGTGGCACCATTTGAACGTCAAATCACCACTCAGACAAAAACGGATTTTTGACAAATTATAACAGACAAATAACTGCTACCCTTTCACCTAGCACTATTCAAACGGGAGCTTGGAAATCCACATCAAATAGGTACCAAGCAAAATTGAAACCAAAAATTGATACAGTTTTAATAATAATCACAATTTTACTTGTAGATCACAGTCACAGAAAAAAATACAGACTAAGTGCTGCGAACAACCATAGTGAAGCCAACAAAAACCATGCTCCTTCATGTACAACCAGTGCTCACGTACACACCATGCACCTGAAGGATATTTGTTTTCGCGATGCTTACTGGAAGATGCCGTGACATGTGAACTAAGAGGAGTGAGCACGGTTTAAGGTGCATGTGTGTGCGTGAGCACTGGTTGTACATGAAGAAGCACGATTTTTTTTGGCTTGACTATGGTTGTTCGCAGCACTTAGTCTATATTTTTTACTATGTCTATGTGTTATTGGGTTTTTTCATTAGGAAATTCTCAGTAGCAGCCCGGAGTCTGGATTTGTGCCCGGTTAAAGGCAATAGGCTCGCCCTCTATTACATGGGATTATAACATAACTGGCGAAATGTGGGTGTACTATACACCTCTGCCTACCCCTTCAAGGAAATACAGGCGTGATGTTATGTTATGTTGTGTTATGTCTGTGTTGTAGATATAATTAAACATGCCATGATTCCATGTACCCATATTTGCAAAATAAAATATCTTTATCTTTATCTTTCATAAAGCAGTTTCATCGAAGCAAAGTCGCACGTTCATTAGTAAATTAAAATTCTGAATAATTCTCGTTCGTCAATAAGGCTACAATATGCAACTGGCGAATGTTAATTACAGAAAATGAACACCGATATTTTTACCGTATAAAATCAGGATAATTGTACACGGAACAATGTTCCAGAAATGTCCGTGCGAGGGACGCTGCGGGTACTGTAATGCAGTATTATGCTAATGTCGCCTGCCTAAATAAACCCGTGCGGGGAAATATGAGAGCCGGCTCCCGGACAAATTACACAGTCTCGACTAATAAAGATGGTAATACTGGCCCAAACAATTTGTAGTTACAGGCGTTGTTGGTGTATGCGTTCTGTTCATGCATAGTTATTTCAGAGCATTACGGAGCCAGCTAGTCGAGAAGCTGTGTAAAGACCCATTCCATGTGAACTTTTGCGGTTTTGCTAGATTTTCTTCCGTGATTTTATGCGTCGATGCATTAAATTTTGTATAGGGTAAGAGAATCTTATCTGTTTTGATACTGATCTTTTATGTTCAGATACTACTACTATTTAAAGTTAAAAAAATATGTACAGCCTACAAAGGTACAGGGGTAAGGGTACAGCCAAAAAAATAGGGTATGTCCACAGGAGTCAATTAAGAGAAAAATTGCAAATAAAAATTGGAATGTTGCTAGTTCATTTTTGAGATTAATGGATCTAGAAACTGTTTCTTGTGAAAAACTGTTACTGAATTAATAAAAATCTGGTGATTGCAATAGAATGTATCATAGACAATGTATATATCGTAGGATAATCGGCATAATCGAATATTTGCGAAAATCCTAGGATGATTGCAAGAAACTCAAAAAGAGTTTCGCTATCATACAAGTTGTTATCAGAATCATTTCAAAAACCTATCTATTCAATATAGATACTTTGATTAGCTATGTTAAAAAATACAGGCATTTATGTCAACGTTACTTTTATTTTATTTATTTATTTTATTCAGTAGATATATTGCTATTAGCATAATAATCAGCTTCAACAACAATTTATAAGGATCTAGAAAACCAACAACTAGATCGAAGATAGCATACATTTGTTCTAAAAAGGTGAGGTCTGAATAGGTTGCAAGGTCACAGCCATTCGGTGATATAGCCGTGTGCGTCGATGGGTGAAGGTTGTCACAGATGTGCAGTAGTGCAAATAGTCGCACACATATGCATTTATCCTGTTCTAGTTGGTGTGAATTATAGAAGATCAATAATAATAAGAGTTTTTAAACTAACATGGTCACTTCTTCTTCTTCTTCGTGTCGACATGAGCTACATAATGATAATAGCTCATGTCGTGGGGAAAATATTAGCCAGTCAGCAGCAGTGGCGTGCAGTGGCCTTCTTAATTTGAATTTAATTGTGGTGTAAGTTATTGATTTTTGTATGTAGGCAGAATAATTTAGTATTAATAGGTCTAATAAATGATAAATAATCATCGTACTTTGAAAAAAAGATAATAACTTACACCACTATTGAATTTGAATGGTGTAGGTACTGGATATTGCCTAATTGCCTATATGCAATGCACGCCACTGGTCAGCAGGTTGATAGCGGGGTTGACTGCCCAGGGTGCGCCGGACGATCAATTAAATATCGTCACTCGTGGAGGCTCTTTTACTGCACCCACACTCACAGAAACACATGGTCACATGACCACATGACCATGACTCACATGGTCACTTACACTCACAGAAATAGATAGAATGGCCAAGTGGGCAGGGAGCGCGTGCCAACACTCAGCACCATAGTGCAGGGCATTTCGAAGCCTTTCTCAGTACGCCCTATGACTTGTTTCTGTAAATATTGTAATAAAAACCCGCAAGAATGCCTTATTGTGCTGTATCTAACAGCAGAATCAAAAGCTGTAAAGTACATTTGATTAAAGTTAATTTTAAAAAATTAATGACGTCAATATGGGAGACGTAGTTTGTTCGAAAGTTGCCACGCATGAATCGCAAGTAAAATTGTGATTACAATCATTCTATCTATTTTTGTGCTTACATTAATATTGTTACTTAATACGGGATATTTACTATGTACAGTCAACATATCGGAATCATGACCCACGATAAGCTTAATATCCTACAGACATTTAATACAATTAGGTTGAATTTTGCTTAAAAAGATATTTCCCTGGCAACATACTTGTTATCAATTTTATTGGCAAGTGACTGTGACAGTTTACCAATAAAATATTTTAAATGTCTTAAGTGCAGCATAGATGAAAACCTTACTGCTTTGATGATTTCAAACGAGTTATCAGTTGAGTGGGTCATGATTCCGATTTGTTGACTGTACATCATTTTGATTGACTTCCCGATATTTCGGCAGTGTTACAAGCGCCATGGTCACGGGTAAACTGAAGTATTTTCAGGTGGATATTTATGAGCAGATAAATAGATCTACCCTCTTCCATTTTCGTTTTTTTAAATTTATACTCAAAAAAAATGGTTTACATGGTAAATATCCCGTCTTAAGTAACAATATCATTAATAATAAATCCAAATAAATCTCTAAAATGTTTTCAAACTACATGATGGCTGGTGAATGAGCTCCATCAGTTAGGACAGGTCAACTCAAAGCTGCAAGCTGCTGTTCTTTCCTCAAAAAGCCATTCCAGACGTCCTGTAGACGTCATGTAGGTTACACTTGCATTGTTTTTTTTAATTTTTTATAACATAATGTCTGGACTTTAAAAAGAGACTTCTGAGTTTGTTTTGGCTTTTTTTCTCGGACAGATAGAAATGCTGATGCCATCTAGACCTAAATAAACAAACCTTGAAAAGTGTTCTAAAAATATTTTTTGACAGAAAATTAAAATCATTTATCATTAAAAAAGAAACTAGAGAGTTAAATCTTCTTCTTAATGTATATAAATCTCGTGTCACAATGTTTGTCCTCAATGGACTCCTAAACCACTTAACCGATTATAATAAAATTCGCACACCATGTGGAGTTCGATCCAACTTGAGAGATAGGATAGTTTAAATCTCAAATTATAGTCGCAATTTTAATTTATTGCTAATTATTTGTCTGTTATTATTTGACAGTCACAATTATCTGTTAACTCCAAATGATTCTAACAGATGTCGATACCTTTCGACTGGGTTGAGTAAGTAATGAATAGATGGCGCTGCTATGGTAAATCTACGAACGTGTCATATAAGCTACATTTTAACAGCATAATAACCACGTGTTGTTGACGCTATAAAATTAATTAAATTTATTTTGTAGTGAACGAAATACCGTATAATTGAATAGTACAAAGGCACTGCTTATTTCTATAAGAAATTTCTTCCAGCAGACCTGCGAGAGGTAAATTTGATCTCCAAAACTGATAGATGATAGATTTTAATGATATTTTTTATGTAGGTACGTTCGAGTCCGGGTCCCTGCAGGGTTTGAATTAACAAATGGACCCGGTAGGTGGCGCTGCAGTCGTTGTGTCACCAAATTTGATTTGCTGAACAATTGATAACATGGGACGGGACATGGGACGGACGGGACAGGACATGTGACATGGGGGACGGGATATGGGACGGGACGGGACGGGACATGTGACATGGGGGACGGGACATGTGACATGGGGGACGGGACATGTGACATGGGGGACGGGACATGGGACGGGACGGGACATGGGAAGGGACATGGGCCGGGACGGGACATGGGACATGAGACGGGATGGGACGGGACATGGTACATGAGACGGGATATTGGACATGGGACGGGATGGGACATTTAACATGGGACTGGACGGGACATGGGACGGGACTGGACATGGGGTGAGATAGTGGGATAGTGGGATAGTGACTGGACTGGACTGGACTGGACGGTCCGAATAAAAGGATGGATGGATGGATGGATGGAACTGGACTGGACTGGACTGAATTAACAGGATCCGTCACGTGGGTTAGCAGAATTTAACGCGAGTGAAGCCGCGAATATTTATTTCTTCTGTACATCTGATTGTCGCCTAACTCCTCCTAAACAGCTGAACCGATTTGGATGAATTTTTTTGTGAATATTTCAATGGTTTCCTGGATGGTGTGAAAACACAATTGGATCCGGTAGGTGGCCCTTCTGTCTGTATGTCACTGATCTTCTCCTAAATGGCAGGGACGATTTTAATTATATGTGGCGCTGCTTTTCCGGGCAGGACGACGTCTGCCGGGTCCGCTAGTTGTATATATAAGTTAGAATAGATACAATTGGTATCAAATTAATAATAGCAATATTTACTGATAAACTCAGTGATATGAAACGGAATGAAATTTTTCTAAATAAAAAACGTTATCAGTAAAATATATATATATTTATAGCCCCCCCTTTTGGGGAGGGGGGAGGCCTATGTGTAGTAATGGACGTTTTCGGCTGTAGTGATGATGATGATGATGATCAGTAAAATACAAATTGATTCCTTACGATTGTATACGCAGATATTCATTGCATACATAATATTATGTAGGTTTAACAATATTGTTAGAAAAAAAAACGCACGAGCACTGAATACAAAATAACATGCAAAGAGGAAGCAAGGTCTGGCTCCTCCGTCCATAAAATTGTACAATCCGATTGAAACTGCTGTTCAATGCGCAACAGAAATTCTTCACACGACATCACGTATGTAACACACTATACAAATACCAAATACACAATCTCGAATAAAAATACTAACGTAGTCTGATAAAGAGGAATATAGTCTCGTGCAATTTTTCTTTGAATGTCTCGAAGGTATATTGCATACGATTTTAAACTCGAATTTTGTTGTGTTATTGGCACATTCTGTGGACACTACAGGATTATACGAACAAATCCCGCCTTAGAGGGACTCTGCACAATTACTCCGTAGAAACTCGTCGACTTAGTAATTAGACAGATAATTGCTCGAAGAGATGCTATCTGGGATTGCACATACAAGGTTAGATGCGAGTGTAATTACTGTTTTAGATTAAATTCTGACTTTAAAGGAATGTTTTGGTTTAAAATCTAAAGAATTTGTTCCCGTTCCGTGGCTGGAATTGATGTTCGAAGTTTCCGGAGTACTCGTTTGTCGTAATAGAATCACGAATATGTGTGCGGGAATGTTTGTATGTGTGTGGTAAACTTCCTTATGCTAGTCATGCTTCGAGAAATGAAAATAAACTGCACTACGGCATGAATGGGTGAACTAGGGATATATTCAAGAATATGGTAGAATGTGTGTACAAATAATGAAAAAATATGTGAAAACAATATTCCACGATTAAATCACGCGTACAGGAGAAAAACTGACTGCCTAGGGGTCTGTGGGTTGTACAAAAGACGGAGAGGATGGAAATAGTGACAGATAGACCCTGCCGTGTTAGGTGCTTCACCTCGGGGTGCTGGCCAGAAAACCTCCACGTGTGCCTGACGGCTGCTTGTCCTTCTGGACACGTCTGGAGGGAACGGCAGTTGTTTGGCCGGTGCATCCTGGGCACGGGCAATAAAATCCTTTCGAGGGATTAACCTTCGGGGGATTTTATTGCCTGTGGCGAATATTCTGGCGCGGGAGGAGCCCGTTCTGGGCCAGTGGGGCGTTGCTCCACGTGTCCCTCTGTTGCCAACAGAGGGCACAGTGGAGGAGCAGGTGCGGGCCCGGTGTGCACTCACCCTGCCACTGGGCAGGCAGCGAGGGGACTGTCTTTCCCTGCCCCCGTCGATCTCGTAACCCCAGGAGTGCCCGCGCTGAGTAGTGTTCTCGCGCCTCTTGGGACCGAGGGTCTTGGCTTCACCGCCCGGATCGCGAGGAAGAAAACCTCTATAAAAAATTACGGGAGGTAGGGCCTGCGAGCAGCAGACTCGGGGTAGTCTGCTGTCAGACCAGCAGCTGGCGTAGCTGGCACAGCCGGCATAGCTGGTAAAGACCCATGAGGTGAGGTGGCGTGCAGTGTTCCGTGTGCGCCGCCTAGGAGAGTGCGACCAACGTTAGGCCGCACGGGGAGAAGGGGCTCGCCTTCTTGTGGCGGGCCAGGACCTGTCGGGGGTGGTTGTGTGAATACTCACGGGTTCCCACGCCCCCGGCTAAGGTAGTTGAAGGAAGACCGTGGTGGTTTTAGTCGGTAAGAGTCCGAAACTGGCTCCGCCTACCCCGGGCGGAGTGCGTCCATGAGGACTTCCCCAGGGCAAAAAAAAAAAAAGGTGCATCACCTCACTGCATGAATCTTTGATTTGTAAACGCGGAATAGTGTCCATAGTTATGATGAAATCGATTGGAAAAATATTTCAAAAATTATGGTGCCATTTTTTTAATATTTGGAACGAGAATCAAATTAAATCCCTCGTACAACTAGTCAACCTGTATTTTTTTTCATAATCTTCAACTTATTTTTGTTTACAGGTAAACTAACATGATTTTCTACATTTCTAAGAAATCATGTTTCAAAATCAAGCAAAACTAAACTAATTTCAACTCGGTTAACAGTCAAACTGATTGAAAGTTTCGGGCCACATCGAACTAAGATAATATCATTACGTTATATCAACCCCCGAATCACTAGAACAAAATCATTAACTACCAACAAAGTCTCGGGGAAAGTAACACAAATAAAACATACGTCGAAGGACCGAATTTCATTAAGGAACTTTCTGAAGGAGTCAATTGCGTCGCGATACTTATCTTTCATGGCAACCGGTCCATTTCATTAACCACAAAATGATCTGTCAAAGGAAAGGCCGCCGAAAGCTATTGTGAAAATAAATAAACCTGCTCCCGAAAAGTACGAAACGCAAATGTTTTCCAACCGTAAACTATTTGATTATCCTTTGAATTGAACCGAAGGTCTTTTGTCCCATTTCCACGTCAATACACATTGTGACAAAAAAAGAAACTCGTATATTTGCAGAGGTCAGAAACTGAGTAAACTGAAAAACTGTTGCTGGTTTGGAGGAAGAAATTTATGGAAGTTTAATTTTTGGCGTATCCATGTTTTGATGATGGTCTGTTGGGACTGTGTCCTTTTGTTGACCTTGGTTTTGAAAATAATAAGTAGGTTGCTTGTAGGCATGGGTAACTCCGGACACATCTATATCTTCGGCTATATATCCCAAAGTGGATATGTATCACTCCTACACTTAAAAAAAATAAACATATTCTATATCCAACGAAATCCGACGCCCGATATTTGACACTGACGATAATGGTATGGAACAAAAATTTAAGTTTAGATAACTATTGTGCAATACTTGATTTAGAAGTTTTTAAACATTCGCGAATTTCACTCATATTGAACTATGTTTACGGGACTTGTCACGCACAATTAAATCAAAATATAACGAACATTTTGGCTAACCTCGCCGTTTCGGTCAAGTTGCATTGGCCGTGGTCACGAGCAGACTGAAGTATGTGGGTGTCATCGCCTTGATGACACCCACGACTTGTGTCGTGATTCAGCATATCTTGTTACGGACAGCGACGTTACGAAAAACCAACCGCGGGTAGTTCGAGAAAACACCCGCCGCTCTAGACGCTGACACCCACATACTTCAGTCTGCTCGTGACCACGGCCAATGCAACTTGACCGAAACGTCGAGGTTAGTCAAAATGTTCGTTATATTTTGTTTTAATTGGGCGCGACAAGTCCCGTAAACATAGTTCAATACTTGATTTTTGAATATTTTTATTTTTTATTTGATAGTGTTCTAAGCCTGTAAAGTATGAAAAGAAATCAATTATTATGTTACTATGTCGTTCTCTCTCGTTCCGCAAATTTATCAAATCGGGTACATTATATCCAGCCTCTCTCCGGTAGATTTATTTAGAAGTCGGAGTTATCAATCTCGGACATAGCATGCAACGTAAAGTTACTTTAGTTCTGGATATAATAAGCGGATATGGATATGCTAATCAGACATATATCTTTACTTGGAATGATATATTACATATCCAATCTTTTACCGGAGCTAGTTAACCCATGTCTGGTTGCTTGTGGAAATAATAAAACATGTAATGTAAAATAATTCATAGTTACCTAATGTGTTCAGTTTTTGAGTTATAAGGCCAGGACGTATTTTGTATCGGTTTACATTTACATAGTTTTATAAAGGTGCCACTAATAAAATTACATACAGTAGCAATTTCACTATCAAATAAAGACTTTTTCACTAACATACTTTTCAAATCATGAACCATAAAACTAGCATTTTAGCCGATCGCTTCAGTTTGTTCATATCGCTAAAGCTAGTAAACTAGTGAGCTATTATCAGCCATTTGTGTCAAACCTCTTCGTAGAACTTTGCTTGCTTCGCACGTATTAGTTACAAGCTCCTTGGGCTAATAGCTCACTTAGGTATGTGCAAACTGCGAACGATCCTAGTACTCCAAATACCAATACTCTCTGTACCACAGAAATAGATAGATTAGAATGGTTGTAATCACAATTTTACTTGCGATTCATGCGTAGTAACTTTCGAATAAACCACGCCTTACATATTAACGTCATTAATTTTTTTAAATTAACTTTAATCAAATGTAATTTACAGCTTTTGTTTCTGCAGTAAAAATAGCACAATAAGGCATTTTTGCGGGTTTTTGTTACAGTATTTACAGAAACGAGTCATAAGGCGTACTGAGAAAGGCTTTGAAATGCCCTGCAGTATGGTGCAGAGTGTTGGCACGCGCGCGCTGCCCACTTTTCCATTGTATATATTTCTGTGCTCTGTACTATCTTAAGTGGCTTTATTATTAGAATATATATCTTCAGTATTATTCCAACCTCTGTTCAACACAATGACATTACTCATCTATTGTATTAAATTATAATACTATCTCCAAACCGATTCCCAATGTTAAAATACATACATACATACATATTATCACGCCTGTTTCCCATTGGGGTAGGCAGAGACTATGGATTTCCACCTGCTACGATCCTGACACACCTCTTTCGCTTCATCTACATCCATTAACCTCGTCATGCATGCTCGTCAGTTTAGAGTACTCTTAATCTGGCATTTTTTGACAACGTCCGCGATTTTATCGCGATACGTTCGCCGAGGTTGTCCCCTTCCAACTCTACTATCCAAACTCGCTTCGTATACTTGTTTCATCAATCTCCTCTCGTCCATCTTCTCTATATCGTCGCCTCAGTGCTTGAATGTCCAACCGACCATTGACCGAAATTTACCGGAGACGTTTTTTTAGTTTATTATTGATTTAAGAGAAATATTTTTTAAACTTTGGAGATTTAAGAATAATGTAATATATACTATACATTATTCTTAAATCATCAAAGTTATAAAAAAGCAAGCACTGAGGCGACGATATGTCCAAACTATATGTTAAAATGTTTGCTACATTATGTAATGATGTTCCATCAACAAACTAAATCATATTTTGATTTGCATATTCTTACAAGGCTTCCTCAAACAACCCTAAATTCCTTAATACCTCTTCAAATGCGAAAAGTCAAATTACATTTTCATTTCTATCGATACACGAAAAGATAAAATCAGAAAAAGAACTTTCATTTCTGGCTCACGTAAAGTTATAATCTCTTTCGACTTTGAACGAGATTGGTTCCATTAATTCGTGTATGAAGTAAAAGGATAAGCTTTTAATGCCAACATTCCGAAATATTGCCTTCCTATGTGAATGAGGTTGTTAATACTTTGTACAGTCAAGCGCTTACTGATGGTAAATAAACTGTTGTAAGCAGAGCCTGTCTTGTAAAAAAAAATATGTCAAAAATAAAATATTACACGATAAATGAGTACATTTACGAAAGGTGTTTTCTGTAGATATCTAATGTGATAGTAATTAGCAGTGAGTGAATGTGTTAGTAGTGAGCTTATCACGTCCGATTTATTTCTAATTATTTCTAACTATATCAAATTTGTCTCTAATCATGCAATATCAACTATTCTCTTAAAAGAGCATCATCATCATCATCTTGGGGTGCATTAAAAGAGCCTCCACGAGTGATGATATTTAATTGATCATCCGGCGCACCCTGGGCAGTCAGTCCCGCTACCAACCTGCTGACTGGCTAATCTTTTCTCCATGGCATGAGCTGTGCTGGCGTAGTTGTTGGTGAAACAACTTCGTGGTTGACCATATTTATTAGATTTCAAAAAACTAGATACTATTATAATAAATGATGAAACTATATTTCCTAAATTAAATATCTGCCAGAAAATTACCGTGGGGTCACTTTTACTTCTGTACAATGATTTTATGCAAGTTTTTGAACAAATGTGAGATGTGTGATGAGACAGAAAACAAGATTCATCAGATTGACCATACATACGTTAGGATTGTAATAAGTTGTTTGATTTTTATAATATTTATGTGATAAACATAAGTGTTTGTGTTAGTCTGGGTGTTTCATATGTATTATAATTATGTATTTACGAAAAAAAAGCATGTAAGTATTATACAACGTGTATCAGAAATGCGTGGTCATATTTGAAAAGCTTATTCAAGGCATAGCATAGAACAACTTTTACTATGGGACGGACCCTGAAATCGCGAAAAAAATATCAGCTATTCCTTACTAAATCATCGATGTCGCTCGACAAAATGATCACCCGATAGACCGAAAGTCCGCCACTTTCGGGGTAAAAATTCGATGCAGCAACGGCTGCTAGGGAGACACAGGAACGGCGGTTCCCCTGCAATGCCCCAGCGAGGTTCGAGCCCCCCCTTGGGGGACGCCCGCTTGCGGTATTGAAACCGCGTCTTTAGTTTGTAAGTTTTTAGGATTAGGGAAAAACCTTCGGCGAATGGAGTCCCACATGGGACTCTCCGCCAACTAAGCCCGGTTAAGCAGAGATGGTACTTCGGTACCACATGCGAGAGTCAACTGGAAAAAAAAAAAAATGTAGGGATCAGCTGATATTTTTTTCGCGATTTCATGGTTGGTCCCATAATAAAAGTTGTTTGATAGCATCCCCTGAATAAGCTCTTCAAATATGACCACGCATTTCTGATACACGTTGTATATATTATCTAGTACCCAGCACAAGTTCACATGCACGCGTGAGGAGTTAATGACCGCCAACCACAATGCAATTGGTGTTGCGGAACACTGGGCCAACAAAATTCGACAAAATTTGCCATCAACTCGCTAAGAAGAAAGAAAAGTTCTGCTTAGTTTGGGACTAGATGGTGCTGTGTAAAAAATGACCCAAAATTTATTTATTTATAATTTTCAAATAAACACATAAAGCTGTTTGAATCGTGGTTTCCATTACATATTTAATTACCTTAGTCCACCTCACTGGTCTGGTGGTTTATACATAACATTGAGTACCTTTTTTTAAACCTTTCAGATGTATAGTTTCCTAAATTGAATAACCCGAACAACCTTGCACATGATCGCATAGAGCCAAATTAATGAAAGTTCGACGCCTGACATTACATTAACACTGCTTTAAACGAAAATGAGTATAAAAATGTGATATCTTTTCTCATTACTGCGGCTAAAACATGTTAATTTAAAATAAGTCAAAAGCATTTATAGTCCTTTTTCTTTTATAAATTTCCAACTCAGATCCACCACTTTAGACTTTATTTTTTTCACATTGTTTTATCACTAAAATTCCATTCATTATTTTTAACCTCTGTGACATGCTCCTATGATAAGATGATATGAATCAAATATTATGCAGTATTTTACACGTAAAATAATATTATTATAAAAAATTTCCATTCTTAATAAAAAGATTTACATAAAACACGGAACACAATTATATTGAACTCGTTCCATCGTGCCATGCAAAGAGAATAGATGTAAAATCACAATCTTGAAAAATAAAGAAAAACTGTCTTCTGTGAATGTAGAACGTTTTTTTTCAAACAGACTTTCAAAGATATGTACGAAAATCTTTCTTCTAAATACAAAGTAAAAAACAAAGACACACGTGAATTTATTTACTATAAATATTATGTCATGGCATGGGTGGCTGGGTAAAAGCCAAGCGCACTTTTGAAGTGTATAGCGCGGTTGGACCATGTTGGACGAAGCCGTAGATTCAGTAAGCGGTAGGGACGGTAGGCGGCAGTGATCTCTCGCTTCCGGCCATGGTTCTGTCTATGGTTGGGAGCGAGAGCGCTTGGGAAGGCGTCGTCTCCTTCTGCGAGGAGGTGATGCTCACTAAGGAGACGGCGGAGAGGGTTCGAGAGGCGATAACCTCTCGACTCGGCTCACCGCCTGACCAGTCAAGGCCAGTGAGGGTGGCGCTTTGTGTTCCACGCGCGCCAGTACAGAGGAGGGTGCGGCCGATGTGGTTGCCGCACGGGGAGACGGGGCTTACCTACTATTGGCGAGCCGGGACCTGCCAGGGATGGTTGGATGATTACAGGAGTTTTTCCCACGCCCCCGGCCAAGGGCCATTAGAGGAACACTGTGGTGGTTTTTAGTCGGTAAGAGTCCGACACTGGCTCCGCCTTCCCAGCGGAAAAAAGCCTTATATTGACAACACAGAAGGACTGGATTGTGTGACACCGGACCTCGTACATGGAGGGTTAAATTTATATTAGGACAAAGTGACAAATGACTAAATTCAGGTTTCTGAAAACTCATTAACACAAACATTAAATTTGACTACAGAAAAATAAAAACCGGCTAATCCTTCAGAAATCGGGGAAAAACACAATAACAAATCTGTTTTCACATTCATAGTCGTGTATTCATTTAACAGTGGTAGGTACACATTCACAATTACAGCTGGTGAAAACATTTGAAAAGTTCCGACATCCGATTTTATCGGTTTGAATCGACATAATACCGTAGGCCGTCGTACGGTTAATACGGTAAAAGTTGTAAAGGAAAAAAAAGTATTTTGGGAGATCCACGTAAAAGTAATTACTTTAAGCTTTTTTTGAGTTCCTCTATTATGGGTAGGTTCTTACTTTCCCTAAATGATCCGTTGTATCGCCGTGAAATGGGCAATGTGACGATGAAAAGCATCTACTGGTTTTATGGGTGTACGGACTTTTCGTGGCTTTTGGGCGGTTAGTTTACAAGGCCTCCTTGGTTTCTATTCTACATCTAGTACCGAACTTTTGTGTGTCCAATGTGTCATTCCGGATCTGTTTTTAAGTTTGTTGGCTACAACAAACTAGATAAGCTTCTATTCTATTCTATTGGCAAGTACGAGATGACTAGCACCTTCAGGTGCTTGTACACGCAAATACAAACATTATGCAGAGTTTTTTTATAGTATAGGATGGCGATACTTGATGGAGGCCATGTCCAGCAGTGGACGTCTTTCGGCTGAAATGATGATGATGATAGGATGGCGAAACGAGCAAAAGTTCCACCTGAAGTTAAGTGCTTACCTTTGCCCGTATAACTGCTATACCACCTACGCTGATGCCTAAATTACAAATCGCACTCGCCTAACTGAGACCTGAAGATGGAAAGTCTCATGTGATTGGGTCGATTGAAAGAAAAAAGAAACAAACACATTTATTGGACACAAATCGACAAACACATACTGTTCACGAACCTACTAACGCAATCTGTTGGCAAAAGGCACGCAACTTTGAATGCCACTAACATGAAGGATGCAGCGAACTGGAGCGACACCGGCCGGCGCGGCGTAGGAACGCGCCAACTTCATACGCATTAAGAATTTTGCTTGTCATGAACACATTATCTGTTAATTTTTGAAATTTTACATTATAAAAAGACCATAAGGCCATCTGCCGCATAGCAGAAGTTTTTCATTTCCTCCTGATCTATCACGCCGCAACATATTGGTCCATCGAGCCAAATCCAGAGCCAGTTCTTTGGAGGATCATCCCGCATTCGTCGCATTAAAATACGAAGAGGAGATCAACGTGGCATTGAAATCTGCAGCGTATCAAGAGGAGTGGCAGGTCTGAGCTTCCGATCCAGTATCCCATCCCATCATTCGGTTTGTGTTAGTATCGTGCTGTTATTCCAGTTGTTGAGTGGCGGTGTCTATACCTACCTACACACAGGAATCGTGAGTACTCTTGTTCTTATATTTCCCCTAAAGTGAGTGAGCTAAGATGTCTGAATTAATAAAGAAAAGAGGTGTCATCAAAGGGAGGTTAACTATTTTAGAAAATCATGTTAAGAAGTGTACTGGCCCGCTAAGTGAGCAGCAACTTTTAGAATTAAAATTAAGGGTAGAAAGTAGCTCAAGTTTACTAGAAAATTATAATGATTTACAGAGTAAAATTGAGCTAGAATCAGACGAGCTCGATCTTACAAAACAATTGGAAGAAAGAGAACGTTTTGAAGACCAGTTTTACAGGGTTATAGCTTCTGCTAAACTCTTGCTGCAGAAGGAGGGACCTGACAATAGTAATTCCAAAGTAACTAAAAGTAAAACATGTGTAAAATTACCAGATATTAAAATACCTACCTTTGATGGTTCTTACGATAGCTGGCTGGAGTTCAAGAACTCTTATAGTAGTATGATCCATGACCGTGAGGATTTAGAGCCGATTCAGAAATTCCACTACCTTCGTTCTTCGTTAACGGGGATTGCGCTGCAAGTAATAGGGGCCTTGGAATTTACGGTTACTAATTATACTCACGCATGGGAGCTACTACAAAATCGGTTCAATAATCCCCGGTTATTAGTACATAATCACGTTAAATCCTTATTTACAATTCCTTCAATAAATAAAGAATCGGCAGCTCAAATTAGAAAATTAATAGATATGGTGTTGAGAAACCTACGTGCGCTTACGTCACTGGGTGAACCAACACATTCGTGGGATACCTTGATTATTTATATGGTTGTTTCAAAGCTAGATCAGGACACCGAGCGTGAATGGGAACAGTTTAAAGGGTCACTTAATCAGTCATATTCAAAAATAAAATCAAAATCAGCCTTGAAATTGGATGATTTGCTCAAGTTTCTTAAGGACAGGGCCGATATGTTAGAAATGATAAAGGTGAATCATAATAAACCTATACACGATAAAAAAGCGTCTGAAAACATGCAAAACAAGAAACAATCTCCTACTACTCATAGTTACGTCGCTACCCACACTAGTGATAATAATAATAAGAACACAGCCACAAAGCGCAGCTTACGAGTATGTACGATGTGTAGTGGTAATCATGCGATTTATACGTGTTCTAAGTTTATTAATTTATCTGTCCAAGATAGGATTAAGTTAGTAAACACAAGTAATCTTTGTAAAAATTGTTTACGCACTGGCCACACGGCTGACGAGTGTAAATTCGGGCCGTGTAGGTTGTGTCATGTTAAAAAACATAATAGTTTGATTCACGTCGATAGCCTAAATGAAGACGGCGCATCACAGGTGAGCGAGGCGAATACACAGTCGCAACCGATTTCTACTGACGTCTCCAATATCTCGGCATCGTTACATGCATCTACTTATGACTATTATTCTACTGATTCGCTTAATAAACAAACACATTCTGTGTTACCAACTGTCTTGCTGTCCACAGCATTGGTGGATATTGCAGACAGTAAAAACGAATATCACACTGTACGCGTACTTCTTGATAACGGTAGCCAACAGTGTTTTATATCGAAATCTTTATGCGATATATTAAACATACCTCTATTACAGTCCACTTGTCGAGTAACGGGTGTGGGTCATACAATCGCACAGTCTACCTACACTTGTAAAATACAATTACAATCTAAAGTTAAGCATTATCACACTCACATTGAGTGTTTAGTGCTGCCGTGTATAACAAACAAGTTACCGGCATTTAATATAAATGTAAATAGTATAATTATTCCGGACAATATCCAACTAGCTGACCCAAACTATCATTCGCCGTCAGACATTGATGTACTGATAGGCGCGGATAAATTTTGGGACTTATTAATTGATGGCAAAATTAAGTTGAAAAACGGGCCTGTCTTACAGAATACTAAGCTAGGATGGATAATGTCTGGACCTTTATATAATAATAATAACGGCCTGCGCATAAATCAGGTTCAGTGTAATTATTCGCAAAAATTAGATTTACAATTAAAACAGTTTTGGGAACTCGAAGAGATTCCTAACGTAGGAAAAACCCTAAGTGCCGACGACCGGACATGCGAAAATATTTTCGTTGAAACGACAATGCGTACACAAGATGATAGATTCTCTGTGCGCATACCTTTAAAAGAGTCTGCCGATGTTCTCGGGGAGAGCTATAATGCAGCAAAAAAACGTTTGTTGTCGCTTGAACGAAAGTTTGATCGTTTGCCGGAATTTAGGGAAAAATATATAGATTTTATGAATCAATACGAAAGTCTCGGTCATATGAGTCGAATAGATACATACGGTTCTCCTCACTATTTTCTTGCGCATCATGGTGTTCAAAATGAAAACAGTACTACGACTAAACTGCGGACGGTGTTCGACGCAAGTGCAGTGACGTCATCGGGCAAATCGTTGAACGACACAATTTATTGGGCCACCGCTTCAGAACGACATTTTTTCCATATTATTACGCTTTAGGCAATATAAATACGTAGCTTGTGCCGACGTGGAAAAAATGTATCGTCAAATTTTAATACAGCCAGATCAACGTGAATTACAGTTAATATTATGGCGTAAACATCCATCGGACCCAATAAGTGTATATCGGCTCAACACGGTGACGTACGGCACTGCGTCAGCGCCTTATCTTAGTATAAGGTGTCTGCACCAACTTGCGCTAGAATGTGAGGATGAACAGGTTTCTACAGTGATTATGAATGACTTCTACGTAGATGACGTGTTGGTAGGAAACGATGATTTAAATAATTTATTACAGTTGTGTGATAAGGTAACTACCACTTTGCAATCTGCGTGTCTGCCGTTACGTAAATGGCAATTTAATATGGACATCAGTACCCATGACATATCTAAAAAATTGTCATTGGGAGAACAATGTCAGAACAAAACATTAGGATTAGGTTGGTATAGTAAAAATGATAACTTACATTTTACTACACGAATAGTTAAAAATAATAACCAACTTACTAAACGAATAATGTTACCAATTATTGCACAGGTGTATGACCCGTTAGGTATCCTAGCACCAGCAATCATAATAGCAAAAATTATGATGCAAAAATTATGGTTGTGTAAAATAAGTTGGGACGATCCGGTCCCTAATGATGTAATATTATCTTGGGAGAAATTTATTAATACCCTCTCATACTTACACACATTGCGTATCCCGCGTCATGTAATGAGTGCTCACCCACAATACATAGAATTGCACATTTTTACAGACGCGTCTCAATGTGCATATGGTGCATGTGCCTATGTACGGACCTATTCCGATAATTCCCCAGTGACAATTAAGTTACTCTGTGCAAAAAGTAAGGTCGCGCCATTAAAGCCAGTCAGTATACCGCGACTTGAGTTATGCGGGGCTTTAATCGGTGCACGGTTATACAGAAAAATTGCCGACTCACTACGCTTGAATTTTTATAAAACTTACTTTTGGACAGACTCAACTATTGTTCTTGGGTGGCTCCGAATGTCTCCTCATTCATTAAAGACATTCGTTCAGAATAGGATAGTAGAAATAAATGAAGTTACAACTAACGCTATATGGTCACATGTAGGTAGTAAAAATAATCCAGCGGATTTAGTCTCACGCGGCCTTAGTCTAGACATACTTAGTGAAAGTAGTCTATGGTGGAGCGGTCCGCCGTTTCTACAAAATCCTGAGTCGATGTGGTCACAACAAGGCGCAACCACTCATTGTGACGTCCCCGCGACTAACCTCCCAGAACTAAAATCACAAACTGTGGCTATGGTTTGTGATGTTACACAAAATAATATTATAATAAACTTCGAAAGATTTTCTTCATATAACCGTATTAGGAGGACTGGTGCTTACGTGTTGCGATTCATTCGGAACTCACGCACACAACGACATGACCGCATCACAGGGCCGTTATCAGTAAACGAGTTGTGTGAGTCATCGCAGATGTTGACGCGCCTCGTTCAACGTGAATCTTTTCCTAATGAATATAATCAATTAAAACGAAACTTACCTTTGAAAACAACCTCTGCAATTTCGAGTCTTAATATATTCCTAGATAATAATGACATAATAAGAGTAGGCGGACGCTTGAGTAATTCATCTGATTTCAAGTATGATAAAAAACATCCGATACTTTTGTGTAGCAAACATTATTTTACGTTGTTATTGATTCAGAATATGCATAAACAACTTCTTCACGCTGGGCCCCAGTTGTTACTGGCTACCATGCGTGAGAATTGGTGGCCGTTAGGTGGTAGGAACTTGGCCAGAAAGGTTGTCCATCAGTGTGTCCGCTGCACACGACTGAAGGGAAAAATCATCGCACCAATCATGGGTAATCTTCCTTCTGAACGATTAACACCTGGATTCCCTTTCATTCGGTGTGGAGTGGACTATGCTGGACCCATATTCGTATTGAACCGCAAAGGTAGAGGAGCTAAACTTGAGAAAGGCTACATATGCTTATTTGTGTGTTTTATAACAAAGGCTATACATCTTGAACTTGTCAGTACCCTTTCTGCTCAAGAGTATATATTAGCACTTAAACGGTTTATATCCCGTCGGGGTAAACCAGCTCAAATTTTCTCTGATAATGGCAAAAATTTTGTCGGGGCCATGAAAGAGATTCACTCAATGTTTAAAAATCATTCACCTCAAATTATAGATAATTTATCGAATGAAAATATAGAATTTAACTTTATACCCCCTTATGCTCCTCATTTTGGGGGATTATGGGAAGCAGGAGTCAAATCTTGTAAACACCATCTTAGGCGTGTTATAGGTACCGCCAACTTAACGTACGAGGAGTTCAGCACGGTTTTGACACAGATCGAAGCCGTCCTGAATTCCCGTCCAATATCTCCTATGTCCTCAGACCCACATGACCTTTTTCCACTAAGTCCAGCACACTTCCTCATCGGCCGGCCACTCACCTCACCAGCCTGCCTGGATCTGTCAGCAGTACCGCTTCACCGCCTGACGCGGTTTGAAAGGGTGGAACAGATGAGACAGCAGTTTTGGAAGCGTTGGTCAACCGACTATATTTCTGAGCTTCAGAAGAGGACTAAGTGGAAAACATCTAACCAGGACATAGCTATGAATACGCTCGTCGTTATTAAAGAGGACAACTTACCACCTCTGAAATGGCGTATGGGCCGAGTTGTAAAAGTGTTTACAGGAAAAGATGGTGTGAGCCGCGTAGCTACTATCCAAACAGCTACGGGCCCTGTACAGCGAGTTTTCACAAAAATTTGCCCACTCCCGGTGCCACCAGCAGCCTGTGATGATACCAGCGCAGACTGTGGAATCCCCGATGAAGCAGCATAGAATGTTTCCTGTTGAAACCTGAATGTTTCAAAGCGGCCGGCATGTTCACGAACCTACTAACGCAATCTGTTGGCAAAAGGCACGCAACTTTGAATGCCACTAACATGAAGGATGCAGCGAACTGGAGCGACACCGGCCGGCGCGGCGTAGGAACGCGCCAACTTCATACGCATTAAGAATTTTGCTTGTCATGAACACATTATCTGTTAATTTTTGAAATTTTACATTATAAAAAGACCATAAGGCCATCTGCCGCATAGCAGAAGTTTTTCATTTCCTCCTGATCTATCACGCCGCAACACATACACAACAACAATAGCAACAAAAAGACAAACAAGTGTAATAATAAAATTATGACAAAAAAAGAAACAATATTACTGACGCGCACAACATGAACACAAAAGGGTATAGCAGGGGATGGTACTAGCACAACAGTAACCAGTAGGTATTGCTCTAATTACACATAAGAAAGAGAAGAAATAGGTAACATTGCTAGGTTATTGTACATTGCTAGTCTCGCTGTGGCATTATGTGTCCAAAAGGCCACAAGCTCAGCTAATGCTACAGGTCTAACTGCAGCGCTGATTTTCAGCTGAGGCCTCAGGTGACTAACATATCGATATATATATATATATAATGAATTAATTAATTAAATAATAATATATATATTAGATAGCTAAGTAATATAAGTGTGATAGGAAGACATTTTATAAAACTATATACGAGTGTTTATCATTGATAGTATACTGTGCTGTACACGGAATGAATACAGTCTAAAAATTAATTAGATGAACGTCAAACCAGACAAAAAATAATAAAAAGGTATAAAAAGCATTATTCATCAGCTTTAATATAATATAGTAATGTGGGAGTTAATTTGAGTTGAAATAGTATTGATTGCATCATATAAACTACCGTGTGCATAAATGCGCAGGTTCAGTGCCTTATGAACGTACTAACGCGAGTCCGCGCTGGTTGCCCGTGGATGTAGCCCACACCACACGTGGAGTTTACAAGCTCCAGTTACTTGCACCGTGTAAAAGCACCATAAAGCCTCTGATACATTTTTTAATAGTATGGGATGGCGAAACGAGCTAAAGGCCCACCTGATGTTAAGTGGTTAATAACAACTGCAATACCATCTAGGCTGATTCCTAAATGGTACCGCAAGTCAGTTCGCCAAACTGAGACATAAAGATGGAAAGTCTCATGTGATTGTAATTTCACCGGTACCCGTACCCTTTAGACCGAAACACAGCAATGCAAGCATCACTATTTGGCGGAGAAGTAGGTATGGTGCTAGGACTTCCCCGGACGAGCTCTTTCAGAAAGGAGCTCTACTATTACTACATACATGCCTGTAACTTGCACGCCTGTATACCAGCTTCTTGCACTTGTCAGCTACTTTCATGTGTATACGTTAACCGGCATGCCTGTACCTGGCAAACAAGTATATTGCACAACATGGAGGGGTCACGGGGGCCTGCAAAACCGTCACGTGTGTATAAACGTACGTGCCAGCTACAGGTATGCGAGTTTCAGCCAAATCAGTCTTCTTCTTCAATTTTTTTGTCTAATGTGTATCTAATTTAATGAAATTAGATACACATTCTTCTGCTGGTAACAATATGACACTATTTAATTCACTTCGAAACCCTTACTGCAAAAACTATAAAATGTGCTGTCAAGACGTCGGCGTCGGTAGCGTGGCGTACTGGCTCGTGTATACTGCTTGTCAGTTACAGGCATAACAAGTAAGAAAACTGCTTGCCAGTTACAGGCATAATAAATAAGAAAATTGCATGCAGGTTTACTTGCAAATGTATCCACAGTGTGCCATTTACTTACATATGTCGATAGCAGCCATTCAAATGATTTTCAGGTTCAACTAAGAGTGATATGACTTTCGCAGAAAATGTGACTTTATTTGCTCAGGTGGATAATATTTATTCACCTTAAAATAATCCCTTATTTTAGTAGCTTATTCGTTAGCAGGTGAACACATTGGTCTCATTTATTATGAAGATAAAACTCACTTATCTAGCAATTTAACAAAATGGAGTGACAGATAACAAATTAGCTGCTTATTCAAAGGTCGCTTAAGTCAACTTGGGGCTAGGTTATAAAACTTTGACTTTGAATTTTGCATTAATTTATATTTTCACGATTGGAACACGTACAATACTAGGAGTAAAAAACTTATGTTCAACTTTTGTTTTATTGCGAAACGAGCCAAAGTTTCACCGTAAGTTAGAAGTTCCCTTTACTCATAACAACTGCAATGCCACCTGTAGGCTAATTCACGTAACTAAATAAGTGCAGTTGCAATGCAGTTATAGTTAAGTTTTGATCAAAACAACGCATTTTGTATTTTCTTATCTTCGGTCACTGTCAGTTACGAACTGCAGCGTCACTGCAACTTGATCGGCGCGTCATCAAATTACGTAAATAAGGGCCCTGGACTGTTGCCTAAATGGTATGGTAAGTCGCGTTTGCCATGATGAGACATAGCATGAACATGGAAAAACTCATGCGATTGTCATTTCACTGGTACACTTACTCTTCGCACCGAAACACAACAATATAAGCGTGGGGAAATCTGCATGAGTACCCTCCAGTTAGGGAAAACTAAAAGTTACATTGGACTTAACTTGATTCAAACCAGCTCAGTATTCCTGCAACAACATGAGAAGTAAACCTTTTTCTACATAGTATTACTAAGCAGTAAGTTTGCAGAAATGCATGAAGATTGCTTCTTTGTAATAATGCGAAAAAGATGGTGACGAGTCAGCTCCAATTGCATCCTGCGCATAATTTGATGACCTCTATGGTCTAGTGGTTCGAGTGTCTGTGTGAACTGCTGATCACGAGGTCGTGGGTTCGATTCCCACAAGACACAAATATTTGTGTGATGAACATAAGTGTTTGTGTTGGTCTGGGTGTTTCCTATGTATTATATGTATGTATTTACAAAAAAAAAAAGTATATAAGTATTATATCCATTGTCTAGTACCCATAGTACAAGCTCTGCTTAGTTTCGGACTGGATGTTGTTGTGTAAAAATGTCCCCAAAGTATTTATTTATTTATTAATTACAGGCAGGCTGGACTGCAGGCTGTCTTTTGAATCTTTGCTCCAGAATTTCAGAATTTCTGCAGGAATTCTAAAGCAGTGATTTGAAAATTGCAATCTGTAATTCTATACTAATATTATAAACAGAAAAAATTTGTTTGTTTGTTTTTTTTTTTAAATCGATAAACTCTAAAACTACTGAACCGATTTTAATAATAATTCTTTCACCATTAGAAAGTGACTTCATCCAGAAGTAACATAGGCTTTATTTTATTTCAGTGCGCGGGCACAGCCACCGGGACAACTAGTTTAAAATAAATAAATGAATATTTTTGGGACATTTTTACCCAGCACTATCTAGTCCCAAACTAAGCAGAGCTTGTACTATGGGTACTAGACTATGGATATAATACTTATATACTTTTTTGTGTAAATACATACTTATAATACATAAGATACAAGTAAAAAAACAATATATAATAATAAAAAATAATAAATTGACACGTTTACGCATGTGGAGAAAAATCTAGAGAATTGTATAAAGAAAGACTCGCTCCCGAGCTGAATTCGAACTTGTGACTCTTGATTCAGTACACCAGTGTTTTATCACCTAAACTAATACCGTGAACTCTGCTCGTGGTATCGCATTTGACTTCAAACTACCACCACAAGCCACCATTTTCATCATCATCCTGCTCGAGAGCCAGTTTTTCTTTCCACAACTTATATTTTTTATTTTTTTATAGTATAGGATGGCGATACGAGCTAAAGGCCCACCTGATGTTAAGCGGTTACCTTTGCCCATAACATTTTCAATACCACCTAGGCTGTTGCCTAAATAGTACCGCAAGTTGGTTCGCCAAACTGAGACATGAAGATGGAAAGTCTCATGTGATTGTAATTTGATATCATCACTAACGTAGTTTTTAAGTAAATGATGTCACTAACCCAATGAGTCCTTAAAATAAAGAAATGATTAGCATTAGAGCAGCATGAATTGAACTAACGTAGATAAAGAAAATGAAAAAATGAAAATGAAAATGAAAAAATGTGGAATGCACTGCCGGTGTCTGTGAGACGTGCACAATCGTTGCCAGCTTTCAGGAAAATGGTAAAGGAATATTACTTAGCTCCTTAATTTTTTTACTATTTTTATGTAATAGTTATTAGTTATATATTTATATTATATATAATTGTATAATAGAGTTATGTATCTTTATATATATCCAGTTATGTTATATTTCGGTAAGCATGTAGGTATTATCTTAAATATACTTATAATTTTGGTATAAATATCGGAATAAGCTTTTGTTTTTATGTTAGTTATTTATATAGTATTTTCTCTACAGTACACCGCCAACTACCTGTTATATTTTCTTGTACATTTCAAGTCCATCCAATGGTTGTCTGGAAGAAATTGCTTTAAGTGATAAGACCGCCAATTGTTAGTACTGTGCTCATGTTTGTTATAACTTTGTTTTTATTTTTATGGTGTGCAAACAATAAAGTATACTCTATCTATCTATCTATCTTATAATAATTACTACTATCAATAAATAACTATGAACTATGAACTAAAGCCAGGGAGGTGAGAAAGGATCGTAGCGGGTTGAAATCCATAGTCTCTGCCTACCCCAATTGAAAACAGGCGTGATAATATATATGTATGTAAAACAGTATAAAGTTAGATTTAATATTATATTAAATTTATACTCAAGACCTTCAAGGAATACCCAACGTTCTGTGAAGAAATTTCTCATAATTCTACAAACTATTCCACCATTCCTTTATATTCATATCAACTGAACATCTGTCCGTTTACATGCTTTATCTTTGAACGTTCAATTCAAACAATTAATACATTTTATGAACACGCTCCGTACAAGTAATGTGTTTTATCACTTTCGTAAACAGTTTTACGTATTAAAATCAATAGAAATTGTTTCTTGTGCCATACAATACTGTGTTTTGTCATAGTGAATTAATTTAAAAGTGTATTTCTATATAGAATTTTAGTGTTAAAATTGTGTGGTTTGATTGTGTGATTTACAAGTGCGTGCCTTTGTAATTTATCGTGTGTGCGTGAATTTCGATCTTGTGCGGTTGAAACTGGTGACAATTCAGCTTGTTGTGAAGTGTGGTGAGTCATCATTGATGTTAAATTACTGGTCGTCAAAGGATATTCAATGATCACAGAGCTGTAAGTCATTTGATTTTTAGTTACCTATTATAATCAGTTACTCGCTGAGTACACCATTGATCGAAAATTTGTTTTCTCTAATTGTAGTACTGTAGTTTAATCAGAAACTATTAATTCTGTAAATTATAGTTCACTGTAACTGTAGATGTTGAGTACGAAAAGCGGCTATTTTTTGCATTTTTTCTATTTAATTTAAAACCTGCACATCTGAGAGTGCTCCAAACAGTATCGGTGGTGTGTGTAGTCCACCAACCCACACTAGGCCAGTGTGGTAGACTCAGGCCTTTACTTTCTCATTCTGAAAAGAAGCCTGTGCCTAGCAGTGAGACAATAATTTGCTGATGCAATGTAATCCATATCACAAGCCACATAAACACGAATAAAGCTGTTTTTGCGCGTTTTTTTGCGTTCCTCTAAACATATCCTATCGGGAGTTTAATACCAACAGTATGATCATTAATGTGAACCTAAACAAGCGTTGCAGTAAGGAGTTAATTAATAAAAACCGGCCAAGTGCGAGTCAGACTCGCGCAGTAAGGGTTTCGTACCTCTCAACGACCTGATACCCTATAAAAACTGATTTAATTTACGAGAGTTTATCAAAAGACAGCAACGTAGAATGCGCGAAATATTAATTTTTGCATGTCTTTCTTACGCTGATACCACCACATATGTCTATGTTTGTCTTATTTTTAGTTGTGTAGCTAAACTACATAATATGCACTATGATCTGACCAAGTTTGACGCTGGTATAAATTACCGTTTTGAAGATAGAGCAGGAACAAAAACGTTGAAAACAATTCATGTTTTTTGAGGTTTCTTGTGTGGGGACGCCCTTTGGTTTTTGTTTTTTTTTTGTTTTTAGTATTTGTCGTAATACACCTCATAGCAATACATATTGTGACAAAATTTCAACCGGTTATATATTACCGTTCAAAAGATACAGCCCTGTGACAGACAGACGGATGGATGGACGGACGGACGGACAGCGTAGCGAGAGTAATAGGGTCCCGTTTGGCACCCTGCGGGTACGTCCCTAATAAGTGAATTTTATTATGAAGAGTCACTTTATAAGAAGCAAACTAACAACAAAATTGTCTTCTTAAGCAGTAAAAAAAATACTGCAATAACTTGCAAATTTACTAACACATACTTACCAGCAACACCTAACTCTATCTTCTGGAAAGATACCTTCACCCGTAGTTTATTGTAATCCTAAAAGGACTTAGCCCTCATCATGGATTCCCATTAGCTACACAATATCTAATCGAGCGAAACTGTTAACTTCAGAAGGCCAGACAAAAGGGCTTGAGGGTGGTGCTATATGCAACCCTTGAGGGCACTAAATACGAACCAATGACCTCATCGACCCTTCTATTAATCTTTTTAACAGCCTTTTAAGAGATTGCGTCGGCATAGAATGTGAGCCTCTTGTTGGGGCTAATTAAAATTGTCTCATTTTTGGCGACAAATGAATCCCTTTCTTTTACTATGCAATACTTTTGCCGAAAGTCTCTTTATCAAAGAGCTTGTATAGAGTTCATTACAAGATTTTTAAAGTTAGCTTGTATTTTTATAAAAATGAGCTCAAGGCCCACCTGATGTTAAGCGGTTACCTTTGCCCATAACAACTGCAATGCCACCTAGGCTGTTGCCTAAATGGTACTGCAAGTTGGTTCGCCAAACTGAGACATGAAGATGGAAAGTCTCATGTAATTGTAATTTCACCGGCACCCTTCACACCGGAACACAGCAATGCAAGCATCATTGTTTGGCGGCAGAAGTAGGTACGGTGGTAGTACTTCCCCGGACGAGCTCCTTCAGAAGGAGCTCTACTACTACTAAACATGCATGAGAAATTAACAATGATATTTTTAATAATTACGGTATGATTGAGACTGATAACAGCGTAATTTTTCTCTGGGTGCCTAAACCACAAAACACCGATGGTACAGAAATTAAAGCTCCATACAATGCGCGCTCGAGCAACGCACACATAGACAACGCTCACGGTCACGAAATCTCAAAACACGTTCGAACTGTGGCTATAACAATTCGAGCGCGAGTGCCACCCGCTATGTCGGTGAGTGTGTGTTACACAGTTCAGCAGTATATACATGGGCTTTACTTCTGTACTCTCGGTGTTTTTTGGCTAAACTTAGCAGATCCTGTGTTATAAGTAGGTACCAGTGGTTTAAGGTCATGAGCTCGTTTTTTTTAACGTGATGTATTAGGTGATAAGAAAAGCGAAGGCATGGGTGTTAGTAAAATTCATTAGTCAGCGAGTTATTACTACTTCTCGCAACCAAGCGATGATATGGCGAACATCCTTTACGTAAAACGATGACTTCTAAGGCTGGGATTGGAGTAAATCCGTACTGATTTAGCCACCTGACAGTAACGTGGCACTGTATTGTTTTGATGTGATATGACCCAAGTTTAGTAATGTATTTTAACATTGCTAAGAAGTGTCGTAAGCGGCCAATATACCTAGCGATCATATCAAGAAAATAGACTAAAGGCCAAAATTAATATTCAATCTATCCACGATTTGCCCTACTAGAGATAGGAATTTGACATATAAGCTTCCTACAAAATATGTCAAATTTCAGGGGTAAATCGTGGATAGATTGGATATTAATTTTGGCCGTACAACAGCCAAATTTTTTTTTATTATACTACAATTCGTCATTTATTATATATTTATTTCCAAGAACATGGTACATCGAGGTCTTAAAGTAAGTAAGTAAGTAAAGTAAGTCAAGTAAGTTATGTAAGTAGTTAAGTAAGTCATTCTGAGGGACTCGTAACTACATATCTGCGTGTATCGCAAAGATCTGAGAGGTTAAGCTGCGCTGGCCACGGTCAGCTCTTGGATGGTTGACCATTTCGTTGTACATCAAAAGCTCTACGAAACTCGGAGAGCAAGTTAAGCTGTCGGTCCCGGTTGCCATACGAATATCTATGGCAGTCGTTACGGGTAGTCAGCAGAATCCCGAAAGACTGACAACTGGTCTAACTTTAGGTTGCCGGTTTTACGCAGTAACTGGGTTGTGGGAGTCTAATGACAGTGTCTTCGTGTACAATACTGATGTTCAGCCGCATGGGGTCAGACTGGAAGCCGAACCCTACATAAATGGAAGAAGGCGTGAAAAATACTATAGTCAGTAATTATCTTGCCAGGTTTATTAATTGTGACATCATCACATAATTTTCCCTCTTTGTGGCCTTCGCCTGCGTCTAAAGGTTCATAGTAAAATATGCTAAACTGTACTTTTAAATACAGCATCCAGTGCAAATTCAAAAGAAAACCAGCTTGTACAAAACAACCCAGGCTTCGCCGGAAAATTCTGCTAAAACATGAAAAAGGGGATAATAAATAACCTCTTTAAAGAATTAACGTGACGTGTGCTTTGTTTGTTAAAATTAACATGCTTATCTGTATCGCCAACTGCTCGTCAGTTTTGAGAGAATTTCTCGGAAATATGCAAAGCTGGTATGGAATTATTTAATTTGGACTGGGTACACTGGATTGTGTGTCAAAAAAAAGTGTTTTTTAGGTTGCAATTAGTGTAATGAATGCCTATGAGTAAGTAATATATTACGGAAGTCGGCTGTGGTTAGATTTGAAAAACAATACTTTTCTCATTGGTTCACCTGTGCTTTCACTTTCAAACCCTACATAGTAAAATTTTTTTTTTAAATGTTTAGATTAATAAGGTTGGTTTATTATTAAGGTTGTCTGGTAGAGAACGCCTATGGCGTTAAGACCGCCTTTGTACCCTGTTGTGCATAAAGAATTAAATAAATAATAAATAAATAAATAAAAAGCTTCTTTGCCTAACTATCGATAGACTATCGATAGTATCGAAAAAACCCCAATAATTCATACTATCGATAAGCCTATCGATAGTATTAAACTATACTTACTATTGATAGTATTGTTGGATACCTGCCAATCGATACTATCGACATTATCGATACTATCGATAGGCCTAACGATAGTATGCCTGATTTGAGGGGGGGGGACCATCGATAGATCGATAGTCGATTTTTATGCAACGCTACATAGTAGTCACAGCCCTAAAGTCCAGTTTAGATTACGTTTTACTATTCTGCTATATGTAAAGTAGGTATAACATAATAATTTCTTAAGTTTTCGCGATAACAACACATTATAATAAAACTAGTTTAACCGGATTACATCGCGTATATTATTAAAATTGGTTTGTTTGAAACCCAGTTCAAAAAATAATCAAGTTCCTAAAATCAAGCTACACTGTAAAACATATTGACACTCATATTGAACTAAGTTTACGGGACTTGTCGCGCACAATTAAATCAAAATATAACAAAACCGAAACGTCGAGGTTAGTCTAAGGCCCGTATTACAGAAGCTTACTCAAGTACAGTTTAAACTCCAATCACCTGTTCACTACTTAAGGATAGAATCGTTACTTGAGAATCGGCCTTATTCCAGAACGGTAATTATAAAGTTTAATTCAACAACATAACACATGAATTTGACCTGAAATAGAATACAAATCTCTACTCAAGCGTAGTCTGGACCATACTAGAGTGATTACATATCAAATCTCTGCTCAAATACCGAAACAGATGACAGTATAAAACAAAACTAAACTCAGCTGGACTGTGATCAACAAATCTCTGCTTGAGGAACGTTCTAAAATCAAAGCTCAACTTGAAACTAGTTTTAAACAGAGATCAACGCTTGAGTATCGTTCTGTAATATGGGCCTTAATGTTTGTTATATTTTGATTTAATTGTGCGCGACAAGTCCCATAAACTTAGTTCAATATGAGTGAAATTCGCGAAAGTTTAAAAACTTATATAATTACACTGAGTGACTACTGCGTGCATCGAAAATATTTTAATGAATAACATTTTTACGGTATTTAAAAAAAAAAGAAATATCTGTAATTAAAGACGCTTGTCATCTTAGTCTTCCTGTAACCATGAACGCTGCAATGCATGCGAAACGTCAGGAAAACCAATTTTATGTTTACGAGATGTAATTCAGTTAAGCTTGTTTTATTATAATAGGTATAACATATTACGCGAGAAAATACATTTCCAATAACGAGAGGTTGCCCAGTGCTATGTCGAAAAAAATATCATTTAAATTTTTTTTTATTGATTCCACTAAAGCTCGTCAATAGAAAAATAAAAGAAAATTTGTTGACAAACAGGAGAAAATGGTAGTGAATAGTTTTTTATTTTTTATAAGTATATAAAGCGAAGTCAGAACAAGCCATAACTTTTTCACGCCGAAGGTAATAAACGTTCTTTAAGAGTAGGTATTCCTTATTATCACAAAAATGTAGGCACAAAAATTTCTTGGAAAAAATCATCTCCGATGTTCCATTTATTACAACCAGTTACACGTAATCAGTATGTCAATAATAATATAATGTCCCTTTGGGCTTATGTCTACTTAGGCACATTGATAAAAAAAAAAATCTAGACACAATGGCAATATCTATCTCAGTATTGGAAAATTTAACCATCTGAAAAGCGTGGTGTAAAGTGGTTGCCTTTTTTAACGTATGTATGGATGAACTGCGGACATTTTGTGGGTAAAAAAGCGACAGCTGAAACCACGGAATACATTTCCTCTATGGCTGAAACAGAGTCAAAGTTTCTTAATCTACTAATAAACAAAGATCTTTTTCTTTTCTTACTCATTTCTCCTCTCGCAGGAACGCCTGGGACAAATTTCATTGAAATAAGCAGTAACTTTGTACTAAATACTTTTATTTAAATACTGTCTCCTTTCATGTGTAGAGTTGTGTGTACACACATCATCATTAATTGGTTACCCCTCTTGTTCGGGAATTTTTTCATAGGTGGGGTAACCAATTGGTGCAGCTGACTGTACATACATTTTAAATAAATAAAAAAGAAAAGAAAGAAAGAAAAACAAAAAACATAAGAAAATAAGAAGAAATAATGGAATAGAAGTAAGAAGAAGAGACGTATGGAAAGAGTTTTAAGACGAAAAAAAAACTATTACTTTATTGTCACCAGAACAATATCTGTATGAAATATTGTTGCCTGTTTGTTTAACAGGTACTGGCTTGATTTAATTTTTTTATTTTATAAAATTCAGATCCAAAAATCCATAGATAATTAACACACATTACAATGAAACATAAATATTAAAATCACATGCAATGAAACATAATACTGACCTGCAAGATTTGTAGCCTAAGATTTGAAGTAACTAAGCTACATAAAAGCTTGTATTAATAAAAGATTTTAAATAAAGATTAAAAATAGCCCATGATCTGAGTATGTGCCAATTCACCATCGGCACAATTTTTGCTGTAGCTTTCGAAAACGCGAAGATTTGCCTATAAGTCGACTTAGCGTAAGTGACTTTTTATGTTAAAATCGCTCTTAGACGCTTGCTCGGAACATTGTCTGGAATATCTACAAATAATACGAGTTAGAATGTTCGTCTGTTTAGTATTTTAAGATGATTTTCTCAAATACTCTGTTGTTGAAATTCTTGTGCTAACTTAAATTAAGCCAGTTCAAATTACTACACTAATAGATGAAATTAATAACTGTAGAGATACCCTTAAAATTCTGATTACAAAAAGGTACTGTGATGTTTCGAGAAATTAAGTTTAGAATTTAAAATGAACTTATCTTTATTTTGGAAAGTATTATTTAATAAATAATATTATAATAAATATTTATGAGACATTTCATTTTTTACACGGCACTATCTAGTCCCAAACTAAGCAGAGCTTGTGCTATGGGTAGTAGACAATAGATATAATACTTATTACTTCTTTTTTTATACCCAGACCAACACAAACACTTATGTTCATTACACAAATATTTATGTCCTGTGGGAATCGAACTCACGACCTCATGATCAGCAGTCCGACCCACGAACCACTAGACCACAGTCGTCGGCATTATCATTATAAAACTAACCTATGCCCGCGGCTTCGCCCGCATGGATGTCGTTTATCGTGCATCCCTCGGGAACTGTTAATTTTCCCGGGATAAAAAGTAGTCTTATGTTCTATACATAGGGATCCAGCAGAATACCAGCGTCAGGTTTAATAACCTGGCAATATGCTGAGCTGGACACCCATTTGTCACAATGTTGGGACACACATGGTGCATGACTGTCAATTACTGCTGTATTTTACAATTTTTTCTTCGCTTTTTTACTCATATATTTCTTCTTCGTCTATAAATATATTTATTGTTCATGTATATGTATATTCTTTCTTTTGTATGTGTCTCAATTGTGTCAATAAAATTAAATTTAAGTTTTTTCTTTTCTTTTCTTTTTCATCCAAATCCGTGATTGAGTAGGTAACAAACATACAAATATCTTCACAAGCTTTCACATTTATAATATTAAGTAGGATACAATGATATTTTAAAGTACAGATATGTTACTTGCGCTTGCAATCTGAAGACTCGAAAACGTCCTAACTCGGACGTTTTCAATTAATCAAAAAAATCTATAATGCCGTCGTGTGTGTACAAAAATTGTTCCAATTATGATGCGAAAGTAGCTTGAAGTAACCAACTTACTTACTTTGTACAAGTTTATATTTATTATGTTGCCGCTGCATTTTGCATTTTGGCAAACTTCGCCGAGTCTTCTACCTATACCGCAAAGTTTGAAGACTTTTGTCTTCAACCAATGGATCCTACCTGTCATGATTTACGGTGCCGAGACGTGGACACCGACAGTTGGGTTAATCCACAAATTCAAAGTCACTCAGCGAGCTATAGAGCGAGCTATGCTTGAAGTTTCTTAAAGGATAAATTCCGTTAAGAGATTATCCGAAGAAGAACCGGAGTGAACGACATAGCTTGTAGGATCAGTAAGCTGAAGTGGCAGTGGGCTGGCCATGTCTGTCGAAGGCATGATGACCGCTGTAGCAGACGAGTCCTTGAGTGGAGACTGCGAATCGGCAAATGCAGCGTAGGGCGCCTTCCACCAGTTGGAACGATGACCTGAAGAACGTGGCTGGGGGGGACTGGATGCGGATGGCGCACTTGGGAGAGCGATAGGATGAGTTGATGATGATGATGCTGCCGCTGCATTCAGAACATTTTTTATCAATACTTTTAAACATCATTGGTAGAACAGGATAACTTAATCACTTTGATGCACGGAAGTGGATGGAAATTTGCACTCAATCAAATCTATCATGGATAAAAGTATATTTATATTAGTATAAAACCTTAAAATAATAAAGTTCCATAAGAAACATTCTATTTGTCAGCTAAAATTAAATTGTGTAGACATTTCCATAAAAACGAGTTTTTCATAAAAAGTTTTGCCTCCGTATGTTAATAACAGAAATAAATATAGTGATTTTCCCTTTTTAACCGCACGTGGGCGGTGCCGCGGGCGTAACATTGTATATAATAAATTTCTTTTCGCAGCTGTTCCTGTGGGCCGTTATTGGATCCCTTACAATATAATATGCGGGATTTCATTTTCACATATTGTCTGACTAATATTGGCATATGGTGATGCTTCTTGGTAATGAGATGAGTATAACGTGCCCGCATTTTAAGGCGCATGTAGCCGCCAAGTGGCGCCCCATTCAGTAAAAAAATATTACTAGCTGAATACATTATTGATTGAAGTACAGGTACTATAGTTAATTCAGAAACTATTAATAATAATAATAATGTTCTCCCGGCCGAATTTCGGTCACGGCGGCCAATCTCAATGGAGACTAGCCATCTGCGCGGGACATATTATAGTGCACAAGTGTGTGCGCAAACACAGGTGCACTCTCTATTCCCAAACGAATACACTCACTGAAACTGTGTTGTGTTCACTTAAATCAATAAAATGTAGGGACCACCTGTTTTTTTTTCCGCGATTTCAGGGTTGGTCCTATAGTAAAAGTTGTTCATAATGATGAGTACAATAACCCCTTTTCGAGATTTAAGCGACGTAAATTTCAGCATGTATAAACTTGTATTACATAAGTAAATGTTGGTAGAATTAGAAAATAAATAATTAATAATAATGTATAATAATTAATGAAATATAACTATGTAAACTTATTAGTATCAGAAATAAAGGCTATTTGTATTGTATTGTATTGTAAACTACAGTACTTGTACTTCAATCGTTAAAAATGAATTTACGATAAATTATGTATTCAGCAAGTAATATTTTTTCACTGATGGGGGCGCCACTTGGCTGCTACATTCCCCTTAACGTTACACGCTGAAATATTTATAGAATTCTGATACGTAGACATCTCTTACAATTTTGTTCCGGAAATTTTGTTCGTGTTTGAATTTTCGTCGTTGATTTTCCTCATCATAAAGTTCTGTAAACATAATTATAATAAACTAAATAGCATCATAATCAAGAAAAAATCTACCTTATTAAATGATTTCCTAAACAAAGATTGTTTTTGAAACAACAACGCAAAAATCGGTATTTTCCGGCTAAAAATAAAAAATAATATTTTAACAAAAAATTTGTATAATTTTAGGAGGAATTTTTTCACCCCTAATTATCAAACGCTCATAGTCAGCTTGGAGTACGCTTGCCATCCTTCATTTGCATTGAGAAAATAAATTTACCTACTGCGGGAAAAATAATGCGTAAAACTCCGTTGAAAAACCGGTTCGCTTCAGTTTAAACTAGATATATCTAGATAAAAGCAGATTAGGGTTGCTACGACCGCCCTCTACACATTTGTCATCTTAATAGCATTGCGGAACATTTGGCCCTTATAAAATTATACTACCGACTACGACAAACATCAGGGGAATTAAATTTTAAATTCTCGCCTTTGCTTCTAATAGCGGGCTTTAAACGAAATCTGCGGCGAACTTTCTTGGATAAACACGACTCTTCGTAGGGTGTGCGAAGTTAGTAATTTTAATTTAAATAGGTTACAGCCTACTTGTGCTGCCTACCTTGAGTATTTGAATCACGAATGTGGTGTATACCAACATTTTGCGCTCCGAAGTTACGAGCTTTGAGTATTAATGAGATATAGCGCGTTAATGGTGTCGTTTATTTTGTTGAACTAAACTTCATCATCATCATCATTTCAGCCGAAAGACGTCTACTGCTGGACATAGGCCTCCCCCAAGCATCGCCACAACGACCGGTCCTGTGCCTTCCGAATCCAGCGGATTCCCGCGACCTTCACCAGGTCGTCGGTCCACCTTGTGGGGGGCCTACCCACGCTGCGCTTTCCATAACTTTACTGCCCCATCGGCCATCCGTTCTGCGAGCAATGTGCCCCGCCCACTGCCACTTAAGTTAGGCAATTCTTCGGGCTATGTCGGTTACTTTCGTTCTCCTACGAATCTCCTCATATCTGATTTGATCACGCAGGGAGACTCCGAGCATAGCCCTCTCCATTGCCCTTTGAGTGACTTTGAGCCTTCTTATCAGGCCCATTGTGAGCGACCACGTTTCACTACCGTAAGTAATTACTGGCAACACACACTGGTCAAAAACTTTCGTCTTTAGACGCTGCGGTATTTTAACTACAACAACGAACTAAACTTATTATAAACTATTGCTCTCTTTTACTAATAATAGATACAAGAAAGGGATGCAACAATTTTAGAACTGTCAGACTAGTATACGTGTTACATTTCTTTGTATTTTAGTGGGCACGTCGGAGATCACGACTAAACTTGTATGAAAATTTTATTTCCGACTGATTTGACAGCACTAAAATTGTTGCCATCCCTTTCTTGTATCTACTATTGGTAAAAGAGAGTGATAGTTTAAAATAAGTTTTGTTCATTAACAAGAGAGTTGACACCATAGTTATCTTATGTATTTTTCACAAAATAAATCAATGTAACAGTAACATATACATATAGAAACGAAGCTTCTATAGCGTCTTTGAGCACTCGGCCGGCTCGGGGAGTAAACTAAGAAAAAACACCACCGTTAATTTCCCTCTCCATTAGCGCGTAGCTCCAATACTGTCTCCTCGGACTGTCTCAAACACACACAAAGTTCTGCGCGTGCACGTCCTATATGCGCTTGATTTCCCTTTTGGCATCCACTAACGCTAGTCGCGTTTTTGTCTGTTAGTATTATATTCATTTTAAAAACTGACTTGAAAGGGTTGTATGGGATCATAAGGATAAGTTGAGGGTTATTTAAAATTTATTATTAACGCTTTATGATTAAACTCATCAATAAGAAAAACTTTTATTTTTTAAAGTCCATTGAAAATGTCACGTGTACTTGAACACAAAACGTACCATGGAATAGCAAAAAAAAAAAAAAACATAGTTGGTCCCATAGTAAAAGTTGTTCAAATTGGTGAGAACAATCATCCCTTAAAGGGTTATTAATTGATTATAAAAATAACCCTGTATATGGGTACCTACTTACCTACTTTTTCATATCCCTCCTGACTGGCACTCTATAGTTTTTCTATACTCTAATATAAGAAGGCTTAACGATACTTTTGAAGTCGCGTGATGAAGCCGGAGCTACTTGCGATATCCACTTTCCATCCATTAAACACAAACTCGGCCACATATAACTATGTAGTTTAATGTACTACGTTTAACCGTTTGGTTAAATCATTCTTTTTCTAATGTTGCTTCGGAGGGCAGAAATTTTAAATGGTAGTAGTGTGTGGATAGCCACAATGGTATTTTTTTTCTTTCTATCTGAGAAGATTCAAATTACAATCAACATGTTGCGACTGCTTCGTTGGCCTAGTGGTCACAAGCGTGGGATCCTGGGTTCTATTCCCGGGTCGGGCAAAGTGATATTGAGTAACAGCCCGAAGTATGAATTTGTGCCCGGTTGGCAAAAGACTCGCCCCCATTTACGTAGGACTCATAACATATCTGTCAAAATGTAGGTGTTACTATACATCTCTACCTACCCCTTTGGGGAATACATACGTTGTTATGTAATATATATTGCACCAACTAATTTAAGTAGGTACCACATTTTAGTATAAAATGTTTTTTGATTATTAAATACAGACATTTTAATATCGTTACAGTCAGTCTTATGTAAGACTTTTGTGATTCTAACGTACTTTACTTTACACTTTCAATTAAATTTTAAATTGTTACAAGCTGGTGATGATAACCTTTAGCTAAAATAGTTAAATACAGTCAATTATTTATAATACATTTTAAGGATCAATAAATATAATATAAGGATCAATAAATAAAGATTAGGATCAATAAATAAAGATTAGGATCAATAAATAAAGATTAGGATCAATAAATACATAAAAGGATCAATAAATAAATTTAAAGATTAATAAATATAAGGGTCTGGGTGTTTATTCATGTGAAGATATCATTTTTGCGTAAAGGAAAGTAAGAGTTGGCACTGTGGCTACATAATAATCGTAATCTATATAATAATAGAAGTTCCGTGTGGTACCGGACGTAAAGAATTGCACCACCCTATCTCTTCTCATGGGTGTCGTAAAAGGCGACTAAGGGATTCACCAGAGGATGGGCAGCAGCGTTCTCTGAGTATTTGCAACCAACCAACTGCAATCGCCAACCCGCCTGCCAAGCGTGGTGATTATGGCATATCCCCCCCTTTTGGAGGAGGCCTCTGTTCAGCAGTGGACGTCTTTTGGCTGAAATGATGATGATGATATAATAATAATATAATGCATCATAAGAGTTTTCGAAGAGTCGCTGCAATAATACGTCATTTCATATTCAATCTACATGGGAAAGCCTGGTGGTGTCTCTATAATCAGGACGACTTAATAATATGTTTGGATAAATATGTACGTCGGCGGTAATAATTTGGTACGTTGCCCAATTTAATTGCCCTGTAAACCGGGTATGAAATTAAGGTGGTTGTATCCGAAACCGATATGTACCTAGAATGCTCCGTGAGGCTATTGAAATAAAAAACATCCTAATTTTAATAGAGAAGATGGTTGGCAGCTATCACCTGTTTGGAACCCAGTTCTAAAAATAATCAAGTCCCAAACAGCACGCAACACTGTAAAAGATAATGAAATTTTGAGTGATTACTGCGTGCATCGAAACGATTTTAATTAATAAAAATTGTACGGTAGATCATTTTTATTTTTTTTGAAATATCCGTAAAGACACTTTTCATCTTAGTCTTCCTGCGACAACGAACGAAATTATTAATAGTTTCTAATTAAACTACAGTATCTGCACTTCAATTTTTAAAAACGAATTTTCGATAAATTATGACGTATTCAGAGAGTAATATTTTTTTACCGATGGGGTTCCATGCTCCTTAAAGTGTTTTTATATTTTTTCCATTAACCTGTGAGTATATGCAACATTAGGGCCGAGTCATCATCATCATCATTCTAGCCCGGTATCACCCACTGCTTGGTATAGGCCTCCTTTCTTTTTTGCCAGCCTCTTTGATCTTGTGCGTCCCTCACCCAGGTGTTTCCTGCGGCTTTGGCGATATCATCAACCCAGCGCGCTTTCGGACGGCCCGGGTTTCTCCGACCTGACCTTGGCCACCACTCGGTCAACGCTTTACTCCATCGGCCATCTCTACGCCGAGCCAGATGTCCCGCCCAACTCCACTTTAGCTTAATTGCCCTATCACCGACGTCATAGACTTTCTTCCGACGACGGATCTCGGTGTTTCGGACTCGGTCGAGAAGATTTATGCCGAGCATAGCACACTCCATGGCCCGTTGTGCCACTCGCACTCGGTGGACAGTCTCCTTTGTAAGCGTCCATGTCTCGGCACCATAAGTCATAGTTGGCAGGACTCACTGGTTAAATAAACGTGTTTTTAGGCACTGAGGGATTCTCTTTGACCGAAGGACATCTTCCAGCTTTCCAAATGCCGCCCACCCGAGCTGTATTCTCCTGGAAATTTCTTTATTGGGATGCTTCTTTTCGAAAGATAGAATATGTCCAAGATACACATAGTGCTCAACCACCTCTAGCTTCTCGTTCCCAACCATAACTGGCCAAGGGCCGAGGGCCGAGTGTTGTGGTGAAACTTGGGAGAGGCCTATGTCCAGCAGTAGACAGCGATAGGCTGAGTTGATATTGATGATATACAACATTATATTTTACGCGTTCTATCTTTTTATTTGCTATTTTGTCTAACGTAACTTTAAAGCGTAAATAGTACTAGGGTGTCTACTCGCGTTTGACGAACGATAAACGAAGTACGAACTTTCGTTCCGACTGTTACCTGTACAATCAAGATAAGGAGATAAAAAGGCACAATAAAGATAGACTACGGTTACGGTTTTGCCTCGTTGGTCTAGTGGTCGCAAGCGCGACTGCTGAGCGTGGGGTCCTGGGTTCGATTCCCGGGTCGGGAAAAGTGTTATTGGGGTTTTTCATTAGGAAATTCTCAGTAGCAGCCCGGAGTATGGATTTGTGCCCGGTTAATGGCAATAGGCTCTCCCCCTATTACATGGGACTATAACATAACTGGCGAAATGTGGGTGTACTATACACCTCTGCCTACCCCTTTAGGGAAATACAGGCGTGATGTTATGTTATGTTACGGTTCATAGTCGTATGTGATTGATCGTAGATCAGAAAAACTAACGTCAAAACACAATCTTCGCATGCGATATGGGAACGATGGTTGAGCGGAGTAGCAAGTTGTGCGATGAATGGTACAAATAATCGAACATCGTCAAACGCGAGTAGACCCCCAGAAAACATTTTAAACTTGAGTCATAACCTCGGAATATTCCACGTATGAGTAATTTATCAGCTAAAATTGTAAACGGATATTCCCATATAGGCAGCCATTTTCTCAAGTGACTATTAACGTAAAGTAACACCGTATGAGCGTTGTACGTCAAAAATACTTATGAAATTGCCCCTTTGCCGTTAAAGTGGTTGGGTTGAAATAAGACGTAAAAGGGAAATATTTTTACCTTAAAAATGTGAATTTATCACGAATGTTCGTCATAAATGACATGATACACAAACGTTTCATGCTTTATTTTGTGGTAGTTAAGGATATTGAAATGTGGAAAGGACATTGCTAAAGTTCCATTAAAGCCCAGCCTATAGTAGTTACACAGACCAGTAAGCCTCAAGACGCCACATAAACAAAGTTTTGCTTGAGAACACAGTCGTAAAATGTTTGCGGGTCCGGGGGGCGGACGGTGCGTTATGATTGGTCGGCTAAAATGTTCGGTGATATGATTGGTGCCGCTCGCTGATGGAGTGACGTCCCGATTGGTGGCTAGGCGTAAGATATAAAGTGCTACTGCATATGCTTTGTGACCATGGGTATCAGGCTAATAGGCGTCTAGTCTGTGAGTAGTAATGAATAAAAGATGATGCTCTACCATATATAATTCGATGAGGAAAATGTGTTGCAATCTAGTTTAATAAACGGATAGTACTCCACAGATGTTTAATTTATTAAAATATTAACAATTGCAAGAAAATCAACTGGAGAAAGTAATTAATAAATATATTTTAATACATATTGAGCTATATTTACGGGACTTGTCGCGCACAATAAAATCAAAACACAACAAATATTTTGACTAACCAAGTTCCGTAAATATAGTTCAGTATGAGTGAAATTCGCGAAAGTTTAAAAAATTCTATATTTTATTTTATTTATTATTTTTATTATTGTTTATATACTATTTTTTTAATATAAAAATATGTGTTTGTCATCAAAGTTAGAAACTTTTACTAACCTTGTTAATCTACAAGGTCATGGGTTTGATTCCCACAAACCACAAATATTTGTGTGATGAACATAAGTGTTTGTGTTGGTCTGGGTGTTTCTATGTAGGTATTAGGTATAAGTATGTATTTACAAAATAAAAGTATATAAAACAAAGTTTAACCGGATTAAATCGCGTATATTATTTAAATTGGTTTCCCTGACGTTTCGAAAGCTTTGCAGCATTTCTTGGTCGCAGGTAGACTAAGATGACAATCGTCTTTACAGATATTTCTAAAAAAATATTTTAATCTACCGTACAATATTTATTAATTAAAATCGTTTCGATGCACACAGTAATCAACCAAAAACCGAAAACCGATATGTACCTAGAATGCTCCGTGAGGCTATTGGAATTAACAACATCCTAATTTTAATAGAGAAGATGGTTTGCAGCTACCACCTGTTTGGAACCCAGTCCTAAAAATAATAGTAGTCCCAAACAGCACGCAACACTGTAAAATATAATGATATTGTGAATGATTACTGCGTGCATCGAAACGATTTTAATTAATAATTGTACGGTAGATTAAAATATTTTTTCAGAAATATCTGTAAAAACGATTGTCATCTTAGTCTACCTGCGACCACAAAATGCTGCAAAGCTTTCGAAACGTCAGGGAAACCAATTTAAATAATATACGCGATTTAATCCGGTTAAACTTTGTTTTATTATAATGTGTAGTGATCGCGAAAACCTAGGAAGTTATTACAAGTTTATAAGTATTATATCTATTGTCTAGTACCTATATTACAAGCTCTGCTTAGTTTGGGACTAGATGGTGCTGTGTAAAATGTCCCAAAATATTTATTATTATTATTATTCTAATATCTACAGTAGTCGTTACGTATGATTAGAAACCAGAAAGTCTGACAACCTTAAAATATATATTGCCCAATAACTGGATTGCGGAGGTCTGATGGCGTAAAATACTGATATTCAGCCATATCTGATTAGACTGGTTTATGGAGAAAAGAAAGTCTAAAATAAAATGAAACCATAAAATACGAGTAATCAATGGTACGATCTGATAACAAGGCAAATAACTAAGTCGTTCGGAGCCTCGGTGGACATCTGGCGATACACCAGGTTATTGCGATTTGTCCGAATAAGAGGTTACATAGCCGCGTTACGACTTTTTTATTGCTGTGCTTCATAACACTGTATTAGACTGAGTGTATAATATTTTTACTGGTGAGGTCTGTTTTGATACTGGTTGGTCATCGTGTTTTGTGCCTTCAGTTGCTAACGAAACCTTTAGATTTATTTTCATCTGTACAGAATTTTTCGAAATCATTTAACAATGAATATTACAGTAATATAAAAAACCTGCCAGGTACGTATCGGACTCGCATTCTGAGAGTTCCGCACTACTTTTTACTATTGACCATGATACAACCCTGTGTCAGACAGACGGACGGACGAACAGACGGCACCCTTTTGGTGTTAAGGATAACTAAAAATTAAGGTGAAAATGTATCAACTAAAATCCATTAGCACTATACATATAAAATAAACCAATCATAAATCATATAGCACACATAGCCCTTTTGCTCTGCTTTTGAATATTCAATGTTTTGGCTTACAGAAGTCAATATTACGAGAATGTACTGAAATAAGTCCCAATAGCCCCATGCAATTACATATAACCGACAAAACGCAGACATTCATTGTCCCAATTTGGACTTCAACACTATATTTCAACAACGTTATATTCACAGTTCACCTTAGATCATTAGCGTAGCCATAGTATTATTTATTTATTTATTTTATTTATTAAAAATATGCACACACAGAGAAATAATAATAAAATACATATAAATGGATAGTACAAAGGCAATGCTTATTTCTATAAGAAATTTCTTCCAGCAGACCTGCGAGAGGAAAATTTGAAGCAAAGTGATGTAGACACAGTGTGTCAAGTAATACTTATAAATATACCTACATATATATATACTCATACATAAACTAATATATAACGTAAAATAAATATAGTATAAAAATAATAAACATAGTCTAGGTATACTTACACAATATCAAAATAGAAAACATAATACATAACATTATTACGTACAACCTATGTGGATGAGGAAAGATAATGTTCTTTTACACGTTTTTTGAAGGTGGAAACAGTTTTACAGTCGGAGTATCACGGGCGGAAGCGAGTTCCAAAACCTAACCGCGTGCACAGATAAGGAGTAGGAGTAGAAGTCAGATTTATGGGATGGAAAATTGAGGATGATTTTAAGATGCGACCTGTATTATTTTTATTTTATCTGACGTGTATATGTTGGGTTCCCGTCTGTGTCACACTTGGGGTGCCCACTGAAAATCAGCGCTGTTTAGTGGCTTGATCTGTTACACAGCAACATGCTGAGCGGGAACCTCATTGTCGCGGCTACGGCGTGCAATTGGCCGGTTGTCTTGAGAACTAACGAAGATATTTTATTTTTATTATGCAATTTTAGGTGCGGTCGACCGTACGTCAGTGGTAACAGTTTGGCTCTGGCGGCGCCTTTATTTCGTAAGCAATAAGGGCGGTTTTCAGACTCGGGTGTTGCCACTGTCATGCGGTCAACTATACTTTTCTTATATTTTGTATCGACTGTCCCTTCTTAATTTTTTACCTATGTGTCTTTTGTTTTTACTTTCTATGTAACCCCACCTATAAGTTGCTTGCTTGTGTTTATCACTGTGTTTTAAATGTTGCGCGTCGTTAACTGTGACAATAAACTATTTTTCTTTCTTTCTTTCTTTCTTACCTATTATATTATCTGTAGCGTAGCCAAGTAGCGGCATGGAGGGCACGCCGTCCCCTAGATGCCATCGGGCCCATCTCAGATTAAAAGTGAATCATGCATATTTGCGTTAAAAATAATGAAATAAAAAGTGAATGACTAAAAAAATACACCTGCAATATTTTTTTCTGAAAACCCTTGGAAACTCTACCACTCTCTCTCTACTTGACTCGTATTCGTGGTGTTACCTAATAGGCTAATACTTTAAACAATTTAACAAGAAACAATTTAGCAGGCTAGCCCCTGCCCTGGTACCTGGTACTGGGCCTGCCCCACCCATAACAAAATCCTGGCTACGCCAATACCTTAGATTCCAACAGTACTAAGCATTCCAGAATTCATATACCCAGTTCGAGATCACAGCACAAATATTTATACGAAAACTTTTGATTACGGAACCGGCAGTTATGAAAACGAACCGGACGGATATTTTGTCATCTAACACGCTGAGGCCAACCCTAATAATATATAGCGAACCCCTTTTTATTGGAAATCAAAACTTTCCGCTTCGACGCATTTTGATGAGAAAAATTTTCGACGGTTTTCTAAAAATCGTAAACGTTATGTTTGGTATTTTTTGCTTTACGATGCTGTTTTTTCTTTTTATTTCTGTTGTTGTTGTTGATTAGAATGTATGGTGTTTTTTTAATGTTCATTATTTACGGTTAGGGTAACATCATAAATGTTTAACGTGTGGTTGGTCGGCAAACAAAAGAAGCAATGTTCGCACTTTAAAGTTATCAAATTGCAGTTTCGATAAGTTAAAGTCGGAACGGGCGAACGCTGCGCGTTGCTTGCCGATTTAACCGTCATCAGTTATAGTAAAAATAAATAAATATCTTTGGGACATTTTTTACACAGCACCATCTAGTCCCAAACTAAGCAGAGCTTGTGCTATGGTTACTAGACAATGGATTTAATAATTATATACATTTTTTTTTGTAAATACATACTTATAATACATAAGTAACACCCAGACTAACACAAACACTTATGTTCATCACACAAATATTTGTGTCTTGTGGGAATCGAACCCACGACCTCGTGATCAGCAGTCCGACAATCGAACCACTAGACCACAGACGTCGTCATCATCAACTCAGCCTATCGCAGTCCACTGCTGGACATAAGCCTCTCCCAAGTTGCGCCACAACACTCAGTGTTCTGCCTTCCGCATCCAGTACCCCCCAGTCACGTTCTTCAGGTCGTCGGTCCACCTGGCGGAGTGGCGCCGCCCTACCCTGCGTTTGCCGATTCGTTATATCTTCTAATGGGTGTCGTGAAAGGTTACTAAGGGAGTCACCAGAGGATGGGCAGCAGCGTTCTCCGAGTATTTAACCAACCAACTGCGATCGCCCGTTAAACGTGGCGATTATGGCATATCCCTCCAAACATGACCAGTACAACAACTTTATTAAAATACAAAGTATAAAATAAATCTGTTCTTAATTCAATAAACCGTTTATCAGGTACTCTTATATTTCCTGTTGGATAAGTAGGGCTCAAAGCAATATCAATCGTGTACTATTGCCACAATACACGCTGAAAGCGAAGCCGAGTGGATTTTCTTTTGTTTTTTACTCCCGAGGACGTAACATTCTGTATTGTACGTCTTTCATAATGCGTCCGTTGCAACGGACTGAGCTTTGTACACTTACTGTCAGAAATGTTGTACTCGTCAATATTACTTGGAGGGAATTCCCGAGTATGCAACAATGGCCACCGATGAGTGACGTAGGTATGTTAGTAAAGAGATTGGTACACTTACTGCCAATGTTGTTGTACCAGAATTGTGTTTTTACTTTTTATAGTCATGTCGCTGAAAACCAGCGCTGTGGCTTTGCTTCGTGCATGAGGCACAGCAATATGCTGAGCGGTGGCCGTTTTGCGCGGATGTGACGCATATCTTACCACACTTCTTGGCTCTGTACCTGTATTTGTTCTGTGTTCCTTATTTTTTTTGTAATTTTGTGCGTAACTTTTGAAGTAAATAAATATTTTTTCTTTCTTTCTTTTTTCTTTCTTATAGATATCTATTTGGTAGTATCTAGTCCTTACAAGAAGACATGAGCTGGGGTTTGTGCTGAGGCTTGTGCAAATGCATATTGCATGCGCCTTTAAAAAAATCAAAACTGATATTTCGTTTCAGAAAATTTACCACGTACGGCTGTGAGATAACAATTGAAATAAAACATAGGTTTCATATTAAGTCCCTAATTTTTATTATTGCTTTTGTGTCATTATTTGTAACCACATAACTGCTAAGTAATATCAGAAGCCTTTAGTTGGCCTGGAAACTACGCTACCAGACTCGACCACTAACTCATATGACGAACAAACTCAATCAACTCAACCTATCGCAGTCCACTGCTGGACCTAGGCCTCTCCCAAGTTGCGCCACAACACTCGGTCCTCTGCCTTCCGCATTCAGTCCCCGCCAGCCATGTTGTTCAGGTCGTTGGTCCGCCTGGTGGGGAGGGGGCGTCCTACGATGCGTTTGCCGATTCGTGGTCTCCACTCAAGGACTCGTCTGCTCCAACGGCCATCGGTCCTTCGACAGACATGGCCAGCCCACTGCCACTTCGGCTTACTGATCCTACCTACAAGCTATGAACAAACACACCTACTGCAATAAAGCTTTATTAGACAAGTTCAAGAAATATAGTTACTGCATAAAATCAAAGAAGGAAAAGGCAAATAAGTGAACAGGGTTTTAAGGTCTATCCAGACAGGCCACGCCACAATAACGCCACAGTGGCGAAACTGTCACCAAGCAGTGGTTGTGTGTGTGATGGTCTCGCTGCAGCCGCCTCAAGTGCTTCCTATAAGATGTTGTCGGTATTTACTACCCGTTCGCGACAGCCACCTAACGGGACTGCAAATTGTTGTTCGTGCGAATGGAACTAAGCATTTTCATACAATTTCGTGCCTACGTAGGTACCTACTTTTTGCCACTTTGGCGTAGTTGTGGCACGTCTGATTGAAACTTACTGTTATCACCTTCTAATTGCAGTGGATGGAATAACAATTGGTCTGAACAAAGTACTTATTTTTATGTCCATTTATTTCAAGTCTTAATTTTTATAGAAATCTTAATACCCATCTATATTAATTTACTTACAATATAAATATGTACAAAATACAGATTCAATTTATAACACATTTGTGTTGTTATGTGTGTGTTATATAACACACACATAATAAAAGGCGTCGAGAGTTAGGCGTCGAAGAACTCCTCCACATCACTGTCATCTGGAAGCGTGCCCAGGAGACTGCCAGCGTTGCCACGTTGAATGGCAACGCTTATTCTTTGCCCAAGGAACAAGCCAGCCATCTGGTCACGTCTAAATTATTAGAAGCGCTGTGCATATTAATTTGGCAGCATGTGCAATACACGGCCTACTTGTAAGAGAAGTGTCAGCTAGAACCGGACCGAGCTCTCTTTTTGTATTGTTTAAGTTTTGATTAAAAACCACTGCGCTTACTGTCCATTTCTGTTTTTTGACATCTCAGCCGTCGTTAAATATTGATTTTGACGTTTCTTTTGTATTGCTAATGCTGGCATATTTTCTAGGCCTGTCTTTCGCAATCGAAAACTCAGCTCAAGTAGGTTGGTTCGTCTTCGCGGCAATCTTTAGGTGAGATCGATATTAACTTGAGCTAAAGGCCCACCTGATGTTAAGCGGTTACCTTTGCCCATAACAACCGCAATATCACCTGGGCTGTTGCCTAAATGGTACCGCAAGTTGGTTCGCCAAACAGACATGAAGATGGAAAGTTTCATTTGATTGTAATTTCACCGCTACGCGTACCCTTCAGACCGAAATACAGCAATGTAAGCATCACTATTTGGCGGAGAAGTAAGTACAGTCAACAAATTGGAATCATGACCCACTCAGCTGATAATTCGTTTCAAATCGTCAAAACAGTAAAGTTTTCTTCTATGGTGCACTTAGGACATTTAGAATATTTTATTGGTAAGCTGTCACTGTCACTTGCTAATAAAATTCATAACAAGTCTGTTGCCAGGGAAATATCTGTTTAAGCAAAATTCAACCTAATGGTATTAAAAGTCTGTAGGATATTAAGCTTATCATGGGTCATGATTCCGATTTGTTGACTGTACGGTGGTAGCACTTCCCCGGACGAGCGCTTTCACAAAGGAGTTTTACTACTATTGAAAGTCACTGTTTTTAGACATATTTTGTCCCCGGGTCTATTCTGAAAAGTGGCTTCATGTCAAAACTTCAACAAAAATAAGATTTATGTTTAGGAAAGATAGACAACACCAATTTCATACTCTTTCAACAGTATTTTTATGTTTAGGAAAGATAGACAACACCAATTTCATACTCTTTCAACAGTATTTTTATGTTTAGGAAAGATAGACAACACCAATTTCATACTCTTTCAACAGTATTTTTATGTTTAGGAAAGATAGACAACACCAATTTCATACTCTTTCAACAGTATTTTTATGTTTAGGAAAGATAGACAACACCAATTTCATACTCTTTCAACAGTATTTTTATGTTTAGGAAAGATAGACAACACCAATTTCATACTCTTTCAACAGTATTTTTATGTTTAGGAAAGATAGACAACACCAATTTCATACTCTTTCAACATTATTTTTATGTTTAGGAAAGATAGACAACACCAATTTCATACTCTTTCAACAGTATTTTTATGTTTAGGAAAGATAGACAACACCAATTTCATACTCTTTCAACAGTATTTTTTTTATATGATAATGTTCTTTTCTCCCACTTGCTGGGAAATTACTTCAATATTTTAAATAAAAAAGATACATTAATCGGTTCTTTTCCGTACGCAACGAAATAACACGCTAGCAATTTCCAACACGACAGTAATAGAAATTGTTCACCAGTTTTTTTTTAAATTATGCGTGAGGTTTAGTACACACTTACATAAATAAGGTGTTTTAAGGTACAGAATATTTATTATTTTTAAGGCTGAATGCGCATTTTTTTCAAAATTTGGTAATTATAACAACAACCGTGTGTGGACAAATTGGCGCGAATGAAAAATATATACTGTTGAATTAATTTTCGTATTACATAACATAACCATACATTTTCGTATTGTTTCCTCGCAAATGAGTGAAAAGTACTTAGCAATTAACGGCCTCGTTTTGAATAAGGGCTAGGCTGGCCCCGCGTCCTTTTAAAATCACTTAGGAAGTACTCGGCTTCACCTTGTAAGGACCAATATTACTCGGCCGTCATTTGCTTTATTTCAAGCTTCGGCTGTAATGTGCTATTATGATTTTTTAATGGTATTGTCATTATTTATGATGGTAGATTTTGACCTCTAGATATAAAACGATAACGATTCATGTTTATAATTTTTAGTAGTCTTTTCAAATTACATACAGACTAGACGTATCGATTTACAATAAGCCAGATTCATATAGGTACCAACGTAATAACAATCATATTAATTTCAAAGTTCATTGCTCCATATGTTTTGACAATCAGTCTCATCGGCAACTATGCATCACGCAATGAATATTGTCGTAATGTCAAAATGAAAACAGTCTTCCAAATAAGGTGCAAAATTTTGCAGCTAATTATCTACAAGCTGATGCCCAGAACTCCGCTTCCGTATTTTCTTTATACAAATTTACCACCACTTTTCATCCCTTCATAGAGGAGTGAAGAAAGAAGAAAACACCTCTAGTGTAATTCGATTATGTAACAAATCGGCGTAACAACCTTTCAATATGGTTACTATATCATTGATGTTGTAATCATTCGATGTAGTAACTCTTCGATACTATAACCCTTCGATTTCAAGACATCCGTTACGAGATCGACGGGGGCAGGGACAATCCCCCCGCTGCCTGCCCAGTGGCAGGGTGAGTGCACATCGAGTCCGACCCTGCTCCTCCACTGTGCCCTCTGCTGGCATCAGAGGGACACGTGGAGCAACTCCCCATTGGCCCACATAAGGCCCCTCTCGTACCAGAATATTCGCCACAGGCAATAAAATCCCCCGAGGGTTAATCCCTCGAAATGATTCTATTGCCCGTACCCAAGATGCACCGGCCTAATAACTGCCAGTCTCTCCAGACGTGTCAAGAGGGACAAGCAGCCGTCAGACACACGTGGAGGTTTTCTACCACGCCGGTAGGAGTGTTGTGGAAATATGCGTTGTAGTGATCCACGCAAACGCACGTTCACGGCATATTACGTTCATAATAAAATTAACACAGTAGGTAATTTAAATGGCTTAGCACGCCTCCAGCGTCGGAGACTGTCAACTTCAAAATTCCCTTTCCATCAAGTTAAATCTTCGCCTAACTTCCATACGACTTCATAAACAAATACCTATGCATACTCACACGTGGTTATAATTCTCGCCTACGCAACGAGTACAACAGCACGATATGAATAATATGAATATTCAAGAGTTTATACTGTGACGTGGCATAAATTTAGCTGAGTATAAAATCCGTGGACTAAGCGGGATATTGTTGTACAGACACGTCACAACACGGCTGAAATTATAAAAATTATGCTCCTAAATTGTTTGCCGTTGCGAAATAAAAATACAGTGTAGTGTAGCTTCGTAATATAATATCAGTTTTGCGGGAAAACTTAATTTTATCCTTGCCTTTAGATGTCTGTTAGTAAAATGTTGTAGGTGAGTGGCTGTGGCCACAAAAATAAATAGAGATAGAATGGTTGTAATGACAATTTTACTTGCGATTCATGCGTGGCAACTTTCGAGCAAACCACGCCTTACATATTGACGTCATTAATTTAAAAAAATTAACTTTAATCAAATGCACTTTACAGCTTTTGTTTATGAAGTTAGAAACAGCACTATAAGGCATTTCTGCGGGTTTTTGTTATAGTATTTACAGAAACAATTCATAAAGCGTACTGAGAAAGACTTTGAAATGCACTGCACTGTGGTGCAGTGTTGGCACGCGCGCCCTGCCCACTTTTCCATTATATCCATTTCTGTGGGGCTGGCCGTGTCTGTCGAAGGACCGATGGCCGTTGGAGCTGATAACAGTCCTTAAGTGGAAATGGCAAACGCAACTTAGGGTTCCCCTCAGCCAGATGGAACGACGACCTGAAGAAGATCGCTGGGGGACAGGATACGGAATCCTGAGGACTGAGTGTAGCTTGGGAGAGGCCTATAAATAAAAAAATAAAAAAATATTTCGGATGTTTTACACAGCACCATCTAGTCCCAAACTAAGCAGAGCTTGTGCTATGGGTACTACACAATGGATATAATACTTATGTACTTTTTTTTTGTAAATACATACTTACAATACATAAGAAACACCCAGACCAACACAAACACACAAAAATTTGTGTTCATCACACAAATATTTGTGTCCTGTGGGAATCGAACCCACGACCTCGTGATCAGCAGACCGACACTCGAACCACTAGACCACAGACGTCGTCAAATATCCTACAGTAGACTGCGATAGGCTGTGAATTTACGGCCAAAATTAATATCCAATCTATCTACGATTTGCCCTAGTAGAGATAGGAATTTGACATATTTTGTATGGAGCTTATGTCAAATTCCTATCTCTACTAGGGCAAATCGCAGATAGATTGGATATTAATTTTCGCCGTAAGACGTCCAACATACAATGCCCAGCTTACATAAATGTTAACCTTATAAGCTGACACACGAATCTAGTGAATGACAGTAGCGGCGGCGCGTCATCATTTCGAGACGGCTGGTTTGGACGTCAGTCTGCATGCCAAGCGATTAATTTGACTTGGCTTGGATGTCAGTATAATTTGCATGCCATGCGCATAACTTGACTGTTACTTTTACTATTTTATTGTTACTGGTCAATACTGTTATTGTAAATTACACTAATCATAATATTTATAAGATTTTTTTGTTGGTTGAAACTTATATTATTATCACCACTGTTCATAACGTGATAAAGGAAAATTATATAAATAATTCAGAATTAATTTTTGATTAAATTTATTGAATTTAGTTATATTCTGAAATTGAAGAATTTATTTTATTATTTTAACGCATTTTACGCATGCGAAACGAATTCTTAAGATATAAATTGTGGAAAGAAAAAAAATGTGTGTTCACGGTAGCTTAGTGGCTAAAGCACTGGCGTACTGAGCCAGGAGTCGCAGGTTCGAATCCTGCTCGTGAGCGATTTTTTCTTTCCACAATTTATATCTTTTGATGAATTTAATTTTAATTGAATTGAATTATTTAATTATTAGGTAACTATACAACATGACAGGATCATCGAGTGAAAGATTCAAGAATATAGTAGAATGTACGTACACATTTCATTTCATTATGTGAATGTGCGTACACATAATTAATATTTAAAAAAAACACGATAACTCACGCGTACAGGATAAAATTGCTAGGGCACGCGTTGACTGACTAGGGGTATGATGGCTAGTACAAACGCGGAGAGGATGGAAATAACAACCGATTGACACTGACGTACTAGGTACAGTCGAGGAAAGGAAAGATTTGTCACCTTAAGGTCTATTTATTATTGTACTAGTGCAAGATACGTCAAATACACTGATTACATTGCCAACTTATTAAACAAGATAGAATGAATTTCAAAATGACGTTTGGTGAACTCGATTATAATCGGTCATAACCGTGGATGTAATTCTATCCTTGTTGTTTTATGCATGACGTAATAGACGTGTTATTTGATTTCGATTTACAAACATAAAGTCAACCCAGTAAAAAAGTTTTAAATCAATTTTATTATAATAATCAACATCGAATCCATAAGGATCTCCCAAGTAATATAATGACAGTTGTACGTACACACTCGTTCACAGTTTGAAAAGGTAACATGAGCTCGCGACAGTTTAAAGGAATTAATTTGAATACTGACGAACCTTTTCGTTCCTTGACTGTACATCACCTCAACACAACATTTATCAGCGCGGATCGTCACAGTAACTTATGAAATAGATTAGAAAAATATTTCAAAAATTAAGGTAGATACAGTCCACTGCATGACAGTGGTAACACTTGAATTAGAAAACCACCCTTACTGCTTACGAAATAAAGGCGCTGTCATTGGAAAACTATTACCACTGACGTGCGGTCGACCGTACTACCTTTTTAGATGTTTGGAATGAGAATCGAGTACCTAATAAACATCCTCTTTCAATAAGTCCTTCATTCAACCAGTCATCATCATCATCATCCTCCGAGCCTTTTCCCAATTATATTGGGGTCGGCTTCCAGTCTAGCCAGATGCGGCTGAACATCAGTATTTTACACGGAGCGACTGCCATCAGACCCCCGCAACCCAGTAACTGGGTAATACTGACATTCGGAGGTTAGACCAGTTGTCAGACTTTCAGGCTTCTGAATACCCGTAACGACTGCCATAGATATTCGTATGACAACCGGGACCGATAGCTTAACGTGCTCTCCAAGGCACGGAGGGGTCTCGATGTGTAACGAAACGGTCACCCATCTACAGACTGACCGCGGCAAGTGCAGCTTAACCTTGCAGATCGTACAATCCGCGCAGTCGTTACTTCGCTACAAGCCCCTCATTCAACCAGTCATGTTGTATAGATACAACCGGTAAACGAAAACAAACAAATTGTATTCGACCACAGATAAAATGTAACTGAAACCCGACATAAAATGGAAGTTTAATGAAGTTGATTAATTACTTGACGTTATCGGTAGAGGGGGTGGGAGGAGTGGGGGGTGCCTCTTGAGGCCTAATTCATCATAATTACGAGATGCGATCGTGTTTCACTGTTATTTTATGGCGAACTATTAAATAAATTATAAACACGTTTCTTCGAAATGAAGTGGAGTTAATTGCTGTCTATTTGCATTAGAGTTTTGTTTGAGCATTTTGTAACAGCATAATTTTGTTTGTAATTATAATTTACTGTAATGATTCATTAAGAAAAACACTTTTTAAGAATTCTCTTTCTAAAGATTTAATTCAAATTAATTTGTTTTTATAGACCGAATTATTATTATGAAAGGTCAATACCGTCAACAAACAATGTAAACAGTTAAATTTTTTTTGTTATTCGATATATATTTAATATTATATCCACGCATCCTACTGTACTCAGTCACTATTCGTGAAGACCTATTATTGGCAGTTTGTATCTTATCTAACATTGTTATACTAATGTAATTGCTGTTGGTCTTCCAAATAATAAATAAATTCTAGTTATAAGGTTACAAATTGGAAAAGAACCGACAAGAAACTACATGGATATATTATACTTACTCTTTTTAAAACAATTTATTGATACAATAAATGCATTCTCATAATAGGGAAGGTAACGATGTTTTTTATTTGATTATTTAGAAAACTCTAAACTGTATCAAGAAAAATAAGCAACACTGAAAAACAAATAAAATATTCATTAAAATGTGTAAGTTATTATAAGCAATTTAAATTTGTTCACTAGACAGAGACAGCACTATAAAAGTATGACGTCACTGTTCAAAACCTTCATAGAAACTTGACTTATCTCGGTACAATGTACTTACGTTTAGCACGACAAGGACAGAAAATGCCCCCTCCAACAACTCAGAAAGCGAGTAGCTCTTTAACTTTTCATGGTTTTTATTATTATTTACACAAACAACAACATAACATAACATAACATTACGCCTGTATTTCCCCGAAGGGGTAGGCAGAGGTGTATAGTACACCCACATTTCGCCAGTTATGTTATAGTCCCATGTAATAGGGGGCGAGCCTATTGCCATTAACCGGGCCCGAATCCATACTCCGGGCTGCTACTGAGAATTTCCTAATGAAAAACCCAATAACAGTTTGCCCGACCCGGGAATCGAACCCAGGACCCCACGCTCAGAAGTCGTGCTTGCGACCACTCGACCAACGAGGCAGTCAGTTGTATTTACACAAATCTTGTCATAACTGTATCTTCTTTTAAATAAAATAACAATTTTGGTATTTTTAACAGTAGTCAACTACCGTATTATAATAATGTTCTCCTGACCGAATTTCGATCACAGCGGCCAATCTCAACGGAGACTACCCAGTACCTATCTGCGCGGGATATATTATAGTTCACAATTGTACCCTTACCTGTGTTTGCGTACACTTGTTCTGTCTATTTCCTCACTCTCATTCACAAAATCACAAATTAAAGAAAGAAAGAAAGAAAGAAATCTAATGCATACATATAATGTGACATTAAATTATAATTGGTTCCTAAGCATAACATCCTTTTAAATACAACAATACGCACTTATAATAAACTAATAATATAACATACAAAAAAATTCAGAACCTACCATGAGTAAATTTTAGGTACGCAAGGCTACCGATCAATCTATAATATCCAGCATAAGCTGACATCTCATTATACGGAAAGCCTCTACAAAGCGAGGTCAGCTTATACTGAATTTTTACAGCTTGATGTTTAGCCGTGTACCAATAGCTTCAAAATTAAATTTATGGTATTTGCTTTGGAAATTACCCACAGGGTAACAACTTCTAATATTTTGGGCTACCCGTAATTAACTTAAAATATACCTTTCATCAAATAATTCGTTTGATGTGTCATTAGAGTCAATGACATGTCATTCATAGGCATTTTACATTGATGATATGACCCAGACATGGTCCCATGAATATTAAATTACAGATATGGATTAGGTGATGTGTTATCTATCTTTATTTTTCATTATTTAAATGACGGGTTCGGCTCGAACTTTTTAATCCAAATTGAGTTTTTAAAGGATTATTGTTCATTAAAAGTCTATCGCTCTATTAGTTTTTTACGTATTTACTGAAACACCTTAGCAATTTTAACCTTCAGTGATATTTCAGTTATAAAAATAAAATACTGTAAAATATTTTAATGTTTAGTTTAAACGACTAATGTTAGGCAATTTTTTTATTTTATAATTTTAAAGCGTTTTCGCATGCGGAGCGAAATCTAAAGATATGAATTGTGGAAAAAAGAATTCGTTCACAAGCAGGATTCGAACCTACGACTCCTGGTTTACTACATCAGTGATTTCACCGCTAAGCTACCATGAACTCTGCTCGTGGTAAAGAATTTAACTTCCTTTGAATACCTCTTTGGGTGACGTCACCAACATCCCATTGAGAAACTGACAGTTTGTTCGTCCAAGCAGTGTAGCATTTACATTTTTCCTTTGCATAATTTTGTTGCCAACACACTTGCTCGTAAAGTGGCTCATAATGCACCGCTTTTAGGTTCATAATGCCGTTTGTAAATCACGCGTGCTTTTTAGGGTTCCGAAGTCCTACAAGGAACCCTTATAGTTTCGTCATGTCCGTCCGTCTGTCCGTCTGTCCGTCTGTCCGTCTGTCCGTCTGTCCGTCTGTCCGTCTGTCCGTCTGTCCGTCTGTCCGTCTGTCCGTCTGTCCTAATCCTTTACAGCTTAATAACTTCTACAATTATAAACATAAGTAAATGAAATTTTGTTAAAAAATAGTCTACATATAGATCTCAATTTTAATAGAATAAAAAAATCGTTTTTACGTATTTTAGGGGTGGCGTCCATACATGTGAAATGCGGATGCAAAAATTTTTTTCGCTGCACGCCCTCGTGTGGGTGGTTGAATAGGTCTACTAAAATGAGGGTAATGTTTGATACACCACTTTTTTATCAGGTGTACCATCTGCGAAATATAGCCCGCCAAAGTGGCTTGCAATGTGTCCCCCCCCTGCCATTTCTAAACTATGCAACGTAGAAACTTATAATCTTCCAAATTGATAGACCTTTGTGAAAACTCTCTTTTAAAATTATTTCGAGTATAATGTGATTTTAATTTTTTGAGTTATAGAGAGAAAACTGAAAAATACTTAAAACGTCCTAGTTCAAAGGTCATTGACCTTAGAGAAAAATGGTCATAGCAAATAATGCTTTTTTAGCGACTTTCTATTTGAAAAAATCACAAAAAGAAACTTTGAAATTAAACATTTCTTAAATTTGGCTTCTTGAATTTATCGCTAGATGGCGCTACTAACAACACGCTCTGAGTCGCGAATGCTGCCGATTATTGCAAATACTAAAATAGCCATGATTAATACCTATTCGATTTGATTCGTTTGTAATTACACCTACTTAAGGAACCCTATAATACTGAGCATGGCCCGACATGCTCTTGGCCGGTTTTTACTTTATATTATCGCACTAGTGCTTTTTACTTTACAGTTAATTTTTAAAGTTTTTTTTTTTTTTTTTTTTTTGGGTGCGTTAAAAGAGCCTCCACGAGTGACGATATTTAATTGATCGTCCGGCGCACTCTGGGGAGTCAGCCCCGCTATCAACCTGCTGACTGGCTAATCTTTTCCCCACGACATGTGCTATTATTATTATGTAGCTCATGTCGACACGAACAAGAAGTTAATTTTTAAATCCCAGAAAATAATTTTTATGTCTAAACAATTTTTATTGAAGAAATCAACTGTGTTAAGTATAGTATAATGAATAAACATTTAATTTCATCGAATTATTATTTATTCTTGTGAATAAATTAACATTAATTGGTGTTGTAAATAAAAAAATCCATTAATTAACAACATAACATAACATAACATCACGCCTGTATTTCCCCGAAGGGGTAGGCAGAGGTGTATAGTACACCCACATTTCGCCAGTTATGTTGTAAGTCCCATGTAATAGGGGGCGAGCCTATTGCCATTAACTGGGCACAAATCCAGACTCCGGGCTGCTACTGAGAATTTCCTAATGAAAAAACCTAATAACACTTTGCCCGACCCGGGAATCGAACCCAGGACCTCACGAACGAGGCAGTCATTCATTATATTTTTAATATTAGGCTGTTTGGCGGTTTCCTTATACCAACTGCGCGCGCATAGCAATACGTCACTCTCAACCAATCGGCGTGCGATTACAAAAATCCCCTCGCCATTTTTCACAAATCGAATATTTGTCTAAACTATGTTTATGTTTCTTTTTCCTCACAAGTGTGTTGAAAAACGTCGTATGAAACGCGTGAGCAAAGTTCATTATACTCTCGGCCTTATCACGCCTTCACCTTCGGCTCGGGCTGTAATCCAGCCTGAAGTATAATGAACGTCTTAGCTCACTTGTATCATGTACTATAACCTACTCCACCAGAGATCAATTCACAAAGATAATATAATAGTATTCCCATAAACAGTACTAGCCACTATCTACCACGATCCAACATGGAATTGTCAGGGCCTTTATGCACATGTTCCCAAAGACACATAAATCATGTGGGAACACATCCGTTTCGTATCAATCATCCAGAAGCCCGTACGTTAATACCGTCCGGGGAACGTACGAAAAACTCAACATAATTTACATTGAAGAAAGCCGACTGGTCCCCTATTATGTAAATCCTATCACGTCGAGACCTTTAAGATATGGTATCCCGGCAGAGATTTCAACTCCTTGATCCTAAGTTACGTTGTTGTAAACACCGCTTATGGAAATCAACCGATACTATACCCTTGCTCTTTCGTTCGTATCATTTTATGCCATCTTTCCAGGCCAAATATGTTGGGGGCATGTAAATGTTTGTATTTAAATTCTGTTGTTGTTTTATTCGTATTTCCCTCAGGCGCCATATTTGGACGTTTCATCTAAGATTGTTTTGAGTAGATTTTGGGCAGTTTTGGCGGTGCATTGTGAAGGGATTCTTTTGATTTTTTATAAGGCAATCTGTTTGATATCATAAATTTAAGATTATGTTGATCATATTCTATGTGAAATAATCATATATCTCGTTGTAAGTATCGCAAGAATGTTAAGACCAAGACATAAAATACTTAACACATTGACCTGTTCACCAATATCATAATGTTGCGGAAATCTGTTTGTTTAGGTTCGACAGTTACTGTTAGTTATTCAACCAGATTTGGTTGTAAATTGCCATATTTTAAGTAATAAAAAAAGTTTAAGTTACTAAGGTTTAAAAATCGAATTAGGCGTTAATTTTCTGAAATCCATGACATACAAAATACGCAGTTACAATATTTAGTGTTGATTCCGCCAAACAAATTTTTTAAGCTTGGGTGCAATAAATAGCCCTCCCAAAAGTCCCAAATACATACGTGTTATTGAAGTAACTGAAAATCTCTTAAGGGGTCAATGTTCTCATCAGTATGAACAACTTTTACTATGAGACCAAACCTGAAATCGCGAAAAAAAATCTGCTGATCCCTACATTTTGTCGATTCATGTGAACAAAAATGTAGGGGAAAGCTGTTTTTTTTTTGTGATTGCAGGGTTGGTCCCACAAAAATAGATAGAATGGTTGTAATCACAATTTTACTTGCGATTCATGCGTGGCAACTTTCCGAACAAACTACGCCTTACATTTTGACGTCATTATTTAAAAAAAAAAAAAAAAGTACTTTACAGATTTTGTTTCTACAGTTATAAACAGCACAATAAGGCATTTTTGCAGGTTTTTGTTTCAGTATTTATTGAAACAAGTCATAAGGCGTGCTGAGAAAGGCTTAGAAACATCCTGCACTACGGTGCATAGTGCTGCCACGCGCGCCCTGCCCACATGACCATTCTATCTATTTCTTTGGTTGGTCCCATAGTAAATGTTGTTCATACTGATGCGTACAATAACCTCTTAAGGGGAATATAGCAGCCAAGTGGCGCCCCTTTAGTAAAAACATTATACTTCGCTGTAGTTGTAGATAGAAAAAGTGTGACAAACGGCCACTTTTGGTATTTTTCTATCTACAACTACATCGAACTATATTTCACAGAGTTAATAGTTTAGTGATTAAACTACAGTGCATCTAATTCAATCGTTAAAAACGATTTTTCAATAAATTATGTATTCAGCAAGTAATATTTTTTTTACTGATGGTGGCGCCAATTGGCTGCTACGTTCCCCTTAAGAGGTTTTCAGTTATTTAAATAACTCGTTGGATACACACACATGCATGCAAGCTTGACAAACTGGTTTGGCAGAATTAACACTAAATATGTAACTCCATATTTTGTACATATGGCAAATGTTTAAAGAGAAAAAAAATAAAGAACACTTGATGAAGCATCACAAATTTGACAAAAATGTGGAGTACTGATTTGTGTTTAAAGAATGTGTATGTATGGTATGTATGGTAAGTGTGCTTACGGGTCTGAAATAAATAATTATTTCTGAACTTTTCACAATGCAACTTTACAATTTATCCAAGCGCAAAAATTCTTTGGATATTCTGTGCGGTTACTAGGTACTACAAGAGCTACCTTATTAAATTCACTCCGTCAATGTGGAAACCTAGAAGCAATTACAAGGAAAGCGTTGTTTGAAAACAAATTATTTTATTTTATGCGAAGCATTTTATGAGATACAACTTTCGTTAGTTAAGAACCAAATTCAACTAATTTGTTGAGAGACGAGATTTTCTCGGCGTTAAACACGGCTTTTAGATTAAACTCTGACTGTTTTAATTTCACGTCAATTAATCTTTCCCCATTTTATTTTCCATTAACAAACGGACGTTTTAACCTTAACGAATTGGAATTTTGTTTATAAGAAATATTCATTATGTTTTTATGTTAATCAAAGGATGAAAGAAGGTTGGAATTGATAAATAAATGTTTATCTGTGCTTTATAGAATGCCTTGCCTTAAATTGCTATCGCAATGCGGGAGACGATAACTTTTTTTTATTTATAGTATAGGATGGCGAATCGAGCTAAAAGCCTACCTGATGTTAAGCGGTTACCTTTGCCCATTACAACTTCAATACTACCTAGGCTGTTGCCTAAATGTACCGCAAGTCGGTTCGCCAAACTGAGACATTAAGATAGAAAGACTCATGTGTTTGTAATTTCACCGGTACCCGTACCCTTCAGACCGAAACATAGCAATGCAAGCATCACTATTTGGCGGAGAAGTAGGTAGTATGGTGATAGTACTTTCCCGGGCGAGCTCTTTCACAACGGAGCTCTACTACTACTAAACTTCTACTTCTATCAACTAATTTGTGGCCTCTTTCTGTTAGTATTCACAAGTTGACTGAATTTGACTGCAAGTCGATAAAATATAGATATAAAAATAGCTCTAAAACGTATAAAAAGAGGAAAATCCCCGGGACATGATGGTCTCAGTATCGAGCACTTACTGTATGCGGGGTGCCACTTGCCTAGGGTGCTGGCGTTACTTTTCAATCTGTGTATCGGGCACTCTCACCTACCTGCCAGTATGATGAAAACTGTGGTAGTACCAGTAATTAAAAACAAAACTGGTGACTTATCTGAACGGTCGAACTATAGGCCGATCTCGCTGGCAACTATTGTTGCTAAGGTTCTTGACAGTGTGCTTAACTTACAGCTTGGAAACTACATGCGGTTGCACGATGCACAGTTCGGTTTTCGACCGGGCTTATCCACTGAAAGTGCAATCGCTTGCCTTAAGCACACTGTCAGGTACTACACTGACAGAAGTACGCCAGTTTACGGCGCTTTTCTAGACCTCTCCAAGGCCTTCGACCTGGTCTCTTACGACATTCTTTGGGATAAATTAAAGGCAACAGGTATCCCAAACGAGTTGCTGACCGTTTTTACGTACGTACGTTACGTACTGGTACGGCAACCAAACAAACGTTGTAAGGTGGGGGGGGGTGAGTTTTCTGTACCATACAGGTTGGAATGTGGCGTAAGACAGGGAGGCTTAACCTCCCCAAATTTGTTTAACCTATATCTGAATGCGGTGATCGAGGAACTCAGCAGTGCACGTGTGGGCTGCTACGTTGATGGGTTATGTTTCAACAACATAAGTTAAGCCGATGATATGGTGCTGCTGGCTCCCTCGGTCAGTGCGCACAGAAAACAGAAAATTTGTGAAAACTACGCTGCTAGCCATGGATTACAATATAATGTAAAAAAGTCAGAATTAATGGTCTTTAAGGCTGTCGGCAAAACATGTCCAGAAAGTGTCCCACCAATCACAATTTGTGATGTCCCGATTCGTCGGGTATACCAATTCAAATATCTGGGGCACTTTGTTGCTGTCGACCTTAAAGACGATGCTGATGTTGAACGGGAACGCAGGGCCTTGGCGGTGCGGGCGAACATGTTGGCCCGTAGGTTTGCTCGATGTACAGATGCGGTCAAAATTACACTTTTTAAAGCATACTGCACATCGCTGTACTCGAGTCCCCTATGGATTAGCTGTACCAAACGTGCCGCCGATGCGTTGCGGGTCCAATATAACAATGCTTTCAGGGCGCTGTTGCGGCTGCCACGTTACTGTAGTGCATCAAATATGTTTGCGCAGGCCAGAACAGATAGTTTCTCAGCGGTCGTGCGCAAAAAGAATGCGTCTTTGCTCACTAGACTGCAGGGCAGCGGCAACTTAACAGCCTCTTGAAAGTTATTGCCGACAGGCATGATGAGAGCCCTTTAGTGCGGCATCTTATAAAAACCACCTTGTCCGTAGTAGAATAGAAGTACTAACATAGTTTATAAGGCTCATTGTTACTAACATCGTGTTTGTATTGGATTTTGTTGTCTGTAAATAAAGTATTTATTATTTATTATTATTATTATAAAACACGTTCTACGTAATGATTTTATATATATTATTAAATATTAATATACAATTTAATTTAATATTTAAAATAATTTAATTGAACAATAACGTACTTTCAAAAACATTTAATTCAATTCAATTCATTTATTTGCCAGAATGTAGGTGTAAAAGTGTACAAGTATTATCTTAAATTTAAATGGCCCATTTACATTCTACCATTACATGTGGTGTGCAAATATACATTAAGTTAAGTTAGTTATTAAGTTATTCTAATTCCATTTAGTCTTTGTAATTCGTTTAATTTTGTGTAATAATGATAAAATTATATTGTTGTTAGTATTATTGGTATTATTATAACTGCAATGACTGTAACTTGAAACTATGGGTGGATTTGCATGAAAAAATAATAATTATATATTATTAAACCATTCGTTCAGCATTACTGGCACTATTGCGTATAATGATAGAAAATTAAAAAATAAAATAAATAAATATCTTCGGGACATTTTTACACAGCACCATCTAGTCCCAAACTAAGCAGAGCTTGTGATATGGGTACTAGACAATGGATATAATACTTATATACTTTTTTGTAAATACATACTTATAATACATAAGAAACACCCAGACCAACACAAACACTTATGTTCATCACACAAATATTTGTGTCCTGTGGGAATCGAACCCACGACCTCGTGATGAGAAGTCCGACACTCGAATACAACGAACACACGGCACACACGGCACTCGAATTGTAGGAAACCCTACAATAATATATTATAATTAAACTGGCAACTCTGCCTATTTGTAAAGAACTATTGTTCGTTTCCGGTTCCTCGGGCTCTTGGCTCGCTAACGTTGCCCCTAAGCGGTGCTTGTGCGTGAATTATCTTGTAAATTACTGTGAAAGTTATTAAACCGTGGTTTCCGTGCTCACAAGACTTTTAATGAAAACTCCACTCCAACTCCAACATTGGTCCAATCGAGCAACGAAGAAAAACTGGATCTCGAAAAAGTTTTGTGACGATTGTGCGGGACGACAACGTGTTTGTGAAACTACAGTGTACAACGTGCAAGATACAAAACTACCAGGATATAATTGGAACAAAAAATTGTGCATCTACAATTTGTGTGCAGTACATTACGCCACCAATCCAAAATATCAAGGTCAAAAATCAAGAAAAAATCGCAAGTCATCCTCTTATTTTATTTCTTAGGGGAAGCCATTTTGCTTGCCGACTTTCGTTTTTATCTCTTTACCGACGATTTCTTTCGGTAAGTGCGAGCGAGAGCAGAAGTTTGCAGTGCTGCCAACCAAACAGCTCTTGTGGTAATAATTTTAACGCAAGCGATCCAGCTGTTTCAACTTTCAAGTACTGCACGAGTGAGAGCGGCAATCGACAATCTGACCGTCCGAACGAGAATAACTGCTACGCTATCACGTCTCGACGCGACTTTACAACGTTCTACGTGATCTGTGCGCAAGCGGCGGCGGCGGGTTCAAGCCACTGTTATTAGTCTATGGTTCATTCGCTCTTTATGTCTATGCAACTATTTACTAACTTCACTTCGTTCATTTATTCTTTCTTTATTTTTTCGCCATTTTGTCGACTCTGTTATTAAAAAACATAAAAGTACTAATTGTAATTAAATTCTGTTGTAATTCTAAACAAAACACTGTAAAAGTGCAGTTCATTAACTGTAGCGTTATCTGTTCTGAGGATTATTGTGTTCTTAGTCGAATTACATCAAATAACTCGTGCGTGTTGAAAGCATGGCGGGCGAGGAGGAGCATTCTCAAAAAAATGCTACAAACCTTAAAACATTAATTGCAAATCGTGGTTATATAAAAGGAAGCCTCACCAAATTACTAAATTCACTAAAAGACAAAGATGTCTTGGCGTCCTTATCGAAAGAAGCAATTAGTGTAAAGGAAGAACGTTTGCGATCATTATTTTCAAAGTACGACGCCATATCGATGGAAATTTATTGCTTAGACGATGATGACAAAGAACCTGTATCTGAACAGGAGGAAAAGTACACACAGGGTCTCACCACCCTCCGAGAGTTTCTTGGCAAAATACCTCCTCCTGACCCAAAATGTACACACAGTACTGAGAAAGAAATATGTAGAATTAAAAGTACAAAGTTACCAGTTATAACGATACCTATTTATAACGGTAAGTGTAGTGAATACAAAACATTTATTGGTTTATTTACTTCATTGATACATAACGATAAGTCATTAGATGACATACAAAAATTGTATTATCTCAGAAACTTTCTTAATGATGAACCTTTAGAGTTGATAAAAAACTTGCCTTTGGTAGGTGAAAGCTATTCGGAATCGTTAATAATTCTGAAAGAGAGGTACGATAATAAGTTTAAGATAATTAATGAGCACATAAATACTTTACTTGATATGACACCTATTATTAAGTCTACTGCCATGAATTTAAGAAATTTTATTTGTACTGTCAAACAACAATTATCAGCTTTAAAAAATCTCAGTCAACATGTTAATACATGGGACCAAATTATTCTCTGCATATTGTGTCGAAAGCTAGATTTGTATTCTAATAGGGAATACCAAATGATTAGGTCACATGATGAGGAACCTACCATAAAACACTTACTTGATTTCCTAGAGAAACGAGCGTTGGCTCTTGAGAATGCAGATTCAGCCAGCCGAAGCGTTCAACCCCAGACTCAACGGACGGAAAATACTCGTCAGTCAAAGGTATCTGCTATTGCTACAGCTGCAAGTAACTTAACTAAGACCACCGCTTCCTGCAATTATTGTAAGTGTAACCACAAGCTATTTCTTTGTCCTAAATTTAAGTTATTAACCAATGCGGAGAGAATAAAGTTTGCAACTGAAAACAAGCTATGTACAATTTGTTTAAATAATCATTCTCAAAAGTGTCGCTTTCACTTCAAATGTGCTACATGCAAAGGGACACACAACACGCTTCTGCATGAGGATGAGCATGTGCAGACTTCAGTGACAATGGTGTCAGAAATTTCTTCAAATCAAGTTTTATTACCTACAGTAAAAATTAAATTGTTTACAAAAGATGGCACGGAGGTGCTTATCAAAGCATTGCTTGATAGTGGGTCTCAGAACTCATTTGTGACATCGGATTTGGTTAGACTGCTGGGCATAAGGCCAAAAAATGTAAACAAAAGTATTGTCGGGATTGGGAATGCTCATAGCAACATAACGCAATCTGTTAAATTGGAAGCTTATTCAACTATTTCATCATACAAAATAGCCATGAACTGCTATGTCATTGATAAAATAACAACTATGCTACCTCAGCAAAGGATCAATAGGCAAGACATTAATATTCCTAAACATTTAACATTAGCCGATACCTCCTTTGACACACCTAGCAAAATATGCATGCTTATGGCGGCGGATGTATTTTTCCAGGTCATCCTGCCCCAGCTTGAACAACCTATCAACTTGCCAGCAAAATGTAATCCAGCCAGCCAGTCTACGTCTCCATACATGTTAAACACAAGGTTTGGACATGTCATTGCAGGTACCCTCCCAAATCAGTGTCATTCTCAACAATTATTTAAAAAACCGGTCTCATTCTTTTGTACTGAATGTGATTCAGATATTAGTAAAACTGTTAAAAACTTTTGGAAGCTTGAAAGTGTGCCTGAAACCTTTTTAGAACAAAAGTCAGAATTTGAGCTGTGTGAAAATATTTTTCAGCAGTCAGTAGTATTAAAAGATAAACAATTTCAAGTTAGTTTACCACTTAAAGTTCCATTAGATCAGGTTAATTCTATGCTAGGTAATTCATTTAATTATGCTCTCAAACGATTTCAAAATTTAGAAAAAAGATTTAGTAAGGATCAAGAACTATTTAAGTTATATAAAGCTTTTTTAAACGAATATGTGAAGTTAGGTCATGGTTCATACATTGACATAAATAAATATAACCTCATTAGTGATCCGGTATATTTCCTCTCACATCATGCTGTTTTACGGCTAGATAAAAAGACCACTAAATGTAGAGTAGTATTTGATGGTTCAATGTCAACAAATTTTAAAAGATCACTCAATGATCTTCTATTAAATGGCAAAACTGTTCAAAGGGAATTATTTGACATATTATTATTATTTCGATTAGGTCAATATGTGTTTAGCACAGATCTAAAAAATATGTTCAGATCAATAATTTTAGACCCTAAAAACCGTTCTTTGCAATTAATTTTATGGAGAGATTCTCCAAATGAAAACATAAAATGTATTGAATTAAATACAGTTACATATGGTTTCAAAAGTTCAACTTTTCTGGCTACTAGATGTCTCTTAGAGCTAGCCTTAAGATATCCAGTTGAGTTTCCTGCAGCATCCTTCATTCTACAAAACCAAACGTACTGTGATGATATTCTGGTTTCCAGCGACTCATTACAGTCATTAATAGAAATGAAAGATCAATTGGTAAAACTTCTTGATCAGGGAAGTTTTCAAACACACAAATGGTCATCCAATAATACCAAAATCTTGCAGGATATACCACTTGATAAACAACATTTTGACGAGATTGACACTCAAAAACAAAATTATTATTTAAAAACGTTAGGTGTAACATACAATACACAAACAGATACGTTTAAAATTTCAAGTCCAAAGTCAGACAAAAATGAGCTCATAACAAAACGAGAAATAGTCAGTTATATAGCTAGGTTCTACGACCCACTAGGGTTAGCTGGTCCTATTACTGTTTCTGCTAAAGTAATCATTCAACAACTTTGGTCAGCTCAATTAGACTGGGATTCCTGCCTGCCTGATAAATTAAAAATTGTATGGCTTGAGTTTTACAATAGTTTGTGTATTATGAATCCTATACACATCAATAGAAATGTCACTGGTCAAAACACAGATACTATACAGCTGGTGGGCTATGCAGATGCCGCTAGCTCCACAGCATATGGCTGCTGTTTATATCTGCGTACCATTGACAAAACAGGTAAAATAACTGTTAAACTACTCTGTTCAAAATCGAGAGTGGTTCCTCTCAATCAGAATTTTACTGTTCCCAGACTGGAGCTCAATGCCGCTTTGTTGTTAGCTAAGCTGGTAAATAGAGTTTATACAGTACTATCTCTCAAATTAAATATTATTGACGTGCATCTTTACTCAGATTCACAAATAGTGTTAGCATGGCTAAAAACAGATGTGACCAAATTAAATGTGTATGTGGCAAACAGAGTGAAGGTGATTTTAGAGCATACGGATAAATTTTCTTGGTCATATGTAAAAACAGCTGACAATCCTGCTGACTGTCTTAGTCGTGGGGTAAAACCTCATGAGCTGGAACACCATGATCTGTGGTGGACTGGGCCATGTTATCTGCACAACAGCAAGTACTCTATCTCTGAAATAAATAATACTAAATTACCACCAAACTTACCGGAGATGAAAACTGGTTGTGCTGGATCTGCAGACTCAAGTGTGTTGGTATGTGGTTCCAATAATCAAACTTTATGTTTAGACTTTCTAGACAAATACTCTTGTATAAACAAAATGCAGAGAATTCTTGCCTATGTTGTACGTTTTTGTAACAATCTTAAATTACAAGTACCAAAAATTAAGCTCAACTATATAACTAGTTCAGAGTTAAACGAATCTTTGTCACTAATAGTTAAATACAATCAGCAAAAATACTTCTCTGATGAGATTAGTTTACTAAAACAAAACAAACCTATAAAAGGTAATTTAAAATTATTGAATCCATTTATTGATGGTAAAGGCTTATTAAGGGTAGGGGGTCGATTAGAATGTGCTACAATACCTCTCTCACAGAAACATCCTGTAATTTTACCAAATAAGTCTATTATTACTAAACTAATTGTTATTAATGAACATGTAAAAAATTTACATGCAGGTCAAAAACTTATATTGTCATCCATTAATCAAAAATTCTGGATTATTAATGGTATTAAAGAAATTAAGAAAATTATTTATTCATGTGTTATCTGTTCTAGACTGAAGGCTCAAGCTGCCAAACAGTTAATGGGTTCCTTGCCTCTAGATAGGGTCAATAAAAGTAGGCCATTTCAAAAAGTTGGCATTGACTTTGCTGGGCCTATCTCAGTGAAGCAGTCGCGAGTCAGACGTGCTTTAGTTTCAAAAGGATACATTTGTGTATTTGTCTGTTTTTCAACGAAGGCTGTGCACCTCGAATTAGTGTCAAATCTAACAACTGTTGCATTTTTGGCATGCTTCAAACGCTTTGTCTCGCGGCGTGGCTTGCCCAGCGATGTTTACTGTGACAATGCTGCCACGTTTAAGGGGGCAAGCAATCAATTTAATGAGCTTTATCGTTTGCAAAATTCCGCAGAGCACCAACAGCAAGTGCAATCCCAAGCAGCTCAACAGGGCATACGATTTCACTTTATACCCAGCTACTCACCTGTTTTTGGTTCTCTGTGGGAGGCTGCTGTCAAGAGTGCGAAATATCACTTGAAAAGAGTAGTCCAAAGGGCATTGTTAACATATGAAGAGTTAAGCACTGTTTTAGCTCAAATAGAATCAATTTTAAATAGTAGACCTTTAACCCCTTTGTCTACCGATATTAATGATTATACTTACTTAACGCCAGGTCATTTTTTAATTGGAACAGCATTGAATAGCTATCCACAACAAGATTTAACTGAAATACCTTTAAATAGATTAAGTTTTTGGAATATTTGTTGTAATATGTATCAACAATACTGGAAAATATGGAGTAAGCATTATCTTAATGTGTTACAATGTCGGCCTAAATGGCAAGATAATGTACCTAATATAAAAGTAGGTTCACTAGTTATATTGAAGGAGAATGATTCTCAACTTTCTCAACCTTTATATTGGCCTATGGCACGAATTGTAAATGTTTTCCCAGGACCTGATGACAAGGTCAGAGCTGTAGAGGTCAAAACTCAAAATGGAAAAATTCATAGAAGATCTGTAACAAAAATCTGTTTACTTCCAATTGATTGTACTTAGTAATTAATTATAACACTAGATACATAGTTTTACACATTTAGTTTATTGATATGTAATACTTAAATACCTACGTCTTGTTAAATGCTTTGTTTGTTACTAAAGTTGAGTAAATAAGTAGAACATATTAGATTATATTATATATAAAGTAAATATTTTACTTGAGGCTGGAGCATGTAGGAAACCCTACAATAATATATTATAATTAAACTGGCAACTCTGCCTATTTGTAAAGAACTATTGTTCGTTTCCGGTTCCTCGGGCTCTTGGCTCGCTAACGTTGCCCCTAAGCGGTGCTTGTGCGTGAATTATCTTGTAAATTACTGTGAAAGTTATTAAACCGTGGTTTCCGTGCTCACAAGACTTTTAATGAAAACTCCACTCCAACTCCAACACGAATTACACGGCACACTGTACGGTGGATCATCAATTCAGCCTAGCTCAGTCCACTGCTGGAAATAGGCCTCTCTCAAATTACGCCACAACATTCGGTCCTCTGTATTCTGCATCTAGTTCTCCCAACTACCTTCTTCAAGTCTTCGCGTCAGTCCACCTGGCTGGAGGCGCTCTATGCTGCGTTTGCCGATTCACGGTCTTCACTCAAGGACTCGTCTGCTCCAACGGCCATCGGTGCTTCGACAGACATGGTACGGTGGTTGCACCTGTCTAAAAACACATCTTGTAGACTCTTTCCGTAACAATTTAATCCTGACTAGACATTAAGGGATCTATTAAACACCGAATTTATTATAACCTTTATCTGTTAGTTACTGGAATCATCATCCTCCTAACCTTTTCCCAATTATATTGGGGTCGGCTTCCAGTCCAACCAGATGCGGCTGAACATCAGCATTTTACTTGGAGTGACAGCCATCAGTACCCCACAACCTATTTACTGGTTAATAATACTGACATTACACTCGAAGTTGTTGACGATTATGTATACCTAGGACAAACTGTCCAGCTAGGTAAGTCCAACTTCGAGAAAGAGGTCAATCGTCGAATCCGACTCGGTTGGGCAGCGTTCGGGAAGCTACGCAATATCTTCTCATCCAAAATACCGCAGTGTCAGTGTGTGTTGCCAGTAATTACTTACGGTACTGAAACGTGGTCGCTCACAATGGGCCTGATAAGAAGGCTCAAAGTCACTCAAAGGGCAATGGAGAGGGCTATGCTCGGAGTGTCCCTGCGTGATCGAATCAGAAATGAGGAGATTCGCAGGAGAACGAAAGTAACCGACATAGCCCGAAGAATTGCCAAACTTAAGTGGCAGTGGGCGGGGCACATTGCTCGCAGAACGGATGGCCGATGGGGCAGTAAAGTTCTGGAGTGGCGACCGCGTACTGGAAGGCGCAGCGTGGGTAGGCTACCCACAAGCTGGACCGACGACCTGGTGAAGGTCGCGGGAATCCGCTAGATGCGGAAGGCACAGGACCGGTCGTTGTGGCGATGCTTGGGGGAGGCCTATGTCCAGCAGTGGACGTCTTTCAGCTGAAATGATGATGATGATGATGAATACTGACATTCGGAAGTTAGACCAGTTGTTTTACGAGCAGTACGTCTAAGTAGCAAAACGTCAGAGTACTTTTCAGACATTCAGGCTTCTGACTACCCGTAACGACAGCTATAGATATTCGTATAGCAACTGGCTCGATGTGTAACGAAACGGTCACCCATTCACGGACTGACCATGGTAAGTGTAGCTTAACCTCGGAGGTCGTACAATCGGTGTGGTTGTTACATTGCCACGAGCTCCTCTGTTGATTACTGAAATACCAGAAATAATTAAAAATCCATTATGTCTCGCCACACTGCCATTGGTACCAGCCACACCGGAGTGGTGCACCTATGTTCAATGTTTATTACCTCTAGTTTTTCTAAACCTGATTAATTTACTTATCAGCTGTCAAATTACATGTCGATTATAATTATTGTGATTGGTTGTTCGTATTTTTGCCAATCAACTACAGGAGTTGACATTAGATTTGACAGCAAATGGACAAAGTGAAACGTCTTACATCAAGTGGACTTTTAGCTCCTTACGCCATTCAATAATATATGTTTAAAAAACAAATTGATCATCCTTCCAAAAACCAGGGGCCTTCCACATTACTAAACCAAATCGATCTCAATTCCTTACGAGGTTTTACTGTCAGTTCCTTTTGGAATTGACATGAGCTCGATTTGGTTCAAATCTCGGACCAGTTGGGAGTTAGGCCCCTGGGCTAACTTTCAATTGGAAACAAACGAAACTGCTCACAAACCAAAACAACAAGTAAACGTCACGCAAGATAAAGCCCAATATCAAAGCCAGTTACAAAGCAGATCAAAAGCTAGAAAAAGTGAACCAAACGTCATGTCGCACGGCAATTAACGGGTCGATGCGGTGTGAGTGATGTTCACTTGAAAAAAGTAAGTATCGATATCTTATCCGATATGATATATCTAAATGTTGAACCACTTTTTAATTTGTAGTAATTTTTCTTAAGTGTCCCTGCCAGCCAGGCAACCGTTGATTAAAAAAAAAAAATGACCTAAGACTGATTCTCCAGGTAATGAAGTTGTTAAATTAAAATATTATAACCGTCACACCCAAAATAACAATGAATGATTATGAAACTATTTTTTTCGGTGAATCAACGATAAATGTGCGTATCGTTTCTGCCGACTAACAGTGGTAGGACTTGAATTAGAAAACTGCCCTTACTTCTTACGAAATAAAGACGCTGTCATTGTCAAATTGTTACCATTGTCGCGGTCGACCGTACAACTTGGAATGATATAGTAGTAGTAGAACTCCTTTGTGAAAGAGCTCGTCCGGGGAAGTACTACCACCGTATCTACTTCTCCGCCAAATAGTGATGCTTGCATTGCTGTGTTTCGGTCTGAATGGTACGGGTGCCGGTGAAATTACAATCACATGAGACTTTCCATCTTCATGTCTCAGTTTGGCGAACCGACTTGCGGTACTATTTAGGTAACAGTCTAGGTGGTATTAAAGTTGTTATGGGTAAAGGTAATCGCTTAACATCAGGTGGGCCTTTAGCTCGTTTCGCCATGCTATACTAAAAAAAAAAAAAAAAAAATATACTTGCACGATTTTCTTTGTATGGAATAGAATATATCTATTCTATATCGATATACCAGGCCCCTCAGAAAGTATTGCGAAAAAAAGTTTTTATATATGGGAGACTGGCCAGTTATAATGTTTTTCGAAAATATGATTATTTATAAGTAAAAATAAGTAAGTTCCAATTTCAAAATTTCCCTCCACATTTTTTGCGAGTTAATTCAAAGTATTGTGTCTCACTGAAATATGGATCTGCGCCGGGAACATTTTAGAGCTATGATTTTATACGATTTCAAGTGTCGCCTGAAACCGGATGAATCGTACGATAGACTTCAAATGGCATTCATGGATGAAGGCCCTTCCAAGGCAACCGTGTATCGTTGGTATAACGAATTCAAGCGCGGTCGACCAACTTTGGGGGATGACGAAAGAAGCGGTCGCCCTTTGACGGCTGTTACCGAAGAAAACGTGCTAGCAGTGAAAAATTTAATCCAAGACAATAGGCGAATTACATATCAGAAGATTCAACACATATTGAAGATTGGATCGGGAAGCGTTCACGAGATTCTACACAGCCATCTTCGCGTGAGGAGGATAGTATCACGCTGGGTGCCGCACAACCTCACCGATGCTCAGAAGCAGGCCCGGGTGGAATGGTGCCGTGATATGCTTAACAAATTTGAAGCAGGCTCGTCTCGGCGTGTTTACGACATCGTTACAGGTGATGAGTCCTGGATTTATCAATACGACCCAGAAACCAAGCGCCAGTCGACTGTTTGGGTGTTTCAAAATGAGCCAACGCCTACCAAAGTGAAGCGATCTAGAAGCGGGGGTAAGATTTTGATCGCTAGCTTTTTTAATTTGACTGGCCACTTGGTATCAATTCCCTTACGGGATCAAAGAAACATTAATGCCGAATGGTATACTACCAAATATTTGCCAGAAGTTTTCTCTGTTATAAGCAACAAGCGACCAAACACAGGGCTCCGCGGGCTACTGCTCCACCACGACAATGCACCTGCGCACACCGCACTCAAAACGAGGGACTTCCTGGACAGCACGCCAGTCAAACTCCTGGGTCACCCTCCTTACAGCCCTGATCTAGCACCGTGTGACTTCTTTTTATTCCCAAAAATAAAAAATCAGCTCAAAGGGATACAATTTTCGTCGCCGGAAGATGCGCTGGCTGCGTTCGAGCAGGCTGTAAACGAGGTGTCTGCGGCGGACTGGAAAAAGTGTTTTGAAAACTGGTTTAGGCGCATGAATCTTTGTATAGAGGCTGGTGGAAAGTACTTTGAAATGATTTGATAAAAATATATGTACGTATAGAACAATTTTTTTTAGTTTCGCAAAACTTTCTGAGTGTCCCACGTATATGATGATTCGATTAAATCGAATTGATTCAACACATCGACGGTAAATTAAAGAATATTTATATAAAATATCGATGTATATATCGAGCACCTCTAGACGTGTGTGTTTTCAATCCGATTCAATTTGCGACGACATAAAGTCCATCTGAAAACGTCATGTGTAAAGCTAAGCGGGCTTTTAATCGTCGTTCGAGCGTTGTGTTCAAACGTCACATTCAGAGCGGTTCTGTAGCGAGCTGCATTCGGAAAGAGTTAGAAACGGGAATGTTCCGGCGTTGTAGGGTTACCTAGATGTGGAACTAATAGATGGGAATGTTTGAGGAAATGTGAAGAGATAGATAGATAGATACACTTTATTGTACACCATGAAAATAGTAGTAAACAGGAACAACGTATAAATTATGGGTACATGGGCGGTCTTATCGCTAAAAGCGATATCTTCCAGATAACCTGAGAAATTCTGTTTGTAAGTTGTTTTTATACTAATAGTTTCTATTGAAACGGAGTTTCTTTGTAGGAATACTGGAATTGTAAGTAAAAGCTCATACTTTTAGCAATGGGGTAGGTGGAATAAATTTCTTAGACGAGACATTTTTATTACAACGTGTTATTGAAATTACTGAAAACCTCTTAAGGGGTCATTGTACTCATCATTATGAACAACTTTTACAATGCGAATAACCTTGAAATCGCGAAAAAGAACAACAATTCCGTACATTTTGTCGATTCATTTGAACACATATGTTGTCGCCAAATACCTCAATCTGTGGTACACGACGAATATCTAACTCTAAGATACCTACGTCTCAGAAATAAGCCTAGGTACAATATGATTGTTTCTTTTAATGAATGCTGTATTTACGTAAAACTGATTTCCACTGAATAACTGTTACTGAATAATTATCGCATGATATGGGGGGGGTTCCCCCCAGTGGCCTCCAACCTCCCCTACAGCCACCCCGAACCTCGCATCTGAATACTGATCTGATTTGGTTGCACTTCCGAATCTGTTCACTGTTAGAACAATACATCTACCCTGAACCTTGTATCTGAATACTGCAGGTCTAATTTGGTAGCATATCTGAATCTGGTCACTGTCTCAACACTACAGTGACCCTGAACCTCGTATCTGAATACTGGTCTGACTTGGAAACATTTCTGAATCTGGTCTGGTCACTGTCACAACAGTACAGCGACCCTGAACCTCATATCTGAATACTGGTCTGACTTGGAAACATTTCTGAATCTGGTCTGGTCACTGTCTCAACAGTACAGCGACCCTGAACCTCTTATCTGAATACTGGTCTGACTTGGTAGCATTTCTGAATCTGATCGCTGTTAAAACAATGTACACACACACATCGATAATATTGGTAAACATTATAGTGTCTAGTAAATCTGAGTACCTACACATGCACTGAGAAATAACAAGTTCGCTTACCACGGTACTGCCAGCTCCGACCGTCAGGCCCAAGTGAGTCTGCGCGCGCGCCGCTGTCGGCACCGCGCGCTATCCCCACCGTTTTTACCTTACTTCACTTTGTAGCTACATTAATTCGCATTCGCGACATATGTAGGGAACAGCAGATTTTTTTCGCGATTTCAGCGTTTGACCCATAGTAAAATTTGTTCATACCGTTTGTTTGTTTGTTTGTTTGTACAATGACTCCTTAAGAGGTTTTCAGTTAATTCAATAACATGTTGTATATTCATAAAACTAAATTATCGACGAAGCTAGGGAAGCTCGCCGACTCACTATTTTTTGTGTTTTTTACATTGTTTGTTGTATTTATACAAGTTCTGAATACTAAATTGAAAACTTTTTAATAGAACATGTAACTTGGTACCGTCGGTGACCCATATTGTATGCTGGGTCAATGCAATTACATTGTTAATTATATAATAATTTGACGCTGTTCGACCGTCTCGAAACGCAACTTGTATATTTCAGTTTTTATATGTTCAAAATTTATTATTATTCTTAATCATGACGATAATTTTGGCTACCACACAAAGTCAGTCATTTTTTTTTTCGAATAAGCATTTACATGTACTTTCAAAACGTTAATTATGAATCTAGTTGCACGGTTCCATAAAGTTAGTTCTATGGAGAAGAGCCGGCAAGAAACTCTATGGATATACTCTTTTTAAATAATAAATGGCACAATGACTTGTTACATGATTCGGAAAGAATTGTGTGAGAACAATGTAGGTTAATGACTGAGAAAAAAATGACTGAAGTGAACTAATTAATGATTAATAATGATTTTAAGTTTAGGCTCGACCACAATATAATGGAACCCAACGATCCGATACTCTATGCCATTAATGGCTACATTATGTTCACATTTACAGCGATCGATGACAAAATATAAAAAAAAAATATAATAAAAAATATGTAAATAAAAGTTGGCTGGATGCGGAAGGCAGAGGACCGTGTTGTGGCGCAACTTGGGAGAGGCCTATGTCCAGCAGTGGACTGCGATAGGCTGAGTTGAAAATAAAAATTAAATCACAATGTGAAAAAAAAAAAAAAAACAGATTGTAGCAAATGAAAAAAAGGTATATCAAGACACACACACACATTCTAAAAGCATGCAGTCATTTTATAGATAGAGGCGGATTAGTCTTCATGTCCCATGGCCCTTTTCCCTATCCAATTTCACCTCATACGTGGGACACTCAGAAAGTTTTGCGAAACTAAAAAAAAATGTTCTATACGTACATATATTTTTATCAAATCTTTTCAAAGTACTTTCCACCAGCCTCTATACAAAGATTCATGCGCCTAAACCAGTTTTCAAAACACTTTTTCCAGTCCGCCGCAGACACCTCGTTTACAGCCTGCTCGAACGCAGCCAGCGCATCTTCCGGCGACGAAAATTGTATCCCTTTGGGCTGATTTTTTATTTTTGGGAATAAAAAGAAGTCACACGGTGCTAGATCAGGGCTGTAAGGAGGGTGACCCAGGAGTTTGACTGGCGTGCTGTCCAGGAAGTCCCTCGTTTTGAGTGCGGTGTGCGCAGGTGCATTGTCGTGGTGGAGCAGTAGCCCGCGGAGCCCTGTGTTTGGTCGCTTGTTGCTTATAACAGAGAAAACTTCTGGCAAACATTTGGTAGTATACCATTCGGCATTAATGCTTCTTTGATCCCGTAAGGGAATTGATACCAAGTGGCCAGTCAAATTAAAAAAGCTAGCGATCAAAATCTTACCCCCGCTTCTAGATCGCTTCACTTTGGTAGGCGTTGGCTCATTTTGAAACACCCAAACAGTCGACTGGCGCTTGGTTTCTGGGTCGTATTGATAAATCCAGGACTCATCACCTGTAACGATGTCGTAAACACGCCGAGACGAGCCTGCTTCAAATTTGTTAAGCATATCACGGCACCATTCCACCCGGGCCTGCTTCTGAGCATCGGTGAGGTTGTGCGGCACCCAGCGTGATACTATCCTCCTCACGCGAAGATGGCTGTGTAGAATCTCGTGAACGCTTCCCGATCCAATCTTCAATATGTGTTGAATCTCCTGATATGTAATTCGCCTATTGTCTTGGATTAAATTTTTCACTGCTAGCACGTTTTCTTCGGTAACAGCCGTCAAAGGGCGACCGCTTCTTTCGTCATCCCCCAAAGTTGGTCGACCGCGCTTGAATTCGTTATACCAACGATACACGGTTGCCTTGGAAGGGCCTTCATCCATGAATGCCATTTGAAGTCTATCGTACGATTCATCCGGTTTCAGGCGACACTTGAAATCGTATAAAATCATAGCTCTAAAATGTTCCCGGCGCAGATCCATATTTCAGTGAGACACAATACTTTGAATTAACTCGCAAAAAATGTGGAGGGAAATTTTGAAATTGGAACTTACTTATTTTTACTTATAAATAATCATATTTTCGAAAAACTTTATAACTGGCCAGTCTCCCATATATAAAAACTTTTTTTCGCAATACTTTCTGAGGGGCCTGGTATATCTTATCGTACTTACTTCCGACATTGTTTTGACAAATCGAACCTGTATAAAGTACGTACAAGGAAAATTCGAGAATTCGGTTTTCTTTCAATAACGAATAACATTGCAGGAAGTTTTTTTCTATATATAGATGTTGTCAGTGATCGATTATATTGAGAGCTCAGTGTCAGTACGATAGATCATCTAGCCAAATAGTGGATGAGATAGTGAGAGGATTAATATTGTCTCTATATACACTTCGTTTTCAGGCTTTAGTAGATTAGATAATGTAGCTTGGTACATTGTAGCTACAAAATAATCATAGAAGAGGTCCCTCACCGGGCGCATTCGCCTGTAATGAACAGTTCAGATTTGATTTTAGTGTCGTAGTAGTGTCGCGTCGTGTAGGTCTTCAGGGTGAAGGTAGCTCAGCTAGGAGTAGGTGTAGTAGAGTAGTATAACCCGGAGTCAACGGAGGCACGGAGACACGTAGACACGGAGGTACAGAGGGTCAGAGGAGCGGTAGGTAAGAGGAGGGTGCGGCCGATGTGGGTGCCGCACGGGGTGAAGGGGCTCGCCTGTTAGCGGCGAGCCGGGACCTGCCGGGGATGTTTGGGAAAATACGGGAGTATTTTTCACGCCCCGGCCAAGGGTTGGTAGAGGAATACCGTGGTGGTTTTTAGTCGTTAAGAGTCCGACACTGGCTCCGCCTTCCCCGGGCAGAGTGCGTCCATGAGGATTTTCCCCACGAAAAAAAAAAAGGTACAGAGGGTCAGAGGAGCGGTAGGTAAAGCTGTGACGATAGGAAGATGAGCTGCTGCTAAGACAATGCAGCAAGCTCATGCAGAAGGCAGGTAAGTAGGTAGATTTGCACAAATAAAACTCAACAGGAACTGTTTGATAACTGTATCTCACACATTTGGTAAAACCGATTTAAATATAGGCACTGCACAGGATAGATAAAATTATACATGCTGTAATTTGAGTCGCTTAAATCTCGAAAAGGGGTCATTGTACTCATCATTATCAACAACTTTTACTATGGGACCAAACCTGAAATCGCGAAAAAAAAATCATTGGTCCCTACATTTGTGTTCACTTAAATCAATAAAGTGTAGGGACTACCTGATTTTTTTTTCGCGATTTCAGGGTTGGTCCCATAGTAAAAGTTATTCATAATGATGAGTACAATGACCCCTTTTCGGGATTTAAGCGACTCAAATTTCAGCGTGTATAAAAACTGGATGGGCATGTGCGTGCCCGACCGAGTCTGCGATTTAAGTCGTTTGACGTTTGACGACGTCTGTGGTCTAGTGGTTCGAGTGTCAGACTGCTGATCACGAGGTCGTGGGTTCGATTCCTACGGGACTTAATACGAGGTCGTGGGTTCGATTCCTACGGGACTTAAATATTTGTGTGATGAACACAAGTGTTTGTGTTGGTCTGGGTGTTCCTAATGTATTATAAGTATGTATTTACAACAAAAAAAAAGCATGTGAGTATTAAATCCATTGTCTAGTACCCATAGCACAAGCTCTGCTTAGTTTGGGACTAGATGGTGTTGTGTAAAATGTCCCAATTTTTTTTTTATTGATTTATTTAATCTCTTCTAGCACTTTCTATACCACTGTCTGTACGTATTGCAACTGTGGCAGGGAAATGCAAAATGAGTTGCAAGTGACATGCCCGTTGGTTAAGCGACATGAGTGCTTCTAAAGAGAATTTTTAGAATAGTGTGATGGTGGAAAGCAAAGTATGTATGTGACAGTGACCACAAAGTATTAGAGTAATAGAACTATAAATAAATTATGAAGGGGAAAAGAGGGTTTTGAAGGTATTTGATTATCTAATATGCGTAAAACTGATTTAAACGCGGATATAGATTGATCCAGTACCTGGAATCAGCCTTGCTGGATTAGCATTGTATGTATGTAAGCACGTTTAAAACTATATCAATATCTGTAATATACTTATATGCTACTACATACAGTAAAATCTAGCCCTGAAAATAATAGTTGAAGCCTTTAAATAATCCCAGCAACTACGCCCGACTGAGCAAAATCAGCCAATAGAACTGTATAATGATAATTGCTCATGCCGTGGGATAAAGCTTAGCCAGTCAGCAGGTTGGTAACGAGGCTGACTGCTCAGGGTGCACCAAACAATCAATTAAATATCAATTCAATTCAATTCAATTCATTTATTAATTTGCACCAAATATGGTACATAAGTTGTTACAATGCAATAGTTTGTCCACGATATATTCCACCTATTCTACAGGCATACAAATTTATACACATAGCATTAAGTAAATTCTAACAAATAAAAATGTCAAAAAATAATAAAATAATCAATTTTTGCAACATTTCAAAGTCTGTGTCACAATGCACCTCTATATTTGCAATAGAGACAAGAGCTCTTTTTGAAAAAATCTTCTATGGAGTAAAAGCTTTCCTCTATCAACCAATCCCGCAAAATCGTACCAATAAAAAATAAAAAATAAATCGTATCGTACTAATACGTAATATATTACTCGTGGATGTTCTTTTAATGCACCCCAATGTCAAAGAACTGAATCGGGAGGCTTCAAAGCCGTTATCTATAGATGCACTGAGGAGAATATAGTGCAATTTATCAAATGGAACCAAATGAACTGAATTTGATCAAATTAATTTTAGGCCTTTATTAATTTTTGCCTTTATAGTTGCAATGGTAGTCTAGTGGTTTAATGCCTGTCTACCATGCAAGAAGGTCTAAGTTCTTACCCAGCCTACACCTCTGAATTTTCGAAAAAACTAGCTTATAAATACATACATTTCATGTTATCCGCATTGCTATTCGTCTTACAATTGAAGTTGTTAACAAAACATGTTCCTTCAATGAGTATTACGGCCACCAACCTTTGCCAATACATCATCATTAGCCTATATTAGTCCACTGCTGGACATAGCCCCCTCAAATGGCATGCCACTGACATCGATCTTCGTCCACTCGCATCCATCCACCTTGCCAATGTTATCGCTCCACCGAGCCTGAGAGCGTCCTACCCTACGTTTGCCAATTTGCGGTCTCGACTCAAGAACACGTCACTAATATATACTCACATTATACCTACACTTTAGATTTCTAGATAGAGTCACGAGTGTCACGACACATTGATCGATGGCGATCGACGGTTTGTCCAAACAAAAAGCACAATTAGTGTGGGAAGCAGTACGCATCCTTTCGCATCGTCGGCCACTAACGGCACTTACTAATCGTGCTTTTTGTATGGAAAAACCGTCGACCGCCGTCGATCAATGTGTCGTGACTCTGTCTAGAAATCTGAGTGTAGGTTTAATGTGAGTATGTATTAGCGACGTGTTCTTGAGTTGAGACCGTGAATCGGCATTCTTGGCTGCTTATGGCGTCCAATACTGATTGAACTTTTTTGTATGGACAAATCGTCGATCGCCATCAATCAATGTGTCGTGGCCCTAAGAAATGCCCGACATTTTTGGCACAAGCACTTTTCAACTAGAAAGAACAGCGTGAAACAAATTGCAATACAAGTGTCTCCTTGTCGCAATTTCCGTCACACCCTAAATAAAGCTTCACAGTTCAACAAAGAAAAAAACAAAATAATTAATAGAAACAACATTTACTTCAGTTAAAAGGAGCAAAACCAGAAGTAAACAGTTAATTAGGGCAAACCGAAAAAACGCCAGATTCGCTTCAAAGAGGGATCCCTTTTCAAACATTATTAGAAATGTCTTCATATGCAGGCAATACGAGATTTTTCCGTCGAAAAAAAAGGGGTTTTATTCCAGACAGCTATCCGCTTGGGAGCTCTTCGTCACGTAAGGGTGTCGTGCGATGCGAGTACGTGCCGAGGACGCGACCACCGCTAATGCGTCTACTCGGCCGAACATCCTAGTTAGGGAATTTGACTGATAACGCATCACGTCAGGGGGAATAAGAGAATGATATATTGTGTGGCATTGGCTTTTGTTTTCAAATAGGAAGTAAAGTACTTCAGTTTAAGAGCTTGTAAGTTTTGAGGCGGTTTTGTGACTGTGAGTTTTATTGTGTAGTGTTTGATGACTGTCGCAAAAATATATAGAAACGGAGATTTTTTTATTATTATTTTCACAAATCTTCTTGCAAATTAGTTTCTGATATTCAAAGTCATCCTCCTCATCCTCATAGCTTTTTTCCCAATTATATTGGGGTCGACTTCCAGTCTAACCAGATGCGGTTGAACATCAGTATTTTACACGGAACGACTACCATCAGACCCAGTTACTAGGTAATGCTAGCTGACTTTCAGGATTCTCACTACCCGTATATAACGACTGCCATAGAAATCGTATGACGATTGGGACTGACAGCTTAACGTGCTCTTCGAGGCCCGGAGGGGTCTCGATGTGTATCACCACGGTCACCTATCGACGGACTGACTGCGGCGGATTGTACATTCCGGGCGGTTGTTACTTCGTCACAAACCTTTATTTGTCAACACACTTGCTCGTAAAGTGGCTCTTATTGCACCGCTTTTAGGTTCATAACGCACACGTGCTTTTTACTTTACATTATCGCATTAGTGCTTTATACTTTACAGTATATTTTTAAATCTCAGCAAATAGTTGTTATGTCTAAACAATGTTAAACATTTTTGTTAGTAAATCAACTGTGTCAAAATTAATATTTAATATCAACAAATTAACATCATGAAGTCACAAACAGCACGCAACACTGTAAAAGATAATGATATTGTGAGTGATTACTATGTGTGCATCGAAACGATTTTAATTAATATTATTGTACAGTAGATTAAAATATTTTGTTAGAAATATCTGTAAAGACGCTTGTCATCTTAGTCTAACTGCGACCACAAAATGCTGCAAAGCTTTCGAAACGTCAGGAAAACCAATTTAAATAATATACGCGATTTAATCCGGTTAAACATAGTTTTATTATAAATTAACATCAATTTGTGTTATAAATATTATTATTTTTATATTAGGATGTTTGGCAGCTTCCTTCCACCACCTGCGCGCGCATTGTTATACGTCACTCAACCACGGGCACGGCGTGCGATTACAGAAATCCACGCGCCATTTTTCACAAGTGTGTTTAAAAACGTTTTATGACTTATTACGCCCTCGCCTTGGGCTTGGGCTGCAATTCAGCCTCAAGTATAATGAACATCTTAGCTTACTTGTATCATAATGTACTATTGTGCCCCAGGTAACAGAAATCCTTATTGGAACTTTTCGTATCACACTTTTTTAGTTTTTAGGCTGATGGAAAAAATCTATCCGTATCGTGAAATTCAAAGTACGAACATAAACTGAGACTCGTATGTGGTATTCGTTTGCAATGGCATGCTACAACTCACGTGGTGCCATTAAACCCGATATCTTATTGCAATAGGTGGATTCAAGCGATACCGAAACAGCTTTGGTGGTGTTTTAAATTATGTTCCTCGAAAATGTTGTGAAATACTGAATGTCAGTTATTTACTGCAGCATTGCTGTATTTGCAAAAATGGGACAACTTTACGCGCAATATTGGTTTTTGGTCGAAATGGCAGTTTGCAAAAGTATTGTGTAAGATAGCAACATCATCATCAACTCAGCCTATCGCAGTCCACTGCTGGACATAGGCCTCTCCCAAGTTGCGCCACAACACTCGGTCCTCTGCCTTCCGCATCCAGTCCCCCCCAGCCACGTTTATCAAGTCGTCGGTCCACCTGGCAGGGGGCGCCCTACGCTGCGTTTGCTGATTCGCGGTCTCCACTCAAGGACTCGTCTGCTCCAGCGGCCATCGGTCCTTCGACAGACATGGCCAGCCCACTATCACTTCAGCCTACTGATCCTACAAGCTATGTCGGTCACTCCGGTTCTTCTCCAAATAATCTCGTTACGGATTTTATCCTTCAAAAAAACTTCAAGCATAGCTCGCTCCATAGCTCGCAACAACGTTAGATAGCAACAACTTTTTTAATTTATTTTATTTTATGCTTGACTCCTCGAGTACCTACTAACAAGTAAAAAAAAACGAAAATGTATCAGACTCATACTAATCACCTAAAAAAACATAACTGTGGGACTAACTTAATTTCGAGATTTATGAAAAAAAAATGTAACTGGGCAACAAACCAGCAAGCGATTCACCTGATGCTAAGCAATCTCCGCTGTTCATGGACAACTGCAACACCAGGGAGTTGCCAATGCGTTGCAGACCTTGATTGATAAACATGAAAATCTTATAACATCAAGTGGGCCTTTATTTCGTCCTACACATAAAAGAACGGGTGTCGTCAGAGACACCCATCTGAAGTGAAGCTTCATAGCAAGCGCGCATAGAACGTACAGTCAACTGCACGTCAGTGGTAACACTTAAATTACGAAAACCGCTGTTACTACGAAATAAACACGATGCCAAGGTCAAACTGTTACCACTGACGTGCACTTGGCTGTACGCGTGCAGAGCTGTGTCAGTGTTTATATTTGAGACAGTAGTGTAGCCGCAGTCTAATTTAAAGGAAAGTTAACGATGACGTTTTTTTTTAGGTTCTTATCCCGGCGGCGCCGGCGGGGCTCGCAGCGACGCTATTGAAGCTTCACTTCAAAATCACTATTTAGAATAGGAAGTGCGGGTGGTATTTTCTCCATACACACGCTCTTAACTGTTTTCTTTCTTAACCCTAGAGCAATGTTTTTTTTAAACTAAAATAAATATCTTTTTCTATGTACGTATGTTTCGTTTTTGTTGATAAATTGTTTCTAGAAACCCTAAAAATATTCAAAAAGTCATATTTAGACAGCTGTCTACAGAGGCCTAGTATATAAATTTGACAACTATTAATGCAAAAAGAAAAACATAGCGACACAGCAAATATTCTTTTTATCCAGTTTATTAAATATCTTACAAATTGGTCCAGTTCGGAGGAGAAAACAGTCGAGAGCCAAACCTCGAGTAATGGCTTTATTACTAATGCTATTCAGTCAGAACTGCAGTTGTCCTTATTGCACTTATTTGAGGCTTGCAAAGTGACGGTGATAGTTTCCTCAAATACCTACCTAATTTTCAAAAGTTTGTCTGCCCGCATTTCGTCTTAAAACAAGAGAAATCTCAACAAAAAATACAACCTTACTTTCTACAAGTTGTTAGAAGCAACTAAAGTAAATGGGTTACTATTGTAAATTTCCATAAAGGTCCATTTCCTCCGTGCCTGCAGTGTTGCAATCTTTAAGCTTGAAATTTATGCTTTCTTTATGTCGCTTCGCCTTAAGCTGTGTTCGTGTGCATATTTGGCGAAGAGGCCACGACGGGAATGCACTCTCAGAGAATAATTTAACTGAGAGGTTATTTAGTACAATATTATGCTTTTGTTTACAGTACATTTTTTTACGCTTCTGTTTTTCGATGGGGTAAGCAGAAATGTCATGTTTTTGACGTATAGTGTGCAGATAACGTATTAGATCATGATTTACTAAAGTGGAGATAACTGTAAGTGGATCACCGTTTTACAAAATGTTTATTGCCAATTTGTGGGCTCAAATTAGAAATTTGTGCTGCTAGGAAAAAAAAACAGAAATATGGTATAACATTTTGCTAACTGTGGAGTCAAAAGTCGAATAGATGATGTCATGGTTTGCTTGATTCGGCATATTTTTCAAATTTATGGAGTAGTTAGACAGCGGTCTAAATAGGCAATTTTGAGAATTTTTGAGGGTTTCATTAGTTATTTATCAACTAAAACGGAAACACAGGGTCATTATTTTTATTTTATTGTAAAAAATCTTTGCTCTAGGGTTATAATCCAGAAAGAAAACAATTGAGAGCGTTTACATGGAGAGAAGACCACCCGTGTTTTTTATTAACATAAATATTATGAATAATAATCTAAGGAAGATCTTATTATAATAAAACAAAGTTTAACCGGATTAAATCGCGTATATTATTTAAATTGGTTTCCCTGACGTTTCGAAAGCTTTGCAGCATTTCGTGGTCGCAGGTAGACTAAGATGACAATCGTTTTTACAGATATTTCTAAAAAAATATTTAAATCTAACATACAATGTTTATTAATTAAAATCGTTTCGATGCACGCAGTAATCACTCACAATATCATTATCTTTTACAGTGTTGCATGCTGTTTGGGACTTGATTATTTTTAGGACTAGGTTCCAAACAGGTGGTAGCTGCCAACCATCTTCTCTATTAAAATTAGGATAAATAATATACGCGATTTAATCCGGTTAAACTTTGTTTTATTATAATGTGTAGTGATCGCGAAAACCTAAGAAGTTATTAAGATCTTATTAGTCAGCAGCAGCAAAGATAAATATTAAAAAGCTAAAAAAAAACTACATCACAGAAGAAATAAAGAAACCCACTTAACTCTGCCTCATGTGATTGGGCCGCATGATGCAGGAAGTTCATAATAGACAACCCCAAAAGTAAAATTACAACCCCAATAGAAAGAGAGTCATACGTTTTACAAAACATGTACATCAGGGGAAGAATGAAGTTAGTGCTTTATAACAATAATCACCCCCATCTAATTATAACTTAATATACAATTTTACGATAGGGCCTGACTAAGCTTTCCCAATTCTTTAAGTCTAATCTATTTAGCAGAATTTCAATTAAAATCCATTGTTTGGGTATTAAAATGATGAAGCCTGTAATAATATCAGCTGAAGTAGGTAGGTAATTTTAATAATTAGACTAATTATAACCCTATTATAAAGTGTCTAGAAATATTTTCAGTATTGTGAATACTAACCAAATTGTAAGCTCATGTTTTAAATACATATGTGATTAGATTCATACGAGTTACTATGTTTGTATTTATATATAAATTATTGTATTGTCCGCCAAATAGTGATGCTTTCATTGCTGTGTTTCGGTCTGAAGGGTACGGGTGCCGGTGAAATTACAATCACATGGGACTCTCCATCTTCATGTCTCAGTTTGGCGAACCGACTTGCGGTACCATTTAGGCAACAGCCTAGATGGTATTGCAGTTGTTATGGGCAAAGGTAACTGCTTAACATCAGGTGGGCTTTTAGCTCGTTATGCCATTCTATACTATTTCAGTATTGTGAATACTAACCAAATTGTAAGCTCATGTTAACCTTATGTTATTTAATTCACACGAGTTACTGTATGTATTTACATATAAATTATTGTGCATATTAACCAGATTGTTCTTCTTCTTCTTATCGTGTCAATGGTTCAAATATGATTGGAATAAAAAGTGGCCACTTCAATGGCGTTTTCAGTGGCGGCGAATAGATCATCTCTTGTGCAGGTGTTCGGGCACAAGGGACACGTTAGCAAGTGCGACATGGATTGCTTTGGGTCACCGCAGTCACAGTGTGCAAGGCTAGGGTCCCTAAACCCCCATTCACACATATTAAGTCTACAGCGACCAACCTGGGTGCGAAGGCGATTGAGTGACTTCCACACTGGCCACTGTATATCGTGTCCTGGTGGTAAATTCTCCTGTGGAGTAATAAAGCCAGGAGGTGGAGGGTGCTTTTCAGTCCACAATTTCTGGTTCTTCTTATTGACACGATAAGAAGAACCAGATTGTAAACTCTTGTTTTAAATTATTATGTGAATAGATTCCTACGAGTTACGTACCTAGTTACTATGTACGTATTTACGTGTAAATTATAGTGAATATTAACCAAATTGAAAGGTCATATTTTAAATTCTTATGTGATTTTTTTCGTACGAGTATACGGGTTACTAATGTATGTTGTATGTATGTATTTGCGTGTAAATTATAGCTAAGCTTACTGTTAGAGTTATACAATTACTGTAGGCAGTTGCTGTGATAAATATAATATATGTATAAATTAATAAATATCTTTGGGACATTTTTACACAGCACCATCTAGTCCCAAACTAAGCAGAGCTTGTGCTATGGGTACTAGACAATGGATATAATAATTATATACCTTTTTTTTTGTAAATACATACTTATAATACATAAGAAACACCCAGACCAACACAAACACTTATGTTCATCACACAAATATTGGTGTCCTGTGGGAATCGAACCCACGACCTCGTGATCAGCAGTCCGACCCTCGAACAGTGGTTCGACGTCTGTGGTCTAGTGAGACCACAGACGATCTTATAATATGGAGGCTTCCTCTTCCAAAGAACAAAAACCTCTCCCACAATTTCCAGACCTTTTGGGCCCTAATTCTCGCGTTATAGAGATAAATGTCTAATTCGAGATAATCTCTTATTTTAAATCTCTACGAAAAATGTCGCCGGTAATGGCAAGTGCTTGGAACCACTCCGTGTATTTAGAGCGCTAGGCGTAGACATAATATGTCTACGCCTAGCGCTATATTACATAGATATATAGATAGAGATATTATCTCTGACGTGACATTCTGAGTATATGAAAATTTATTTTCAATCGACATTCGCCATCTTGTTTCAACATTATGTCGAGTTCGAGATAATGTCTACGACGCGAGAATCATCCTGATAGTCTTCAGCTAATATAGACTATTTTTGTTGTGATAAAAGCTTGAAAATAATAAGTCTTACACTTCTAGAGAAACTGTACGGCTATCCATAATAAAAAGCACTGAATTTTACGGACACGTAATTTATTAACACAAATACACACAGGACCTTAGTCCTTTGTGTTACCGTCACCATCAAAATTATCTTTGGAATTACGTCACGTAATTGTTTTTACGCCATGAGTCCACCTGTGTTGGAAATGAGAAAGATAGTTCAGAAGTACCTAGTTTCCTTACAAAGCTGCCCTTATTTCTTAATCACTTAAAATAATCGCTACTGGTACCAATTATCTTATGCACTAACATTATTCGCGTTATATCTCTTTCTTATAGATGTATTTGAAAAAGGACAGAAAATGGCAATTTGCAAGTTGACTAATTTGATCGGTCTAAAATCTTCTATCCTTTTCTAATGTATCTATTTTGTTTGAAAGAAAATCAGTGAGACTAAATTAACTAAGTTTATAAACAACAGATTAAGCACCACCGTAATGATAAAATTGGACAACGCAGCATTGTTTGTACCTTTTAAGATAAATTTTCAAAGCAATTGTAGTAAAATTAATCAGAAACTTGGGTGTCGTAAGAAGAGACTAAGGGGTTCACCGCCGGATGGGCAGCAGCGTTCTCTTGTCTTGATTCAACCAACTGCGATAGAATAGAATAGAATAGAATCTTTATTGGTGTGATTTTGGTACAGAAGATCTTAATCGATCGATCGCCAACCCGTCTGCCAAGCGTGGCGATTATGTCATATCCCCCTTTTTGGGGGAGGCCTATGTCCAGCAGTGGACGTATTATGACTGAAATGAGGATGATGGATCAGAAACTAGCATGGTAAATTTTCAGCTTAATTTATTACGAAGATTTCATTCATCATCCAGCTATACTGCTACTACTTCTTACCACACTATACGTAAACTTTTCGTGCGGTAAATGGAATGGATTTTCTGTACTCATCTGTCTCATGGGGTAAGGTGACAAACTGGCAGTTCCAGTAACTTCCCTCGGGGGATTCAACTGGTCACGTGACGATTATATGACTGTCTACAAACCACGCATTCGGTTACCTTATTTTTTTTTTGTATTTTTGGTACTAAGGTGTGCCTTTGATAATTCTATTGATATTTTAAAACTCATAAACTGAAATGAAGGCAGATTTTTAAATTACCTAGTAATAGTATTATGTATGTCTGAAATCTCAGACTGTACCGCTTCTTCTTCTATCGTGCCAACATGAGCTACATAATGATAATAACTCATGCTGTGAGAAAAAGATTAGCCAGTCACCATGTAGGTATTGGGGCTGACTGCCTAAGGTGCGCCGGACGATCAATTAAATATCGTCACTCGTGGAGGCTCTTCAATGCACCCCCGCGTAGTACCGCTGCTGAAAAAAAGGTACTACAAAAGATATAAATGTCAAAAAAATTAGCTTACGAGCAGGATAGAACCTGCGACTCCTGGATCAGTCAGTGCTTTATCCGCTCAGCTACCGTGAACTCTGCTTATGGCGTCGAATAATTCCACTTTGTATCTGTGTTTGGGTGACGTCAGCTACATCTTTTTAAGAAACAGACTGAACAACCGTTCACTACTACTGCTGCAACACTCGCGATTGTAACAAGGATGTTGATACAGTAAAACTCCAATTACCGAGATAAGATAACAACATAATATCACGCCTCTGCCTTCCCCGCCAGTTATTTTATAGTCCCATGTAATAGGGGGCGAGCCTATTGCCATTGACCGGGTACAAATTCAGACTCCAGGCTGCTACTGAGAATTTCCTAATGAAAAAACTCGATAACACTTTGCCCGACCCAGAACGAGGCAGTCGATTAAATATATGGAACAGTTTAATGAAAACGTTTTTTTAAACCACGTTTTTAAAAAGAAAGCGAGTTAAAATTATATTGTTATCCAGTCCTGAGCTATGTTTAAAGTTTTAAGTCTCTATCTCATTGGGAAGTTAGTTTTTGTACCGAACAGACAGACGTGACTGAAAGGAAGTTAATAAAAACGTTATAGTAAAATACTCCGTACGAAAACCCCTATATTACTTGAGAAAAGGGAAAAGAAAATCGCAGTTACTTATCTCAAAGGATGCGCGCTTTCACGAAACTGTTCGGTGACAGTTTATGAGCCAAACGTTGCGTTCCAGCTACTCGTAGCCTTTTTTACCCAAAGGTAAAATGAACACTACCAAAACGTCCTGAAACCATTCCCGTTTTAATTTTAGTTCATTGTGTTTATATTTACTTTGACTTATCGTAACAAAACCGCAACAAAACAACCCCACCACATGCACACCACCATTGATCCATATAAAGAAACTAACAAGAATACTCATAAAATAAAACGCAATAAATGCCATATCGATACAAAAGGAACAGTTTGCGACCTTACGAGCGGTAACAGTTGCATTTTACAAGGAAAGTATTCCTTTGACCTCTTGAGCGGCGAAGGAAACTCGATTCAAACTTCACCTCGAGATATCTGATGAAGCAAAGCGCTGGATTTTCTTTCGTTTCTATTGCAATATTGTGGAGAGTGAATTTCGTGGCGCATCATTTTTATTTCTTGGTTTTCTCAAGGGTGTTAGAAGTTGAAAGGTATACCTATTTTCCGTCTTACTGGTTAAAAATAACTCGATGACTTATGGTTTCAGATATAAATAGTCTCCATTCAAAAAATCACTCACAAGTCATCGAAATATATGTACTACGTATATACTAGATGCGCTGTTTAGAAAAACAACATGGTTCCATGAGTTATGGTTCCGGAACCACACTGTCATCTGTCATTAGTTCACAAGTGACAGCTGTGTCGCGAACACACGTAAATTTTATCAACGGTTGCGTCAACTGAATTTGGACCATGCTGCTTATATGAGATCGCGTGTCTATTTAATTTTGACCAATGATTTTTGCCTTATATATCAGTTTTATTTATTTATTTCGTCCTTCAACCAACAACATAGCAACAAAACAATTAAGCACTTTAGAAACTTTAATAATTCTAAGGCACGTTCACATAATTCTGTAAGCAAACATTCGCTTTTACTAACATCCATGAGGTTGATGTAGCCGTCATGAGGGACTCTATAAATTATAATTTACGGTAATGGACGGGCAAGTGTATAAACTCTTTACTAGTATAAAACAAGATGGTGGGTTAGTGGAGTGCAGTGAGATTAGCTATATTTTTGTTCTGAGCTAAGTTTTAAGTAACTACTTATGTTCTAGGTGGGCTCGCGGGAGGTAACAACATAAATCAGCCGGCTACTTACAGAGGCGCAATGTTAAAAAGAATTTAGATTAGTGGGATGGGTGTGCTTTTACATAAAATGTAAGTACTTACACGGTGAAATATTAGTTGTTCTGGAAACGAAAAACACCAGCTTCATATATATCCTCTATACTGGCAAGGACACGTATTCCGGCTGCGATGACGTAGTACGAAAATGGCGGCTTCCGAGATCGGCCGAAATATGGCTGTTTTCAATTTAGTTGCCCATATGCTGTAATTCGCGCCATTTTAATTATTTAATAATATTTGATATACAAAATGATTCGTTATTTATTTTTGAATTTCGTTATTCCCGCCATTTTAAATGTTGCTAATGTTGCTAGGGTTGCAAACAATTTGTACGTGACCTTGAGTGACTGACCTTGACCGTGAACTTGGGGGCTTGCCAGTTATGACATATCCAATATAGAGGATATAAATAAATAAATATCTTTGGGACATTTTACACAGCACCATCTAGTCCCAAACTAAGTAGAGCTTGTGCTATGGGTACTAGACAATGGATATAAATATTTGTGTCCTCTGGGAATCGAACCCACGACCACGTGATCACCAGTCCGACACTCGAACCACTAGACCACAGAGGTCGACATAACAGTAGTGTCCTCGGACCACGGAATCATATTCTTTTCCTATATGCCTTGGACGAATAAAAACAGGCGGACGGAATCTCGCTAAGAAAAGATTGAAGCACTTCATTTTTTCCTTAACTCGCTATAATTTCTAGATTGCTTTGTCAAGATGTGATCGACAATAGAGCGAGCAAACCAATTAGGTGCTGATTTACTCCAGCTTTAAAGGCATTAGGGTTGTAAATGTTCGGATACCTAAGAAAGAAGAGATTGATTGATTGATTGATTGATTGATTTGTTAGCGAGTTTCATTTATAATATAGAAAACTGTTGAACTAATCAAAATGAAGTGTACATTTATGTATATACATTTATGTTTGACTTCAATTATACATTTATATTTACTTACAACAATGGTCGACTCATGCAAAAATAATAATTTTCGAAAAGAAATATCTATTATCGAGACCGAATTGAAATGAGATAAATATGTACTTAGATATTAAAGAGTTTAGTGAATTTGATTGACACCATAGAAAACTGAAAGTTAGAAAATTCACAATACAGAAGAAAGTGGTCATAATAATATTTAATATCTAGTTCGAAATATGTACGAAACACTTCAAAATATTAAACCATTTCAGCGTATTAAAGGCTAATACCAAACTATTTGAAATAATTCTCATACATTTGAACAATAAAGTCAAACAGGCACGCAGGTCATAACGATTCATTTTAGTCTGAAACTTTTAAGGCCTTCGCACACCACATCGACTCAACCCCACACCAACACCGTCTCAACTCCAATTTTCGGTTCAATCAACGAGCCATCGCGTCACCTCGGCGCCCACTAAGCGATCGCCCAGCGTCATTCAGTAGTCAGGTTCAGTGGTCAGTAGACCGCGCAGTGTCAAAGAGTTAACAATGCGTCGTGAACAAGGCTACAGCTCAGCCACATCTATTAGCTCTACCAAATCTTGGTTTTTTAAGACGTGCATGAGTAAACAAAAGAGGCGCAGCGGTGTGCAGGTGTAACGCGTTGCCCGTGAGTCGTAAGCGCGCAGTCAACGCAGACCCAATGAGTGGCATACGGGCCGTAGGTTGTCTGAAGTGTAAGGCCTACACCACTCTGTGATTTTTACTCGCGTGATTTTTTATCGCTTAATCTGTAACACACGGAATCATATGCAGGTGCCCGCACTGGCGATTGAAAATCGCGGCGGTAGGTGAGACTCAGTGTGGGAATAAAAACAACGCGAATGAAAATCGTTGTGCGGGCTTAGCCTAAGTACGACGAGTGGGATATGCAGTCCACGCGTCGGTCACTCCTTTCATGACACAATGCTTAATTTTGAGTCGATATGGTGTCGAGTATTAAGTTGTGCGATGGCCTTTAGCTTGAGTTGTAAGTTAAACCATTAAATGTATATTGCATAAATATGAAAGGCTCATCTAATGTTACAGACCGCAATTTCATGAACAACTTGGTATTAAATGAAATAAACTTGCGAGAATAATGTGGCAACTCCAGTCATTATAGCTATATGAAATTAATTTCAAGACTATTAGAGTAATGAACTGAATGACCATCAACTATATGTAGATGAACTAGTGGATACTCGCCTGCGAGGTACAGGGGAGTGACTTGAGGCATCGCGAGGTGGGGTGCTGGCCAGAAAACCTCCATGTGTGTCTGACGGCTGCTTGTCCCTCTGGACACGTCTGGAGGGAACGGCAGTTGTTAGGCCAGTGCATCCTGGGTACGGGCAATAGAATCCTTTCGAGGGATTAACCTTCGGAGGATCTTATTGCCTGTGGCGAATATTCTGATACAGGAGGGGCCCCATGTGGGCCAATGAGGAGTTGCTCCACGTATCCCTCTGATGTCAGCAGAGGGCACAGTGGAGAAGCAGGGGCGGGCCCGGTGTGCACTCACCCTTCTTCTGGGCAGGCAGCGGTGGGACTGTCCTTCCCTGCCCCCGTCGATCTCGTAACCCCAGTAGTGCCCGCTGAGTAGTGATCTTGCGCCTCTTGGGACCGAGGGTCTTGGCTTCACCGCCCGGACCACGAGGAAGAAAACCTCTATAAAACAGGCCTAGGCCGCATGGGGAGAGTGGGCTCGCCTGCTTGTGGCCGGCCAGGACCTGCCAGGGGTGGTTGTGTGAATAATCACGGGTTACCCACGCTCCCGGCTAAGGTAGTTGAAGGAACACCGTGGTGGTTTTAGTCAGTAAGAGTCCGACACTGACTTCGTCTACCCCGAGCGGAGTGCGTCCATGAGGATTTCCCCACGGCAAAAAAAAGCTGCTAGGTTTGGAAATCGAATGTATGGAGAATAAAAACGAGTAGAATGTAATGTAAGAGCGAAAACAAGCTACAGAACATGTTGCAATGCTGACCGATTGCTCTCCACACCTATCTAAATCAAATTAAATATCATTATTTGCGTTCAATGTAGGTAGATACATAAGTTGAAAACACATAATAAGTCCCAGTACATTCTACCTTACGGCATGCAAACTTTTCAACTATTTAACAAGCAATTTTTTACTAAATATAATTATACAAAGCAATCTGTGACAATATTGTGTCATATCGTGAATATTAAAATTATCATAATCCCGGACTTCAAATCAAATCATCTTTATTTTGTGTTCATGAATTTATAAGTGGAAAGAAACACAATAACAAGTCCTAGAAAATTCTATCTTACGGCATGCAAACTTTTCAATGATTTATTAGCAATTTTAATACTAAATTAAATTATATAAAGTAATATTGTTTCATGTCATATATAATGTTATGTTATGTATCAATCAACTCAGCCTATTGCAGTCCACTGCTGGACATAGGCCTCCCCCAAGTTGCGCCACAACGGCTGGTCTTCTGCCTTCCGCATCCAGTCCCCCAGCCACGTTCTTTAGGTCGTCGGTCCACCTGGCAGGGGGGCGCCCTACGCTGCGTTTGCCGATACGCGGTCTCCACTCAAGGACTCGTTTGCTCCAACGGCCATCGGTCCTTCGACAGACATGGCCAGCCCACTGCCACTTCAGCTCACTGATCCTACAAGCTATGTCGGTCACTCGGTTATGTTCTGTATATTTATATTGTCGCAATTTGCAATTATCGGTAATCCTCAAAGACAGATAGATTCATGTGGCATAACACGGCAATAGCGTACATTGATCCGACTCACTACTTGTGCTATTTGTCGATAATGTCATTCATCAATTCAAAGGGTTGCTACCAATGATATTACATAAGTACAGATGAGTGACTAGCGCGAATATCTGAAGACTCGAAAACAAGCTAATTGTGACATCTTGCTATTAGTCCGCGTCAAGGCAAGGCGCCGAGCGTAATCGGTGACAAAAAATTGCAAAAATGTCGTCGTGTATGTACAGAAAGTGTTCTAATTATTAACAAACAAAAAGGGATCACATACCACTTGTAAGTACAAAAAATCATTTGCATTATAGGCGTATTTCTATTAAAAACAATAAATATTTTTTGTTCCGAGAGCGATAAGACAAAACATAGATTATAAAGATGCAGATGCGACTCGTAGGCAGAAAAGTGGTACGTTCAGTATTATCGTCCGACGACGCACGGAGCGTACTTTGGTCGTTCAGTTACTCAGCTCAGGTCCGTATTACAGAACAATCCTCAAGTACAGTTTGATCTATCAACTGATCGTTAAATCGTTAGATTTTGCTTCGTATGCGTAAATGCGAAATAATACAATAAATTATCGATTATCGAGATTTAGAGTATTATTCAGTAGATATATTGTTATAATAAAACAAAGTTTAACCGGATTAAATCACTTATATTATTTAACTTGCCCTAGACAAACCCAACCATTTTCTTCGATTTGATAAACCACAAGTTCTGGCGAAGGAAAACCGATATGTACCTAGAATGCTCCGTGAGGCTATTGAAATTAAAAAAACATGCTAATTTTAATAGAGAAGATGGTTGGCAGCTACCACCTGTTTGGAACCCAGTCCTAAAAATAATCAAGTCCCAAACAGCATGTAAAAGATAATTACTGGTCTATAATCAGTTCCGAAAAGTAAATTCAACGTCTAATAGAGGCATCTCCTAACTCGATTTTCTTGACTATTTGTAGTTTGAATAACATATTGTTATTCAATATTCAGTAAAAAATAAAAAATTTATACATTTTAATATGAATTTTTCTTATCTAGTCCCATAACATTATGATTTAAATAAATCAATGAAATTTTATGGAAAAAAATATAGTTTGTCAAAAAAATCATTTTTATAAAAAATAAATACGATTAAAGTTGGGTATAATACTTGCCGCGTAAAATACTTGTACCTTCTGTCTGTCTACTAGTTTTCGTTAATCTATGCCAAAAGTGCTGTGATTAGCTACTCTGCATGCTGCTGCGTGCTGTGATTGGCTACCCTGCGTGCTGTTGTGAGCTGTGATTGGCTGGCCTAAATGGCCACATACACTACACGTAGCTGACAAACACTAGCTTTCTTTTTTGTTCATATTGGTTTACATACACCATCTCTTTCACACGACACGGCAATGTTGTGAAATGTAAGTGATGTAAAACATTGTGTATGTGTGCGACCGCTGCGCACGGAACATGTTTTTCGTTTGATTTGTTAGGGTATATCATATCTGTACTTATGTAAAATCATTGGTTGCTACACAACAAACGCGACCGTCCTGTCAACGTGACCGCATGGCTACTACCACGCCACGCCAGTGATAATAATTTAACACGTTTCCCAAAACAAATTGTAGGCGTGGTTAGGTTATCGTTGACATGACAGAATGCATTAGTTAAGTGGGTCAACATCCGCTATTGCCATGTCATTCTACACTAGCTATATTATAGTAACATTGTAAGTAGATTTTATAAGATGCAACTATGAAAGACATGTAATTGCGTTGCATTTTTGTTTCCTTGTCCTTACTATGCTTTTCTTTTACACGGTCAATATTTTTCCTTTGTTCTACTAGTAGTATATGATCGTTATCAAATATTGCTTTATAATTTCTGCGTTATAATTTTGTGTCAACCATTAAAGAACGTACCCACACTGCGTAACGCATTTTTTAAATTTTTACCCCCTTCCACCTCTCGGTGACCACCCGTAGTACACGCCACGACCCCTTTCCCCTCCAGTTTCTACCTAGAAATTCATAAATAAGTTTTAAACCATTATTTGCAAACAGAAAGAAAACACACACATAAAAAAAAATGCTCTTATTGTTTTTGGCATAATGTGTGAGTTTAAGTAATACGTCAATATTACAACACAAAAAATTAAATTAAATTAATACCTTGACCGACTTTGTTGCCGGTTAATGGCAATAGGCTCGCCCCCTATTACATCAGATTTATATCTCGTTAAATATGGGTGTACTTGCTATATACCTATAGAAACCTCTAGAAGAAGATTAACAATAACAATGTATATACCTACACGGCTACACAAACAGACAGATAGATATACTATTGATAGTAGTAACCCCATCGTTTGGCGCGCCCTGCTAGGGAGGGGGCACCTCTGCTTATCTCTCAGGGAAATACAGGCTTGATGTTATGTTACGTTACTTTGACTGAACAGTTGAACACGAAAACTCACATTTCAGTACAAATTTAATAATTCCAAGCTCCAAATACGCACTTGTAAACTATACATACTGCCAAACTTTTAGAACGTATGTGACCAAGCTTAACCCTAATACACACAAAAGTTGTAGCTCCAAAATATTTTTAATTACAGTCTAGCCGTATTGTTCCAGAATCCTCGTAAAGGGTACTATCAAGTTGAGTGGTTTCATTCGGTTCGAACATTAAAATGATGTTCCAGTATTCCAGTTCATTAGTACAAACTGTAATACTTAAGCCTTAATTCCAACGCAGTACCTAATACTGCGGTAATGGTGTTGAACTTGAAATGTAGCGAAATAAAAGGCAGGGTAATAATGGCCGGGTCGTAGAAGTAACTGGATTTTTTATAGGATACCTAATAGGCTTTAGACGTCTACAGCTAGCGATTTCCTAATAGATGGCTATAACAAACGTAATAGGGATCGTGAGGAATGGTTTCCCACAACTTTTGACTACCAGTTTGACTATTAACACACATCGGATACTCAATACAATATAAATGCTAGCACCACCTACATACACCAGATTACGTCTGTTTACGAACGCACACACACGTTTAGGTTAGGGATGCTCGCCGCTCGTATTACCGACTGGGTTCCAAGCGCTTCTAAGTAGTTTTCAGAGATGGCGTGCGTGTATAGTGATTGGCGTTTGATACATTACACGATTGCAGTCTAACAGCCAAAATGTATATCCAATCTATCCAAGATTTGCCCTACTAGGGATAGAAATTTGACATAAGCTCCATACAAAATATGTCAAATTTCTATCTCTAGTAGGGAAAATCGTGGATAGATAGGATATTAATTTTGGCCGTAAGTGCCGTCGTCAAATAAGATAAGATAAGATTAAGTTTATTGGGCAACATTATTACAAGTATAACATGGTACAAGAGTACGATAGCAGCCGCAGTAGTATGGACTGTGTCGCAGCTGCTATTGCTCACCATCAGATTCTACAGGAATATAATGCAATAACTGTGCTTATATAACATAATCAAAAATAAAACCAGTGAAATAAATATTTAGATAAAATACTAATAGTTACTATTTAACATCATCTAAGTATTTGAGTGTGTATGTGTAATGTATGGAGGTGTGAGTGTGTATGTTTGTGTGTTGATGTATTACTGTATTGTGTGGGAATTATTAATTTATGACCAGACCTTCTGTATCTTCATAAGAAAGTGTATGTAGACACTCATTTACTTTGGTTTTGCACTTATTTAAGTTTAGTGAATAGATTTCAAGTTCTCTGATAAATTCTGTGTCTGTCAAATTGCGGGCGCGTGCGGGGCGCGGGCAAGGAATCTTGAATTGGCGGGGGGCGGTGAGTGGCCGTTCTGTTTGTTAGTACTATTACATATTCTGTGCTATTAAATTTCTTTGCCAAGCGGGTTCCAGTTAACCCAGCTTCCTTCTTCATTTTAGTGACTGCTTTACGCTGCGTATGCCGATTCGCGGTCTCTAGTCAAGGACCCGTCTGGTCCAAAGGTCATCGATCCTTTAACAAATATAGCTAGGCCATACCACTGCCACTTCAGCTTGCTGATCCTACTAGCCAGTCTAGTCACCAAGTGATTACCAGAAAAGATCTAACTTTAGAGTTAGATCTTTTCTTTATGCTTAGGTAATAGGATTAAAATAAAACGATAGGTCATCTTCTACCGCGAGTTCGTTTGTCAAGGCCCAGTGGGAGGAGGTAATAAAATTGTTGGTAATAACACGATACATCTTTCTTAATATGGGAACGACTCTGTGGTCTAGCGGTAATTTGTTCAACCGCAGATCGTGAGGTCCTCAGTTCGATTTCCGAGTTGGAAAAAAAGTGTTATTGGGATTTTTCTGTCAAGAAAATATCTCCATAGCAGCCCGGAGTCAGGAAGGTGGCGGTGCTATACCATGTGCCTTGGAGAGCACGCAAACCATAGGACCATCTGTCGTCCTCGGTCCTGAGATCTACCTCCGGTTGTATCTGATTGCCGTTCCATACGCATTGAAGAGATGACAGTGAGGAAATAGAGAATGCACTAATTATGTTTCCGCATACACTTGTGCACTATAATATTTCCCGCGCAGATACCTTGTCTCTGTAGAGATTGGTTGCCATGACCGAAATTCGGTCGGGAGACATTATACAACATAACATAACATCACGCCTATATTTCCCCGAAAGGGTAGGCAGAGGTGTATAGCACACCCACATTTCGCCAGTGATGTTATAGTCCCATGTAATAGGGGGGCGAGCCTATTGCCATTAACTGGGCACAAATCCAGACTCCGGGCTGCAGAGCATTATAATATAGAAATAACAATCCTACATCATGAACGTAGGCTGTTAGTACTTTTTTTTATTTTTTTTTATTCATGACCATGGATAGAAAGAAAGAAAGAAAGAAATAAACATTTATTTGACACAAAGCACATAGATACAGAGACACAATTCAACAGGAATACAATTAAATATACAAAAAACGGATCATCTATGCTGTGTGTCTAGCGACTGTGCCAAAAAGGTCCAGTTCAGCATAAATGCCAGCCAACAAGTGCCTGACGCTGGTTTTCAACTGAACCTTTAATCGATACATGTCCTTCAGTCGTAATCATTGAACATATTATACTTATATCCTGGTAAAGTGATGGAAACTTTAGTAGGTTTCTGAGGGGATGATGAGATAATACGAAAGTCATGTTTTTCAACTTTGTACCATTTATCCACACTTGTACACGTTAACGAGCACCTTACATTTAATAATCCACCATTATTACACATTAACACTCGAAGAAACACAAATTTTGGAATATAATAAAAAAACCACAACACGATCTTTACGAATTTTCCCGCCAACCCCGTAAGTACAATATAGCAATCAATGTTACCACACCAAAAAACGATACTCCATTTTTTTATGTGACAATGACCCTTTAGGCTGTTCCAAATTTAAATGCCACATACAATAATGGCCATCCACACTCGAAAGTCAACGGTAGCTTAAACATATTGCTATGATATATGGCCCTAAATTAATATGGCAGAACGAAGCTCTTTGTTCGTTTGATCGTATATCTTGTGGACAAATGTGTTACGTTTAGTACAAGGGAATTAATATCGCTTCGTGTTTTTTTACCCGATGTTTCTTTGTTTTGATCTGCCTGTTACATGGGTGATAAGTGCTTTGTTTGATGTTGACAGAGTTCAATAAATACATTGATGATTTGGTATGGGGGAGTGTCTATACATTTACGCGTACAATGTATATTAGATAAGAAATTAAGAATTTACAGAAAACATGCTTCAAAGATTGATTTACCGATACAAATTGTGGAAAGAAAACATCGCTCACGAGCAGGATTTGAACCTGCAACTCCTGGCTCAGTATGCCAGTGCTTTGGCCACTAAGCTACCGTGAACACTGCTTACGGTATCGAATTTAACCTCCATTTACTACCGTATTTGGGTGACGTCAGCGGGATCTTATTAACCCTAGAGTGCTCGCGCTATGAGCATTTTCCCGCTCTTGGCAAATAAATGTCATTATTTTGTAAACTATGAACTCGTGAAGTTCAAGAGTCCCAGTAGCTGCCTCTCCGTCTCTTACCTACCTATATTGTAAGTTTGAAAACAATTAATGCGTGGACGACCGTGGACAGAAAGGATTGCTACCTGCGGGTTGCGTGTGGCGGCAAATTGCTCACAGCGCGACCACTCGCGTATGTTTAAATGTTATGAATTTTTCATTGTTTTTGTGCTCGTTTTAATGTAAATATAATATTTTTAAAGGTTTTAGCGATCACTACACATTATAATACAACTAGTATATTATTTAAATTAAATAATAAATAATTTAATGTAATTATTTATTTATTATTTTAATATTCGCGATGTAATCTGGTATGGACATAGTGAAAACATATAATTTTGTTATAATTTTTAAGTTTATAAAATTTTATGTAGTTTAAGACAAATTCGTTCCAAAAAAGTAAGGACTTTTCCCAAAGATGAGCCAAATTTTTCTGAAACTTATTATATGGCTAGAATAAATATAACCTTTTCTAAACGTTTATGTTTCGTTTTGTCTATTGTATAAACATTTATACATTTTTGCAACTACATGTACAAGAAAAATGCATTTTAATATGTGCGGCAAAATGCTCCACACGCGACTACTCACGTTTCACGGAAAGGCGCGACTACTCTAGGGTTAAGAAACAATGTTCCATAATCAACTCAACTAACTTTGCAGTTAATTCAAAGTCGTATATACCAGGCCCCTCAGAAAGTATTGCGAAAAAAAGTTTTTATATATGGGAGACTGGCCAGTTATAATGTTTTTCGAAAATATGATTATTTATAAGTAAAAATAAGTAAGTTCCAATTTCAAAATTTCCCTCCACATTTTTTGCGAGTTAATTCAAAGTATTGTGTCTCACTGAAATATGGATCTGCGCCGGGAACATTTTAGAGCTATGATTTTATACGATTTCAAGTGTCGCCTGAAACCGGATGAATCGTACGATAGACTTCAAATGGCATTCATGGATGAAGGCCCTTCCAAGGCAACCGTGTATCGTTGGTATAACGAATTCAAGCGCGGTCGACCAACTTTGGGGGATGACGAAAGAAGCGGTCGCCCTTTGACGGCTGTTACCGAAGAAAACGTGCTAGCAGTGAAAAATTTAATCCAAGACAATAGGCGAATTACATATCAGGAGATTCAACACATATTGAAGATTGGATCGGGAAGCGTTCACGAGATTCTACACAGCCATCTTCGCGTGAGGAGGATAGTATCACGCTGGGTGCCGCACAACCTCACCGATGCTCAGAAGCAGGCCCGTGTGGAATGGTGCCGTGATATGCTTAACAAATTTGAAGCAGGCTCGTCTCGGCGTGTTTACGACATCGTTACAGGTGATGAGTCCTGGATTTATCAATACGACCCAGAAACCAAGCGCCAGTCGACTGTTTGGGTGTTTCAAAATGAGCCAACGCCTACCAAAGTGAAGCGATCTAGAAGCGGGGGTAAGATTTTGATCGCTAGCTTTTTTAATTTGACTGGCCACTTGGTATCAATTCCCTTACGGGATCAAAGAAGCATTAATGCCGAATGGTATACTACCAAATGTTTGCCAGAAGTTTTCTCTGTTATAAGCAACAAGCGACCAAACACAGGGCTCCGCGGGCTACTGCTCCACCACGACAATGCACCTGCGCACACCGCACTCAAAACGAGGGACTTCCTGGACAGCACGCCAGTCAAACTCCTGGGTCACCCTCCTTACAGCCCTGATCTAGCACCGTGTGACTTCTTTTTATTCCCAAAAATAAAAAATCAGCTCAAAGGGATACAATTTTCGTCGCCGGAAGATGCGCTGGCTGCGTTCGAGCAGGCTGTAAACGAGGTGTCTGCGGCGGACTGGAAAAAGTGTTTTGAAAACTGGTTTAGGCGCATGAATCTTTGTATAGAGGCTGGTGGAAAGTACTTTGAAAAGATTTGATAAAAATATATGTACGTATAGAACAATTTTTTTTAGTTTCGCAAAACTTTCTGAGTGTCCCACGTATATGTATATCCTTACTAATAATTTTATTATTTTAAGGTTATGGAACACTGTTTCTTAATAAGATGTCGCTGACGTCACCTAAAGACGTAAGTAATGTAATGTAATGTTTTATGGTGTACAATAAAGCATATATAAATAAATAAGTAAGTGGAGGTTCAATTCGATAACACGAGCAATGTTCACGGCAGCTTAGTACCTTAAGCACTAGCGTACTGAGCCAGGAGTCGCAGGTTCGAATCCTGCTGGTGAGCGATTTTTTCTTTCAACAATTTATAGATATATTTTACAATTTCTCTTAGTCGTAATGTGAGCCTTCCATGGGAGGACAATTGCTCTGGGAGAGCATGATGTGTACCTGCATAGATTTGCTGGGGCTTTAATTCACCACTTCTTGAGCCTTTTATCCACATGATTTAGCCTCTTTTGTAGAATTTTTGCGGTAACCTTGGAAGCTTTATGGCTGGATGGCTGTGTCATTAAAGTAAGTTGCAGTTATCACAGGAGTGTTCTCTGAAAGATCCGCAGTATAGATTGTACTCATGAAGCGATGTCGTAGAAAAAAGATGTACGATCTCTTTTTCTTACTTGAAATATCTTATCTGAGAACAAAAATACTAACAACATAATGATGAAAATATAATGAAAATATCCTTTAAACACAAAAATTTATGAATAAATCTTTGCATACCACGTAGCAACATTTAAAATCGATGCTAAGAAAACGTTCTATAAAACAACAATTAACTGATTCAGTATTAACACGGTAATACCGTGTTTATTGTGTACGTTACACGGTGTATCAACTCAGCCTATCGCAGTCCACTGCTGGACATAGGCCTCTACCAAGTTGCGCCACATCGCTCGATCCTCTGCCTTCCGCATCCAGTCCCCCCCAGCCACGCTCTTTAGGTCGTCGGTCCACCTGGCAGGGGGGCGCCCTACGCTGCGTTTGCCGATTCGCGGTCTCCACTCAAGGACTCGTCTGCTCCAGCGGCCATCGGTCCTTCGACAGACATGGCCAGCCCACTGCCACTTCAGCTTACTGATTCTACAAGCTATGTCGGTCACTCCGGTTCTTCTCCTGATAATCTCGTTACGTATTTTATCCTTCAAAGAAACTCGAAGCATAGCTCGCTCCATAGCTCGCTGAGCGACTTTAAACTTGTGGACTAGCCCAACTGTCAGTGACCACGTCTCGGCACCGTAAGTCATGACAGGCAGGACGCACTGGTTGAAGACTTTTGTCTTCAAACTTTGCGGTATAGGCGTCGAGAAGACTTGGCGAAGTGTGCCAAACGCTGCCCAGCCCAGACGGATCCTTCTGTTGGCTTCTTTCTCGAAGTTGTGTCTACCAAGCTGAATTGCCTGCCCTAGGTAGACGTATTCCGTTACAACTTCGAGTGTCGACCCTTCGACGAATATTGAATACACGGTGTATAATTGATTGCAATTGCTCTTGTTATCAGAAAATCGTGAGGTAACAAATTATTATGAAGGAAATTACACTTAGAGACACATTCATACCACCACATACCTTCACATACACACACACACATACATACACCATGCTTCTCTTATCACCTGCTTTACTGCCTTATACATACAAAACATTATTAGCTAAATTGTTCTGTTTCTTTCCTTTTGCACCATTAAGTAGTAAAGAACAGTTTAATTTTTATTTTGTTACTGCTAAAATTTGCACACTTAATCTGTAGGAGGAAGTAGCAGAGGCACCATCGCTTACTCTTTCTTTTATAATCAGCTATTATAATTATTGCTTTTTGTGAGCAAAGATAGAATATACCAAATGTACCAAATTTATGGAAATAAATTATTTATTTATTTATTTATATTTTAATTGTTTCGATGCTCTTTAATTTATATGATATATATGTATATGATATAATTCTAGATTGTGGTTGACATTCCATTGAAGTTATTATTAAGAATAATTTTCATAGTAAAAAATATAGACTAAGTGCTGCGAACAACCATAGTGAAGCCAATAAAAACCGTGCTCCTTCATGTACAATCAGTGCTCACGTACACACCATGCACCTGAAGGAGATTTGTTTTCGCGATGCTTACTGGAAGATGCCGCGACATGTGAACTGAGAGGGGTGAGCACGATTTAAGGTGCATGTGTGTGCGTGCTCATAACGCAAAAATATTACATTACGTTATATTTTCTCCCTAATCGCACCTACCGCAAGCCGCGTTAATTCGTTCCAATAAATCTTTGACAGTTTTCTTGTAACTTCAACCGTTATCAAAAAAATAAAAAAAACATAATTGGCGACATAAAACAGGGGGAAGGGGGAAGAAACAATAATTTTTGACGTGTTTTTATTTTTAAATTGAAACATATAAAAGCTAGATGCATGCCAAAATTCATGCTTTCTTTCCGGATGGGACCAAAATGGATTGGGATGGTAAATGTATCCTAAAATTGTTATGGGTTAGTAGTGTTGATAACTTAAATGTTTTTCTTCATTCACACCAATATCATCACGCTAACACAGAACAATACTGAACCCTAATTTAATTAATGTTGATTCCTTCCACCTGAGTGCCTTATTCTTATTGTTTTCGAGTCTCTATAAAGGATTTAACATTTCGCCCCGAAGTAAAGTCTTCATTACATTTGAAATTGATTTGATGCTCAAAATATCACGATTTAAAGCATTTTTCAAAAGATATTGAAATCTATTAGAGTTGATTCGTCTCCTGTAATAAGGTTTTGAAGATTTTGAGCATTGAAAACGGAATAAGTTTTATTAAAGGGTGTTATTAATATCTAATTCTACAAATTTTGGGAGATCTATTTGGATGTCTCCAAAGCAATTCAAAGCAGTTTTAAAATATCATTAAAAGGGTATATATTATTTGAATTACAAGTATTTTTATTGTTTACTAGCCTTTGCCCGCGGCTTTGCCCGCGTGAGTGTGGTTTATTGCGTATTCCTCGGAAATTGTTCATGTTCCCGGGATAAAATGTAGCCTATAGATTAATCTGGGTTATGTTCTCTCTGTGTGCCAATGATAATTCAATTCCGATTATCAATCCAGTTATCATTGGCACACAGAGATAACAATACAATACAATACAAATACTCTTTATTGTACACAAAAGAAGATAGCAACATATATGACTTATATAGAACACATGTACAATGGGCGGTCTTATCGCTCAAGGCGATTTCTTCCAGACAACCTTAGGATGGACAATATGGGCAAGTAAAGAGAGGGGTAGTACGCAGTGTAACAACATAATATAATACATATACTACATAACATAAATACTATACATATATCTATAACAAAACTACATAAATATAAGATACAATAAACATAATAAATACAATACAATATGTCTAAATATTACATAATGTACCTGCCGGAAATTACAGTGATGATAGGTAATGATCTTTTACCAGTTTTTTAAATATAGGCAAAGATTGAGCACGCCTCACTTGTACTGGCAAAGCATTCCACAGGCGAGCAGCCTGAACTGTAAAAGAATTACCAAAGAAATTTGTGGAATGCGATGGTATCGCCAACGTGAGGTTTTCTGATGACCTTAAGAACCTCGAATGTGTGTCACGAAGGAACTTAAAACGTTCTTTAAGATAGTGGGGAGTTGAGGGATTGAATAGGATACTGTAAAGAAGATGAAGAACGTGAGCATTCCGACGAAGTCGTATAGGTAACCACTTGAGTTTAGTACGAAATTCGGACACATGATCATATTTGCGAAGACCAAATATGAATCTTATACAAAAATTTTGAAGTCGCTCAAGCTTATCAAGTTGGTCCTCATTAAGATCAAGATAGCTGGTGTTGGCATAGTCAAGGATTGGAAGAAGAAGAGATTGAACAAGCAACATAACCCGTATTAACAGATAGGCTACATTTTATCCCGGGAAAATGAACAATTTCCGAACATCGAAACCTCCAAACATCTTTAAAAACTTTCACATTTATAATATAGGAAGGATAGGACGTAGGATAGGATAGGACTAAAACAGAGATTTTTTACATTTTTTTTCAAGGAAAGTTAAAAGTTGTAAAATGAAGATCATCAAGTATTATTTAACTTGAAATGGAAAATAATAATTATTTTATTTAATTCAGATAATAAGAAGAGCAAACACAGTAAGTGGAAATGTCAAGAGTTGTAACATAACATGAATAAAAACAAGAAAAACCGGAGAAGTGTGAGTCAGACTCACGCAGTAAGGGTTCCGTACCACCCATCGACCTGGTACCCCATAGAAACTGTTTTAAGTTACGAGAGTTAATCAAAAGACATCAATGACGTACGCGAAATGTGAATTTTTACATCTCTTTCTTACGTAGGTACCACCACATAATATGTATACGTTTGCCCTGTTTTTAGTATTTGTTGCTTAACTACATGGTATGCACTATAATCAGACTTTGTTAAGTTTAACGCTGGTATGTATTACCGTTTTGAAGATAGTGCAGGAACAAATACGTTGAAAAAAATGCATGTTTTGCGAGGTTTCTTGTATGGGGACCCTTTGGTTTAAACTTTTTTTTATTTGTCTTAATAGACACCATAGTAACACATATTCTGTGAAAATTTCAACTGGTTATCTATTACCGTTACAAAGATACAGCCCTGTGACAGACAGACGGACGGACGGACAGCGTAGCGAGAGTAATAGGGTCCTGTTAGCACCCTTTGGGTACGGAACCCTAAAAAACACACTATGAAAAACCGGCCAAGAGCATGTCGGGCCATGCTCAGTATTATAGGGTTCCTTAAGTAAGTGTTACAAACAAATCAAATCGAATATTAATCATGGCTATTTTAGTTTTTGCAATAGACGGCAGCATTGGCGAATCAGAGAGTGTTGTCAGTAGCCGCTAGATGGCGCTATACAGTGCCAAACGCAATAGACGGCACTTGACGGCAGCATTGGCGACTCAGAGAGTGTTGTTAGACGCCGCTAGATGGCGCCAAATTTAAGAAGTGTGTCGTCAACATAACACAAAGTTACTTTTTGTGATTTTTTCAAATAGAAAGTAGCTAAAGGAGCATTATTTGCTATGATCATTTTTCTCTTTGGTCAATGACCTTTGAACTAGGACGTTTTAAATATTTTTCAGTTTTCTCTCTATAACTCAAAAATTTATAATCATAATATGCTCGAAATAATTTTAAATGAGAGTTTTTAGAAAGGTCTATCAATGTGGAAGATTATAAGTTTCTACATTGCATAGTTTAGAAATGGCAGGGGGGGACACATTGCAAGCCACTTTGGCAGGCTATATTTCGCAGATGGTACACCTGATAAAAAAGTGATGTATGAAACATTACCTTAATTTTAGTAGACCTATTCAATGATACCCCACACGAGCGGGTGCAGCGAAAAAAAATTTTTCATCCCCATTTCACATGTATGGGCGCCACCCCTAAAATATGTATCATAATTTTTTTATTCTTTTAAAATTGAGATCTATATCTATACTATTTTTTAACAAAATTTCATTTACTTATGTTTATAACTGTCGTCCGTGTGGTGCCGGACGCAAAGAATTGCACCACCCTTATCTCTTCTCATGGGTGTCGTAAAAGGCGACTAAGGGATTCATCAGAGGATGGGCAGCAGCGTTTTCTGAGTATTTAACCAACCAACTGCGATCGTCAACCCGCCTGCCAAGCGTGGCGATTATGGCATATCCCCCCAACATTTGCTTGGGGAGGCCTATGTCCAGCAGTGGACGTCTTAAGGCTGAAATGATGATGATGATAACTGTAGAAGTTATTAAGCTGTATAGGATTAGGACAGACGGACAGACGGACGGACATGACGAAACTATAAGGGTTCCTTGTAGGACTACGGAACCCTAAAAAACACACATAACTAGTTTTCATTACGTATGCGCCTGCCAAGAAGGCATTCCTTGCGATACCTAATGGAATGAAAAGGGGTGGAATTTGTTTTCACGGACATCGCACTGTGGCAAGTTAGTATAGTAATGGTGCTTTCGTTGCAATTTGTAAAACCCTCCAAATCATTACATTTTCGACATGGTTTGGTTGTAAAGATACAAATGGGTAATAAATAAGAACGTATTAGGCGAACTTTGACTTTACCTTCGAATTAGGGTTGTTACGCTTTTGGTAGTAATTTTCATGTATCTCATTTTTATCTGCCATAGAAAATATTAAAATCTTTTAAAGAAGAATGAGCTCCAGGTTCTACTGCTAAGCCGGAGGTGGCGTTATCTGGAGATAAATACTTGTTAATTATTAACATAAATAAATTAAGATAAACGAGAGAATTAGACTCAGTAACCAGTGCACGAAAAGTAACGAGGCGATCTCTTGAAAAGAGAAAAATTAATAAAAACAAATTCACGCATTACAAAAAAAAAAAAAACAATGTTTTATTACGTACAAATCGTACCTACTTGTACATCACGACTACCCGTAATCGGTTCTCATTCTTTTAGTCCATCCAAAGGTTGTCTGGAAAAGATTGCCTTGTGCGATAATTGTACTTAAATTATCTTTCTGTAAACTTGTGACGTCTTTGTTTTTGTTTGGTGTATGTACAGTCGACAGCATGACAGTGGTATCACTTTAATTCGAAAACCCTTACTGCTTACGAAATACAGATCCTGCTAATGTCAAAGTGTTACCACCGACCGACGTGCGGTCGACCGTACAATTAATTTATTTATTTATATATGCTTTATTGTACACCATAAAAAACATTACATTGAATATGAATTTTTGTACACCATAAAAAACATTACATTGAATATGAATTTAAACTATTGTACAAATGGCGGCCTTATCGCGATCAGCGATTTCTTCAATACAATAAAGTATGATAAATAAATTGATACAAAGCAAACACGAAGGTGCACAAAGAGCTTAAAACCTAACGATCGCTTAACACCAGGTGAGATAGCGACCAAACGCAAGTCCTTCATAAAAAAAAAACTATGAATTAAAACCTATTCCAAATGAGTATTGACAACCCTAAGCACAAATATATTTTCACGTTAGCAGGTAAAACGGATTGGGTAGCAAAATGAAGTGAGGTTTTGTGTTTCTAACATTTTATTACTGAAGCATAGTGATGGGAACGACTTCCTATAGTAGTTTGTTCCAATTTTGATTTTTAGAAGTAAATAGGATAAAATAATAGGCTAGTCGGGAGGAGTTTCTGTAAACAAGATTTATAATGAATCTTTTGGCACAGTGGCTGTGGCGATTTACTTTCTGCGCTACGGGTTGCGGAATTTCCGCACGTAACGATTTTATTTGTTTGGCCTATAAATAATTTTACTGTTCAGTTTCTGGCTGACTGAAAATTTATTTCTGTAAATGTATCGACAATATAAGAGAAAATAAGGCTTGATGTCACAAACTATAACTCTCTAGTTAAATGACTGTTTACTCACAATTCCAGTAAATTTATCGAGTAAACGGCCGTTTAATCAGAGAATTAACTTTGATGAATACCTGACCAGCCTTGGAGTATTGTGGCAAATGTGTTAAAAATTATTAAATTGTAATTTCGAGAAATACAATACAACCACAGACATGTCTAAAACCAATGCCACGCACACACCATGCACCTGAAGGATATTTGCTTACACGATGCTTACTGGAAGCACGGTTTTTTAACCGACGAAAAAAAGGAGGAGATTCTTAATTCGACGCGTAAATTGGTTTTTTTTTTTTATGTAAAAACAAACATAACATAATAACACAACATAATAGCATAACTTTTTACAGAGTGGCCCGATTTTGATGATTCTTTTTTAATGGATAGGATATATCTCGAAGTTGGCCCCATTTAAATTACAAAATCGAAATCAACCCCTAAGGGTGGGAAAGCAGGGTATGAGTGCTTGTTCACCCACTGAATTCTTACCTGTTAACCGATTCTGTTGAAACTTGGCACACAAATATAGTTCTAGACACTACGAAATAATGGAGACCTGGAGTTAGATTAAACCACAAAAAAAATTAAAATAAAACTTTTTAACAAAAAATTGAACCGACGAAAACAGAAACTGAAAAGCGAAAAATAACTAATTATGAGTCGGCGCCAAACAAACAATCAACGAAGGTCATTAAATTACTTTAAATAGATAAAAAACAACGTAACATCAAATACAACGTGAAATTTTCAACGATAAACAATAACTTTCCAAAAATTCGTTCTCCGCTCGGCCACTTGCAATTTGCATGCACGTTGCTTGGTAAAAGTTTGTTTGGCGCCGACTCATAATTAGTTATTTTTCGCTTTTCAGTTTCTGTTTTCGTCGGTTCAATTTTTTGTTAAAAAGTTTTATTTTAACTTCACTATGATTGTTCGCAGCACCTCGTCCATATTTCTTACTATGTCTTTAGACTAAAGTACACTCCATGCATCGTCGGGCGATATTACTGAACATAGCCAAGGTTCAAGATTATTTTTACTTCGAATAACTAAGAACTTCTTAGTAGACCTTTCAGTGTATTTTTAGGAGTGGTAGGCATTTCTATATGTATAAGTAATTCGTGGAAAAGGATTACAAGAGACTTGTTACCATGCTCCTTAATTATTTTGGGTGAATTATTCCATCCCAGTATTCTGAGAAATTTAATGGTCTAAAATTTCTAGACAAGTCTCATTGCTTATCCTATTAAAGAAAATAGGCTTGCTTTCTTGTGTTAAGTTAATTAAATTGTCTGATTTCTAGAAAAGGAGAAACAATTCATTTGCTGAAACTAAGCCTTCTGAGCGCAAAATTCTACTATCCTGCTAATATTATAAAACATGTGAAAATTTGTGAAGATGTTTGGATATTTGGATGTTTGTTACTCAATTTACTCAATAAAAAAAGATAACATATTTGTCAGCGTTCATTTTACCAGACATTATTTCGCAAATGCAAATGTTTGAATTCCAAAAGAGATTTCTGTGTGTTTTAACAACAATAGGTAATACAGTACATTATGATACAAGCGAGCTAATTTGACTATCATACTCAAGGCTGGATTGCAGCCCGAGCCGAAGGCGAGGGCGTAATGGACCCGAGAGTATAATAGTCAATGCTCACGCGTGTCATACGACGTTTTTCAACACACTTGCGAGGAAAAAAAACATAAATTTTAGATAAATATCGAATTTGTGAAAAATGATAAAAATGGCGCGCGGATCGCGCGGTGACATACAGCTATGCGCGCGCAGGTAGTCGAAGGAAACCGCCAAACAGCCTAATATAAAAATATTATAAATAGTTTTTTTATGTATTATAAGTATGTATTTACAAAAAAAAAAAAAGTATACAAGTATTATATCAATTGTCTGGTACCCATAGCACAAGCTCTGCTTAGTTTGGGACTAGATGGTGCTGTGTAAAAATGTCCCAAAGATATTTATTTATTTATTTTATTTTTTATTTATAACACAAATTAATATTAATTTGTTGACAAAATCATTTGATGAAATGAATTGTTATATAGCATATTTTAATTAATACAGTTGATTTATTCCCAAAATTTTTTTAATTTAGTTCAGGCATAAAAACTCTGCTGCGATTTAAAAATAAACTGTAAAGTAAAAATCACTAGTGCGATAATATAATGACAAAAGCACGCGTGCGTTATAAGCCACATTATGAACCTAAAAGCCGTGCAATAAGAGCCACTTTACGAGCAAGTGTGTTGAAAAAAATATTATTAAGGAAATAATTTAAAGTAATTTTAGACATAACGTAACACATACCATCACGCCTGTATTTCTCAGAAAGCGAAGGCAGAGGTGTATATTGTATAGTACACCCACATTTCGCACGTTATGTTTTAAGTCCCATGTAATAAGGGGCGAGCCTATTGCCATTAACCCGGCACAAATCCAGACTAATAATAATGACTACCAATATTATCTGGGTTCGATTCCCACAGGACACAAATATTTGTGTGATGAACATAAGTGTTTGTGTTGGTCTGGGTGTGTTGCTTATATATTATAAGTATTTATTTACAAAAAAAAAAATTATAAGTATTATATACATTGTCTAATACCCATAGCACAAGCTCTGCTTAGTTTGGGACTAGATGGTGCTGTGTAAAAGTGTCCCAAAAAAATTTTTTTTTTCTTTTTTTTTTTTTCTGATACCAAAAAGTAATAACAGGATTATTAGCACCTTATAAATTTAATATGAAATGGAATTTAACCCGCACATACTTATATTAATAATAATGTCCTCCCGGCCGAATTTCGGTCACGGCGGCCAGTCTCAATGGAGACTAGCCATCTGCGCGGGACATATTATATTGCACAAGGTGTGCGCAAACACAGGTGCACTCTCTATTCCCTCACTCTCATAATCCGATGGGACGGCAATTCGACACGACCGGAGAGAGATCAGGCGCAGGACTGACGGCTTTACGTGCTCTCCGAGGCACGAAGGGGTCTCGATGTGTAACGAAACGGTCACCCATCCACAGACTGACTGCGGCTAGTGCAGCTTAACCTTGCAGATCGTACAATCCACACGCTTGCTACTTAGCCACGAGCCCCTTATACTTATATTAAGGCGCATGTAGCAGCCAAGAGGCGCCCTCATCAGTAAAATAATTATTTCTCGTTGAATACATAATTCATCGAATGACATATCTCAACGAAAAAGTCATTCTTTGAGATATGTCATTCCCATACATTTTGATTGTTTTCTATTAGCGTTGACGATTGTAGATTGTCAACTTGTACTCAGTATCGGGACACCCAAGTCAGTAATGGAAATTTATATAAGTAGATCTTTATATGGAATAAAATAAGAAAACCAAAATCTACTTCTCACTGCTGTATTCTTTAAGAAAGTGTAATACGGCTCTTAAGCCCGACGTCGCACGTTCGATCAGGTTTCACAGGCCGTTCGGTCACGAGCAGACTGATTCAGCGGTGTTACTCCAATTCCAAGGTGGTAGAATGTCAACTGCACACTATTATGTAATAATTAAGCAATATATGATTCTGATTTATCCACACTCGGTTTTTGAAAATTCTCTGTAAGGCCGGTGCACACTATAGTCCCTGTATCCGTATATTTTACCGATTGCAAATACCGAGTTTTGAGCTTAACATAGGTATGTGCGCGTTTAATCCCATTTCATATTAAATAAATAAGCTATAATGTAATGCGAAAGAATAAAAGTAAACACGACTGCTAGTAATTTACTAAAAAAACTTATTATAACTAACTTAACTTATTATTATTATTATGCTAAGTAGCAGGCGGTTCCAAAGTCGCTCCAAAAACATAGTAACAAATCTTACGAGAAATGACCTACAAAAGCAAGAAAAAGTAAACACTTATATAAAGTTTTCGGGGTGCTAACTTATTACGTCACGTCCCTACTTAAAATAGGCCATTACTCCAAGTGAGAAGTCTTTAAAATTTAATTTTCAAAATGTTTACTGTGAAATAATTTTATTACCGCAGACGGCAGCTTTGGGTGATTAAAATGACAAATGTTTTACAAAGGCGGCCTGCTTTTCTCCAAGTAACAATTTTTGAATGAATAACTCCTGTAACGCTTCGTTTGCTCGATAAAATTCTTTATGCTCACTCAACAATAGACGGACTATTTGTAAGGAGTGCTATTTGTCCCCATTCTGTAAATTTCCTTGTAATGTGCAGATATTGTATTGCCAATATTGAGAAAGCTCCGACATACATTTTGACACCGTTTTAGTAGTAGTAGTGAGCGATAGGTACCTTGTGAACCTGGTCAACCGGATCGGGCAGGATCTTTCTCTGCCAGCAGTAGTGTCCGCTATGCTGGCAGATCTGATGACTTGCAGGGCCGTGGCTTCCTTCTGTAAGACTGTCATGCTCCAGAAGGAGGCCGCAGAGCGGGATTGGGAGAGGCCCTAGGTGGTATTGTAGTTGTTATGAGCAAAGTTAACCACTTGACATCGGCGAGCCCTTTAGCTCGTCTAACAATCCTTTATCATGAAAAAAACAATCCGAATGTCGCAAATGGACCAAGACTTATCAATAGATAAAACATCTATATTTCCAAATATCCATTAAAGGCTTTGATTTTAGGTAGACGAAGCTTGGAATCATGACTGGTAAGTTGAAAAAAAAGGTGTAATACCGACTCTGGAAGGATAGGCTTTCTGATAATTAATTTATATTATTTGAATATAATAAATATGTAACTATGAACACAATTTTTTTCTCGTAGCCTTAAAATCAAATATTTGTATGAACATTTCAATGTTACCTTGTTATTTCATGTTTGCGTTACCAAACATATTAAAGTTCTGGAGTGGCGACCGCGTACTGGAAGGCGCAGCGTGGGTAAGCCCCCCACAAGGTGGACCGACGACCTGGTGAAGGTCGCGGGAATCCGCTGGATGCGGAAGGCACAGGACCGGTCGTTGTGGCGATGTTTGGGGGAGGCCTATGTCCAGCAGTGGACGTCTTTCGGCTGAAATGAATTACCAAACCAAGTATGAAACGTGAGTGATGTGTAGCGGGTTTTACTTCCGCAGCCCAAAATCTACTATTACAATAGGATGTTAGGCACAAACGAGAACAATACATTTTCTCGCTTGCTAGACTATGCTGCGGGCTATTTTGTATGAAATGTAGTTGTTTATAACTGCAAACCGAGTTGTTTTACATTATCCATATAGATACACAAGGTATGACAATACAGAAGGCCTATTTTCAGGATGTTTCTACGAACTGACATCGCTTATTAACACAGACATATAACGTGTTATTGAAATAACTGAAAACCTCTTAAGGGGTCATTGTACTCATCAGTATGAACCACTTTTACTATGGCGGAACCCGGGAAATTGCAAAAAAAAAACAACTAATCCCTACATTTGTACTCACATAAATCGACAAAATGTAGGGAACAAAAAAATGTTTTTTAGCTACCTATTTCAGGATTGGTCCCATAGTTACAGTTGTTCATACTGATGGGTACAATGACCCCTTCAGAGGTTTTCAGTTATTTAAATAACACGTTGTATAATGGCAGTCCTATCACACACTGATCACCTAAATTGTATATATTCGTTGTTTGTTTGTACCTATTTATAATCTATTGTAAGCCAGATGACAGTTGTTGTAATTAATTATTATTGGATGTCATCATCATCATCATCATTTCAGCCAAAAGACGTCCACTGCTGGACATAGGCCTCCCCCAAGCATCGTCACAACGACCGGTCCTGCGCCTTCCGCATCCAGCGGATTCCCGCGACCTTCACCAGGTCGCCGGTCCACCTTGTCCGGGTCTACCCACGCTTCGCCTTCCAGTACGCGGTCGCCACTCCAGAACTTTAATGCCCCATCGGCCATCCGTTCTGCGAGCAATGTGCCCCGCCCACTGCCACTTAAGTTTGGCAATTCTTTGGGCTATGTCGGTTACTTTCGTTCTCCTGCGAATCTCCTCATTTCTGATTCGATCACGCAGGGACACTCCGAGCATAGCCCTCTCCATTGCCCTTTGAGTGACTTTGAGCCTTCTTATCAGCCCCATTGTGAGCGACCACGTTTCAGTACCGTAAGTAATTATTGGATGTAATAATCTGGAAATAAACGATTTCATTTCATTTTATAATCAGGCCATTATTGTTCCACTGCTGGCCACGGGCCTATTCTCAGAATAATAAAGTTAAGGCCTTAGACCACCACGCAGGCCTAGTACGGGTTGACAGACTACACACACCATTGAGAACTGTATAAAGCACTCTTAAGTGTGCAGATTTCCTCACGATGTTTTCCTTGGCTAACAGTAAGGGCGGTATTATAATTCAAGTGTTACCATTGTCATGCAGTCACATAACACATAACATAACATCACGCCTGTATTTCCCCGAAGGGGTAGGCAGAGGTGTATAGTACACCCACATTTCGCCAGTTATGTTATAAGTCCCATGTAATAGGGGGCGAGCCTATTGCCATTAACCGGGCACAAATCCAGACTCCGGGCTGCTACTGAGAATTTCGTGATGAAAAAACCCAATAACACTTTGCCCGACCTGGGAATCGAACCCAGGACCCCATGCTCAGCAGTCGCGCTTGCGACCACTACACCAACGAGGCAGTCATGCAGTCGACTGTACATAACTCGTGAAAAAAAATACATCTCGGTCCTTGTAATCTTCAGATTACAAGGACCGAGATGTATTTTTTTTATTTTATTAAATTAATATTAAATTACCTACTAGCCTTTTATGTCCACGTCTTCGCTCCCGTGGTTTCAATAGTAAAATTTCATCCAAATCAATTCATTAGTTTTCTTGTGATGGTCAAATAAATAGATAATTATAGTTTTTGTGTGCGGAATGAAGCTGTAGAAATTTAATATACAACAACAATATATTTAGTGAAGTTGGCGGCTGTAACGTGGTCCTATCTCAACCAAATTCGGACGATGCCAAAGATCTTTATAAATTAGTTAGATTTGTCTGCAAAGCGCGGGCATCAGAGTAAGAGTGTTGAATTGAATTGAATTGAATTGAGTATATTCAGTAATTATTTTTGTTTACACTGTTATGTTATGTAAATGAACAATAGTAAAACTGTTCTTAGTAAGCAGTTTTATTATTGTTCATTCATATTTGTTATTTATAAAACTGTGCAATTTAATTTTAGACTGTACGTAAACTAGGACGACATGGTCGCTTATCTTTTGTGTACCAAGTTCCTTTAGTAAAGATTTTAAAAAAAAGTTTTATAATAGGATACTGGCTACCTGTATACTGTATACGTTAGTAAGTGACATAAAAGTTATCACATGTTTATACAACGTGGATATGGCAATACGTAAATGTAAACACGGTTATTACTAGTCTATAGAAGCATTATAACACATAAATAAGTTAGAAAGAAAGAAAGAAAGAAAATTTTTATTTGGCACAGGACAGTGAAAGCACAGCAATAACATTAAATACAGTACTAAAATAGATATAAGTAAAACATGAAGTTGTTTATCGAAAATTAAAAAAAACTAACTTTTTGAACAAAATAAATATTAAAACATCGAAATAATAAGTACCACCATTTGTAATCATCTGTAATCATTGAGAAAGAGAGTTTAAAATCATAAGGACTCGCACAGGTCTTTGACCTAACGATCTTTGCCTAGTAAAATGGTCCTACATTCAAAATTAATGAAAATAAAATAATTTCCTGTGGCTTGTGGATTTAATAGATTTTTTGTATATGGTCAGAGGACGTGATACTCTGTACGTGGTTTTATTTAATGTTGTATTGTCATAACCACTCTGTTTATACATATATCTTATCATCATCCTCCTTTCCTTATTAACTTTATATGTGGTCGACGCAGCAAGTCTTTTTCTTCCATACATCTCTATGATCCATCATCTCGGTGTTCACTTTATTTTTATCCATGTAATCTGTCACACAATCCATCCATCGTTTTTTTGGTATACCAGGGTATTCCTCTTTATTTATAGCCATCCACATACAGTACTCTGTTTCTGTTAAAAATGAGATTTAAAAATTAGCATCTGAAGCAAAATCATAACAATTTATTCAGTAAAAGATATCGAAATATAAAAAGAAAAATACGAACTTTTCTACTCTTTCTCGTTGCAGACGTGTTTTTTTTTTGTTTCTGAAGGTTGCCTTTACAGCGATTCTTTTTCCTGCCTCTTTGCTTTACAGAAAAATAAAAAGTTTTTCTTACTCTTTCTATTTTCTTCAGACTCGGCTGTTTGTTGTGAGTTTCCGGATAATCTGGCTTTCAGAATACTTAGTCAAACGAAGTGTTTGTATTTTCAGTGGAGAGATTATGTAGTGAATGGAAATTAAAAAAATAAACTATATACAGACAAGCGCAAAACGATGGCTATAAACTCATTATAAGTGGAACTGTATATGTATATAAGTTTCATATAAGACAAGCTCTGCTTCCGCTTGCTGGGGGCATGGGAAACCTCTGTATTTGCACAACCAGCCCCGACAGGACCCGGTCTGCCACAAGCAAGCAAGCACCTTCTCCCCATACGGCGTAAAGACAGCTGGACCATCCACGGCAGCGCACACGGATCGCTGCACGCCAGTTACCAGGCCCCGCCATGACGTGACTGACAGATCGATTTCACAGCTACGCCAGCCACGCTAGTTTTGCCAGCCTCACCTGCTACGCCAGCCAAGCCAGCCTCACCAGCTACGCCAGTAACACCAGCCACGCTAACTACGCCAGGCAGTAGACTATCCCGAGTCCGCCGTCCGCAGGACGTACCCTCCCGAAAAAAATTATAGCGGTTTTCGTCCTCATACCTCATCCTCCACTTTGCCCTCTGCTAACTTTAGAGTGATACGTGAAGTCACACCCCATTGGTCCAGATCAGGCCCCTCCCGTGCCAGAATAATTACCACGGTCTATAAGGTCCCCCGTTCTTGCCAATGCCCAGGGCGCACCGGCCCAACAAATTGCTGTTTCTTCCAGACGTATTGAGAAGAACCAGCGGCCATTAGACACTCGAGGAAGTTTTTCGGCCCAGCACCCCATCAATTCCCGCTTGAATATACTTATATCACCTCTAATACTACCTACATATTTGGGGGCAGTTATTATGTTTTTGAAGCTAAGATTTCGTGATTCATTATAGGATTCTTAGGTTCAAGGGGTATTCCTCTGTTCATTATATTATTAATTTGAACTCATGCTCGATAAATTATGAGAGCTGCTCAGCTATAACAATAAAATCCTACTGATATTATAAATTCGAAAGTACGGATGTTTGTTTGTTTATTTGTCCTTCAATCAAGCTGAAACGGCGAAACGGATTTGGATGAACAAATAGACCATAATCTGGATTAACATATACTAGGCTACTTTCTATCCCGGGAAGATAAATAGTTTTGTGGTAAGTTGATTTATACACGGGCAAAGCACTGTATGGCACGGTTATTATTTGCAAACGATGCGCATCCTTGCTCTGCAGAGTGCGAGCCAGCCCCAACCGCGTCAATAGCTATGATAGCAGGCCGTCTGGATTATCTGTACTTGAATCATTGTATAGCGACGTACGTGGAAAGAATCCAGATAGTAGTAAAGTAGTAATTAGTAGTAATTTTATTCATAAGTAAGGTTAACAATGTTGGCTCACAAATTATGGAAACAAATTTTTGAAAACATAAAAAAAACTTTGGTACCTGTACTAATATAGAACATTGTATCACAGATACCAGCGCCTTCCATTAGAATGGTACAGCTTATTGCATTTAGTTGAACAGTTATATTGTGACTAGATACTTACATCAAAATTATTTTATTTGAGTACGAGACTAATGAAAAGAAAATATATAAATAAGAAAAAACTAAAAAATAACATGCATGGAGCCCCGTGGGGCACGTTTGTGTTTATGTAACGTGTATAGTAAGCGAGTCGGGAGTGTAATGGTATGTGTACATGTTTGAGTATGGTGTGTGTTAGAGTGTGGGGATATACCTATGTGAGTATATGTATGTGTGTGTGGTTTCTGTATATTTCTGTATATAAGTGTATTGTGTGGGTATTGCGTAAACTCAACATATTACCTTAAGTAAATTTTCCGTCAGATAAAACGTGTTTTTAAGTTTATTTTATTGAATTGTCACCAACAATAGTTGTTAACGATTTTAAATTGTGGAAAGAAAAAATCGCTCACGAGCAGGATTCGAACCTGCGACTCCTGGCTCAGTACGCCAGTGCTTTAGCCACTAAGCTACCGTGAACACTGCTCGTGGTAACGAAATTATCATTCACTTGGTACATCTTTGGGTGACGTCAGCGAAGCACTGGCGTACTGAGCCAGGGGTCGCAGGTTTGAATCCTGCTCGTGAGCGATTTTTTCTTTCCACAATTTAAAAATCGTTAGATTTCGTTTCGCATGCGTAAAATGCGTTAAAAATAATAAATAATAGTTGTTAAGTTTGTACTAACAAATTATGGGTTCTAGATGCCCGAATAAAAAATATTTAATCGTATTTATTTAAAGCCGCAAACATAGGCTGGTTGATGCTAGAACTACCTCACGTATTCTAAAGATTAAACTTACATTAGACAGGTAGTTGTTCACTAACTTACAAGTTACAAAACTTCACTTTCACTTTACCTGCCATGCATCTTTAACTTTGTAATAGTATTTGCAATTAGTGTTAGAAGCACTCGAAGTTTAGCTACGTCCAACCGCTTTCTAGTTTATTTGAACGACGAACTATTTACTTTAAGGGTTTAAGCATTTATTCTTATTCTTTATTGTACACCATAAAAATACAGTTTTATATTATAAATAGGAATTACGTGTACAAAGTCGAGTATTTAAAGGCTGCTTACTATTATAAGTTATCTGTCAATTTTCGCTGATGTTACGATGTTATGAAGGACTATATAAGGTCATTATAACAATATTTATAATTCTTCGGTACGTGTGTTTGTCACCTAACTCCTCTTAAACGGCTGGACTGATTTGGATGTTTTTTTTAATGTATATTGCAATGGGTTCCTGGATGGTTTTAAAACACAATTGGACTCGGTAGGTGGCGCTGCTATCAAATACAAATACAAATAAACGGCATGGATGTTTTTTTTTTTACAATTTCTCAGGTGGGTCTGAAGTGTTTATTTGAACACTGGTACCCAATGTAAGATTTAACTAAAACTTATATGTGGCGCTGCCTTACCGGGCAAGACAACGTCTGCCGGGTCCGCTAGTTTTGATATAAATATCTCTAGTACAGTCGGCTTCACGTCAGAGGTAACAGTTTGAACTTGACAGTCTTAATTTTTTAAGCAATAAGGGTTATGTAAATCAAATGTTACCAATGACGTGAGACCGACTATACTAGCTTGGCTTATTTCAAGCATGATAAGTATTACCTATTTAATTAACATATTTTTTTTTTGAAATCTTAAGTCTATTCAAAAAAAGATGAGCAACAATAAACACACAAGCTATTTGAGAGCTTATTTCACAGCAAAGGATAAAAAACATACATAATTCAATTCCGGGTTTCAGTGAAATATGTACAACTGACTGTAGGTTTTTTATTTGTATTAAGTTAAAATAAATACTGTACATCGGTAAAACAAATGTTTTTAAACGGGCATCAAAACAAATCCGGTGATAAATGTTTTACTTTCGCGAGCTATTAACAAAAAGTATTTGTTTATTTTAATTCGTGAATCGTTGTGAATTGTTGCGTGGAAAACGATTCCAAATAAATAAATATCTTTGGGACATTTTTACACAGCACCATCTAGTCCCAAACTAAGCAGAGCTTGTGCTATGGGTACTATACAATGGATATATATATAAAAAAATATGATATGAGAATAAATATGATAAATATATATGAATGAATATATATGTATGATATAATGTCATATTGAGAATATTTATATAAACTTTTACGTAACAAAAAAATTGTGATAGCAGCAGAGCTAGCAGACGGAAGAAGTGACAGCCTAGTATTTGAACGTTAGCCTTCGATGCAGGATCGTCTGAGTTCGAACCCGGCCCACACTTCTAACTTCTCAATTTCATGTACATAACTAGCCCATTACTGTCCCACTGTTGGGCACGGGCCTCTTCTCATTATGAGAAGGCTAAAGTTCAAATTCATGTGCGGATCAGAATTTGACTATCACTCGCTTTAACGGTGAAAAAAAAATCTTCGTGAGGAAACCTGCACACACAACTGATTTCACATTTTTAGGGTTCCGTACCTAAAGGGTGCAAACGGGACCCTATTACTCTCGCTACGCTGTCCGTCCGTCTGTCACAGGGCTGTATCTTTGTAACGGTAATAGATAACCTGTTGAATTTTTCAAAAAATATGTATTACTATGGTGTATATCACGACAAATACTAAAAATAAAATAGCCAAAAACCAAAGGACGTCCCCATACAAGAAACCTCGAAAAACATGCTTTTTTTAACGTTTTGGTTCCTTTCTATCTTCAAAACGGTAACACATACCACCGTCAAACTTGGTTTGATTATAGTACATACTATATAGTTTAGCAACAAATACTAAAAATAGGACAAACATAGGCATATGTGGTGGTACTTACGTAAGAAAGAGATGGAAACATTCACATTTCGCATATGGTCGTTGATGACTTTTGATAAACTGTCGTAAATTAAATCAGTTTTTATGGGGAATCACGTCGATGGGTGGTACGGAACGCTTACTGCGTGAGTCCGACTCACACAAGGCCGGTTTTTATTATTTTGATTTCAAATCATGACAGGTATTAACAGTAGTCAATCTTAATACTCATTAATTTATTAAAAGTAATATTCTTTCACGATTTATTAAAACATACGCCAGTATCATAAAAAAATCATACATGTACATTGCACATACAATTATTTTACACCATTCAGTGCCGCAGCGTCAAACGCTTTGTAACCTCGCTTTAGCACATAAGCAGTGGAGGCTCTTAACATTTCCCATACAATAAAGTGCACGAGAACTTTGCTCCTAACATTATTGTGGACATTCAACGGTGGGTTATTAAAATCATGATGTTTGGCTCTTTTACTACGTTAGGATTTCCTAGCTGTATTTACAGCTGTAGAAACCATGATATTTTCCAATAAATGGAAATCATAGTTTGGAATCTGTTCTATGTGGTGTCGAAAAAGAACATCTCTTCTCCTGGGTGCTGTAAAAAGCGACTAAGGTATTCACCAGAGGTTGGGCAGCAGTGTTCTCTGAGTATTTATTTAACCAACTGCGATCGCCAACCCGCCTTCCAAGCGTGCCAATTATGGCATATCCCCTCTGTTCGGGCGCCGTCGGCTATCATCGGGCGGCGGCTAGGCTGGTGACGTCACGGCGACGAGACAGCGGCGCAGGGGGCGCATTCATGTGCGCGGGCGTGGAAACAAACTCCACTTCGCTACCGAACTTGACGGACGACACGCGAGCGCACTCAGAGCCAATCCATTATTTGTACTTGTCGTAAATTATTATAACAGTTTTACAGTCCGCTGCTTTTAATTTCATAGGCCTTTAGTTAGGTCCCTTACACCCTCCCTTTTTGGGGAGGCCTATGTCCAGCAGTAGACGTCTTCCAGCTGAAATGATGATGATGATGTTGATGTCATATTCCATCCTATTCCACAAACTCAACGGTGTGGGAGAAGTATCCTGAACCTTTACGCAAATTCTTCTTACTTAACCCCCAGAGGGTTAAGTAAGTAGAATTTCTCACAGACTCAAAGTGAGTCATGATCTGCGAACCCTCAACGAAAACTCTCTACTTTGTACGATCTTACAAGATATCTCGCCAGTTGGTACCTTGAAACTCACGCAGATCAGCCTTTAGGGGGAGCGATATCTGGGACGACCTACCGGTTTACGTGTTGTTGGTCGGCCCAGATATACTCTCTAGGCTCTTCGGTCCTCCGCCATGTGTTCGACGTGGCTGAGCCTGAGATATTAGGCTCGCCCTCAAGTTCCTTGAGATCGGCATTCTCAATAGCTTTTTTTTTTTTTTCTACAAACTCATAACCAGCCGATTACCCTCCCATTGCTGGTAGGAGCCTCTAGAATGAGAAATATTCAGTCCTCCACGCAAGCCTACTGCAAATAGACGGTCTACACACACCATCAATAATTTTTATGGAGCACTCTGAGGTATGCAAAGAGCTTTTTTCTTTGCTGCGAGAATGAAATCTTCAAAAGGCTGCCGGCCTCATGGGGTGTGTGGAATTCTTACCCACTAAAACCCCCCCAGTGGCCTTCTACAAAACAATAAGGGGGGACTCCGGGAATTTAATATGCCTCCGGAGCCCTCCTTATGCTACGCCTGTAAGGCACGCCTCAAGAGAGACTATTTGTCTCCCTGTACAACTTCCTGTTTTACACGGCGGCACGCGATTACACGCGACCACAGCATGCCGTCACCTTCCCAGAAGTCACTCAGTGGACAATCAGAGCCCCCACTCTGAATGCCCGTGACTTCGAAGGCTCCCCGCACTTGGATCAATTATTGACCGGGCGAGGGGTACGTCAATTGCCCTGAAGGGCTAGGTGCTGGAGTGGTGCCTCTCCGGCGCCACCTTCTCCGAGCAGGATTGGCCCTCTCTCGATCCCGCTCCGCAGCCTCTTTCTGAACCATGACGGTCTCACAGAAAGACGCTACTTCCCTCCAATTTTTCGTCTCTGCCAGCATAGCCGACACTATTGCTGTATAGAGAGCCTAGCATGGGTTTTTCGATATTGTTATCGTATAGTAATCGAAAAAAAAAATGTGATTGTTTAGTTCCAAATACGCATATGGTGTTGCTGGTGAAATGACCATAATTCTAAATTTTGTTGATAATTACACGATATCGAAAAAACTCATACTCAGGTTTCCTCACAATGTTTTCCTACACCATTTACATAAACACGAGTTATATTAAAACTCTAATCCGCACATGAATCCGAAAACTCTAAGCTTCCTTCATACCAAATCGATCAATTAAATCATAATAATTTTAAGCGTTTTCTCAAGTACATTTGGATCCAATTGTTAACTGCAGATATTCAGTACTCAGCGTCTGGGCCGTCAATCAACGCCATCAAAGTATAATTGAAGAAAATACTGCGCCAATAAATTTTATAAGCAGTCATTATTACTTAATTCCAATTTGGTACAGCTAAAAACCGTTTTAAAATTTCCATATAACACTTAGTCGAATTAAATGTGTCTACAAAATTCAATTTGGATGAATTTTACAGGCGTCTTAAATTCAGAGGGATGATAAAAGATCCCTCTACAATTATTTTTAAGGAGGCCTTTTGCTGTAATTACGGTCATTCTCCTACTGTTTTCCGGCGAATATCTTTTTGGTGTCGTAATCTTTTTTTACCCCGTTTTTATCTTCTCAACTAATCTATCTCATTTATCTTTGTGGAAGATAAAAATTATATATAATTCATTGGCTCAAATAGCTAAATAATCGGTGCTGTGGTTTTGTGTATTTATTCTTTTTGTTTTCCTAATGAAAATAGGCTAAGTTCTGCCCTAAATATTTGAAATTCTTTTATTATTATTTTATGCCTATTCTCAAGAACTGAGTCCTCCTTTTATATACTTTTAGCCTTAAATTATATAAACAAAGTATTTCATTACAGATATTTTTGTGTGATTTAATTAAGAGTTACATTTGTCAACGTTTACGTTGCTGCATCCAGAAATTCAGGCGGGGTCATATTCTCCTCAGTTCAGTATCACTGCTGTAGTCAGATATTTTTGCCCAGAATAAAACTTTAGACCAACAAAAACATAATAATAACGTAAACAATCACAATAAATTCACAAGTTATGACGACTGAATCCAGTAGGCCATGGCGCGCGCGCGCACCCTAGCGTGCGTCAACACAGATAATAAAATATAGTCTGGCGAAAACATTACAATCGTAACTAATTTTCTATCCTTGTCAGGATTCCGTCAATTTCTGTTTTACCATCCAAAAAATATGTCCGTAAACACTTAAATATAATAATTATAAGCTATATGACAATCCAAAGTTCTGCCCAGAACGCGATTTTAATAGACTAAATTTTCCAATGTATGACTAGTAGCGCCTTGCATTTTGTGTAGTCTTTTGTGCCAAACTGTATGACTGCTAAAAAAAAAAGATTGATAACTCCTTGGTTGGGCCGAAGTGGTATTAAAACTCCTTAGTTGGGCTGAAGTGTACTGTTATGAAAAAAAAATTAAATTATATCATAATTCGAATTTTACGACATGAGTGTAGATAAAAATAATAAGATAATTAAAATTTCTACGTTATTACCACGTTATACAAATAAAATACTTGCACAGTTTATTATCAACCCGTTTTTACTCGTTTAGAATGCAATTGGGGACTGCAATTCCATTGAAATATTTACGTGTAGGTATAGTTTTGACGATACTGCCAAACTTTCTGCTTCTCAATATTTGGGTAGAAGTGTATTTTCGATAGCTACCTATGTGTGCATTTAAAATGGCAGAATTTGGTCTTTGTATGAATGGTGAGATTAAAATATCGATTACCGTCATATTAATATACTGACGATACGTTGGGGCAGTGGCTAGGCGATCGGCTGGTGTGTAATGGTCGTAAGTTCGACTATCAAAATCAAACCTCGTACTGGAGAATCACAGATTACCTAACATTACCCAGTCAGTGTTGAGAAAACCTAGGTGTATCGGGATAGCTGCCAAATTACAATTAAATTAAAATAAATTTCCGGTTTTTTTATTTACCCACTGAGCTTGAATAATAGATAGATAGAGATAGAGTATACTTTATTGTTTGCACACCATAAAAATAAAAATAATGTTATAACAAACATGAGCACAGTACTAACAATTGGCGGTCTTATCGCTTAAAGCAATTTCTTCCAGACAACCATTGGATGGACTTGAAATGTACAAGAAAATATAACAGGTAGTTGGCGGTGTACTATAGAGAAAACATGTTATATATATTCTTATACAAATAACTAAAATAAAAACAAAAGTTTATTAATATATATATATATATATCAAAATAATAAATAAATAATAATAATAATCCTAGGTATTCCTGGAAAAAACTAGGTTTACTCGTTTTTCTAACATTATCCGTAACATATCTACAGAACTATCTGTAGGGTGATGAAAATAAACAAAAAATGAAAACTTTTCCATTAAAACGGCTTGCGAAAAAAACCAGTATCTTTTATTTACTCGTATATTTCGTAACTTTGTATCTGTACAAATACCTAACAATAAACAACGAATGCTAACTTCGTACATCAAAATAGTTTGTGAACAAATCAGTCTGGATATAACCATTTGTAAAACAGTGAACTGAACAACGGGAGCATATTTCGTACCGTATTTCATAACAAAAGTAGATAAACGTAATTTTCCAATAGCACCAAATAGGAAAATACAGAAGTTTCACTAAATACGCTATAATAGTATAACCATTAAATCGTTACCAAGATTAAGCCTTTTTGTACACGGTTATTTTTATACATTAATAACCCTTTAAGGGATGTTAGTACTAATCAATTTAAACAACTTTTATCATGGGACCAACTCTGAAATCGTGAAAAAACAACATTCGTTCTAGAGAAAAGGTTTCTTGCACTTGACCAAAAGGAACAATAGTAAAGAATAATTTTTTTTTTACCTAAAATTAAAAATAACTCTGTAGACTGTCAAAATGAATTATTTATTTATTTAATTCTTTATGCACAACAGGGTACAAAGGCGGTCTTAACGCCATAGGCGTTCTCTACCAGACAACCTTAGGGTAATGCAGAGACAAAGAATAAGGTAGATACACCAGTAAAGTAGTAAAATATGTTTCGAACTACGGACTTATAATTACATATAATAAAAACAAATAAATACCTAAGTAAATTATACATATAATAAAATATACATATTATACATACCTACATATCGACACCTCCTACGAATAATATCGTAAGTGCGTTTGATCAACTTTACAGTACAGCTGTTCAAAGATTCGATCAATGTGTATTGATGATTTTTCAGTGAGATGATAACCAATATTTTTAAGAATTTGCAAGGTAATTACAGTATAGCTAGGTTATAATCCTGTGTAGTAGTTTAATTAATTTTTTTTTTTGTTTTTGAGATAATTCAATTGAGATATTTTACGTCGACCATCATATGAAGTAAATTATAGTATGTCATACTTACTCTGAATAACGTTGGACAGTATACAAAACTATTTGACGTATGTCATAGATACTATATTCTACTCTGTAAAAATGAGTAAATAATTATTGTAAATAATAGATAATACATTCTACTCCGGTAAAATTGTATATAATAATATAGTAAACTTTTAACCTTATTGTAATAAAAATAATTAGGAATATTTTTTTGGAAAGTAACAAAAAAACCTGAATTTAAACATTTTTATTTATAGAAAAATCGAAAAACCGAATTACTAAAAAGCCTTAATCATAATTATTTACCCCCTTAGTACTATAATCGTAATTTTTATAAATCTCTTTGAGGTTCATCAATTTCTTTGACTAAGCATAAAAATCTTCTAGTAATACAATTAAACATAACAATATCAATCCTTCTTGCTTTAATAACTGTAATACTTTTTAGTTAGGCAAGTAGTCTAAAATAATCACTATCAAGATGTAAAACTATTATGCAGTCAGTAACTATTATTAAACTATGTTAATTTTGTTACACCTTGTATTGCACCTTGCATTTACTTATAATCTTAAATTTAAAATAACACTCATCATCAGACTCATTTTGTAAGGTACAAAAAATAATACTCAATACGAAATACCCCTGTAAAATTAAAAAAGAAATTATAGAATGAGTGAAGTCTCTTCTTCGTGTAAATCAAGAGTTAGTTCTAAAACTAAGTGAGATCAAGATCAGAATCGCGATCATTATCGCTTACATTCACTGATGAGAGATTTGTAAAGTAATCGTGATAACCACTAGGAATAATTTCAGAGTTACACATATTAATTAAATCGTCTTTTTTGGCTTTAGGAATTAGAAGGTTACTTTGGTACAATGGTTCAACTGACACAGAAGAATCTGTTGAACATGCCGCCTCGTATTTTTTTTACCGATAGAACATTATAATCATTACTAGCCATATCATATTTATAGTACAATTTATGGGGATTTTCAGATTTTACTAAAACTTCATTGATTTTGTTCCATTGTACCTTATCTCCATTGTCACTCTTGATCCAATTCCCTTATAATATAACACAATACAACTTAAAATGTGAAATTTTTGTGTACTGCATTTTTTCCACTATATAAGGTTTACCGTCTTGTCTAGCCCAACGTGCCTCCACGAGTGACGATATTTAATTGATCATCCGGCGCACCCTGGGCAGTCAGCCCCGCTACCAATCTGCCGACTGACTAATCTTTTCCCCACGGCATGAGCTGTTATCATTATATAGCTCATGTCAACACGATAGAAGAAGAAGAAGCCCAACTTACCAAACAGTAACACTCCTGTGGAGTGTAAATAAGTTTGTTTTTGGCGGATCTTTCTATTAAAGCATGAAAGCTATCACCTTCATTCTGGGTGTGTCCAACTTCAAAAAAACAATGACGAATAGAAACCTGACATGTAGTGGCAGCATACATATACATCGCATAAACTATGCGATTGCGATTTTGACCCACACAATTATCTGACCAAAATCTAAATTCGTTTGTCCTTATGTTTTGAAATAAAATTCAACAAACAGCTGGAAAACTCATTAGCCCCTCTTTTACCTTGTCCTTCGTGCCACATAAAGTAAGTACCTTCTTTATCCACTAGATTAAAAATAGTGAAGTTGAATATTGACAATTTACGTTTATAATAAAGAATACTAAATTTACCGTGTGGAGCATTAAGTACTTTCTGAAAATCGAATATAGCTGTTAATATTTTTCCGTCCGAGGTTTTGGCTGCTTCTTTATCCAACAACTTTATTTTACGCGCCAGATCTTTATTGCGCAGATGTGATTCATAAAGCTGTGTTTCAACTAATGTCGGTGTAGATTTGTTTTTATAAACGTGGCATGATATCTGATCTAAAACCAAACCAAAATAGGTACTAGGCCAGCGTGGTGGACTAAGGCCTTAGCCTTCTCGTTCTGAGAAGAGGCCCGTGCCCAGCAGTGGGACAGTAATAGCCTGGTTATGTATGTTTATGTTTATATAGGTACCAACAATCAGTTTCATATATTAAAAACGCACTTCTTGGCGATTTTGTGGTACCTACTATGACGGACGTTAGGTATTGTCATTTAGATCTGATTCTGAATCAGACAAAAAATTAATCATTTGGTCAATAACATTCATTTCTGCATCTGATGGCATTGGTGATTCTGGAAAAAGAAAATGTAATTTGTAAAATTTGAAGATTTATTGACACGTATAGTATAGTAAGTTACATTACTTAGCGAAGTAATCTATAGGAAGTAGTACATACGATAAAAAACAATATAAAACGCCAACGTAAAACATCGTATGTACATGTTCTGACATAATTTTTTATTCTGTTCCGGTGTAAAATATCTTATTTAATATATACGATATTTTTTTAACAAGTGTAAACAATGTAAAATATGGTAAGCATAACATACGATATTTTACGTTGGTAAGGATACAAATAATTACTTTTATTTAAAAACACTTATATTTTACTACAAATAACAATACAGAATATTACGTACCTTCATTTCTCTCAGGTTCTTCAACTACAGGCGTTGATTTAACTATAAATATTATTGTTTTCATAATTTAAATTTTCAACGCCTAACGTCCCTTCTTTTCGTATTGCCGCATTGTTTTTGTCTTTTATTATGAGATCAAGAATAATTTGTGCCCTTGTCATTTTAATTATTTTTACGAATTAACGTAATAAACAACAAAAATATAGAAATGCATTCGTCACGCGACGAGCATGCCTCTTCCCCCGCGTATTCTGTCACTACTGATAGATACGAGACGTCCACGCGTTCCGAGCGTCCTTCCCGCCCCGCGCATTGTATCGGTAGTGCAGTATAAGATTTTATACTTGGACAAAAGTGAATATACGACATTTTGCAGTCTAATTAACGAGGACTTCTATTATAAATACTGAAATTTTAATAATTGCAGACGTTAGTCGACATATTTAGAAGTATGAAAATAAAGAAAAGTGAAAAATGGTAATTTGTTGATTACGATAGTCTACGTAGGAGGTGTCGATATATAACTATAAATATATAACATCAAGATAATTCAAAGTCGAGCTGAATCTGCTAAATTGTTTTGTTTTGTTTTTGTTGTGTTATTAAATTTAACCATACTGGTTTAGTAATTAAGCATACTCTTATTAAGTACTGTGAAACATTACATCACTCTGAAAGTGATGTAAAACATTGTTTAGACTTTAGACATAAAAAGTAAACATAACATATCATAACATAACCAGCCCATTACTGCCCCACTGCTGGGCACGGGCCTCTTCTCATTATGGCCTAGTGCGGATTGGCGGACTACACACACCATTGAGAACTGTATGTAGAGAGCACTCTCAGGTGTGCAGGTTTCCTCACGATGTTTTCCTTCACCGTTAACGCAAGTGATAATCGAATATAAATCCACACATGAATTCGAAAAGTAAAAGATTACTTTATTTAAACCAAATTATGTGGCAACCCTACATTGTATAACTGTTCTCCGAAACGTTTGAAATTATCACAATCGTGTATATGGGCGCGCTAGTGTTGCCATCAATTTGTTTACACTTTTTTGACAGAACTTAATATATTAATCTTTATTACTGGTCAGTATTGAATGTTTCTTCCTGGCGTTGTTGTTTGAACAATGCGCCCTCTAGTGTAATTTGAGAGTAATATAGCTTTCCATAGCTTATAACATTAAAATATTAATTTATACTCGGACTCAGACCAATTAATGTCTATGCTATATCGAATATCGATGCTTACAACGCAATCTATTGCCATTTTGAGGTAACTAGTTTATACAATGAATTACTCTTAGATTATGAAGTATTTTGAAATAAATATCCTTTATTTCTAGAATTTGCTATGTAGTTTGCTGTTGTATTTGTTGTACTTTGCAAAGATCATCAAAGATCAAAGAAGATACCTTTTTGTTTAGCAAAGTTTAATATTTGATGATCCGTATTAATTAAATTAATGTTGTAAATAATGTTAATATTATGATAATTATAATTCGAATATTTTAATTAGATTAATGAAATGATTAATTTAAATGTTGTTAATTTAATTTTGTGGTTCTGATAATTCCGCTTTATATTGTTTCATATTTTAATATCTGGCATGATTTGTTGGTTTATATAATGTTAAGATATTATCTAAATTAATATTAGTTTTATCACGATGACTGGTTAATTATTTTAGTGTTCATTTATAAATTAAAATGTATTTAGTGACTCCGTTGGATCTATTTGATTGCAGTAATATCAAGATGGAGACACTGTGCTTTGCGCGGGCTGTCATTCTTGTTGTAAGACTTCTTTTTCTGGTTAGTTCATGTAATAATCGGGAAAATACATGATTTGGAGTAATGAGAAATTTATTTCGTGATGAATCCTGATGAAACCTTGAGCTACGCGCGGACATATATTATGTGAAATGACATGAACGACATATAAGTATGGGTAGCAAAATCGTTTACAAATTGCAGCTTCGATATAAAAGTCAGTTCAATGTCCGCTATTGCCATGTAATCCTGCACGAATTGTAATATTCGTGTTTTCTTCAACGAATCTTCTGTGTCCATCAATTTAGTGCTAATAGTATTCCTCATACCTGCTCAGTGCTCAAAGCCCGGTTTATTATCCTGGCACGGTAAACATCAGCTAGTGTTTTCACTGGTATATTAGAGAGTGTAGTCTTAGCGATGTTACCCACATTGGATTTCTAAGAAATTTAGGTGACTATGTATATTAACCAAAGCAGAGACGGTGTACGAAAACATGGTTGTAGTGGAAGTTTTTGAACTCTCTTCGCTAACTTCACCCATATTGAACTATATTTACGGGACTTTTCGCGCACAATTAAGAGGCTGACAACAGCTAAAAAATCAGACCTCTGCGGTCACTGTCGTTTCGTACAGAACTAAAAGAGAGGCAAAATTATACAGCTGTGATAAGCATCAAACAAAGACAAAACTAGGCCAATGAATGAAAGTTAGTACTGCCAGAAAATAATATTAAAAATATGCTATAAAGAGGTTGTCAAGTTAAAATTGTACCAAAAAATACCAAAATCTGAAATAAAACCAAAAAAATACTAAATCAATTTTGCGGAGGCCAAATTATACCAATTTACCAAAAACGGTCACACTGGCAACGAGCCGAGGGACGTTGGATACGCCGCTCAAACTGAATGAAAATTAACAATATTTTTTTTTATAAAAAACTATTAAATTATTTGAAAAACAGAAACAACAATTGTTTAGATTATTGTCTTTCTCAAATGTTTTCTTAATTTTATTTATAATATTTAGTAAATAATAGAGATTGTTTGCTTTAAAGCATGTTTTAAGAGGTTAGTTTACAAAACTTTTCTATAGAGAAAACTTCAAAAGAACGTGTTTTGGGCACAATACAGTTTCAGAAAATACGATCAAGATTAACATAAATTTTTTTCACTGCCACAAACTGAATAGGTACAGCTAAAAATGTTTTTAAAAAAAGCCTATTTGGGGTATTTGGCTGTTGTCAGCGTCTTAAATCAAAACAAAACAAACATTTTGACTAACCTCGACGTTTCAGCCATGTTGCATTAGCCGTGGTCACGAGCAGACTCACGTCTCGTCGTCGTGTCACTCGTGTCTGTCTGCTCGTGACCACGGCCATGCAACTTGGCCGAAACGTCGAGGTAGTCAAAATGTTTGTTTAGTTTTGATTTAATTATGCGCGAACAGTTCCGTAAATATAGTTCAATATTGTTGTAGTGGAAGAAATATTAACGTCATGGTTTTGCTTGCAGGTGCGTAAAATTCCCCCGTTTTCCCCTATAATATTTCTCAGTTCCGCTTTTCTCCACACCAGTGAAAACGCAGGTTTAGTCAGCCAACTTATGTAGCTCAACTCTAATTGGGGAGTAGTAAAACTACTAGAGCCCAAAAATAAAAAAAGCAAAATAAGAATACTAAAGAGCAAATATCCGTCTTCATACCGCATCCACAAAACAGAACGAGAATATAATGATAATGAATTATACAGAGTTGCCGGCACCCCCTAAAATAGCTTCATAAGACAAAACTAAACAACGAGCCGCGTACTACGGAATGAAGATAAATTAATTTAACGTCAGCCCTTATTTACATAACGCCGTCAAATAAGGGAGCTGGAGTATGGAACTCGTTTATATAATACTAGATGTCTTTATTTTGATAACGTAAGTTGATTATGTACACGGTGAAAATGTACGTGAATAAGCTGTGCAAAAATATATTCATAACCATGGAAGAATAAAAAAAGGCGGACGGAATCTCGCTAAATAATAAGTGAAGCACCCAACAGTAAGTCGGCTCGCTTGAAAGTACGGGCTGGCACACACACATTTACACTCATAGTAAGTCTAACAGCCGCGATTAAGCAACAAATATCATGTGACGGAAGTTTTTGTCGTAGTGTCACAAATAAAATAACAATATAATTATAATGTTTCCCGTCGTAGCTTTGAGAAAAGAAAAATGCGTATTTTTAACCGACAAAAAAAAAGGAGGAGGTTCTCAATTCAACGCGTATCTTTTTTTTCTCTTTTTTTTTTATGTATGCCGCGCATAACTTTTTACAGAGTAGTTCGATTTTGATGATTCTTTTTTTAATGGATAGGGTATATCTCGAAGTTGATCCCATTTAAATTTCAAAATCAAAATCCACCCTAAGGGTAGGAAAACAGGGGATGAGTGCTTGTTAACCCACTGAATTCTTATCTGTTAACCGATTCTGTTGAAACTTGGCACACATAAATGTAGTTTTAGACACTTCAACATTATGGAGACCTGGAGTTAGATTAGCGCTACAAAAAAAAAAACTTAACAAAAAATTGAACCGACGAAAACAGAAACTGAAAAGCGAAAAACAACTAATTATGCGTCGGCGCCAAACAAACAATCAACGAAGATCATTAAATTACTTTAAATAAATAATAAAAACAACGTAACATCAAATACAACATGAAATTTTCAACGATAAACAATCATCATCATCATCATCATTTCAGCCGAAAGACGCCCACTGCTGGACATAGGCCTCCCCCAAGCATCGCCACAACGACCGGTCCTGTGCCTTCCGCATCCAGCGGATTCCCGCGACCTTCACCAGGTCGTCGGTCCACCTTGTGGGAAAAAAACAAAAACGATAAACAATAACTTTCCAAAAATGCGTTCTCCGCGCGGCCACTTGCAACTTGCACGCACTTTGCTTGTTAAAAGTTTGTTTGGTGCCGACTCATAATTGGTTATTTTTCGCATTTCAGTTTCTGTTTTCGTAGGTTCAATTTTTTGTTAAAAAGTTTTATTTGATTATTATTTAATTTGAAGAGCATTTGTTACCTTTAGGAAGATTTTTCATAGAAACTTTTACACCCCAGTTGAAATAAATTTTCTAAAAATTCAAAAACACATAATTCGTTCATTGTTGTAAAGATTATTTATACCGAGTTTCGACTAAATCCAGCCACGCAATAAAATTCTCCCATACCAAATTTATAACCCTATTGCACCCTCTTTTAGTAGCAATTATTATTTTTTATTGATTATTTTCCCCGAATTTTGAGTGAATCGATTTACGAGAAAAGATTTTGCGTACAAACCCGATATTTCACCGTCTGTTAACATTTCCAAAAATTCTTTCGTGCTTATGTTACAAAAGGAACCTACTGTCCGAATTTCATGTTTCTAGCTTGAGTTGTTTCGGCTCTGCGTTGATATCAGTCAGTCAGGACATCTGTCTTTATAAGTATAGATAGATAAATAGCCACTCTTAGAAATATGGGTTTAATATATCTGATAGTCACATTCGAAGTGCGTTGAACTTTGTATGCGTTTGCAATAGTGTGAATATTGACAAGAGGTGTGTACTGCCGTTTAAAATAAATGTAAATGTTGGAGTATGATGATACTCCAACATTTTCAATATACGGGATTAAAATTTATGTTCCGGAAATAAAAATAAATGTACAATATGAAATTTATGACTGAAAGCATTTTTAAAAGCAGAAAACCACTACGATTCCGGAGTGGAATGATCTTTGATGCATTTGAGTTCTCCTGAAATATTATTATTATTATTTTTTGTTCCAAAATGGACTTGCGTTAGACCGCCACCTCATCTGATGTTAAGAGGAAATGCGGGTAGAAAGACTTGAAAATTAGACAGCAATAATTTTCAATTAATTAATTTTAATTTGCTTTGCAAGCACTTGGCCTCAAATAAGTGCGAGAAGGACAACAGCAGCTCCGGATGAATAGCCTAAGTAAAGAAGTCATAATTCGAGGTTTGGCTCTCGACTATTTCCTCCTCCGAAACGGGACCAATTTAAAATATGTTTCATAAACTGAATAAGAAGAATATATATTCTTATTCTTATTCTTTATTGCACACAAAAAAATATCACAACAATACATAATAGTTTTGAAATTACATGTACAAAGGCGAGCTTAACTCATAATTGAGTTTTCTACCAGCAAACCTTTGAGTGATAGAGCAAATATAAAATGTAAAACTGAGGGTAACTTTCAGTGTACATAACTAATGTTCACATTAACATACCAACAACATATATCTATATACAAATAAATATAAAACTATATATACATACCTATTACTTAATTATACCTACTTATATAAACCTATAATATACCTACATATATAATAAATAAATATGTATTATCAATTAGTGAGAAAGAAAATGCTCCTTAATTCTTTTCTTAAATACGTTCAGAGAGGGGCTGTCACGTAGTGAGTGTGGGAGGGAGTTCCATAGTCGCACTGCACGGATAGTAAAAGAACCATCGTAACGGCTGGAAGTATGACGCGTAGTACGGAGTAGAAGAGAAGTAGCTGTGCGACAGGGTTTATCCCTGGGCACAAGATATTCAAATCGTTCACGAAGATATATAGGAAAGTTGGAATTATTTAGAACAGAAAAAAGAAGAGAAAGAATATGACCGTCTCGACGCTGCCGAATTGGTAGCCACTTCAGTCTGGCTCGAAATTCCGACACATGATCGTACTTTCGAAGACCAAAAATGAAACGGATACACAAGTTCTGCAGTCGTTCAAGTTTATTTAGAAGTTCCTCCGTTGCGTCAAGGAAGCAGACATCAGCATAGTCTAAAAGAGGTAGTAGAAGGGATTGCGCAAGGGTGACCCTAGTTTGAAAAGGAAGAAATTTCTGGAGACGTTTGAGAGACTGGAATGAGTAGAAGACCCTCCTGCTGACTTCGGTAATGTGAACATCCCAAGAGAGGTTTGAATCTATGAAGACACCTACATTTTTAGCGCTTTTAGAATATGGTATAGGTACGGCATTATACATAACTGGAGGGAGAGACTGGTGATTTAATTGACTGAACATGTATCTGCCACCAACAATGAGAGCTTGAGATTTAGCAGGATTGACTAGAAGTCCGGAAGCTTTAGCCCACTCGTTGATATTTTCGAGATCATTATTGATGGCATCAACAGCCACAGTAAAATTCTCTACTTTACAGTGACGATAAAGCTGCAAGTCGTCTGCATAGAGATGATAATTAGAAGTCAGGACCTTAGTGATGGCATTTATAAAAATGGAGAAGAGAAGAGGAGAGAGGACGCCACCCTGAGGGACACCCGCAGCCAGATCACACCACTCAGAGGAGGCTTCATCTGAGTGAACAGACTGTGAGCGACCCTGAAGATAAGAGCTAAACCATGCAATTACCGATGAAGAAACATTAAGAGAGGAAAGGATTCCCAAGAGGATGTCAAAATCACCTGATGTAAAAGCACTGCGAAAGTCCAATAGAACCAGTACTGTTAAAAGTTGATTTTCCATGGCCAGTCGAATGTCATCGGTTATTTTTACAAGTGCAGTTACAGTGCTATGGCCAGGACGGAAGCCAGATTGGTATGGACTAAGCAGGCTATTAGAGGAGAGGTAACGAGACAGTTGATTATGAACAACACTCTCCAAGACTTTGGATAGAATCGGAAGGATGGATATTGGGCGAAACTGGGATAATGAGGAGGGATTTGAGACTTTGGGTAACGGTAAGACATGAGCCTTCTTCCAGGCTGAGGGAAAGGAGCTTGTGTACAGAGAAAAATTTATGATATGGGTAATGACGGGAACTATTTCATTAAGAATGGGAAGGAGCATCTGGAGTTGAAGGCCATCATCGCCAACCGCTTTCGTGGAGATGGATTGGATGGATTTCTTAATATCTAATTCGGTAATTGGGTTAAAAGAAAATAGAGTATTTGCCGGCAGAGGAAGATTAGAAAGATAATTAAGAGTAGTCTATTTAACAAGATTATCAAGGATAGTCGGTGCTTTAGAAAAGTGCGCATTCAGTGCGTTAAGTCCATATCTGTAGTGCTCTGGCTTGAAGCTTTACCAATACCAAGAGACTTAAGGAATTGCCATACTTGTGTTGGGTTGAAAGTTTTAATAGAATTGTGAATGTGGCGTCTTTTAGCATTCCTACACAAACGACTGCAGCGATTTCGCATCTTTTTATATAGCTCCCAGTTCTCCTCAGTAGGCTGCTTCTTGTATTTTCGCTTAGCCTTATCTCTTTTAGACATCATATTCTTAATTGCTGGTGATAGCCATGGCGCAGGGAGATGTTTAACTCTCACCTTTTTGAGAGGAGCATGAGTGTCAAAAAGATCCAACACAATCTTAGTGAAAGTAGACACCTGAGCGTCCACATCCTCACTATTGTAGATGGAAGACCAGTCAATACTACCCGCGTCCGCTCTCAGACGCTCCAGATCAATGTTTTTAAAACTACGAAGAAAGAGAAATTTGGCCTTGCGTTTAGGGGGGCGAATTTTGTAAGAAAGAAATAAGAGGTCATGATAGGAGAAAGAAGCAGAGAGTTGTCCAAAAGTGGCTACTTTGTTAGGATCAGAAACAAGAATGAGATCTAAAAGTGAAGGAATACAATGTGGGGCCCTGTGAGTAGCATTTAACGGAAGAATGTGCATATTGACAGAAGAGACAAGTGATTGGAGTTTACGGCTGCGCGAATCACCCAAAAGCAAACAAGTGTTGAAGTCTCCGAGGATAATCATATGGTCATACAATGAAGATAGATTTTCTAGTTTGGATTCAAAGGAGGAAAAGTAATCAATGCGGCGGGAAGGACTGTAGTAGACACCTAAAAGTAATTTTGAGTGTTGGAAGTCTATTTCAATAAAAAGGTGCTCTGCAGATTTGGAGTAATCATTCGGAGACTTATCAACTAATTTGTATTTTATATCCCCTCGAAGATAAATAGCAACCCCTCCATATCCCTTGCCTGTTCTGTCGTTACGCACAAGCTTATAACCAGGCAAAGCATATTGAGTAGAAGGAAGTGCAGGCTTTAGAAAATTCTCAGAAATAAGCACAGCGTGAACAAGCTCAGAGTCAAACGACGACAGCATATCAGGATAATGAGTGTGAACGCTCTGAGCATTAATATGAACAGCATTGAATAATTTTCTACAGGAAGAAAAATAAGAAAAAAGTTGATCGCGAAGGGACAAGGAATTGTCATCGCTAAAAGCACTAGCGAAGCTCTCATCCGACGTACAAGATGAAGAACTAGAAGCAAAACTATCATCAATATCATCTAACATTAAAATATATATATATAATTAAAATAAACTTTAAATTTAACTTTAGCCAAGGCTAAAGCTAAATCAAACTAAAATTAAATATCAATCCTCGATGCACTCGCCAGCTGCATGCACAAGTGGATAAAAAGGCAGAGGTCTAAACAAAAAAACAAAAAAAATTAAACTGGTTTCCGAACGAAACTTAAACGTCAAGTCTGAACATTTACAAAAACTCAAGTGACCGACAATAACAAAAAAGTGACAAAGATAAACAATGAAAACAAAAACATTACGCCCAGTATCATCATTTCACTTGTTTGCGGGTTCTCTTATCTGGCACTTGCTTGACTGTCTGTTGTGATGTTGCATCCGTTTTGACTCCACCTTTGGCATCTTCAGATAACGACTCGGCCACTGGGAATTGAGCTACTAGTTCACGCAATTCGGCAGCGGACTCAATCTTTCGTCGTGATTTCTCCGAAACCTGGATGATAATCTTGCCTTCCGACGTCCAGCACTGATTCATCCCATAGAACTTTCGAGCTTTCATGAAGACCTCGTGTCTGGGCTTAGTGAGGAATTCCGAAAGTGTCAGACCGGAGCCTTTCAACTTAGACTTGTTCTTCCATACCTCACTCCTCAGGATACGGCTTTCAAATCGAACTAACAGGGGACGAGGCTTACTGGTGTTGTTTCCCAGGCGATGGCAAGCTGTTAAGTTATTGGCAGAGACATTTGCCATATCCATTTTGACAGACAAGAATTTGACGAAGCCGGACACGTTATCTGCATCCTTATCTTCAGAGAGACCATGGAGAAGAAGTACCTTGCTACGGGATGCCATTTCATGTCTGTCCAAGCCTATTACAAGCAAATCCATCTGTGTTTTTAGTGCACTCATCGTCTTCCAAATAAGGCTTTTGAACTCGATAAATTCTCTAGACAGGCTTGCAATGGTCTTGTGGGTTGCTTCACTGCTGGCATTCTTCAAATCTTCCTCGTATTGTGTCATCCTGGACGAAAATGTATCAGAAAGTTCCTCCATACAGCTGGATAGTTTGGAATGCAGGTCCATAGTGAAGTGTATCTGATAGTGCAATTAAATTGGAGAGAAGTGACAAGTGATTAACTGACTGAGTGCACCAGAGGTTAATATAAGTTTTACTGTGTAAAATTCATGCAAAAACTGTATTAAACTATTTTTTTATACTATTTTTCTCAGAGCTAATTTTTTTTTTGTGCAGTACTTAAGACTACCCACAGTAAAAAAAAAGCCGCTGTAGACAGCTGTCTAAATAGGCAATTTTGAGGTTTTTTAGGGCTTCAAGAAATAATTTATAAACAAATTCGAAAACTTAAAGGACTTACAAAACTTTGATATTTATTTTAATGTTAAAAATCATTGCTAGAGTTATAAACCAGAAAGAAAACAATCGAGAGCGTTTGTATGGAGAAAAGACCTGCCGCATTTCCTCTTAAGGATCCTGAGTGTAGAATTTCTTCACCATGTAATATTAAACCTATTTTTGAAACGAAAAATCTTTTATATTTCCGAAAGCTAGCAGGAACCTGGTAAATTAGATCTTCGATGCCAAACATGGCACGCTTTATTCCTAGCTTAGTATTCCTCTATGCTGATAAACGTGACATGAATCTCAACTCAAGGTATATCTTGCCACGGCTTTTGGCGCCAAGTTTTACGTATAGTGAACCGGATACTTCGGATACGGAGTTTCTTTGAAGAATAAAATCCGTAACGACATTATCCGGTCAAGAACCGGAGTGACCGACATAGCGTGTAGGATCAGTAAGCTGAAGTGGCAGTGGCCTGGCCATGACTGTCGAAGGACCGATAGCTGCTGGAGCAGACGAGTCCTTGAGTGGAGATCGCGAATCGGCAAACGCAGCGTAGGGTGCCAGGTTGACCGACGACCTGAAGAACGTGGCTGGGTGGACTGGATGTGGAAGGCAAAGGACCGAATGTTGTGGCGCAACTTTGTAGAGGCGTATGTCCAGCAGTGGACTGCGATAGTGAGTTGATGAACCGGATATCACACACACATGCACGCACATAAGCTGTGATAACCTAGTGGCTGAGTGCTTGCCATCCATGCAGGAGGGTCTGAGTTCAAACCCGGCCCGCACCACTGACTTTTTGAATTTATGGGTGGATAAGAAATTTGTTTATCACTTGCTTTATCGGTGAAGGAAAACTTCGTGAGGAAACCTGCACACCTGTGAATGCTCCACACAGTGCTCAATGGTGTGTGTAGTTTACTAATCCGCACTAGGCCAGCGTGGTGGACTAAGGCCTTAACCTTCTCATTCTGAGAAGAGGCCCATGCCCAACAATGGGACAATAATGGGCTGATGATGATGACACGCACATAACATCACGTCTGTATTTTCAGATATATAATATTTATATAAGTATGTATTTACAAAAAAAAAGTATATAAGTATTATATCCATTGTTTAGTACCCATAGCACAAGCTCTGCTTAGTTTGGGACTAGATGGTGCTATGGTGCTGTGTAAAAATGTCCCAAAGATATTTATTTATTTAGAAGGTAACAGTTAGCAAGCACCCATATTTAGCCAGTTATATTATAAGTCCCATGTAACAGAGGGCGAGCCTATTGCTATCAACTGGACACAAATCCAGACCCCGGACTGCTACTGAGAATTTCCTAATAGTAAAACCCGACAAGAAAGAAAGAAGTCTTTTTTATGGATTTTTTTAAATATTAAAAGTTGTTAATTTTTTTTTTTTTTATAGTATAGGATGGCGAAACGAGCTAAAGGCCCACCTGATGTTAAGTGGTTACCTTTGCCCATTACGACTGCAATACCACCTAGGCTGTTGCCTAAATGGTACCGCAAGTCGGTTCGCCAAACTGAGACCTGAAGATGGAAAGTCTCATGTGATTGTGATCATTTTAAATGTATTATGGAGCGATCTTAGCTATTTTAGGGTTTTAAGGTACCTACTGCTTCCCTTCTGAAAATATTCACCCTTCGCCACTGATGTGTACAAGGTAAAAAATCGTGGGTTGTTAACACCCCCGTCCTTGACCCAAACGCAGCATTATATAAAGACCTGCTTACGTATCACCGATGACCTGAATGATAAGAACTGAGTGTTGAAAGCAGTAGTTTGGTAAGATTTAATAGATTAGCTAAGGAACTCTAAATAGCCATACAACAATACTGTGGAACTTTTACGCTTCATTTAAAGGAGTTATGTGACTGTTTTACTTGTAAATGCGACTGTAGAACGTTGTTATGTGATGTTTGTTTACTTTTTTCGATCTGCAAGGTTAAGATGCACTAGCCGCGGCCATTCTGTGGATGGGTGACCGTTTCGTTACACATCGAGACCCCTTCGTGCCTCGGAGAGCACATAAATCCATCGAGCGTGCGGCCTTTCGCCCGTCGTGTCGAATTGCCGTCCCATCGGATTATGAGAGTGAGAGAATAATGAGTGCACCTGTGTCTGCGCACACACTTGTGCACTATTATAATATGTCCCGCGCAGATGGCTAGTCTCCGCATTCCCGCTCTGACGCTCGCCCCGAGAGGTCGTGTTGCTCGCGCTCCGTCCTGTCGTGTCGAGTTCCGTGCTCGAATATTTTTCGCTACGGTTCACCATAGCGCCCTCCGCAGTCGCCCCGCCGGCTGCAACCCGATAAGTTCATTCGCTGTCTTTTTCAAGACAGTGGACGCGCTTTGTTTCTGTCCGAGAGAGTCAGTCAAAACGTAGTGTCCCTTCAGGATTAAACCCACTTATTTACTGTGGTCCTCGGTGGATACCTAACGGTGCTAACGAACCGAGGGGCGTTGACCCGACACGCCAGCTGAGCTCCTTCAGGGCAAAGCAAAAATCGGAAGGAGCTAGGACCAGAAGGCCTTGGGGGATCTCCTAGTCTTCCCTAGCTTTAACCCCGTTTCGTCCTTCTAGCACTCTCTAGGGGTTTACACCCATTGCACATTAGAGACTCAGGGACCTGTTTGCACAATAAGACTGGCAAACAGGAGTACTAGCTTAGGGCTCACCAATAGGCACACAACCTCCCCGTCTATACCCGACGGGGAGGGTTTGAACACACTCCCGGGAACACCCACCCGGGATCAAACCCCATGGTAGGTCGCCACTAAATTTCTCCCCCCGTTCACTGTTGCTAGGCTCTTGGCTTAGTCACCGTCTTTATGATGGTGTCTGATGCCGAGTTCCTAAGCATCCTTAAAAACGTCCTCTTCAAGGACCCCACCTTCATCGCCAATCATGGCAACCTGTTTGGCAGCGCGTTGGCCGCCACTCACCAACCACCATCCGACGTCCCCGACTCTCCAAAGTCGCCCGCTACCCCCCCACCCATAAGGATAAATTCCTTGAGGATGCAAAGGCGCCTCGCCCGCCGTCCCGACAGCGATGAGGAGAGACCGAGGTCTCCGCGTGGTCCGCCTAGGCGTTCAGCCAGCCTGGACCACAAGGACCGTACCCCCTCACCTCTCCCCACCCCAGCCCCCACTCAAAACCCTGATTATTCCCCGATCCCATCAGACCAAGAAATGTCCTCGGACAGTGAGGTCATCTCTGACGAGGCCGGTGCCTTTACCACGGTTGTGGGTAAAGGCAAAAAACGCGGCCGAAAAACCAACAAGGCCGAGGCTCTCGCCTCTAAATCTTTAAAACTCTCCGAGGCTAACTCTGCCTCGGCCCCTACCCCCCGTCCCGCCTCTTACTCCTCCTCGCAGGATAACAGGCCTTCCTCTCCTCATGTCCATACCTCATCTTCGCAGAAGAAGGTACTCGTCCCGCCTCCCTTATTCATTCAGGATAAGGGTTACTGGACCCGAATTTCTGACTGGTGCAACGAATTTAAAATAAATTTCACCAGTGCCCGCGCTACACAGCAGGGCATTAAAGTCATTGTCCCCACCCCCACCGATTACCGCAACCTTACCAGGCTGCTACGCGAACGTAAGGTGTCCTTCCACACCTACGCCCTCCCGGAGGACCGACTCCTTAGAGTCGTAATCCGAGGGATCCCTACGGAAATCAGATGCGAGGAAGTATTTGACGACCTTAGCGATCAAGGAATCCCCATTAAAGAGACCCACCGAATGTTCCGTGGAAAGCACGGAGACCCCTTTAACATGGTCCTCGCCATCTGCCACCCCAGCGAAAACGCTAAGGCAATCTACAATATAAAGACCGTATGCCACCTATCAGGCATTACGGTCGAGCGCCCCCACAAATCTAACCAGCCTGGTCAATGTCACCGTTGCCAGTTATATGGTCATTCCCAGCGTAACTGCTACGCAAAGCCCAGGTGCGTTAAGTGCCTAGGCGATCATGGGACTAGCGAGTGCGAACGTCCCAAGGAGAGGGACCAGTGCACTGAGCCCCCAAGTTGTGTCCTTTGCGGCCAAGCCGGACATCCAGCGAACTATCGCGGATGCCCCAAAGCCCCCAAACTGCGCAACGCCAAATCGGCGAAACGCGCTTCCGACCGCGTTGCGAGGGAAGCCCCCTCCTACGCAGCTCCTTACCCCTATCAACCACCAAACCCTAGAGGCCCACTCGGGCCCTCCCCTAATTCCCGCGGCCCACTCGGGCCCAACCCCTGGTTTAAGGGAAACCAAAAGCCCCAATTCCCACCTCTTCCGCCCTCTCGTCTCGCGCCCCCGGCCTCAGAGCCCCCCGCGCTGATGAACATACCCATTCCCGCACCTTCTCTCAGGCCCAAAACTGCACCAGCAGCTAAAGCCCCCACCATGAGAACCCCCCCTCAGGCTAGACCCTCTTCGGTAAACTCCCCCGGGCTTCTGCCGAGAGAATACCTCGAACCCCAGTCAGGGGAAACTCGCATTGACGCCTACTCTAGACTTTGGGCCTTTACCCAAGGCAACCATGAGCAGCGCCTTCAGGTACTTACCAAGTACCAAGACATCTTCAGAATCCTTAATTCCAACTATAATGTATAATACGGCCCCACCCAAAAGATTCAAACCCCGTTCCCTAAATTTAGGCTTTTTCAATGCCTGAGGCATTAGTGGTCAACGCGATGACGTAGCTGTCTTCTTGCGTGAGCACCAACTTGATATTTTACTCGTTCAAGAGTCTTTTCTCAAACCCCATTGTCGTAATCCCAACATAGCCAACTATAGGCTGATAAGAAACGACAGAGCACACACCGCACTAGGCGGAACGCTCATCTATTACCGCAATTCGTTGTATTGCATCCCCATAGATCCCCCAGAGCTAGAATGCTTGGAGGCTTCAATCTGTCGCCTAGGCATGACAGGGCACCAGTCCATCACCATAGTCGCGGCCTATAGATCCTCAAATAAACCCACGAGTCTGCTCGAGGACGACCTCAAATCCCTACTCGATCTTAGTAACTCTGTAATTATAGCAGGCGACTTAAACGCCAAACACCGTTCATGGAGCTGTGTCTCCAATAACGCCGCTGGCATTCAATTAGGAGCACTTAGCGACAAACATTCCTTCGACGTCATCGCCCCGATGCGTCCCACTCACTATCCTGACACAGTAGGGCATCGGCCCGACATCCTAGATATAGCCCTCTTGAAGCGCGTAAACCTCGGTATTCGCTCTATCGAGGTAATCCAAGAATTAGACTCAGATCATCGCCCTGTGATCATTCAACTGGGTCCCCGGGGTGGTCCCTCGGATCCCGGTATTCCACCCGTAACTAAAACGATAACCGATTGGAGGAGACTAGAGGACCGCCTCAAATCTACCTCATCCCCCCAATTAGATTCAATCCCTGACTCCATTGAGACAGTCGCGGACACGGTGGCCGCGATCACCTCGCTCACCAACCATGTGCAGTCCGTAGTGGGCGAATGCTCACGGCAGGTTCCGATGCTGGATGACCAGCGTCTGAAACTGCCGGACGATGTAAATGAGTTGAGGACCGAGAGGAACGCGGCCATCCGTGCCTATGACGCTTTTCCCAACGAAGCCAATCGTGCCCATATGCGCTCCTTACAGAATACTGTAAAGAGACGTGTAGCTCAGGTACAGGAGGATCATTGGGACAAGGAAGTCAGCGCAATCCAACCGTCTCATGTAGCCTTCTGGGCACTTCAACGCAGACTTAAATGCGAGACCACGGCAACTATGCCCCCCCTAAATCGACCCAATCAAAGGCCGGCCTTTGAAGATGACGAAAAAGCCGAATGCTTAGCCGACAGCTTGGAGTCCCAATGCACTCTCAGTACGCTTCCCGTAAGCCAAACCCACCTTGAAAAGGTAAATTCAGAAGTAGAGCGTAGGTCAGCCCTCCCCCCCCCCCCAATAGATGACCCTGATGACCCGCTCCCACCGATCACCCCAGACGAAGTTCTCTCTATAGTCAAGGATCTTAAGCCCAAAAAAGCCCCCGGCGCAGACGGCATCACCAATAAGGTGTTGAAACGTTTCCCTGCCACCCTAATCACTCTAATGACCGTCATCTTCAATGCGGCATTTAAAAACAACATCTTTCCCCAGGCTTGGAAACAAGCTACGGTAATCGGTATTTCCAAACCGGGCAAACCAAAAGCCGAGCCGAGTAGTTACCGGCCGATTAGTCTCCTCAATGTCTTCGGTAAAATCTACGAGAAGCTTATTTATAAGCGACTCAAAGATTTCGCCGACTCAAATAAACTCCTTCCCGACGAGCAGTTTGGCTTTCGTACAAAGCACTGCTGCGTTAATCAACTGCACCGTATTGTAGAACACATCAGTGCAGGCTTCGTACGTGGTCAAATGACCGGTACTCTCTTTTTCGACGTGGCAAAGGCTTTCGATAAAGTGTGGCACAACGGCTTATTATATAAGCTGTACACTATGAATGTGCCACATCGTCTCGTGCTCATCATCCGAGACTACTTATCGAATCGTACCTTTCGCTATCGCATAGAAGGGGCTCTCTCCTCCCCCCATCCCATTCACGCCGGTGTGCCACAAGGCTCCGTGCTCTCCCCCCTACTGTTCACGCTGTACACCAGCGATATTCCAAAATGCGGTGCAGCCCGTATTGCCCTTTTCGCCGACGACACGGCAATCTATTACTCCGGCATGACCCATGTCGCTATTTCTCGTACCCTCCAATCCGCGGCCAACACCCTAGGTGACTGGTTCCGGAAATGGAGAATCGAAGTCAATCCCGAAAAAAGTGCAGCGGTCCTCTTCGATAAGAGACCCCTGTCACAGTACCGTAAAGAATTGAGCGTACCAGTCTCAATGTTCGGGAAACAGATCCCATGGCAACGAGAAGCCAAATACCTTGGCGTGATCCTTGACCGTAGACTGACTTTCAGACCGCATATCCGCAGGGTGAAAAACCGTGCCGCCCTCGTCCTCGGACGTCTCCACCCCCTACTCAATGCGCATAGTAAGCTGCCCACTTCTCTCAAAGTAAGGATATACACCACCTGTATCCGCCCCATACTCGCCTATGCTAGCGTTGTGTTCGCACACGTTAAGCCGCTGAGAATTCACATGCTCCAAACCATCCAAAACCGTTTTATGCGAAGGGCCGTAGGTGCCCCCTGGTACTTACGCAATGTCCAACTCCACCTAGACCTCAAACTGCCGACCATCAAGCAGTTTTTCAAGCATGTCTCAAAACGCTATTTCGATTCCGCTCCCAAGCACCCCAATCCCTTGGTCGTGGCGGCCACCGTCTACCAGCCATCTGCTATTAGCAAAATTCGACGTCCCAGACACATACTCATTGAACCCGATGACGATATTACACTCCTCCAGTAGTCAGATAAAAGTACGAGCACACTCCGACGCCGTCGTCCAAAATATCGTCCCCGCCGGCGAGGACCGACGCGACACACACACAGAATCCGAGAGTCCGACTCTCGAGAAACAGAAACACATGCCGACGCAGCACCGGCTGCTGGGGGGATCAGTGGCGGGGTCCCCCTGCTGCACCCTGAGTCGAGGTCCGAGCTCCCCCCTGGGGACGCCCTCACGGTGTAAGCAACCGGAGATAATCTCGTCACGTGAGACTGGCCCTATGCTCTAGAGTAGTTCCTAGGAGCAGGCTATTGCGTAGCCACTGTTTAGGTTTTAGGTAGGTCTTAGCCTCGCCGGCGAGGCTTGCCGCTTAACGGCGTTTTAGCACGTCACCCGATAGACCGAAAGTCCGCTACTTTCGAGGTAACCAATTCGATGCAGCAACGGCTGCTAGGGGGACATAGGAACGGTGGGGTCCCCCTGCAATGCCCCAGCGAGGTTCGAGCCCCCCCCTTGGGGGGCGCCCGCTTGCGCGGTATTATTATTAATACCGCGTATTTAGTTTGTAAGTATAGGGAAAAAACTTTCGGCGAATGGAGTCCCACATGGGACTCTCCGCCAACTAAGTCCGGTTAAGCAGAAATGGGACTTCGGTCCCACCAGCGAGAATCCATTCGAATAAAAAAAAAATGGCTAGTCTCCGTTGAGATAGGCCGCCGTGATCGAAACTAATCCAGGAGGACCCAATATAATTTTTTTTTTTTTTTGGAACAAGACATTAAAAAAAAGAGACCTATTACAAAAATGCGAAAGTCAGTAAACAGACTTAAATTAAAATCGTAGAGAAATGACTAAAGAACATCTCTCTAAGATTATAATACTAAGACTACATACACATATGCATTCGTTAACACTTACAATCACACATTCACTAACACTAATTCATTACCTACTCATATACATTAACATTCACTCATACTCACTCTAATTACTTAACTGCACGATGTCCAATATTTATTTAATTAATTTCTTAAATTAATTTTATACCTCAATTTTCCTGTTATAAATATTGAGAATTAGTATTGCCTATGCAGAGAGTAGCCTGGTGATCTGTGACACAGGTTAACCTACTTCAGACACCGGTCTCCTTCTGCAAGGAATTGATGCTTACCAAAGAGGTGGTGGAGAGCGTTCGAGAGGCAACGACCTCTCTCGCAGGATTCAGACCGGGCGCCGCAGACGAGAAGATCGGATGAAGATCTTCAGAGATAAAGAAGGGAACTCTTCAATGGATGACAGAAAATCACTTGCGATCGCAGCAATCGCTTGTATATCTATTGTTTATGCCACTCCAAATAGAAACATAAAATAAACTTTGAAAAAGTAAAAACCGACTTCAAAAACAATAATAAAAAATAAATAATAAATAAATATCTTCGGGACATTTTTACACAGCACTATCTAGTCCCAAACTAAGCAGAGCTTGTGATATGGGTAATAGACAATGGATATAATACTTATATACTTTTTTTTTTTTGTAATTACATACTTACTTATAAAATAATTTGTGTGATTAAAAAGTCGGTGTAATTTTTTTCTTAACTTAAACCAATCATATTTAAAAGTATTCTTCTTCTATCGTGTCGACATGAGCTACATAATGATAACGGCTCATGTCGTGGGGAAAAGATTAGCCAGTCAGCAGGTTGGTAGCGGGGCTGACTGCCCAGGGTGCGCCGGACGATCAATTAAATATCGTCACTCGTGGAGGCTCTTTTAATGCACCCTTTAAAAGTATTAAATATCATTGACTCAAACCGAATCTAAGGCACCTACTTCCTAAACTGTTTCACACAAATTGTTTTATTATTTTTAAAGTCGGTTTTTTATTTTAAATTAATCGTACCTATAAAACTAGCCTATTCCCAATTAATTTACATTTAAAATGTCTTTCCCAAAGTTATGTTTGTTTGGAGCAAGTTTACTTCAATAGCACTTCAACAGGTAGGATTTAAATTCACGAACTCCCAAACGCCAGTCAACCCCTCTAGGCTATTGTCGCTTCCAAGGCTGCAAAGCTTGGAATTCAATGTAGGTACGTCTCTGCGACTCTATTTTCAAAGTGATGCTCAAGTATTTCTGGAAGAGACTGGTAGTGTTGTTAATTTATAACATTGTGTAATATAACATTTAAATTTTTATAGAAACATTTTTTACTGCGAGCAGGAAATGAGCCTGCGACTTTCTGGTTTAGTACACTAGTCGCTCTGCCATATACAATTCTATAGACTGCAATTGTATGTTTATTTTATTGCTATAATCGTCACATTAAAGTTCGTGCGGGATAACAAGACAATTGCGGCTGTTCACCCCTCCATAACAATCCATTCTGCTACGTCAATCTCTTTGGTCAACGCTAACCAGTTAACCACACATAAAATTATTCCGCAAAACGTTTGAAATTAGTATCACTGACGTGTCTTTATAAAAGCCACGTTAACGGCAAAGTCGTTGCGTAGCAATACTATGTTATTATGACACTAACACAGCTAAGTATGAGTAGCGGTATCTACACTAATATTATAAAGAGGAAAGATTTGTATTTTTAACCGACGAAAAAAAGGAGGAGGTTCTCAATTCGACGCGTATATATTTTTTTTTTTTTTTTTTTTTTTTATGTATGACCACGCATAACTTTTTACAGAGTGGTCCGATTTTGATGATTCTTTTTTTAATGGATAGGGTATATCTCGAAGTTGGTCCCATTTAAATTTCAAAATCAAAATCCACCCCTAAGGGTATTAAAACAGGGGATGAGTGTTTGTTCACCCACTGAATTCTTACCTGTTAACCGATTCTGTTGAAACTTGACACACATAAATATAGTTCTAGACACTACGACATAATGGAGACCTGGAGTTAGATTTTAACCACAAAAAAATGAAAAATAAAACTTTTTAACAAAAAATTGAACCGACGAAAACAGAAACTGAAAAGCGAAAAATAACTAATTATGAGTCGGCGCCAAACAACCGATCAACGAAGATCATTAAATTACTTTAAATAAATAATAAAAACAACGTCACATCATATACAACGTGAAATTTTCAACGATAAACAATAACTTTCCAAAAATGCGTTCTCCGCTCGGCCACTTGCAACTTGCACGCACTTTAATTTAATTTAATTTAATTTAATATTTATTTCAGACGTTTGTCCATAGTTAAAATACAACACACAATAAAAACAAATTAGTGACACACACAAAAACAATCACAAGACACAAACAACAAACCAAAAAATGTTACTAAAACAAATAGAGGGACTACCCACTGATCACAGTGCAGTGTGTAAATGAATCCAGTGGCGCAGCAGAGGAGAGTCCCACCTATCCGCGAACACGCTTAGCATGCTGTTGTGGCTGGACCTGACACGATTCAACAGCGACGCACATTGCTTTCTTATAAGTGCATGAAAGCCATCTGTACGCGCTTCCGCGAACATATTCGAAGCACTGCAAAATCGTGGCAGCCCCAGCAGCACCCTAAACGCGTTGTTGTATTGAACACGCAAGGCGTTGTATGTCCCCAGTGTGTAGTTCACCCACAGGCTGCAAGTATATAGTGTTTGGCAGTAAGATTTAAAAAGCGTAAGTTTTACTTGGGTGCTGCAATGTGCGAACCTGCGGGCCAACATATTACACCGGACAGCCAACGCCCTACGTGCCCTTTCTACGTCCGTGTTGTCCTTGAGGTCCTCGGAAACCCAGTGGCCCAGATACTTGAATTGTGCAACTCTGTTTAAGGCGGTACCGGCTAAGGTGACTGAAGGTACTGATTCGTAACTTTTGCCACGCCCCTTAAATACTAACAATTAACTTTGCTTGTTAAAAGTTCGTTTGGCGCCGACTCATAATTAGTTATTTTTCGCTTTTCAGTTTCTGTTTTCGTCGGTTCAATTTTTTGTTAAAAAGTTTTTTGTGTGTATGTTTGTAATGAATAAACTCAATCAACTCAGCCTATCGCAGTCCACTGCTGGACATAGGCCTCTCCCAAGTTGCGCCACAACGCTCGGTCCTCTGCCTTCCGCATCCAGTCCCCCCCAGCCACGTTCTTTAGGTCGTCGGTCCACCTGGCAGGGGGGCGCCCTAAATAAACTAAACAAAAAAAAAAAACAAAACAAAAAAACTAATAAACTAAAAAACAAAAAAACAAAAAAAAAAAAAAACAAAAAAAAAACAAAAAACCAAAAAAAAAAAATACCTTTAGGAAGCTATATTCACCCTGAGTAACATAGGCTATATTTTCACCGGACCACCACCCGTGCGAAACCGGGACGGGCCGCTATCTTTTATAAATTGCAACATTGCAATAAAATTCGGGTGAATATTCGCTATTGACAGAAACTATTAACCTCGGTAAAATACATTTTTCGCATTTTTTCTGTCTACATATAACTACGGCGAACTATTATTTTACCGAGTAAATAGTTTCTGATTAAATTACAATACCTTCACTACATTCAGTAAAACCAAATTTTTGATCAATTTTTATCCAGCGATTTTTGAATATTTTTTTTACTGATGGGGGCGCCACTGAGCTCTAGGAAACCCTTAATGACTGCCATAGAAATTCGTATGGCAACCGCTTAATGCGTTTTCTGAGGCACGGAGAGCTCTCGATGTGCAACAAAAGTTACCCATCCAACAACTGACCATGGCTAGCACAGCTTAACTTTGTAGACCTTACCATGCACGTAGTTTTTACTTAGCCACGAGCCCTCTTACACAACCAAAATAGAACTCAAAACTAGTTTACAATTTAATATTATACTACCCTATTTCTACCGGTAGTAATATTTGCGAAGATTACAGATAATTTATTCAAGTTTGACTTATAATAACAATGTCTAACCGAGTTAGACGCTTTGTTTTAATAAAGTTAGTTCGTTAGTTAAACAGCTGGGGTAGTAACCTAGTTTCATTATTTATTTACAGTTTGATTGTTTGGTATTTATTAACTTATTTCATTTGTTTTAAATTAACATAAATTTAAAATATGAACACAACATAACTGCAATAAATAATTATATTTTTTTTTTTTTTTCTATATCGCACCGATGCTGAGCACGTCGAAAAGCATCGTACTTCCTATAAATATGCGAAAAACGTTTTTCATTCCTAATTTGTGCATTCCTCGAGAACGGTGTATCTTAACGGGATAAAAAGTATTATACTTTTTAATCCAGAAAATGATCGATCTGTGGACCAAATTCCGTGTAAGTCCTTTGAGCAATTTCCACGTAATTGAAGGACAAAAAACAGATTTCTCTCATCAACTCAGCCTATCGCAGTTCACTGCTGGACATAGGCCTCTCCCAAGTTGCGCCACAACACTTGGTCCTCTGCCTTCCGCATCCAGTACCCCCCAGCCACGTTTTTCAGGTCGTCAGTCCACGTGGCGGGGGGGCGCCCTACGCTACATTTGCCGATTCGCGGTCTCCACTCAAGGACTCGTCTGCTCCAGCGGCCATCGGTCCTTCAACAGACATGGCCAGCCCACTGCCAATTCAGCTTACTGATCCTACAAGCTATGTCGGTCACTCCGGTTCTTCTCCGAATAATCTCGTTTCGGATTTTATCCTTCAAAGAAACTGCAAGCATAGCTCGCTCCATAGATCGCTGAGCGACTTTAAATTTGTGGACTAGCCCAACTATCAGTGTCCACGTATCGGCGCCGTAAGTCATGACAGGCAGGATGCACTGGCAGATTTCTCTCATCATCATCATCATCATTTCAGCCGAAAGACGTCCACTGCTGGACATAGGCCTCCCCCAAGCAGCGCCACAACGACAGGTCCTGTGCCTTCCGCATCCAGCGGATTCCCGCGACCTTCACCAGGTCGTCGGTCCACCTAGTGGGGGGCCTACCCACGCTGCGCCTTCCAGTACGCGGTCGCCACTCCAGAACTTTACTGCCCCATCGGCCATCCGTTCTGCGAGCAATGTGTGTCGTAAAAGGCGACTAAGGGATTCACCAGAGGATGGGCAACAGCGTCCTCCGAGTATTAAACCAACCAACTGCGATCGCCAACCCGCCTGCCAAGCGTGGCGATTATGGCATATCCCCCCAAACATGCAAAGCACTGATTTCTCTCACGAACTATTAAATCCAACGAACTGTTTCGTGCATTGCAAGTCTACTTTGCATTTTGGCATGTTCCGACACTTTTAGAAAAACGTTTGCACAAAGTTTTTACCATAATCGGGTTACCTATAAGAAGTCGTGTCAAACACACATAAACATCACCATGCGTAGTACCTATATAAAGAGAACGCAGGAAGCAAGTAGAACACTTAATGACCCTCCACGCCAACTTTAATAGACGCTTCGTTACGTTTGTCTGTCTGTATCACGCGATCCCGCAAATTGTGGAAACCCTTTAAAACACCGTTTTAATTTCCCCTCAACGATAACCAGTAGTTGTTAGCAACAAGTTATTTGAAAATTCAATTAAGAATCCTTTTGATGGCATCGACAGAATAATTGAGGTTGGTCTGAAGTAAAAAAATTGGTTATTTATTTAAGTTGAAGTGTAAAGAGAAATAAGAAATACAGAAGAATAAAGAATAAGAAAGAGTTGGAAGAGGACAACCTCAGCAAGCTTATAGCAACCAAATCGCAGACGTCCTCAAAAAAGAGCACTCTAAAGGCACGCGTCCACCTAACGGTATTGTACGCATCGGACGGATCGCATTGTATTCAAAAATGCGGATGACATCGTCGGCATCCGAATGTCAATATTGAAAATTCGATTGCTTATAGAAATTCGTCGGAAATCTGTACGGTGCGGATAAAGGCATGCGTCGACCTACCAGTATCGTAACCGATTGCCGATGAATTTCTATGAACAATCTGATTTTCAATATTAACATTCGGATGCCGATGACGTCATCCACATTTTTAAATACAATGCGATCCGTCCGATGCGTACAATGCCAATAGGTGAACGAACTACGCTATACCATGCCATACCATTTTCATACCATGCAGTGCGGTTTAGGTTAAGTGCGTAGGATAGGCATACTAACATAGTTATTAAGTAATATTGTTACTAACACATTGAGTCTTAATAGCTTCTTAGGTTTTCGCGATCACTACACATTATAATAAAACAAAGTTTAACCGGATTAAATCGCGTATATTATTTAAATTGGTTTTCCTGACGTTTCGAAAGCTTTGCAGCATTTCGTGGTCGCAGGTAGACTAAGATGACAATCGTCTTTACAGATATTTCTAAAAAAATATACGCGATTTAATCCGGTTAAACTTTGTTTTATTACATTGAGTCTTGTTACTTGTTAAATAAATGAATAATAATAATATACGGATTCGTTTAATGGGATCCGTACGATGCGTATGATACCAATAGGTCCACGCGTCGAAGACCTTGTATGAGGAGGTTACTGAACGTAGGTGTGTCAGGCATCATAGTGGGTGGAAATCCACAGTCTTTGACTACCCAAAGAGATACAGGCGTGATATTAAGTGTGTATGTAAAAAAATCAGCTTTCAAATAGGGACAGCTTCCTTTGGACAAAGACCTGCTGCTTGTGCGCACATATGAGATGTGCAGTGCTATTCTATAAGATCTCACTAGCAAACTAGCTTCTGGATCCGCAGTGTTTATTTTTTCGTATCGTTTTTATTACTTTTCACAGCGGATTCAGAAGTGAGTTTGCTCACTAATATTCTAATAGAAAAGCACTGGTGGACACTGGTGGTGTTTTTTTGATGAAAATATAAATACTTATGGTATGTACGATGCAATCGCACATGCAATTATTGCCCTCTCATCAAAACTATATTGTATCAACTTCATTTTTGCATTATAATAATTTTATGAGTTCACGTTTCGACCGCGTCATAGCAACACCTATCTTTATCAAAAGTTAAGGAGTGGACTCAATACACGTATCAAGTGAAAGTCTATACTTTTATTTAATACCAATATCAATCATTATCAATCAGTAAAAGACGTATGGTGAGAATCGTACATGGTGATTGGTGTGCTTGAGTGCCGCCATTCTTATCAAGCCAAAGTATTATAATTAAAGTTTTGTTATCCTAATTGCCTGAGTCATTTTAATAAGCATAAGTACTCAATGTTATACTCAGCATAAAACATAAGATTTAGTTAAAAAAATGTAATAATAACAGCAAGATCTGAATCTTATAAATCCCATTCTACCAATACTATAAAATTAAATGCGAAATTATGGTTGTCTCTTGTCCTTTAACAACATAACAACATTACATTACGCCTGTATTTCCCCGAAGCGGTCGGCAGTGGTGTATTAGTACACCCACATTTCACCAGTTATGTTATAGTCCTATGTAATAGGGGGCGAGCCTATTGCCATTGACCGGGCACAAATCCAGACTCCAGGCTGCTACTGAGAATTTCATAATGAAAAAACCCAATAACACTTTGCCCGACCCGGGAATCGAACCCAGGACCCCACGCTCAGCAGTCTTGTCCTTTAAGATAACATAATCAGCCCATTACTGTCCCACTGCTGGACACGGGGCTCTTCTCAGTACGAGAAAGATAAGGCCTTAGTACACTACGCTGTCCTAGTGCGGGACTTTAATTACACTAAAACTGCTGAACAGATGTGGATTAAAATTTAACACACAGATATACCATGACTTGACATAAGACAAAACCAAAGCCGCAACTGTCAGCTAGTTCCCAATATTTTTTCTGCCACCTAGCCTCATTTTCATTGGTCGATAGGGCCCACATGCGGTAACCGTTTTCATTTGTCAATAAGGCCCGCATGCGAGGTGCTGGAGATTTCTTAAACGCGTGCCATAAGGCCTGTTTCGTGAAAATTATCCTCGCATGCTGTGTATCGATCAGGTTATCGGTCGGCTGATTTGGTCATTATCTAGCCTGCGGGTCTTCCCCGAATGCTGTATACCGAGTTGACGACCAATGAAACTGAGGATGTAATGATCCTAGTATTATCCTTCTGGGAGTTTCATCAGGGAAAAATATGAATGTGTCTACCTGTTTTAAAAACGACCACATATTTAAAATTATATTAATCCCAAATCGGCATCGAGAAATCCATTAACGTCGATATTAATGAGACAAAACGAAACTCGCAATGATTTAAATATTTAATTTAATATGTTTTACGATCCAGGAAATTGTTTGAAAATTATGATCGAATATTTTAAGCGTGTTTTGGTGTTTGGAACGAATTTCCTTATGGGGGTTTGCGGTGTGTGATTCAGGAGAAACTGTAGCGTCACGTCACGCTATGGTTTTTTTTATATCCATAGAGTACATTGAATATACGGTCAGCTGACCTCTTAAGCGCCATCTGGTGGGTAACGTCAAAGTTAAAGATAATTTTTGAATAAAACACAAAAATACTACATGTTTTACTGCGAATCGAACCGGAGCCCAGTGGTATCTCAGTCCGACGCAAGATGTTTCCTGCCACCAATGCTTGTATTATAGGTAGTTGCGAAATTTAGCATGATAATGAACTGGTCATGCTATGATAGCTTAGCGGTCGAACACAAAACTTAATAGATTGGCGAGTGTTCTGTTAAATTAAAACTAAAGAAATTGTATTTGTAATTAAATAAATAAATAAATAAAACTTTACTTCCATGGAGGAGGGTCTGAGTTAGAACCCGGCCCACACCACTGACTTTTCGAATTCATTCTAATTTTGTGGATCAAAGTTTGAGTATCAGTTTGCTTTAACGGTAAAGGAAAACATCGTGACAAAACCGGCACACCTGAGAGTGCTCCATACTGTTCTCGATGGTGTGTGTAATCTGCCAACCCGCACTAGTCTAGCGTGGTGGACTAAGGCATAAACCTTCTCATTCTGAGAAGAGGCCCGTGCCCAGCAGTGGGACAGTAATGGTCAGATGATGATTATCAACCGGTCCAAAAAATATGAATTTTATGGATAACTCCGTTCCTGATGTGGTCCCCAGACCGCACACGTTTTATTTTGTGAAATACCATTTAAACCATTTATTTTGCCACACATACACAAAATATACATATTACATGCAAAGGTAACAGGACAAATTCCTGAGAACACAACATGTATACAACATAATATGTGTAGCAAGGGATCCAGCTCAGTATTTGCTGTGCATTGAGGTATGTACAGCACTGATTTTCAGCTGGTCCCTCCCACCATATATCTTAAAAGTGAAATTTACGCGCACAAGAAAAAAAAGGTAATGAAAGAAGACATCTGACATCAAATACCTAATACAAAAGATTGGAATTTTATTTAGAATTTTAATTTAACCAATTTATGTGTATTTTACAACATCGTATATTAGTATTTATAGACTAATAAGTCACAATAATTATGTTCATTTGGTACATTCAAGTTGTATTTTATACGTATAAATAAACAAAAAACCTTAAAAAAGAAAAATTTTGAAACAGTTAAGTGACATAACCGAACATCACTCATTGCACAGTAATAATCACACCGTGAAATAAGTCACACCGGCTGACGTGCGATGGTTTACCTGATGGAAAAAGATTACTGTCGCATTTACTGACGATCTACACCATAGAAATCTAAATAAAGGTAATAGAAGTGGCAAAGGCGCGTGAACTTGTCGCCACGTACAGGTTTCTTTTAGGACACGACTTTTTCTTTTAGTATCGGATCATTGCGTTCTATTGTGGTCGAGTCTGAACTTAGAATAATTATTAATTAAATCACTTCAGTGAATTTTTATCTGTTGTTAACCTACATTGTTCTCACACAATTCTTTCAAACTTATGTAACAGATCATTATACCGTTGATTATTTGAAAAGAGTATATCCATGGAGTTTTTTTCCGGCTCTTCTCCATAGGACCAACATTTTGAAAATCGTGCAACTAGGTTCATAATTAATGTTTTAAAAGTGCATGTAAATGTTAATTCTAAAACAAATATACTTTGACTTTGACACCAGTGCGCGAACCGTGACTTTGAATCAGTGCTGTTTTGGACGCAGTCACTAAACTTGTATTTTGCAGCATATTTAGCAGGGGTTTTTTTTAGGCTTAATTTATTTTGCATTTAATGCTAGAAACATGGTGGGTGTGATTGCGTATTTATGTGTTGGTAGCGGAAAACCGGTGACATGCGTTCCCGTGGTAAAAAACAGTAGATAACATTTCTATCACCTTATTATTTAGATTTCTATGACTTATGATTATTTTTCGCAGCCCACGCTGAACTTCATTAATTTAAAAATGGTATAGAAGTCATAAAGGCTGACATTACATAACAACATAAGATCACGCCTGTATTTCCCCGAAGGGGTAGGCAGAGGTGTAATAGTACACCCACATTTCCAAAAATATTTATTTATTTATTATTTCGCCAGTTATGTTATAGTCCCATGTAATAGGGGGCGAGCCTATTGCCATTAAGGCTGACATTATTTATTCTAATGGTTATCTAGTGGAAGTCAGGTAGGAGATATAAAATGTACTTTGACGTAGGTGTAAAAGAATTGTCTGATTATCATCCCACTCAAGTAAAACGCTTTTGTTGCGGTAAATTAATTAAAAGAGGAAAAATTAAAACAAATTTTCTGAACCCAGCCACCTTTGTACTGTTTTTTTGTTCTTCTAATATTTTAAATGCCAGCGACATCATTATAAACAACCCCACAAATGGCTACTGAGTGTGGACGTGGGCATAAATAAATTGACTTATTACGTTTATTACAATACTGGGAATGTAATACTTACATTTACTACTCGAATATTTCTCTAACGAAAAGTTTAGTCGGATTGAAATAGCCAAAATAAATGATTACGGATAGGAATTATTAAGGAATAGTACTGTAAACTGTTAAACTGTTAAAACAACAACCTGTGTTGTCTGTTGTAATTGTTTAACTTTTAACTGTTGTTTTTAACATGCTTTTATTAGGTCTACGTGTATGTAACTAACTATGTAATGGAATCTAAGGTAACTAATTTAACCATCTTCCAAGGGTCGTAGCATAATGAAAATTGGCAGCTATATGTAGTTCTGATGACAATACAATAATATCATCATTTCAGCCGAAAGACGTCCACTACTGGACATAGGCCTCCCCCAATTAAGGGGGGGATATGCCATAATCGCCACGCTTGGCTGGCGGGTTGGCGATCGCAGTTGGTTGGTTAAATACTCAGAGAACGCTGCTGCCCATCCTCTGGTGAATCCCTTAGTCGCCTTTTACGACACCCATGAGAAGAGATAAGGGTGGTGCTATTCTTTAAGTCCGGCACCACACGGACTATGGTACTATGGACTATACAATAATATGGTACTGTCGAACTGATCTGATGATGGAGCCGGAAGATATGAACTGGAACTTCATGATGGAAAATCGTATCATAGCTGTTTTGAATTTCTTAGAAAAGTCTTGTAATGAATTTTGACCACGATTAGGTTTCAAGGTCTGATGATGAAGCCGGAAGATAGGCACTGGCATTCCATGATGGAATATCGTATCATAGTCGTTTTTGCACTTGTGAGAAAGGCCACGTAATGGACTTTGAACACGATCAGGTTTCAAGGTTATAAAAAACCTATTATATATGAAATAGTGTAAATATTTTAAAAAAAATGTTTTTAAAATACAAAAACAAAAATTCAAAATATTGTTTAAGTTAAGATTTTAAAATACATACAATGATTATTTTTTACTTTTTAGTTAAGGTTTTTGAAGTCGGTTTTTTTTTTTTGTTAAAAAGTTTTTATTTCATACTTTTTAGTTGAGGCTTGATTCATAAATGTTTATATAACCAATTTGAGAATATATTTTTTAGTAACCTTTGCTATCCCACTGCTGGGCAAAGGTCTCGCTCATGTTCTTCCAAACGTCCAATCACTATCGTGAAAAAAAAAACACGCATATCGGCCAAGAATTCTCAGAAAAACGAACCAACGAGCAGATCATCTAGATAGGCGAACCTAAAATAAACTGATTTATTGAAGCTAGTTAAAAAACTACTCAACCTAAGTCAATAAAATTTATATGGGACCACCCCGCGGACTTTATTATTTACTCTAGTTTAATTTTATCTACGTGGCTGGGGGGGACTGGATGCGGAAGGCAGAGGACCGAGCGTTGTGGCGCAACTTGGGAGAGGCCTATGTCCAGCAGTGGACTGCGATAGGCTGAGTTGATTGATTTGGTTGATTGAATTTTATCTGTAAGTGCAGTCATAAGTTCCTTAAACACAAATTTTACGGAAGCAACTTACAAGCGTAAAACCGGTTTTGTAAGTATACCTACAGATTTTCTGAAGTAAACATTTCTCCACATCTCTCAAGACACTACAGGAAGTCATAAATCAGTATGTATACTCGTAATCAAAACACTTGGTCTGTTTTGCTGTACCCGAATGTACAATCAAACACAAACTCCAAAGTTAACAGTCCAAATTACTTCGATAACGGGATTACACGAAGTCCAACCAAGATTCTCATTTGCAACTAACAGCTTTGTTAGTAATTGTACAGCTTGCACAAAGCTTTGTACAGTACGTACTTTGTTTTTTTTTAATCTAATTCATTAGCGCGTTCAAACGACACAGATTAACGACACTGCTGTACAATGCAGGGGAAGCGAATTAAACAATTCCAATTTATCTGGCTCGAATAGCAGCTAGATGGGCGAGGTAGCAAAACAGCTAATTGTTCAACTTTTCTAATTAAAATTTACTTGGAGCTGAATATATTTGAGGGTTCGATATTGTGCATCGGTATTTAAAAGCAATCTAGAATCTATATAGTTATTTCATTGGTATTTTAAACCATACTATGTTATACGACCTAATTTTACGAATATACAGGGTGACTGGTTCGTTACAGACTCGTGGTACTACCTATTTGTCCTACTGGTAGTACCACGGGGCCGCATTATGGGCCGTGATACTACTAGTAGTACCATAGGGTAATGTAATGTCCCATAGTACTACTAGTAGTACCATAGGGTAATGTAATGTCCCATAGTACTACTAGTAGTACCATAGGGTAATGTAATGTCCCATAGTACTACTAGTAGTACCATAGGGTAATGTAATGTCCCATAGTACTACTAGTAGTACCATAGGGTAATGTAATGTCCCATAGTACTACTAGTAGTACCATAGGGTAACGTAATGTCCCATAGTACTACTAGTAGTACCATAGGGTAATGTAATGTCCCATAGTACTACTAGTAGTACCATAGGGTAATGTAATGTCCCATAGTACTACTAGTAGTACCATAGGGTAATGTAATGTCCCATAGTACTACTAGTAGTACCATAGGGTAATGTAATGTCCCATAGTACTACTAGTAGTACCATAGGGTAATGTAATGTCCCATAGTACTACTAGTAGTACCATAGGGTAATGTAATGTCCCATAGTACTACTAGTAGTACCATAGGGTAATGTAATGTCCCATAGTACTACTAGTAGTACCATAGGGTAATGTAATGTCCCATAGTACTACTAGTAGTACCATAGGGTAATGTAATGTCCCATAGTACTACTAGTAGTACCATAGGGTAATGTAATGTCCCATAGTACTACTAGTAGTACCATAGGGTAATGTAATGTCCCATAGTACTACTAGTAGTACCATAGGGTAATGTAATGTCCCATAGTACTACTAGTAGTACCATAGGGTAATGTAATGTCCCATAGTACTACTAGTAGTACCATAGGGTAATGTAATGTCCCATAGTACTACTAGTAGTACCATAGGGTAATGTAATGTCCCATAGTACTACTAGTAGTACCATAGGGTAATGTAATGTCCCATAGTACTACTAGTAGTACCATAGGGTAATGTAATGTCCCATAGTACTACTAGTAGTACCATAGGGTAATGTAATGTCCCATAGTACTACTAGTAGTACCATAGGGTAATGTAATGTCCCATAGTACTACTAGTAGTACCATAGGGTAATGTAATGTCCCATAGTACTACTAGTAGTACCATAGGGTAATGTAATGTCCCATAGTACTACTAGTAGTACCATAGGGTAATGTAATGTCCCATAGTACTACTAGTAGTACCATAGAGAAACGCACTGTCCCTTAGTTCTACTGGTAGTACCACAAGGAAAAGTTATGTTCCATAGTACCTACTACTACTATCAATATTGTGAAAAACTTGGTTTGCTTATTTTATTCTGAGTTCGGACCAGTCGTTGTGGCGATACTTGGGGGAGGCCTATGTCCAGCAGTGGACGTCTTTCGGCTGAAATGATGATGATGATGATGATGATGATGATGATGATTCTGAGTTCAAGTTATCTATGTAGAACTATCTAAACTGTAATTAATTTATTTTTATTCAAACTGCATCTAGTGAGAATTTTAATAAAATACCTGTTTGTTGTTTTAGATTTAATGAGAAAGATTTCATGAGAACAAAATTGAACAACGAGAACAAAAAAAAAACAAACTTAGTGAAAGAGAATGTTCAGTACTGGATTCTCGTGCCAAATATGATTAATTTTTTAAATAGATAGATAGATAAAACGTTTATTTAGTACAAAAACAAGACACAGGACATACAAGTAAAAATACAATAAGAAAGTGTGAAATAGTTCAATAGTTCTAGTTTCTTTAATAGTTCTGAGTTAAGCTCACCGATGTACATAAACTTTCCTACTGTAATATAAATGTATATCTGTGTGTACAATAAAGAATAAGAATAAGAAAATATTTTTCCAATCGATTTTATCAATTAGTGTGGATTCTGTTCCGCGCTTAAAAATCAAATATACATGCGGTGAGATGATGCACCTAGCATGGCAGTGTTCATAGGGACCATAGGTCACTATTTCCACCCTCTCCACCCGTTTTAACCAGCCTGCAAACCCCTAGACAGAGCATACGCGAGCAATTTACTCCTGTGTGCGTGATTTATCGTGGAATACATTTTTCAATATATTTTTTTGTCATTATGTGTAGACACATTCTACCATATTCTTGAATATTTCTCTCGTTCATTAGGTCATGCTGTACACGTAATAAATATTGTAACTCCACCAAAAACTCCTAGCCATCCAGGGCGGGCTGTATCTCTTATAGCAGTACTATTTAAACTTAAGTAATTTAGTATTAAATAATCATCAACATCATCACCATTTCACTTTTCACATTTGACTAAAACAACCACCATGTACCGCATGACCGCGTACTGGAAGGCGCAGCGTGGGTAGGCCCCCCACAAGGTGGACCGACGACCTGGTGAAGGTCGCGGGAATCCGCTGGACGCGGAAGGCACAGGACCGTTCGTTGTGGCGATGCTTGGGGGAGGCCTATGTCCAGCAGTGGACGTCTTTCGGCTAAAATGATGATGATGATGATGAACCACCATGTTCCTCTGATGACCTGTGCCCAGGGGCATGGGATATGCTTTGCAGTGTACTTCCACCCCCGACAGGTTCCAGCTCGCCACTATTAGACGAGCCCAATCTCCTCGTGCGACCTAACGTCAGCCGCACCCTCCTTTTGACTTGTGCGCGCAGAACACGTCACATCACCGTCGCGGGCATTGACTGGCCAAGCAGCGGTCTTCTCAGAGTCCATCCCTCACAGGCCCCTACATAATGTGGCTGAAAATGAGCGTATGTGGGCTACTTGCGACGCCCGGTCCGCGAGTGAGGTGGTCGCCTGTCACTCCTTCTCCGCTGCCTCATTTGCGAGCAATCACCTTCTCGCAGGAGACGACGGTCTTCTCCGAGTCCATCCCTCACAGGCCCCTTCCTAATGTGGCTGAAAATGAGCATATGTGGGCTACTTGCGACGCTCGGTCCGCGAGAGAGGTGGTCGCCTGTAACTCCCTCTCCGCTGTCTCATTTGCGAGCATCACCTTCTCGCAGAAGGAGATGACGGCTTCCCAAGCGCTCTCGCTTTCAACCATGGACAGAACCATGGCTGAAAGCGAGAAGTTGCTGCCACCTACCACACTATTAAGATCATGGTGCTGCGTGTCACAAGCTGGGCACTCCATCAGCCTCATGCACTACGCTGTGTCCTCAAAGCAGCTCCCGCAGTGATGACACTTGGGCGTCGGCTCCGGCCTATACGACACAGATAATTCCCGAAGCAAACAAAGTGTGTCATTGCCTACCCTCCTATATCCCTTAGTCACCTTATTAAGATAAGATGACCTATTCAGCACCACCCATCCTTACCCATAACCTTTATTACGACACTCATGAGGGGCAATGGGTATTTATTTATGTCCACATGGTTCCCTTCCAAGGTTTACTTACCAATTCTCCCCATAAACGTGAAATAAACAGTTATTAGAATGACGTAGGTGTGACGTTGTGGTTGTAATTCAATTCTATTATCCGCGAGGGAAAACAATGTGTTTTAAACAAAGTTGTTAGGCAAACTATTACGGAACTTTTACAGCGGGTTTATTAATGGAAGTTAGAAAGTTCTGAATAACAGGTAAGCAATGATATGATCATTACGTTCGCCTGCTTTCTAGTAATAAAGTGTGAACTTTGTAAAGAGTAAATTTAGGAACAAAGATACCTGTATTTTGTTAGTACACACGGCTACACATCAAGCTGTAAATTTCCAGTTTAAGCTGACCTCGCATTGCATAGGTTTTCCTTACAACGCGAGGTCAGTCTTTACTGGTTTTGTACAGCTTGATGTGTAGCCGTGTGTACCTTTACATTATTAATTAAGACGCTGACAACAGCCAAACACCCCAAATAGGCTTCTTTTAAAAACATTTTTAGCTGTATCTATTCAGTTTGTGGCAGTGAAAAAAATATATGTTAATCTTAATCGTATTTTCTAAAACTGTATTGTGCCCAAAACACGTTTTCTTGAAGTTTTCTCGATGGAAAAGAATTGTAAACTAACCTCTTGAAACATGCTTTAAAGCAAACAATCTCTATTATTTACCAAATATTATAAATTAAATTAAGAAAACATTTAAGAAAGACAATAATCTAAAACACTGTTGTTTCTGTTTTTCAAATAAGCTTTTAGTTTTTTATTTAAAAAAAATATTGTTAATTTTCATTCAAGTTGAGCGAAGCACCCGACGTCCCTCCGCTCGTTGCCTCTCTTTCTTTTCTATACAAAACGACAGTGACCGCAGAGGTCTGATTTTTTAGGTGTTGTCAGCGTCTTAATCTGAAATATTTTAAGACGTACATCTATAAACGTAGTTTTATCTTACGTTTTAAATTGTGGAAAGAAAAAATCGCTCACGAGCAGGATTCGAACCTGCGACTCCTGGCTCAGTACGCCAGTGCTTTAGCCACTAAGCTACCGTGAACACTGCTCGTGGTATCGAAATTCTCATCCACTTGACACGTCTTTGGGTGACGTCAGCGATATCTTATTAAGAAACAGTGTTTCTTAACCGACTCGACTAACTTTGAAGTTAACTTAGTAGTTATATCTATTGACAAATTTATTATTATTATACAGAAACCTGTACACCAGAGAGTGCTGCATACAGTTCTCAATGGTGTGTGTAGTTCGCTAACCCGTACTAGGCCAGCGTGGTTGACTAAGGCCTTAGCCTTCTCGTACTGAGAAGAGGCCCGTGACCAGCAGTGGGACAGTAATGGGCTGGTAATGTATGTATGTAAATTTTTTTAAACTTAGTAGCAGCCCCGAGTCTGGATTTTTGCCCGGTTGCCGGTGCAGCAATAGGCTAGCCCCTATTCAATGGGACCTATAACATAACTGGCGATATGTGCCCTCGCTAATGATATTTCATAAGTACTCGCCCTTTGGGGGGACAGGCGTGATGTTATGCTAAGTTATGTTTTTCCATAATTTTTATAAATTCATTTAGGAGTTTTAACTTGAATAAAGGGCAAACAAACATCCGTTCGTAATACTTTTGCATTTAAACTCAGCCTATCGCAGTCCACTGCTGGACAAAGGTCTCTCCCAAATTGCGCCACAATACTCGGTCCTCGTTCCTCGGTCGGCTTGTAGGATCAGTAAGCTGAAGTGGCAGTGGGCTGGGCCATGTCTGTCGAAGGACCGATGGCCGCTGGAACAGACGAGTTATTGAGTGGAGACCGCGAATTGGCAAACGCCGTGTAGGGCGCCCCCCAGCCAGGTGGACCGATGACCTGATGAAAGTAGCGGGGGACTGGATGCGGAAGGCAGAGGACCGAGTGTTGTGGCGCAATTTGGGAGAGGCCTAGCGATAGGCTGAGTTGATGATGATGATATTGATGACTTGGTCCTCTGCCTTCTGTATCCAGTCCCCCCCCCCCAGCTACTTTCATCAGGTCGTCGATAAGTAAGATAAAGATAAGTTATTCGTTATACGAAAATGATTGTGTAACTTTTTCAAGACAACTGTTTTTCAGTTCCTAAAAATATAAATCACTACAAAACTACCAACTTTTTTTACAATATTTTGGCTCCTTGTTGCTATCTTATGTTTAAGAGGCTGACAACACCTAAAAAATCAGACCTCTGCGGTCACTGTCGTTTCGTACAGAACTGAAAGAGAGGCAACGAGCCGAGGGACGTCGGATACGCCGCTCAACTTGAATGAAAATTAACATATTTTTTTTTAATAAAAAACTAAAAGCTTATTTGAAAAACAGAAACAACAAATGTTTAGATTATTGTCTTTCTCAAATGTTTTCTTAATTTTATTTATAATATTTAGTAAACGATAGAGATTGTTTGCTTTAAAGCATGTTTTAAGAAGTTAGTTTACAATTCTTTTCTATCGAGAAAACTTAAAGAAAACGTGTTTTGGGCACAATACAGTTTCAGAAAATACGATCAAGATTAACATATATTTTTTTCACTGCCACAAACTGAATAGATACAGCTAAAAATGTTTTTAAAAGAAGCCTATTTGGGGTATTTGGCTGTTGTCAGCGTCTTAATAGTAAACTTGCACAGGCCGGGGTGTGTATGTGTGTGCATTTACCGATAAGCTTACACTAATACGTAAGATCTCCGTTTTCACATTCTTATACGAATTTATGCGACTCACAAACATATACACAAGCATATACTATATTGTAGATACTATTGAAGCGATAACCCAATTGGGAAACACCCAAACCTTTTTTATAGGTACACCAAATTTTTATGTCGAGCCTATCCAATCTGATATTTTATATATTTTGATATTAGAATATTTTGAATTCCACACAGAACGGAGGGTACCACTGTACCTATTTTTGCTGCCAACCAGTGATGTTAGCATTGCTGTTTCAGTCTGAAGGGTACGGGTGCCGGTGAAATTACAATCCCATGAGACTTTCATCTTCATCTCTCAGTTTGGCGAACGCGATTTGGGATAAAATACAATACAATACAATACAAATCCTCTTTATTGCACAACAAAAAATAAAATAAAAAACTGGGTATAATTGTACAATTGGCGGTCTTTTCAGGTCTTATCGCTCAAAGTCAAAGTCAAAGTCAAAAGTATTTGGAATAAGCATTTACATGCACTTTCAAAACGTTAATTATGAATCTAGTTGCACGGTTCCAAAAAGTTAGTGCTATGGTTGGTCCGGCAAGAAACTCCATAAACCCGGCAAGAAGCTCCTCGGCGATCTCTTCCAGGCAACCTTTGAATGAACTGGAATGTCATGGAAGCAACACAGATTAGTTACCAGTGCAGTTAATAGTAAAAGTCGGAAACTTAACAAAAACTTAACTAGTTAAACGAAACTAACTTAACCAATTAATAATATAATACATACCCATTTAGGCAACAGCCTAGGTGGTATTGCAGTTGTCATGAGCAACGGTTACCGTTGAACATCAGGTGGGCCTTTGGCTTGCTTAGCCATAAAAAAGCTCCACAGATATATACGGCAGTTTTGGAATACTTTAGAAACTTTTTAATAAACTATAGTTTTATAAAAATGTAAACGAAATTGTTTTGAATTTTTCAGTGTAACTAAATAGTACCAATGTGAAGCTGGTTTCACAGTATACGTGGGGCGAACATATTAATTATTAAATATGTGGACCTGACGAATGTTTCGCCGTGACCTGTTAATATTCTAGCCCAGAGGCCGGAGTATATCAATAAAATAATAGTTGTCACCATTACAGTTTTGCTCCCACGGTATGGAGATGAAAATTAGCTTATGTGTTTATCTAGGATATGGTCTTACTGAGTGCTTTTCATCCAAATCTTTTGGTGTCAGTAGCGTGCTTCTAGTAGGGCCACAGTGATAACTGTGATTGTACCTGACATGAGGAGCATCTTTTCAAAAAATATTGTATTCTAATGACAATTAGGTGCAAATAAGCCTGCAACTGGCCAGATTTCTTGAGAATTAACAGAGATATTTTATTTTTATTAAGTCGTTTTAGGTGCGGTCGACCGTAAGTGGTAACAATTTGACGTTGAGAGCGCCTTTATTTCGTAAGCAGTAAAGCGGTTTTCTGGCTCGGGTGTTGCCACTGTCATGCGGTCAACCAAACTTTTCTTATATTTGATGTTGACTGTACTTTCTTTATATTTTACCTATGTGTTTTTTTGATTGACTTTCTTTGTAACCCCACCTGTTAGTTACATGTTTGTGTTCTGTTTCACTGTTGTTTAAATATTGCGCGCCGTTACCGGTGGGACCGAGCGCTTTTGCGGCACAGACTCCGTGGGGCCCAGGCATCACGAGTGTGGCGTGCATCACGCACGCCGCACTCGTGATGCCACGCCTCATAAAAAAATATTGTTTTGTTTTTTTACGAAATTTTTAGTGGGCCACACTTTCAAATTTCGTGTAATCGAATTAGAACCTTAAATATATTATAAGACAGAGTTTATTTTCGCCAAGGGACGGCGGACTCAGGAGGGTACGCCGGTGCTCCAAGAAGGTCGCATTTATGGACACCATTGGGTACGCGGGAAATCAAGCGGTGGGACAAAAAAAAACATTTTTCTTTCTTTCTTTTTCTTTGCTGTACAAAAACTAAGAAATTAAATCTTATGGTCTAATGACCATAATTGATTATAACTGTTTTTGTAAAGACGCTCCTCATTATGAAGTACCTACTACAATATGTTTATCTTGTACATTAATAACACAATGACATAATCAACTCCAGTTTACAAATAATCAATACATGGTTACGGTTCTCGCCGTGTTCTGCATACGTTATCATTAATTTAGTACAAGATAATAGAAACAGTGTGTTGACATGTACTTGGACGTGAGCAAGCTGTCGCGTGCTTTTATGGCGTCGTAACTCTGGACATTAGTGTCAATTACTCCTGGCTAATCCTTTTAGAGAGAAGAATGTCAAAGGATCTTATGGTAATTAGGATTTGATTTTAGTTCAGTTGATCAAAGCCACGAGACCAAACATTTTATGAGTATAGGTAGTAGGGCTATCTCTTTTATACATAGGCACATATTTATCCGTTCCATTCAAACTCAGATAGCTATTGTTTGCGATTTTAAAACCGTCAATAGAAAAATATTATTTCTTCTAACTGTACAGTTATAATTTTACAATCTATTGACGAAGAATCCTTTAAAAAGAACGTAACACTTTAATGTCTTTTAAATATGTAGATCCTTACACTGCAAGGTGGCTTTAATTACGTAAGATTATCTAACCGTTAGCGTTTTATTGCTTCGACCTATGTCTTTACGAATTAACACCAATTGAAGTGTCAAATGCTTTTAACCGAGCAATATGTGGAATTGCCGCGAAGACTGGTCGAGACAGGACGCTCAGCTTCAAATACCGGTCGCTTTTATGCGAAGTTAAATGTCCTTTTTTAGGCCACTTGCAAATAATTTAGATTCTTCTTTTCCCGAGCCTTTTCCAAAAAAAATGGGGTCAGCTTCTAGTGTGCCCAGATCGGGTTGAACATTTGGGGTATTTTACACGCAATAACTGCCATCTGACCCCCGCCACCCAGTTACTGGGTAATAACACTAATAACGACATCCTTAGGTTAGACCAGTTTTCAGATCTTTGGGCTTCTTTCTGACTACCCGTAATGACTGACAAAGATATTCGTATAGCAATCCGAGACCGATACCTTAACCTACTCTCCGAGCACTGAAGGGGTCTCGAGTTCTTGATGTACACCGAAACGGTCACCCAACCAAGGAACGAACGTGGCTAGCGCAGCCTAACTTTACATATCTTGCGAAGTTCTTGACTATTGGCCAGGAGCCACTCTCATATTTTAATTTAAACTAATTGAATAAAATAAAAGCTGAGTGAGTTGTTATAGAATCAATACAAATTTGAAGAATACATAAATATATTGAATATGACAGATGCCGATAATCTTATGATAATGAAGGATAAAGGAACAACACAATAAGGATATTCAAGTATCTTGCCATCGTGAAAATCGTAAGCATTAGAATCAACGAAATGGTTTATTAAGATGATCCTAATCGTCGATTAAGGATCTGCCAATAATGGCTCATTTACATCCGTCGATGGCTTGGAAAATATGCAGCAATGGAGCTTCATCATTGGTTTATTATTTTAGTATCTTTCAGACGTGGTTTTTCTCCCGCGGTTCTTTATCCCACATTTTTTGGGGAATAAAGTAGGCTATGGTCCGGCCTACAAATTATCTATATGCAAAAAATTATGTTGATCCTTTGCTCTGATGCTGCGTGAAAGGGCAGACCAACAAACATACTTTCGCATTTATAATATAAGTAAGATTACATTCGCATACAACTCTAAATAAAATATGTAGATTTAATAATATTATGATTGTGTACTTAAATTATTTTGCGAGGATGCTCACCATGTTTTAGTGGAATGTGTGCGGAATGAAGCTGTAAGAAGTTTAATATACAGGAATAATACATTTAGTGAGGTTGGCGGCTGTAACGTGGTCCTGTCTGAACCAAATTCTGATGATGCTAAAGATCTTTATAAATTAGTTAGATTTGGCTGCAAAGCGCGGGCATCAGAGTGAGTCTAGTAAGTAATTTATTTTTGTTTACACTGTTATGTTATGTGACTGAATAATAATAAAACTGTTCTTAGTAAACGGTTTTATTATTGTCCATTCACAGTTGTAATTTATAAAACTGTGCAATTTAATTTTGATCTGTATGTAGTATTTAAGCTGTATAACTAGGATGACATGGTCGCTTTTCTTTTGTGTACCAAGTTCCTTTAATAAAAGATTAAAAAAAAAAAAATTGAACAAATTAATGTAATATCAAAACTCGTTAAGTAGGTAGTTTGTACGATGCAAGTGTAAGTCTGTTTACACTTGCATCGTACAAACTATGCAACACAAATTCTGCAATATTCCGGAATTCCTAAATTTGTACCTATATGCACATAGCCAGTAGATGACAGTACTTGATATTTACTGTGACAAAAAAGCTCATTTTATAGAAATTTTCTCCCAGTATAACCAAAACAAACGTCTTGTCTACCATTTTAATTTAACTCAGCACAACAAAACCGGTGCTCTGGTACCTTTTAAGTGATGAGCTGGTTTTTAACTTTAAGTACTTTCAAACTCCTCACTATTCGTAGCCAAATAGTTCAATAGCTATAGTTACCACGAGAAGTTTCATTCTCAAGTGTAAAGGTAAGTTCGTGAAGAAGCATTGAAACTAGCTTTGTAACTTGAGAGCAACTTCTGACATCAGTACGAATTGTCGCCTTTTAACATACTTTGCCCTAAATATGTGGCTTCAAATGGTTTAACTTAGACGCACGTTTGTGGAGTATTATTTACAAGGAAAGTTTTAACGGATCTACGATAAATATATAATATATGATGCTACAAAGTGGATATGGCAATAAAACCACGTACAGAGTATGGCTGAAATGATGAATGATGATGATGACCAATGTTAACCTATGTTCAGTAAATAAAGAATTGTATTGTATTGTATTGATGACAGAGTATCACGTTCTCTGACTGTAAACAAAAAATCTATTAAATCCAGTTAATAGTTTAGCCACAGAAATTATTTAAATTTTATTAATTTTTTGATATTAGGACAATTTTTCTGACATAGCTCGTCAGGTCAAAGACCTGCTGCCGAATTTCGTAACTCACCCGCGATCGTAATCATCTGGATTTCAATGTTCATTGCTCTGTGTGTTTTGACAATGCGTCATATTGACAACTACGTACCACGCAATGAATATTGCTGTAATTTTAAAATGAATGCTGATGTCAATGTGAATGCATTACACAATTACCCCAATGTACAAATTCATATGATTTTAAACTCTCTTTTCCAATTATTACAGATGATTACAAATGGTGTTACTTATTATTTCGGTATTTTAATATTTATTTTGTTAAAAAAAATAGTTTTTTTAATTGTCTATAAACAACTTATTTATGTGTTTAAAAAGCTTCTGTAGACTAGTAATAACCGTGTTTTCGCCTCAACGTTCGGTCGAACCTCTGCCGCCACGCCGCGCCGTTCTGTTCCGCTCACTTTACTACATAGTATAAAACAAAGTCACTTCCCGCTGTCTGTCTGTCCCTATGTATGCTGTGTATGCTTAGATCTTTAAAATTAAGCAACGGATTTTGATGCGGTTTTTTAAATAGATAGAGTGATTTAAAAGGAAGGTTTATATGTATAATACATGCATAATATAGTAGAGAAACACTGATAATTTTACAGGTTTCTAATGTGATATCGTAAATAAACACATTATTTTGCGCTTACGTTGCAAACGCTGGCTGAACCCTTTGAGATAGATCAAAATAATGTATTACAGTTTTGTACACCTTAAAAAGTTCTACAAAAAATTACAGGATGGTATATATCTATCTCTTAGGAATAACACACAATAACCATTTTTATCCTTTAATTTTTACGAGAAATAATGGCTTATTTACGAAGCGATTTTAAGCAATACAGCATTCATCCTTATTTAATTAAGAACTTTAAATACATTGTTCATTTAATATAGATCAATATGGCCTATTACAGCATTTAATTTTAATACCGTGCCTACTTCTCCGCCAAACAGTGATCCTTGCATTGCTGTGTTTCAGTCTGAAGTGTACGGGTACTGCCTCGTTGGTCTAGTGGTCGCAAGCGCGACTGCTGAGCATGGGGTCCTGGGTTCGATTCCCGGGTCGGGCAAAGTGTTATTGGGTTTTTTCATTAGGAAATTCTCAGTAGCAACCCGGAGTCTGGATTTGTGCCCGGTTAATGGTAATAGGCTCGCCCACTATTACATGGGACTTATAACATAACTGGCGAAATGTTGGTGTACTATAAACCTCTGCCTACCCCTTCGGGGAAATACAGGCGTGATGTTATGTGTACGGGTGCCGGTGAAATTACAATCACATGAAATTTTCCATCTACATATCTCAGTTTGGCGAACCGACTTGCGGTACCATTTAGGCAACAGCCTAGGTGGTATTGAAGTTGTCATGGGCAAAGGTAACCACTTAACATCAGGTGGGTTTTTAGCATGTTTCGCCATCCTATACTAGAAAAAAAAATATGTTTTCGAAGATATTACAGATTTAAAATGCAGGGACATAGCGGCATTCTGTAGTATATTTAGTATCAGCATTGCACCCGTGCGAAGCGGGGGTGGGTCGGTAGTTGTGTTTAAAATAGAGCCTTTAAAATATTGTACCTAATCCTAAATACAAATAACTAAAATACCTATTGTTCTACGAAATTAGAACATCTAGTAACTTACCTAAGGTTTTAATCCCACCTGCTCTGGAACTCACAAGCTCTGGGAGGTAAGATTATCTAGTTAACAACAGAACGCACTCCAGGCTTATTACGTAGGCTCACAGACCTAGATACGGCACTTCGCTTTAATAAATTCAATTTCCGTTACACGTAGCCACATAGCTCTATTTCATTGTGGATTACGCTAAACAACTACTGAATGGAGTTGCGACATCTCTCTGAAACCTTCACGGAACTATATACAGTATTTTTTAGGTGATAAAGTTGATAGTCCTGTGAGGTTTTTTGATAGGCTTAACACGCTGTGTGGCCGACTGTGAAAGTAAATTCCTACAAATTCAGGGAATGCGTATAATGAATCTGTATGATCGTCTAGATAACAATATGCATGAAGTTTTCGCGTTGCGTTGTACTGAGTACTGTTTTGTCTATTCAGTGTGTCTGACAAAATAATACCTAAAACAGAAGTCAAATTTTTTTGTGTGAATAAAATTCATTAATTTAATTATAATGTGAACAAAGAGTTCTGTTTCAGCAGAAATATTTCTGTATAGTGCGTAAAGCTGTTTATTTGATTGCAATGGACCTTTAAATTTTTCGGTATGGTGCAATTCAAAAGTCAAGAACGGGAACATCATTGTTACCAGCGTCATAAAAAGAATTTCAGGATTACGTATATATTCAAATTGCATGTACTAGCACTGCTTGAGATTTAAAATTGCTATTGATGTGTATAAATATGTAGATAAATCAATGTGATGTGATCTAAAAAATCGAATAATAAATTTCCGGAAAGCAAAAAAAAATAAGATCGGAAATATTTATACAGTAAGTCAACATTTAATTTTACTGAAGATGATTACATTTTTAGGGTTCCGTTCCTATAAGGTAAAAAAGGAACCCTTATGGTGCAACTCCGTCTGTCCGTCCGTCTGACACAGCGGTATATTTCAGCAACCACTAATGCTATCGATCTGAAATTCGGAACAGTTTTAAATAAGTATTACTTAAGGGTCTTAAGGTCTTAAATATTCCATGCAAATGAAAAAAAAATTGTTTTATTGTTGCTCTAGTGGCAAAAAGGGAAATGAAAATTTCGAAGTGGAGCTACTATAGTTCAAGTGTGATCACACGAAAGGAATTTATTTGAACATTCCAAAACCATTTTCTTTATTTTTAAATGCTGCATACTTTTAGTTAAAAAAAAAACATTTGTAAAGTGAACAATCTGAAATAATCCTTCACAAACAAGTTTTATTTTTGAGGTGGAAGATGAATAACTAAGTAACTTTTTATAAATCTAAGGAACGTATGGAACCCTCGATGTGCGAGTCCGACTCGCATTTGGCCAGTTTTTTCGACAACTCATCACCATAATGTGTTGTGTTGACCATAAATCGTGGGTGCCAAGTTCAAACACCTCTGCAAGGTAGACGAAACCACTGGCAGCTTGATGTATGGATTGATCTCGTGTAGTGAAGTGAGAGTCTAGAGTACGTGCTTTGCGGTTTCTAAGTAATTATTAAGTCAAGCAACTAGCAGTCAGGTCACAGAGTAGGGAAATGCAGTTGGAAAATTTTTCCATTCAGAACAGCTATGGATGAGTTCATGAAAAGTGTTGACTTGTTTTGAGTTTTTCTTATGGGAAATACGTGGTTTTTTATTTATTTTCAGTAATATATATTAAGTTTAGGACAGTAAAACTGTTACAGTTACTACGATTTTTTGACAGTTACAACCATTAGACTTATATAAAGCTTTCAGTTTTTTATACACGTTACCGTAACCTGTTTACCGTATTTTATTCTATTGTTTAATATTTCGATTAATATGCGTTAAAGTTTATGGTTGAAATCACATCTATCAGCATCAATTCGCATTTAGCTGGGTGATATTGGTCGCGCTTATACGCATTGTGAGTCACAGGCTGCAATAGCTGGCTCTCGCATGCTTTCAGCTTCAAAAGGATGTATATCGTTTGCTTTATCATATGACACGGTGCCTGCGTTGCCCCTCCCTGCCCTCGATCCCCTAACCAATCTCTGCACTCACTGCTGATCAGTTTCAATCAGCTGAGTTTAGATGCATTGGCATACGTAAGCATTCGTTCTCATACGTTCGCTTGAATATACATCCTCTGACACAAAATCTACACTTATAGATACGTATTTCAAATACTTAAATGCGAAACCTGAATTCATGCGGAAAAATAGTTTAATATGATTAACATTTAATTTATAAAAATAAATATTTCCAATTAATAACATGCGAATCGATGGTGACAGATTTTACCTTAATTTTCTTGCAAGTCACATGAACATTGAAAGAGGTTGCCTTATTTATTTATTTATTTAACAGCTGCCTACTGTACTTACAGTTGCCCAACACGTACAGTAGGCCAAGTTATAATTTAAATCCCACTGCTAATTTCTAGGCTGTGCGCGCAAGGTTAACGTATACCAAATTATTTACAACGAAAGTCCAATCTATTATTAACGTTGGACAGGTTTATCCGTAAATAACTTTCGATTGAGACGCAAGTTTGTAACTTAGTTCTGAACATAACTCGAAATGTAATAAATATTGCCACAAGGAAAATTTTCAACACCTAATGACTTCTACGTTATTTTACAAAGAAAGGAGATCAGTGATACATGGAACAGCGGAGGAGTGCTTGAACTGTACATAAAATCAACAAAAATAAATATATAAACCATTTTCTATTGTTCTGATCCACATTTTTTTCTTTATTACCGACTTCAAAAAGAAGAAGGTTATTTTAATGCATGTTTTTCGAAGCTCTTCGAATGTCTCGTTTGTCCAGTTATCAATAACTACTTAGATTATTATTATTATTATTTTGGAAAAATAGGTAAGGTCTTTGCAAGTCCCTTATGTCACTGCGACCTAAAAGATCTATTGTAACGCCTCTAATAGTAGACTACAACACCTCTCTAAGCCGCAGGCCAACCATAAAGTCGACTATAGCCTTGGGGTTTGAGGATCTGATCTCATCAGCTGAGATTGTGTGGCCTCCAAGATGCTGACTTCTAATGTGGTGCACTGCATCACATTCGCATAGGATATGACTGGGCGTTTCGTCCTTTTCGCGACAAAATCTGCAAACTGTGATATCTGTGAGGCCCATTCTGTGTAGATGTTTGTTCAGTTTACAGTGCCCTGTAAGGGTTCTAATCAGGATCCTTATATGGTTCATGTTAAGCGAAAGCGCTTCTTTTGTAAATCTCTTCCTGAAGCCTACTAGAAGCGCTTTCGAGTGCTCTTGGCCTGGGGTTTTTTCCCAAAGTCTAATGCTTTGATGAGTTTCCCGGTCCTTCAGAATAGCTGAGGTGATGCATTTCGGAACCCCACAGATTGGCTCCGGCCCTACAGTGGGGCATTCCGCACCAGCTCTAGCGAGTTCATCAGCGTCTTCGTTGCCCCTAATTCCGCAGTGCCCAGGTACCCATCCTAGTGTCACAGAATACTAATATAAAACTATTTAGATGCTAAACTTTCAGATAGCCAACACGGTTTCCGAGTTGGGCGATCTACAGAGACGAATCTAGTCAGATATATATCTGACATATCTGAGGCGTTGGATGACAGGCAAGAAGTCGATGCAATATATACTGATTTCAGCAGCGCATTTGACAAGGTAAGCCATCCACTCATGGCAGCGAAACTCGAACTTAGTGGCATCCACGGATCGCTGCATCCTATCTGATGAAACTCTCTCAATTCGTTTTTATCAATATATTGTTTTTGTTATTTGTAAATGATATTACAAGTAAAATCAAACACTGGCAAAGTTAATTGTTCGCTGATGACCTAAAAATGTACAGAAGGATCACAGGAGCTGAAGACATTATGCTTGTCCAGAGTGACCTACAAAACATTGAGAGCTGGTCAATGATATTTAAAAGTACAGATACTAAGTACAGGTACTTGCGCTCGCAATCTGAAGACTCGAAAACGTCCTAATTGGGACGTTTTTCTATTAATCCGCGGCAACTAAGTTGCCGAGTCGTCACCGGTGACAAAAAAATAACTAAAATGTCGTCGCGTGTGTACAGAAAGTGTTCCAATTATGACGCGAAAGTAACTTGAAGTAACCAATTTCGTTCGTTCGTTCAGTTTGGCCAATTTATGTTTTTACTTACCCACGAAAATTTAAAAACAAAAACAAAAACATTGAAAGTATATTCTAATTCCAGAAATAACCAAAAGCAAACACCATACCGAAAATAATGTAACAAAACTCGGTTGCATCAATCCCAACAACAATTTCATCTTAAAAAAAAACAAACACCGCCAGAATCATCTGAAATCCTGGGCGATGTATGCAAATTAGTTAGGCAACTTCCACCGGCTCCTCCGGGACTGACCGGTCCACTGAATTCATCTGTGCTTTATTTAAACGTGCCTCGTCAAGGTGAGTTTCAAACGACTGAAGTTACAAAGCCATTCAAATTACAACTTTAACACATTGGAATAAGTATGAATATAGATCGATTCTGTTTGAAGCAGTTTACCATATTTATAGCCAAAACTGGACCTATCAAGGTATTTGTAGTTAGATTCAACAATAGAATGCTGTTACAGTTCAAACTCTGTGATATTATCAACTGGCTAATTTTGTAACCATAATATTGATTGGATTTACCCACACCTGATTTTAATAAACTGTGCAGGAACTTCTATTTTTGGTCTGGGTGTTTCTTATGTATTATAAGTATGTATTTACAAAAAAAAAGTATATAAGTATTACATCCATTGCCTGGTACCCACAGCACAAGCTGTGCTTAGTTTGGAACTAGATGGTGCCGTGTAAAAATGTCCGAAAAATATTTATTATTATTATTTTATATTATTATTATTGTATGCCTTAAGCCTTCTATTATTATTATTATATTTTTGGAGCGAAGTTCCTTATCGCGGCTTGCGGTAGGTGTGATTCGGGAGAAAATGTAACGGCACGTCAGATTTTAACTATTAAATAAAACATACAAAAAAAAATTCGACTTCAAAAGGAAATTAACTGAAAAGTATGAAATAATATTTTTATGTATACATGAAATTCACCAACAAAATGAAATCAAAATAGGTACGAATCAAATTAGGGCCCGACAATTTTTTTGAGGTCGGTGCCAGCAAAGCCTTCGAATATCAAAATAGAAACGATAGGTACCTATATCCGATACAAAACGGAGTTCATCATCGTCATCATCATTTCAGCCAAAAGACGTCCACTGCTGGACATAGGCATCCGCCAAGCATCACTACAACGACCGGTCTTGCGCTTTTCGCATCCAGCGGATTCCCGCGACCTTCACTAGGTCGTCGGTTCAACTTGGGGGGGCCTACCATCTGGCAATTTTTCGCATTTCATTTTAAGCGTTAGGTATAATTAAATATTAATTACACAGTTTTATACTCAAGCAAGTTAACATCGTAACTATAGATAACAATACATGTTTAAATCTTTGGTCCCATCTATTAATGAGACAAGCTAATTTAAGCAGCAAAAGCGAATTTTCTCTTAATTTTTAGACCTTTGGCAAACGCGATATAATCTTCTTTTAATTTACCCTTATCTTAAGAGTAAATTGAACCAGTACAATGCATCAGACGACACAAAAGCGATTGTTCTTTGGCAATTAATAGGTTATCTAATTATCGTTAAATGAGAATACTGCCAAGTTCTTAGTTTTTGCCGAGCCGTCAAGAAGATTACGATTTATTTTTAGATAACCTAAACAAAATGAAACTAATTTTAGCTAATGTATACCTATTAGCTATATTTTATGGTTAATTAGTTTTGCCTTTGTTGATAGAAATCTGTTGCTACTTGGAATTATAAATTTACAAAGCTTCGCCTGCGTATAATTCGGCTGGTTAGTGCATATCCCTCGAGAAATCTTTATCTTTCCGGAAAAAAGTGTTAGTCTGTGTGTGCCAAATTTCACCCAAATCTGTTCAGCCATTTCAGCGTAATTGAAGGACAAACAAACAAATATCCATACTTTCGCATTTGTAATACAAGTAGGATGTAAAAAAAGTAAAAAATGTTTTGATTGATTCATAGTATTTGGTTTTATCAGTTAATAAAATAATGATTTCTCAAACATGCTTGAAAATTCGAACATTATTATGACAACCTTCTTAGAGATAAATCGAAAATGCTGTACTCAACGATGTGTTAATATATATTTCGTTGGCTGTACTGGTCAAATACATGCACGCTGCGGCCGACAATGTTAGTATGAAAATCCGAAAATCCATATATCTGTCCTGTTTAGCGGCCAAATAAATAACTATGAAAACACATATCTGTAGTGTAATTAAAAAATGGAACGAAATTTATACTCCAAAAAATAGCAACCAAGGAAGTCACTTATCAAAGATTTTATTTAAATTTCGAACTGGCTTGAAAATAGGGCTGTTTATAGTAAAAAAGAAACAAATAATTCGATACAAAAATCCTGTAGGTGAATGGGCGTCCAATCAAATAAGTATATTACAAATCTTTTGGATCTTCAGATTGCGATAAATTACAAAATCAGTGGCAAACTTCAGAATACCAAAACGCTTATACATAACCAAAGTAACCTGAATAAAATAAACTCAAAATGACATAATAAAAGGCGTAACTCAAAAGGTAGGCAAAGATAACTCAAGTACAGAACATCAAAAAGATCAACCGCCACGAAGGCTGCGCTCCCATAAAACTGTAGAGTATGTTTTTCTACGTAAAAGCCGCTCACCTCTCGTGTGCGGAAAGCTTTGCAAACATCATAGTTAAACAAAACATTCTGTACATACTGAGAATTCCCAGACGCTGTTCCAGTAGCAGTCTGTGACGTATTCCGATTGCGGGCGATTTATACCCTGTTGCCTCCCGTAGTGTTGCGAATTAGAAGAAAATTAATGCACGATCACTCGATTCCTGCTGGAGGGCAATTACAACGTGTTATTGAAATAACTGAAAACCTGTTAAGGGGTCATTGTACTCATCAGTATGAACAACTTTTACTATGGGACCAAACCTGAAATCGCAATCGCGCAAGCAAGATGTCACAAGCAGTTTCCATAAATACAAACCATTGGGCCGTGGCCCGGCCTCCACCCGATACACCGAGAGTCCGTCACTTTTAAGAAACTTCCCGATGCAGCACTGCCAGAGGGGCTAGCGGCGGGGTCTCCCAGCAATGCCCTAAGCCGAGGTCCAAGCTCTTCCCTGGGGGACGCCCTTATGCGGTTATTGTAACCGGTTATAGTTTTGTAAGTTAGGGTAACTTTTCTGGTGGATGGAGACCCTAATGGGATTTACTGCCACGCTAGTGAGGTTAAGCAGCAAGATTACGTAGGTGCTGCCTGCGATAAAATCGATGAAAAAACCGTTTCCCGCCAGGAAAAAAGACCCAGCCTGGTCGGACCCCTTTGTGTTGGAGAAACATAATACCCGTTCCTCAAAGAATATTCTATCTGTCTATCAACGATATGGAGTTCTACGTTTGTACACAAATGTGTATTATGTATGAAACCCACATAGCCTAGGCTTCCTTGTTAGGTATTGTATTGTTATGTGACAAGTACTTGCAGCCACCATCGTCCTTTATTGGAATACGGAACGAAATATTCCATCTACCTATGTATGTGCATATTGTTTCCTCGACTATTGGAGGAGTAACGAGAATACACAACTATGCATTCACATAATATCATGTATTGTGTCTGTTATGTAGTTTATTATGAAATAAATGTTGTCAAAAACGTTCTCAAAAAATGCCAGGTTAAGAGTTCTCTAAACCGCCGAGCATGCATGACGAGGTTAATGGACGTACATGAAGCGAAAGAGGTGTGTCAGGATCGTAGCAGGTGGAAATCCATAGTCTCGGCCTACCCCAATTGGAAACAGGCGTTATAATATGTATGTATGTATGTATGCCATTAGTGATGGGCATTAATCCGGATAAATACTCAAAATGGATAAATACTCGAGTAATGTATACTACTTTACTATTTAAATTTTACTGACTAATTAATTAATATATTATAAAAAATTATATTTTAATTTTAATTCCCCTTTTTCTGAATGTGTCTCTGTTTGGACTCTGAGCAATGTTTACATCGAAAATTTCTAGTCAAGCATGCACTGAAAATAGTTTATTCTTACAAGAAAGAAATAATATTTTGATGAATTTTTATTCGCTTGGGTGAAGCTCACAAAGAGAATAATTATTATTTAAACAAGTACATTTTGACTAATTTGTTGAATGTTTGACAATAGTTTTATCTAATTGGTGTATTTTGAACTCTTAAAATTATATATAAGACTTTTATCGTTTTTGAAACAATAATAATGGAAAATAATTTTATTATTTTTTACGTATTTACGCATGCGAAGCGAAATCTAAAGCTCGCGAGTGATTTTTCGTTCCAAAATTTATATGTTTAATAATAAAGAAAATTTCAAGAATTTTCATCACCGAATCTTGAACAATAATATTTTTCTGAATATTTTAGAACTTTTTACTCCAATAAACTCATGATGCTTGACAGTTTGAAGTCGTCCTCGATTTTTAAAACTCCAAAGAAGTTGAATTCACAAAATGGAATACACTTAGAACTTTGTTCCTTGCAACAAAGTTTTAGTAAGTGTAACAGAGTTTGCCGCTGAGAAACGGGTCCTTGGAGCACGTTTACGCAGGCAAGCTCCTCATAATTTTGAAATAAACCAATCATCTTGAAAAAAGTGACGTAACTTAATTTCGCTGTTTGAGGGTTTCGAAAATACAATAGGTTTCTTGCCGCCATTTTAGTGCCTATTCTAGGATGCACACAAAATTTTGCGTATTCAGACCAATACTTCTCCAGACTTACAAAAGCAAAATGTTTGTATAAATGTCCTAAACGGATATAAAATTTTGCACAACGATAAACAATAACCCGGATTAAAAAATGCTTCTTTTTTCCCGGGAAGATAAACAGTTACAGAGGGATATGCCATAACATCTATTTGTGATAAACCATGGATAAACCGAATTACACGCATTCGAAACAGTGGGCAGAAGTAAGTATACCATAATTTGTTTTCTGCTTTAGGGACGATAAATGTTGTCAAATTAAACAAACACATTAGAATGGGCGAAGAGTTACTACTATTTTCATATTGAAAACACCGAATTATTTTTTCTACTAATTCTAATTTCTACTATAATTACTACGGATAGTGTTGCCTGCCCAAAATTTTAATTTTGGCCTTAAAGTCTTGTATTAGTCTTGCAAAACTGCAAGACCGCAAAACTGTAAGACCAGAGTTTGGAACACCAGTATACATTGCTGAGTTCCAGTCATATTTTAAAGAAAGGAACATTCTCCAGCCTCCTCCGTAAGAAATCTGTATTGCAATCTTACTGAATGCCTACATTTTACTGAGCTAAGTTTTTAATACCAAGACCACACCGGCTATTGAGGAAGCTGTATAAGTAATGGGCCACTAAAACACTCTCGCTTCATTACGCCAGATTACCCCAGAAACACAGACATAGTAAAAAATATAGACGAAGTGCTGCGAACAATCAAAGTGAAGCAAAAAACTGTGCTCCTTCGTGTACAACTAGCTCTCACGCTCACACCTTGCACCTGAAGGATATTTGCTTTCGCGATGCTTACTGGACGATGCCGCGACATGTGTAATGAGAGGGGTGAGCACGGTTTGAAGTGCATGTGTCTGCGTGAGCGCTGATTGTAAACGAAGGAGCATGTTTTTTTTTGGTTACACTAGATTGTTCGTAGCACTTCATCTATAGTTTTTACTTGTCTATGCCCAGAAATAATCAATTCATAGATCAGTTTAATCCCGTACGTTACCCATAAGGCAGGGCATGCATCATGCGACCGAATTAGATCACCCGGGTTAGCTTAGGTCAATACAATTACATGTAATTGGTCGGAGGGGCGGGGTGTTATTAAGCCCATTCTTAGTCGCCATGTGTCATCATTAAACATATTCGTGGTCTCAGTGGACTTAGTTTCGTGTGTGAATTTTAAAAGTGATCGTGTGTTCCAGCTTTGGATTGTTAGTCTAAGTTGTATTGTGTCATTTCGTGACAGGTGAGAGAATTAAAAATGTTTTTTATTTGATTAAAGATTTTATTCATGCTTATTCATAATAAGGCGTTTAAAAGACTAACCCCCAGTTTATGGAAGGCTGATCAACGCAAAAATTAACTAATCGACTGTCAAATCTCCGGTCAAGCGATGTGATTGGTTGTTAACATTTTCGCCGGCCAATCACAGAAGCTGACATTAGATTTGACAATAGATCAAATTGATCAGCCTTCCAGAAACTGGGGTTTAGTTATAGTTATTGTGTATTTTGAAGCTTTTGGTAGGATTGTTTGTCTAAGACTTTTTTTGTCATTTCGTGACAGGTAAATTTTTTATGAGTACTTAGAATATTATAAACCATCAAGTATTAATATGTGATTAATATTGATAACATTCGTCTGCAAATAAAAAAATTTGTAAATCTGTTTTTACTGGTACGTCAATATTCCTGATAGTATTTTAAAAGTGACCGTGTGTTTGAAACTTTGGATGGTTGATGTTAGTTATCTTTTATCATTTTGTGACAGGTAAGAGAATTTTGAGACTGCCTCGTTGGTCTAGTGGTTGCAAGCGCGACTGCTGAGCGTGAGGTCCTGGGTTCGATTCCCGCGTCGGGCAAAGTGTTATTGGGGTTTTTCATTAGGAAATTCTCAGTAGCAGCCCGGAGTCTGGATTTGTGCCCGGTCAATGGCAATAGGCTCGCCCCCTATTACATGGGACTATAACATAACTGGCGAAATGTGGGTGTACTATATACCTCTGCCTACCCCTTCGGGGAAATACAGGCGTGATGTTAGGTTATGATATGTTAAGAAAATTTTCAAGTATTTTTTATTTGATTAAAAATGTTATAGGTACATGCTTAGAGTTATAAGCCATTGAAAAGTGATCGTGTGTTTTGAAGCTTCTGGATTGTTTGTCGAAGTCGTCTTTTGTCACTACGTGACAGGTAAGAGAATTTTCAAGAATCTCTTATGTCAATAAAAGAGTTGTTGGTGCTTCGAATATTATAAGCCGTCAAGTATTAATACTGATAACACTTTTTATGAAGTTATAATATCACTACATAGTGTAAAACAAAGTTGCTTCCCGCTTTCTGTCCCTATGTATGCTTAGATCTGTAAAACTACGCAACGGATTTTGATGCGGTTTTATTTAATAGATAGAGTGATTCAAGAGGAAGGTTTATATGTTCATTCTGTAGTATATTTTGTATTGGCATTGCACCCGTGCGAAGCCGGGGCGGGTCGCTAGTTTATTATATATTATAAGTATAGAGTTCACCAACGACAGCACTTTTTTTTTTTGAGGAAAAAATATTTTTTCATTGATCTCCGTTTATGAACTTTATCTGCTTCATCATTATGGAACACCCATAATTAGTTAGCATCATATTGACGTCACAACGTCCGTAATATATCTTGATTTCGTCTCTTTTATTCCGTAATGCAACCTTTCACCCTGTCCATAAAAAATATACCTAGAGGTAAATAAATATTATATGAAACAAAATTGGTACATTAAATAATTTAAATATTGGACTCCAAAATCTTATAATTTTGTAGAAAGTAACTTCAAAAGACGTGTCGATGTATTTACCTTGAAATTCAAGATTAAAAACGATAAGTAAGTAAGTATATAAAAATATTCATACACCTTGAATAATTGGACGAATTGGCAAGACGTTTTAATACAGCTGTCTCGAATTACGCTATATTTCGCCGTATTCGTACGTAATAAATAAAGGAACATAATTTCCTTCCGGCAGAATTTCGGTCACGGCGGCCAATCTCAACGGAGGCTAGCCGAGACAGTTATAGTGCACAAATATGTGCGCAAACACATCACTATTAAGCTCTAGTGATAGTTCAATTTTCAATTTATTTATTTCTTCAAAGATAATAATGTTAACATAAGTATTTTAAACATCCGTAGGTATACTTGACTATTGAGAGTTAACAAAAAACATGTAGGTGATGCAACCAGAGCCCTTGCTAAGTTATAAAAATAACTTGTATTAAGGGCGCTGGTTCAAGCCCTTGACATAGTGTATGGTATACAAATTGCAGACAGAACAAGTGTGAGTCAAACTGGAGTTAACATTAATTAATTATATTTGCAGCAACCGAAATCCTAAAGTTATTTAATATTTAGTTTTTGTGTGTATGCATATGTCTGTGTACTTGGGAGTGTGAGATAGTGTGTTACGTGTGTGTAAGAGTGATTGTGAATGCGTGGGTGTATTAGGATGATTAGGTGTGTTTGTGAAATGAGTGTATGTGTTCATGTTATGTTTACTGTAAATGAGTTTATGGCGGATTATTTTCAGAGAAAAGCAGGAGTTCTGTATCGTGGTAATTTACTGTAAGTAGAAAGCATGTCAGTGATTTCTTGAGAGACTTACTTGACAAAGGGTAAAAATTCAATTTACGATTGAGTTTATTATAAAGTTGTGGGCCTTGACAGCAAATAAATCGTTTGGTAAATGAGTATTTACATTTATAGTGCTCACAAACTATATCCTTACGTCTTTTGGTGATAGTAACGTAGGGGGTATCTTGATGTTGCAAGAGGACAGAGTTCAAAATAAAAAGTTGTCTGACAGAAAAGACTTTACAACATTGGTATAATTCCTGCGTTGGGAAAAGTATTGGACGAAATGTGCTCACCTTCAACACAGCTCTTTGTGCTCTCTCCAATTTCAGTAAGGTGGTCTTAGGAGCCCCACCCCAGGTGGAGACACAATATGATAAGAGGGATTGACAGAGAGCAAGGTAAACTCTTTTGACAATCAGTAATCAGCTGTTTTATCAATACAAATCTCAATATTTTGGTAACAGCCTGAGGTTTGCAATTGTACTCGGTCAGTGAAAATAAGGTAGCCACAAGGATGCCCTAGGACCTACGAGTAGGAGTGCCGTACACTCTTTATTCACTCACTCTCATAATCCGATGGGACAGCAATCTGACACGACCGGAGAGAGATCTGGCGCAGGACCGACGGCTTTACGTGCTCTCAAAGGCACGGGTGTGTAGCGCCGCCAACCACCTGACTCGGGTCTTTTACTGAAAAAAAATCTTGACGGAAAAACACTTTTTGCCTGATCCGGGAAACGAACCCAGGACCTGCTCTGCGGTTGAACACGTTAAAAAAAACCTGCCAAGTGCGATTCGAACTCACGCAATAAGGGTTCCGTACCACCCATCGACCTGATGCCCCATGAAACTGATTTAATTTACGAGAGTTCATCAATAGACATCAACGCAGAGCGCGAAATATGAATTTTTGCATCTCTTTCTTACGCAGGTATCACCACATATGTCTATGTTTTTATTATTTGTTGCTAAACTACATAGGATGCACTATAATTAAACCAAGTTTGACGCTGGTATGTATTACCGTTTTGAAGATAGAGCAGGAACAAAAACGTTGAAAGGTTTCTTGTATGCGGACCCCCTTTAGTTTTAGACTTTTTTTATTTTTAGTATTTGTCGTGATAACAACACATATTCTGAGAAAAAATTCAACCGGCCACCTATTACCGTTCAAAAGAAAGAGCCCTGTGACAGACAGACGGACAGCGTAGCGAGAGTAATAGGGTTCCGTTGGGCACCCTTTGTGTACGGAACCCTAAAAGGGAACATAAAGAAATATTAGATCATGAAGCTGATGTCATTGTACGAAACGATAAATTAGAAAAAAAGCTTTTAAACGTAAAGATCATGGGAGGACCCTTAAATTAAATTCGTGAAAGTTCGCCAACGGGAACGTTTGGAAAGAAGAGAAAATCCACAAAGGGATTACAAAGTACTGTCGCATCAATCAATGTAAGTAATTGCAAAAATTAAATTCCCCTAAGAAAGTAAAGTTTCGCTATGTATGCGTTTACTTTGAGACTTTTCAATCAGAAGATGAAAATGTTTGTTCACCTGTCTTTGTCCCCGGATGAAAGTAACACGGCCGCAACTTTGTGTGGTCGGAGAACGGGTGAAACTTGAGAAAATGCAACTTTTTGAACAAGAATTCACGTACTACCGTAATGTGTGTTGTTTTAGAAAGAAAAAGAAAGAAGTATTGTTTATTGTTCCAGTTTGCAATGTGCAACATAATTTGACATAATTTGATGAAAATGATTTTTTTCTAACCACGTTATTAAAAGACACCGAGTTAATATTGCATTGTCATACAGTCCTGAGCTATGTTTATAGTTTAAAGTCTTCTAGCTCAAATTTAAAAATATGTGCCGAACAGACAGACATGACTGACTGAAAGCGCACTGACTTATATGCATAATTATTATGCTTGGTATAATATCATCTTCATCTTCATTTCAAGTGATAGTTTTTGATGTACCTTTTCAATTGATACATATATATCGGTAATATTAATAGGTACTAATTAGGACTAATTTTCTTAATATTTGTACGCTTTTAGCTGTAAGCATATTTGGTATGGAACTTTAAAATAATAATCCATCTTATGTACTTTACTCAAAATAATATGCAATTAAATGACTTATATTATATTCTATGATAAAAACATAAAAAAGCAGATTTAAAAAAATACGTATATGAGTGGGTACAGAAAACTACATGCTTTTTCACTTTGTCAAAATATTTTTCTTTCAGTTTTTCTTTTTTTAAACAAAAATTACCACTGTTAATTTTCGAGACGTTTGGCCAATTAGATGCCGTAGCCACAAAAGCGAGGTTCCCAGTCGGCATGATACTGTGATGCAGCGTAAGCCACAACATACACATATGTAGACAAAACATACAAAAAACTAAAATTACTTTATTTATATTATGACAAAAAATTACGAAATGTAATTTAATTCTTCTGTAGCGTGGTTGTTTTCATTTTTAATTTTAAAATAAAAACGCAATAAAATTATACCACCGTAATAATAATTCAGAAATGTTGAAAGAACCTTACCTACTTATCTACTTTGGTTTTTTTTTCTGCCATATTTTCTGTATGTGTATAGGAATTTGTTTACAAGAATAAGTCATAAGTTCACCAAGTTAATCTCATCATTTTTTTGGCTACCGTTTGTCCACCAACATCTTGCAGCCGTCCCTTAAAATAATAAACACAAAGAAAAAACTATAAAAGAAGTTCCACAAAAACCTTCTCTCGCCTAACATTGTTAGTAGCATTCAAAATTTAACTTTTACTTGGAGCCTTGAATATTTTACAGAATGAATGGTTATTTTAAACTTTATCCTGTGTTATTACTATAGAGTGGAAGCATTGGGTATCCTTAAGAATTTATTTCTCCTTGCATTCCTACGCTGTTTGTGCCAGTTGCGTTCCATTTTTGAGCTGGTATTAGAGAAAAGAATGTTGTTTTAACAACTAAAGTACGTTTTTGAATTCCAGATGACTGACGTGTCAAAAACGTCAAGTTGGTCTTATCGTTTTAAAATAAAGTTCATTATTGAGTGTGAGTATTTTTTTATGTCAATTTACCACCTGGAATGATATTATTATTATAAATGTTCATGTACACACACAAAATTGAAAATTGATAATAATTATTTTATATACCTATATAATTCTTCTGTGCGTGTATATCTGACTGAACTCCTCCTAAACGGCTGGACCGATTTGGATGAAATTTTTTGTGTGCCTTTCAGTGGATTTGAGAATGGTTGGTGGCTGCTTTTCCGGGCAGGACGACGTCTGCTGGGACCACTAGTAATATGTAAAAACACTTTAGTACAATTTTATTTATGTTTGTGCTAAAGTTACTTCTTACTTCTTTCTTACTAGTTACCAACTTCTTATCTCATCTCTTAAAGAAATTTCTTCCAGCAGACCATACATACAACATGTTATTGAAATAACTGAATACCTTTTAGGGATCATTGTATTCATCAATACGAACAACCTTTGTTATGGTACCAACCCCGAAATCGCGAAAAAAACCCAGCAGATCCCTACATTTTGTCGATTTATGTGAACACAAATGTAGAAAACAGCTGTTTTTTTGCGATTTTAGATTTGGTCTCATAGTAAAAGTTGTTCATACTAATGAGTACAATGACTCCTTAAGGCGCTACTAAGAGCTAAGTGGCGCCCCCATTAGTAAAAAAAATATTTTTCGATGAGTACATCATGATTTACGATGATGATGATGATGATGATGATGATGATGATGATGATGATGATGATGATGATTTGATTAGTATGAAAGTATTATATCCATTGTCTACCCATAGTTCAAGCTCTGCTTAGTTTGGGACTAGATGGTGCTGTGTAAGATGTCCCAAAATAATATTTATTTATTATTTATTTCACAACATACATAATAGTCATTACAGGTTTTTACCCAATTCAACAATGTAGTTACACAGAAGACAAATAATTAAGGGTCACCCTCTCGATTATTTATTTATCCATCGAAAATTGGTTTTTAACAATTGATGTACATGTAATACCTAATACTTACTAATACGTACGTAAACGTAATGGTATTTTCTTTTTGTGGCCATGTAAACAATAAATAATTAATTACCCTATTACGCAATAATTTAATCTTTCATTCTTATCACACGTAAGTGACATACGGGTCAAGTACATTTTTAATAATTCATAACAAGACTGTTATTTACTTAAAAAAATTAAAGTGAAACTATTTTGTAAAGCCAGTACTTGACTTCTGGTTACTTCGTTTGAATCTTGGTATAAGATAGACGTAAATATTGTTACAAGGCCTCAACAACCATTCAACGGTAGATCGCTAACCGCAAACTCAACGCCTAGAAATTCTAGCAAAACTATTACACCGACTAATTTTGTTTGAGTTTTGACTCCACTAAATTCAAATTGATGTTCAAATACTTTTAGTCTTAAACTAATTTAATTTCCAACATCGACAAGAGACATGATAATAACGTTGAAATTATTATTAAAATTACATTCTAATTCAACAAAAAACCTTTGTTAGAATTCAAACAAAAATTCAACTATTCAAAACGCGAAGCTCGTAGAACTTCATTATGAGACACTAATATTTAAATTCTCTTTGAAAGTTTCATCTGCTCAGCAATTAGACAATTCGTATTATTAAAATTTCAGTAGCGATTCGAGTTAGCGGAATACATCTCTGGCTAACTTTCTTAAGGATAGAAGGTAATGTATGTAAATGAGTGTAACTTTATTCCCTTAGAGCTATTATGGCGACTTTGACCGTTTGATAAGTGAGAGGAGTGAACCGAACTTTTCATTGGGTTAGGTCCTCAAAGAATATGCAGATGGTTGTAATATAATTAGGTTTACGTTTTAAAATTTTGCCTTGACAAAGGAACTTCTCGTAAAGTTATCGATGAGACAGATACAGTTTCATAATTGAGTTCAGATCTGTGGAAATGAATTAATGCTTTATGTTTTTAAACTTTCGCGAATTTCACACATATTGAACTACATTTAGGGGACCTTTCGCGCACAATTAAATCAAAACAACAAACATTTTGACTAATCTCGACGTTTTGGCCAATGCAACTTAGCTGAAACGTCGTAAATATAGTTTAATTTGCTTTAAGCTTGATGCGCGGTGTCCTGCACGTGACGTGGGTCTAGAATCCATGAATATTATTATCTTAACACTCTATTTCTGAATTTGTATCAGTACTCAGTAGTCTGTAAGCTATTAGACCAAGAGTGAGAAAATGATTACAATTACATAACTTACTCCATCGACTCAGCAAACCAAACTATGTCTTCTTCTATCATGTCGACATGAGCTACATAATGATAACAGCTCATGCCGTAGGAAAAGGATTAGCCAGTCAGCAGGTTGGTAGCAGATCTGACTGCCTAGTGTGCGCTGGATGATCAATTTAATAACGTCACTCGTGAAGGATCTTTTAATAAACCCTGTTTCGGCTAACTATGTGTTAGCCTCCGAAAGGGGAGAACGGTACTTGCCGCTATCTTTGGCATTATCTCGCCAACTACTGCCTCGAAGCTCTTGTAGTTCAGATTATAACTGTAATACTGTAAAATTATAGAAGGATTTAACATAATACCAACCAATAACTGTCTGAACCCAAAAAGATTGAGTGTAGTAGTAAAAATGTTGACGATAAAAAAGAGTGTCAAACATTATGTCAATTTTTAACACAAAAAAAATAAAACACCTTTGAAATTAGCAATATCCTGTATATAAGTTTTTAAACATTCGCGAATTTCACTGATATTGAACTATATTTACGGGACTTTTCGCGCACAATTAAATCAAAACACAACAAACATTTTAACTAACCTCGACTTTTCGCCCAATTTGCAATGGCCGTAGTCAAATTTTTTGTTGTGTTTTGATTTAAATGTGCGCGAATATTCGCGTAAATACAGTTCAGTATCCTATATACATTTTATTGTTTGTACAAACATGACCACAAAACACAGTCCATAAATAAAAGCTACCATTAAAACATCGAGTGGAATGACTCATTACTCGGAAAGCCTTTTCCAATGAATTTACAAACGTTGAGTGAGTAGAATAAAAACGATATGAAAGTACTAAATGGATTTTAATTACTGACATGGAATTAAAACGTATATAAAACGAAATTGATGATAACATTAAAAAAGTAGTCATTTATTCTGGTCTGCAATAAAGGGAAAAATATTAAATAATTCCAAATTCAACCTCTTTCCAGATTATACAGTTATAATAACTAACTTATTATATAAAACATTAAAACAACTTAGTGTACTTACAATATTCTCAGAAGTAACTTCTATTGACAAGAGACGCAAACCGAGATATCGACAGATCCCTGACGATCCAATGTCGCGCTGCTGCGTAGGCCGCATCATCCAATGGCTGTCAGGGTGATACGGGGATATCGTACGATCTCCTTCGAGGTGGCAAGCCATCCGGATCAATGCCCTGGGATCTGGAGGCGAGAGATCTTGCGCTGAGGTATCATCAGCGATATATAGTGAGAAGGTTAAGACCTTAGACCACTACGTTTGCCTAGTGTGGTTTGGCGGACTACACACACCATCGAGAACTGTATAGAGCACTCTCAGATGTGGAGGTTTTCTCAAGATGTTTTCCTTCACCGTTAAAGCAAGTGATAATCAAATTCTGATCAGCACATAAAAAATCAGTTTAGAAAAGTCAGCGGTGCGGGCTGGTTCAAACTCAGACTGCATAGAAGGCAAGCGCTCAACCGCTGGGTTATCAAGGATCATAAACAACTATAAATTTTAATATTTTAACTCCATATTTTGTATGTCATAGATTTAAGGATTTCCGAAAAATAACGCCTGATTCTATTCTTTATTAAAAATAATTATACTAAGAACAAATATTTGATACATCTACCGTGCCTTTGTCGAATGAATATTAAATGCTAATTTCATTACGTGCTGATACCGGCTACGGAGCCCGGGTTTTAATTCAATTAATAATGTTTCCCTTAGAATAGATAATAGATATGGATTAATTCAGCTTGGACACGTCATAGAGCGGTAGTCGCTACCCCATGTTTTGACGTTGTGGGTTATTGATGTTCCCAATACAAATAATTATCACCATCATGTTTGCGGTGTGGTTGAAAGTAAAATCTATCATAGTTTTATGTAGGAAAGAGCAGAGCTAGAGTTCCTTAGACTGTGGTTTTATATTGAATTCTAATCATATTTCTAAGTTGGTTCACATTGTTTTTTTTTTTTATTTGCAAATATAAACGTTTAGATAGATAGATAGATAGAATATTCACTCTGACGAAAAAAAAATGGCGGACGGAATCTCGAAAAGAAAAGCATTTTTTTCCTAAATCCACTATAATTTCGACGGAATGTTTTATTTGTGACACTACAACATTGACTACCATTACACGAGATTTTTAGTCTTACTATGGGTGTAAATGTGTGCGTGCCAGCCCGTACCTTTAAGCGAGCCGCCTTATTATGGGTACTTCACTTTTTGTTTTGCAAAATTCCGTCCACCTTTTTTATTCGTCCAAGTGTACACTGTTAATTATTAAAACTTAGGACAAACATGTAAATTAACGGCCAAAATTAATATCCAATCTATCCACGATTTGCCCAACTAGAGATAGGAATTTGACATAAGCTCCATACAAAATATGTCAAATTTCTATCTCTAGTAGGGTAAATCGTAGATAGATTGGATATTAATTTTGGCCGTAAGTGTACATTGGCAGTCTTATCGCTAATAGCGATATGTTCCAGACATCCTTTTAGGCAACTAATATAATATTATGATGATATTATTTTATGATGAAAAACAACAGGGAACAAAATACGCTAAATGTTACTTGTCTTTGGTAATAAAACGGAGCGTCAAATACTTTCTCGATAAAAATAAGTCATTATACGTTTTACAGTAAAACTTGTATTTGTCATTGATTCGGGAGCGATAATCCTACTTCGCATTAATATTATAGGTACAAGTGAAAGTTTACCTTCTCATGGGTGTCGTAAAAGGCGACTAAGGGATTCACCAAAGGATGGGCAGCAGCGTTCTCTGAGTATTTAACCAACCAACTGCGATCGCCAACCCGCCTGCCAAGCGTGGCAATTATGGCATATACTCCTTTTTTGGGGGAGACCTATGTCCAGCAGTGGACATCTTTTAGCTGAAATGATGATGATGATGATTATATGATTTAAAGTAATACTGTAAAGATAATAACAGTAAAAGTTTATGCTATAACATTAAAGAGATCAAACAATAAAATAAAAACTTTTCTTTCTACAACCATATTCTCATAAACAAAAAGGATCGTTAAGCATGCATAATATCTATAAAATTCATGGAATTAGTCTCTGGAGTTTGATAAAAATATATCTATGGTAGTATTGAGACAAAAAATGCAAGCAGAACAGCGTTGTAAAGTAAATATAAATAATAATGAAGAAGTCACCAGTCTCTCTAGGGAGACAGACGGTTTTGACGGAACACACCCGCATAACTAATAAATTAGTACCTTCATTAATTTGACTTGTGTTACTTTGGTTATAAATGACATTGGTCAGCTCTATTTGTTTTTTTTGGAATTGTTAATATCCTGTTTTGTGCACGCCCTAAATTTCGGGGTAGGTATTAAGCCACCCAGTAACAACGTACCTTATTAAAATTGATTCCCAGCATAAACACTATAAGAATCGGTGAAAGGTGTCTGGCGTTCAAAAAGAAATTGAAATAGAACTAATTGAATTAAGTCCACTTTTTTCCAAATGATTTTAAGGGTTCCGTACCCGACGGGTGCCAAACGGGACCCTATTACTCTCACTACTACCCTATTACGCTGTCCGTCCGTCCGTCCGTCCGTACGTCCGTCCGTCTGTCTGTCACAGGGCTGTATCTTTGTAACGGCAATAGATAACCAGTTAAAATTTTCACAGAATATGTGTTACTATGGTGCCTATCACGAAAAATACTAAAAAAAAAAACTGAAGGGGGTAATACAAGAAACCTAAAAAAAAGTATTTTTTTAAACGTTTTTGTTCCATCTCTATCTTCAAAATACATACATACATATATACACACCAGCATCAAACTTGGTCTTATTATAGTGCATACTATGTAGTTTAGAAACTAAAACTTAAAATAGGACAAACATAGACATGTGTGGTGGTACCTGCGTAAAAAAGATATGCAAAAATTCATATTTCGCGCACGGTGCGTTGATGTTTTTTGTTGAACTCTCGTAAATTAAATCAGTTTCTATGGGGTATCAGGTCGATGGGTGGTACGGAATCCTTACTGTGCGAGTCCGAGTCGCACTTCGCCAGTTTTTTAGGGTTCCGAAGTCCTACAAGGAACCCTTATAGTTTCGTCATGTCCGTCCGTCTGTCCGTCTGTCCGTCTGTCCGTCTGTCCGTCTGTCCGTCTGTCCGTCTGTCCTAATCCTTTACAGCTTAATTACAGTTATTAACAGTTATAAACATAAGTAAATGAAATTTTGTTAAAATATAGTTTACATATAGATCTCAATTTTAAAATAATAAAAAAATCGTTTTTCCGTATTTTACGGGTGGCGTCCATACATGTGAAATGGGGAAAAAATAAAATTTTTCGCTGCACCCCCTCGTGTGGGATATCATTGAATAGGTCTACTAAAATGAAGGTAATGTTGGATACACCACTTTTTTATCAGGTATACCATCTGCGAAATATAGTCCGCCAAAGTGGCTTGCAATGTGTCCCCCCCCCTGCCATTTCTAAAATATACTTACTTACTTACTCCGCTGGCACAGCGACCCAAAATGTGTCTTGGCCTCCGAAACGAGAGAACGCCACTTGCCGCGATCTTTGGCAGTATTTCGCCAATCACTGGCTCTGATCTCCAGAAGATCGCCTTCCACCGCATCGCTCCAGCGATATCTAGGGCGACCGACCGGGCGTCGCCCTTTTGGTCGGCCCAGATAGGCTCTCTTCGCATCTCGATCTTCTCCCATTCTCTCCACGTGACCAAGCCAACGGAGTCTGTGAGCTTTTGCCTCTCCTATCACATTTGGTTCAGCCACGAGCTCTTCTATCTCAGCGTTCTTCCTGATCCGCCAGGTACCATCCGGTCTCTGCACAGGGCCCAAGATCTTACGTAAGACCCTCCTCTCTGTTACCAAGAGCTTACTCTCCTCTTTTTGTGTCAGTGTCCAAGCTTCACATCCTTACATCAGTATAGGTCTTAAGACCGTTTTGTAAATTCTAATTTTAGTGTTTCTACTAAGAAGCTTGGACACCAGCACCTTATGTAGGGCGGCACTACATCTCAGGGTGTTATGGATGCGGATTTCAACCTCTTCTTCCCGGGTATTCGTGTCCGTGATGGTACAGCCTAAGTATTTGAACTTAGCAGCGCCTTTGTAGATTGTATCTCCGACATGTAGGTCGTTGCGCTTAACGCGGGTATTTTTGTAGCGTTTCATGTGGAGATACTCTGTCTTGTCGCGGCTTATACTTAGACCTACCTTTCGAGCTTCTGACTCAAGGGTTCCCGCGGACTTCTGAACCTCTTGACTAGTATCTCTTCTTTATTTCTAAAATATGCAATGCAGAAACTTATAATCTTCCACATTGATAGACCTTTGTAAAAACTCTCTTTTAAAATTATTTCGAGTATAATGTGATTATAATTTTTTGAGTTATAGAGAGAAAACTGAAAAATACTTAAAACGTCCTAGTTCAAAGGTCATTGACCTTAGAGAAAAATGATCATAGCAAATAATGCTCCTTTAGCTACTTTCTATTTGAAAAAATCACAAAAAGTAACTTTGAAATGACACACACACACACACACACACACACTTCTTAAATTTGGCTTCTTGAATTTATCCCTAGATGGCGCTACTAACAACACGCTCTGAGTCGCGAATGCTGCCGATTATTACAAAAACTAAAATAGCCATGATTAATATTCGATTTGATTCGTTTGTAATTGCACCTACTTAAGGAACCCTATAATACTGAGCATGGCCCGACATGCTCTTGGCCGGTTTTTTATTTTTGTTTCACTCAATGTTTTTGTCATTAGTTGTAATAATAAACAATTTATTTTGTATCTTGAATGATATAACCCTGGTATAAAAAAAAATGCTTACATTTCAAATTCACCTTACGTTTTTCTTTGTTTGCATTTGTTTTGTGTCAAAAAACTGGAAGGATAAAATAATTTAAATATACTTTATAAACAGCATGCAGTTAACGTAATCTCGATGTCAAAATCAAAATCAAAATCAAATGTTTTTTATTTAAAATAAACCTAATTACAGGCACTTTTGAAACGTCAGGCTCTAGTTGCACGGTTCCAAATTCAAGTATCCAGTAGAAGTCGATCAAGTATCTACCTAATATGCAATCGCAACGCGTAACAAGGTGTAAAAAATCATGATTAAAATCATATAGACTCCACAGGTCTTTGACCTAACGACCTTTGCCAAGAAAAATGGTCCTACATTCAAAACTAATGAAATTAAAATAATTTCCCGTGGCTAAGGTATTAACTGGATTTGATTGATTTTTAACCGACTTCAAAAAAAGGAGGAGGTTATTTAATGTCGTATTGTCATATCCACTCTGTATTCCTCCGAGTGTGACGTATATTTTTTTTTTTTTTTTTTTAGAATGAAAGTTATCCAAACTCACGTTTAAATTTAAAAAAAAACTGCGAATTTCTCCTCAGTTGTTCTTTTCATCAACGCAGCCTATCGCAGTCCACTGCTGGACATAGGCCTCTCCCAAATTGCGCCACAACACTCGGTCCTCTGCCTTCCGCATCCAGTCCCCCCCAGCTACTTTCATCAGGTCGTCCGTCCACCTGGCTGAGGGGCGTACTACACTGCGTTTGCTGATTCGCGGTCTCCACTTAAGGACTCGTCTGCTCCAGCGGCCATCGGACTACGACAGACATGGCCAGCCCACTGCCACTTCAGCTTACTGATCCTACAAGCTATAATAATAATAATAAATAATTTATTTACGGACAACATAATCCAATACAAACACGATATTAGTATTGGGGTGCATTAAAAAGGCCTCCACGAATGACGCTATTTAATTGATCGTCTGGCGCACCCTGGGCAGTCAGCCCCGCTACCAATCTGCTGACTGGCTAATCTTTTCCCCACGGCATGAACTGTTATCATTATGTAGCTCATGTCGACACGATAGAAGAAGAAGTAACAATGAGCCTTATAAACTATGTTAGTACTTCTATTCTACTACGGACAAGGTGGTTTTTATAAGATGCCGCACTAAAGGGCTCTCATCATATCTGTCGGCAATAACTTTCAAGAGGCTGTTACCGCTGCCCCGCAATGTAATGAGCAAAGATTCTTTCTTTTCTTTTAGTTTGTTCTAATAAAAGTAAAGATTATACTCTTAATTTCTTGGTCATTAATAACTAGTTCATAATAAAGTACAAATCTCTCATGATTTCGTAGTAATATATTATTGTTTTAATCTTCTTATCTCTATTTTAGACTACGAGTACCTACGTAGTTACGATCCACTTAAACGATTTACTGATTAAGAACATTTTGAGTAATTTTGATCTTCAATTTCAAAAATCAGAATTATTACCATATAACTAGAAGACATTTTAACTTTTTCGAGTTTTTTGAGCAGCGTATGGCACTCCTCAGCCAGGTTGACCGATGACCTGAAGGTAACTGGCGGGCCTGGATGCGGAAGGCGGAGGGCCGAGTGTTGTGGTTTAACTTAGGAGAGGCCTACGAGTCCAGCAGTTGACTGCGATAGGCTGAATTAATGAAATGGTCGGCAACGCATCTGCGATTCCCCTGGTCCCTGGCAGATGTCCATAGGCGTCGGTGATGCCTTCAGACGATACGCCTGATTTTCTTTCTCCAAGCCTCTTCCCAATTACGTTGTGCCCGGCTTACAGTCTACAGCAGATCATCAGTATTTTACGAGGAGCTACTGCCATCAGACCACCACAACCCAATTACTGGATAATACCTACATCCTAAGTCTAGACCAGCCCCCCTAGCCAAGTTACAATCTACAATCGTCAACGCTAATAGAAAACAATCAAAATGTATGGGCATGACATATCTCAACGAAAAAGTCATTCGTTAAGATAGGTCATTCCCATACATTTTGATTGTTTTCTATTAGCGTATTAGCGTTGACGATTGTAGATTGTCAACTTGGCTAGGGGGGCAGTTGACAGACCTTCGGAACTCTGAGTAGGTACCCATAACGACTGTCATAGATATTCCTATGGTAATAGGAACCGAGAGCTTAATGTGCTCTCCGAGGCACGGAAGGGTCTCGATGTGCAACGAAATGGTCACCCATCCAAGAACTGACCGTAGTTTTTGCAGCTTAACCTTTCATATCTTGCATTTTGCGGGGTTATTACTTAGCCACGAGCCCTTCATTAACGGCCATAATGTGCCTAATCTGCCATAATCACCTCGTTCGTAAAAGGGGCTGGCGATCACTGTAATATTATTTTTCTCCCACTTGCTCGGAAACTGCTACATTATTTAAAAAAAAAAAACAGCAATCGGCTCGTTTCCGTACGCAAAAATATAACACGCCAGCAAATTCCAACACGACAATAATAATATAAATTGATGGACTGGACAGTTTTTATTTTTTAATTGTGCTAGCGAGGTTTTTTAACTCACTTACATAGATTAGGTGTTTTTAGGTTCACGATATTTTATCATTTTAAATGATGAATGGGCATTTTTTTTTTAAGTTTTTATATAGAACAAGAACCGTGCATGGATGAATTGACGCGAATGAAAATTAGATACTGTTGAATTAATTTGTGTATTGTTTTCTCGCAAATGAGAGAAAATACGAGTCTCGGCCGAAATAGCAATTAACGGTCTCGTTTAGTCAAAATCACTTTTTAAAATAACTTCTGATTATAATCAATCTATTATTATTTATAATCTATATTACTCGGCCATCAATTGCTTTATTTCAGGCTTCGACAGTGTATCATTGAGGATACAAAACGACGTCGACGCAGCTGTCTATCCCCTTGACATAACCTCTAGTATTTAAAGCAACCCCTTTCTTCGCTTAGGAAAATACTGTAGATTTAAGAAAACAATCCCTCTTGGAACAACAAAAACGTAATCTTTAAGGGATACACATACCTGTAAGATGGGGCAGTAGCTTACGTGCCAATTAACGGTATGTGCAAGTAACTGGAAAACTAAATTAATTAATTAATTATTTTAATTTAATACTGTGGATACATTTTCAAGTAAACCTGCATGCAATTTGCTTCCTTGCATGCCTGTAACATGCAAAATGTATACACAAGCCAGTACGCCATGCTATCGACGTCTTGACAGCACATTTTCTAGTTTTTACATCAACGGAAAGCATTCGAAGTGAATTAAATAGTGTCATATTGTTACTAGCAGTATAATGTGTAGTTAAATTAATGAGACAAAAAAAAGAGAACAAGAAGACAGATTTGAGTGAAACTGGCATACCTGTAGTTGCCGCGTATGTTCACCAGTGCCGGTTTTGCAGCCCCCCGCGAACCCTCCCTAATATTGCTTGCCATTAAATCAAATGTTGTACAATCTACTGTGCCAGGTACAGACATACCATTTAACGTTTACACATGAAAGTTAGCTGGGACGTGCAAGGAACTGGTATGCAAGCGTGCAAGTTACAGTCATGTGTATCAGCACCTTTACCACACCTCGAACTCTTAATACAATATAAATGCTAGCACCACCTTCATACACAATATTTCGCCTGTATACGAACGCACACACACGTGTAGGTTAGGGTTGCTCGCCGCTCGTAGTGCCGACTGAGTTCCAAGCGCTTCTCAGTAGTTCTCAGAGATGGCGTGTTTGTGTAACGCCTAGCGATTGACATCCATTGCAATCTTGCAATCCAATTGCCGTCAAACTGCGGGTACGAGAGACTTTACTCATGGCACGACGCGACGCAGAATTGCATCGATTGCCGATATCGGTCAGATATCGCAACAACATGTTTCGAAGAAAATTTATTGAAAATTGCAAATGTATTCAAACAAAATCGCATGGATTGACGATATCGCTCACAGATCTGCTCGATATCCAATTGCATATACGATCTAATGACCTGCGATCCTATTTCAAATAAATGTACGGGGGCGTGCGAGCGCTGGTACTTGTTTCGACTTGCACGCGATTCTTTGTTCGGGATATCGATGAGCGACTTCTGCTGCGCAACTAGTAATCTGTTGGAAATATTTTGGTATCAATTAGAACGTACGTACAACTCGAGTCGACAATCGATGCGATATCGCTCGCATCGCGTCGCGTCTTGAGTAAAGTCCCTAAATTGGCGGGGAGCGGTGAGTGGCCATTCTGTACGTCAGTACTATTAAATATTCTGTGCCTTTACTGTAACGTAGCAACAAAGTTTCTGGCAAAAATTTGTTATGTAGTACACGTAGCTCTAGAGATTATTCTCATTCATTATTATCAGATTTGCTTCCATAACGCTTAAAGATCCTTAATTTTGGTCTCCATTAAGGGATCTTGGTTACACCGTGTTTATCTCAAAAAGTAAGCAACTAAGTTGTATGAATAATGTTTTTATACTTCTAGGCATTTTTTTATTCTTCTAATCTTTATAAATCTAGGTGGATGCCGTCAAAAATACAAAGATAAAAGCTTTTCTTTTACGGTAATATTATTTGGCTCGAAAGGTACGTCGTAATGGCTCAGATTTTTCTGGATCCGCTTCTTAAGCACTGGGTTTGCTGGACCTATCGTGTGACTTTAATGTTATGATTATGTTTTTTTTAGCTTTAGGTATAGATTTTGGGCGTAGGCTATTAGTCTATTAAAAATAATTTTAATAAAAAACTTTCATATGATCACCCTGGGGACCATCTAGGGCTACAGTAAGTACTAGTCAAGAAAAATCAAACGAGCCCAAACACAACGGGGAGTGCGTAGTTGTAGAGTTCCTGTGGCTAATGATACCACAATATTGCATTTTCTTCAAACTTACAAGAGCATGTCTAATTTCAGTTCAATTAGATGTCAGCAAGAGGTCGAAATATGAATTACAATTTTTTAACCGGAATGACTTTCATACATGAACCAACCAAGTTAGATAAAAGCTTGTTATAATAATAGAATTAGATGTGGCCTGATAATAATATTCTACATTTATATTCCTGCACCAGTGTTTTGTGGTGTAGTAGGTGCCATGTAACACATGCAATTAACATGCAAAAACATGCAGACGCGGCAAAACAATACAGCGTTCATTTGTTTTGTGTGGAATGCGATCCACATCTAGGCGGAAAACAGAATAAAGAATGAATCAGCTGTATAGTGTATACATCACACGTTACTAAAAGTATACTTATTGATAATTTTATTATTACATCAATTACTAGAGGCCCGTCCCGGGTTCGCACGGGTGGACATGAAAATATAGCCTATGTAACTCAGGGTGAATGTAGCTTTCTAATTGTGTTTTTTTTTTTAAATCGGCACAGTAGTTTTTGAGTTTATTCATTACAAACATACACACAAAAATACAAATCTTTCCTCTTTATAATATTAGTGTAGATAGAGGCTGTGGTTTTAACACGTTCAATAGTTTTCGAGCTAATTAATAGTTAGACAGTTGTTTACCAATACTAATCAAAATATTATGTGGTTAATAATAACCATATATATTTTATTTTATTTATTTAGGGAAAACTGAATATGACATACCAGGCCCCTCAGAAAGTATTGCGAAAAAAAGTTTTTATATATGGGAGACTGGCCAGTTATAATGTTTTTCGAAAATATGATTATTTATAAGTAAAAATAAGTAAGTTCCAATTTCAAAATTTCCCTCCACATTTTTTGCGAGTTAATTCAAAGTATTGTGTCTCACTGAAATATGGATCTGCGCCGGGAACATTTTAGAGCTATGATTTTATACGATTTCAAGTGTCGCCTGAAACCGGATGAATCGTACGATAGACTTCAAATGGCATTCATGGATGAAGGCCCTTCCAAGGCAACCGTGTATCGTTGGTATAACGAATTCAAGCGCGGTCGACCAACTTTGGGGGATGACGAAAGAAGCGGTCGCCCTTTGACGGCTGTTACCGAAGAAAACGTGCTAGCAGTGAAAAATTTAATCCAAGACAATAGGCGAATTACATATCAGGAGATTCAACACATATTGAAGATTGGATCGGGAAGCGTTCACGAGATTCTACACAGCCATCTTCGCGTGAGGAGGATAGTATCACGCTGGGTGCCGCACAACCTCACCGATGCTCAGAAGCAGGCCCGGGTGGAATGGTGCCGTGATATGCTTAACAAATTTGAAGCAGGCTCGTCTCGGCGTGTTTACGACATCGTTACAGGTGATGAGTCCTGGATTTATCAATACGACCCAGAAACCAAGCGCCAGTCGACTGTTTGGGTGTTTCAAAATGAGCCAACGCCTACCAAAGTGAAGCGATCTAGAAGCGGGGGTAAGATTTTGATCGCTAGTTTTTTTAATTTGACTGGCCACTTGGTATCAATTCCCTTACGGGATCAAAGAAGCATTAATGCCGAATGGTATACTACCAAATGTTTGCCAGAAGTTTTCTCTGTTATAAGCAACAAGCGACCAAACACAGGGCTCCGCGGGCTACTGCTCCACCACGACAATGCACCTGCGCACACCGCACTCAAAACGAGGGACTTCCTGGACAGCACGCCAGTCAAACTCCTGGGTCACCCTCCTTACAGCCCTGATCTAGCACCGTGTGACTTCTTTTTATTCCCAAAAATAAAAAATCAGCTCAAAGGGATACAATTTTCGTCGCCGGAAGATGCGCTGGCTGCGTTCGAGCAGGCTGTAAACGAGGTGTCTGCGGCGGACTGGAAAAAGTGTTTTGAAAACTGGTTTAGGCGCATGAATCTTTGTATAGAGGCTGGTGGAAAGTACTTTGAAAAGATTTGATAAAAATATATGTACGTATAGAACATTTTTTTTTAGTTTCGCAAAACTTTCTGAGTGTCCCACGTATTTTTCATAAAAAGGACACCAAAGTGCACCATTTCTACCAGTTGTAAGATAAAATATTATTCTGTTATTGTTCTATCTTACACTGAAACAAAAAAAGACGTTTCTTTTGATGCATCAAAGAGGGCGAATGACGACAGAAAAGGAAGAAAAGTTTGAGAAAAGAAACAAGTGTCAGCCTACTTACAAACGGACGGAGCCGAAAGATAGTCATAATGTAAGTGTCGACAGGAGTGTAGGCGGTACAAAATACCGAGCAACATTTAGATATAGCCAAGCAACCGCTGGAGATGTCTTTGTTAAGATTTTTTGATATAGAAAAAAAAACAACAGGGAACAAAATACGCTAAATATTACTTGTCTTTGGTAATAAAACGGAGCGTCAAATACCTTCTCGATAACAATAAGTCATTAAACGTTTTACAGTAAAACTTGTATTTGTCATTGATTCGGGAGCGGTAATCCTACTTCGCACTAATATTATAGGTACAAGTGAAAGTTTACCTTCTCATGGGTGTCGTAAAAGGCGACTAAGGGATTCACCAAATGATGGGCAGCAGAGTTCTCTGAGTATTTAACCAACCAACTGCGATCGCCAACCCGCCTGCCAAGCGTGGCAATTATGGCATATCCTCCTTTTTTGGGGGAGGCCTATGTCCAGCAGTGGACGTCTTTTGGCTGAAATGATAATGATGTGAAAGTATGTGAAGGTATTTTTTACTTTATCTCACGTAAACCGTTAAACGGATTTGGGTGAAACTTAGCGAAAATGTAGCCTGGGATCGATAGAAGAAAATGCTCTCTGGTTAATCAATAACTCGGCCAATGGTAGTTTAGAATTATTGGGCTAAATTCCACAAAAAAAAAAAAGAAAAAAAAAACCTGGGTGAAGCCACGGGTGCTCTCTGATTAGTCAATAACTCAGCCAATACTAGTCTAGAATTAGACTCAATTCCACAAAAAAAAAGAAATAAACGGATCACATCTGCTTTTAAATTTGGATAAAGCAACCAAATTGAATCACTTAAACATTAAAGTGAATCATTTAATGCCATTAGGCATCTTGCATTCGGCACCTTTAAACCAAAGTCAAAATTTATAAATAATCTAAGGAGCTAATTCTATTTTTTATCACCACGTTTTTATTAACTCTCTTTCAGTCCTGCGCCCTAATTCACGTAATTTCATGACGTGCCGATCAAGTTGCGGTGACGCTGCAATTCGTTTCTGACAGCGATTTCCGTAGATATTATGATAGAGAATACGAAAAGCATTGTTTTGATCACAAGTTAAATGCAAGTCCGTTGCAACTGCTTTTAAATAATGAAATAAATAAATACTTTGGGAAATTTTACACAGCACCATCTAGTAAACTAAGCAGAGCTGAACTAGACAATGGATATTAATACTTATACTGGGTGTAAGGGGAACGCTTCCGAAAACAAAGATAGGTGCTGGTGGTGGTGGTGATACGAAACCTCGAAAAAAAAATGCGATTCTTTTTTTAGATTTTTTCATATATATTTTTTTGCATTTTTCATACATAACCAGCTTTGGGCAGTTAAATAAAACTCAAACATAATGAAAAATGCATTTTTTTTTTTAAAAAAAAGAATCGCATTTTTTTTCGTGGTTTCGTACCAGTAATCACCAGCACTATCACCTATCTTCGTTTTCGGAAGCGTTATCCTGACACCCTGTATACTTTTTTTTAGTAAATACATACATATAATACATACGTATTTTCACATATTTTCTTTAGTTACATGAATAAGCCTTCTGTCTGTCTGTTCGGTACAAAATTGGAAATCGATTTTAAACTAGCTTCCCTAGCTTCCACAGAACTGGAGGACAATGCAATATTAACTCACTTTCGTTTACTATGTCTGTGCTTTCGTTTTAAAAACGTGGAATTTAAAAAAAAAGCATTAAATTATTGTAGACTACAATACAGTCTATTTGGTTTGCAACGAGATTTGATAACAGAAATTTCATGAAAATATTTATTTATTATATTCTTTATTGTACATTACACCAAACGAAAACAAAGACAATAGATTATAGAAAGATTAAGTAAGTACAATGGGCGGTCTTATCGCACAAGGCGATCTCTTCCAGACAACCTTTGGATGGACTAGAAGAATGGGAACCGATCGTGGGTAGGTACGGTGTAAAAGTAGGTACGTTTCGTGCATAATATACCTACTTAAATATAATAATGTAAAGTACAAAAAAATAATGCAATTTCAATCTGCAGACGGTTTATTGTCTCGATTAAAACAAAAAAAAATTAAAGCATATATCTAAATGTTTTGACAGTTTGTCACAGTGAAGGCAAATAACAGCCTTCACTAGTTTGTCATAAGTAGAATAAAAAAACTGCTGCCGAATTGTGACAAAATTTGTCAATAACTACACGACAACTCAAAATTTAAACCCATACTAGGGGCTCTGGTAACGTTTATATTGTTGACCGGCTTCCTCAAGGTAAGAGGTTGAACTGCATCGTTTACACACTAGAAAACCGATATTACGCGTTTAACGATTGTATTGGAGCACAAATGGCGAGTACTATCTATAAAAATTGCTGGTCAATTGACTTTTATGTCTATTGAAGCACGGTAAGCAATGCTGTATACAAAGTTCACTCACAGCTCTGTGAAAAAAAAAAAAAAGTACTATTAAACCTAAGCTTCCTTAATAGACCACTAGAGCGAGCGATCGCAGGTATTTTCCATCCTAAGGGATAGTACAGTAAACGTACTTAAAACAAGTTTAACCGGATTACATCGTGTATATTATTTAAATTGGTTTTCCTGACGTTTCGAAAGCTTTTCAGCGTTGTTGAAGATGACAAGCGTCTTTGCAGATATTTATTATTATTCCATTTATTTAACTTAATAACTTATTCGATACATTTTTAAATATTTTTAACACAAAAACGAAAAAAATATATTTTAAAACATAATAAATAGTAGCCCACTGGCATCGGGAACAGGGTTCAAGCTACCGGTGGTCAAGGCCTCAGAGAGAGGCACCTTCTACGATACGCGCCGTGTGAAGAAGCGCGCGTTGTGTGCTTTCTGCATTATTATTCATTTATTTAACAAGTAACAAGACTCACTGTGTTAGTAACAAAATTAATAATAACTATCTTAGTATGCCTATCCTACGCACTTAACCTAAACCGCACTACTGCCTTTTTTATAAAAATGGTGCGTACCTTTTATAACCCCCTGAGATAATATATATATACTACGTACTAGAGTAGACATTATGAACAAAAAATATTGCGCAACTTGCTGGCCGCGGAGCACGCGCGGCGCGTGCGTGGCTAAGCGAGTGCGAGTGCAGGAGCTCTAAAACGTGCTACAAAAATTTTGTTCGAGGTGTCTTCTCTAGTACGTAGTACATATTACCTCAGTGTTATAACCTGGAACATTGTGTATATTAAATAAAAATAGTATAGTAAATAAAGGAGAAATAACAAAATAACTGTTTATTATTAGCAAAAGTGATTTTAGATAACTTCAATTTTTTTTGACATTGTGATTTACTGTTTTTTTTTTGACATTTAAGTATTTTACTATACACCCTTTTGAAATTGATCGCTGTAAATGTGAACATAATGTAGCTATTAATGGCATAGAGTATCGAATCGTTGGGTTCCCTCCTATTATGGTCGAGCCAAAACTTAAATACTATTAGGCCCGTATTACAGGACGATACTCAAGCATTGATCTCTGTTTAAAACTAGTTTTGAGTTGAGCTTTGATTTTAGAACGTTCCTCAAGCAGAGATTTATTGATCACAGTTCAGCTGAGTTGAGCTTTATTTTATACGGTCACCTGTTTCGGTATTTGAGCAGAGTTTTGATCTGTAATCACTCTAGTGTGGTTCAGACTACACTTGAGTAGAGATTTCTATTCAATTTCAGGTCAAATTCGTGTGTTATGTTGTTGAATTAAAGTTTATAATTACCGTTCTGCAATAAGACCGATACTCAAGTAACGATTCTATCCTTAAGTAGTGATCAGGTGATTGGAGTTTAAACTGTATTTGAGGAAGCTTCTGTAATACGGGCCTTAGTCATTAATTAGTTTACTTCAGTGAATTTTTCTCAGTCATTAACCTACATTATTATCACACAATTCTTTCCAATTAATCATGTAACAAATCATTGTACTATTATTATTTGAAAAGAGTATATCCATGGAGTTTCTTGCCGGCTCTTCTCCATAGGACCAACTTTTTGGAACCGTGCAACTAGATTCATGATTAACGTTTTGAAAGTGCCTGTAAAAGCTTATTCGAAATAAAAACTTTTGACTTTGACTTTGAAAAGCTGCCTCCATTTACACATCCTTATAAAACCAATATTTGTTGTGTAATTATAATGTTCGGTCGATCGATTGTTTGGTGGACTGTTAGTAATAGTATATTATTACTAGAACAGCACATTATTGAAACAATTCCTAGTATTATTTTTGGTAGGTTTTTACAACATAAATATTTCAATAGGTACTCGCAGTCGAGACAACACAGTGTGGCGAATCTTAAATAAACAAACAAAAATATTATTCCTAAGTTGGAGTTGGAAAAACGAGAGGCAGGCAGAAAAAAATCTAGTCACTAAACGAATTCTACTGATTAGTGCCTTAACTCTGAGTGTTTGTATTACCATTTCGAGTCACGTCCTCCACCGGATAGGCTAGTGACCAGCTTCTAGACTTTAATTTGTTCTTTTTCATAAAGGTGCTGATACACATGCCTGTAACTTGCACGCTTGCATACCAGTTTCTTGAAAAAATAGTTTGCACAAAATTTGATTTCATCATCATCATCATTTCAGCCAAAAGACGTCCACTGCTGGACACAGGCCTCCCCCAAAACAAAAAACATAACATCACGCCTGTATTTCCCCGAAGGGGTAGGCAGAGGTGTATAGTACACCCACATTTCGCCAGTTATGTTATAGTCCCATGTAATAGGGGGCGAGCCTATTGCCATCCCAAAACGGCCTCCCCCAAAACGGGAGATATGCCATAATGGTATGCTTGACAGGCGAGTTGGCGATCGCAGTTGGTTGAATAAATACTCAGAGAACGCTGCTGCCCATCCTCTGGTGAATCCCTTAGTCGCCTTTTACGACACCCATGAGAAGAGATAAGGGTGGTGCTATTCTTTAAGTCCGGCACCATACGGACTAAATTTGATTTACTGGCATGCAATATGATTTGCTGCAAAATCGGCAGGTGTGAACGTACGCGGCAGCTACAGGCATGCCAGTGTCACTCAAATCCGTCTTCTGCTTCTCTACTTTTTTCATCTCATTAATTTATCCACACATTCTACTGCTAGTTACAATATGACATTATTTAATTCACTTCAAATGCTTTCCATTGATGAAAAAAACTGGAAAATGTGCTGTCAAGACGTCGATATATAGCGTGGCGTACTGGCTCGTGTATACTTCTTGCAAGTTACAAGCATGCAAGGAAGCAAATTGCATGCAAGTTTACTTGCAAATGCAGCCACAGTGTGCCAGTTTCTTGCACATTCGTTAACTAGCATGCAAGCTACCGCTCCATTATACTGGCATGTGTAGTCCCGCCTTTAATGTAATCGATCATGCTTCTCTGTAATGGATCCTCTTCAAAGCAAAACTTGATTAAAATAAACGAAATACCAAAAAAACTGTAATTAGCGTAGAAGTCTGAAGTGTCCCGTCAAGACAACGGACACTGTAGATTAATTTATTAACCCTTTAATTGGTTACTCTGCAGTGCCAGTGCTAATTTTATATCAAAATTTCAAGGGTCGAAGTTCCTCCCAGCAGAGGGAAAAGACACTAAGCCAAAATATTTTATTAAAGGTGACAGTTAATATAGGGGGGACGGAGAAAAGTTGATATATTAATTAACTCGTGAATAAGTCCGTCAGGGAGAAGAGTCACTCTGTTTTACGCAAGCGCAGTGAGGATTCGTCAAGTTACGCCCTTACGTAGTGCGAGCGCGGCATTCGGAGAGTGCACACGAACATTATCTAAGCCCCTAACAGACGATGTTTCATTAACCTAGAAACGAAATAAAATTTAGCCAATGACGTAAACGTTGATGAATAAAAAAGTTTTTGTGAATATGAATTAATGATGAGCGAAGATTTTCGAGCCGGTAGGAACTTTGTGAGTGTACCGCAAACTATTAGGAAATTTCAAGAGTTTCTTATTTTCTCGGTTGTGTTTATAGTTGTGCTTGTGAGCGATGTGTTCGATTGTACATGTGGGATATTTCTTCCCCTTTACGGTGAGTAAAGTTACTTTAAGCGTAACGTAAGGGTTGTATTATTTACATAATAATATGTTGTACATTTAGGGATATTTTTTAATCCTGATTTAGTGCTACATCTATACGATTTCCGAGTATTGGAATGTTGCTAATATTACAATCATTCTAAATTTGTTAGGATGGAAATACCTAACATGTGTTTTTTTTTTATTAAATACATTTTTAATTAGTATGTTTTCTGTAAATTCAATTAGCGACGTCACAGTTTGTGTTTGGTATGGTTTGCTGAGTTAATTATTATTTGTTCTAAATTATATCAATTCATCTAATTTGATACAGTTTTCAATAATATTACATATACATATTATATATTATATTTACATTAGAATTAAGATCTTCTGTACCAAAATCACACCAATAAAGATTCTATTCTATTCTATGGTAAATATATTGTTCAAAAAAATGTTATGTAAAATATTTAAAACACAACGTTAGAAAAAAAACAGACTAAATAAAACTAATAGAAATCTTAAAATTAACACATAACATCCGGAAAATATACCTAATAAATTGAGTTTTTCAAGCTCAATTTATTACCTAGGTATATTTTTTTTTATTGGTAAGCAAAAATGTGTAAGATTGTAGATTTATTAGCTCGTATTTTATTAATAAGGACAAGGATTTATAACTGGATGAACTGAAAATGTTACGTGGCAAATTTAAAACACAACTTAAAGAAAAAACTCAAAACAGGGAAATTACAAGCAAATTATAATTAATAGAAATATCAAAATTAACATGAAAAATCCAGAAAATATACCTACTAAACTTGGAAGTGAGCCAAAAATGTGTTAGATTGTAGAAATAACTCAGCTCGTATTTATTAATAAGGACAAGGATTTATAACTGGATGGACTGGAAGCCATTTTTCTTTATCATTTACGCGAACAATTTTTCCAATTTCCTGATTAACTTTGAGACAAAAGAGGGTTGGTTTAATCAAAATCTGTTACGAGATTCTGAGAAATGTTTTCAGTTTGATATTTGATACCTTTAATTGATTCCCGTCCTGAAATTACAAATTGGATAGATAAACATTGTTTGAATAAATAAACAAACCATTTGTAGAAATAAATACGATTTCTAGAATGCCAGAAGTTTCCTTAGGTAAATGTTTTATAGTTGTAGCGTATATTTAATCATTTATTTACACATGTATCCTTTTAATAATTTCTTAGGTTTTCGCAAACACTCACTTCACTACACATTATAATAATACAAATTGTACGGTAAATAAAATCATTTAAAAAAATATTTTTAAAGACGCTTGTCATCTTAGTATTATTTGTTATAATTTAAAGATTATTCTGTCAATACTTACCTATCATAATGTAGTAGTTAATACCTAAACTGAAATAAAAGTATCTTGTGATTGTAAATGTATTTTTTTGCATTTATTCATTTCCTCGCTGAGGTGGGATAAAAAGTTACGTGTTGCACTCGAGTGCAAAGATTTTTCACCTTGTGCTCTTTTGATTCCCTCGCTAACGCTCAGGATTCTAACTTTTGAATCCTTCGCTTGCTCGGGCATCAAAATTGAGCACGCGGTTAAAAAGCAACTTTGCACTCTTGTATAACTATTAACCCACAGACATAGTAAAAAATATAGACGAAGTGCTGCAAACAATCATAGTGAAGCCAAAAAAAAACTATTCTCCTTTGTATACAACCAGCGCTCACGCACACACCATGCACCTGAAGCATATTTGCTTTAGAGATAAAGTTGAGATAATATAAAACGTTTATTTAGTACAAAAACAAGACACAGGACAAACAAGTAAAAATATAATAAAAAGTGTGATATGTTTTTTTTTATGATTTATAGATCTGCTCTTGACCACAATCTAGACAGCTTTGTCAGGATGTGGTCGACGATGGAGCGAGCAAACCTATTAGGTGCCGATTCACTCCAGCTTTAAAGGCGTTAGGGTTATAAGTGCCCGGAAATACAGATGCCGGCAGTGAATTCCACAACTTGGCTGTGCGCTTTATGAAAGAGTTCTCAAAGCGCTTGGTCCTGATAGTAGGGATTTCCACCAAATGTGGATGATATCCTGCAGTGCGGCGTGTAGTCCGATGAAAGAAAGGAGATGGCGGAATAAGCTCATGGAGCTCTTGCGCACACTCTCCAAAGTACAGCCTGTAGAACACCGACAAACAAGCAACTGTGCGTCTATGGGCTAAGCTTTGTAGCTTAGATTTTGCTAACAGTTCATCACCAATTAACCTCTCAGCTCTGCGTTGAATCGAGTCAAGAGCCGCAAGCTGGTATTTGGCGGAGCCATCCCACAAGTGACTGCAATACTCCATACACGATCGGACTTGAGCTTTATATAAAGTGAAAAGCTGTCCAGGAGTGAAGTATCGCTTCACCTTGTTAAGAATGCCCAACTTTTTGGCCGCAGTTTGAGCCTTTGCCTCGATTGTGGTGCCGAAGTTGAGGTTAGGTGACAACTCCATGCCAAGAAGGTCTAGGTGGTCGGCGATGCTAATAGGTGTACTTTGGAAAGTAGGAGCCAGGTGGAATGGACTCCGTTTTGCGGTGAAAAGACACGCCTGAGTTTTAGAGGCGTTAAAATTGACCAGATTGTCATCTCCCCACTGGGAAACGAGATTTAAGGTCGAATTAGTCCGCTCTATCATGGCCTCTCGTAGAGAACAGATTTCCCGTTGGTATGTGTCTCAGTATTGTACCAAATGGGTGTTCAGCTCAGCATGTGCCAGGTATTATTACTTGATGCTTACTGGACGATGCCGCGACATGTGTACTGAGAGGGGTGAGTACGGTTTGAGGTGCATATGTGTGCGTGAGCGCGGGAATTGTTCGCAACACTTCGTCTATATTTTTTACTATGTCTAAGACCTAAACCAACCTACGCCTTTGGCTTTAGTATTTTAACCTAAATTTCTATTTGGAGTATTCTAAGAATGCGTCCACTATCTTTTCTTAGTTCCTATTAAGCAGAAGACACTTTATTCATGTGTTCTTTGCAGCACTTATTTATTAAATTTTGTCTGGCACTTAACTATTCATTATCTATATATCTATATACATATAATAAAATCGTAGAGATGAAAAAACTGTACATTGAATATTTTTTGAAAAAATCACTGCTGCGCATACTAGGAGCGATACTGATGCCAAAACTACAATTTTTAGAATTTCTGTCTGTTTGTCTGTTTATCTGTTTGTATGTTTGAGCATGACGCCTATACTACTGAACAGAATTAGTTGAAATTTGGCAAAAATGTTGGTTACAGACCGGGTCAGGTTAAAGGCTACAAATCCTCACGCTTTTATACATGGGAGGTGAGTAGAGTAACAAAATGTCTACAAAGTTATGTTTTACAGCTAATATATTGAAATGTTATAATTTATAGACTAAATAAAATAGACTAAAATAATTTAAAAAAAAACCATCACGCTATATATAAAGGGAGCTAAACGACAGATGTTAACAATGAAAATGCTTATTTCATAGTTTCCCGTAAATCATTACTCATCCTGGTGGCTTGGCGTGTGGATCACGATTGTGTTGTTCTAAGATCGAATCCCAGCCTCAATCCTAGTTTTTGGATTATTTTTTGCACTTTGTTATTTAAAAAAAAAACAATTTCAACATTCTTCAACAAATTATGTTATTTAGCAACAACGTCCGCTAAAGAGCGGATTATTAAGTTATCTGGTACTAATACAAATGGTTTCACTTGTAAAGAAGCTGAATTGATTGTACCTATGTTAAAATAAGTCATCATAAGCAATATGGTCATATTGATTAACAAGGGTTGACAATAATAAAACTAAAACATTGAAACTTACAAGTTAATTATCGATGCTTGCAAATTGACTACACATAATTGGTATATTATTATTAATTAGGTAATACCTACATGAATTAAATAGTACGGTTTCCTTAAGTTTCACGTTTCATAGTTCCAATTTGGTTTATATTACATTTTGGTAAACTCTCTGTAATCCTCTTCAAACTAAGAAAATATTTTAAGCATTAGTTTTAGATTAATTTAATATAGGTTTGTTGTTTCTTTCCGTTTCTGAAAATATTTCCGGGTACCTATCTAATATTCATTATATTTTTTTCAATCTTGCTATATAATAAAACATCAAGAAAAGCCTTATGAGCTTTGGTAAGAGCCCATCAGAGTCGTAGATTTAAGAAAATCGGTTGTCAATATGACGTCATACAAACTAATGGGTTCAGTAATAATTTCGAAATTATTAATTTCAATTTACAGGCTAATTTCAACGGAGACTAGCCATCTGCGCGGGACATATTATAGTGCATAAGTGCGTGCGCAAACACAAGTGCACTCTATTCCCTCACTCTCATAACCCGAAATTATTACTGAACCCATTAACTGGTGTTTTTTTCCGGAAACAATACAAAAGAATAAGCTTCATGCTATGCACGGTCACGATACTTCACGGTGGTACATTTTGTGGACAAAATCCCTTGAACGAATCCTGCTACATTACACGTACCTACCGCTGCCATCGAACATCGAGGCCAAGCGATTTTAGCCTTAATGGAGGTTCATCGGAAAGATTTTTGACTGTACAGGGTGACTAGTTGAACAAGGGACTTATTAAATGAGAATGTTCAGTACTTGGTTCTCGTTGTGAATAATTATGTAAAAAATGGTGCTGTCTTTGTTTTTGAAATATTTTTCCAATCGATTTCATCATTAAAATGACTGTTTCGCGCCTACAAATCAAAGTTGCATGCAGGGTGGTGATGCACACCTAGCACGGTAGTGTCCATCGATCGCTATTTCCATCTTATCCTTCTTTTAGCCAGCAGACCCCGAGATAGTTGGAGCGTGCGCGAGCATTTTTAGAGATGTGCACATTTTATTTTCTTTATAAATATGTACACACATTCTACCATCTTCTTGAATATGCTCCCTCATTATTCCAGTTATGCTTTTTTACCTTTTCTACGATACATCCATACCAAAACTTAGAATAAAATAGACCGTACGAATTGTATCCCCAAAAGGGGGCCAAACCCGCGACCTTGCTCAGAAAGCGGTCACTCGCCGACCACGTCATTTCTCAAAATATTTTGATCAGAATGTCAAGTGGAATTCGTAGTTACAATAATTTCTTTTGTATTTATTTAAAGAAAAATTAATTCAAACTAACTAGCTGTGCTGTCTATACCGGATGCTATACGGAGGCTGAAAAGGCGGCATATTCTGGAAATTGATATCCTGCATTTAACTTACTATAAAGACCATCCCAAAGGCACAGCGGTGACACTCCGTGTACGTGTGAGCTCGCTCGCCGGTGACCTTGAGTGAGCAAGTGAATACAATTGTCTCCGCTGTGCCTTGGCTGGGCAGCCGAGAGACTGCCCGTTCCACACGCATCGCGCACGGCCCCCGCACTCGCCCCGACCCGCACACATAGCCGCGAGCAATTTTACGATCACATTCGATTAAATGTCGCTGTTGTTAGTTTATATTCTATGCCAAAGGTGATCTTGCTCTGAAAACCATATGAACTCATTCTCATCAACTCATAGTCTATCGACTGATCATAGTCATCATCAGCCCATAATGGTCCCACTGCTGGGCGCAGGCCTCTTCTCAGAATGAGAAGATTAAGACCTCAGCCCACAACGCTGGCCTAGTGCGGGTTGGCGGACTACACACACCATCGAGAACTGTATGGAGCATTCTCAGGTGTGCAGGTTTCATCACGATGTTTTCCTTCACCGTTAAAGCAAGTGATAATTCTGATCCACGCATTAATTCTAAAAGTCAGTGGTTCGAGCCGGGTTCGAATTCACACCCTCCTGCTTAAATGGCAAGCGCTCAACCGCTAAGCTATCACAGCTCGTTGCACTGATAGAAAGATAAAAATTTAATAAAACTGTCCAAGTGCGAGTCGGACTCACGAAATAAGGATTCCGTACCACCCATCGACCTGACATCACATAGAAACTGATTTAATTTACGAGAGTTCATCAAAAAACATCAACGCACCGTGCGCGAAATATGAATTTTTGCATCTCTTTCTTACGCAGGTACCACCATATATGTCTATGTTTTTAGTATTTGTTGCTAAACTAAATAGTATGCACTACAATTAGACCAAGTTTGACGCTGGTATGTATTACCGTTTTGAAGATAGAGCATGAAAAATAAAACGTTGAAAAAATTAATTTCTTAGAGGTTTCTTGTATGTGGACCTCTTTAATTTTAGTTTTTATAGTATTTGTTATTTTAGTTTTGTCGTTTATTTAACCAGTGTGTCCTGCCAACTATAACTTATGGTGCCGAGACATGGACGCTTACAAAGGAGACTGTCCACCGAGTGCGAGTGGCACAACGGGCCATGGAGCGTGCTATGCTCGGCATAAATCTTCTCGACCGAGTCCGAAACACCGAGATCCGTCGTCGGACGAAAGTCTATGACGTCGGTGATAGGGCAATTAAGCTAAAGTGGAGTTTGGCGGGACATCTGGCTCGGCGTAGAGATGGCCGATGGAGTAAAGCGTTGACTGAGTGGTGGCTAAGGTCAGGTCGGAGAAACCCGGGCCGTCCGAAATCGCGCTGAGTTGATGATATCGCCAAAACCGCAGGAAACACCTGGATGAGGGACGCATAAGATCGAAGAGGCTGGCAAAAAAGAAAGGAGGCCTATACCCAGCAGTGGGTGATACCGGGCTAGAATGATGATGATGATGATAGTATTTTCCGTGATAGGCACTATAGTACCACATATTCTGTGAACATTTCAACTGGTTATCTATTACCGTTACAAAGATACAGCCCTGTGACAGGCAGACGGACGGACGGACGGGCATCGTAGCGAGAGTAATAGGGTCCCGTTAGCAGCCTTTGGGTACTGAACCCTAATAAAGAAATTCAATGACTTCTCATAAGGACATAAGTAAATGCTTATAAAATGATTTAACGATTTAAATTGTGGAAAGAAAAAATCACTCACGAGCAGGATCGCATGCGTAAATGCGGTAAAAATAATGAAATAATTGCTTATAAAATTCTATTTATCTTACGTAATTAATAGCAACTTGAAATGTTTATGAAATGGGAAGATAATTTCAACAAAGTCCGAAGTCAACAGGGACTTGATTAAGATTAACGGATTAAGCCCCAAAGTCTTCCTAAGACCTGGGGCTGACAGTGTTAGGGATTATTATTAATGGAACAACTAAACGGCTATCTGACAGGCCTAGTGTACCCGACACTTCGTATAACTCGTTTGGAATAAAACTGAACTAAATCTGAACATTCCTGGAATTTAGGTTATATTTAAAGGCCTGAACAAACCAAAAGCAGGCCAATAGATAGATAGATAGATAGAATATACTTTATTGTACACCATGAAAATAGTAGTAAACAGGAACAACGTATAAATTATGAGTACATGGGCGGTCTTATCACTAAAAACGATATCTTCCAGACAACCTTTGGATGGACAAACAAGACGTAAGATCTAGATAATGGGGGCAGTCCGTGGCGTACTACTGCATGTTAATAAACTAAAATAAATAAATAGCACAAAATATATTACACATATAGGTATCATAAATAAATATAATATATATAAATATTCTTACAATTTAGAATAGAGAAAAACAATAGCAGCGCGGCACACGTAAAACTAAAAGGCAAACAGTTTTAAAGCATTTTGTCTTCACCCGCGATTGAATTGCTTTCAGTAGGTACAAAAAATTCAAATTAAAATGTTTTTTATTTCAAATAAACCTAATTACAGGCACTTTTAAAACGTCAGGCTCTAGTTGTACAGTTCCAAATTGTGGGTCCTATGGAGAAGAACCAGCAAGAATCTATTGATATATTATTTTTAGGTTATTGTTTATTACATCTTTATTCAAATAATGTGAGTATAATATAGGTTAAAATAAATCAGAAATAAACAAGTTTAAAATTGAGAATATTGCCTTTAGAAATAAACGTAAAAAGAGTTGCCATGTTATGTAGGAGCTGACCTGTCCCAACAGACGGCACCCGTTCACGAGCACAGTTCAGTGTGACGTGTTGTGCTAGTTGTACGACCATACAACTGCCTCGTGACCGCTTTAACGTCACACTGACGCGCCGTCCTGCCCCCTCTGGTGTGACAAGTTGGTATGGTGTTAAGGGGGCCATACTGAAACAAAGCAATGGCACTGCTCATGCCCTGCGCATCTCACGCGCCGCGCTGTCTGATTTGCCCCGGTGTGTCTAGAGCTGGGCAGGAGTAGTGCAGTTCGCCAGTGGGCCTTCTATAATAATTGGTGTTACGTGTTTCGTACCGTTCCTTATATTATAACTAGCGCAGGCCCGCGTTACTGAAATGCTTTTGGTCTGTACAGGCCTTAACAATCTCTACCTGAGAATTTGATAAATTGTGCAAAAAAAAGACATTCTAGGTTTTTTTCTTATTACAGTCATCCTTTATTAGAATGTTTTACAGAGATATCGTGAAAAATATCTAGGTACCTATTCATCACTAAAACTTTGTTAACAACATTCAAACAAGTACCTTAAAATTATACAGGTTTATTTTAAATTCACCAATTACTTAACCTTTAAGGAATTATTAAAATTATCAGTTTGGACAACTTTTACTATGGGACCAATTCTGAAGTCGTTAAAAAATATTTTGGTATATCAATCAACTCAACTCAGCCTATCGCAGTCCACTGCTGGACATAGGCCTCTCCCAAGTTGCGCCACAACGCTCGATCCTCTGCCTTCCGCATCCAGTCCCCCCCGGCCACGCTCTTTAGGTCGTCGGTCCACCTGGCAGGGGGGCGCCCTACGCTGCGTTTGCCGATTCGCGGTCTCCACTCAAGGACTCGTCTGCTCCAGCGGCCATCGGTCCTTCGACAGACATGGCCAGCCCACTGCCACTTCAGCTTACTGATTCTACAAGCTATGTCGGTCACTCCGGCTCTTCACTATTTTATTGTATACATCAATAGTATGATAAAGATAAAATCTCTCGAATAAACATTGTATCTTACAATTTAAGACCATGAAATCGTAACAATTCGTACACATCGAATAAAACTAACATGAAGGACACAGGTACATTTACCATTGAATATGAAAATTATTACGTAGACTATTGCAAATTGTTACATAAAGTAGACATTAATTAAAATTATAATTTTCATTCAACATTTTAATAAATTAACTGAGAATAAGTTGTTGTGTATTGCAACTAATTTAATTTAATTATGTTTATGTAATAAAAATTCCTGCTTAATACTACCTACAAACTTCTTAGAAAAGTAATGCTAATAATTGTCTGCAAACTTTGCATTTAATAAATATTTTTTACACTACCTGCAATTTAGTATACTTACATCACTTCTGTCAATAAATTGTTGTTATAATGTTTCTGATACCTACCTACATTGACCTGTAGTACCTATAATAACACTGTAAGTACCTATCTTATAAATTTATTACGATGCAAATAAATGATTATGATTATGATGTGATCAGTTGCTCGAAATGAGATTCATTTTCGCGAATGAACAGAATTATTATTTCAAAAATTAATTGTGTGTGGTCTAGATTAAGTTATGTTAGTTAAGAGTCGATAAGTACGAATTGTTACGATTTCATGGTCTTCTTAAATTGTAAGATGCATTGATCTTTTGAGAAATTTTATCTTTATTTATTGGTACAGTAAAATAGTAAGTCTATTTTTTTTATTTTTTTTTGGTTTAATTCCCAGCTCAGGTAGGCTTTAAAAAAATCTGTGAATGCAATTATTGTTATTTAAAAAAAAGAAGTTGAATAAAAGAAAATTAAAGAATAGAAAACAAGAGAATAGAGTAAAATTTTCTGTCTTCAATATTTAATAAATTTTTCCTCTATGTCCCGTTCGTTTTTTCCACACTGTATAATATATTATGTACCAACTATTTCTATTCGAATAAAACAACAATTGGCGAGCAAAAAACTAGTTCATGCATTAATTCCCTCTCATTCCTCATCCAATGTAATACGAATTCCTTTTAATTTAAATAGCTCAGTGAATTTTTCTAACTGAAATTCCGTTAGAATCATTTTCCAATTTTATTTGCCAGAAACCAACATTCAGATCTATAGGAACGTTCAATGAAATATGAGATGAAGATAATGAAGGCAAACACAGACTCGACCCATTTATATGGAAGGGTACGTTTTGGAGCCTGAATCTTTGATAATGGCGAGATGAGATCCCGATAAATCTCACATCATACGTCAGTTTTCGTGTGACTAGAATACCAAGTACTGTATCAGGAATCTCGATTTTCTTGTCGGGAATTTGATTTGCATACAAATAGTTTTTTTTTATATTTATAGGTGGAATTCTGAGGTTCGTGACGATAGGTAGAATGGTGAGTGGGTGGAAAAATCGCTTTATTTAAAAAAATCTGTGGACTCTTTGAAAGCGTGAAAATTTTGGTTTGGTGACAGAAATTAACATAAGATAGGGAGATAGATAGAGATAGAGTATACTTTCTTGTTTGCACACCATAAAAATAAAACTATATCGAAAATAATAAGCGAATTTTTCATTTCATTTAAGCATCCTTTTCCTGTTTTTGTTTGTTTTTGTAAATAACAGTTAGTTTCTCTTAGTTGACAATAACTCGACTAACTTTATTATCCTAACAATAATACTGATGAAAACATAATGACTAGAATAACGAAAAACCATAACAAATTCCAAAAAAGTTTATAAATCTAATTAACTTATAGGTGATAACTTTATTTCATAATAATGTTTATCCAATAAATCTTTTTGCATATTTTAAAAGGCAGAAGGTAGGTTTGTATTTTGAAGAAGTATTTTTTTTATAGTATAGGATGGCGATACGAGCTAAAGGCCCACCTGGTGATAAGCGGTTACCTTTGCCCATAACAACTGCAATAGGCTGGCTAGGCTAGGCTGTTGCCTAGATGGTACCACAAGTCGGTTCGCCAAACTAAAACATGAAGATGAAAAGTCTCATGTCAAATCATATTGTTTCCCCAAATCACAATGTTTGGTTGTGGGTATGGTGTTCATTAATCCATTCTGTAATACCGAGATCCTAACTCCTGCCGCGCCGGGTACAGACCAACCGAACGAAGGCAAGCGAAGGTTACTAAGCGAACGTGAACGAATCGATGCATTCATGATCATCATCATCAAATGTGGACAACTTAACGAAACCGAGCGAAGGCTTTCGTTCGTGTCCGGTCGTCCTTTTAGCTGGCAATCACTACAACAGCGAAGGCAAACGAGCATGCAGTGTCCATCGTCGAAGATCTCATTCGCCTTCGCTTGCCATCGTTCGCGTGGTGTGTGCCCAGCATAATATGAATGAAACTTGAAAAACACTATGAAGCTAAATTGTATTCATAACATAACATCACGCCTGTATTTCCCCGAAGGGGTAGGCAGAGGTGTATAGTACACTTACATTTCGCCAGTTATGTTATAGTCCCATGTAATAGGGGGTGAGCCTATTGCCATTAACGGGGCTCAAATCCATACTCCGGGCTGCTACTGAGAATTTCCTATTGAAACAACCCAATAACACTTTGCTCGACCCGGGAATCGAACCCAGGACCCCAAGCTCAGCAGTCGCGCTAGCGACCACTAGACCAACGAGGCAAAACCGTAACAGTAGTCTATCTTTATTGTGCCTTTTTATCTCCTTATCTTGATTGTACAGGTAACAGTCGGAACGAAAGTTCGTACTTCGTTTATCGTTCGTCAAACGCGAGTAGACACCCTGGTACTATTTACGCTTTAAAGTTACGTTAGACAAAATAGCAAGTAAAAAGATGGAACGCGTAAAATATAATGTTGCATGTCATCAATATTAACTCAGCCTATCTACTATATAATAATATGTCTACTGCTGGACATATGCCTCTCCCAAGTTTCACCATAACACTCGGCCCTAATGTTGCATATACTTACAGGTTAATGGAAAAAATATAAAAACACTTTGAGGAGCATGGACCCCCATCGGTAAAAAAAAGATTACTCTCTGAATACATAAATTATCGAAAATTCGTTTTTAAAAATTGAAGTCCAGATACTGTAGTTTAATTAGAAACTATTAATAATTTCTTAGGTTTTCGCAATCACTACACATTATAATAAAACAAGTTTAACCGGATTACATCGCATCATCATCGAGGCAGTCAAAAAAAAAAATTGTAAATTGTATTCATTATGCTAAATAGCAACATTGAATCAAATTGAAACGGAAATAAAATAAGCATTAATTAGTGCTATTTTAGCTCATTCTGAACAAACGTAGAAAAGCAAGTTTCTGTAAAAATTAACTTCCTGCCTAACTGAGTGACTACATCTACTATATTTTTCAGAACTGACTTTCTCCTTTCAAGAAATGCTCTTTAAGGTTTCTTCAAGCGAAGGTGTTTCGCGCCAGAGAAAAGTCTTAGAATCTTCGTAGAATTTTTCTCAGACATAATTGTAGCAGGTGCAAATCGCTTATACATTTTTGTTCAAGATGAAACGTAACGTAACGTTTTGCACGTAACAGCTAATTCTCATAATATTGCTGGCTCAAATAGATTTCTTTACAGAAACTTAACTATTTTTAAATGTAAAATAACGGGTGTGTTACGTCGATACGTAAAAACGAAATCGATCTGAAATACATTACTGATCTAAATCGGTAATGTATTTCATAGTAGAGCTCCTTGTGAAGGAGCTCATCCGGAGAAGTACCACCACCGAACCTACTTCTGCCGCTAAACTTTGATGCTTGCATTGCTGTGTTCTGGTGTGAAGGGTACGGGTGCCGGTGAAATTACAATCACATGGGACTTTTTCTATTTTGTTATGAGTTTGGCGAACGCGGTATGCCATGTGAGCAATAACCTCGGTGGTATTACAGTTATTATAGGCAAAGATAACCGCTTAGCATCAGGTGAGCCTTTTGCTAGTTTTGCCATACCATAAAAAACCGGCCAAGTGTGAGTCGGAGTTACGCAGTAAGGGTTCCGTACCACCCATCAAGAGAGGTTTCTTGTATGGGGACCCCCTTTGATTTTGGCCTTTTTTTCGTTTTAAGTTTTTGTCGTGATATTTTATTTTCCAAATAGTGATGCTTGCATTGCTGTGTTTCGGTCTGAAGGGTACGGGTGCCGGTGAAATTACAATACATGAGACTTTCCATCTTCATGTCTCAGTTTGGCGAACCGACTTGCGGTACCATTAAGGCAACAGCCTAGGTGTTATTGAAGTTGTCATGGGCAAAGGTAACCGCTTAACATCAGGTGGGCCTTTAGCTCGTTTCGCCATCCTATACTATAAAAAAAAAAAAAAAAAATTGTAACACATATTCTGTGTAAATTTCAACTAGTTATCTATTACCGTTACAAAGATACAGCTCTGGGACAGGCAGACAGACAGACAGACGGACCAGACAGACGGACGGACGGACAGTGAAGTAGAGTAATAGGGTCCCGTTGCCACCCTTCGGGTACGGAAACTGAAAAGCTTCTTCTTCTTCTTTAGCTACGAGTACTTACGTATCAGTTACAATAATGTTAACATAACATAACATAACATCACGCCTGTATTACCCCGAAGAGATAGGCAGAGGTGTATAGTACACCCACATTTCACTAGTTATGTTATAGACCCATGTAATACGGGGCGAGCCTATTGCCATAAACCGAGCACAAATCCAGACTCCGGGCTGCTACTGAGAATTTCCTAAAGAAAAACCCAATAACAGTTTGCCCGACCCGGGAATCGAACCCAGGACCCCACGATCAGCAGTCGCGCTTGCGACCACTACACTAACGAGGCAGTCAATAACAATAATGTTAACATTTCTAAACCCAAAAATTTACATGAAGACAACTGAAAATGACGAAAATCCTGAAAAAAGTTTGAACATTTGTGCCTTTAGCGAGTCTTTCCTCTGTTTTCACCGCAGGGGATTCTGCGAAGTAAATGAGGAAAAAAAAAGTTTGCAAGCTGTATTTTGCAGTTTTGGATTTTTTATGTTGAAATTTGCAAATTGCTGCATAAAAAGGATAAAAATCTATTTTTGTGAATAAACCACGATAAGACTTATCATAGTCCATTTTTATGTTTCCGTATACAAAATTTTCCAACGGAACCGTATTACTAAGCCTATTATACACCGTTTGTCCGTCCGTATATCACTAGCGCTGTATCTTTTTAACCGTAACAGTTATGTAGTTTTTTATACAATGTAATATTATCACAAAAATTATCATCATCCCCCTGCCCTTCATCATCATCATCATCATTTCAGCCGAAAGACGTCCACTGCTGGACATAGGCCTCTCCCAAGTATCGCCACAACGACCGGTCCTGCGCCTTCCGCATCCAGCGGATTCCCACGACCTTCACCAGGTCGTCGGTCCACCTTGTGGGGGGCCTACCCACGCTGCGCCTTCCAGTACGCGGTCGCCACTCCAGAACTTTACTGCCCAATCGGCCATCATGTGCAATGTGCCCCGCCCACTGCCACTTAAGCTTGGCAATTCTTCGGGCTATGTCGGTCACTTTCGTTCTCCTGCGAATCTCCTCATTTCTGATTCGATCACGCAGGGACACTCCGAGCATAGCCCTCTCCATTGACCTTTGAGTGACTTTGAGCCTTCTTATCATGCCTATTGTGAGCGACCATGTTTCAGTGCCGTAAGTAATTACTGGCAACACACACTGGTCAAAGACTTTCGTCTTGAGACACTGCGGTATTTATTATTATCTCTATTTATTTGGGGTCGGCGCAGCATGTCATTTTTTTCCATACATCTCTATCAGCGGTCATCTCCGTGTTCACTTTCTTTTTATCCATATCATCTTTCACAAAATCCATCCATCTTTTCATTGGTCTACCTCCTTTCTTGTAACCATCCACATTCATACACAAAACGTTTTTCGTAATGCTCCACATTGCTTCGCATCATATGTCCATACCATGAAAATCATATAACAAACAATTATTTGTGGGAAACTGGTGTCTAAACTAAGCCAGCGCTTGTAGTTTAGGCAATGAAAGAAGAAATGAAGTTGAAATTTTCACACATAGTATGTGTTACTAAAAATAATAAAGTATGGTAAGCAATCTTTAGTGCGCAAGTCCAATTTATACTTGGCCGATTTAAAAAAACCTAAAAAGACAAGAGGTCAGAGCTTATCTTATTATTATTATAATAATTATGCCTAATCATTATAGTCTTCTAAGAGTATGATGCAATAAATTAAAAGAACGTTTAGAAATCAGTAAAGTAAAAATATACTTTATGCTTTACTATAAAATATACATTATGCTTTACTATAAAATATACATTATGCTTTACTATAAAATATACATTATGCTTTACTATAAAATATACATTATGCTTTACTATAAAATATACATTACGCTTTATTATACCATCAATTTTACATCTGGTGTATTCTACGCAAATAAATGATTTTTACTCTCTTTATTTATGCTTTGACCGAGTGGTGGCCAAGATCAGGTCGGAGAAACCCGGGCCGTCCGATAGCGCTTTGGGTTGATGATATCGCCAAAGCCGCAGGAAATACCTGGATGAGGGACGCACAAGATCGAAGAGGCTGGCAAAAACGAAAGGAGGCCTATATCCGCCAGTGGGTGATACCGGGCTAAAATTATAATAATAATAACAAATAATAAATAATGATAATGATGATGATGATAAAACAAGTTTATTATTTAAATATCCCTATATCTTCTCATGGTGTGTTATGTGTTGTGCCCGTAAAGAATTGCACCACCCTATATCTTCGCATGGGTGTCGTAAAAGGCGATTAAGGGATTTACCAGAGAATGGGCAGCAGCGTTCTCTGAGTATTTAACCAACCAACTGCGTTCGCCAACCCGCCTGCCAAGCGTGGCGATTAAGGCATATTTGGGGGAGACTTTTTTGGGGGAGGCCTATGTCCAGCAGTGGATGTCTTTTAGCTGAAATGATGATGATGATGATGATAACAAGTTTATTATTTAAATTGGTTTTCCTGACTTTTCTAAAGCTTTGCAGCGTTCGTGGTCGAACTATTTAAGAACTAATTAAGAAAAATTTAAAGTAACGTTGCTACAGTTACATAAGTTGAGAGTAATATTTTTGTTATGTACTGTAATGTTGGTGTTAGTGACTTGTGTACTGTTTTTCGGTAAACTATCTGTCATACTTAATAGTTGTACCGATTCATTGGATTCCCTTGGCGTAAATGAGCAAAACGTTTTCTGAGAAAGTTTTGGTTCCTTTATCTAGTCGCCACATGTTAAACATATCGTATTGTTTCAAATACTTCTCGCGTGATTATTGAGTGAGAAAGCTCATTTGTACATTTTTAACAGTTTCAGTCAATTCTGTTTGCGTCAAATAAACTTCCATGTCGCTAGAAACACTCATTTTAGGGTAATAGATCTGTGCATTTTAGGTTTTTCACTTGTTTTCAAGTTTCTTGTTTTTAACCTAATATTTATGTATTTAACAATATGACGTGAAAAGAAACTGGCGCGCGCCAAGCAAATAAAAAAAAAAGTACACCAAGAAGGTTCCTGATTAATGAGGTTGGTAAAAGCCTCATTTATTTACCTACAAAGTTTTCCTTGCTGTGAATTAAATGAACATTTCTGAAAAACTTATTCGAAAATTTGATATTTTTTTTCGTTTGAAGCAAATAAATATTTTTTCTTTCTTTCTTTCTTTTTTCTTTCAATGCAAATCATGAGTTTGAAAATATGGGACGAATCGGAAAACATATGAGATTTGCTATCTATAGCAGTGGTGCCAACATATTTTTTTCACAAAACCATAGAATACTAACAAGTGATTGGTCAAACATCGGAAGTTAAATGGAGTATCATAGCCGCTCACGTTATTATTGTGTTAACTTTTTAAAATAAAAAAAGTTTTCAGTATTATCTCATTAAATACGTAATGAAAAATTACGCATGTAATTTGTCGTATATTTTTTATCTTTTTAACATATTCAGGCTATATTCCTTTAAGAAACATTGTTGATTAAATCTTTGTATTTATTTTTTACAAACCAGGTATTCGTATGCATCTGCTAATACACAGTACAGTATTGAAAGATTTCAACCCTACTTTTCTTAAATGAAAGTTTTAATTTCGCTAAGTATATACCTATATCTTTGTGCAGCTGACTGTATGTTAGTGATCGTAAAAACAATCCTTGGGTTTGTCAACAATAAAACATGTAAACAAACAGTTAAACACTTTTTACTATCCACGTACAACTGAATAATTACTCACTCACCATAATTTATTCTGTAATAAATGCTGCTCATTACCAAACAGCTTTTTTTCAGTAAATACTTCATGAAAACCAAAAGACAGATAAAAATAAGAAGCTTATGTTTTTGTCATGAATTCAGTCTCCTCTTCGACCACGATACAGATTAAAAATTAAAAACTCGTCCGTTTCCGCGGGCCCAAGTCACTTACGTAATTAAAATTAGTATGGTTTATGTGCACTGAAAAATTCAGAAGAGAAATAACGGTCCTTCGAGTAAATAATAATCATTTGCTTAATTTTTCATTCGTTGTGACTATTTTAAATAATCTGCACGCAAAATTCACTATCACATTCGATTATTGTTAAATGACGTTGTACGTGGGACACTCAGAAAGTTTTGCGAAACTAAAAAAAATTGTTCTATACGTACATATATTTTTATCAAATCTTTTCAAAGTACTTTCCACCAGCCTCTATACAAAGATTCATGCGCCTAAACCAGTTTTCAAAACACTTTTTCCAGTCCGCCGCAGACACCTCGTTTACAGCCTGCTCGAACGCAGCCAGCGCATCTTCCGGCGACGAAAATTGTATCCCTTTGAGCTGATTTTTTATTTTTGGGAATAAAAAGAAGTCACACGGTGCTAGATCAGGGCTGTAAGGAGGGTGACCCAGGAGTTTGACTGGCGTGCTGTCCAGGAAGTCCCTCGTTTTGAGTGCGGTGTGCGCAGGTGCATTGTCGTGGTGGAGCAGTAGCCCGCGGAGCCCTGTGTTTGGTCGCTTGTTGCTTATAACAGAGAAAACTTCTGGCAAACATTTGGTAGTATACCATTCGGCATTAATGCTTCTTTGATCCCGTAAGGGAATTGATACCAAGTGGCCAGTCAAATTAAAAAAGCTAGCGATCAAAATCTTACCCCCGCTTCTAGATCGCTTCACTTTGGTAGGCGTTGGCTCATTTTGAAACACCCAAACAGTCGACTGGCGCTTGGTTTCTGGGTCGTATTGATAAATCCAGGACTCATCACCTGTAACGATGTCGTAAACACGCCGAGACGAGCCTGCTTCAAATTTGTTAAGCATATCACGGCACCATTCCACCCGGGCCTGCTTCTGAGCATCGGTGAGGTTGTGCGGCACCCAGCGTGATACTATCCTCCTCACGCGAAGATGGCTGTGTAGAATCTCGTGAACGCTTCCCGATCCAATCTTCAATATGTGTTGAATCTCCTGATATGTAATTCGCCTATTGTCTTGGATTAAATTTTTCACTGCTAGCACGTTTTCTTCGGTAACAGCCGTCAAAGGGCGACCGCTTCTTTCGTCATCCCCCAAAGTTGGTCGACCGCGCTTGAATTCGTTATACCAACGATACACGATTGCCTTGGAAGGGCCTTCATCCATGAATGCCATTTGAAGTCTATCGTACGATTCATCCGGTTTCAGGCGACAATTGAAATCGTATAAAATCATAGCTCTAAAATGTTCCCGGCGCAGATCCATATTTCAGTGAGACACAATACTTTGAATTAACTCGCAAAAAATGTGGAGGGAAATTTTGAAATTGGAACTTACTTATTTTTACTTATAAATAATCATATTTTCGAAAAACATTATAACTGGCCAGTCTCCCATATATAAAAACTTTTTTTCGCAATACTTTCTGAGGGGCCTGGTATTTATACTAAAACAAGTTTAACCGGATTACATCGCGTATATTATTTAAATTGGTTTCGAAAGCTTTGCAGCGTTTGTGGTCGCAGGAAGATTAAGAAGACAAGCGTCTTTAAATGTATTTTTAGAAATTAATTTAATCTACCGTACAATTTTTATAAATTAAAATCGTTTCGATGCACGCAGTAGTCACTCACAGTATCTTTATGTACGTAGGGGTTAAAAATGTAATGTCTACCATATAACAGTGGCGCATCGCCGTGCGTCTGGTTGTCCGATGATGGAAAGGGCTTGGGGTAATTAGATCATGCAATTCCAATGCATACTCACCGAAATGCATTCATTAGATTATACGTACCTAGTCTAAAAGTAAGAAGTCAAAAATGAAAGACTGAAATTAAATGAGATGAAATTTTAACAGTCATTTCCATATAAAGATTGAAAACTGAAAATATTTAGAAACAGTGTAACTTATTCGGCCAGCTATATGCGACTTCTCTGGCTTGCGCATCGGTCACGTCGGAAACACAGTGCGATGACCCTTCTCGAAAAACTTAGGTAGTTTAAACTGTAACTCTAATAGAAAACAAACAAAATAATAAGTACACTTACTAAGGTGAATGAACCAAGTTGTCAGCTGATTCTTCGATAAATAAAATAACATTTTCTTAGTAAATTCTATCATTGAAATCTGAAACGAAAAGCGGGTATCGATTGTAAGCTCCCTTATTTCAACTAGAATATTTTATCGGAGCTAAGGTGTATCGATAGCACTAACCCTTAGTTTGAATTGAGCCTTACGTATGCATTGGAACGTGGTTTCAAGTAAAATCTGACTTATTTTGTATTGATACGAACATTCTTATTTTGAACATTGTAAGAGGGGCTCGTAGCGAGGCAACGACTGCGCGGATTGTTCGATCTGCAAGCTAAACTAAGTTAAGCTGCACTTGCTGCGGTCAGTCTGTAGATGGGTGACCGTTTCGTTACACATCGAGACCCCTCCGTGCCTCGAAGAGCACGTTAAGTTCTCGGTCCCGGTTGTCATACGAATATCTATGGCAGTCGTTACGGGTAGTCGGAAGCCTGAAAGTCTGACAACTGGTCTAACCTCCGAATGTCAGTATTACCCAGTAACTGGGTTGCAGGGGTCTGATGGCAGTCGATTTTAAGCCGCATCTGGCTAGACTGGAAGCCGACCCCAATATAATCGGGAAAAGGCTCGGAGGATGATGACACTGAAAGTTTCATCAACTCAGCCTATCGCAGTCCACTGCTGGAAATAGCCCTCTCCCAAGCTGCACTACAATACTTGGTCATCCACCTTCCGCATCCAGACACCCAACTACCTTCTTTAGGTCGAAGGTCTACCTGGTTGGGGGCACCCTACGCTGCGTTTGCCGATTCGCTGTCTCCACTCAAGGACTCGTCTACTCTAACGTTCATCGATCTTTCGACAGACATGGCCAATCAACTGCCACTTTAGCTTACTGACCCTATAAGCTATTTCGGTCACTCCGGTTTTTCTCCGGACAATCTCGTTACGGATCTTATCCTTCAAAGAAACTCGGAGCATAGCTCGCTCCATAGCTCAATGAGCGACTTTGTCACTTTGGACTAGCCCTACTGTCTGTGTCCACGTCTTGGCACCGTAGGCCATGACAGCAGGATGCACTGTTTGCAAACCACTCACCACACCCACCCACCTGTTAGTTTCCTGTTTGTGTTTCTGTTGCACTGTTATTTAAACGTTAAACTATTTTTCGTTCTTTCTTTCTTACAGACCTTCGTCTTCAAACTTTGCGTTGTAGACGAAGAGACTGAAAGTTTACCCTCAGCCTCTTTATTTTCTCTATACTGTTCACTCAAAGGTTTGCTGGTAGAAAACTCAATAGCTTGCCTTTGTACTACATTACATTTATAACTATTTTGTATTGTTGTGATTTTCTGTGTGCAATAAAGAATAAGCATAAGAATTTTTTCTCAAACATGCTTGGTAATTCGAACATTATTTTGACAGCCTTCTTCGAGATAAATCAAATATGCTGTACTGGTCAAATATGCGAGGCGCGGCCGGCAATGTTAGTATGAAAATCCATACCCGTCCTGTTTAGCGGCCAAATAAATTACAATGAAAACTCATATCAACCGTGTTACGTAAATATGGAACAAACTTTTTACTCCGAAGAATAGCAACCAAGGAGGTTACTTAATATTTTATTTAAATTTCGAACTGGCTTGCAAATACAGCTGTTTACAGTAAAAAAGAAACAAATTAACATATTTATGCGAGAAAAATTAAATGTTGTTCGTCATTGATTCTAGAATTTATAGGTACTACTTGGTTTAAACTTCCGCGCATTATTTGAGAAAAGTACTATTCAAGCTTTGGCCGCAACCAGGCATTGATGGACTCGCGTATTTTCACGTTCGTCCGTCAATACCCCTGTTGCCGGCCTCTGCAGTATCTACAATCGACTGCATGACAATGGTAACACTTCAATTATAAAACTGCCCTTACTGCTTACGAAATAAAGGTGCTGTCAATGTCATAATTTCACCACTGACGTGCGGTTGACCGTACTATATCCACGTTCCAAGTGAATCGATCCAGTTATTGACGAAGCGTCAAAGCATTCTTGTTTAGATTACACCTGACAAATTTTTAAATACGTGATCATCGTTATTGTACACGAATTAACTATTAAAAGAAAGTTTTTACAGGTAAAACCGGTATTTTTCAATTTGAAAAATATGCATGGTTATTTTTAGTGCCCCACATTTTTTTTTGCCTGTGGTATTTAATATTTCAACAACAGAACAAAAATGCAGGGGTCAATTATGTTCGACGAACGACAAACGATGAACCCAGGGGGTCTATTCGCAAAATCGACAACGACATAATCGAAACGACACAATAGTGCTCTGAATATATCGGTCGTTCTCTAATAAGCTGTAGATACACCTGTATACGGTACTTTATGGTTGTAAAAAAAAAAAACAGATTCTTCGTTGTTTATCAAATTCACAGACAAATATTGTGACTTTTTACGACGTCATAAACAATTTTCGGAGTGAATGAGTCAAAAACAAGAAAAATCAGTCTCCTTCTTCTATTTTTGTCTATCAGCCGTCATCCCATAATTTACTCCCTTGTCATCCATACCGTTTTTGATGCAATCCATCCATCTTTTCTTTGGTCTCCCTCTCCCTCTCCATCTATAAACATTCATATTTATCACTCTCTTAGTAACAAGCGTTTCATCCTACCTCATCACATGCCCATACCAACCCAAACGATTTCCTTTCAACTTTTCTATTACGGGCGCCATTTCTAAAATAGCGGCGTTTTAACTGAAATAAAACGCTTATTAAACTACTTACCTTATTCGAAGCATAAACAATTGAGATAGGCATAATCCTTGTTTCCTTTGCCTTTTTCCCTAAGTTTCTAGCGATATCGTTCTGTCTCGCTCGCTCATGACGTCACCAGAGTAGGGGGGAGCGCATCTTTGGAAGCGCGTACACCGGTCTTGCTCATTGGATGATGATGACTTTATGTCACCAGGCAGAAATTATAGTATGCTTCGAATAAGGTAAGTAGTTTAATAAGCGTTTTATTTCAGTTAAAACGCCGCTATTAAACCACTTGACCGTTATTCGAAGCATAAACAATTGAGAAATGTCTGTTATCGCCTGGTGACGCTCATGATGAACGTCAATGTGATGTAATAAAAATATAGATACTATTAGGATCATGTGTTTTATTAGAAGAATTAAGAAAATAAATTTCTATAACAAACATCAGTTAATAACCTTAATTTATATATTATAATTTATATATTATATTTTGATTTGGATTAAACAGTGTATTAGAATTACTAAATACTAAGTAAAATCTATTATGTGGGCAACTAGGTAACCAACTTATCGATCATTTTGCTATGTAACAGGGTTAAAGAGAGTAGTAATGCTATTACTCCTAGAAGAATTCAAAACTTGACGCTTATAAAATCTAATAAAAGTGTTTGAAGATTTCCAATTCCCCCGAGCCATAATATCTTCCATAGGGAAATTGTCCAACCAATTCTTTGAAGCAACAGCGGAACGGACACTTCCAGGAGTAGCAACAATACCTGCTTGATGCATCAAAGTTTTGATCCAGCCTGCAATTACAGATCTTGAGGCCGCACGAGCTGCACCTCTTGTAGTTATAAACAAGTTATGACAGTTAGCTTCCTGACGTCTCACGGACAGTAACAATACAGTCTGCTCAACCCAGTATACAGGATCTAGATTCCTATTGTCATTATTCTTAAATAATTTCCAACCAGACTGCCTATGATCAGATGAATCTGTTTTTGACCCAAAGGAAGGCCATAAAGTAATAAAATTATGATCTAATGATTTAAAATAATTATCGTTATCAGTCTTAAGAAGAGTTAAATCATGAATACGCCTGCCAGAACAGAGTACTAATAGGGCAGCAGTTTGACTCGATACATCAAAAATATTGTCATGATTTATTGATCTCTCGCCAAGATATGAAACAAAATCATCAATATTCCAAACGGGTAACTTGCAAACTATTGGTTTTTTAATTGAAATTGATTTTAAAATATGCTTTACTAAAACATGATTACTTAGCACGCTTGAATCATTTACGTTACAAAGTGTGGAGACTACAGACTTGTGTAACATTATGGTATTATAAGAAAGTTTATATTTTATATGAAGATCAGCCAAGAAACGCGCTAATTCAGAACCTGAGGGGTTCTCATGGTTAACTTTATTAACTCTACACCATAAAACCCACCGGTTCCACGCAGGTTTATATGTTCTTAAGGTGGAAGCGCGCCAAGAGCCTTTTAAAAGTTCTATTTGAGAATTGTTCCAACTATTTAAATTTTGTGTCCACCCCCACATCTCCATACCTCCAGCACCAGATCCTGTACACGAGGGGGTGGCAGTCCCGTTGCTACGTCTATTAATACTTGGCTCAGGTTCCGTATTGTGAACGGTGGGGCTAAAGCCCGGGCTTTGAGATCTCCGCGCCAGAAGACTCTCTCCCAGCGTGGTGCTACTAACAAGTAAATTCCCGATGCCTGATTGAGGTAACTCAATACCTTGGGTATTAAAAACGGTGGTGGAAACACCCATGCCAGATCGAATTTCCAGACAATTGAGAAAGCGTCGTGAGCTACAGCTCGATTGTCGTTCTGATCTTTCGATACGTAATCTGGGACTACCCGGGCATTGCTGGAGGCGAACAGGTCCACTTGTGGAATTCCCCATTTCAAGAATATTATCTTGGTGCACTCGGGCAACAGGTGCCATTCGGGAACCTGGCGAAAACGAGATAAATGGTCGGCATGGTTGTTGTACCTTCCCGGGATGTAGTACACGTTGATATGTATATGGTACTGATCTATTAGGGAAAATATTTCGTAGGTTATATCCATCAATCGAGAAGACTTGGTTCCCCCTTCGTGCCGTAAATATGCTACTACCGTGCGATTGTCGCATTGAATAGTGACCGTGGTCTGACTCAGGTATAAGGCATGATCCTGAAAGACTTTTAGAATTGTCAACATCTCCTTTACATTGCAGTGGAGATTCTGCTCGTTCTGAGACCACGTTCCCCATAGAGGCTGGTTGTCCAGCTGCGCGCCCCAACCCAAATCGGAAGCATCGGTCGTTATGAAATGGGTCGCTGGAGGGTGGTGCAGAATTGACGGGTGTTGTAAATTCTGAGTCCACCAGCGTAGGTCGTCCAACGCATCTACAGGTACGGTATATACCCTGACAGTGTTGGTCAAATGTAGCGTGTTTAGAAACTTTAGAAGAGCTCGATAATACAACCTCCCTCGTTGAACCACAAAACTCGCAAAGTTCAGTCCTCCTATCACGCTTTGTAACTTCTTTAGGTCCGTCTTCCCTGTATCCACGATTTCGTAAATCTTGGCTAATAATGAGGGTACTTTTTCCAATGGCAGACGTTTGAGGTTTAGCCAAGGATCCCACAGTATTCCTAGGTAAACCAGAGATTTCTTTGGTATAAGGATAGACTTCTCGAAGTTTATCTGCCAGCCCAGATATTGCAAGGTATTTACGAGTAGCCTCACGTGGCTGGCGAGAATTTCTGGGTCTTGATGAGCCAGAAGAAAATCGTCGAGAAAAACCAGGATTCTCACACCGTTGCTTCTCATTACTTGGGCAATCCAATTTGTCAAACTGGCAAATGTTTTTGGAGCCGTGCTCAGGCCAAAAGGTAAGCATGTCATTTGAAGAAGCTGTTCTTCGTAAATGAGGCGCAAAAATCTTCTGTGAGAGTTTGAAATTTGTAAGTGAAAATAGGCCTGGGATAGGTCTAGCTTGCACATCCAGTCTTGAGGCTGAATGAAATCTGGGACTCTGAATACATTTATCAGACTGAAAGGATCGGTCAGCACGAATTCGTTTAAAGCTCTTAGATTGAAAATCGGACGAGCCGAGCCATCGCTTTTTGGTACTAGAAAGAGGGTAGATAGAAAACTTGGAGATAGATTCGCATTTTCCAGAATTCCTTGTTCTAACATTTTCTTTATAATTAATGTCATTTCCGGCGACGCAGGTGTGTGAAACGCTTTGTTTCTTAACCTGGGTATGATTAAAGGAGGTTTTTGATGAAACGGTATACGGTATCCTTGAATTATTTGAATAAGGAATTCCGGTGCCTGCATTTGTCTCCAACGGTCCACGAAATTTGATAGTTGACCGGCTCTGAATACCCTCATGTCAATACTTACTCCTCTTGGCATTGTAGCCCGAAGGTGACCTTCGTTTATGACTACCGCGCTTATGACCTTGATATCTTTGGTTTTGTCTTGCCCCACGAGAGCGAAAGGAACCTCTGTTTACTGTACCAACTCCCTGCTGAGGATAGTTGTGATGTGCATTTCCTTGTCCTTGCGAAGGACACTGTACATATTGCAAATTGCCACCCTGCGAGGGTGCGTTACAAGTCTGACAAGCCTGACAGCCGTAGCCTTGCGAAGGCATACATGTATTATAATTTTTACCCTGTGAGGGTACTTGAGAAATTGGATATTGCCCCTGCGAGGGGCGTATGGGCCATTTTCCAACATGCGAAGTTGAAGCAGTACCCCCAGGTGTTCTAGATGCAGTACCAGTCTTAGAAATCGGCCAAAAAACTTTTTTGACACCACCAGCTTTTTCTAACACACTAACTAACTGTTCAGAATTAAATAAACTAAACTCCGATGGAGGTACTTTACGTAACGATGCTTTAATTAGTGGATCGCGAACTGCATTAGTAATGCCATCTCTGCGCATTTGTATTGTTTCTGCCCTGTGGCCACAAATCATTTGCAATAGGTCTGCCGATATCTTGCTGAACTCACCAGAAGTGAAAATATCATTAACTTTTTGGTTTACAGCTTCAAAACTAACGCCGTTTTGGTCCCTAACCCATGTTAAAAATGCACAGAGCTCCTTCTTCAAGGCCTCTTTTTGTTTTAACACTCCATACGTTAATGAAGCATACGCCTTCTCGGAATAACCTAAATGTTTTATTGTATCGTAGGGCCTGACCTCCTCATTCGCCTCGAGCTCAACAAAACCTGGACTATGATTGTATAGTTTTTGGGTTTCCGCGTAACGCACTTCACTCCAATCAAGTTTATTGAAAAATTGAATATCTTTTAGGATTTCGAGGTAACGGTCGTCAGTCTTTGGAACCGCCGGTTCCTTAAGTTTCGTCACTACATCTAGATTACTTAAAAAATTACTAGTATCGTGATCCAAATCATCTTCTGCAAAGAGGGAAATGGTATCATCTTCGTGATTACCGTAACCACTTTGTTGTTGCATTCGGCGGCGGCGCCTGTGTTTGCCCCCCCTTTTCTTGTGATGGCGGCGACGTGTATGCTTACGCTTTTTTGATTTTATATCAGAGGAACTAGATGATGAACTTGAAGTACTGCTTGAGCTACTACTATCGCTACTGCTGGTGGAATCTGTACGCTTTCGTTTTTTGGCACTAGAATCATTATTCCTAGCTGTATGGGAAGGACCTGCAACCGGCTCATCTTGCGAGACTCCCGCGCTTTCGTTATTCATAATGATTGTTTAAAAAGAAAACACTCGAACGGAAAACCGTTAAAATTTAGATCACGAACTTCTTCTTTCACTAGAAACAAACACAAAGAAATTGTTCGACAATATTCAGAATAAGAAATGGGAAAAAAATGACGGTTGTGAAAAAGCAATATTTAAAAATGCTCACCTGATTAACACTATTGTAGCTACAACCGTCACCGGCAAGGAAAAGAACGCCAATGAGCAAGACCGGTGTACGCGCTTCCAAAGATGCGCTCCCCCCTACTCTGGTGACGTCATGAGCGAGCGAGACAGAACGATATCGCTAGAAACTTAGGGAAAAAGGCAAAGGAAACAAGGATTATGCCTATCTCAATTGTTTATGCTTCGAATAACGGTCAAGTGGTTTAATATCTATTTATCTTACTATATTATTATCTATCTCACTTAAAACCTACGAATTGTTATTGATTGGACGGTCAACCTCATATTGATGGTATTAAAATCAATATAAGTGCAAATGGCTTAGTATGTTAATCATCATAATTTCAGCCGATAGACGTCCACTGCTGGACATAGGCCTCCCCTAAAAAGGGGGGGATATGCCACAATCGCCACGCTTGGCAGGCGGGTTGGCGATCGCAGTTGGTTGGTTAAATACTCAGAGAACGCTGCCGCCCATCCTCTGGTGAATCCTTTAGTCGCCTTTTACGACATCCATGAGAAGAAATAGGGTGGTGCAATTCTTTACGTCCGGCACCACACGGAACTAAAATTAGTATGTTAATGTCATGTACTACAGTTATGCTTGATTGTACGAATATAATCGACATACGTACGGGTGAAGCCACGAGCGACCCACAGTAGGTGTATTATAAAGTGCTTAATCATTGTTCCCGTGGTCAAGTTCTGTTCAGTTTGAATCCCCATCATGAACAACTTTGTATGAATAAAGTTATGATCGCTGTGGATACTGCACTTCGCGTTCACGTCACAGCACTTATGTGTTAGTTTCTGTATAACATAATCGAAGCTTGTGCAGTTAACATGACATTAATTGTTTAATAATGTTTATGGCGTGTTTTGCTGAGTGTGGCAAGTTAATAGGTGAGGTAATTGCCATTATAGATGGATTTTCATTTACTTATGGAATTCAAAATGCTGGTGCAGAATTATCATTAATACAGGTAACTTTAACTAGCCTATACCCGCGACTTCGCTCGCGTGAATGTCGTTTATCGCGCATCCCTCGGGAACTGTTCATCTTCCCGGGATAAAAAGTAGCCTATATGCTAATCCGGTTTATGTTCTATCTGTATACCAAATTTCATTAAAATCTATTCGGTAGTTTTTGCGTGAAAGAGTAACAAACATCCAAACATTCACGTTTATAATATTAGTAGGAAGTAGGATAGGAGTTAGAAAGAAAAGTCCTGAATCACTCACTGACTAACTCATCAACGCCCAGCCCAAACCCTTGGACTTAGAAAGCTGAAATTTGAGTTTCTCTTTATGATGAAGACAAGGAATAATTTTCGAAAACTCCTACTGGAAAGGGCCAGGGAAATTGACGCCTGCAGACGGAGTCGTGGGTAAAAGCTAATTTAGAATAATTGTATGACATAACTATGTGGCCAGACAAACCAAACAGGTTTACTTAAGCTTCTGCTCAAATTACATCTTTTCAGCCTGTATTAAAATATCACAACTTTACTGCTTCACCCTTCGGGATTACCTACATACCAGGCCCCTCAGAAAGTATTGCGAAAAAAAGTTTTTATATATGGGAGACTGGCCAGTTATAATGTTTTTCGAAAATATGATTATTTATAAGTAAAAATAAGTAAGTTCCAATTTCAAAATTTCCCTCCACATTTTTTGCGAGTTAATTCAAAGTATTGTGTCTCACTGAAATATGGATCTGCGCCGGGAACATTTTAGAGCTATGATTTTATACGATTTCAAGTGTCGCCTGAAACCGGATGAATCGTACGATAGACTTCAAATGGCATTCATGGATGAAAGCCCTTCCAAGGCAACCGTGTATCGTTGGTATAACGAATTCAAGCCCGGTCGACCAACTTTGGGGGATGACGAAAGAAGCGGTCGCCCTTTGACGGCTGTTACCGAAGAAAACGTGCTAGCAGTGAAAAATTTAATCCAAGACAATAGGCGAATTACATATCAGGAGATTCAACACATATTGAAGATTGGATCGGGAAGCGTTCACGAGATTCTACACAGCCATCTTCGCGTGAGGAGGATAGTATCACGCTGGGTGCCGCACAACCTCACCGATGCTCAGAAGCAGGCCCGGGTGGAATGGTGCCGTGATATGCTTAACAAATTTGAAGCAGGCTCGTCTCGGCGTGTTTACGACATCGTTACAGGTGATGAGTCCTGGATTTATCAATACGACCCAGAAACCAAGCGCCAGTCGACTGTTTGGGTGTTTCAAAATGAGCCAACGCCTACCAAAGTGAAGCGATCTAGAAGCGGGGGTAAGATTTTGATCGCTAGCTTTTTTAATTTGACTGGCCACTTGGTATCAATTCCCTTACGGGATCAAAGAAGCATTAATGCCGAATGGTATACTACCAAATGTTTGCCAGAAGTTTTCTCTGTTATAAGCAACAAGCGACCAAACACAGGGCTTCGCGGGCTACTGCTCCACCACGACAATGCACCTGCGCACACCGCACTCAAAACGAGGGACTTCCTGGACAGCACGCCAGTCAAACTCCTGGGTCACCCTCCTTACAGCCCTGATCTAGCACCGTGTGACTTCTTTTTATTCCCAAAAATAAAAAATCAGCTCAAAGGGATACAATTTTCGTCGCCGGAAGATGCGCTGGCTGCGTTCGAGCAGGCTGTAAACGAGGTGTCTGCGGCGGACTGGAAAAAGTGTTTTGAAAACTGGTTTAGGCGCATGAATCTTTGTATAGAGGCTGGTGGAAAGTACTTTGAAAAGATTTGATAAAAATATATGTACGTATAGAACAATTTTTTTTAGTTTCGCAAAACTTTCTGAGTGTCCCACGTACTTGTTACGGTTACGGTTGCCTCTTTGGTCTAGTGGTCGCGCTTGCGACTGCTGATCATGGGCTCCTGGGTTCGATTCCCGGGTCGGGCAAAGTGTTATTGGGTTTTTTCATTAGGAAATTCTCAGTAGCAGCCCGGAGTCTGGATTTGTGCCCGGTTAATGGCAATAGGCTCGCCCCCTATTACATGGGACTTATAACATAACTGGTGAAATGTGGGTGTACTATACACATCTGCCTTCCCCTTCGGGGAAATACAGGCGTGATGTTGCGTTATGTGTTATGTTGTAACGGTTAAGTTTTGTCACACCGCAAGAGAGTGTGCCTACAAAAACAGTGACACTTCAAAAATCTACTGCCATAGTTAGCTTTTATGTGTAATTCACTACCGTAACTACAATTACCACGCCCACGCAGTCTTAACTAAGCTATGTAGCATAGAACTTGTTTGTCGGATCAATCAATATCAACTCAGCCTATCGCAGTCCACTGCTGGACATAGGCTTCTCCCAAGTTGCGCCACAACACTCGGTCCTCTACCTTCCGCATCCAGTCCCCCCCAGCCACGTTCTTTAGGTCGTCGGTCCACCTGGCAGGGGGGCGCCCTACGCTGCGTTTGCCGATTCGCGGTCTCCACTCAAGGGTCGTCTGCTCCAACGGCCATCGGTCCTTCAACATACATGGCCAGCCCACTGCCACTTCAGCTTACTGATCCTACAAGCTATGTCGGTCACTCCGGTTTTTCTCCGGATAATCTCGTTACGGATTTTATCCTTCAAAGAGACTCCAAGCATAGCTCGCTCCATAGCTCGCTGAGCGACTTTGAACTTAGGGACTAGCCCAACTGTCAGTGTCCACGTCTCGGCACCGTAAGTCATGACAGGCAGGACGCACTGGTTGAATACCTGTTGACCTGACCTGACCTGTTATTTGTCGGATGAAAAGTAATAATTAAGATCACAGTCCTACTGCTGGGCATGAGCCTCTTTTCAGAGGCTTTAATCCACCACGTTGGCCTAGTGCGGTTTGGCGGACTATACATACCATTGAGAACTATAAGGAGCACTCTCTGGTGTACAGGTTTCCTCTCGATGTTTTCCTTTACCGCTAAAGCAAGTTATAATCAAATACATGAATTCGAAAAATAAGAGAATTTCATTTGTATTTCAAGGACATGATTGCCATTTATTACTAACTAACCAAGTATTGGAGAGAGTACCTGATGATTTGAAATAATCTTCGCAATCATTAGGTAAAGAAAAAAGTACTCAATTCTTTATTGCATTCCATAATGTAGGTAATTAAAATGGTCCGCGACTGGAAATACTAATTAACCATTATAATAAAACAAGGTTTAACCGGATTAAATCGCGTATATTATTTAAATTGGTTTCCCTGACGTTTCGAAATCTTTGCAGCATTTCGTGGTCGCAGGTAGACTAAGATGATAAGCGTCTTTACAAATATTTCTAAAAAAAAAATATTTTAATCTACCGTACAATATTATTAATTTAAATATTTTTTTAGAAATATTTGTAAAGACGCTTGTCATCTTAGTCTACCTGCGACCACGAAATGCTGCAAAGCTTTCGAAACGTCAGGGAAACCAATTTAAATAATATACGCGATTTAATCCGGTTAAACCTTGTTTTATTATAATGTGTAGTGATCGCGAAAACCTAAGAAGTTATTACTAATTAACCTTTCTTTTGCACTCATTTTCCGGTAATTTATTTTTCGAATCCAGTATATCAACCTGGGAAAGCTCTATAATTCATCGATTTCGCAACCAAAACTTCAAATATAGAAAAGCAATAGTCCTAAAATCATGAAAAACAACGCTTCTCAACATGTTGAACAAGACCGACAAACCAATGAAGAAACATGAAGTTAAAACCACAGTAATTCACCGCAATGAGCACCGCAACATTGCAGTTCATGAACGTGCAGAAATAGCAAATTGATGAGTTTCATTACAGATGAGTATAACCGGGAAGCGTAATATCGCATATACGGTCAACAACAAAAGCCAACGAATATTTTGGAATTTTAAAATTATATGCAATTATTTTATTATGAATTATTTTATTTTTATTTTGACTGCCTCGTTGGTCTAGTGGTCGCAAACGCGACTGCTGAGCGTGGGGTCCTGAGTTCGATTCCCGGGTCGGGCAAAGTGTTATTGGGTTTTCTCATCAGAAAATTCTCAGCAGTAGCCCGGAGTCTGGATTTGTGGCCGGTTAATGGCAATAGGCTCGCCCCCTATTACATGGGACTTATATAACTGACTGAGGACTATAACATAACTGGCGAAATGTGGGTGTATTGTTACTGTACACCTCTACCTACCCCTTCGGGGAAATACAGGCGTGATGTTATGTTATGTTATGTCATTTTATTATGTTTAACGCATTTACGCATGCGAAGCAAAAATCTAAAGATTTAAATTGTGGAAAGAAAAAATCGCTCACGAACAGGATCGAACCTGCGACTCCTGGGTCAGTACGCCAGTGCTTTAGCCACTAAGCTACCGTGAACACTGCTCGTGGTATCGAATTTAACTTCCACTTAGTACGTCTTTGGGTGACGTCAGCGACATCTTATTAAGAAACAGTGTTCCTTAACCGACTTGACTAACAGGTAGTATAGGTATGCCTACCCTTACTATTTTTTTAACGCATTTACGCATCATCATCATCATCATCATCATTTCAGCCGAAAGACGTCCACTGCTGGACATAGGCCTCCCCCAAGCATCGCCACAACGACCGGTCCTGTGCCTTTTACGTATGCGAAGTAAAAATCAAAAGATACATGCAATTGTTTTGAGCAAATTGTTTTTGTAATCTTGAAAATTGCAAGTTGCAATAGTTGGTATTTAAATGAAAATCAAATTATACATTTATATTCAAAGAGACCATCATCTCAAAAACAGCCTATAGAATAAGAAAAAATATTGTCGGTCGCTATAACATTTCGCACGGCAAAAAGGTTCAGTCCACACATAGAATGTATATTTTTATGCGATCGCCGTGACAAATCATTTGAACGCGGGACTACGCTTCTCCTATCGGCGGCGTGACGGCTGGTCACGTTAAGCAGACCGCTATACGTGACGTGTTTATATCAAGAGGGGATTATCGGCTGCCAACTTGTTTGGACTTAGCGCAATCATCCGTGATTGGAAAAATAAAGTGTACATTTTATGATTGAGTATAGCATGTATAACAAACTGTCTAAACCTTTGCTAAACTTTACTTTTCACAGTTATTATATACAATAATGTTTTAAGCAAGAGTACCATCATCATCGTCATTTCAGCCGAAGAGTACTATAATGTCTCATTAATAACGAACACAACACTTCACACAATACCTATACTGGAATGATATATTTTTATGCTTCCGTAGCGTAAAGGTGTTCCCACACCGGTGTTGACAAACATTTGTCAACATTTAGAATCATCCAGTGTGGGAGCAGTTTGCCTCTACCTTCAGATGTTTCTTAATGTTGACCAACGTTTAGAAACATTTCTCTACACCGGTGTGGGAGAACCTTAAAACATCATATAAAGCCAAAACTACACGCCTCCTATAAGCGCGACGACCATGGGTCATAGTTGAAACCAGTGTGTCAGAACAAATGCAAAAATTACTCCCACGATATATCCGCATATTTAATCAAAGTAAGCAAAGAAATTTGCAGTACCCTCTTTAGTAGATGCACGTTAATCTCGCCATCTGAACAACCTCTTACCAAACCACTATACATGACGTGTTTATTTTAAGAAAGGCTTAACCGCTGTCAACTTGCAGTTGGTTGGTTAAATACTCAGAGAATGCTGCTGCCCATCCTCTGGTGAATCCCTTAGTCGCCTTTTACGACACCCATGACAAGAGATAGGGTGGTACTATTCTTTTTGTCCGGCACCACACGGAACGTATTCTGTACTAAATAAACGATTTATCTATCTATCTTCTCGCGTCTCTCTCGCCATCTGGGCAAACTCTAAGCAGACCGCTATACGTGACGTGTTTATATCAAGAGCGGATTATCCGCAGCCAACTTGTTTAGACTTAACGATGGTCGATCGCCCTAATTATGTCCGGGAAAATGGTTGTGTATTTTTATTTAATTGAGATAAAGTATCAGTGCGGATTAGATGAATATGAGGAAATGATTTTGCTGGATATATGACCTTTTATCAAGCGACATGGTTCGTTTTCTAATATAAGTAGGTACTTCTTGTTTTTGTGTTAATGGTTCAGCTGAAATATGTTTTGAGTATTCATCATCATCATCATTTCAGCCGAAAGACGTCCACTGCTGGACATAGGCCTCCCCCAAGCATCGCCACAACGACCGGTCCTGCGCCTTCCGCATCCAGCGGATTCCCGCGACCTTCACCAGGTCATCGGTCCACCTTGTGGGAACTTTACTGCCCCGTCGGCCATCTGTTCTGCGAGCAATGTGCCCCGCCCACTGCCATTATTTTGAGTAAAACCTAGTTTTCACGAGCTGTTAGAAGTCTTGGTGGTCGCTTGGTAATAAGATCAGCTTTTTGAATCTGTCTACCCTTTTAAGGAATAAAATGGTCTCGCATACGTTTACATAAATGCTCGATAAAAAATAACAATTATGTGATATAAAATGCCTGTTTCTCTTATCCCAGCTATCCGATGTAAAGGTTATTCATGCAATTTGTAATAACGTTAATTCAGATAGATTGCCCCAAAAGGATTCGAAGTATGACACGTTGGATTAAATTTTAATTAATTATGGATGGTTATTAAGAATTCCGTTATCCGTATTCTAGCTAATATTTTATTTAATTATCATTGTGCTTCCCGAGGTTGAAAGTTGAGCAAACCGGTAATCAATTAGAAAATAGAAATGAAGCCTTGTGTTCACGAAGTGTATATTATTTCAATTTAAGGAATATTGAACGGGATAGTCTTGTACTTAAAACAATAACGAAGAATCTTATATAAGAAAACGACTAAGGTTCTTCCTAACACTTTTATTAAATTAAACAACATGCGATAGCATAGTTACTCAAATTAAACTGATGTTTGCTAAATACACTTCTTACTAGACAACCCTCCTATTTCAGTGATCCATATCACAAAAAAGAAGTTTGCTGCATTTGTAGGAACAACCTGTATCAACACAAATACTACTCTCCACCACTTTGGTTTTAAAGACGGCTCGCGCAGTCACTGGTGTGTCCTCCTTCATAATGTAGCTAAATATTATCTGGTATCTACCCACATTGTACTTATTTAATATCATAACTTGTTAACAATATTTAAAAAATAAACTCTAATCAGTTTATGTTTTTTTTTTTTTGTTAGCCTGTACTGTCCCACTGCTGGGCAAAGGCCTCCCTCAATTCCTTCCATCTATCGCGGTTCTGTGCCGCCTCCTGCCAGCTGTCATCAAGAAAGACATCGAGCTCGTCTCTCCATCTCCTGCGTGGTCTGCCGCGACCCCGCTTCGCTGTCTCAGGGCTCCAGTCCTGTGCTATACGGGCCCACAGCTCATTTGGCATACGGCAAATGTGTCCTGCCCAGTCCCACTTCAGTTGGGCGACCTTCTGACCCACGTCAACAATTTGCGTTTTGGAGCGCAGTATTGTGTTTCGAACACGGTCTGTTAATTTAACACCAAGTATACTGCGCTCCATGGCCCTTTGGCAAACCTTGAGTTTGGACTTCTGGATGTTGGTCAAAGACCATGTCTGTGCACCATATGTTAAGATGGGGAGAATGCACATGTCCATGAGCTTACGTTTTAGTGACAAGGGCAAATTGCCCTTGAATTGCTCTTTCATGGACCAGTAGCTCTTCCAGGCGTTTTCAGTACGTCTTATAATTTCTTTATCTTGTCTTGCCTGGAAGGAGATTACTTGGCCCAAGTAGATGTAGTCTTGGACATACTGCATTTTCTCCCCATCCACTTGGATGTTCCGTGGTGAGCTGTTGGTCATGACTTTAGTCTTGTTTACATCTTTAGAATTGTTTTTGTTATGTACAAATAAATAATAAATAAATAAATATCAACTGACTCTAACTCACCAGGTGCAACTGCCTAAAGACCGTTCATCAACTCAGCCTATCGCAGTCCACTGCTGGACATAGGCCTCTCCCAAATTGCACCACAACACTCGGTCCTCCGCCTTCCGCATCCAGTTACCCCCAGCTACTTTCACCAAGTCGTCGGTCCACCTGGCTGGGGGGGCGTCCTACACTGCGTTTGCCGATTCGCGGTCTCCACTCAAGGACTCGTCTGCTCCAGCGGCCATCGGTCCTTCGACAGACATGGCCAGCCCACTGCCACTTCAGCTTACTGATCCTACAAGCTATGTCGGTCACTCCGGTTCTTCTCCGGATAATCCCATAAAGACCGTTAGGTTAATTAATTTCCAGTGTTGCCACAATAATCTATAGGAAAGAAAGAAAGAAACTTTTATTTGACACAAAGCACATGGTCACAATCCGAAGCCTTACTCCTCCCGACTGGTTCGAGTTCTGTATCAAAATGTCAACGCCGACATTTGCCTAATGTACACAAGCGCACGACCGTGCGGTGGTACAAATTTAAACTAACTACGATCGAATCATTGTGATCATGAAATTCGTACTCCCCACTGGATCGAACAATCGTGGTACGATTCGTAGGATCCAAAAGAAATGGCAAAATACACGATCGCAAAATAGGTACTTTTTTGGGATCGATTGACATTAAGTGATTTATTGCGATATTTCTCATTACGATGGTCTACCTTGCAATGTTCTTTTATAGTAATATGTCAAGGATAAGTAGGTAGCTACATATTATTGTCTAATCTGGGGTGAGCAAATAAAATAAAATTTAATAATAAATGGCAGTATCCAAAATTCTGCCAGAAAAGCGGTTTTAAAAGTAATGACTCCCTTTTAGTAGTATTTTATCGTCGTATCCGATTATTGTTTTCTACGCCGAACTTTTCGACAATACTTCTAAGGGCGGAAGATAGATGTCGCTACTTACGCATTTAATGTTTTTTTTTTTTTATAATGTTGGATGGCGAAACGAGCTAAAGGCCCACCTGATGTTAAGCGGTTACCTTTGCTCATAACAACTGCAATACCACCTAGGCTGTTGCCTAAATGGTACCGCAAGTCGGTTCGCCAAACTGAGACATGAAGATGGAAAGTCTCATGTGATTGTAATTTCACCGGCACCCGACCCTTCAGACCGAAACACAGCAATGCAAGCATCACTATTTGGCAGAGAAATAGGCAAGGTGGTAGTACTTCCCCGGACGAGCTCTTTCACAAAGGAGCTCTACTACTACTATTATATTAATTTTATCAATAGGAGTACTTATTACTAAAAACAATCATTATAAAAACATTTTACTTAAGTTTTACCTTGTCATGTGTGAATTGGGCATTGGCAATAGGAAATTACGGGAGAAAGAGAAATGAAACATATTTATGGATTTATTTTTAAGCTATTGCATAGCTTCTATCGCGGGTCTTGAGCGTGGAGACCGAATCCAGAAATTCCGTAACGAAAATAACATAACACCCCCCACTCCGACCGGCACAGCGGTGATACTTTTTAGATTTGCCATATATCGATGAAAAGCAAAACTTTTAATGACTTTTTGAAATATCACGTTTGTCTCTTTAGTTCTGCAAATCACCTCTAGGTGGCATTGGTTTGGTATTGGTATAACGGGCCATTTTCCGCACATGATATGGTCACATGATCTCTACTGTAGTTACCGTTGACACACTGAGTTTGGGTTACAATACCAAATCCGTGTCTTATAAAAGCTTGCCTTGAAAAAAATATTTATTTTTATTTATTTATTTATGCACACACAACACATTTTATTATTATTACTTTTTAACAAAAACTTATTTCTAATGCTCTTAAGATTTCTAATAAAAAAAAGTGAAACACTGTGTTAAAAGAGAACAAATAATCTTGATACAGTCAAAATATCCCGATTCATATTCTAATTGAAAAAAAAATAACAACCGAAAAACCTTCACGTCATCCGCAATTCGGCCTTGTTTCTATTTGAAAAGGGGACCAAATTTTTGAGACTCATACAGGGTAAATGTGGGTCCGCAAATCCTGTCATTGGGCACTTGAAAGTTTAAGGACAGAATCGGAGAAAATGACGTGTCATGTACAGGACTTAATGGCGGACCCACCGATTTGGCTATTCAATTTGTTTTTATTAGAATTTCTGTATCTGTATAGATTGTAGATGTTTTTTGTCAAATGATTTTGTTGTTATTCTTATAGTCTTTATATAATAACTATCGTGAGTTAAATTCATAATGATTAATATAAACGGTTAAGCTCACCACCATGCATGCTCATCACCAGCTCATGATTAAGGGCTCCGTTCGAGCTCGAAACCGGTCGGGCACTCCCGATGAAATAACGTGAGTGAAACCGTTTATATTAATCATTATTCTTATAGTCGTTTATAGATCTACATTATTATAACTGAACCACAGACATAGTAAAAAATGTAGACGAAGTGTTGCGAACAATCATAGTGAAGCCAAAAAAAAATATGCTCCTTCGTGTACTTCTTCACACATGCACCTCAAACCGTGCTCACTCCTCTCAGTACTCATGTCGTGGCATTGTCCAGTAAGCATCGCGAAAGCAAATATCCTTAAGGTGCATGTGTGTGCGTAAACGCTGGTTGTACACGAAGGAGCATAGTTTTTTTGGCTTTACTGTGATTGTTCGCAGCACTTCGTCTAATATTTTTTACTATGTCTAAGACCTAGACTAACCTACGCCTTTGGCTTCAGCTTTAGTTCTAAGCTCAGACCAAAATAATAAGATAGACGGAGCACGTAGAACTTGCGGCTGAAGCCAGAAAAAGGAATACTAAATGGCAAAGGAGTAGCTACCATGCCACCCACAGTGTACACGAGACGTGATCAGGAGCGTACGTCTAATCCTCAGACTAAGTTCCATAGGTACATTTTATATAAAAAAATTGTCTCTAGTAGGGCAAAACGTGGATAGGTAGGATATTAATTTTGGCTGTAAAAGAATATGATTGACAATCTCGGACTCCTTTGCCATTTAGTATTCCTTTTTCTGGCTTCAGTCGCTAGTTCTACGCGCTCCATCTATCTTATTCTTTTGATTTGAGGTTCTAAGTTATCCTTTTTATTGTAGGTACTATAATTTAATTTGTTCATTATACCTACAAAATATTCATAATATTTTACGTACATTTAAAAATATTAAAACAATATACCTACATAGTTTTATTGATAACACTATAGTATTTTTCAAATTAGTTTATATATTTTTTATTTTTTTTATAGCTGATGCCTGCGACTTTGCTCACAAGACCACCTATCGGGTCCAGATTTACTGATTTTCTTTTTTGGCACCAAGCCAAAATAATTACTATGAATATGAGCCATTTTGGTCCTAAATATAAAGTTAATATTTTTACTACAGCGTCACTTATCGGATTATAAATATAAAGATAATATAAAATTTATTAGTTGATGACGATGTTGAACAAAACTAAATATTCTTAAATTCACGTTAATAGTCTGCAAAAATTTTACGTTAATAATGTGCAAATCTAAACATTCTTAATTTCACCTTCATAGTGTGCACAAATTTTACGTTATTAGTGTGCAAATGAGAAATCCATCACAACTTTTTAGTTTTTGCAGCCTGTTTGAGACATCGCGTCGAAACGTATTTATCGTATAAGCATCCATCAATGCCTGCCGCAATGTATTATCCATAGCAACCCGAGTGTGACTAAGAAGCGAGAAAACTCATGTATTGTATCAAAAAAAATCAATAAGATACGTATATGTTTGATAAATGTTTCTTTAAAATGGTGCCTTGGGGTAATTCCAGACATAGGGCAATTCCGTTTAAATGGATTGATTGATTTATTGATTTGACGCAGTGTGGCTAAATTTTTAATAGATGGCAGCAATAGTGTGAGATATCATCTTTTTCTTCCCATAATTTTAGCGCGCGTCGTAATGGAAAATATCAACGAATTGAGATGTTTCGCCCACGCTCATATTTTTCATTACGTTAGCCGACAAAAATCCATTTTAGCGGAATTACCCCATTTTAGGAACTATCCCAATGCACCATTGTTTTTTTCTTCTATACTAATATACCTACAAAACCATCCTGTTGTCGAAAAACATCGACCGTACAGCCCAATGTCTATTGTTATTAGTCATTTGCCTGAATGAATGCCTGGGCAATGGAGAGGGCTATGCTCAGAGTGTCCCTGCGTGATCGAATCAGAAATGAGGAGATTCGCAGGAGAACGAAAGTAACCGACATAGCCCGAAGAATTGCCAAACTTAAGTGGCAGTGGGCGGGACACATTGCTCGCATAACGGATGGCCGATGGGGCAGTAAAGTTCTGGAGTGGCAACCGCGTACTGGAAGGCGCAGCGTGGGTAGGCCTCCCACAAGGTGGACCGACGACCTGGTGAAGGTCGCGGGAATCCGCTGGATGCGGAAGGCACAGGACCGGTCGTTGTAGCGATGCTTGGGGGAGGCCTATGTCCAGCAGTGGACGTCTTTCGGCTGAAATGATGATGATGATGATTTGCCTGATGTTGAATACAATGCGTACAATAAATTCTGCCACTAGCTGAGGCGGGGTATGTTTCGATCAAAACAATGCTTTTCGTATTCTCTTATCGACGGCGATTGCTGTCAGAAACAAACTGCAGCGTAACTGCAACTTGATCAGCGCGTCAAGAAATTACGTGAATTAGGGCCCTGGTTGTGCCGTGATAGCGTCTCGGTTTAATTGGGCCCTAAATATTGTAGCAATGTTTAGAATTCGATTTACTCGGTTACGGTAAATAACAGCGCTGCTTACAGAAATTTTAGGGTAATTTAAGGTACTCTAGAAGGAATTTAGTACATAATGTATTTTTATCTACACTCGTATCGTAAAATTCGAATTATGAACTCGAAAGTAATGTCATAATGACATACTTTACGCACATGCACCTGTTATGAATTTAAAAAGTTTCATTACGATACAGTTTGCTGAACAAAACAATGCGGTAATTTAATTTTTTTTCCATAACCGCACACTTCAGCCTAACTAAGGAGTTTTTAATGCCACTTCGACCTAACCAAGGAGTTTTCAAACCTTTTTTTTAGCAGTCGTACAGTTTGGCACCAATGAGTACACAAAATTCAGGGTGGCGCCACTTGTCATACATTGAAAATTTTTATCGTTTAAAATCGCGTTTTTGGCAGAACTTTTGATTGTCATATTGCTTTTAATTATATTTAAGTGTTTACAGGCATATTTTTTGTATGATAAAACAGAGATTGACGGAATCCTGACAAGGATAGAAAATTAGTTCCGATTATAATGTTGTCGCCAGACTATATTTTATTATCTGTGTAGGCGCGCACCAGCGCGCGTGCGCGGCCGCGCGCCTGGCCTACTGGATTTGGACATCGTTACTTGTAAATTTATTGTTATTGTTTACGTTATTATTATGGTTTTGTATGTCGAAAGTTTTATTCTGGGCAAAAATATCTGATTAATATAAACGGTTTCACTCACGTTATAATGTGATAAAACGATGATATAACGTGAGTGAAACCGTTTATATTAATCATTATGAATTTAACTCACGATAGTTATTATACTGGGTGTAAGGGGAACGCTTCCGAAAACGAAGATAGGTGCTGGTGATTACTAATACGAAACCACGAAGAAAATTTGCGATTCTGTTTTTAGATTTTTTCATATGTATTTTTTTGCATTTTTCATACATGCTAGGATAGCTTAGATAGGCTTAGATAAGCTTTGGACAGTTAAATAAAATTCATAAATAATGAAAAATGCAAAAAAATATGAAAAAATCTTAAAAAAGAATGGCATTTTTTTTCGTGGTTTCGTTTCAGTAATCACCAGCACTATCACCTATCTTCGTTTTCGGAAGCGTTTCCCTGACACCCTGTATAAAAATATCTGACTACAGCAGTGATACTGAACTGAGGAGAATATGACCCCGCCTGAATTTCTGGATGCAGCAACGTAAATGACGAACAATCTTTTATCAGAGAAATCAAGAAAAACAACGACAATGTTACTAAGATTTTGACTTTGGTATTTTATTTAAAATTGTATGAGTGTAGATAAAATAGTGTATGAAACTGACATAATTAGGTATTAAAACACTCGTGTGATACTATTAAAAACCTCGCCTACGGCTCGGTTTTTAAACTCACACTCGTGTTTTAATAACCCCTATTATGCAACAGTTTCATAAACTACTATTTCGTGCCTTTTTTTTGCGAGCTTTTAAAGGACATTGATAAAAATAGCCTTAAACTGTTACAAAGATGAACAATATACGAAAATTACATGCGAATTTTTTTCTTTCATAATATATATTGTATTAAATGCGGACAGTACAAGAACCATTTTTTATATTTTAAGGAGTATCAATACATTAATGACGTAAACGGATAAAATTGTATCATCATCATCCATATCTTTATTTTTATACTCTATAGTCTATGATTCAATATTATAGACTCCTTTTCACACAAGAAATTCCAAAAAATTGGCATCGACTGACAACTTGACGACAATGTAGGTTGTTTGACATAACAAAAAAAGCAAATAAAGTAATTATAGTTTTTTGTATGTTTTGTCTACATATGTGTATGTTGTGGCTTACGCTGCATCACAGTATCATGCCGACTGGGAACCTCGCTTTTGTGGCTACGGCATCTAATTGGCCAAACGTCTCGAAAATTAACAGTGGTAATTTTTGTTTAAAAACCGGCCAAGAGCATGTCGGGCCATGCTCAGTATTATAGGGTTCCTTAAGTAGGTGTAATTACAAACGAATCAAATCGAATATTAATCATGGCTATTTTAGTTTTTGCAATAATCGGCAGCATTCGCGACTCAGAGCGTGTTGTTAGTAGCGCCATCTAGCGATAAATTCAAGAAGCCAAATTTAAGACGTTTGTCATTTCAAAGTTACTTTTTGTGATTTTTTCAAATAGAAAGTAGCTAAAGGAGCATTATTTGCTATGATAATTTTTCTCTAAGGTCAATGACCTTTGAACTAGGACGTTTTAAGTATTTTTCAGTTTTCTCTCTATAACTCAAAAAATTATAATCACATTATACTCGAAATAATTTTAAAAGAGAGTTTTTACAAAGGTCTATCGATGTGGAAGATTATAAGTTTCTACATTGCATAGTTTAGAAATGGCAGGGGGGGGGGACACATTGCAAGCCACTTTGGTGGGCTATATTTCGCAGATGGTACACCTGATAAAAAAGTGGTATATCAAACATTACCTTCATTTTAGTAGACCTATTCAATGATATCCCACACGAGGGGGTGCAGCGAAAAAAATTTTTTTTTCTCCATTTCACATGTATGGACGCCACCCCTAAAATAAGCAAAAACGAATCTTTTATTCTTTTAAAATTGACATCTATATGTAGACTATTTTTTAACAAAATTTTATTTACTTATGTTTATAACTGTAGAAGTTATTAAGCTGTAAAGGATTAGGACAGACGGACAGACGGACAGACGGACAGACGGACAGACGGACGGACATGACGAAACTATAAGGGTTCCTTGTAGGACTTCGGAACCCTAAAAATGATATCCAAATAGCACAGATATCTGTGATTATATGTGTCAAAATAGTAAATATTTAGTACTGTCCGTGTTTATGAATGTATTGCAATACATTGGCTTCATTGAGTTGTATATGGCGAGCATCAACATTAATTTGTAACGCCTTAAGGCGGAGTCACTAAGGATCTTTAGCAATGTCCTTTTAATGTGACAGTGACACATGATGATTTTTGATCGTTAAGCGTATACAATCATAATTTCGATTACTTACGCTGTATCAAGTTCTATACACATTTACAGTAGAGCTCCTTGCGAATGAGCTCGTCCGGAAAAGTACTACCACCGTATACCTATTTCTGCCACCAAACAGGGTACGGTGCCGGTGAAATTACAGTCACATGTGACTTTCCGTCTTCATATCTCAGTTTGGCGAATACGACTTGTGGCACTGTTTAAGTGGTATTGCAGTTAACAACAAAGGTAACCTCTTAACAACAGGTGTGTCTTTAGCTTGTTTCACCATCCTACATTATAAAAAAATATACAGGTATACCTGTCAGAATATACCTGAAAGTATAAGGCTCCTCTTAAAATGTTTTGCGTATGTGAAAAAACTTAGGCTATATAAAAGGTATCAAGTTTTAAAATGAATGCGAAATAGAACAGAGCCTTTGTGTCCTGAAATATGTAGGTACGTTATAAGAAATAATCTATAGTCCACTTTTATGGTACGTTAAGCCATGTGATTTTTTGCTTTTTTCATATTTTCTTATACTTTTAAGTATATCATTTACTAAAAAATTGTTATTTCAAAATCTACGTAAGCACACATGTCAAAAAAATACATCTTTTTCAAGTTTCTTCTATTGTATAGGTTGCGTGACTTAAGAAAACAGAACGAAGCCTAATTTGTTGAAATCGTTCGAGTTATTCAGGTTTTAAAAAGCAGTTTACAACCTAGGCGGGCACAAAAAATACTACTTAATAGCCCATTAATGTCACTGTTTGTTATAGATTTCTTTGAAATTGTTCGCTGGGGGACTTTTTTTTTCTGTTTTTACGATTTCAATGTTAATTTTTTTGGTATAATGAGGTAAATAAATTTTGTATCTAATTAAATATTTTGGTAACTAGTAGTCTGTTTATTTATCCTTATATTTCAAATTATCTAGGTTAAGAAAAAGGTATATAATCAAAACTTGTAATAATCCACCTAAGACCACATACCGGCACAAAAATGGATATAAAATAAAGGGCCTCAAAGCAATAATGCCAACTATTTTAACGGAAAATGTTTGCTGTAGTTCGTGAGCCTGATTTCTACTATAAAAAAACCAGCCAAGTGTGAGTCGGACTCACGCAGTAAGGGTTCCGTACCACCCATCAACCTGATACCCCATAGAAACTAATTTAATTTACGAGAGTTTATCAAAAGACATCAACAAACGTGCGCGAAATGTGTTTTTTTTTCCATACATAACATAACATCACGCCTGTATTTCCCCGAAGGGGTAGGCAGAGGTGTAATAGTACACCCAACTAGTAGTTGTTGTTGTAGTTGTAGTTTTTTCCTTACGATTTTATTATATTTATAGATTTAACTATTTCAATTTGAAATTATAATATATTCAGTCGGCAAACTTATATATAACGTTTGTTAGTTCATGCTATCAATTTCACAAACTAAACTTTGAATACTGTATCGTAACTAAATAAATTATTATTGTTCCCAAAATTCGGCGAAAACGGTTAACTTCTGTAAGCACGATATTTGGAGATAAAATTTTAGTGCTTCGGCGAAACTGTAGGAATGGCCTAAAATAGCCTAGATAGAATTTAAGTATCTACCAAAGGAATTGCGAAGGCAAACATTAAAAATAACAAGTATAGTTTCAGACGTTATTTTTTATTTTCAGTCTTTTGGACGATGTTTCATAGTGTAATGTATATTTCTTAATCTTAAAATTTTTCTTGGTATTCGGACAGAAAATAAGTCAATAAGTACGGAAAGAAAATGTTTTAATTTTCATGGGCATAATTTTATTTTTATTTTTTTATCAACGGACACAACTAATAATAACTTTATCAATTTCAATGTTTTTTATTTCAAATAAACCTAATTACAGGCACTTTTGAAAGGTCAGGCTAGTTGCACGGTTCCAAATTGTGGGTCCTATGGAGAAGAACCGGCAAGAAACTCCATGGTTAATCTCTTTTTAAAATAGGTTATTGTTTATTACATCAAATTTATTCAAATAATGTGAGTATAATGTAGGTTAATGTCAGAAATAAACAAGAGTTTAAAAGTGAGTATATTGCCTTTAGAAATAAACGTAATAAGAGTTGCCATAGTATGTAGAAGCTGAGCTGTCCCGACAGACGGCATCCGTTCACGAGCATGACGCGAGCATCAGCCATCGCTTAACTCAACCATATTGAAGGGAACTTAACGACCCAACACTAACGCCACCATCAGCATGACATTTAAGTGAGCATGACAGACTGACTCATATCATCATCATCTTCCTGCCCTGCTGCTGAATTGCGTAACTCACTAGCGATCGCATTCGATAGGATTTCAATGTTCATTGCTCCGTGTGTTTTGATAATCCGTCTTATCGGCAACTATGTCCCACGCAATGAATATTGTTGTCATTTCAAAATGAAAGCTAATGTCAATGTGAATGCATAACACAATTACCCCACTGGTCACAAATTACTTGGAGTTGGCACAATACGTCTTTTTCCATTTTCGTCTAACAGCCGTCATCATAACGGTGTAGTAATGATTTAATATTTAATTTTATTATTTTCATTAAAGAGTTTTTCCAAATGAGTTGTGTCCGTTACGCCTAAATATTAATTCCGATAACGTAGCTCACAGGAACAAAAGGGATTATGTTACATTTTGTAGATACACGCGATTATAGCTTAACCACGAGCCCCTCAAGTACCAAAGTTATATGAGGTTTAAGACATTTATTCACACAAGGAACTTACAGAGTTAATTTAACATGAGAAACTTAAAAACTGAAAATATAAAAAGATTGTTAGTCGATGATCTGTAAGTTAAGCCTTTATAGTATGATATCATTTGTATATAAAAAGAGAAGTAATTAAAATAAGTAGGTGTACTGCTGATCGACCCAACATCGTACACCTTAAAGTAAATCTGTTGTAATAATGTTGTAAAATAGTAAAAAAAAAGGTTGAAGGTTTTGACAGAAGGATATATTTTTATTTATAGAGAAGGAAAGAACATCAATTTATATTTTAAAATTAAGAGAGTTACAATATTATACTGGTTTTTTTTTCTCTTTATTTATATTTCAGTAAGACAAAAGTTATGGTTTTTAAAAAGGAAGAAGTTATGACAGGGTACAATATTTTGATAGGTGACGAAAAGGTGGAACAAGTGAAAGATTTTATATACCTGGGTTCCATGTTTACGAGAGATGGCAAGCATGTGAAGGACATTAAAAGGAGAGTGAGTGCTGGTAATCAGGCGAATGGGGCACTACACACCTTCATGAACAGCCGCAAAGTGTCGGAAAAGGCACGGCTGGCTAGTGTTATTGCCTACACTTATGTATGGTAGTGAAAGTTGGGTATGGCAGAAGAAACATGAAAGCAGAATAAATGCAGTAGAAATGAGAGCTTTGAGAAGTATGTGGTGTAACTTTGAGAGATAAAGTAAGGAATAACGTAATAAGGGAGCGTTGTGGAGTGAAAGAAGATGTAGTGACAAAGATTGAGAAATGTATGTTAAGATGGTTTGGATATATAGAGAGGATGGACGAGAGGAGATTGACGAAACAAGTATACGAAGCGATTGTGGATGGAAGAGTTGGAAGGGGACGACCTCGACGAACGTATCGCGATCAAATCGCGGATATTCTCAAAAAATGCCAGGTTAAGAGTTCTCTAAACCAACGAGAATGCATGACGAGGTTAATGGACGTAGATGAAGCAAAAGAGGTGTGTCAGGATCGTAGCAGGTGGAAATCCATAGTCTCTGCCTACCCCAATTGGAAACAGGCGTGATAATATGTATGTATGTATGTTTATTTATTTTTAGGGACTTCCAATACTGGTATGTTAAACAGATAATAGTTAAGAGTTTTGATAACCTACATGAATATAATAATATATACCAACAAAATCCTGGGGTATTTTATTGTATAATATATTAATTCTACGGGTTTATCAACAGTTTCGTGATATCGTCAGTACATACCAAAGATGAATATTGTAAGCAAATCCATAAAATAATTATATATTCCAAACACAATCATGTTCAATACGATACGAGACGGCAACTGCAAAGTCGAGTACACACGGCTACACATCACGCTGTACATTTCCAGTATAAGCTGACCTCGCATTGTATAGGTTTTCCTTCCAACGCGAGGTCAGCCTTTACTGGTTTTGTACAGCTTGATGTGTAGCCGTGTGTACAATATGAATGAATCGACTGCTAAAATATCGAACTGAATTTAAATGCTTCTGATTTATACTGTGAAGAAGTTCTATGAAAGTTTTTGTGAGTTATGATTTATTCAAGAACGTTAAACTAGTATAAATACTGATGTAGTCGTTTTTAGGGTTTCGTACCCAAAGGGTGCCAACGGGACTCTATTACTTTACCTACGCCGTCTGTTTGTCTGCCTGTCAGTCCGTCAGTCCGTTCGTTTGTCTGTCTGTCACAGGGCTGTATATTTTTAACAATAACAGATAGCCAGTTGAAGTTTTCACAAAATTATGTGTTACTATGGCCTCAATAGAAAATAAAATAAAATGAAAAGCTCTGACTTCCTTTGAGCTTTTTTTTATTTTATTTTCTCTTGAGGCCATAGTAACACATAATTTTGTGAAAACTTCACAAGAAACCACGAAAAGCCGCAGTGCATGTTAAAAAGATACAGCTCTGTGACAGACGGACTGATGGATGAATGGCGTAATTAGAGTAATAGTTGAACTATATTTACGCGGCAGACCACGGCTAATGCAACATGGCCGAAACGTCGAGGTTTGTCATTAGTCAATATGTTTGTTTTGTTTTGATTTATTGTGCGCGAAAAGTCCCGTAAACATAGTTCAATATGAATGAATTTCGCGAAAGTTTAATAAAGTCCCGTTGGCACCATTTGGGTACGGAACTGTAAAAACTCAATGCGCCTTAGAGTATATGTTAACGCGCCATCATCGATAGTCGAGGGGCGCGCGCAGATGACCGTTGCCATGGGAACGGTCTTGTTGACAACCTGTCTTTTGCATCAATTGTTTCCTACTACAAATTTTATTATATTAAAGCCATATTTCTTATAATGGTTTTCTTAGTTTTCCTGAACATTTGGCGACCGTGATTAAAAGAAGACCTGCAGTCTTCAGATTTCGGAGAGAGAAAACAACTGCAACAGAAAATAACGTTTGCCTGAACGCGCTGGTGGACCCAGTTTTTTGCTTGTGTGGCAACGTGGAGATTGTTGGTGTTCGGAGGCTTACCAGGACAAGGCGAGGCATCGCGTCAGGTGGTCTTTCCGAGGGAAGTACGCTCATTATTCGTTTTCCCACCCCAATTTCCGTCTCTGTTTGCGTGATTAGAGTTTTTTCTTCTCAAGTTGCCTTTAAATCCCAAGACGTCGTAAAGGCCGATAATATTTGACGTGTCTATCTTTTAATTTAGCACGTAAAATTTAATTTAAAGGGATTACCTAGTGTATTCATATTTTTTTTTTCAGGTTTGGGTATTGACCAACCTACAATTTTCTATAGGCGTGCCATCGCCATAGTTATCGCTGTTAAAACTTTGCATCTTAACTTCTATATTGAATATTATTTCCCATGTCTGCAAAGCAATCCTTTTAATAAGATAGCTTTTTTAATTATTCTTGCATTATATTTCCTTCTAGTCGCTGAGTCACGCTGATTGACGTCAGTGGCCATCTTATTGTGACGACCACGAGTGGAGCGCAATCGACCGTTGGGTTTGATTTTAATGCACACATTATTTACCTAGTTCAGTGTTTATAATTTAACTTAAAGATGTCGGATGCTGAATTTAGTGAATTGATAAAAAAACGAGGTAATATTAGAGGTCGTCTAACTAAAATTTGTGAATATGTGCAGGAAATGCAGCAGATGGAAATTAATACTTTAAATAGTATTAAAATACGTGAATTAGGAAAACGTTTAGAAAGCTGTCAAGATTTGTTTAAGAAGTTTGATGACATTCAGACATCAATTGAAAGTAATTGCAAAGAAGCAGATGTAGATGAACAAATAAATTTAAGAGATTCTATTGACGCTAAATTCTTTTCTGTAATGTCTATAATAGAAGACATACTTGAAAAGCATAAGGTTGAAAAGGAAAAATTCAGCGATGCTTGTAGTGTTTCAAAAGCAGAGTCTCTTTGTTCTCATTCTCAAGCTCATGGATTTCAATCCATTAAGTTGCCAACAATTAAATTGCCAACATTTAATGGAACATACCTGAAATGGCTTGAATTTAGGGACACTTTTCAGTCATTGATACATTCAAATGCACAAATTCCGAACATCAATAAATTTCATTATCTGAGGTCGTCACTAGAGGGCGGTGCTGTTGAAGTGATAAAATCATTGGAGTTTACCTCAGATAATTATGTAATAGCGTGGGAATTATTGTGTAAACGATTCGATAACAAAAAGATTCTTATAAATAATCACCTTAAAGCGCTATTCAGTCTTGAATCGTTGAGTACAGAATCATTTAAATGTTTGCGTTATATAGTAGATAACGTTTCTAAAAATTTACGAGCTCTCAACACATTGGGTCAGCCGACTGACCAGTGGGATGCTCTAATTATATTTATGGTTACGGCGAAATTAGATTCCAGTACGAGTATGAAATGGGAGGAGCATAGGAACAACTTGCCAGACATTCCTAAGTTGGATGATTTTAATAACTTTATACGCAGTCGTGCGGATATTTTAGAAACTGCAGCAGTCGCTATAAACACAAATGACAAGGGAGATGTAAATAAAAATAAGCGAAACTTTAATAATAAATCGCAAAATAATTGGAACAAAAATGATTCTGATTCCAATTTTAATAAGGACAAATATAATACTTTTGTTTCTTCTGTTGAAAACTTATGTGAATATTTGTGTTTATTGTGCAGTGAGCAAGGACATCGAGTGCACAAATGTACTAAATTTAAGAACTTGAATTTAGAAGATAGGACGAAGGAAGTGTCTAGATTAAAATTGTGTACAAATTGTTTGCGTGAAGGTCACAATGTATCTCGTTGCCGTATGAAGCTGTTCTGTAGGTTCTGTAACAAAAAGCATAACTCTTTATTGCATGTTAATAAAACATCTCATAATAATAGCAATAATACAGAAGCGACCTTACCGCTTGCCATTCCTTCTACGTCATCTCGTACTCCTCCTGTATCACTATCCGTAGTCTCCGTCAGCCAGGTTCTGTTGTGTACTGCTATGGTAGAAGTTGTTAATGAATGCACTAAACACACTTACCTGGTTAGGGCGCTATTAGATACTGGCAGCCAATCTTCTTTCGTGACTGAAAACCTGAAAAGAAAGTTGGAACTTACAACATTAACTACTGAACCTGTGCGCATTTCAGGTATCAATAATTTAACTTTCAATATATCTGAACGATGCTACCTGAATATAAAGTCGCGCATTAATTCGTTCAATAGTAAAATAAAATGTCTTATTGTACCTCAAATAACAGGTATTTTACCTAGTGCACCTGTAAACATTCAATCACTGAATTTACCCAAAAATATCAAGCTTGCCGACCCAGAGTTTCATCACCCCTCTGAAATAGATGTTCTTCTAGGGGCAGATGTTTTTTGGAATATTGTTGGACAAAAGCGTATTTCATTGGGTGTAGGTAAACCTATCCTACAAAACTCTGAGCTAGGGTGGTTAGTCAGTGGCCCATTGGGAGAATGTAACCCTAGTCTCGTTGCATGTAAATTTACTAAAGAAATTCATGACGACCTAAAAAGGTTTTGGGAAGTTGAGGAAATGAATTCGTCTAGTGACACTTTGTCACCCGAAGACAGATTATGTCATTCGCATTTTTTGGAAAATATGAATCGTCTTCCTAATGGACGATTTTCTGTCAAGATGCCATTCAGAGAAATTCCTGAAGAGGCACTTGGTGATTCTTATTTTTTAGCTAAAAAGCGTTTCATGAGCCTGGAGAGGAAATTAAATAATAACCCTCAGCTGAAACGAAGATATACTGAATTTATTGAAGAGTATCGTAGCTTAGGCCATTTGAATAAAATTAAGAGGCCTAAGTTTGGGTATTATTTACCGCACCATGCGGTATTAAGAGAGAACAGTGAAACTACTAAGTTGCGTGTCGTTTTTGACGCATCAGCCAAAAGTACTTCAGGAAAATCATTAAATGACATACAATATGTTGGTCCTGTAGTACAAGATGATTTGCTCTCGATCCTATTAAGATTCAGAAGTTTTAAGTACATTCTTACTGGTGATATACAAAAGATGTATAGGCAAGTTGAAATTGACCCATCTCAGCGGCATTTACAGCTTATCTTATGGAGGGATGATGAATCTCTACCTCTCAAAGTGCTGCAGCTAAATACAGTGACTTACGGGACTGCTTCTGCTCCTTTTTTAAGCACGCGATGTCTTTTTCAATTAGCTCGTGAGTGTCAGGATCCTTTTATTTCTAATATCATAGAACATGACATCTACATGGATGATTTGAATTCTGGATGTCAGTCCAAAAAGGACATTAAAGTAATTTATGATGGTATCAGTAAGGTTTTATCTTCAGCATGCTTACCTCTACATAAAATACGCACAAACTGTCCCCAGGTGTTACAAGGAGAGACCACTTCTAAAACTCTTGATATCAGTAAACATTCCACGGTTTTAGGACTTAATTGGTCACCTTCACCGGACACGTTACATTTTACTATTGATATGGATACTAATAAAACAATTACAAAGCGTTCAATTATATCATCAACTTGTAAAATTTTTGATCCGTTAGGACTATTATGTGCATGTACTATAAAGGCTAAAATTATTTTACAACAGTTATGGTCTGAAAAGTTGGGCTGGGATGAATCAGTGCCAACTCATATAGTTAAAAAATGGATAAAAATTGCAGAAAATATGAATTGTTTGTCTAAAATTATTTTACCAAGAAATTCACTATGTGATTTTCCAATTTCTATTGAATTGCATTGTTTTGTAGATGCGTCACAAGAGGCATATGGAGCCTGCGTCTACATGCGATCTGTTGACAGTAAAAATAACGTCACTGTCAGACTACTATGCGCTAAGGCGAGGGTTGCACCTCTAAAAGCTATGACTATTCCTCGCCTAGAGTTGTGTGGCGCTCTGCTCGGTGCTCGGTTGTCCACAAAGGTACTTAAGTCCATTCGATGTCACAACATTGTGCATAAAGTAATTTGGACAGATTCAATGATAGTACTTGGCTGGATTAAAGCACAACCAAAGCTTTTAAAAACCTTTGTAGGTAATCGAGTGATAGAGATTAATGAACTAACGCAGGGATTTTCGTGGCGGCACATAGCAACGGAACTCAATCCTGCCGATCTGGCCTCCAGGGGTGTAGATCCACAGCGTCTGCAGGATGAATCTATGTGGTGGGAAGGACCCTCCTTCTTAAAGGAGGATTCATCCTCCTGGCCACCACAACTAAATAAAATAGTTGAATTACCTGAATTAAAGGTACATACGCAAATGTTATCTGTCAACGGTTCTAGTGGCAATTCAATCATATTTTTTAACAACTATTCTAATTATAATAAGTTACTAAGGGTACTAGCTTATGTACTGAGGTTTATATAATTGTAAAAATGTAAATAAATTACATGATACTTTACAGGTAGACGAAATAAATAAATCTAGAGCTACCCTGATAATAATTTGTCAACATGAATCCTTTGACATTGAGATAAAGGCTCTAAGCAACGGTTCATGCTTACCTAAGAAATCTAAAATCTTATCTTTAAATCCTTTTCTTGACGCGGAAGGTTTGTTAAGGGTAGGAGGTCGTATTGATAATTCAAAATTTAATTACAATAAAAAACATCCTATTATTTTGGACAGTAAACATAGGTTTACGTTTTTACTAATGCAACACGAACACTGTCGTCTATTTCATGCAGGTCCGCAGCTGCTGTTGTCTTCCGTGCGGGAAATGTATTGGCCAATAGGCGGAAGAACCTTAGCACGCAAATTATATAAGCAATGCGTAGTGTGTACTCGTTTTCGTGGTAGGACTATCCAACCAATTATGGGAAACTTACCATCAGCTAGGACAAATGTATCCTTTCCATTTTATTCGACTGGTACTGATTTCGCTGGACCATTTCTTATATCTAGTAAGAAGGGGAGAGGCAATCGGATAACAAAATGTTACCTCTGTTTGTTTGTTTGCCTAAGTACCAGAGCGGTACACCTAGAGCTGGTTAGCGATCTAAGTACTCAAGCGTTTATACTTTGTTTACGCAGGTTCGTATCGCGAAGAGGTAAACCCCATGAAATCTATTGCGACAATGGAACTAACTTCGTGGGCGCATACAATGAACTGAGTAAAGCTTTGCGCTCCAGCCGTGAGTCGGTAACTGACTTTGCCAGTAATGAAGGGTTCAAATTTAGATTTAGTCCAGCATACTCACCACATTTTGGTGGTTTATGGGAGGCAGGCGTAAAGGCTGCCAAATACCATTTAAAAAGGGTAGCCGCTAACGCCTCTCTAACCTTTGAGGAGATGTCAACTCTATTCGCGCAAATAGAGGCGATCCTCAACTCTCGTCCTCTTTCCCCTTTATCATCCGAGCCCGATGACTTAAATCCTCTTACCCCCGGGCACTTCCTTATCGGACGGCCACTGACGTCGGTGCCTTCGTTTTCAGCGGGGGACTCCGGACCCAACTACAACGCCATTCAAAAGCTACGCCTTGAATTTTGGAAGCGATGGCGAATGGAATATTTAACGGAACTACAGCAAAGAACCAAGTGGAAGCTTGGCACTGCAATCCCGAAAGTCGGAGATATGATAATTGTAAAGGAACCGAATCTGCCTCCACAACGCTGGCGGTTGGGACGTATCACGCGTCTACATATGGGCGCTGACAACGCATGCAGAGTGGTCGATATATATACATCTAGAGGAACCATCCGGAGAGCGGTACATTACATTATCCGCCTACCTATGGAGGAACCTGAGATTAGTGTTGAAGATACTTCAAGGCCCGGAGTATGTTAACGCGCCATCATCGATAGTCGAGGGGCGCGCGCAGATGACCGTTGCCATGGGAACGGTCTTGTTGACAACCTGTCTTTTGCATCAATTGTTTCCTACTACAAATTTTATTATATTAAAGCCATATTTCTTATAATGGTTTTCTTAGTTTTCCTGAACAGTATACCTACTATCTAGAAATTAGGTGATTTCTAATGAAATTACTTTACCTGAATTACAGGTGTATGTCTTATCCTATTTTCGTGCATATTGCTTGCTCTAGAAAGACGTTGAACAAGATACGAATTTCAGAATTTCGTGGATACTTAGAGACAGATAGCGTCTACATGTCAGATTGTGTCGGTATGCGTTATCTTTTCCATTTATATGGGTACGAGATTTATTTTACTCTTGCTTATACTGTATAGAATTTATTGAAATTGGTGAAATAGTTTATTCAAGTGGTACCTACTTAGTATTTCTTTGTTACATTTTTATCAATCGTTACTATTTTTTTAAGATATAAATTGTGGAATGAAAAATTCGCTTTCGAGCAGGACTCAATCCGGCGCAGCGCCTCCTGATTCTGTACACCAGTGCCTTGGCCACTCAGCTACTATCAACTCTTCTAGTCGTATCGAATTTACAGAACGCGCAATTTTTTATAAAGTTACAAGTTAGTCGTTTAGTAGTAGTAGAGCTCCTTTGTGAATGAGCTCGTCCGGGGAAGTACTACCACCGTGCCTACTTCTCCGCCAAATAGTTATGCTTGCATTGCTGTGTTTCGGTCTGAAGGGTACGGGTGTCGGTGAAATTACAATCACATGAGACTTTCCATCTTCATGTCTCAGTTCGGCGAACTGACTTGCGGTACCATTTAGGCAACAGCCTAGGTGGTATTGCAGTTGTTATGGGCAAAGGTAACCGCTTAACATCAGGGGTTTCGCCATCGTTCGTTCATTCGTTTTTTCAAAAAAAAAACATTAATAACAAAAAAAAAGTATCTACTGCATACTTTACATAATCAGAGCTCGTCCACTCAAAGTTTGTGTACTTTATTTCGGCAAATTGCCATCAAGCATGTTCGATTCAACGGACCATGATCCGAGTTTTGAAGGATCGTTTGATTCGGATCTGAGTAAACATACTTTTTTATGATGGCTGTCGTCGAATTTTGTTATAGATTTTACAAATAATTTTATGCTTTAGATCTAGCAAAAATTAAGGGCATTGCTAAGGTAATTGCGCAATATTTAAACAATCATTCCAATTTCATAGACTATCGTCAGTACTCGCGTTATATTATTATTGTTACACTTTCCGGGACACAACGACACAAATAATACGTGCAAAATTACTTGGCCGGAGTGAAGTTTGTTACTGTGTGTATTTACCCGCCTGTTTTTTTTTTTTTCCGTTGGGAATATCCTCATGGGAGCACTCTGCTAAAAACCACCACGGTGTTCCTCTACCGACCCTTGGCCGGGGGCGTGGGAAACTTTACTCGCCCAACCATCCCCGGCAGGTCCCGACTCGCTACTAACAGGCGAGCCCCTTCACCCCGTGCGGCACCCACATCGGCCGCACCCTCCTCTTGACTGGTGTGCGTGGAACACGACGCGACATCGTCACGGGCCTTGACTGGTCGGGCGGTGGGCCACCCCGAGTCCACCGCCCGCAGCCCCACACCTAGGGTGGCTGGAGGTCGGCATACGTCCTGCGACACCCAGGTCGCCTTCTGCGGGAGGTAAGGGAGGTAATCGCCTCTCGAACTCTCTCCGCCGACTCCATAGCGAGCATCACCTCCTCGCAAAAGGAGACGACGCCTTCCCAAGCGCTCTCGCTCCCGACCATCGACTGAACCACTGCCGGAAGCGAGAGATCGCTGCCGCCTACTGCAGTGATGAGGTCACGGCGCTGCGTGGCCCAAGCTGGGCACCCCTCCAGTTTGTGCCACGTCGTGTCCTCTGGGCAGCAATGCAGTGATAACACTCGGGTGTCGGCTCCCGGCCTATGCGACACAGATACTTCCCGAAGCAAGCCCCGAGAGTATCTGCGTCAGCCGGTAGGTGAGGGCACCGTGGCTCCTCTCCAGCCACTCCTCCATGACGGGCCTTACCGCCGTGATTACGGCGTGCCCTGCGCTGGGTTGCGCAAGTCGCTCCTCCCATTCAGCCACTAGGATCTGGCGGACCTCGCTACGATCAGGTGGGTCCTTGCGCTGATGATACCTCAGCGCAAGGTCTCTTACCTCCAGATCCCTGGGCATTGATCCGGCTAGAAGGCTCGCCGCCTCGAAGGAGATCGTACGATACCCCCGTATCACCCTGACGTCATCGCACGCTGTGGCCTACGCAGCAGCGCGATATTGGTGTATTTCCCCGCCTCCCACCTCCAACTGGCACCCATAAAATTATAATGCGACGGTTTTGTGAGAACTTCACTCGAGCCAAGTTAAATTTTGCGTACTCTTATGGAAGTTTTATTGTTAACGCGTCTATAAACAGGCTATGCGATATGTCTCACAGCACGAGTACAGTGCGCGAGGCGTAAGCATAGCTTTGCATTTATGTGAGTGATCGCCAAGTCGGTTATCAAAAGGCAGTACAAATTGGTTTAAAACAAAGTTTAACCGGATTAAATCGGATCGGATCGGATCGGATTTAATCTACCTGCGACCACGAAATGCTGCAAAGCTTTCGAAACGTCAGGGAAACCAATTTAAATAATATACGCGATTTAATCCGGTTAAACTTTGTTTTATTATAATGTGTAGTGATCGCGAAAACCTAAGAAGTTATTTAATTGGTTTAGCTGTGCGTGAATTTAAAATTCTAATCTCAATCTACATATAATAACTTTGTGCAAATCACAAAAATGCAAAGCTATACTTACGACTCGCACACTGTATGCGTTTCCAAATTAATTAAATATTTAAATAATAAATAAATAAATATTTTGGGACCTGTTTACACGGCACCATCTAGTCCCAAACTAAGCAGAGCTTGTGTTATGAGTTCTAGATAATATATTAGATAATGGATATAATACTTATATCCTTTTTTTTTCGTAAATACATACATATAATACATAAGAAACACCCAGACCAACACAAACACTTATACAAGGAGTTGATCTGTAACCGTGCCATATTTCTAGAGCAAATGATAAATAATGTGCTTAGTCATCTAAAAATACTAAAAAAATCTCATCATTACAGCCGAAAGACGTCCACTACTGGACATAGGCCTCCCCCAATTAAGGGGGGGATATGCCATAATCGCCACGCTTGGCAGGCGGGTTGGCGATCGCAGTTGGTTGGTTAAATACTCAGAGAACGCTGCTGCCCATCCTCTGGTGAATCCCTTAGTCGCCTTTTACGACACCCATGAGAAGAGATAAGGGTGGAGCTATTCTTTAAGTCCGGCACCACACGGACTAAAAAAATCTACTATTATTTAACACCCAAATTTTCACTTAGAAAAATGGCGAGGGTTTGAGAATAAATCCCGAACGACTCTGAAAATAAGCCATCTGCAAATTGTTTTGGTGGATTCACATGCGTCGTTTTTGTGTTGCACGCGACACACGGAGGGAATATGTTTATTTACAATAGGTATTTAAAAAAAAATGTTATTGATTCGTGTTCAGTATAAGTGATGTAGTCACTTCCTTAAATATGGCAAGAATACAGATCAACACGTTGTATTCATAAATCATCACACAAATATTTGTGTTCTGTGGGAATCGAACCCTTGATCAACAGTCCGACACTCGAACCACTAGACCACAGACGTCGTCAAAATTATGAAATGAAAGCTTAGATTAGAAGAAATTCGTTAAATTACATCATTAATTGAACCCTTTCAATTTTAACGAAATCACCAATATAATAAATTTTCACGACTAAAAAGAATACAAAATCATTTTCATAAATATTACTTTGTAACGAAAAAGGTCCGGTACTAAAATAAAATGATCCATAATATAAATTAAAAATTATTACACCGAATAATGGGCTCCTAAATTATTCTTTTTTCCAACAAAAATACTGAAACCCTAAGCCAATTCAAGTTAACAGCAAACCATGATTTCAACATTTAGCCTCGGACGAATAAAACATGGCGGACGGAATCTCGCTAAGAAAAGCTTGAAGCACTTCGTTTTCTCCTAAACCCACTATAATTTCAACAGAATTTTAACACACCAGATACATATTGTTATTTTATTTGTGACATTACGACAATAAAATAAATAAAAATAAATATCTTCGGGACATTTTTACACAGCACCATATAGTCCCAAACTAAGCAGAGCTTGTGATATGGGTACTAGACAATGGATATAATACTTATATACTTTTTTTTTTTGTAAATACATACTTATAATACATAAGAAACACCCAGACCAACACAAACACTTATGTTCATCACACAAATATTTGTCCTGTGGGAATCGAACCCACGACCTCGTGATCAGAAGTCCGACTCTCGAACCACTAGACCACAGAGGTCGTCAAAAAATACCATCAAACGATATTTGTTGCGTAATCGCGGCTTTTTGTCTTGCTCGGGTGCCGGTGAAATTACAAACACATGAGACTTTCCATTTTCATGTCTCAGTTTGGCGAACCGACTTGCGGTACCATTTAGGCAACAGCCTAGGTGGTATTGAAGTTGTTATGGGCAAAGATAACCGCTTAACATCAGGTGGGCCTTTAGCTCGTTTCGCCAACCTATACTATAAAATAAAAAAAACCTATGAGTGTGAATGTGTGCATGCCAGCCCGTACTTTCAAGCGAGCCGTCTTACTATGGGTGCTTCATTTTTTTTTAGCGAGATTCCGTCCGCCCTTTTTTTTCGTCCAAGCATTTAGGTACATTATATTTCACGCGAGTAATCCCTCGGACGTTTCAAGGCCGAACCTATAATAATAATGTTCTAGTGGACTGAATTATTACAAAATATTAAAAAGTTCGCAGAAAGCTTTTGCCTTGCAAATTAAATAGGTCGTCCCAGTGACCGTTTCGGGATGAAAAAGTTAGGTAATATTACTTTTTACCCGACCACGAAACCGAAAGGACGTGGGCGTATTAACCCACAAATGTGGTAGAGGCTTTTTTTGAAGCAAATTACTGTTTTAAGCTGATATGAGTGAATGGTTGTAGTATTGTCGTAACTTAAAATTTTAAGTTATTCATTATGTACTAGACGATAAATATTATCCAAAAAGAAATAACTCTTAGCTATAAAAACATAAGGCATAGTCATGACGTACTCCACATTCACTTCGCTTGGGTACTCCCAGTACCCAAGATCACTTTGAGCCAAAACACGTTTGGGTACCACTAGTACCCAAGGTCACTCGAGTGGTTAGCTATGACTTGTGGCTGAGTAAAGCCACGTGGATTGTAAATCTGTGAGGTTAAGCTACACTAACTGCTGTCAGTCCTTGGATGGGAAACCCAAAGGACGTGGGTGTGAGCCACAAATGTGCTAGAAGTTTTTTTTTTAAGCAAATCACTGTTTTAAGCTGATATGATTTGATATGACTTGAGGCTAAGTAAAAGCCGCGTGGATTGTAAATCTGCGAAGTTAAGCTGCACTAACTGCGGTCAGTCCTTGGATGGGAAACCGAAAGCACGTGGGTGTATTTAGCTACAAAATATGTGGTAAAGGTTTTTTTTTGGAGCAAATTACTATTTTAAGCTGATATTATTTGATATGACTTGTGGCTAAGTAAAAGCCACGTTGATTGTAAATCTGCGAGGTTAAGCTGTACTAGCCGCAGTCAGTACTTGGATTGGTAGCCGTTTCGTAAAAAATCGAGGCCCCTTCTTACCTCGGAGAGCACATTAAGCTGTCGTGTCAGTCCCGCTTGGCATAAGAATATCTATAGCAACCCTTACGGGTAGTCAGAAGCCCAAAAGTCTGACAACTAGTCTCATCTTGGGCTGTTGACTACCCAGAGTAGTTGTTAGGCAATCGCTCCGTTTAAAATACTGATGTTTAGCCACATCTGGTTAGACTGGAAGCCGACCCGAACATAATTGGGAAAAATAAGAAACATGACCATGTATGATTGGATATGACTCCGCTATTGAAATGAAAACTTGCCAATAGAAAAAGCATATTACTGATATGTCTATAATAAAAGTATTAAGAAAACGACTTGCTTGGACGAAGTGTTCTTGGAAACCCAGGTTTACCTAGTTATTCGAAATAATATGAAAAAGAGCCGAATAAATAACAGTATCTTATCAACAATAAACATTTTTCGCAGAGAATTATATTAATCTAGGTATACATAAAATACGTCAAATTCTGCAAAGAATCAACTTATTTATAAACAGGTTGATGTTCGACATTTTCTCTTGCGCCTTTCCCGCAAAATGGCGGATTTCACATGTCACCAGCTTTTGACATGTGAAAGATTATTCGATTCATCTACGTCAGCATCTTCCAAAAAAATGGTGAAGTAACAATCACATGAGTCTTTTTATCTTCATAATAAATATCTCAGTTTGGCAAACGCAAATTGCAATACAATATTAGGCAATAGCCCAGGTAGTGTCAATTGCAGTTGTTTTGAGCAAAGGTAATCGCTTAACATCAGGTGGACCGTCAGCTTATTTCGGCATTCGGTACAAAACCGGCCAAGTGCGAGTCGGACTCGATTTAATTTACGAGAGTTCATCAAAAGACATCAACGCACCGTGCGCGAAATATGAATTTGTGTATGTCTTTCTTACGCACCACATATGTCTATGTTTGTCCTATTTTTACCCGACTGCGCCAGAAGGAGGGTTACGTTTTTCGAGTGTATGTATGTATGTATGAAAGTATGTATGTATGTATGTATATTTCTTTGGCACGCTCTGTAGCCTAAACGGCTTGATGGATTTTAGCTTGAGAGGTGTCGTTAGATTCATCTTAATCGTGAGAGTGACACTACAAAATATAAAAAAATACAAAAAGTGTAAGTGTATATCAAAATTACAAAAATCGAAATGGCCGCTTTTTGGCGCTATATTAAATGTCTTCAAATTTTTTTTTTCCCTCGAAACCTATCGAGTGTGGTATCAAAATAAAGGGTTTAATAAATGCTTTACAAAAATATATATAACTTAAATGTTTAAATGTAATTTGGAATGAGAAATGCTAAAAAACAACAAAATATTTAACGTTAAAAATGAATTATATTTATGCGTGACTTTTCAAAATAAACATTAATAGCGCGATAAAATATGACAAAACTAAAAAAAAAAAGTTAATTATTAAAAATATGTATTTACCTACACAAGTCTTGTTTACATCTTTTCAGTTATTTTTACACGCAGTCGGGTTTTTTGGTTTTAATAATTAACTTTTTTTAGTATTTGTTGCTAAACTACATAGTATGCACTATAATCGGACCAAGTTTGACGCTAGTATGTTTTACCGTTTTGAAGATAGAGCATGAACAAAAAACCTTGAAAAAATGCATTTTTTAGAGGTTTCTTGTTTGGGGTCCCCCTTTGATTTTAGACTATTTTGTTTTAAATATATTTCGTGATAGGCACCATAGTAACACATATTCTGTGGAAATTTCAACTGGTTATCTGTTACCCTTACAAATATACAGTCCTGTGACAGACAGACTAGACGGATGCACGGACAGCGTAGCGAGAGTAATAGGGTCCCGTTTGGCACCCTTTTGGTACGGAACCCTAATAAAAAAGATAATTATAAGTCCGTAGTACGAAACATATTTTACTACTTTACTGGTGCATCTACCTTATTCTTTGTCTCTGCATTACCCCAAGGTTGTCTGGTAGAGAACGCCTATGGCGTTAAGACCGCCTTTGTACCCTGTTGTGCATAAAGAATAAAATAAAATAAATAATGTCATTAAAATACGCGTTCAATATAATTACAGGTCAAAGAAAACAACAATAGAAAATTAACGTACGTAATCCGGTTAAACTTGTTTTATTATAATGTGTAGTGATTGCGAAAACCTAAGAAAAAATTAGAAAGTTTACGGTTGATCATTTTATCATAGAATGTTTCGTACATATAATTTGCTAATTTAGTTTTTGATCCTAAAATAATAGAGGACGATTCTCGCAAATTTGGCTCAATTAGAAATTTGAGCCTTGTATAATTACAATTTATTTCCAGTAATTCAATTATGTAGTGCTGAATATCGTTACTATTAGATTACGATTATTATTAGGGTGCATTAAAAGAGCCTCCACGAGTTACGATATTTAATTGATCGTCCGGCGCACCCTGGGCAGTCAGCCCCGCTACCAACATGCTGACTGGCTAATCTTTTGCCCACGGCATGAGCTATTATCATTATGTAGCTCATGTCGACACGATAGAAGAAGAAGAAGTTACTATTAGACTAGGTTTACCTTTGATTTCTAGGTTTTTTGCGTTAAGCTACCCTGGGGAGGACAGCAGAGAATGTGGAGGTGATGCTGCTTTGGGGGAAACAGTATTCTTTTCTCATGACATGTCAAAGGCGTAACATTAGAGGGTCTGTCTTATGTTACATAACACACGAAATAAAGATAACTTACTATAGTACTAGCTGACCCGGCAAACGTTGTTCTGCCATATAAATGATTTCTGCATAGGAACACCCTAATCACCTAGCGGTTTGAAATATACTTTACGACCTATTTTCATACCCACCAAATGTATAAAGATTTAAATTGTGCAAAGAAAAAATAGCCCACGAGCAGGATTTGAACCTGGGACTCCTGGCTTAATAATAATAATAATATAATCTTTATTTTCAGACAGTAAATAGCCCATAGAATTATTACATAAAACACACTAACATAGAAAACACAACAGATCATAATACAAATTACACATAAACTACCATACACATATTTAAAAATACACTAGAAAAATATATATACCATACACTCACACATAACACAAACATTTTACTCTTAACATACACAAAACATACAATATTATATTTACTACTACTGTACATAGTCAGATGACGCTCGGTGAGTCGTCATCCAATGCCACATTATAGGGCTGTTCATTTTCTCTGCCACAAGCGCAACAAGGCTGTTGGAGCTAGCGCGCACCCGCCGCATCAAGGACGCTATTCGCGTTCGCATAAGTGCGTAAAAATCTGGCACACGTGTTTCCGCGAACATGGCCGACGCACTGCAGTAGCGCGGTAGCCCCAACATTATCCTGAATGCGTTGTTATATTGGACACGCAGAGCATTGTACGAGCTTAAAACGCCAGTGCCAGCCACTGTAGTACTAGCCACTAAGCTACCGTGAACACTGCTCGTGGTATCGAAATTGACCTCCACTATGGTACGTCTTTTGGGTGGTTCGTCTTGGTGGTGTCTTATTTTTTTTCCACAATTTAAGTCTTTAGATTTCGCTTCGCTTACGCATATAAATGCGTTAAAATAATAAAAATAATTGTAGATCAGACGAGCTTACCTGTAAGCGAAGTCTTGATTCTAATTTTATGAGCTGCGATCTGAAATATAATTGATATTATACATTGTAGTTATCTAATCCGAGCGCTTAGACACCGCGTTTCGTTTAGAAAAAAAAAAAAAATAAGTTAAAAATACTATATTTATTATTTCTATCTGCTGGCCACCCCGGTATATGTCACTAGTTTTAGAGATAACGAAGATAAGGAACAAGCCCTGTTGCCTGTACAGGGCAGGTTCCACAATCTAACATTCACTATGTTCATCTGAAAGATTAACGAAGAATGTTTACTAATTATTGCAGCTTTGGGACTGTTGGTGGCGGGTGGGTGATTATATTTCAGATCGCAGCTCATAAAATTAGAATCAAGACTTCGCTTACAGGTAAGCTCGTCTGATCTACAATTTTATTTCGCTGCGATCTGAAATATAATTGATATTATACATTGTAGATGTTCAGAGTTTGCTGCAATAATTAAATTGGATATTTAAATACAATTTGTTTTGATTTATTAAACTCTATACTAACATCAGGGATACTTAATGTATAATGTAGAAATATTAAACAATAGTTGGTAATCAACAGACAGAACGTTAATTATTAATTATCCATTGTCTAGCACCCACAGCACAAGCTCTGCCCAGTTCTGGACCAGATGGTGCCGTGTAAAAACGTCCCAAAGACATTTATTTATTTATTTATCAACCTAAGATATGAAATGTACGAGATTGAAATACATGCTAATGTATTTTCTTGTTTATTACATGACATATTATGTTGTTTGACATCATTAAAATTTAAGTAGGGATTATTGTTATAATAAATAACTGATAATGCAAAGTTGATGAATAAGATTCTTCACTAATGAGAATTATAATATTGGGTTTTAAAGATATTTTTGAGCTGTTTTCTATCCAGCTGCCTTTCAGTTTCAATGTACACACAGCGTCCTTAATTGATTACCCCTCATGTTCTAAAATTTGTTCATAAGTGGGGGTAACCAATCGGTGTAGCTGACTGTACCTCTTTCTTCATGTTTTTTAACCATTAACTAATGGTTTTACTGTTAGGTTTTTCATGGGATTTTTCGAAAGGTAGACTTAAGTAAGGTTCATCATTACCTATTTATTTCTAATAGTTTAAATATGGAAGTAAAAATAAAAATCTATTAAATTATATTATTGTAAGTTGGACTTAATCACAATTGTTATCTTAATAAAATCTGTTATTTAGGTTTATATATTGTTAAATACAATAAATAAAATTGTTAATTAATTATTGATATGTTTATCTATCAGCCAACTTCTTGGCAAGTTTTCCTAAAGTTAGTCTTGTGTTATTAGGCCAGGAAGGTGGTGATGAAATTGGATATTTTTGTAAGATTCTATGAACAAGAGTGTTTTGATAATGATGTTCCAAATCTGTATGCACCTATAAGGAATCTTATAATTATATCAGCCTTATCCACTTGTGGACTGATCAGGGCTGATAAGGCTCCAAGTTCATTGCAATAGCCAATCCTGAGTTTTGATGAACAGATGCTGTACACTAAATCCATAGGTTCTGTACCAGGTCGGTCCACCATACTTTATAAGTATTTAGTATTGTTTTGTAGGCATTTCTTATTAAAGACGAATAAAAGAAAAATAGATGAAATAATTTGAAGTTTTTGTGTTATATGCTTAGGACCTTACTCCATGAAATATGTTTACCATAAGTCAATTTTAGTCTGACCAAGTTGTAAGTAAATTAAGCTGAATTTATTGAGTGACAGTTCTCTTACTGTATTGTACTTGGTGTTTCTGCATTATTGATCTTTTATTCTGGTTGTCTTTAGTTTAGCATATTAAGAAGCATAAATGTGAACTAGTCTCTTGACTATGACCAGGTCCATATCCATATAATAATACCTCAGGGTGCATTTTTTAAGTGAAGAAATTGTATGTTTCCATTTTGTTAACGCAGATGATGGCAGTTGTAATATTGATTCTTAACAGCAAAGCAAGTGATAATATGTTAATGCTTGTTAAGCAAATAATTTTTAATGTTACATATTATATGCTGCGATTAATTTTAGTTTATATCAAATTTTAATAATAAGTAGTATGGACAACCTTTTATTGTGATCAAAATACACCAATGTGGTCACTCTCACTATGCCTCCTTCAAACCCTTTTCAGTAAAAGAGGCTTCTGATATTTTATGACCAACGCTGAATTTGGTATTCAGTACCCATACTAAAATTATTTATAGTATTGTAATTATTATTAGAATTATAGAGGTTTTCAACAACAACAACAACTTCAACAACTTCTAGGCAAAGTGGCTGGTAATTTGTTAGTTAAATTAAATATCTGTAATATACACTTTATTTTCTATGTGTTGTTCTAGGTCCACACTTGTGTATTAATTATAAAACCTAGAAATTTACATTGTTTGTTGGTAACTCCTCTAATTCTGAGAAGAGGCCCATACCTCTGTGCCCGTACCCCGCAGTGGGATAGTTATGGGTTGATGATGATTGGTTAGTCTTTTCAGGGTTTATTAGCAATCCACCCAAAATGTTTTAATAAATTTAGACTAACATTTACATTTTCAGTACATCCTTGATAAGTTTTGACCTCTATGTGGGTAAACATCAAGGTAAATAGTTAATAATTATTTATAAAGCCTTGGTTTTCGCACTATCATATGTATCTGAGTGATAAACCATGATGGAACATAGCTGTGAAACATAATTGTTTAATAGCAGTACTAAGTCAATGACACAATTTTTTTCTGTATTTTTACCCAACTGCACTGCAAAAGAGTGCTTCGTTGGTCTAGTGGTTGCTTGCGACCGCTGAGCGTGAAGTCCTGGGTTCGATTCCTGGGTTGGGCAAAGTGTTATTGGGTTTTTCCATTAGGAAATTCTCAGTAGCAGCCCAGAGTCTGGATTTGTGCCCGGTCAATGGCAATAGGCTCGCCCCCTATTACAGGGGACTATAACATAACCGGCGAAATGTGGGTGCACTTTTACACCTCTGCTTACCCCTTCGGGGAAATACAGGCGTGGTGTTATGCACTGCAAATACAGGGTCTACTACTACTTAGTCAGTATTAAAAGTTTCTATGAATAAATTAATCAATGATTCCATTGAAGGAACACATGTAAATATTTTTATATAAATCTTAGCAGTTTGATACTGCACAGGCTGCGCAGCAGCCCCGACACCAACCCGCGTGCGATAGCCGCCTGGGCTGATAGCCCTCTTGTGGGCACTGGTCACCCGGACTAAATCTCTGCTAGTTATTAAGTACTAACATAGAATAAGTTGCATTTGTTACTAACACATTGTAGACCAATTTGTTGTCTGAAAGATAAAGAATTTTGATTTGAAAGAATTTTGATATCATTTGCTCAAAATAATTTTCTTTTATTTATGGTGTTAGGTTATTAATTAAGGGTAAACCTGAATGTGCCATTATATTATGCATCATGGAAGGTTTTAAGTAATAGATTCATTATTAGTAGATATGTTGACAAGATGACATAGCATTGATGTGACAAGTCTGTTTGTTTATAATGATATTATTTCTAACTATGAAAAATGACTAGTTAGAATACATAAAGGTATCATGTGGTATCTCGTACACTTGTACCCTTTTTAAAATGACAGGATCGTCAGTTATATATTTCCAGCAGCTACAGTACTTAGATAAATTGTTAGTATGTGGTTACCTGGTTGGTATATTATATGTATATATGGTTGGTACATTTCAGTATCAGCCTTGTGGGTCTTATGCTCTCTCGGAGCTGATGGATAGGTTGCTTTATCAGAGCTGGTACACATTGGTTATTCTTCCAGAGTTGGAAAGAGTTTCAAGAGCCAGTATCGATCCGAGGAATCACAATACAACCGAGCATAGAAATAAGGCAGTTCCTGAGCAGCTATGCCAACCTTACCACTTGTAGCGGCTTAATGCACTTGTGAATATATTATTAAGTCTAATAAAAGTTCACACCATGTGTGATATCTCTTGATTTTGATTAATATTTATCATCAAGCAAAGGTTTTACTTTCATTTTGCATACAATCCGTCATAGCTTTCCTTATAATAGAAGGCCAGTCATAGGTTAATTCATATGTATGACTTCTCAATCCCTTGGTCCCTGAGTTTAGAGACTTCCGTGAGCCCCGCTTTCACTTTTGAATTAAGTGGTGGTGCATCCCAGTAAGAGTAGTTGTCAAGCAGTGTGTTTTTCCCCTAATGTAAGTAACCTTTTCTTGTGGGTACAGTTGTAGGAATATGCTCGGACTTTTAGTTGAGTGTTTTGGATTCTACTCTTCTTTCTTAGGTTCATTTTTAAATGGGATGTTAAATAACGAAGAGCCTTATTTGAAGCATTTGTTATCACTTATCAGCCATTGTAACAGAAACATGTTTACTGTTAACTTAAGCATCACGTACTTGATGGCAGATATTCATATGGACCACCGCCAGTGTTTATAAAAACGACTGAAAGCATCGCGTGCCCCGGTGGTCTACTAAAGCCTGACATGCCCACACATGTAGTTTGCAAACCAGCTAGCGACATAGATATCTAATATCGCTCGAATATCTCGTATTCACCAGTTTCACTGTAAATGTAATACACACGCCCCATAAGCAGAGTAAGGTAGAGTTGTCCCACGAAGGCGACGTTTCAAGTACCTATTTGTTTTAGGTAAATCACGGGAAAAAACAGGTTTGGACGTGTTTGGAATAAGGTTATGATTATGGTTATGTTATGGTTATGGTAAAACTCACCTGTTCTTTTATTTTACAATCAAGAAAGGGTTCACCTTCAAGACTCGCATCCATCCAATAATCAGGGTTAGGTGTTCCTGAGAATCGAATAACTGCAACAGCGCGGCTGCGACATTCTGCACAGCCTGTCGTTCGATGGTCGTTCCTTCAGGCGAAAAGCACCCCCGTTTTCGCTTTCGGCTCTCGAACAAAGCACTTTCTAGCATTTTAATTGGTTTTCTTTCACTTGACACGATAATTTAGACAAAAATTAAAGAAAATATTCAAGGAGAAAAAATAAGAACGCAGATGTCATAAGACGCGCGAAACAGAAGTGACATATACCGGGGTGGCCAGCAGATAGAAATAATAAATATAGTATTTTTAACTTATTTTTTTTTTTTTTCTAAACGAAACGCGGTGTCTAAGCGCTCGGATTAGATAACTACAATGTATAATATCAATTATATTTCAGATCGCAGCGAAATAAAATTACCAAATATATATCAAAAATTTCATAAAAATCGGCCGAGCCGTTTTGGAGGAGTGCGACCACAAACACCGTGATACGAGATTTTTGTATAAGAAGACTTTATCTGTGCTTATGTTTTATTTTTGTAAACATGAATACCAACTTTGACTGTATACAAGCCTAACCAAACGTAGCTGAATTTTATGACCGGAAGAATTTCAAACAAAAATTGCGCGCTCTTCGTGTATCAGTTTTATCAAAAATGGCGTTCGGCCAGCTGTCATTTTTATTTCACACCATCTATAGATGCACTTCCATAAAAATTGTCTTTTTATTCTTTTAAAATATATATCAGGTACGATGTGTTGGATATTCTGAATGGAAACGCTAAAAAAAACCATTCAAATGAACAGTCAAACGAGAATTGGCCAATATTGCCAAGTTTGGCACATAATTATATTCGTGATCATAGCTTGTTTTAATTGGCAGACGGATGAAGCTACAGTTACTACCGTCCACTTGACAGTATCACGAATTAATGAAAACCATACGGAATCATTGCTCACAGAAAGGATAGCCGATGGGGCAGTAAAGTTCTGAAGTGGCAACCGCGTACTGCGCAGCGTAGGTAGGCCCCCCACAAGGTGGACCGATGACCTGGTGAAGGTCGCGGGAATCCGCTGGATGCGGAAAGCGCAGGACAATAGCGTTGTGGCAATGTTTGGGGGAGGCCTATGTCCGGAAATGGACGTCTTTTGGCTGAAATGATGTTGATATGGAACCAAACCCGGCCAGCATCTCTCCCTTTTCAGATTCATTCACTTACTTTAACGGTGAAGAAAAAAACCTGCATACTTGAGAGTGCTCCATAAAGATTTTTGTTCTGTGTGTATACCACCAACCTGCAGTAGGACAGCATGGCAGAATAAGGCCTCAATCAACTCAGCCTATCGCAGGCCACTGCTGGACATAGGCCTCTCCCGAATTTCGCCACAACACTCGGTCCTCTGCCTTCTTTCTTCAGGTCTACTTTCACCAGGTCTTCGGTCTACCTGGATGGGGGGTGCCCTACACTGTGTTTGCCGATTCGCGGTCTCCACTCAAGGACTCGTCTGCTCCAGCGGCCATCGGTTCTTCGACAGACATGGCCAGCCCACTGCCACTTCAGCTTACTAATCCTACAAGCTATGTCAGTCACTTCAGTTCTTCTCCGGAATATCTCGTTACGGATTTTATCCTTCAAAGAAACTCCAAGCATAGCTCGCTTCATATCTCGCTGAGCGACTTTGAATAAGGCCTCAATTGTTTTAATTTAAAAAAAAAGCTGATGCCCTTTAGTAGGTCAGTAATGGGATGCTCCACGAATACTGCTGGACTTCTTGCTGCTGCTTCCTGTGCCGTCATGAGCAGTTTTGCTGATCGATAGTCATCTATCGATAGGCTATCGACGAAAAACAAAAGTATCGATATTTCGTTAGTTTCGATATTATTGGCCTCCGATAGGACTGTATTATCTACAGTATTGATATTGATACTATCGATAGTATTGATGATTAAAATTGTATAATTATTATTGTTATTGTGTGCCTCTGGCTGTAGTAAATAAACCATTTTTCTTTCTTTCTTTATTGATACTAACGAAATAGGCCACTATCTATAGTAAAAAAAAACTATCGATAGTTACTATCGATAGTATTTTCACTACTAGTGTCCAATACTCTCGATAGTATTGGTGTATTTCGATAGTATTATACAGGAAAAAAAAATAACTAGTGCGTTTTTTTTTTTTTATCCGGCGACTAAAAAGTATTGAACAATTAATGGAAATGTGTTCTATTACTCATACTGAAACCACCAAAAAAAAATTGCGCACTAGTTAATTATTTGCTGTATTTTCGGCCAATCGATAGGCTAATTGATAGGGTAAATTATTTTCAAGGTTTGGTAACGCTAGTCATGAGCTGTATGAGCATAGCTCATGCTGTAGTGAATACCCATCAGTGGGACAGTAATAGTACGTTAGTACTATTAGATATTCTGTGGTAATAGGCTGGTTTTTTTATTCTTATTCTTTATTGTTCACCAGAAAAATACAGAATTAACTTATAAATATAAATTACATGTATAAAGGCGAGCTTATGTTACACGGAACCAAAATATTTGTAGCTTACCATAAACCCAAGAATTGGATAACCGCATTCTATGCACGATATGCGTCTACATCATATCAGATATCTCACTATAGCAAACAGTCATACAAAATTTTATTTGCGAGGATCACATTGAACAATTAATATCAATTGAGCGAACTGCATGTGTAACGTATTTCTTAATTTTGTTCATTTTGGATGCAGCAGAAGTGATAAAAAACTGGACGTACGTGCGACGAGTAAAAATTGTTTTGTTTATTTTATATACTACTACAAGCACCTATAGGTACGTTTGATTGCACGGCAGTGGTAACAGTTTGACATTGACAGCGCCTTTATTTCGTAAGCAGTAAGGGTGGTTTTCCGATTCAAGTGTTACCACTGTCGTGCAGTCGATTGTACAAATACGTTTTGAAATTTTAATCGCTTAATTTCCGAAAAGGGGTCATTTTACTCATCATTATGAACAACTTTTACCATGAGACCAAACCTGAAATCGCGAAGAAAAAAAATCTGTTGGTCCCTACATTTGTGTTCACTGAAATCGATAAAGTGTAGGGACCACCAGATATTTTTTTCGCGATTTCAGGTTTGGTCACACAGTAAAAGTTGTTCATAATTATGAGTACAATGACCCCTTTTCGGGAATTAAGCAATTAAAATTTCAGCATGTATACCTATGTACTTGTAGAAAATAAAAATTATTATCATGTATTATTTCTTGGGTTAACGTGAGATTCTGAAAATACGAAAATTTGGATTATTCCCATAATCCCCACTAAGAAAACCCCGCCAGTGGGGATTTGCAGTTTTTTTCCAAAAATCCCCACTGAATTTCTTTTCAATCGACATTTGCCATCTTCTTTCGACACTATGTCGAGTTCGAGAAAATTTCAACGACGCGAGTATCACCCCATGATCTCTTTCCGGTCGTGTCGGATTGGCTTATACCATCGGATTATGAGAGTGAGAGAACGTATAGTGCATCTGTGTTTGCGCACGCACTTGTTCACTATAATGTCCCACACAGACGGCTAGTCTCCTTTGAGATTGGCTGCCGTGACCAAAATTCGGCCGGGAGGACATTCAACTAAAATGTCTTTTTTCATGGCGATGACACCTGCTAAGACTCCTTCATGAAGTTCGTTCGGGGTACCTTAGAAGTAGCAGCTTATTTGTGTAGCTCCGTAAATTTGCGTTTTAAAAATTAGAAATGTCCGCAAAAAGTGCTGATCAAGCTATTCGCGACCTTACCAAAACTGTGAACTCCCTGCAGAGTAAAGTGTCTTCCCTTGAAAAGCTTATTATCGAGCAAAATAAGCTTATTAAAAAACTTGTTAGTGATGAATCAGTGACAACGAAGCCGATTCTTAACGCCAGTGAGGGTAATTCTACATTAGAAAAGAGCGCACGATCAATGCGTGCCCGTGTTCGTGCAGAGTCGGCTATGTCCGCAGGAACACGAAAGGTAACATCGAAACCTGCTACCCCCACTGACGCAACGAAGACGATGTCACCTACGTCGGCGACCCTTACTTCTTGCACGCCGATGAACCCACAACTCACTAAAACTGATACTGCGACGAGCGAGGCGCCTGAGAGTGGCGATACTACAGGTAACGGGACCGATTGGTTTGAAGTGAACTATCATCGTAATCGACGCACGCTCGAAAATGTAACCCGTGGTACGGCCGTGCCCACCTCCACTACTCTTTTGGCTGCGGAACGCAAAACATACTTGCATTTGTACTATGTTAAAATGGGGACAACAGCTGATGAAGTTACTCAACATCTTCGTACAATTTGCTCGGAAGATAATTGTACAGCAGAGGCTTTGAAATCTCGTGGCGACTACGCATCTTTTAAATTATCAGTGCCTACAAAAAATTTGTCTATGTATTTGTTGGCTGAGAATTGGGCTGAAGATGTCTGCGTCAAGACCTGGCGCAATGGATTTCGTCGTCAAGCCGCGCAGAACATCCAGGCCTAAAACTTATTCATTTTTTTATCAAAATGTCAGAGGGCTCCGATCGAAATTGGATATTTGCAAGTTAGCAGTTTTAAATGAATCTGCTGACATTTTTGCTCTTACTGAAACGTTTCTTTTAAGTAGCGTTCATGATTCGGAGTTCTTCCCTGGCGGGTACACCGTAATACGTCGTGATCGTGTTGATGATGCAGGTTGGGGAGGAGTATTGTTGGCAGTCCGCGCTCAGTATGAAGTTCAACAAATCTTTGACATTGACGAATATTCGCGAGATATAGAATTGGTTGCGGCTATTATTTCTTTAAAATATAAGAAAATTTTAGTATGTGTGGTATATATTCCATCTAACTCTTGTGATGATACGTATCTAAGAACATTTTTAGTGATAGAAAACTTGATATCCAAATATTCGAAATTAGATACAATAATTCTTGGTGACTTTAATTTAAATACGGGTAGTCAAAATGTAAATATGCAATTTGGTTACTTACTTTCATTTTGTAAACTAACACAATATAATGTCACGCAAAATGCATACGGTAATGTACTGGATCTGGTGTTGAGCAATCTCTGTTCTAAGTACATACAAATGGCGGAAGACGTGGAGCCGCTAGTACCACCTGACGTGGCCCACCCACCGCTCGGTGTTCGGCTCAGTGTCCCGCGGCCGACTGCGCGCGCGCATTCGTCGCGACAATTGACCGAGCCGCAAGATTATAATAATTTGCCATCACAATGGAATTTTAAAAAAGCCGATTTTCATTCGCTTTACGCATCGTTTGCTGCCTTATCTTGGAGCGATGTACTGAGTTCCGATAATGTTGATGAAGCGCTGGAAGAATTGTACAGTAGTATCCAACAATGCTGTTTAAATTCAAATGTTTTTCTTAAAAAAAATTATACAAAATGTAAATACGAATACCCTTCTTGGTATACGTCGGAAATAATTTTTAACATTAAACTCAAATATATTCATTTAAAAAAATATAAGTCGTCTAAGACAGAGTTCGACCAACAAATGTTTAAATATTACAGGCAGCACACCAAAGAACTTATTAAACTAGCTTATAATAACTTTATCAAGCAGGCAGAGGCGGATATAAAAAGGGACCCAAAAAAGTTTTGGTCATTTATTAAAAATCAGCGTTCCTCTAGATGCTCACGTACTGAATTTGAGTATGAAGGAGAAGTTGTGACCGAGTTGAATGCAGCAAACGCTTTTGCGAAGTACTTCAAATCGGTATTTTTACCTGATCAACCTAGCCTGTCTACTGAAGTCGCTGAGGCAGAAGCGTCTAGTCCATTCTGCTCGTCTAGGATTGCGGTAGATCACATAAGTTCTGCTGATTTATGGCTGGCCGTTAAGCGATTGAAGGCTAACTCGTCTTGCGGACCCGATGGCATACCGCCTTTTATAATAAAAGACTGCGCGACTGTATTTAAAAAGCCACTTTTACATATCTTCAATTTAAGCTTGAAAACCGCAACTTTTCCAGCCTTATGGAAAATATCTCGCGTCACGCCTATACCCAAGGATGGCTCTAAGTCGCAAATTGTAAATTATAGACCTATAGCCGTGCTGTCGGCATTCGGCAAGTTGTTTGAATTTGTTTTGAATCAGCATATTACCAGACAGGTCAAACTACTGCTGACTGATTGTCAGCACGGTTTTAGGGCTGGCAAGTCGACCACTACAAATTTAATGAATTTCGTCGATTATGCAGTCGCTGAAATGGATAATAAGAAGCAAGTGGACGCGGCGTACTTTGACTTTAAAAAAGCTTTTGACCGCGTCCATAACGATGTGCTTTTAAAAAAGTTTTCTAGCATAGGATTTACGCCCAACCTTTTAAAATTATTTGCTAATTACTTTTCCAATCGTGAACAATATGTCCAGCTGTCCCATTACCGCTCGGATCCGTATAAAACCTGCTCCGGTGTAAGTCAAGGAAGCACGTTAGGACCAACACAGTTCCTCATAATGGTCAACGACTTGCCGAACGTGGTCAGGGCGGCTCAGTGTCTTTTGTTTGCAGACGATTTGAAGCTGTTCTTGGGTGTCGGGTCTACTGAAGACTGTGACGCGCTCCAGCGGGATATTGATAGTGTTGTGGAGTGGGGTACACTTAACCGTTTGGAGTTTAACACTTCTAAGTGTAAAACAATAACGTTTACGCGATCTCGTGCCCCCAGAGCTTACACATACAATATTTCTGGTGTTCCGCTTGAGCGTGTCACAGAAATTCGAGACTTGGGCGTCTTTCTCGACAGTAAATTGACGCTGAATACCCACATACTGAAAATCTGTGCTAGAGCATTCAAGTCTCTGGGATTCGTCATGAGGCAAGCAGCTCGATTTCAGGACAGGGGTACAGTCATTGCCCTGTACTTTGCTTTTGTGCGCAGTATCTTGGAGTTCAACTCCATTATCTGGGATCCACATGAAGTGAAGTACAGGATAATGATTGAACGTGTGCAGCGCAAGTTTGCACGTTATCTGTACAAGAAACTATTTGGCTATTATCCTTTTTTATATCCATCTCTGTTTGTATCCGGTATGGTTGGCTTAAATACGTTAGAGTTAAGGCGAAAATGTGCGTTAATGGTAAATTATTACTTAACCATAAACGGCAAGATCGACAATCCAACAAGCCTCGCTCGCTGTTCCCTATCCGCGCCCGACAAGTACACACGGCTGCGCGCGCGCCATCTTCTGGCGGCGCCATTCTCACGCACATGCACTTCCCAGTATGCTCCAAGTAATAATGCTGTTTCATTGCTCAACGCTCTGATTGCTGAACAACCAGAAGTCGATATTTTTTATACCAAGATGAACCAGTTTGTCAGCTTTTGTCATAAATTTTTGACAGATTATAATTAGACTTGTAAGAATTATATATGTACCTAAATTATAACTTAGCCTACTGTACGTGTTGGGCAACTGTAAGTACAGTAGGCAGCTGCTAAATAAATAAATAAATAAATAAATTCATAATAACACAATAAATCCGTGAACCTATCGAGAGCGATTAACATAATGACCGATAGCTAACATGAGAGGCACGACTAACCCTTTTTAGGCCCAATTGAGCTTAAATGATAATTGAGGTAAAACTAAGGGAGAGTGACCTGCCTTTAAAGTCAATAGAGATCTATTTATGTCAAGGTAACACAGGTATGGGTAGGTAGATATGGGTCGGTAGATTTTAATTTTAATTTTAACGCCAGAATACAATTTCTATAATATGGGTAGTAGGTATTATGCAGAAACAACTGGTGTAATAACATAACATAACATAACATCACGCCTGTATTTCCCCGAAGGGGTAGGCAGAGGTGTTTAGTACACCCACATTTCGCCAGTTATGTTATAAGTCCCATGTAATAGGGGGCGAACCTATTGCCACTAACCGGGCACAAATCCAGACTCCAGGCTGCTACTGAGAATTTCCTAATGAAAAAACCCAATAACACTTTGCCCGACCCGGGAATCGAACCCAAGACCCCATGCACAGCAGTCGCGCTTGCGACCACTAGACCAACGAGGCAGTTAGTTGAGGCAACTGGTGTAATAGAAAAGGGTAAATAACATTCATAAACTCAGCCACAGTATTCCACTGCTAAACATAGGCCTCTCCCAAGTTGCATCTCAACACTTAGTCTTCTGCCTTCTGTATCCAGTCCACACCAGTTTCATGTCGTTGGTCTACCTGGCTGGGGTGAGACCTTCGCTATGTTTGCCACGGTCTCCACTCAAGGACTCTTCTGTTCCAACGGCTATCAGTACTTCGACAGACATAGCCAGCCCACTGCCACTTCAGCTTGCTGATCCTATAAGCTATGTCTGTTACTCTGGCTTTTCTCGGGATGGTTATATTATGGATCATTTACAAAAGAATAGTATATAAGTATTATATCCATTGTCTAGTACCCATAGTTTGGGACTAGATGGTGTTGTGTTAAATGTCCCAAAATATTTATTTATTCTTCAGAGAACTCCAAATAAAGCTTGCTCTGTAGCTCACTGAGCGACCCTTAATTTGTGGATTAGCCCAACTGTCAGCCTTCACATCTTGGCACCGTACATCATGAAAGACAGGACGCACTCGTTGAAGACCTTCGTCTTAAACAACGTTACGTGAACACAATGCGAAATCAGTTCAAAATTAAATAGATTAAATCACTGGGCATTCCTACCAACTGAATTTAGTTGCATTACTCCAGTGGTTACAAAACTCACGGCAAGGCTCTTTGTATTTATTTATATTTTATATTTCATGTTGTGCGCGTCAGTATTTTTTTTTTTTTTGTCATAATTTTATTATTACACTTGTTTGTCTTTTTGTTGCTATTGTTGTTGTGTATGTCGATTTGTGTCCAATAAATGTGTTTCTTTCTTTGTTTCTTTCTTTCTTATTTAAACATAAGTTCCACGTAAATAGATCCAGTTTTCCATCGGTAACATTAAGGTGGGTCCTCACCGCGAGCATTCGCATGTAATGTCACTATTCAAAATTCGATGGTAAGCATTACATTACAACAGTGCACAAGCAGGATGTACTCACTAATGAGCATTCGATATTATCCAGCTTATTACAAAATCGGGTTTAATAATAGGTTTTGCTTAAGCCAGGCTGAAACTCTTTTTTATGTATGGAGTTTTTCATTTAACCCGGTTAAAATAAGTGTCTAATGTTTGGTCTAATCTTTTGTAATAAGGGGATCTATGCATGGTCAGCAAGGGGGAGCAGGGGGGGCAGCTGCCCCTCATATAGAATTGAATCTAGAAGATTTTATTATGATTAAAAATTCACAAAAAATCAAAAAAGTTTTTTTTTTTACAGTTTTTGATTAAAATTTTACAAACTATATATAATTTTACCTACAATTCATATCCTCTATCTATCTTGTCCCCTCTGGCCCATTGGCTAGCGACGTCCTTGGATCTAAGTTTGCCCACTGTAATGCTTGCCTCGACGTACTCAACGGTGTAATGCTCAAACTTGAGCTGTTACATTACACACGAATGTTTGCAATGAGTACGCACCTTTAAACTCTAATCAAAATTTTATCAGCACTCCACCGACGAGAATAGACAGAAAATCAAATTCGTAGCGTATTGCCTGCGTACGGAACCGCTGTTTATTTCATCAAAATGTCAGATCACAATGCAAAATTATTCAAATTTCATACAACGTAATCCCGCTATGGAATTGGAGATGACGATCTAATTGCCTATTCCGGCGAAATATTCGATTATTGTAGTAGGCAGCGATTCGTAAAATCATTTTGTCGTTAACCCAAATCTATGAAGAGCGGGTCGTTTAGTCTTGGCGTGTCACGAGTCGTTCTGCCCGTAATCTTTTGGCTTTGGTATTGGTATTAAATGTATCATTCGGTGTAGTATTTAGATAAGAATGATTTATATTAGGTGCGCAGAAAGAAAGGAAAAAAGACTAAAAAATCTTAACACTGTTTCACCTTCCTTTGTATTGTCGCAAGCCGTGAAGATTTTTACATCGCTCCATTTGAGTTTTCGTATTTTGCAATGTTGATTTTAAGATTTTTATTTCTTCACTTGGTGTAATTTCTTCTTTAGAATACGTTTGTTAATAGACTGGAAAACCGTTCTCGTTTTAGTTTTTAAATACAAATAAAAATGATTAATAAAAAAGGATCAATTCTGACTCTCTATAGCGGAATTCCGCTCTCATACCACTCCACAGAAATCATCAGAATCAGAAATGAGGAGATTCGCAGGAGAACGAAAGTAACCGACGTAGCCCGAAGAATTGCCAAACTTAAGTGGCAGTGGGCGGGGCACATTGCTCGCAGAACGGATGGCCGATGGGGCAGTAAAGTTCTGGAGTGGCGACCGCGTACTGGAAGGCGCAGCGTGGGTAGGCCCCCCACAAGGTGGACCGACGACCTGGTGAAGGTCGCGGGAATCCGCTGCATGCGGAAGGCACAGGACCGGTCCGGTCGTTGTGGCGATGCTTGGGGGAGGCCTATGACCAGCAGTGGACGTCTTTCGGCTGAAATAATGATGATGATGATGATGACCACTCCACATCTTGAAAAATATTCAGGCAAGTCCTAAACTAAGCAGAGCTTATACTATGGGTACTAGGCAATGGATATAATACTTATATACTACTACCCACACTACTAATAAACTTTGCCCACAATGATTTGATATAATTGACTGAGCTTATTTTATTTCAAAATCATGGGGTAGCTGTATCCATTTTATTTTGTAGAATGGATTACTTATTTTAAAGAAATAAGCTTATTAATTAACCTAACCTGTTGAATAAAAAGTTAGATATAAAAATTGAACTTGTGGAGAGTTTGAGCTTGAACGCAACTCGAATTTGACTATCATTTGCTTTATCGGTGAAGAAAAGCATCGTGAGGAAACCTGCACATCTGACAGTGCTCAATACAGTTCTCGATGGTGTGTGTAGTCTGTCATCTCGTACAAAGCCAGCGTGGTGGACTAAGGCCTTGAACTTCTCATTCTGAGAAGAGACCCATACTCAGCAGTCGGATAGTTATGTTATATTTTATGCAAGCCTCTGCCTGTGACTCAGGGTCTTGAATCAATCACCGTTCAACTCCAGCTTGTGACGTAGTAGCTTCGTATTACGTGACACACATTATATCGTCACTACTTGAAGCTCAGCGTACACTTGAGAACTGAAGTACATGTATACATGTAAATATATACATGGATATTAATAAGCAGCGGCACATTGTCAGCTCGTTTTCGCGAACACGAAATGTTCTTACATTTTTACGAGTCACGCGAGTATAAGCATGTAAGTCCGTAGACGTATCTATAGTCTTGCTGAATTCCTTGCATAAAGTGTGCCATATTCTTAGTCAGTGATCGCGCGGCTCAAGTTACCGACACATACTCCCGTCTCGTAAGAGGCAACAAAGCGATTAAGTCAAGGGTGTGGCATCGACCTGAACACTGATAATGTTACAGCTGAAACCTTTATCCCTAATGGTTGCAGAGGTCAGACTCCCTTGAGTAAATCCCTTGCTACATTATAGATGAAAATGGCTAGCTTGTTAACACTTAAGGGGACGATATAAACATTCAATGATTTTATACTGAAGATCACGACCAAGCGATTAGTGTTTACGATTTGGAAAAAAAAAGTATAATTATGTTTATGTTAAACTAGTTTTTTTTAAATATAATTTAGTCTGTGAATATTAAATTTTATATGAAAATTGCATAATTTAATTCATTTTTTAATTTCATTCTAATGTGGACATAAAAACCAGAATCACACAAACCATATATCACAGAGTTAGTCCCCTCACATGTGCACTAAGACTTACCCTCCTAATATCTGCCAATAGAATATTGTAAAACATAACCATTATTTTTCAAGATTTAGATAATTTAATTAAGTCTATTGTCTTTCAATCTGTACCATATAACCGAGAGGCCTGGCCCTTGTCATACAGGTTATCCTAGTTCAGGCTCCAGGGCTACACTGTTGTTATGTTCTTCAGAAGTCGCAATAAACATAATTATTATTATTCCCTTTATTAACTTAAACAAACTTATAATTAACATTTTTAAATATTAAATAAATAAAAAACATTTAAAATATAAAAAATAGTAGCCCACCGGCATCGGGAACAGGGTTCAAGCTACCGGTGGTCAGGGCCCCAGAGAAATTATTATTAATAGTTTATGATTAAAACACAGTACCTGTACAATTTTTGTTTGTTGGTTTTGTTTTTATTGTATGTTATATATATATTCCTATGTATGTTTATCTAATGTTTTAGTGGTAATTTATTTCTCATCTTGTTCTGTGTCGTGAATCAATATTGTACCTGCCTTGTCATCTCTGTATCACCCTAAGGTTGACTGGGAGAGAATGCCTAAGGCATTAAGTCCTATTAAGTTATTTAAACTTCATGCAACATGTGTATATAGGCATATACACATGTTGCATGAAGTTTAAATAAACAAATTGTTTATAACGAATTTTCGATAAATGATGTATTCAGCGAGTAATATTTTTTTTACTGATGGGGGCGCCACTTATTTATTTATTTATTTATTTCCACAAAAAAACAAAATACATACATTTGGCAGATACAGTGTAGAACATAAACCAGTTTAGGTTTTTCTGTACACCGCTTGGTCCGTCGACATTCATTACAACAAGATGTGGGTGGGTGAACACGATGCATCGCGCTCGCTCGCCCCATGCAAAAATTCTCAAATACCCTCAACTAATTTATATTACTTCTCAATAGCAAATTTCTTACTCAAATACAGCATGTTTTTTTTTTTTTAATGCTATAAAATTATAAGTCATTATTAGGTTTTAATTCCTCTAAAAGGTGTTTTTTAAGTTTAGATTTTATGTTGTTTCGTGTTATGTCATTTTTTATTTTTGGTGGTAGTTTATTTATTAGGTCTGGTATAATATAATTTAGACGTAGCTTTCCATAAAAATTGATGAAATCAGGTTTTATAAGTTGTGTGTGTGTACTGCGGAGTGTCATGCTAGGCTTTGTGTTATATTTTCGTAATTTTTAGTCAAAGAAATTTTCTGTTAGTAATGTGTGTTTTACTTTTTCGTGTATAGGAATAAGTTTACAATAATTGAACAGATCACTGTAATTATTTTCAAATTGCAGCTTTATTTTGCGAGGCACAATGGCTTTTAAAATACGTAATTGTAGCCGATAAATAAGATTTAGATGTGTTCTATATGTGCGACCGTAGCTACTTAGTCCGTATGATGTTATGGATTCGCCAAGAGCTTTGTAAAGTGTGAGCAAGGTGGAGTAAGGTATTTTATTTTTAATTATTACAAATTTCGCTAGTATTGCTCGCAATTTGTCACATACGTATTTGATGTGATCCGTCCACTTGACACGATCATCTATGATAAGGCCTAAATACATGTGCTTGGACACTAAATCAATAGACTCACATCCACATAGCGGTGATTCATATGAATGTAGACAGCTGTGGCTATGTGCCATTAGTTTAAGCTGTTGTGAAATCCTATTTTGACTGGAACTTATGTACACCATTTTAGTTTTACTCGCATTCAGAACCAAGCCCGCATCATGTGACCATTTGTTTAAAATAGTGAAGTCAGACTGAAGTCGTTGAAGGGCTGCTGACAAATCCTTATCTGCGGCCATAAGACTTGGCAGCTACATTCCCCTTAACAAAAAGGGCGGCATTCGTAAGATGACTAACAACTTCCTTGGCCTTGATTAGTGGTTCAAACCTAGTGGTATTATAAATATTTTCATTCATACATAATTCAGCGGTACGTTGTACTTGAAACCCTCTGTCAACTTCGAGACACCCGGAATCCCTTCACATTGACGCTCGTCATTAGTATGATGTCAGTGCAATTGCGTCACAGATGAAATTTCCTTCCGTGCGTTCCAGCGTTTTTGTCATGAATATTTTTGAAATCAAAATAAACAACTCAGGAGGCTGGTCGCTATAAATTTGCATACCTCGGCAGCCTTCCGACCTCGGCTTTACCTCAAAAAAGATTAGAATGTCCGGATTCTTTGGGGTACCGCTATGTAGAGGTAATGTGTGAAGTTTGGTCTAAAAAGGAGATTACGATTTTGTGTTTGAAGGTTGCTTAAAGCATTTTTGCAGTTTATACGGCACTGAAAATATTGTGGTGTCTTCTTGTCTCAGATAGTGGCGTATCTGGGACCTATTTGCAATTCTTGGCTACAATTAAGGTATACAGTAAAGTTTATAATAACGTTTACCTTACTTACGGCTTCATAGATGGTATTATATTCATTCCAAAAGTAATTAAGATTATTATTTCCTTCATTATCATAAATGTACATATTATTTGTATTTTTATATAATTACATGAAAAAAAACAAGAAACAGTTTTTATTATTTTTTATAACCTGTCTGTGAATGTCTTGATAATTTATTGCAATTTGATGGTTTTATTGGCTTTAATTATTTAATGATTTTATTGTTTTTTTTTTTTTTTTTTTTCTGATCTTTATTAAAATTACTTTCAATGTGATTATCCCGACTTGACTTTATGTAAATATCTATAATAATCCACATATAATAAAATAATGTAATCTTATCTAAGATGCCGCAATTGTAAGTTTTTTTTTTCCCCCGGTTAAAGAATCTGCCGTGATTTGTTAATTAAATTTGATTCATGTTAAACTTCATGTTTTCTTTGAGTGACGACATAAATATAAGGTCGATTCATAAAGACATTTTAGGGAATTTTTACGCAAGGCCTTGACCTTGCGTGTCATAGTATATTGAATTGGAAACATTCAACTTTGATACGAGATTATTATCATTTCACAATTTAATAAGGACGTTAAACTTAAACGGAAATATTATTAAATAACGGAAACTCTCATAACTTACGTCAAACTTTTAAATTAAAACATTTTTCTGTCTTCTCTACAACAAAATACGTATAAAATTCAACGAAGCATACATTTTATCGCGGCCAAGGAAACTCGTCTCCTCTATTTCTGGAGCAAGCAGAGTCTTCTACATCCACGGAAAATAGTATGCCTATTCCAGTAGCACTTTGTGAAGCCCGCTTACATAATAGTTTATTTTCGGTATCTCTAAAGGTGCGTACTCACCGCGAGCATTTGTGTGTAATGTTACAGCACAGATTACCTATTAGTTACTTGTTACAGCTCGAGTTTGAGCATTACACAGTTAAATACGTTGAGGCAAGCATAACAGTGTGCAGATTTAGAATGTTACAACTTTGAATATTACAGTAGTGGGTACGTTAAGCCGAGCATTAGGGAGCTCCCTCACCGCGAGCAATTGCGTGTAATGAAACAAATTCTCTGGGACATCATCCTCCGAGCCTTTTCCCAACAATGTTGGGTTCGGCTTCCAGTCTAAACAGATACGGCTGATCATCAGTATTTTACACGGAGCGACTGCCATCAGACCCCCGCAACCCAGTTACTGGATAATACCGACATTCAGAGGTTAGACCAGTTGTCAGACTTCTGGGCTTCTGACTACCAGTAACGAGTGCCATAGATGTTCGTATGACAACCGGGACCGACGGCTTAACGTGCTCTCCGAGGCACGGAGGGGTCTCGATGTGCTACAAAATGGTCGCCCATCTACGCACTGACCGCGGCAAGTATAGCTTAACCTCGCCGATCATATAATCCACGTGGTTACTACTTAGCCACGAGCCCCTCTGAGACAAATCAATAAAAGCTGTAACGGTGAATTTCTTACACTACACGTGAATACAGCGCCTTTGCATTGAGCACTACTTGTAACTAACTCCAAAACAAACGAATCAATGCGTACCTCGCGCAAATGTTTGCAGTTTGTAACAAGCGATGCTCAAACTAAAGAGGTTACAAAAGCGAATGCTTCTCGTTAAGTACGTTGAGCGCGTGGACTATTGTTATGTTTAATATCGAATTTTAATCATTACATTACACGTGACTGCTCGCTGTGAGTAAGCTCCTTTATAAGACAAAAGGAATTGTCGTTTTGAGCCTTGTGAAACAGATAAGACTGTTTGATACTGAGAATAGGCGTTTCAGATTTAATCTTATTATGCTGAAAGGACAGCTAAACAATACCTGACGACTGGCACGAAAGACCTGAGAATTGTCTCAAAGATCGCAGTCAAAGCCGAAATGTTTTGATAAAGGTGCTTTGATTCGTTTAATAATTGTTATAAACTTTATTCCGAGTGTTTATAGAGCTTATAAAAGATAGTAGAATATCTAAGTAGTAGTAGAGCTCCTTGTAAAAGGAGGTTCCGTGGGACTTACTTAGCATCGTACCTATTTCTGCTGCCAATTAGTGATGCTTGCATTGCTATGTTACGGTACGAAGGGTATAAATCATTTTAGTTTCACACTAATTGTGGGATGCTGAAAATGAACCATGGTGTGCGGGTTCTCCTGAACCTGGGAGTAGATGATTGAATGCAGTAACATGAAGCGTCAATACATGTAGTTTATTTGGAGTTTCACGGCAAACAGAGCGCGAAATGTTGCACCGATTTGACTCTCGCATGGTGTCATTTCTGTTTAACCGGACTGGTGGCGGAGAGTCCATGTGGGACTCCTTTCGCCGAAAGTTTTCCCTTAAAAACTAAAAACGCGGTTGCAAAAACCGCATAACGGCGTCCCCCAAGGGCTTGGACCTCTACTTACTGGGGCACTACGGTGAACCCCGCCGCCACGTCCCCTGGTAGCCGTTGCTGCATCGGGAATGGTTTTCTCTAAAGTAGAGCGCGAAATTACAGTAACACTTTATTTTATAATATCCAGAAATCTGTGTTACCAGCATGATAAAAAGTTTACTGCTCAAATCGATACGTCGAGTAAATCGGTAATGAGGCTAAAATTATATAACATGATCAAGTTGGCTAGTGACGAGATTTATTAAATAATCTAATTGACTCTGGATATAAATATGATGAATTGAAAGTATAATCGACTCTAAATACAAGACATAGTGACTTCATTCATTCCTTCCGCTGATAAGAAGTGGTCTCTGGGTTTTCTGATGCACGAGTTTGTAACATAATGTTGCTTGTACAGTCGATTGCATGACAGTGGTAACACTTCAATTTGAAAACCGCCCTTACTGCTTACAAAATAAAGATGCTGCTAATGTCAAAGTGTTACCACCGACGTGCGGTCGACCGTACACGGTGCAAAGCGGAGCACGGCTACGCAACCGCTACGCGACCGCTACGCCAACACGTAGCGTTCTCGTAGTGGTTGCTTAGCGTAGTCCAATCAGCGTAGCATAGTCAGTAAAATTAGTAAACAAAAAATCTCGACGAAATAAAAATACGTTAAAAGTCTACTTTACCGTGAAAAAAATTAGGATGATTCATGGAATATAATGAATTACGGTTGAATTTCGACCACTTGGTGACCTCTCGTCAAAAGGAAAAGGACAAGAGACTTCTTGATCATTTTAGAAGCCCATCTAGGTCTTGAGTGTCTTTTTACATCAAAAGCAGTTTGTCTGAGCACAAACGTTTGCGGTTCAAAAAAAGGTTTTTGTGAAGTCCAACTACATTTAAAGCCTTTAAAGGGCTAGAAGTTTGAAAAAGCCAGATTGCCGCAGTCTAGACGCATAGTTTTTTTTTTTATATAAAAAAAATTTGGGACATTTTTACACAGCACCATATAGTCCTAAACTAAGCAAATCTTGTGCTATGGGTACTAGAAAATGGATATAATACTTAATGCTTTTTTTTGTAAATACATACTTATAATACATAAAAAACACCCAGAGAAACACAAACACTTATGTTTATCACACTAATAATTGTGTGTGGGAATCGAACCCACGACCTCGTGACCAGCAGTCCGACCCTCGAACCACTAGAACACAGACGTCGGCAAAGATTTTTGTCTTACTTGATGTTACTTGTTTTTATGTCTTTTGTCTTGTCGTATTTATAAAAAAAGTCTAATCGTCTCATGGTTCCAAATGGGTCCTATGGAGAAGAACCAGCAAGAAACTCCATGGATGTAGATACTTTTTTATATCATTGCTTAATACAAATGAATTTAAGAAATTCGAGAATTATGCAGGTCATTTTCAGAAATAACCAAACACTGGTAAACGTGTATGTTGGTCGTAGCTTGTAGTATATTGTATTGTATCGTAGCACAACAATGTTTGGTAGAAGAGAGCTAAATTACTCAATTAACGATTTTTTTTCAAAGCGCTCGTGTCTCCTCTATAATAAACCTCTCGCATGTGGGGTTTTTCAAAGTCTGCCATTTTGGACACACCAACTCTAATGGCAACAGAAAACACAGAAAAATTCAGCGTGAATGTTCGAACACGTATGTTTGTATGAAAAACGAAAGTTCTTATGTATGAAAGTTTTTGAGTGAATTTTTGTGAACCACTAATAGTTTGTATTTCAAAATTAAGCTTGTCTCCTTGAAGCCTTCTAGGTATCTGCCAATAATAAGCATACCAATATTCAATGGTGAAAATTTAATTTTTTCTTCTTTCTTTCTTTCTTTTTGTAGCATATAAAGGTGGTTTCAAACCGGAGGGGCAAGGATGGCATGGGCGTGAATTGAAATCTCGCTGAAAGTGTCATCGTTGTACAGTCAGCTACATTAATTAGTTACCCCACTTACGAAAAATCTATTGAATTAGAAGGGTAATCAATTATAATTAGTGACGCTGTGTGTACATCGCGGGTCGGTGCTTGTCGGCGCGAGACATCGCAAAGCAGAGCATGGCAGAGCCTGGCCGAGCGTGGCACAGCGAGACCGCGCGGGACCTCGATGGTGTTTTGCAAAGTAATAAATACTTTATTCATGCAGCAATATTGTTTAATGTTATACCAACAAATATTTCAATTCTCGAGTCGCACATCCTCGTGCATCCAGACCTTTCACACCAAAGATGGGCGTGACGAGAATTAATTGGCATACAAATTTCAATTCTCGCTCGGCCCATCCACTCCACGCCTCGTCAGTGTGAAACCATTTTAAGAGCTGACTAGTTCCAACAGACGGCACTAGTTCATGATCATAACCCAAGATTTTATAACAGTCAAAATCTTAATAACCCCCAATGAACTCTCTATCAATCTCAACTAAATTTATCGAAGCCTGTATTTATCCAGTTTACCGAGCTAATTGAGAATCGGCGCTATGTAAATAACATTCTAGAAACTTCGAGAAAGTCAAGAAGCATCTGCTAAACCCATACTCGATCGAGTTACGAGACTTATATTGACATTTTGACTATTAAACCTATATTATTTAAGTTGAAATAGTATGCTCGTTCGGAATTGCCCTTAAGGGCGGTCTCACAAGTTTCATGAGTCAATATTAGAATTCAAAACTTTACCACATTAACTATATTGTGTAACTTCGTAGAGGAGTACCTAAGGCTCTCATTTCTATAGTACGTACGGCTACACATCAAGCTGTAAATTTCCAGTATAAGCTGATCTCGCATTGAACGGAAAGCCTATACAATGCGAGGTCAACTTTTACTGGAAATGTACAGCTTGATGTGTAGCCGTGTGTACCTACGTAATGTCGCCGGTAAAATAATTTATGTCTTCACGTAACTACGAAATGTATGCGTATTAAGCTCTATTCAGCAATATATAGTCGATCCACTCAATTAGTGGCGGAATATCCAAACAGCATGAGGAAAAAAAAAATGAAATATAAAAAAAAAAATTATATGAAATGACAACATTTCTTGAAAAACCCAATGAGAAACAGGCGTGATAATATGTATGTATAATGTAACATTTCTTGAAAATGGTACGTAACGTCCACGTCAGAGGAAGCTACAAAGTTGCGCCCATTACTGAGAAGGTCAAAGAGCGATGCCTTCGATGGTATGGACATGTTCATGTTCATGTGTTCCGCCGCCCAGAAGACCACATGGTACGAGCAGCCTTTGACCTGCAAACGACGCCGTGGAAGACCCACCGCCATCTGGCTATCGTCAGTCCAGAGGGACTTGAGCGAGATCGAAGCCGCGACCGCGCGGGATAGAAATAAATAGAAAAGGCAGACAAGGAGAGCCAACCCCAGATAATGGGATAAGTCTAAGGAAAAGAAGAAGTACGTCAGTATCATTTATTTTTGAGGCGGCTTACTTTTATGTTCAACTGAACACACTTCGCGGTAGTTTTTAAGAGCGTCACTATTTGAAAGACTATTTGTTGGACTTGTGGTTTATTAAATCTAAGAAAATGGTTGGGTTTGTCTAGGGCATGTTCACACTCTGCAGACTTTTTGGAGCATCTGTTCTTGACGTCGGATATATGTTCTTTAACTCTAGTGGCTATACTGCAGTTTGTTTGCCCCATGTATGATAACCCACAATCACAATAAATCTTGTAGACCTCTGCATCTTGTAAGGGAATGTGACACTTCACCGATCTGAGGAGTTGGCTGATCTTTCTTTGGGGCTTGAAATAAGTTTTGATAGAAGCACGCTTCAAGATATGCCCAATTATGTCGGTGGCCCCTTTGATGAATGGTAGAACAGCAGGTCGACGATCAACAGTGCTGGGTTTCGAATGGCGTTTGGGATGGGGATGTGTAGAGTCACATGGTGAAGTTCCTCTGCCAGATGATCGGTGTCTTAAACATAAAAAAACATAACAACACGTGTAGGCTCGTACCACAGTTGTTTAATGTTCATGCTTATAAGAAAGATTCTTTCTAACTTATTTTGTTATTTTATGATTTATGCGGGATTATAAAGCCTAATAAGTAAAGGGCCAGGCCTTATTTGTGTGCCAAATTTCAATTAAATCTGTTTAGCTGTTTCAGCGTGATTAATTAACAAACATCCAAATATCCAATTATTACAAACTTTCACATTATTAGCTATGTATTTTCATATTAACTGTTGATAATATGATATAAGAAAACTAAAACGGATATAAGTATTGTTTTGTTATCTACTAATCATCTAATTGACATGTGCTGTAATGTGCTTAGGTTAGTATGTGTGGTTTAGGTTGTGTAAAGGTTTGTATTTTTTTATATAAAAATACCGTCTAATAGTTGTAGATTGACCTTTTAACTGAAATGTCACGCTGATTTGGCAACAAAACAAATTGCCGTTCCTTAGAGTTGAATAAAACAAATTACAGTGATTCATACTCATTCTGTGCTATCCTAACTTCGTTTTAGTAGCTTTGTTTTGAGTCTATCTATCTTTGCAGTCTTTGCAGATATTATTTATCTACTATTTGCAAAGCACTAAGCCATCTTTAAAAAAACGGCAAAACCTGCAAGAAATTATAAAAAAACAAAGTTTAACCGGATTAAATCGCGTATATTATTTGAATTGGTTTTCCTGACGTTTTGAAAGCTTTGCAGCATTTTTTCGTGGTCGCAGGTAGACTAAGATGAGAAGCGTCTTTACAAATATTTCTAAAAAAATATTTTAATCTACCGTACAATATTATTAATTAAAATCGTTTCGATGCACGCAGTAATCACTCACAATATCATTATCTTTTACAGTGTTGCGTGCTGTATACGCGTTTTAATCCGGTTAAACTTTGTTTTATTATAATGTGTAGTGATCGCGAAAACCTAAGAAGTTATTATGCAATAAATTACTTATTATTTTATTATTTTAACGCATTTTACGCATGCGAAGCGAATTCTAAAGATATAAATTGTGGAAAGAAAAAATCGCTCACGAGCAGGATTCGAACCTGCGACTCCTGGCTCAGTACGCCAGTGCTTTAGCCACTAAGCTACCGTGAACACTGCTCGTGGTATCGAAATTATCCTCCACTATACGTCTTTGGGTGACGTCAGCGATATCTTATTAAGAAACATAGTTCCTTAACCGACTCGACTAACTTTACAGTTAAATCAAAGTCGTATAGATATGCCTACCCTTACTAATTATTTTATTATTTTTAAATTACTTTTCAAATTTTATAATTTTTTTATTTTATTTTGTACTGTGACTGACTTTACAAAGCAACGTTAATGTTATCACTAAGCCAAAACGTTAAGTTAAGGAAACCGAAACAAACAAATTAATAGTAAGTAATAAGAAACGTGGACACTGACAGTTGGGCTAGTCCACAAATTTAAAGTCGCTCAGCGAGCTATGGAGCGAGCTATGCTTGGAGTTTCTTTGAAGGATAAAATCCGAAACGAGATTATTCGGAGAAGAACTGGAGTGACCGACATAGCTTGTAGGATCAGTAAGCTGAAGTGGCAGTGGGCTGGCCATGTCTGTCGAAGGACCGATGATCGCTGGAGCAGATGAGTCCTTGAGTGGAGACCGCGAATCGGCAAACGCAGCGTAGGGCGCCCCCCCGCCAGGTGGACCGACGACCTGAAAAACGTGGCTGGGGGGGACTGGATACGGAAGGCAGAGGACCGAGTGTTGTGGCGCAACTTGGGAGAGGCCTATATCCAGCAGTGAACTGCGATAGGCTGAGTTGATGAATAAGAAACCGGTGGTTTCGGGGAAAGTCCGACAGAAGCTTAGCTTCTACGTATTTGCAAGCGCGGATAGAATGCGCGCGTGATTTAACGGTGACATTATTTCTCCGTTTACTCTCCCAACAGCCGAGCGCACAACGACGTTAAAGAAGCTTCGCTTCATTACACCGACCTTACAGCCCATATACGCCACATAACAGACGAGTGATGTCTGTCAACAAATCTGGGCCCCGAGTCTGCTAATTGACAAACGCTTCAGTTGGGTGTCGGTAGAGTGTCGGTGGAATAGTTTTAGCCATTTGGTATTCTACTAGTTATTTTGAGACCAATGGCTTTCCAATGACTTTCCACTGAACTGCCATTGACTACAATTCAACTGCCATTGGACTATTTGCTATTCTGCTGTTATTTGACGTTTCCCACAATCGTCTTACGATGATTTTTTTGCCATCATATTTTTTTTAAATAATTTTTTTTTGGTGATTTCAACTTTGGTCCCTAATAAATGTTTTTCATACATCGAATGTGTACAATGACCCCTTAAAAGGTCATTGTACATATTCGTTTTTTTTTGCGATTTCAGGATTGGTCCCTTAGTAAAAGTTGATCATACAGATGAGTACAATGACGGATGAGTATAATGAACCCTTAAGAGGTTTCATTAACACGTCATATGTCGATAGCATTACCGCGTTGCACGCTCAAAACGTAAACGTAAAAGTTGTGCATACGGATGAGTATAATGACCCCTTAAGAGATTTTCAATAACACGTTGTACGTCGATAGTATTGCCTCGTAGTACGCTAAAAACGTAAACGTAAAAGTACCAAAAGTTGCTCTTACGGATGAGTATAATGACCCCTTAAGAGGTTTTCAATAACACGTCTTATGTGGATAGTATTGCCGCGTAGTACCCTAAAAACGTAAACGTAAATGTTTTTCATATGGATGAGTACAATGACCCCTTAAGAAGTTTTCAATAACACGTGTGTCGATGTATAACCGCGTAGCGTAGTACGCTATTGATATAAGTATTATTGAAAACCTCTTAAGGGGTCATTGTACTCATCCGTGTGAACAACTTTTACTATGGGACCAACCCTAAAATCGCCAAAAAAATATCAGCTCTTCCCTACATTTGTGTTCACATAAATCGACAAAATGTAGGAAACAGCTGTTTTTTTACGTTTGATGTGTTTTAATTATTTTATAGACATGAACATTTTGTTGGTAATATCAATAAAATCCTTAATTTAAATATTTCATTGATAATAACTTAAAAAAAGTTTGATAAAAAACAATACAACTACTAATGGTAGATTTAAATGGGCAACATCGATTTGAAAACAATTGATATCCCATTACCATTCTATTGCCATTCTGACGAGATTGACATTTAAGTTTTAGCAGAATACCCATTTTGTCACAGTTGTATAGGAGTGTCAGTAGGATGTCGGTGGAATGGCGATGGTTGGTTTTTATCAATTAAGGATTCACGTAGTTGCTTCATGTTCCAATAGTTACGTAAACGACGCGGCGACGTAGCGAACTTCGCTTCAAGTAACTTAAGCTAAGTTGGCTATTTATTATTATTTATTATAATGCTCACGCGTGTCATACGACGTTTTTCAACACACTTGCGAGGAAAAAACATATGAACGTATTTTAGGCAAATATTGAATTTGTGAATAATGGCGAGCGGATCACTGTAATCGCACGGTGATGTATAGGTATGCGCGCGCAGTTGGTAGAAGGAAATCGCCAAACAACCTAATATTGAAAATATAATTTATTATTTATAACACAAATTAATGTTAATTTGTTGACAAACATAAATAATTTAATGAAATTAAATGTTTAACACAAATTAAATAGTTGATTTGTTCACAATTTTTTTAAATTTTGTGTAGACATCAAAATATTTTGCTGCTTTTATAAAATTAAAAAATAAACTGTAAGTACCTAAAGTAAAAACTAAAAAGCACTAGTGCGATAATATAAAGTAAAAACCACGCGGGCGTTATTATAAGCTACATTATGAACCTAAAAGTGGTGCAATAAGAACCACTTAACGAGTAAGTGTGTTGAAAAATAATTGAAACATTTCAAACGTAAAAAAAACTGCTGTTCTCTACATTTCGTCGATTTATGTGAACACAAACGTAGGGCCGCGAAATCAGGAAAATGTAGGGATAAGCTGTTTTTTTTCGCGATTTCAGGGTTGTGTTCATAGTAAAAGTTGTTTATACTGACGATAATATATATGTCGATAATATTGGCAGGTGCCATGCTATCGATACTATCGATAGAGTAACTGATTCTCAAGGTTAGCTTTAGATACTATCGAAGCGATCGTTGCTATCGACCGTATTGATAGCTTTTTATGCAATACTATTCATAGCACTATTAGTGTCAAATACTATATAGACACTAACGATAGTATTGCTATAATATGTCAATAGTCAATAGTACATGACCATCGATTGTGTAACTGATTCTCAAGGTCGCATTTATAGTCTAAAATTGAATATTATCGTCAAAATAAATTACTACAATACACAATTCAACTTTATTTTACAAAAAAAAAGTTCAATTGTTATAACAATAACTGCAAAAAAGGTATGTTTGCAAAATGACCTCTCAGTTGTAGTTCGATGGCAAAAAGTCATTGAGAGACGATTGTTAGAAACGTCAAATAACGAGTAGACTACCGAAACTTAAGATATCGAGAAGACATTGATACACTATTGGTTTACAGAATAGCAAATAGTCCAATGGCAGTTGAATGGTAGAAACGAATGGAATAAAAATGAAAATGCTATGTATGCTGTGTTCTATACTATGTAATTTGTATGCCTTTCAAGGTTAAATATAGTGTGACTCAATATTTTAATTTTCCACAAAGTTTTTATCTTTTACCTATGTTTCACAAATAAATTATTTTGATTTTAATTTTGATTTTGATTTTATGGTTTTTAATTTTATTGTAGTTCAGTGGAAAGTCATTGGATAGCCATTGGTCTCTAAATAACTATTATTCTGATGATGATGATGATGATGATGATGATGATGATGATGATGATTCGGATGAGTACAATGACCCCTTAAGAGGTTTTCAATAACACGTATATCAATAGCTTACTACGCGGTAATACTATCGAGTAACGACGTGTTATTGAAAACCTCTTAAGGGGTCATTGTACTCATTCTTATAAACAAATTTTACGTTTGCGTTTTTTGTGATTTCAGGCTTGGTCCCATAGTAAAAGTTGTTCAAACAGATGAGTATAATGACCTCTTAAGAGGTTTTCAATAACACGTATGTCGATAGTATTGCCGCGTAGTACGCTAAAAACGTAAACGTAAAAATTGTTCATACGGATGAGCATAATGACCCCTTAAGAGGTTTTCAATAACACGTATATGTCGATAGTATTGCCGCGTAGTACGGTAAAAATGTAAACGTAAAAGTTGTTCATACGGATGAGTACAATGACCCCTTAAGAGGTTTTCAATAACACGTCGTATGTCGGATAGTATTACCGCGTAGTACGCTAAAAACGTAAACGTAAAAGTTGTTCATACAGATGAGTATAATGACCCCTTAAGAGGTTTTCAATAACACGTATGTCGATAGTATTGCCGCTTAGTACGCTAAAAACGTAAATGTAAAAGTTGTTCATACGGATGAGTATAATGACCCCTTAAGAGGTAGGTAATATCAATAAAATCCTTAATTTAAATATTTCATTGATAAAAACTAAAAAAAAGGTTGATAAAAAACAATACAACTAATGGTAGATTTTAATTGGCAACATCGATTTGACATTACCATTCTATTGCCATTCCGTCGAGATTTAAGTTTTAGCAGACTACCCATTTTGTCACAGTTGTTTATGAGTGTCAGTAGGGTGTCGGTGGAATGGCGATGGTTGGTTTTTTAGTGTAATTAGCAGACTTGGGGCCCTGATGTAGGTCGCCACTATACGCCACTTGAAAACTTCAAATTAGTTTCGACCACTTATATAAGTCCTAAATACTTCCGCGTTAATGAATAGCCAATAGCCACCTTGGTAGGGTCAGTCGGATTTCAGTGCCCCGCTTCCTCGTACTTAATTGACAAAATTGATTGTTCGCATTATATTAAACGGCATTACGGCACTGAAACATGGTTGCTCACAATGGGCCTGATAAGAAGGCTCAAAGTCACTCAAAGGGCAATGGAGAGGGCTATGCTCGGAGTGCCCCTGCGTGATCGAATCAGAAATGAGGAGTATCGCAGGAGAACGAAGGTAATGGACATAGCCCGAATAATTGCCAAAACTAAGTGGTAGGTAGCGGGCGGGGCACATTGCTCGCAGAACGGATGGCCAATGGGGCCGTAAAGTTGTCGAGTGGCGACCGCGTACCGGAAGGCGCAGCGTAGGTAGATCCCCCACAAGGTGGACCGACGACGACGATGGTGGTGTAGGTCACGGGAATCCGCTGGATGCGGAAAGCGCAAGACCAGTCGTTGTGGCGATGCTCGGTGGAGGTCTATGTCCAGCAGTGGACGTCATTCGGCTGAAATAATAATGATGATGTTGGTAAGTAAGTAAGTAGTTATTTAAGAAATTAATGTAATTTTGTTGTGCAATAAAGAGGATTTGTATTGTATTTGTATTGTATTGTTAAATTCAACAATAGACGTCTATTATGGAGCTGTATAGTTGATTCTTCAAAACAACACTTCCAAACTGACACCACACTACTTGGCCATCCCTTATTAATATTTATTTAGCATCCAACCTCAACACGTGTGAGAAGCTTGACACCATGTCAAAATTAACTGTCCTAGTTTCTACAGCTTTATTCAATTATAATGGTTTATTCAAATATATTTTATTTTATGGAGTTTCACTCGTATCAAAGTTGGGTACTTCTTGTTTACTTTTAGAAGCTGAGTGATGATAGGTCGATCTGTCTTCATTTGCATTTGTTTACTCAGCTGTAGATTGTTATACTTACTTACATTTTCGTATTTCACGCCACACTGTTAGGTACAATCAGAAAACTTTTCCGTGAACCACCACTAAGGCTAAAATCGCTTGCGCTCAGTATTCGACGGCAGCCGTAGGTACAGTCAAGATCACAGATTACTTTTATATACAGGGTGGATATGACAATAAAACCACGTACCAGAGTATCACGTCCTCTGACCGTATACAAAAAATTAATCAAATCCAGTTAAAAGCTTAGCCACAGGAAATTATTTTAATTTCATTAATTTTGAATGAAGAACCATTTTTCTAGGCAAAGATTGTTAGGACAAAGATCTGTGCAAGTCCATATAATTTTAAACAGTCTTTCTCAATGATTACAGATGATTACAAATGGTTTAATTTATTATTTCAATGTTTTAATATTTACAATAAAACAAGGTTTAACCGGATTAAATCGCGTATATTATTTAAATTGGTTTCCCTGACGTTTCGAAAGCTTTGCAGCATTTCGTGGTCGTAGGTAGACTAAGATGACAAGCGTCTTTACAAATATTTCTAAAAAAATATTTTAATCTACCGTACAATATTATTAATTAATATCGTTCGTTAATCGTTTAATATTTATTTTGTTAAAAAAAATAGTTTTTATTAATTTTCGATAAACAACTTATTTATGTGTTTAAAATGCTTCTATAGACTAGTAATAACCGTGTTTTCATTTATTGTCGTATTGTTATATCCACGTTGGATATGAAAGTAACGATCCTTCCCGGTAAACCGTTTTGTCGACAAAGTCCCTTGAACGAATCCTGCTACATTACACGTACCTATGGCTGCTGTCATTAATGCCGCCGTTAATTTGATTATTTTTATTGATATAATCACCGAGTGAGTGAGTTATGAGTTATATAAACACTTTCAATTTACAACTAATAATGATTTTGAGCTTTTGTTTCTGCAGTTAAAAACAGCACAATAAGGCATTTTTGTGGGTTTTTTTTTACAGTATTTACAGAAAAAAGTCATAAGGCGTGCTGAGAAAGGCTTTGAAATGCCCACTAAAATAATAATACTAATACCTACTGATGCTATACTAATGCCACGCGCGCCCCGCCGATTTTTTCATTCTATCTATTTCTGTGGTTGACCCCATAGTGAAAGTTGTTCTATGCTATGCCCCCAATGAGCTCTTCAAATATGACCACGCATTTCTGATAATAATAATAATAATGTCCTCCCGGCCGAATTTCGGTCACGGCGGCCAATCTCAATAAAGACTAGCCATCTGCGCGGGACATATTATAGTGCACAAGTGTGTGCGCAAACACAGGTGCACTCTCTATTCCCTCACTCTCATAATCCTTTGGGACGGCAATCCGACACGACCGACGGCTACGCATTTCTGATACACGTTGTATAACCTACGTTCCAATTATTATATAATAATGAAAAATTCTAACCTAAATTTTACTTCAAACACAATATTTACCTCCACCGGTTTATTCACCCGAACATCTATTACCATTTTTTATCCCTCTTCTGATTTTGAGGTTATAAAAGCTTCACCAAGTTCTCAAACTAGTTTTATTGCAATACGTAACGTTTGGATATCACGCGAGAACTATCGAAGGGATTTCGGTAGTTCATCTATTGGACAATTTAGATCTGAAATGGATTCATGGAATCCTGGTTACAATAAGTTCTGTTTTAAACTTGCAAGTATGATTGGATTTTACAAATAATAATAATAAAAATTATTGATATAGGTTTTACAATTACAATACCCTATTGGAGCCTCTGAATATCAAACTACGTAAAAACCTGTACGTCAAGAGTCAGCGCCTTCTTCCATTTATGAGTCCAATATTTTTAATGTCAATATTTTTATTTATCTTATCTGAACTATTATAAATGTTATGTAAGTTTGTTTGTTTGTTCGAGCATCACGCAAAAACGACTGGACCAATTTTTATGAAACTTTTTGTGTTTAGAGCTAATGATTAGGGTGAATTGACGACCTCTGTGGTCTAGTGGTTCGAGTGTCGGACTGCTGATAACGAGGTCGTGGGTTCGATTCCCACAGGACACAAATATTTGTGTGATGAACATAAGTGTTTGTGTTTGTCTGGGTGTTGCTTATGTATTATAAGTATGTATTTACAAAAAAAAAAGTATATATAAGTATGTATATAAAGTGTATATATAAGTATTATATCCATTGTCTAGTACCCATAGCACAAGCTATGCTTAGTTTGGGACAAGATGGTGCTGTGTAAAAATGTCCCAAAGATATTTATTTATTTATTTAATTAAAGAACCACGGGGACAAAGTCTAGGTCGTTATAAATCTATGGTGTTTAGCTTGAGATGAAATTGTTTCTCAGTTAATAGAAATTATAAACTACCGCAAAGCCTTCTAAACCTAACTAAACGTTTGCAATTCATTTGTTAGTTTTTATTTGTTAACATCTTTTCTATACCTATCTGTTTTGTTTCTTGATCAGATTTTTAAGCTTAGCTATTTTCCTAATAAGGGTCGACACGACAAAACACAGCTGAATATCACTTTTCCCACCTCATACAAAATGTACCAACCAAAAACACACGTAGAAATAATTAATCGAGTGTCAGTTGGAGGCAGTCGACGGTAGGAAGGTAGATTATGCCTTAAGTGACAGCCACGCCATCTATCATAATTCCCAGTGCATTACACGCGTTAAGAATGTATTATTTCTGTTGTATCGGTTTAACTGATTTTTGTAGGCTTGTTCTGGTTTATAAGAATAAGATGTACATGCGTTTTTTCTTTTCAATATTTGAGAGTCTGTCATCATCCTCCGAGCCTTTTCCCAATTATATTGGGGTCGGCTTCCAGTCTAGCCAGATGCGGCTGAACATCAGTATTTTACACGGAGCGACTGCCATCAGACCCCCGCAACCCAATTACTGGGTAATACTGACATTCGGAGGTTAGACCAGTTGTCAGACTTTCAGGCTTCTGACTACCCGTAACGACAGCCATAGATATTCGTATGACAACCGGGACCGACAGCTTAACGTGCTCTCCGAGGCACGGAGGGGTCTCGATGTGTAACGAAACGGTCACCCATCCACAGACTGACCGCGGCAAGTGCAGCTTAACCTTGCAGATCGTACAATCTGCGCAGTCGTTGCATCGCTACGAGCCCCTCAATATTTGAGAGTCTGTAAATTTTGTAATCTTTTTTCTTTCTTTGGGGCAGAAAATTTCTGGAGTGGTGACCCTATATCTTCTCATGGTGTCGTAAAAGGCGACTAAGGGATTCACTAGAGGATGTGCAGCAGCGTTCTCTGATTATTTAACCAACCAACTGCGGTCGCCAACCCGCCTGCCAAGCGTGGCGATTATGGCATATCCCCCCCTTTTTGGGGGAGGCCTATGTCCAGCAGTGGACATTTTTCGGCTGAAATGATGGCTTTTCAGATTCATGTGCGGATCAGAATATGACCCCAGTAATTTGAAACAAACAAAAATTGGTTCATCCGTTTGGGAGCTAAGCTGCCACAGACACACAAATTAATAAATACATAACACCGCTATTTTTGCGTCAGGGGTTAAAATATAGCCGAATTCAAAACCTTTTTTATTCCTTGGAAATTTTTAACAATGTTTTCTTTTGTTACAGATCAAGGCGACGCCAAACGCTACAATTAAACGAATAAATAGTAATAATATATTAGTTAATATTACTTGCCATAGTCCGAATGTAAATTGTTAATGTTAGTGTTATTATTAGCTAGAAAATATAACAAAATGTACTGTGAAGTGTGGTTACAAAGGACGCTGATCGCTTTCCTACTGCTTGCCGTGACCAATTCACCGTCGGCAACGCAAAACACAGTTATTTCAGGTAATTATTCTACGTAGCTTGTGGTAATGACTATATTTTAGGTTTTGTTTGTTTTTCGATATCTGTATTAGTTTTATAAGGGTTGTATAACTTTACTGCCTCGTTGGACAAGTGGTTGCAAGCTTGACAGCCGAATGTGGAGTTCTGGGTTCGATAAACGCGTCGGGCAAAGTTTATAGGAGTTTTTCATTAGGAAATTCTGAGTAGCAGCCCGGAGTCTGGATTTGTGCGCTCGCCCCCTATTACATAGATCTTATAACAGTTATAACATAACTGGCAAAATTTGGTATTCTATAATACAGCATCTCTGTCTAACCCTTCGGGGAATACAGGTGTGATGTTTTGTGTATGTGTATAAATTTAGTTACAGATTGTCGAGTTTGAAAATAGTGAATTGATGTCTAACTTAATTTTAGATTTATACTAGCTGATGCCCGCGACTTCGCTCACAACGACATCTATCGGATTCCAACATAGCTATCATCTTAATAAAACATATATGTTGTATAAATATGACCTCAATCGGTTTGTTAGTTCAATATCTACATGATCACAAACAGACGCACCAACGATTATATACAGCGTGTAATAGAAATAACTGCAAACCTCTTAAAGGGTCATTATACTCATCATTATGAACAACTTTTACTTTTACTTTTACTTTTGCTTTAACTTTTACTTTTACTATACTTTTTTAACTGCCTCGTTGGTCTAGTGGTCGCAAGCGCGACTGCTGAGCATGGGGTCCTGGGTTCGATTCCCGGGTCGGGCAAAGTGTTATTGGGTTTTTTCATTAGGAAATTCTCAGTAGCAGCCCGGAGTCTGGATTTGTGCCCGGTCAATGGCAATAGGCTCGCCCCCTATTACATGGGACTATAACATAACTGGCGAAATGTGGGTGTACTACACACTTCTGCCTACCGCTTCGGGGAAATACAGGCGTGATATTATTATGTTATGTTTACTATGGGACCAATCCAGAAATCGTGAAAATAAATCAGGTGTTGCCTATATTTTGTAGAGTTACGGGAACAAAAATGTACCAGCTGACTTTTTTTTCGCGATTTAATGGTTGGTGCCATAGTAAAAATTGTTCGTACCGATGTGTACAAGTGGATTTTATTTATTCCAATTACACGTTGTACATAAAGATATTGAATTTTGGATAGACAAAATAAAAGTTATTGGTAGGAAGCTGTAGAAAGTATTAATTCATTTTTTTGTTTTATTTTATTAAGTATGGGTTAATAAACAGCTACAATATAAATGTAAACATTTAAAAATATAGGTTTACAAGAAATATTACCAATATTGCAGCCCACTACATTATCCGCTTGTAAAAAGAGTTAAATTAGGTAAAAAGTTAACTTAAAGTAGACCTTTTTTCATTAAAATTCTTTGTTAAAAATTTAAATTAAATGAATTGAAATGTTCTTTATGTTTTCTATGGTAAAATGTGTTGTGTGTACATAAATAAAAGTTTGTGATTCCATCAACTACTTCAAAACTACAAAAAAATACTCTCAAGTCTCTAGTCTAGCGTAACTTAGTCACAACTTTAGATCTTAATAGACTTTAAGTAAACAAAAAATCTGTCTTTGATTCATTTACCAAGTTTTAATAAGTAAATCGTATCACAACTCAACAAAAACAATTTACTACGTCACTGTATACACTCCAGTCTTTTAATCACTCGCAAAAGTTGCAAAAGAAAAAGTCAAACAAAAGATTTCGCTTAGACAAAAGAAAGCATCACATCTTACAATGAATTACGTCACTCTCTGAAATCCAGGCTCATAATAGATATAACAATGCGACTTATTAAGAGTTTCAACCCGTATAAACGATGTATAAGAGTTATATAAATAACCTATGGCCTTGTTGTTTGATTGAAAGAATTTGAAAATCATAGGTAAATGATAACAAACTTTTATTTGGCGTTTTGAATAAGAAATGATTTGTTGAAAAAGTTGCTATAAACAATATAATTATGCAAAGGCTCATTTAAAATTTGAGATTTTTACAACCCTTTTTCAGCTTGAAGGGGTGCATTCAAAGAGCCTCCACGAGTGACAATATTTAATTGATCGCCCGGCGCATCCTAAGCAGTCAGCCCCGCTACCAACCTGCTAGCTGGCTAATCTTTTCCCCACGGCATGAGCTATTATCATTATGTAGCTCATGTCGACACAATAGAAGAAGAAAAACTTGAAAACTCTCAAAATATTAATACGTGGTGCTAGGTAGCCAGGCTTATCTCAGCTGTATGTCTATTTTTAGTGCCTGTCTTTTTACTCCTTTCTTCCATTTGATACAGAAGCGAGTGAAAAGTTATTTTCTTCTCATTAATTTCGATGCGGGTTTCAAGACAGTTCAATCAATTCCCGAAACTACTTCAGCTTCATTGTTTCGACTTTCTTCTGGTTGGTTACCATTTTAGATTCTGACTTACAGGAATTACAGTTGTTAAGAATGAGTGGCGAGTATGGCAAAAAAATATTTCGTTCAATACCTCGGTATTACGGTTTTTCGGTTGTCTGGAAGATATCGCTTTTAGCGATAAGACCGCCAATGTACCCTTACTTTACATGTTAGTCCTATGTTTAATAATGTTATTGGTGTACAATAAAGAATATTCTATTTATCTATCTATCTATTACAGCTTTGTCGGTTGTGTAATCAACTAAGAACAATCTTATTACTTCTACCAATCTTCAGACTTAATACACGAACCTCGGAAGCGTGAACAATTTCCAGCTCTAGTTGTCCCCACAGCTAATTAACCTTGAGCCCAAATGACTAAGCAAAAGATTGCTAAACATCTTAATACTTGAAGATTTGTTCCAAAGCGTCCGCAAGAAAGGAAAGAACATGCTCTGAATCGTAACGATGGATGTTTATACGACTTGTATATACATATTCGTCACAATACAGAGACATGTAGAAGGTTGATTCCGTGCGACGCGTTGTTAGGGCCAATAGTATCGTTCATAAAAATTAAAAAACCGGCCAAGAGCATGAGGGGCCATGCTCCTAATAACCCTATAACAGTAGTATTATAGGGTTCCTTAAGTAGGTGTAATTACAAACGAATCAAATCGAATATTAATCATGGCTATTTTAGTTTTTGCAATAATCGGCAGCATTCGCGACTCAGAGCGTGTTGTTAGTAGCGCCATCTAGCGATAAATTCAAGAAGCCAAATTTAAGAAGTGTGTCATTTCAAAGTTACTTTTTGTGATTTTTTTCAAATAGAAAGTAGCTAAAGGAGCATTATTTGCTATGATAATTTTTCTCTAAGGTCAATGACCTTTGAACTAGGACGTTTTAAGTATTTTTCAGTTTTCTCTCTATAACTCAAAAAATTATAATCACATTATACTCGAAATAATTTAAAAAAAGAGTTTTTATAAAGTTCTATCAACGTGGAAGACTATAAGTTTCTATGTTGCATAGTTTAGAAACGGCAGGGGGGGGACACATTGCAAGCCACTTTGGCGGGCTATATTTCGCAGATGGTACACCTGATAAAAAAGTGGTGTATGAAACATTACCTTCATTTTAGTATACCTATTCAATGATACCCCACACGAGGGGGAGCAGCGAAAAAAATATTTACATCCCCATTTCACATGTATGGACGCCACCCCTAAAATACGTAAAAACGATTTTTTTATTCTTTTAAAATTGAGATCTATATGTAGACAATTTTTTAACAAAATTTCATTTACTTATGTTTATAACTGTAGAAGTTATTAAGCTGTAAAGGATTAGGACAGACTGACAGACGGACAGACGGACAGACGGACGGACATGACGAAACTATAAGGGTTCCTTGTAGGACTTCGGAACCCTAAAAAAGCGGCCTAGTGTGAGCCGGACTCATGTAGAAAGGGTTCCGTACCACCCATCGACCTGTTACCTGATACATAGAAACTGATTTAATTTACGAGAGTTCATCAAAAAGACATCAACGTACCCTAGGCGAAATATGAATTTTTGCTTTTCTTTCTTACGCATGTACCACTACTATTCCCATGTTTTTCATGTTTCCCGACTTTTAGTATTTGTTGGTAAACTACATAGTATGCACTATAATCGGACTAAGTTTGATCTTGGTATGTATTACCGTTTTGAAGATAGAGCATGAAGAAAAAACATTTAAAAAATGATTTTTTTTAGAGTTTTCTTGTATCACCCCCCTTGATTTAGGGCTTTCTTTAGTTTTTAGTATTTGTCCTGATAGGCACTATAGTAACACGTATTCTGTGTAAACTTCAACTGGTTATCTATTACCGTTACAAAGATACAGCCCTGTAACAGACAGACGGACGGAAAGCGTAGCGAGAGTAATACGATCCCGTTGTCACCCTTTGGGTACGGAACCCTAAAAAGTAATGTTTTACTCTTAGCTACGCCCTATCAAAATACGATTTAAGGCTGATTTGAGATGGATTTCATGTTGTCTTTATTTTTTGCCTGGCGAAACTCTCCCAGTATAAATAAGTGATTATCATTACCTTGCCAAAAAGATTACGAATAAAAAAGGCAAAAAGGCTGTTAACGACAGCTGTGCATGTACAAATCAAAAGTTGCAGATTTGATAAGTAATTCGTATAAGTTATTTTTATGAGATTATGGTGTTATTTTGTTAAAATTTACATACGTACAATCTGCTTTTTAGGGTTCCGTACCCGAAAGGAGCCAAACGGGACCCTATTACTCTCGCTACGCTGTCCGTCCGTCCGTCCGTCCGTCCGTCTGTCTGTCACAGGGCTGTATCTTTTGAACGGTAACAGGTAACCGGTTGAAATTTTCTCAGAAATTGTGTTGCTATAAGGTGTATCACGACAAATACTAAAAAAAAATGTCTCAAACCAAAGGGGGTCACTAGAAACCTCAAAAAACATGCATTTTTTTCAACGTTTTTGTTCCTGCTCTATCTTCAAAACAGTAATATATACCAGCGTCAAACTTGGTCAGATTATAGTGTATATTATGTAGTTTAGCAACAAATTCTAAAAATAAGACAAACATAGACATATGTGAATAAGAAATACGTGCAAAAATTCATATTTCGCGCACTATGCGTTGATGTCTTTTGATAAACTCTCGTAAATTAAATCAGTTTTATGGGGTATCAGGTCGTTGAGAGGTACGGAACCCTTACGTGAGTCTGACTCGCACTTGGCCGGTTTTTATGAACTTTACTGCCACATCTAAGTCCTGAAAAACTTTTATATAATAACTATCGTGAGTTAAATTCATAATGATTAATATAAACGGTTTCACTCACGTTATATCATCGGGTGTGCCCGACCGGTTGAGCCTGGAGTATGACACGGTCAGCAGTGTGTGTACCGGTGATAATCCACCTGAAGACTCGGACACGACGAGCGACGAAGATGCACGACCACCACCGAAACCAGGCGCTCCGTCACCGTCTTCGCGAGCGCAGCACTACGCGGCGCGCTGTGGCCTCTAAATCCACAGTTTGGTTCGCGACGCCGCCGCGTGACCAGCTCATGATTAAGGGCTCCGTTCGAGCTCGAAACCGGTCGGGCACACCCGATGATATAACGTGAGTGAAACCGTTTATATTAATCATTCTGAAAAACTTTGTTTTGACTGTTTGGCTTAACCTATGTTTAGATTCCTACAAAATAAATAAGGGCTTATAACGTGCGGCCACAACTTAGTTTTCTACATTTTCCTATGCTACGATATAACAAGGCGTGGACTCACGTAAACTTTGTACGGCCTTGTCAATCTTTTTTATGTCACAAAATTTATTCGCTGACCCATTTTTTATTACATGTATGTGTATTCGTATGTGATGTTTTCCTTCGCTTGTCAGCAGAACGATTAGTTAAATATTATTCGGAACTTTATTGTACTGTTTTTGTTGTGACCAAACTTTTTATATAGCGTTTTTCATTTAAAAATTCATTGAACAATGTTTATAGAATAGTTTTTTGTCTTTATTATAGTTATAACATTATTGTAAACAGGTATATTTTATACGAGACGTGGACACTGACAGTTGGGCTAGTCCACAAATTCAAAGTCGCTCAGCGAGCTATGGAGCGAGCTATGCTTGGAGTTTCTTTGAAGGATAAAATCCGTAACGAGATTATCCGGAGAAGAACCGGAGTGACCGACATAGCTTGTAGGATCAGTAAGCTGAAGTGGCAGTGGGCTGGCCATGTCTGTCAAAGGACCGAAGGCCGTTGGAGCAGACGAGTCGACAAACGCAGCGTAGGGCGCCCCCCTACCAGGTGGACCGACGACCTAAAGAACTGAAGAAGGCTGGGGGGGACTGGATGCGGAAGGCAGAGGACCGAGCGTTGTGGCACAACTTGGGAGAGGCCTATGTCCAGCAGTGGACTGCGATAGGCTGAGTTGATTGATATTTTATACTATTCTACACCTGGATTCAACCCCCGATTTCGACATTCTCTTTTCAAAGCATTATTCGACTTATTTGTAAATGAATGGTAAGTGATATTATCGAAACGATTGAAGTACTATAATGAATTTGAATTTATTTTATTTTTACACTACCTTCTAACTCGTTATAAATTCGTTCGTTCATTCGTTTTTTTGTTGTTTAATTAAACATAAATTAATGTTATAAAAAATCGCTCAGAAGGATTCTTTCCTCATAACCACCCACGTTAAGTCACGTAACGCCACGCCATTTTGTCAATTACTAATTTTATGTTTTTTATATTTTTACACCAGTCATGGTCAAACAATGTTGATCCAAACCATTATTTACATCTTTAATAAGCATCTTAACCATGTATTATTATCTACACATGTTTTTGCAAATAAATATATCTTTATCTTTAAAAGTCCCAGCAGAAAACCACAGTCACAGACATAATAAAAAATATATAAAGGAAGTGCTGCAAACAATCATAGTGAAGCTAAAAAAAACTATGCTCCTACATGTACAACCAGCGCTCACGCACACACCATGCACCTGAAGGATATTTGCTTTCACGATGCTTACTGGATGATGCCACGACATGTGTTTGTGTATTGAGAGGGGTGAGCATGGTTTGAAGTGCATGTGTGTACGTGAGCGCTGGTTGTACACGAAGGAGCATAGTTTTATTTGGCTTCACTAGTTTATTTGCAACACTTCGTCTATATTTGACGACGTCTGTGGTCTAGTGGTTCGAGTGTCGGACTGCTGATCAGGAGGTCGTGGGTTCGATTCCCACAGGACACAAATATTTGTGTGATGAACATGAGTGTTTGTGTTGGTCTGGGTGTTTCATATGTATTATAAGTATGTATTTACAACAAAAAAAAAGTATCTAAGTATTATATCCATTGTCTAGTACCCATAGTACAAGCTCTGCTTAGTTTGGGACTAGATGGTGACGTGTAAAATGTCCCAAAAATATTTATTTATTTATTTATTATTTATTTTTTACTATGTCTGTGACTACAGTACTATAGTTAAATTAACGAGAAAACCGAAGCTATACGTTCTTCCTCATCGAAGTATTATCTTCTGTTAATTGCCAGTGTAATTTAATTGCTCTGCTTAATATAAAATGGCCGAGCTCTCATTAGCAAGTGCCCGACGCGGCTGTGGTTCATTAGTCCATAATATGAGCCGGGCTTAACATGGACTGATGCTGTTTGGGTTGCCTCCTAATTTCTAGCAAATCAGGCGGGATTCCAGTAGTAGTGAATACGAAATTTATTTTTCCAGTTGGAGATGGGAGGCGAGTTTAAGAAGGTCTGTTAATCATCTATTGTTTTCAATAACTTTGCAGATCGTACAATACACATTGTTGCTACTTAGCCACGTGCTCCTCAAGTCAAACTGCACTAGCCGCGGTCATTCTGTGGATGGGTGACCGTTTCGTTACACATCGAGACCCTTCGTGCCTCGGATAGCACGTAAAGCCGTCGATCGTGCGCCTGGGCTCTCTCTGGTCGTGTCTAGCTGCCGGTCTCGGATTATGAGAGTGAGGGAATAGAGAGTGCACCTGTGTTTGCGCGCACACTTGTGCACTATAATATGTCCCGCGCAGATGACTTGTCTCCGTTGAGATTGACAGCCGTGACCAAAATTCAGCCGGGAGGATATGATTACTATGATTTTTTTGAATGGAAACCTTTTTGATGCGATATTTTAAGGTTCATGTGCATTTTCATCATCAGCAGCTTATTTCTGTCCCACTGCTGAGTGCTGGGCACAGGTCTCTTCTCAGAATGAGAAGGGATCAGACCACGCTGCCCAGTGCGGGTTAGCGGATTACACACACCATCGAGAACTGTATGGAGCATTCTTAGGCTTTCTCAGGATGTTTTCCGTCACTGATTCTGAAATTCCGAATTTGAATTGTCAGATGTGCGGGCCGGGTTTGAACTCAGACTCTCTTGCATTGAAGACCACTAGGCTATCACTGCAGCTGTGATAGGTCATAATAAGTTCTTTATCAGAATATTTTCCTTAGAAACGACAGAGCAAGAAATTCTCAGAAATTAAAATAAACTTATTATATAAATGTTACCTTCACTTAAATAAATATAGTTTCAAAATATTTATATTACAACAACATAACATAACATAACATAACATCACGCCTGTATTTCCCCGAAGGGGTAGGCAGAGGTGTATAGTACACCCACATTTCGCCAGTTATGTTATAGTCCCATGTAATAGGGGGCGAGCCTATTGCCACTAACCGGGCACAAATCCAGACTCCGGGCTGCTACTGAGAATTTCGTAAATAAAAAACCCAATAACACAAACAATAATATTACAAATATAATATTAAGATATTACAAATTGTACGAAAATTTTAATCTGCCAAGTCTTACCGCAATATTCACAGAATTAAGTCTTTGGCAGTACCTGGCAGCGTATTCAGTGACTATTGAATTTCTTGATAACAGCTAACTTTAGCTTTGATTCATAGAATTAGGTTTTAGAAATTAGAATTCAGGCAATTTGATATAATATTTGCTTCTATTTATTACTATTCCATTTCAGGAGTTGGGTACCTACGCATGTCTTTTTTAGGTCAAACAAAAAACGTACCTACATCGGGGAATGACATCATCCATCTTCAAACTAAAACTCTTTAATCTTAGAAAAAAAGAGTTGACGACTTCCCAAGGGTCTTACAAAATCGATCAAGTCTGACAAACCAATATGGCGACCAAAAATATAAATCTGAAGTTATACAAATACACAAATACACCGAAAGAATTAGAAGCTGCTAAGCGGCACTGAATCCGAATCCGCTGGATGCGGAAGGCACCGGACCGGTCGTTGTGGCGATGCTTGGGGGAGGCCTATGTCCAGCAGTGGACGTCTTTCGGCTGAAATGATGATGATGATGATGATGAAGCGGCACTGAAGGTTTCCAGCCCCTCCCATCAGGATCAGGGGATTGAAACATTCAGTGCCGGTCGTTGGACTGTGATGGCTACTCAGCCGATCCTTGAGGAATGGATACATAGGCGATATGGATGGCGCCCTTTCGTCTGGTGTAGGTTTTGTCAAGGCATGGTTTCTACTGCAAATACCTGCACAAATTGGCTAAGCTTGAGGCTACACCCGTGTGTCACCAATACGTCTGTAGTAAGGTCACATTGGATTGCATTTAAAGAGCCTCCACGAGTGTCGATATTTAATTGATCGTTCGGCGCACCCTGAGCAGTCAGCCACGCTACCAACCTGCTGACTGGCTAATCTTTACACCATGATATAAACTATTGTCATTATATAGGTACGTCATTTTGACACGACAGAAGAAGAAGTAAGGACACGGCCTATCATACTCTAGCGCAGCGCCCGGCCTGGGCGGTGCAGAGCCGTGCTCTCGGGGGAGACCTCTCACTACTAGCCGTGTTAAGGTCCATGGCTGATTGTAGGGAGATCTGGGAGGCAGCCGCGTCCTTCTGCAAGGATTTTATCTCGCAGAACGAAGCGACGGAGTGGGTCAGGGAAAAAGACTCCTTCGCGGATCCATACCACTGCAGGAGGACGGGTCAGCGCAGGCGTCATTATGGCGACCTAATACCACCGTAAAAGGGGCCAGTGGACGATAGATTGGGGGATCTATCGTCCGCATTGCATGGCCCTCAAGTTGTGGTAATATGCCAAGTGTGCTCGGTTATCACCAAAGGACGAAGTTGAAGGCCCGGAAGCAGGCCAAGCTAAATAGGTCGCAATTGTCATGCATTGCCGTCCTCGCGGCTCTTCCAGCTTAGGCGAGAGTAGGCACATGGTGGAATTTTTGGTGGGTGCAAGCCCTTCATAACCTAGATGAAAGGTTCAATAAATTAACAGGCTAAAATTATGACGATAACTGTGCCTACGCGAATAATCTACACAACCTTATTCTTAGTTTATACTACATTTTAAGGGGTCATTGTACTCATCATTATAAACAAATTTTACTACGGGACCAACCGTTAAATCGCGAAAAACATATTAGCTGTTCCCTATACTTTTTATTAAAAATTTTGAGAACACGAATGTAGAGATCAGCTGATCTTTTTGCGATTTCAGGGTTGGCCTCATAGTAAAAGTTTAGTATAAACTAAGAATAAGGTTGTATAAACACTTTTAGGCTGGTTTTTCTCACTCTTACCGCCGGCGCTGACGGTCGGCGCGTAGCTTGTTTGCGCTGATCGGTCAGCTCGGATCGGTTTAGTATCGCGCCGATCACCGTGAAGTACAGACGAAAATAATGTCGATGGTGGTGAAAATTGTCTTTTGACGGTACGTGCGTTCAGTGCAGGGTGCTCAATCTTAGAACAAATAATCGGGTACAACAGTTTTTACAACGCTGCAAAAAAACGTAGTACTTCGAATGCTTGTAGATAACAGGTAAGATGGTGGTTTTTAATTTAGTAGCATCATATTTGTTACTGCTACGGACTAAAATTAATAGATGGCAGGTTTTACAAATTTAAGAAACGAGATATTGTAATAGTTTATTCAATATTCGATAGATGTCGCTACATGAACCCATATTGGATAATTGCTCCAAAGAGTTTAAGATTTCATTTCACGAGATAATTGTACTGATTTTTCACCAAATATTACATTATTAAATAAGTATCTATATCAGAGCCATTTTTGTTGATCTTTGAATAATAAAGTATTCTACTTTTATTGATTTTGACTGGTTGATTATAGTGCTAAAATTCGCAGTTCAGAAGAAAGTGTGGGTAGCAGTATGATCTTTCGGTCAGGTTTATAAATGTAGGATAGGACGTGGGTTCGATACTCAATAATTGCTTCTCTTTTTGCATTTTTTATTTTTAGTTCAGATGATGTACTAACACAGTAGTATCGCACTAAAAGTATCAGATGGCGCTAGTAATCGGTTACCTGTTTTGAGGTTGAAGATTGGTCTCTATTTCAGTATAGTACAATGTACTCTGTGGTACAGTGCGACACGAAAACGCTCACTGATTGTGGAGGCGCGTCGGCGCCTGTTGGTCAGCGGCGCCGACGCGTGGCGCGCACGGCCAGAGGCGCGTCGGCGCCTGTTGGTCAGCGGCGCCGACGCGTGGCGCGCACGGCCAGAGGCGCGTCGGCGCCTGTTGGTCAGCGGCGCCGACGCGTGGCGCGCACGGCCAGAGGCGCGTCGGCGCCTGTTGGTCAGCGGCGCCGACGCGTGGCGCGCACGGCCAGAGGCGCGTCGGCGCCTGTTGGTCAGCGGCGCCGACGCGTGGCGCGCACGGCCAGAGGCGCGTCGGCGCCTGTTGGTCAGCGGCGCCGACGCGTGGCGCACACGGCCAGAGGCGCGTCGGCGCCTGTTGGTCAGCGGCGCCGACGCGTGGCGCACACGGCCAGAGGTGCGTCGGCGCCTGTTGGTCAGCGGCGCCGACGCGTGGCGCACACGGCCAGAGGCGCGTCGGCGCCTGTTGGTCAGCGGCGCCGACGCGTGGCGCACACGGCCAGAGGCGCGTCGGCGCCTGTTGGTCAGCGGCGCCGACGCGTGGCGCACACGGCCAGAGGCGCGTCGGCGCCTGTTGGTCAGCGGCGCCGACGCGTGGCGCACACGGCCAGAGGCGCGTCGGCGCCTGTTGGTCAGCGGCGCCGACGCGTGGCGCGCACGGCCACGTATAACTCAGCGGTCAGCGCGACTCTAAAGCGCTACCTATAACTACATACATATTGACCCATCAGCGCTGACCATCAGCGTGCGGTCAGCGTGACAGGAAAACCAGCCTTAGTTATTGTTTCGACGTCATACAATCGGCTTATTGCAAAGCCTAGGTCTGCCTGTAAAGACATAAGCCGTTGATGGAGTCATACAGTGAGTGCTTTTGTTTTTTTGACTGCAGCTGGACGTAAAACAATAGACCGCTTATTCATGTTCACAGTTCCTATACATTTGGGCTTACCACCATTTCATTAATTGTTCTTGACAAACAAACGTGTTTGGAAAACTCATTACATAACACGTTAGCTCACAAATAAGCTCACATGAATGTACAAAACGTTTACGTTATTAAAAGTAGAAAAACAGCAGTATGGTATTGAATGTGACTTGAATGTACTCGTCATAATGAAAAAATACTATGGGAGCAACCCTGAAATCGTGAAATGGAAAACAGCTGTTCCATACATTTTGCTGAGCGACATCAATGACTTTGTGTGGAACAGCTGTTTTCCTTTTCGCGATTTCAGGGTTGATTTAATTACAAAAAAAAATCAGGTTGTTCACACAGTCATCGACGTCGCTCGACTTGTATGGAAAAGCTGCTTTTGTCGCGTTTTTAGGTGTTTTTTCCATAGTAAAAGTTGTTTGTTATGAAGAGTAAATGAACTTCTTAAAAGAACCAGCTAATAAATTAACATCTTATACGCTGTGCTGCATTGCCTGTATTTCAGCATACGGCAAGCCTTTAGGCTAAGCGCATATTATACCCATAATATATAGCTTCCCGCATCCAGCGGATTCCCGCGACAATTTATTTATATTTTTCTTAATTGCCAACTCTGTTATATTATTAAGTCAACACGCGGAAAAGTATTTACATATACAAGAGGTAGAAAAATCTTTTTTCTGAAAATATTATGTACAGTATGACCACGAGGACATGTATGTATATCCTCGTGGTCATACTGATGTGACAAACTAGTATCACCACAAGGAAACAGCGCAAGAGACGCAGGTCTCCGCAGCGCAGGGCAAAGCAGATTTTGTAACGTATTAATAAACACAGATCTGCGTAAGCTGCGACGCAAGCACGTGACGCGCAGACATGTGTCAAATATCAAGTGCATAGAAAACTAAATAATACAAGGTCATCATCATCATCATCATCATTTCAGCCGAAAGACGTCCACTGCTGGACAAAGGCCTCTCCCAAAGGGGTAATATGCCATAATCGCCACGCTTAGCAGGCGGGTTGGCGATCGCAGTTGGTTGTTTAAATACTCAGAGAACGCTGCTGCCCATCCTCTGGAGAATCCCTTAGTCGCCTTTTACGACACCTGTGAGAAGAGAAAGGGTGATGCAATTCTTTACGTCCGGCACTACACGGAACAAGGTAATAAGTGGCAAAGTCACGTGAAAGTGCGCCGAGGTGTCTCGTAGGACACCAGTGCGCGAACCGTTTGCTAGTTCATCAGTGCTGTTTTGGGCGCAGAGTCGCAAAAATTGTATTTAACAGCATATCTAGCAACGGATTTATTTTTTACTCTTAATTTTTTTGCATTCAATGCTAGAAACATGGTGGAAAACTGTGTATTCATGGTGGAAATATGTGTTCATAGCGGCAAACTGATGACACGCGTTCTGGTATTAAAAGACATAGATGACACTTCTATTACCTAATTATTAAGGTTTCTATGGTCTGGTGTGTCATAATATGGGTAAGGCCGTAAAATTGGCCTCATGTAACATAAAAGTAACTATAAAGTAAATGTAGCTGGTAACTTAAAAGTTTTTAAAGGCATTTTCAGAACAAATTTTTCAAGCTTTATACCACTTTTATGTTAAGTAATTTAAAAAATTGTAAAAATTGGTAACATAAGTCACATAAAAGTAACTTAAAACCTGACCTCTCGTCAAACATTCTCAATTTTACGGAATTAAGACATAAATATAGGCGCGTACGCAGCTTCTAACTATAGTCTATACCTTAAACATTACATTAATTATATAATTTGTGTTTTCAAGTAAAATATTAATAGTAGTTTCCTTTGACAACATTTTGCTCCCATACAGCGAAAAACTCAAAAACTTGGGGATTTTCGTCGACCGGAACTTTTCCTGGACTGCCCAACTACAGGAAGTTAGTCGCAAGGTCTTTGCATCTGCTGGGTCTTTAAAAAGACTCCGCAATTTCTTACCGACTACCACCAAGACTGCGCTTGCACAATCTCTCCTTCTTCCCATCCTTGATTATGCTGATGTCAGCTATCTCGATCTTACAGAAGACCAACTTAATAAACTTGAGCGGATTCAAAATTTCTGCATCAGGTTCATATTTGGTTTGCGCAAATATGACCATGTTTCTGATTTCCGCGTTAAGCTCAAGTGGTTACCTATTCGCCTTCGCCGGAATGCTCATATTCTTTATCTTCTTTATAACGTGCTTTTCTCTCCTTCTACTCCCCTTTACCTGAAGAAACGTTTGGAATTCCTCTGCAACACTCACACGCTATTCCTTAGGTCATCAAATAATTTAAGACTGAAAATGCCAATGCATTCCACAACATTTTTTGACAAATCCTTTACGGTTCAGGCTGCTCGTTTATGGAATGCAATGCCAGTGCCTATTAGAAGAGCGCAATCGCTGCCAGTGTTTAAGAGGCTTGTGAAGGAGCATTATTTGTCGCTATGAACATGTTTCTTCTCCTGTATGTGGTCGTTTTTAATTACTTTACCGTTGCTTATTATTTATATGTATATATGCATATAGTATTTATGTATTAGGATTTATAGAATATATTTTTGTTGTTATTTTATAGTAGTAGTATAGTATTTTATTTTATTACTAAATTATGTATCTAAATTGCACATCTGACAACCCCATTTTCTGTCCAGTTCATTCTTGTCCATCCTAAGGTTGCCTGGAAGAAATCGCTGATCGCGATAAGGCGGCCATTTGTACAATAGTTTAAATGCATATTCAATGTTATGTTTTTTATGGTGTACAATAAAGCATATATAAATAAATAAATAAATAATATTTTCATTTGAATTAACCAGTACAATTTTTTTCGACGACAAATATCTGCACCTCACCAAACAAAATAATGCACAATCACAAAAATGTCTGACTAGTGATAATTATGTAGCACAGATATCATAGACAATAGTGCAGCCAAGTTATCAAAGCGGATTTTCTACTTCAACTGCCATGCCTTACGAATTCTGTACTGAACTATGCTGCATCACCACATCCCATGATCCCAGCATACGTTCAACCTAATGCCTTTATCTGTCAGTAGATTGCTTCGTGTTCTTAATACCATTTTATTTCACTATTTATTACACCCTTAAATCTGTGCAGACAGAACTAAACAGAAATAAATATTACTCTTAAAATCCTTTTAGCTTCGAAGCAAATTATATTGGACAGAAGACAGCTAAGATTAACTTTTAAAAAATCCCGCTCTCAACAGTAATTTTCTTTCTCGCAAAAAGCCTGTAAAATTCGAGGGGGTGGTTCCTAAATAAATCTTTAGTAGACAGATAAAGGCCAGACTCGATGTACGACCTTAATGTCCAATAAAACGAAAGAGATAGAAATAAAAGAACAAAGTCGTTTTCATTATCGACTTTCCGATTTTATGTGTTCGCTGTTTACAGTCTCCAGTAATTAGGTATAGGGGTGTGACGGTCGAAGCTACCTGAAACTTTGTTAGGAGTTTCATGCAGGTACCATCAATAGTATATCCACTGATACTCGACTCCAAACACTCTACAAATACATATAAACACATCAGTCCCAAAGTGCCCCATGCAAGTAAATTAATAAATAAAATAAATATTTTGGGACATTTTAACACAGCACCATCTATTCCTAAACTAAGCAGAGCTTGTGCTATGGGTACCAGGCAATGGATATAATACTCATATACTTTTTTTTTTGTAAATACATACTTATAATACATAAGAAACACCCAGACCAACACAAACACTTATGTTCATCACAAAAATATTTGTGTCCTGTGGGAATCGAACTCACGACCTCGTGATCAGCAGTCCGACCCTCGAACCACTAGACCACAGACGTCGTCGTCGAGTGAGTCATTTATGTTCCCGTTCAAACTTCAGTTAAAACTCCTTGACAGAAAAATTTAATATAAATAAATAAATATAGGAGTTATAAATAAAACGATCCCTTATAAAGTATTGTGGGTCATTTAATGTGTAGAGATACTACTATTTTTATTGTATCGATTGAATGAGTATAAATTATACTTAATAAAATTAATATTCATTAATATGTCAATGATATACTCACCAATTCGGAAAAAAATAATTTTAACTGGACAGATTTTCATGAAATATAAATAAGAATCATTCTAAATAAACAAGCTTTCAATTTAAAAAATTGCATTAGTATCAGTTTATCCGTTTAGGTGCTACAAAGCCACAGAAAGTCAAACAGACACACAGCCAGACAACGAATCTAACTCTAACAACAACTACAACACCTCTTGTTTCTCCGTTGGGGGTTAAAAACAATGCAATCAATCAACTCAGCCTATCGCAGTCCACTGCTGGACATAGGCCTCTCCCAAGTTGCGCCACAACGCTAGGTCAAAACAATGCGCCAGGCCATAAATCAAAGCAACAATTTACGTATAAACTGAAGCAGTATTCGAAGCCATTGACCAACGGTATTAAAGGTCATGAGTCCAAATTTTTCATCTGCTTCGCTTAACCACAGGTCAGGCAAAACACGCCGACTATCGGACGTAGGAAATCTAAGGATCTGGAAATTGTGAACACGCTTGAATTTCATTCATTTTCGAAGTTAAAAACCAAACAAGCTCAAATACATACACTGGGTGAAAATAACGATTAATTGTTTTTATTCACATACGGCCAAAATTAATATCCTATCTATCCACTATTTACCTAATAGGGATTGCGGATGACATGAGCTTCATGTAACTTATTTCAAATTTCTATTTAAGTTACAAAACCGTGAATCACAGACCAATAAACCTCAAGACGCCACTTATGGATACCCCCAGTAAGTTTATGCAGTAGTAACTAGTACTACACAGCATTCATCCCGCCGCCAATCGGCACGTCACTCCGTCAGCGAGCGGCACCAATCATACCATCGAACTCTTGAGCTGACCAATAACAACGCGCCGTCCGCCCCCGTCCCCCGCAAACATTTTCGCATGTGTTCTCATGCAAAACTGTTTATGCGGTGTGTTGAGGCTTACTGGTCTGTGCCGTGAATCAAACGCATCATTTGTGTTAATTTTAATGCATTAAAAGACGGTATGCTACTAATCATTTTAAAACCTTATTAGCTAATTTAATTTCATTAATTATCTAGTACTTCAACTGATATAACTCTACGCAAAATAATACTTAAAAACTAAGGTATTAAAACTCAATTTTCGGCAAACGCTAAGAAAATCCTAAAACGGAAAAGTCACAAACACACTGCAATTACTTTAAGTCGAAAAGCTTTTTTTGCGTCAGTTATCCGGAGCTTAAACGACCAACTTTGGAAGCATTGCATATCCCAACTAGCCTAGCCTTATAAATAGCCCTTTTTGCCGAAGCGACGAAGTTAATAGACAAACTTGATAGTGCAGACATTAGTCACTCCAAAGTTTTTTTATCGAAAAGTCTGGGTTATTTTGGTACGGCTGGCAAAGTTTCAATTGATTCTAATGTAACGTATGCTAGTCAAATCCATATAAAACATTAATTATTGAGACTCTTTTGGCATGAATTGCAATGATAGCAAAAGTCATCAACTCAGCCTATCGAAAAGAATGAAATAAAAATGATCAGAGGCACTCAATAACAATAATATACAATTTTAATATGTAAAATACAACTACTAAAAGTATAATTGTGTGCCCCACGGCTGAGCCAACTATTTGGTTTAAATTTTTACTGAGTCTATACTCAGTTCAGCAAAAAATGCCAAACCATCAGACAACTAGTGTCTGGCGCTGGTTATCAACTGGACCTTGTTTGGTGTGTCACGGACAAAAATCTGTTTTACAGTGAGTAAACTAAACATATAGATAAAATAAATAAAAAAGTGTGTCGCAATAATAATATAATAAATATAAATATACTGATATACATACATTCATACATATTATCACGCCTGTTTCCCATTGGGGTAGGCAGAGACTAGAATTTCCACCTGCTACGATCCTGACACACCTCTTTCGCTTCATCTACGTCCATTAACCTCGTCATGCATGCTCGTCGGTTTAGAGAACTCTTAACTTGGTATTTTTTGAGAACGTCCGCGATTTGATTGCGATACGTTCGCCGAGGTCGTCCCCTTCCAATAGTGATATATACGTGTTAAAATAGTAATACTAAATAAATGGGAAATAAGTAAACAAACAATTATCGCAGTCCACTGCTGGACATACTTTCCCCAAATTGCGCCACAACACTCGGCCCTCCGCCTTCCGCGTACATTCCCCCAGCTACCTTCTGCACTGGCCTACGCTGCGTTTGCAAATTCATGATTTCCACTCAAGGACTCATCTGCTCCAGCGGCCACCACACACCGGTCCTTCCACAAACATGGCCAGCCCACTGTCACTTCAGCTTACTGATCCTACAAACTATGTCGGTCACTCAGATTCTTAGCAAATATACGAATTCTAAATGCATATTCGTGGAATTTAGTCTAGATATAGAAAAGAGATAGGTAGGTATATCCTGGGTATGCACGTAGGTTTTTTTATTCCGCAAACTTCTGAAAGTAGACATTTCTTATACATTTCAAGTCCATCAAATGGTTGTCTGTAAGAAATTGCTTTTAGCGATAAGACCGCCAATTGTTAGTACTGTGCTCATTTTTGTTACAACTTTAGTTTTATTTTTGTGGTGAGCAAACAATAAAGTATACTCTATCTATCTTGACTTTGCTCAAACCGCATTCCATTGATTGATCCATTGAAATCAATCAAAAATCCAATTAATCTAAAGATTTAAATTGTGGAAAGTATAAATCGCTCACGAGCAGGATTCGAACCTGCGACTCCTGGCTCAGTACGCCAGTGCTTTAGCCACTAAGCTACCGTGAAAACTGCTCGTGGTATCGAAATTAGCCTCCAATATGGTCTTTGTATAAGTCTTTGGGTGACGTCACCACGAGCAGTGTTCACGGTAGCTTAGTGGCTAAAGCTCTGGCGTACTGAGCCAGGAGTCGTAGGTTCGAATCCTGCCCGTGAGCGATTTTTTTTTAACTTTAGATTTCGCTTCGCATGCGTAAATGCGATAAAATAATCCAATTAATCTTCAGTCATAACATAACACATAACATAACACCACGCCTGTATTTCCCCGAAGGGGTAGGCAGAGGTGTAATAGTACACCCACATTTCTCCAGTTATGTTATAGTCCCATGTAATAAGGGGCGAGCCTATTGCCATTGACTGGGCACAAATCCAGACTCCGGGCTGCTACTGAGAATCTTCAGTCGTTTTGGATAAAACCAGAATATTATTGTACCATTAATTATTAAACTAAGTGAGTACTTATGTGCTTGCTAATAAGCTCAAAATAAAAGCATAACATACTAGACTCTGTAAATAAGAAAAACAGTAAATTCTTTAAATGACTAAAAGGTGCCACCAACTTTTCTAACCCTTTTTCTATGTTGAACCTTTAACAAAAAGCCGTTTATTTCGTTGAATTAATTCGTCGAAAAAAAGCAATTGTTGACAGCAATGACCGTCTCACTTTATTCTTAAATAATAAATCTTAAAACAGATAACAGCGACCTCGAGACATCATTTACATATTTACAAAGCACAAATAAACGAGGGTAATTTATATTTACTTTTTAGCTTTGCTTATGGCTGAACCATTCCAAGGTTTGTTGCAAAGATTGCTTTGTTGGAGTTGGATATTTGATGGTTTTAATGGTGTTTTTTAATGGTTTTACAGAACTTTTATCAAGTAACATAACCATGGCCGACTTCGCAACTCCGTATTGAACAATTTCATGGGAGGAAGAAAAATTTGCTAATAATAGAGGTCTCGGACCAATAAAAAATGGCGGACGGAATATCGCTAAGAAAAGATTGAAGCACTTCGTTTTTTCCTAAACCCACTATAATTTCGACAGAATTTTAACACACAAGATATTATATTGTTATTTTATTTGTGACACTACGACAATAATGACTACCGTCAAATGAGATTTGTTGCGTAATCGCGGCTTTTTGTCTTACTATGGGTGTGAATGTGTGCCGTCTTATTATGGGTGCTTCACTTTTTGTTTGCGAGATTCCGTTCGCGTTTTTTATTCGTCCCAGATTGAGGCAATGTTTCAATGTTTTGATTGAATATAATAATATTCAATTACACATTTTTTATTTTATTATTATTACATGATAAAACCCGATCAAAAACTTAAGACATAGTGCTTTGATTAGAATAATTTTGCTACCACCTGTAAAATTGGTCTAAACGAAGATACGAAGTCGATAACTAAGCCATCGATAAACTTTGTCTATGTGGACAGCGTTCGACGTTTTGATTGGCTTGGCTCCCAAAGACCCTGCGTAAAGCAATTGAAGCGAGGAATGCAGGACAATGTATGCAAATACGCTGCTTTCTACTGCAAAGAAAAAATGATATTAAACATGCATCAGAAACGCGTGGAAATATAAATTTCGGTCGAGAGGTTTAGCAGTTTTCTATAAAACAGAAGATTATTTTTCACAATTTCAGGGTTGACCCCGTAGTAAAATTAGTTCTATGCTTATTTTGTCATTTTTACGCATTTTACGCATGCAAAACATTGTTCAATGTTGTCCCTTGAATAAGCTCTTCAATAGGGAAGGTGACAATTTTTTTAAACTAGTTTTTATTAGAAATCTCTAAAATAAGCAACAGTGAAAAAACCAATAAAATATTTAATAAAATGTCCAAGTTATAACCGATTTAAATTTGTTCGCTAGACAGAGACAGCACTATTAAAGAATGACGTCATTGTACAAAACCTTCATAGTAACTTGACATCTCTCTGAACAGTGTCCGTTTCGCATGACAAGGACAGAAAATGCCCCTTCCAAAAACTTAAAAAGCGTGTATTTCTTTCATTTTTCCATGGATTTTGTTTATTCTTTCTACAATGTTATCCTGTCTGTACCTTCTTTTAAATAATATTTTTTTTTTGGTAATTTTTAATAGTAGTCAACTACCGGATTACGTCCACACATTTCTCATATATAGTAATAAACATTTGAAATGAAATCTGAGCTTTTCAATTGCATCAAAAAGTGAAATGATATATAACAGTATATTTCAGAAGTCATCAAGTAAATAAATCCATACAGACTTCTGTTTGGAATGTACGAGTAGTAGCCAAGTGGCGCCCCCATCAGTAAAAAAAATATTCCTCGCTGAATACATTATTCATCGAAAATCCTTTTTCAACAATTAAATTACAAGTCCTGTAGTTTAATTAGAAACTATTAACTCTGTAAATTATAGTTCGCTGTAGTTGTAGATACAAAATATGTGAAAAACGGCTACTTTTGGCACTTTTTGTGTCTACAACTACTGCGAACTATAATTTACAGAGTTGATAGTTTCTAATTAAACTACAGTACCTGTACTTTAATTGTTAAAAAAGGATTTACATTCCCCTTAAGGGACGTCAATGTTCAAAAACTTTGACCTATTTCAAAACACCGAAGAGTTTGGTGCTCATTTTGACACTTATGAATATTTGCATGCTACATTACATTACATTTTTTTTGGAGTGTCCTTGAATAATCGAATCAGAAATGAGGAGATTCGCAGGAGAACGAAAGTGACCGACATAGCCCGAAGAATTGCCAAGCTTAAGTGGCAGTGGGCGGGGCACATTGCTCGCAGAAATGATGGCCGATGGGGCAGTAAAGTTCTGGAGTGGCGACCACGTACTGGAAGGCGCAGCGTGGGTAGGCCCCCCACAAGGTGGACCGACGACCTGGTGAAGGTCACGGGAATCCGCTGGATGCGGAAGGCGCAGGAGCGGTCGTTGTGGCGATACTTGGGGGAGGCCTATGTCCAGCAGTGGACGTCTTTCGGCTGAAATGATGATGATGATGATGATGCTACATTATAAGCAGAAGTGCATTATAATAATAACCGCTATTTAACACTGCAACTCTGTACTTCAAGCGAATAAAAATTTATTGATTTAATTTAATTTACGATTGTTGTTCTTAAGGCGCACGTAGCAGCCACTTGGCGCCCCCATTAGTAAAAAGATTATTACTCGCTTCACCAAAAGTGGTTTATCTACAACTAGAGCGAACTATAATTTACAGAGTTAATAGTTTCTGATTAAACTAATATAAATATAATATAAAAATATTTTTATTACTGATAGCGGCGCCACTTCTTGGCTGCTACATGTGCCATTTGCTATTTGTTAACTTATGAAATGCTCTATTTTCTTCTCTGTGATATCTTTCAACCCTTTTTGAGAATACTTATAAAAATAAAAGTGGGCTAGTATTGGACCCGAATTGTTGTATGCTTTAGTAACATATTAAGTGAGGTTAAGTAATGACTAACATTGACCTAGACAGTTTTTCGTTCCTGCTCTAAGTTATTATTTCAGATAAGTATAACTGTAAACGCTAGGGAAAGCTAAGGGTTATCAGACCGTGGAGTATTGTAAGGCAAACAGTTCTTCCACAGTTTCTTTGTTCAGTTATTTAGGCTTAGCAAGTTAAGGACCTACTTTCAAGAAATGCAAACATTTTTTGTTTATTTTATTAAAGCCTTTGGCACACTTAGCACGGTTCCTGAGCGAGGCGTGCCTGTCGTTGTGATTTGTGTATATCGTAGGATAACTGAAGAAATTTAAACTCTGTGATAATCGTAGGACGACTGCATAGGATCAGATATTTGGAATCTGAAACAGATCATTGTAATGTTCCAGGCTATTTTTAGAATCATTGCAAAAATGCTTATCAAAGTCAAAGTTTTTATTTCGAATAAGCAACATAACATGCACTTTCAAAGCGTTAATTATTAATCTAGTTGCACGGTTCCAAAAAGTTCGTCCTATGGGAATGAGCCGGCAGGAATCTCCATGGATATACTCATTTTAAATAATAAAATATGGTACAATGGTTTATTACGTGATTTGGAAAGAATTGTGTGAGAATAATGTAGGTTAATGACTAAGACAAATTCATTGAAGTAAACTAACATAACATAACATAACATAACATCACGCCTGTATTTCCCCGAAGGGGTAGGCAGAGGTATATAGTACACCCACATTTCGCCAGTTATGTTGTAAGTCCCATGTAATAGGGGGCGAGCCTATTGCCATCAACCGGGCACAAATCCAGACTCCGGGCTGCTACTGAGAATTTCCTAATGAAAAAAACCCAATAACACTTTGCCCGATCCGGGAATCGAACCCAGGACCTCACGCTCAGCAGTCGCGCTTGCAACCACTAGACCAACGAGGCAGTTTGAAGTAAACTAATTAATGATTTATAATGATTTTAAGTTTAGGCTCGACCATAATAGGAGGGAAGCCAATGATCCGATACTCTTTGTCATTAATGGCTACATTATGTTCATATTTACAGTGATCAATGTCAAATAATAAAATAAGTCAATTACAATTTAAGAAAAAAATTGAAATATTATAAATAATCTAAGGTAAGCGAATAGTAATCGCAAATGCTCACGCATGAGCGCTGATTGGCTGATATGAACGTTCTGCACTAACGGATGCACTGATTGGCTAAGGGCTTCATTATTTCGTCTTATTTGTTGTTAGATATTTCTGCAGTGTTTTTTTTGACTGTGTAATAAAAGTAATTTATTTTAATTAATATTGCCTCGTCACTTCCTTAATTTTCTATTTCTATAGACCTTTATGAAGAGCCATTTCTGACCAACCAGAATAAAGATGTTATAAATCGACTCTTAGATTAGCCAATCAGCGTCCGAGTTTCCAACCGTCCTAAACTAACTGGGATTTTTGCAATCATTCTGGTAAAAGCTCGTATAATTTTGCTTTCTTAGATTACAATAATTCGGTCCTTTGCAATTTTACTACGGTTTGCGCAAAGATCCGATTTGTCCTTTTATCCTACGACATATACACGGAATTATGACGGAACACATCACAAAGTTTTTAAATATTGTTTACATAACATAACCAGCCCATTACTGTCCCACTGCTGGGCACGGGCCTCTTCTCAGTACGAGAAGGCTAAGGCCTTAGTTCACCACGCTGGCCTAGTGCGGGTTGGCGGACTACTCACACCATTGAGAACTGTATGGAGCACTCTCAGGTGTGCAGGTTTCCTCACGATGTTTTCCTTCACCGTTAAAGCAAGTGATAATCGAATATAAATCCGCACATGAATTCGAAAAGTCAGAGGTGCGGGCCGGGTTCGAACTCACACCCTCCTTCATGGAAGGCAAGCGTTCAACCACTAGGCTATCACTGCTACTAATATTGTTTAAAAGATAGTGATTAGATTAACATTAAATAGGACAATAGCTTGGTCTATAGACTCTATGGTAAAATATCTACTTTAATTATACAGCAGCGTCATTAACAGAAAAGCGGTAATTCGGTTTATCGTCGTCACGTGGACATGTTTCTACGCATCCGCGTATTTAAAACCCTAAATATCGGCTAACATTGATGGATGACATAAAATAATAATGAAATTCTTTCTGTTTTCCGTTATTTTTCTAAGGATACTGCAGATTGCAGAAGTGTGCTGTTGTTAACCCTTTTTCGCTATATTCTTATTTAATCCAAAAGTGAACCTTGGGTTAAAAAGGAGCAAACGAAAAATAATTCTAAATGGCATTATGAAGGATGAAGAATTCTACAAGGCATTAAGTCCATACATAGGTATCTCTGTTTGATGTACATTGATGCTTAAATAAATAAATAAACCCCTAATGTCACCAATTGCACTAATGGGTAAATGGGTAATAATCACCATTTACTTAGTTCAAATATTAATAACCAAGCATGAAAAATTATAAGAAGAAAGTAATAGTTAATAATGATTCTTAATGGATAATAGAGAGTATACCTGGTGTTTGCGCACACACTTGTACACTATAATAGAGAGTATACCTGGTGTTTGCGCACACACTTGTGCACTATAATAGAGAGAATACCTGGTGTTTGCGCACACACTTGTGCACTATAATATGTTCCGCGCAGATGTCTGGTCGATGTTGAGATTGGCCACCGTTTCTTAAATTCGGCCAGGAGGACATTATCTTCCCTGGACAAAAAATAGCTTATAAGTCGATCAAATTTTAACCAATACCGTTCAGCCGTTTTGGCGTTATTGAAGCACAAGTAAACAAATATGTTCGCATTTATATTTTTAGTAGGATTTGTAGGCTGAATGAGTTTTTGCCAAAGAATAGAAAAAAGCTAAAAACTTTATAGTATGCTATACCATAATTATCTACTACTAGACCCGCGGCTTCGTTCGCGTATAATTTGGCATATCATAGAATGACTTATCGCGCATCCCGCTGGTACTATTTATTTTTCCTGGATAAAAAGTAGCTTATAGTATATGTTTATCTTGGTTATGGTCTATGTGCTAGATTTAATCGTGACTGAAGGACAAACAAACAAACATATATACTTTCGCATTTATATTATTAGTAGAATATATGAGTTGTTGCCAAAGAAAATAAATAAACCAAAAACTTTATATGCTTTACCAAATAAGAACCATCTTATAAAAAAACATTTTATGAAATTTATGGTTGACTACTTATTTTTTGCAGTCTCAAATCAATTCCTATATCAGGTTTTAATCAACATTCTCCTGCACTTATCACATTCTATCTGGGGTTTGCGCAGCATGTCATATCTCCCATAGGTCTGTGATATTTCCATACAATATACAGGTATCTTTCAGCGTAATCTCTTCCTTTCTAGCCATGTCATCTTTCACAATCCATCTGTCTTTTAGGTTATCAATTACAAAAACATGGAAGAAATAACAGCTTGAAGCCAAATTTAATCGTATTTTAATATTGCAGCCAACTTCTGACTCGAAGTCTGAAATCAACTCGTTATTTACACAACAATAACATCATAGGTCGGCAAACTTCTTTGAGAGCTCTCATTTCTTGGTCTGAATCCTCTATTATGATAGTTGGGAGCGAAATAACAAGTTATTGCGAAGAAGCTTGTCTGCAAGTTTCATTCGGTTTAAACGGAACGTGGAACATCTAACTTGTAAAACATATTTTGCTAACATGTTGTTAGTTAGTTTGTGAACTCGCGTAGTTTTATGCAAGTAAAATGAAATGAGGGAGCTTTTGAGCATTCAGAAAGTATGGCAGTGTTATTGTAAAATCCGTAACGAGATTATCCGGTGAAGAACCGGAGTGACCGACATAGCTTGTAGGATCAGTAAGCTGAAGTGGCAGTGGGCTGGCCATGTCTGTCGAAGGACCGATGGCCGTTGGAGCAGACGAGTCCTTGAGTGGAGACCGCGTATCGGCAAACGCAGCGTAGGGCGCCCCCCTGCCAGGTGGACCGACGACCTAAAGAACGTGGCTGGGGGGGACTGGATGCGGAAGGCAGAGGACCGAGCGTTGTGGCGCAACTTGGGAGAAGCCTATGTCCAGCAGTGGACTGCGATAGGCTGAGTTGATTGTAAAATAAAACTTTTTTGATATGAAATGGTTTTTGCAATTTTTGTCTCACTCAAGTATCTCACTTTAAGCTTTTGCTTAGCCGGTTTTGTATTGTGTAAAATCGTCTGAGACAAACAAGAAAGAATATCAAAGATATATTGTTGATAGTACGTTTCGTAAAAAATCTTAAATGTATCCTAGAGATAACTTTTAAACTTAAAAAACAACTAACTAACAACAACTACTCTTAACTAGTGACAATTGATTAAAAACAAATTATAACGTCTATTTAGTAGCGCAAGTTCTGTAAGATACCGGCTAAAACAAACGGATTAAAATTTTAATTCTGATTAGTGTTCTGGCATTAAGGACCGCTACATATTTAACCCAGCCACGCACAGCACACGGCGTGTATCATTTTATAAACATGTCAATCAACTCAGCCTATCGCAGTCCACTGCTGGACATAGGCCTCTCCCAAGTTGCGCGCCACAACTCTTGGTCTTCAGCTTTGCGCATCCTATTTTTTTTTTTTTTTTTTTTTCGAATGGGTTCTCGCAGGTGGGACCGAAGTCCCATTCCTGCTTAACCGGACTTAGTTGGCGGAGGGTCCCATGTGGGACTCCATTCGCCGAAGGTTTTATCCCTATACTTACAAACTAAATACGCGGTATAAATACCGCGCAAGCGGGCGCCCCCCAAGGGGGGGGGCTCGAACCTCGCTAGGGCATTGCAGGGGGGCCCCGCCGTTCCTATGTCCCCCTAGCAGCCGTTGCTGCATCGAATTGGTTACCTCGAAAGTAGCGGACTTTCGGTCTATCGGGTGACGTGCTAAAACGCCGTTAAGCGGCAAGCCTTGCCGGCGAGGCTAAGACCTACCTAAAACCTAAACAGTGGCTACGCAATAGCCTGCTCCTAGGAACTACTCTAGAGCATAGGGCCGGTCTCGCGTGACGAGATTATCTCCGGTTGCTTACACCGTGAGGGCGTCCCCAGGGGGGAGCTCGGACCTCGACTCAGGGTGCAGCAGGGGGACCCCGCCACTGATCCCCCCAGCAGCCGGTGCTGCGTCGGCATGTGTTTCTGTTTCTCGAGAGTCGGACTCTCGGATTCTGTGTGTGTGGCGGGGACGATATTTTGGACGACGGCGTCGGAGTGTGCTTGTGCTTTTATCTGACTCCTGGAGGAGTGTAATAGCGTCATCGGGTTCAATGAGTGTGTGTCTGGGACGTCGGATTTTGCTGATAGCAGATGGCTGGTAGACGGTGGCCGCCACGACCAAGGGATTGGGGTCCTTGGGAGCGGAATCGAAATAGCGTTTAGAGACACGCTTGAAAAACTGCTTCATGGTCGGCAGTTTGAGGTCTAGGTGGAGTTGGACATTGCGTAAGTACCAGGGGGTGCCTACGGCCCTTCGCATAAAAAGGTTTTGGACGGTTTGGAGTATGTGAATTCTCACCGGCTTAACGTGTGCGAACACAACGCTAGCATAGGCGAGTATGGGGCGGATACAGGTGGTGTATATCCTTACTTTGAGAGGAGTGGGCAGCTTACTGTGCGCATTGAGTAGGGGGTGGAGACGTCCGAGGACGAAGGCGGCACGGTTTTTCACCTTGCGGATATGCGGTCTGAATGTCAGTCTACGGTCAAGGATCACTCCAAGGTATTTGGCTTTACTTTGCCATGGGATCTGTTTCCCGAACATTGAGACTGGTACGCTTAATTCTTTGCGGTACTGTGACAGGGGTTTCTTATCGAAGAGGACAGCTGCACTTTTTTCGGGATTGACTTCGATTCTCCATTTCCGGAACCAGTCACCTAGGGTGTTAGCCGCGGATTGGAGGGTACGAGAAATAGCGACATGGGTCTTGCCGGAGTAATAGATTGCCGTGTCGTCGGCGAAAAGGGCAATACGGGCTGCACCGCATTTTGGAATGTCGCTGGTGTACAGCGTGAACAGTAGGGGGGAGAGCACGGAGCCTTGTGGCACACCGGCGTGAATGGGATGGGGGGAGGAGAGAACCCTTCTATGCGATAGTGAAAGGTACGATTCGATAAGCAGTCTCGGATGATGAGCACGAGACGATGTGGCACATTCATAGTGTACAGCTTATATAATAAGCCGTTGTGCCACACTTTATCGAAAGCCTTTGCCACGTCGAAAAAGAGAGTACCGGTCATTTGACCGCGTATGAAGCCTGCACTGATGTGTTCTACAATGCGGTGCAGTTGATTAACGCAGCAGTGCTTTGTACGAAAGCCAAACTGCTCGTCGGGAAGGAGTTTATTTGAGTCGGCGAAATCCTTGAGTCGCTTATAAATAAGCTTCTCGTAGATTTTACCGAAGACATTGAGGACTTTGCGCATCCAATCCCCCAGCTACCTTATACATTATAATTTAGTAAAGAATAAAGACTGGATAGTTTCAAGCACGTTTCAGGCAGCAATTCGTTCGTAATTCCGTTTTAAACTATATCGTGACAGAAACATAGCGTGTGAACATTGCGTGGCGAGGAATGTACGATTAAAGTATGATATGCCTACTAGGTTTTGACCGTAATTTTGTATACATAGGCTAGGTTACAAGGGAAAATAATTATGGGACTGACGATATCAATCTATCAGAAACCTTACAATTATGTTTAATTGTTCAATCAACTCAGTCTACACTAGACTGCCTCGTTGGTCTAGTGGTCGCAAGCACGACTGCTGAGCGTGGGGACCTGGGTTCGATTCCCGGGTCGGGCAATGTGTTATTGGGTTTTTTCATTAGAAAATTCTCAGTAACAGCCCGGAGTCTGGATTTGCGCCCGGTTAATGGCAATAGGCTCGCCCCCTATTACATGGGACTATAAAATAACTGGCGAAATGTGGGTGTACTATACACCTCTTCCTACCCCTTCGGGGAAATACAGGCGTGATGTGATGTTATGTTAACTCGGTCTATTTGAACTATAAACTCACTAGTCTCCGAGGCTTTTCCCAATCATGTTGAGGTTGGCTTCCTTTCTAACCAGATATAGCTGAACATCCTCTGGTGAATCCCTTAGTTGCCTTTTACGACACCCATGAGAAGAGATAGGGTGGTGCAATTCTTTATTTCCAGCACCATACGGAACAGAGGCACGGAACAGCATCGTTCTCTGAGTATTTAACCAACCAACTGCGATTACCAACCCACCTGCCAAGCGTGGTGATTATGGCAAATCCCCCTTACAATCCACACGCTTGCCACTTAGCCACGAGCCCAGGTTAAGCTGCACTAGCCGCGGTCAGTCTGTGGATGGGTGACCGTTTCGATACACATCGAGACCCCTTCGTACCTCGGAGAGCACGTAAATCCGTCGGTCCTGCGCCTGATCTCTCTCCGGTCGTGTCAAATTGCCGTCCCATTGGATTAGGAGAGTGAGGGAATAGAGTGTGCACCTGTGTTTGCGCACACACTATAATATGTCCCGCGCAGATGGCTAGTCTCCATTGAGATTGGCCGCCGTGACCGAAATTCGGCCGGGAGGACATTATTATTATTATTATATCCCCATTATGGGCGAGGCCTATGTCCAACAGTGGACGTCTTTTAGCTGAAATGACGATAGACCAAACAGAAAATAAATGAAGCAATAAAAATATTTATTTGTCATAACCAGGGACATAACGGAAACAAAAAACATACATCAGATACAACCACTCCAAAATGCGATGAAATAAATAATTTTAGTGTCTTTACAGATTTACAATGGAAATTGCCCACGGCCATCCGAGTATAGCAATTCTTTTTGTTCCAAATTCTTTGTTGTGGCTTGAAAATATCCAGTCTAGAGCGTAGCGCTTGGCGAAGAAGGTTTCTGAATAAAATGTTTTGATCGAAATATTGCTTGAATATTTTTGAGCTAGGCTTTCATAAGACCTTTTTTAGGGTTTCATATCCAAAGAGAGCTAACGGGACCCTATTACTCTTGCTACGCTGTCCATCCGTCTGTCTGTCACAGGGCTGTATCTTTGTAACAGTAATAGATAACCAGTTAAATTTTTCAACAAATATGTGTTACTATGGTGCCTATCACGACAAATACTACAAAAAAAAAGTCTAAAACGAAAGGGGGTCCCCCTATACAAGGAACCTCGAAAAACATGCATTTTTTTCTTTATTTTTGTTCCTGCTCTATCTTCAAAACGGTAATACATACCAGCGTCAAACTTGATCTGATTATAAGAACATACTATGTAGTTTAGCAACAAATACTAAAAGTAAGGCAAACATAGACACATGTGGTGGTACCTACGTAAGAAAGAGATGCAAAAAATCATATTTCGTGCACAAACGTTGATATTTTTTGATGAACTCTCGTAAATTAAATCAGTTTCTATGGGGGTATCAGGTCGATAAGTGAAACGGAACCCACTGCGTGAGTCCGACTCACACTTGGCCGGTTTTTATATCCATAATGTACTTGCGTTTGACCGCCACCTCACTTGATGTCAGGTTAAAATGGAAACCAGGCTAGACATTGTTGGGAGAACACACTTGATAATTATTTGATTAAAAAGTTTTTTTATAAACCACGTTTTAAAAACAAAAGTGTGTTAATACTGCACTGTTATCCAGTTATGAGCTTTATAGTTATGTTTAAAGTTTCAGACTGTAGCTTATCGGAAAGTTAGTTAAAAATCTATTGCAATATGTGTACCGAACAGACAGACTGGAAGGAAAGCGAGTTAATAAAAACATGGTAATAAAATATATAAAAATTTGGTATGAATAATTCGCTCATGAGCTCAATGCTCGTGAGCACAGACATAATAAGAAATATAGAAGTAGTGCTGCTAACAATCTAGTGAAGCCAAAAAAAACTATGATCCATCGTGTCTCTTGTTTATGCAATAAAGAATATTGTATTGTATCGTGTACAACCAGAGCTCACGCATACAAATGCACCTCAAACCGTGCTCACCCCTCTCAATACACATGTCGCGACATCTTCTAATAAGCATCGCGAAAGCAAATATCCATCAGGTGCATGGTGTGTGTGTGAGCGCTGGTTGTATACGAAGGAGCATAGTTTTTTTAGCTTCACTATGATTGTTCGCAGCACTTGTCTATATTTTTACTGTATCTGTGCTCACGAGCAGGTACCAGCGACTAGTTCAGTCCACAATTCGTTTTACTTACATAGGTATTTATTTATTTCTCGTTGGAAGGCATTTAAAAATACATTTTATTCCAGCAGCTAAATAATATGTGCCAAACATTTCTTCACGAATAGAATTCGAATCTAAGGGTGTTATGCCACTTTTCAAACTTCTTTATTCAATGTGACTTAGATCAAAGAACTTGGATGATTTTCACCAAATGTTGTATGAAATAAAACAATGAACACCAAATAAATTGCATTGGACAAAGAAATTTGACTGGTGGCATATCACCCTTAATATAATGTAAACAGTACAGTCAAATTAAAAACAAACATTGGAAAAAAACAGTTTAGTTAGGCCAAAGGTGCCGTCTGTCGGGACAGGTCAGCTCCTATATGCTATGGCAACTCTTTTTACGTTTATTTCGTAAGGCAATATTCTCACTTTTAAACTTTTGTTTATTTCTGGCATTAAGCTACATTATACTAACATTATTTGAATAAATGTGATGTAATAAACAATAACTTATTTTAAAAAGAGTATATCCATGGAGTTTCTTGCCAGTTCTTCTCCATAGGATCTACAATTGGAACCGTGCAACTAGAGCCTGATGTTTCAAAAGTGCCTGTAATTAGGTTTATTTGAAAAAAAAAAAATATATATAATGAATAATAAATGTCCAAAAATATTTATTTATTTATTTTTATTTGATTTTGATTTTGATTTCAAAACTAATATTATTTAATCGAAATAAACTAAACTAAGTACCAGCCTCACTGGTTTCAATTTCATGTCACAACTATTTAAGTCAGCGAACTTGGTGTAGTTGATTCAATCAATCAATCAACTCAGCCTATCGCAGTCCACTGCTGGACATAGGCCTCTCCCAAGTTGCGCCACAACGCTCGGTCCTCTGCCTTCCGCATCCAGCCCCCCCCAGCCACGTTCTTTAGGTCGTCGGTCCACCTGGCAGGGGGGCGCCAGTAGTAGTAGTTGTAGTTGATTCTTTGTCACCAACTAAATTTATTTTAAACTATCGATCTCGTTTACTAATATAGATACAAGAAAGGGATGGCAACAATTTTAGTGTTGTCAAATTAATCGGAATTAAAATTCCCGTACAAGTTTAGTCGTGATCTTGGAACTTGCCGACTAAAAATAAATAGAAGGGTAATAAGTAACTAATTTGATAGTTCTAAAATTCTTAATATCTCTTTCTTGTTTTCACTAACAGAAAAATATATGAATATGAACTTGCAGAGTTAGCGTGGTCAGACTCTAAGGCCCGTATTACAGAAGCTTCCTCAAGTACAATTTAAACTGCAATCACCTGATCACTACTTAAGGATAGAATCGTTACTTGAGTATCGGTCTTATTCCAGAACGGTAATTATAAACTTTAATTCAACAACATAACACATGAATTTGACCTGAAATATAATAGAAATCTCTACTCAAGCGTAGTCTGGACCACACTAGAGTGATTACAGATCAAATCTCAGCTCAAATACCGAAACAGGTGACAGTATAAAACAAAACTAAACTCAGCTGAACTGTGTTCAACAAATCTCTGCTTGAGGAACGTTCTAAAATCAAAGCTCAACTTTAAACTAGTTTTAAACAGAGATCAACGCTTGAGTATCGTTCTGTAATACGGGCCTAAGAATACTCAGTTTTAATATCATTCGGGTGTACCCGAAAGACATAGTAATATGTATGAGTAAAATCTTAGGCTTCCAAAATATTATAAAAGTCTACGATCGCCAATAGCCACTTCTAGGCTCCACAATATTGCCCATACATCAATAAACTACCCTATAAAATCGGGTGTGGTAACCCCACACATCGGATGGCTGTAGGGGTTCGTGTAACGCCACGTGTATCTGACAAGGTCATACACCTCAGTTACTACGACCTCAGGTTGTAACTTATGAAGCGGAATCGCATGTGATGTCAATCATATTTTATACGGGAAACATAACAATGTTACTATGATACGATTGTAATAAAATAGGTGAAATAGGTAAAATTTCTTAGGCCCGTATTACAGAAGCTTCCTCAAGTACAGTTTAAACTCCAATTACCTGATCACTACTTAAGGATAGAATCGTTACTTGAGTATCGGTCTTATTCCGGAACGGTAATTATAAACTTTAATTCAACAACATAACACACGAATTTGACCTGAAATATAATAGAAATCTCTACTCAAGCGTAGTCTGGACCACACTTGAGTGATTACAGATCAAATCTCTGCCCAAATACCGAAACAGGTGACAATATAAAACGAAACTAAACTCAGCTGAACTGTCCCCCCTTGGGGGGCGCCCGCTTGCGCGCGGTATTGATGCCGCGCGCATCTAGTTTGTAAGTATGTAGGGAAAAAACCTTCGGCGAATGGAGTCCCACATGGGACTCTCCGCCAACTAAGTCCGGTTAAGCAGAAATGGGACTTCGGTCCCACCTGGGAGAGCCCATTCGAAAAAAAAAAAAAAAAAAAAAAAGCTGAACTGTGATCAACAAATCTCTGCTTGAGGGACGTTCTAAAATCAAAGCTCAACTCAAAACTAGTTTTAAACAGTGATCAACGCTTGAGTATCGTTCTGGAATACGGACCGTAGCCTGTCAAATTCAAATGATTAAAATCCATGCATCCATATTGTACTTATGTTATAAATGCGAAAGTAACTATCTGTTACCTTTTCACGCCTAAGCCGCTGAACCAATTTTGATGAAACTTGGTACCTCGGACGAATAAAAAAGTTGGACGAATCTCGCTTAGAAAAGATTGAAGCACTTCATGTTTTCCTAAACCAACTATAATTTCGAAAGCGTTTTAATACACCAGATAATAGTTGTTTTATTTGTGACACTACGACGACTATCGTCACACGAGATTTGTTGCGTAATAGCGGCTTTTTGTCTTACTATGGGTGTAAATGTGTGCGTGCCAGCCCGTACTTTTAAGCGAGCCGTCTTACTATAGGTCCTTCACTTACTGCTTAGCGAGATTCAGTCCGCCTTTTTTTAATCGTCCATGCTTGGTACAGAGATAGTCTACCTAGAACCTGGAGTAGGACAAAGGCTACTTTTATTTGCAAAAACGGATAGCGTTGGGGGACGCCTGATGGCCTGATAGAAGCGAATCTTATATGCATTTACAAGCGCCGATAAAACGCGCGCACGAGCTTATCAGTGACGTTCTTCTCGACGCTCGATTGATTTTTCTCTAATTCCATTCATTTTTAAACTGTTTAAAAGTTACGCTGATTACCAGACATCGCTCGACTTAATACCACTTATTTATTAGTCAAACCCACAAGTTAATTTGGGTCATGGGGCGTTTCACACCACGCTTGGTTCGGACCGCGGTGTGAATCGCCCAAGTGCTCTTTTTTAATGGGCCGTTTCGGACCGCGGCGTGAAACGACCACGACCTTTTTTATAATGGGCTGATTCGGACCGCGGTGTGAAACACCCCAGTACCCTTTCTCCATGGGCCGTTTTGGACCACTAATGGAAGTTAAAAAAATCTAATCCATTTTTGGATTTTGTACAGACGAGAAAAAAAACGGTTACTGAAAAATATTAAACTGTTCTAATAAAATTCTTTATTAATATGTAATTCATAAGACAAAGATAAACCTCTGAAGGGGTCATTGTCTACATCATAATGAACAACTTTTACTATGGGATCAACCTGAAATCTCGAAAAAAAGTAAGCTGATCCCTACATTTTGTCGATTTGTGTGAACACAAATGTAGGAATCAGCTGTTTTTTTTTTCGCGATATCAGGGTAGGTCTCATAATAAAAGTTATTCATAATGATGAGGACAATGACCCTTAGAGGTTTATATCTTTTGAATTACATATTATGTATTTTATTAGAACAGGTTAATATGTTTCACTAACGGTTTTTCTACCCGTCTTCACAATAAACATTCAAAACATACTAGATTTTTTAAACTTCTGATTGTGGTCCGAAACGGCCCATGGAAAATGAGTACTGGGGTATTTCACACCGCGGTCCGAATCAGCCCATTATAAAAAAAACCGGCCAAGAGCATGTCGGGCCATGCTCAGTATTATAGAGTTCCTTAAGTAGGTGTTACAAACAAATCAAATCGAATATTAATCACGGCTATTTTAGTTTTTGCAATAGACGGCAGCATTGGCGACTCAGAGAGTGATGTACGACGCCGCTAGATGGCGCCAAATTTAAGAAGTGTGTCGTCAACATAACACAAAGTTACTTTTTGTGATTTTTTGAAATAGAAAGTAGCTAAAGGAGCATTATTTGCTTTGATCATTTTTCTCTAAGGTCAATGACCTTTGAACTAGGACGTTTTAAGTATTTTTCAGTTTTCTGTCTATAACTCAAAAAATTATAATCACATTATACTCGAAATAATTTTAAAAGAGAGTTTTCACAAAGGTCTATCAATGTGGAAGATTAAAAGTTTCTACGTTGCATAGTTTAGAAATGGCAGGGGGGGGGACACATTGCAAGCCACTTTGGCGGGCTATATTTCGTAGTTGGTACACCTGATAAAAAAGTGGTGTATGAAACATTACCTTCATTTTAGTAGACCTATTCAATGATACCCCACACGAGGGGGTGCAGCGAAAAAATTTTTTTTTTCCCCATTTCACATGTATGGGGGCCACCCCTAAAGAACGTAAAAACTATTTTTTTATTCTTTTAAAATTGAGATCTATATGCAGACTATTTTTTAACAAAATTTCATTTACTTATGTTTATAACTGTAGAAGTTATTAAGCTGTAAAGGATTAGGACAGACGGACAGACGGACAGACGGACGGACATGACGAAACTATAAGGGTTCCTTGTAGGACTTCGGAACCCTAAAAAGGTCGTGGTCGTTTTACACCGCGGTCCGAAAAGGTCCATTCAAAAATAGTAACTGGGCAATTCGCACCACGGTCCGAAAACCAAGCGTGGTGCGAAACGCCCCAATACCCGTTAATTTTTAAATACGCAGAAAAGGTTGAAATTAAATGGGATGGCATTGAATCGCGCAGTTCTCTTATAAAATACGAACCGACTCTCTAACTACACATTGTTTCCACAAAATATTAACTACACAGTCAAGTGCCGAACAATTTTATTACGTCCCAGCATTATAAGCTTCATAATACAATACTGGCGTCAGTAATATATTTCTCCTAGTTACAAGTTATATGAATTATTACAATAGTCTACAAAATGCTTTATTATTTTCGTTCAGCTCAATACTGTTTATTTGACCTTCCCGATTGAACTTGAGTATAGTATGAATGAAATATTTAGAAAAAATTACAAAGAAATTTGAAATTTATTCCTATACATATAAAGTTCATTATTAGTGGTTATAGTTTAAAATGATTTGTTAAGGGGTAACAGTTTATGTGACTGCACAAATTGTTGAATTCTTGAGAGCTCCTGTTAGGCGTGGTTGTGTCCGTGATTTTGCCTTTAAATGATCCAATTAATATTCATTACTTGAATTCTCAGAATCGGCTATCGAGTGTGGTATTTCATTGTTGCAATTGTTATAACATACAACTAACTATGCATGAACGTTCAGCTTTGTAGCGAATACTTCGGAAATCAGACTACAAATACGTTATATTAAGTTTGTAGTGGTATGTAACCCACACATGCACACACTGACACACATACAGCGCGTTCACAATGTACGCGGACAATTAGCCTGTAACAGTTAGCGGCAAAATTTTCCATGTATTTTCCGCTCGCGTTTGTCTATTTAGAAAAGTACATAATCAAAGGAGGAATGTTACTCTCATATTTTGTACCTGTATTTAGAGGGCCGAGATTCTTTTAACATTTTCGTTACACCTCTGCACCGTACTCTTTAATAAGCTCATTATTTTGGACTTGAAAAAAAAAACTGAAAGATAACATCAAAAGACAAAACCAAACACCGATCGTGACTTTGAAGTTCAGTCAAAGTCAGCGTTGTACAGTGAGAATAAAATAAGTATCTGTTAAGAGGTCTTTTACGTTTCAAGAGATTTTAGGCGTAATTGAAAAAAATATTCTACAATACCATACAATACACTTATTTATTTACTGAACATAGTTTAAAACATTGGTGTTATAAGTCACATTGAATACAGGCCTCTATAAATTAGGCATACAAATATTTGGGTAATGGCTATGTCAAACATTTTCTAACATACAAACATACAACAAAAACAAAAAACAAACAAACATAAAACATATAAAAAACAACAAACGCACAAAACAAAAAATCATAAACAAAACATATGAAGCATAATATGTTCTACAAACATGATTATGTTCGTCTTGATCTATTGCTTCGAAGGAGGTGAGAGAAAAAAAAAATCGTTGTTTTTATTTCTATACAACCTTATTCTTAGTTTATACAAAACCTCTTAAGGTGAATGCTACAGGGTTGCCCGCGAAATTCAAAATTTCTTCCGTTTTTTGCAGATTGTAGCTCTATTTCGCGTTGTATATCGGTCGAAATATGATTCGCGGTAGTAATAACAACATATCTACTGAATAATACTCATAAAAAATATTAAGCTAGCTCTATAAGCTGTAAAAGCTCGATTATATTAATTTACGATCAAATTATCGATTATCGAGCTCCTAGAGCTTATAAAGCTAGGTATATATTTTTTATAAGTATAATTCAGTAGATATATTGTTATTTCTACCGCCAATTGTATTTTGATTGATATACAACTCAAAACAGAGCTACAATTGGCAAAAAACGCAAGAAATTTTGAATTTCGCGGGCTACCCTGTAGCATTCACCTTAAGAGGTCATTGTACTCATTAATTATAAACAACTTTTACTATGGTATTTTTTTTCGTGATATCAGGGTCGTGATGTCCCTGAAGAAATCAGCCTATTCTGTCGATTCATGTGAACACACGTTATAAAACGTATCTACTGCCAAAATTTTATGCTTCTAGCCCCAGCCACAGCGGTGACATTTCGTGTACGTGTGAGCTCGCTATATTTTCCCCCGAATCACACCTACCGCAAGCCAAAGAAGGAACTTCGTTCCGAAAAAACAAATAAATAAGGAAAAAAATGCCCACAATTTTTTCATGAATTCTCCTAAACAGGATAAACAAAAGAATTATGGTATTTTCTAAAATCTAAATTAATATAATGAAAAAATACCACAGTTTTAATTAAAACAGAAGGATTCAACTCTTCAACGGATCTGACCAGTTAATTGTTTTTTTTTTCGTTGTTGTTGATATTCACAGCGCCTGGAGGCAGCCTGAAGTATTTCCTCATTATTCCAAAGGAGAGTTTTGAATCTAAAAAGGCTATAAAAATGATAAAAGTTTATTTATAATATCGTTTGGAAATCAGATAAAGTATGATGGACCAGACTCGTTACTTCGATCGATATTTTATTATTCTACTTCGCGAAGATATTTATGGATTTCTTGACTTTGTAAAGTGTCTTTGAGACATGATTTGAGTTGAACAAATTAAGTGAGTTTGAACAGGTCGATTTGACACAGAGAAAAGAGAATCGATTAGTTTATTTTGTGCAAGTTGGTAACCCGACTTACAGACCAAACTGACTATAGGTCAACTTATTTTGGGAGAAAAAGTAGAACTTGTTCTTCCAAAAACTGAAGGATAGGAAATATACATTAATAACTAAATCATTCGTCACATGAAATAAAATAATAAATGCTACACATTCACAGATAATAATTATGATAAGAAATTGTGAGTCGGACTCACGCACTAAGAGTTCCTTGACACTTTTTATTATGTTTAGTATTTTCCGTGATATAAGCCATAGTAATACAAATATTCTGTGAAAAGGAAAATGCAACGAATGGCGCAAAAATCAAGAGTCGATTAAGATGGTTAAATATAGATTAGTATGGTATTCAAAGTAAATTACAACTGTGTAATTAGTTATTCTTAAAACCATCACCGAGGGCTCTGTGTCAGCTCAAAGTGGCAACGCCGCAGGCGTCAAGCGATTTCTCATTTTGAAAGCGGGATAAGTGAAGACTCCGTTGTGAAAAGCAAGTCATCGTAATAGAAATCAATAGAATAACTCAATACCAACGGTTTCAACCATAGAAACCTAAATAATAAGGTAATAGAAATGTTATCTACTGTCTCTTACGGAAACGCATGTTGCCGGTTTTCTGCTACCAACAAATAAATACACAATCACGGCCACCATTTTTCTAGTATTCAATGCAAAATATGTTAAGCCTAAAAAAAATTCCGCTGATAGATATAGCATTATACTGAAAACACAATTTTAGTGACTAACAAAACAGCACTGATGATCAAGCTAACGGTTTACGCACTGCTGTCCTTAAAGACACCTGTACGCGGCGACAAGTTCACGCGCCTTTGCCACTTCTATTACCTTTGTTTAGATTTCTATGGTCGCAACAAAAGCTTACGACGGACTTTTCTTTTAAAATTTCACTAGAAATACCTGCTATTATACTTGACATTTACGACTTTGCCACTATAAGTTCGAGGTAGTCGTCGTGGTGATGATTTTTTTGAAAATCTCACATGTTTGTGATCAACTATTTACGTCCTATCACATCATTTGTATCTTATCATAATCGACTCCGGGTCATTTTGTGGCATTCTCGTTTCAACAGGGTACCCATTACAGTCAATTAATAATTCAAAAAACTAAAAAAACACGCTTTTGTAGGTACTGTAGTCCATCATCAGATCAACGGTAGAAAATTATTGTACTGTCATCCGGTTATCCGAAAAAAAAAAAAAAAAGACAAAAAAAAAGATACATAAAAAAAAACATCATACAAAAAAGATTTCTGTTTCAACTATCATTTGCCAATAATAAATGTAGAGAGCTACTATCATACGAGACTAGATTGAGTTTCTTCATGATGAAGTCTTTAAGTGCGCGTCAAAAATGTGCCGATATAATTATGCGTTTTAAGTTGATACATGGGTTATTGGACTGTCCTACTTTCCTTGCTAAGATAAATTTGGAAGTTCCACGGGTTGGCAGTCGTCTTCATAATAGAAGAACCTTTCTTTTGCCTCTATGCCGAACTAAAATAGGGCAACATTCACCCTCATATAGAATACTTTCTAGCTATAACGGTATCAGAACATCATTTGATATATTTACTGGTTCTTTGGCCTCGGCTAAATTAAATATGGCTAAGTTAATCTCCTAGTGGCTACTTCGTACTAGGTAGTACAATTTTCTGATAGTTTGTCGTTTTAAGTTACTAGTTTTAATATTAACATAAAAACCAATTTATTTATTTTTGTAATCGTCTTCTAGGCATGATGTGTTCATTGCCACAGGGTGGACACCTGTTATGTATTTTAATTGTATTTGTAATCCTAGCCTTGATTTATCTGTTACACCCAATTTGTGAACCAAAAAAAAAAAAAAACATGTACCTACTTGTAAAGTTTCAAATCCTTATGACCACTAAAAGTAGGTTAAAATCGACTTCTTAGATTTGTTTACATAGTTAGATAAAGTATAAAAAAACTTATTTCATAGTTTTTGGTTAAGTTACAAGTGAAGTAAATATAAGATAGATAGATAGATAGAATATAAGCTTGTTCATAATAAAACTTTTTAATAAAATATTGAACCGACGAAAACAGAAACTGAAAAGCGAAAAATAATTAATTATGAATCGGCGCCAAACGAACTTTTAACAAGCAAAGTGCGTGCAAGTTGCAAGTGGCCGAGCGGAGAACGCATTTTTGGAAAGTTATTGTTTATCGTTGAAAATTTCACGTTGTATTTGATGTGACGTTGTTTTTATTATTTATTTAAATTAATTTAATGATCTTCGTTGATTGGTTGTTTGGCGCCGACTCATAATTAGTTATTTTTCGCTTTTCAGTTCCTGTTTTCGTCGGTTCAATTTTTTGTTAAAAAGTTTTATTTTTCATTTTTTTGTGGTTTTAATCTAACTCCAGGTCTCCATTATGTCGTAGTATCTAGAACTATATTTATGTGTGCCAAGTTTCAACAGAATCGGTTAACAGGTAAGAATTCAGTGGGTGAACAAACACTCATCCCCTGTTTTACTACCCTTCGGGGTGGATTTTGATTTTGAAATTTAAATTGGACCAACTTCGAGATATACCCTATCCATGAAAAAAAGAATCATCAAAATCGGACTACTCTGTAAAAAGTTATGCGTGGTCATACATAAAAATATATATATATATATATATATACGCGTCGAATTGAGAACCTCCTCCTTTTTTTCGTCGGTTAAAAAGATACAGCCCTGCGGCAGACAAATGGACAAACGGATGGACGGACTTCTTTAAGTCCGTCCATCCGTTTATCCGTTAGACTCATTAGTCTCGTTGGCTTTCGTTGCGTTCTTTAAAATTCCATAATGCAACAAAACAACCGTCACGCCATTACCATACCTAATTATAAAATTCCCAATAAGTAAACCTAATTCAAAGATTTTTTCTCATTATTGTTTTGAACTCCGTCATTACGTTTTCAGCTAAAGGGGCAAAGTTTTTAAATGGTAGTTGAAGATTTCCCCCGAGGCAGATACAATACTAAGAAAAATCTCACAAGTTTTACAATATTTGAAGTGTTTTCAACTTTGTTACTTTTTCTTGTGAATTCTTCGCAAGTCTCTCTTAAAACTATCCTTTGGTAGATTTTGGGACGGGCCCGTCGAACCCTTGGACCTAAAAAGAAAATTAAATAACGTTTCTTAGAAAAAAATCTATCTGTCTGACGCTTGTGGCAACGAGTGTTTTTTTATTCTATTTGTATCAGTATTTAAAGTCTGTAATAAAAAAATCCGACAACCTGGTCTAACGATAAAGAAAAAATCGCTCACGAGCAGGATTCTAACCTGCGACTCCTGGCTCAGTACGCCAGTGCTTTAGCCACTAAGCTACCGTGAACACTGCTCGTGGTAACGAAATTCTCATCCACTTGGTACATCTTTGGGTGACGTCAGCGATATCTTATTAAGAAACAGTGTTTTTTAACCGACTCGACTAACTTTGCAGTTAATTAAAAGTCGTATAGATATGCCACCCTACTAACTTCTTCTTTTTTCTTTCCACAATTTAAATCGTTAGATTTCGTTTTGCATGTGTAAAATGCGTTAAAAATAATAAATAACCTGGTCTAGTCTGGTATGGTGGACTTTAGGCCTTTTTTCCACCATGCCGGCCTGGAGTGGAGGGTTCCAACCTTATATCGTTTTGATAAAAGTAATATCACCGATGAAAAATGTTTGATAATATCGATTATTGATATCTGTCTGGTATCGATATACCTAACGAGATGACGATGGTAAAAGTGACCATGTCCATGTCCATGTCATGATCACGCCAAATGCCACGTCTTTACGACTTCAGTTGGCAGGCGTCTGCTACTTTCCACCTGATGGTCCACTCCCTGCCAATAGATCTTGGCGAGCGACTGAGCCTCTAAGTCCCACGGGGGGGTGCCTGCAAGAGCGCACGCCGCCTCCGCAAATATTGTGCGGTGTCCGCGTATGACCCTGACTGCCATGACTCTCTGCGGCCTTCGCAGCAGAGCGAAACTTGGGAGAGCCCTATGTCAAGCAGTTGGCTGCGATAGCCTAAGTTGATAATGATTTTAGTGACATCTATTGCGCTACATGGGAACTAACACTGACGTATTAGATGACGTCACGAATATTGAATCGCGCGTAGAGTGTGTCACGCAGTTAGCATAAAAACAAGCGCCCAACATCAACCGTCAGCCGGCGGCCCGCTAGGCGCAGACCTAACTCCTACCTACTTCTTCGGGTAAATACAGGTGTGATTTTATATTATGTTATATTATCTTGTTATGTTATGACTACATAAAATTATGCACGAAAAATCCAGCATTATTATAACAAATTATTTTTATAAAAAAATACAGCCATCTCCTTAAAGCACGGTGTGCTAAGTAATAAATAAACTGGGAAGCCGCTGAAATGAAGTATTAATATAACTTCAGATAACTTATATTACCTGCATAAAAATTTACCACTATACTTCTAATCTACTTTCCTGATTCATGTTTTAACTTTTTCTAAGACCGTGTTCAGCCATAACGTTTTAGTAGCGCTATTAATATTCAATTACGAGGAGACGCGACTACGTTTTGGCTCGTATGCTAGCAGAATGTACCTAAATGAAACGCTTCTTCTCGTGAATATGCAAGACTATATTTTGCTTCGGTGGCTTTAATTAAGTTAATCTTATGTTGGACTACTTTGTTGCGAATATTACCTGTCTTGATTTAGGTAGCTATCGTATTTTAAGCGTCTTAATATTGTTTTAAAGCGAAGATCCCAACCCATTAGTGTGATAATGTTACATAAAAATGTCTGAACTAAGTATTTTATTAGTTACTCACATAATTGCTCCGTTTTCAGCTGAAGCATTTTGCAACATACGAAGGATAGTAGATGGCTGCTATTCAAAGCGTTCAATACAAATTGCTAGCTATTATCAATTTGTTCAATGTGCGAACTTTAATCTCGATATTACTTACAAAACCGTTTTGCATTTCTTCTTTAGTATAAATTCACCAGCAGACTTGTTAGACATTAATATCCAAACAAGAAGTGCCTACACCATGCGTGAATCAATGGACGCCTCATATACATTCCTGTTTTATTCATTCTCTTCACGAGTAAACGTATTTCATGCAAATTGGGACGCGCGCGGAAGCGTTGATGAACCGCTTCGTGCGAACCCAGCCTTATTTTCTTTATACTAATGTGAATTACCTATTCGTTTTTTTTTTCTTTTGTGATTCAAATAATTGAGGACAATGAATGAAATGTTAAGGCTCAAGGAAAATAAAATGTGAATTTACGGTAATTGTACAAATCGGATCGTGACCTCAGTATATTTTATTTTTTGTTCAAGTATTTTGGGCGAAGAGGTTTTCTTCGGTTACAGCATGACAGTAATGTATACGAGATAATGGGGGCCTGTTATGCTTTTTAACAGATGCCACGTGTATTGGATGAACTAAATAATTTGAGTTTGTTTTTCTCTCTTTCTCGTTTTATTTTTGGTACGAAGTTCCTGATCGTGGCTAAATAAATAATTAAATTTCTACTCTATTTTAGAGATAAGCAGTACCTTTTTATGTTTTCTATCGTAAAATATGTTGTTTTTCATCTGTTAACATTTTGTAACAAATGAAAAATTACACCGAAGAATAATTAAATTAAACAATGTTGGATCCATTATGACAATTTTTTTCGGTATCCTTTTTATATAACCTTACCTTGAATTTCTACTCTCTACTAAAAATATATACAAACCTTTATGCACATAACATAACATCACGCCTGTATTTCCCCAAAGGGGTAGGCAGAGGTGTAATAGTACACCCACATTTCGCCAGTTATGTTATAGTACCATGTAATAGGGAGGGGGCGAGCCTATTGCCATTGACCGAGCACAAATTCAGACTCCGGGCTGCTACTGAGAATTTCCTAATGAAAAAACCCAATAACACTTTGCCCGACCCAGGAATCGAACCCAGGACCCCACGCTCAGCAGTCGCGCTTGCAACCACTAGACCAACGAGACAGTCCCAAACCTTTATGAAAACATAAAAAGTCCTACCATTCTACTTCCTATTTATTTATACGTGAAAGTTTGTGAGGATGTATGGATGTTTCTTACTCTTTCACGCAAAAACTACTGTATGGATTTTAATGAAATTTGACACACAGATAGAACATAACCCGGATTAACATATAGGCTACTTTTTATCCCGGGAAGATGAACAGTTCCCGAGGGATGCGTGATAAACGACATCCAGGTGGGTGAAGCCGCAGGCACAGACTAGTATTCCGAAAGATAATGCTATAATGTTACATATACATCCACCATTGATTAGATAAAGCAAGATATTATTATTTCAACAAAGCTAAGACAATATTGAATATGGTGCGCTGTCCTCGATCATTTATTTTCCTATGAACCAAAAGAAAGAAAAACCACGCTATTTTCCGTGCCCAGTAAATTTGTGTTTTTGTAAAAGCGTCGAGAGCGCTAAGAAAAATATACCGAACGTATTGTCTAGCAGACATTATGGGAATATAAATCTTCGGCCCACGTCAGATACGGCGGACAGTGGGCTGTACCAGTTTCCACTGGAAAAAAACTACTTATTTGATAGATACTCGAGCCCGGTTAAAATCTTTTGGCAAGATTCGGATTTTGAATAATACGAATGAAAAGATTGTGTAGTGTATACGTTTGGGGTTTCTTTGTGATTTAGTGGCGAAAGTTGAGTATTTTTGTTCGTTTGATTGATTTGTGTTCTAGTTTTGATAAGGTTTGCATTATTCGTATAATATTTTACTTTCGTTTCGCTTCCTTTATTTTTTTGTTACTTTATTATAGTAGTTATGGGAAGGTCTCTATTGTTCAAGGGGCGGTTATGGTTATAAATTATAGATTTATTTTTGGTGCGTAAGATTGCACATGTTATTTATGAAATATACATACATACATACATATTATCACGCCTGTTTCCCATTGGGGTAGGCAGAGACTATGGATTTCCACCTGCTACGATCCTGACACACCTCTTTCGCTTCATCTACGTCAATTAACCTCGTCATGCATGCTCGTCGGTTTAGAGAACTCTTAACCTGGCATTTTTGGAGAACATCCGCGATTTGATCGCGATACGTTCGCCGAGGTCGTCCCCTTCCAACTCTTCCATTATGAAATATACTTAGCATACAAACGCTATAAAATGTATAAACGCTGTAAATAATTCAAATAAAACGAAAAATTACTTTTCAAACTTTTCAATTTTAATGTAGAAAATTATTTTTGAAACATTCTGTAGTTTGTAAAAATAAGGTAATTACTATTTTAAAAGTTTTTCTCGACTACAACATTTCCAGGGGTGGCCTTAACATATTTTCATTGAAATACATTAAGTATCTAAAGTAAATAAGGGCAAAATGTCGGGATCCGATATCCTGTTAAATAATCAGAGGCACGCAGTCCACGTGACCGGCCCTTTATCTATCCAGTGAAAGATTTATAACAGAGGCGTTACCACGTTTATCTTAATCTTAGCGGGGACTTTATATCTCTATCAACGGAACTGCTATCTTGCAGAAAACCCGCCTTCAGCAACAATTCCTACACAATTTAGTGACGGTATTTTTTTTCCAGATGTTTTTTATTTTTAGAACACTGTCCACCTGTTTATTTTTGGAATATTTTTGGGAGTGCGAGCCTTCCATTTGTAATAAATAAGCTTGTTAGTAGTACCATCGTAACGGTTCGACCGAGACCCTTGACTTTTTCATACAAAAATAAAAGTGTCTGGAAAAATTGTTGCTGGGTTTTTTCAATTTTTAATTAGATTATTTCAGAGAGTAAAATTTTAATTTATCAAGGGATTCTTGTGCACCTGAGATCGAGTCTGGGTCGAATACATTAACATAAAATTAAAACAAATGAGAGAGATATACAGAACGTTCACTTGTCGGTGCAAATCAATAAAAACCGGCCAAGTGTGAGTCGGACTCAAGCAGTAAGGGTTCCGTACCACCCATCTACCTGATACCCCATAGAAACTGATTCAATTTACGAGAGTTCATCAAAAGACATCAACGCATTGTGCGTGAAATATGATTCTTTGCATCTCTTTCTTAAGCAGGTGCCATCACATATGTCTATGTTTGCCCTATTTTTTATATTTGTTGCTAAACTATATAATATGCACTATAATCGCACCAAGTTTTATCTTGGTATGAATTACCGTTTTGAAGATGAGGCAGGAACAAAAACGTTGAAAAACTGCATGTTTTTCGAGGTTTCTTGTATGGGGACCACCTTTAGTTTTAGTTTATTTTTATTTTTAGTATTTATCGTGATAGGCATGATAGTAATACATATTCTGTGAAAATTTCAACTGATTACCTATTTCCGTTCAAAAAATACAGCCCTGTGACAGACGGACGGACGGACGGACAGCGTAGGGAGAGTAATAGGGTCCCGTCGTCACCCTTTGGATACGGAACCCTAAAAAGCCAGTGTAAAAAAGCTATGAAAAGAAACACATTGGGTGTCCTTTTCACGGAGTTCTAACCAATAATTTCTGGTTCAACTGGCCAGATAAATCTGTTGTGGAGTGAAAACAATGGACGGGCGGCGACTCGAAACCTCCGCTGATTTATTTCTTTAATATAGCCTGTATTAAATTTATAGCAGCCGGTTTATCTATATTTAAAATCTAATTAGGAATTCAAATTTTAGCATTCGTATTGCTCGATTGACGATGAAAATGTACTTTGGGTTTTATTATCTACAATTTGACGTTTTAATTTTGATATTTGACTTACAATATTTGTTGACGAAGTGATATTATTTTTTGTCTACGCTGATGATAAAAAAGTAAATTTTGTGGAATAAGAAACTACGGTATAAAAAATCCAGTCTTACTTCTAAAAAAAGTGTTTTAAGAAAATAACATTTAGCTACAATATTTTTTTAAAACATTGTTAGAATTTATTTTTAACCGACAAATTAAAATTAGTTTTTTTTTTCTTTTTATATAATATAACGATTTATTTTTATATATTTTTACATTTCTTTTTATTACTATTACTGGTAATTTTTTTAAATATTATTAGAATTTTTTTTCATTTTGCTACTACTTTAATATTACTACAACTTTTATAATACCACAATTTTTTACACTTTTTGAAATATTTTTAGGTCATTAAGAGTAGTCAAAATTAATTTTTACTTACATTGGTTAATAAATCCGTCAGTTTAGATGTCAATCACCCCGGATATAGTTTTATTTTTTTATTTTGCTACTATTTTAATATTACTGCAACTTTTTTAATACTATAATTTTATAATTTTTTGTTTTTTTTTTATTTTTATTGAGAGTAGTCAAAATATATGTTGCTTACATTAAAATTTTCCTTCAACCAACAGGGTATAATATATAGACTGTATACATAGTTTTGATTTAAGGCGGCCCATACACCTACAATATAATTGCGCAATATTAATATTGCACAATTATTATTGAATCGTTCCGATCTTCATTTGTCTTTCAATCTGACCCCTAAACGGCCAATATCATTGCGCAATTGCAAATATTGCACAATTATACTGTAGGTATATGGGCTGCCTAATAATGATCGCTCTGACATTGTTTAATAAATACGTCAGTTTAATTGTCAATCATCCCGGATAATTTTAGTCACAGGTTGAACTATCTGAACGCTCAACAACGTAATGCAATAAAATGCATGAACCTTTACTGTGCTGTGTACCAAATCCTGACCTGATTGTTGCGAATAACTTATCGCGGCACGGATGCACTTATACGATTTGGCATACTTCCAACTGTTTAAAGAGCCTCTAATTGTAAACTATGCAGAGAAACACAAAGTGGTTTTATACTAAGAATAAACTAGGTACTTTTTATTACAAACTTTTATTCGATTTTTAGTGTTTGTTACTTGCTTTAGGTCCAATCTTGCAAGCCAAAGGACATGGAACAACTTGTATGGAGCTTCGGGCTTATTTTTTAACTGAACATAACCTAGGTTAATGTTATGTATACAATTATGCTGTACATAATCGCTTTTTTGACTGCCTCGTTGGTCTAGTGGTTGCAAGCGCGACTGCTGAGCGTGGGGTCCTGGGTTCAATTCCCGGGTCGGGCAAAGTGTTATTGGGTTTTTTCATTAGGAAGTTCTCAGTAGCAGCCCGGAGTCTGGATTTGTGCCCGGTCAATGGCAATAGGCTCGCCCCCTATTACATGGGACTATAACATAACTGGCGAAATGTGGGTGTACTAATACACCTCTGCCTTCGGGGAAATACAGTCGTGATGTTATGTTATGTTATGTTATAATCGCTTTACACTGCTTTAATATCTAGGAGGGTTTTGACAAAATTACATTATAAAAAATAATTACTTATCATAGTGTCAACGCCATCTAACGAACTTCGGTAGCAAACTATATTGTAATCCTATAATAATACATTGCACTGAGTAGTTTTTTTACAATTGAAGTGCAATAAATACGTTTGGTGTTCATTTTAATTCATTATTTTACTATGATATTGGTTTTATTCTAAACCAGTTCCCGTCATCAGTATTGGTTTAAATTTGGTACACATATGTAATTCCGATGACAATGCAATATTATGGTGTTTCGGAGCTGATCTGATGATGGAGCCGGAAGGTGGTCACAGGATCTCTACTGTAGTTACCGTTGACACAGTGAGTTTGGATTACAGTACCAAATCCGTGTCTTATAAAAGCTTGTCTTGAAAAATAGATTTTTCAACAAAAATCTTATTTCTGTTCATTATCATTGTATCAGGTAAGTAAAAATCTGAAAATTTATAAATATAGATAGATAGAATATACTTTATTGTACACCAAGAATATAGTAGTAAACAGGAACAACGTATAAATTATGGGTACATGGGCGGTCTTATCGCTAAAAGCGATGTCTTCCAGACAACCTTTGGATGGACAAAGAAGACGTAAGATCTAGATAATGGGGGCAGTCCGTGGCGTACTACTGCATGTTAATAAACTAAAATAAATAAATAGCACAAAATATATTACACATATAGGTAACATAAATATATATAATATACATATATATAAATAATTTTACAATTTAGAATAGAGATTGGATACATAGGCAATGTCTTAATAAATTACAATCTATTTGGAAAGGTAGTATTCTTTAACTATTTTTTTTAATGAAAACAGTGACTGAGCTCGCCGTATAGACACAGGTAACTCATTCCACAGACGCACAGCCTGGACAATAAAAGATTTAATGAAAATATAAATAATAATAAAAAAAATATATATATTATTATAAAAAAATATTAATATTATTATTAATTAAATTAAATTTATATTAATGAAATAAATGATTAAAATTCTACCAATTCAAGTTAGTCCTCTTTTATACCAAGTTTAGATACCTTTTAGCATAGGTAAACTTCTAAAAGATCAACATTAAATTTAATGGAATATTTATATTGTTATGGATTCGATTCTACATGATAACATTCATCATCCTCCGAGCCTTTTCCCAATTATATTGGGGTCGGCTTCCAGTCTAGCCAGATGCGGCTGAACATCAGTATTTTACACGGAGCGACTGCCATCAGACCCCCGCAACCCAGTTACTGGGTAATACTGACATTCGGAGGTTAGACCAGTTGTCAGACTTTCAGGCTTCTGACTACCCGTCACGACTGCCATAGATATTCGTATGACAACCGGGACCGACATCGTCGAGTCGGGTCTCGATGTGTAACGAAACGGTCACCCATCCACAGACTGACCGCGGCAAGTGCAGCTTAACCTTGCAGATCGTACAATCCGCACAGTCGTCGCATCGCTACGAGCCCCTAACATGATAACATTAATGATTGAAAATAAAGCACTTTATGATGAAGAAACACAAATGACATATTTGTGATACATCAGCAGTTTCTTTGTTCACGCATATTTGTTTACCCGTATTTCTGTCAACTGTGTGTATCAACGGACTAGTCCGTGTGGTGCCGGACTTAAAGAATAGCACCACCCTTATCTCTTCTCATGGGTGTCGTAAAAGGCGACTAAGGGATTCACCAGAGGATGGGCAGCAGCGTTCTCTGAGTATTTAACCAACCAACTGCGATCGCCAACCCGCCTGCCAAGCGTGGCGATTATGCCATATCCCCCCTTAATTGGGGGAGGCCTATGTCCAGTAGTGGACGTTTTTCGGCTGTAATGATGATGATGATTTCTGTCAAGTCTCTACAATCAAGTATGTGCGATGAAGAAATTCTGGTACGGAACCCTGATAGCGTGGGTCTGAATCGCTCTTGACCAGTTTTTTTGTAATTAGTTGAGAAATTGATACACTCTTTACTATACATATAGGCTACTTTTTTAATGAGTTGTGTCCTTACGTATAAATATCGATTCTGATAACGTACCTAGCTCACAGGATAAACTGGGTTTTACAACACAAAAACGATTGTCTAATACATGCTTTATTCACATAGTAAATATCAATCCTAAATTGTTATAAAGTAAAAAAAAAACAATAAAGAATTTGCTAGTCTAGCTATAGCACTCGATTTACTCAACCTGACCCTACGTGATTCCATTCTTCTCCTAAAATATACGTAAAAATATCCGCAAATGTCTTCATAAGTATACAATATTTGTGGTACATAAGTATCACTCGGTCTGGTTCCCGTCAAGAGGCATTCAGAGGTCCTTGAAGCCTCAAGAATAACGTATTGAGTTTCCACATCACATTAGTGAACAAGTATGGCCTGAATCCACACGACCCGTATAATGACCCAATTTCTTCCGTTTTTAGAACTTGAGGGCGATAATAAGCTTCTGATAAAGATGGCTACAAATCTTAATGATTTGAGAGTGAAATCAGGTTTAAAAATGTTCTATAGAACGTTGAGTAACTAGCGACCCACCCCGGCTTCGCACGGGTGCAATGCTGCTATATTATGCATGTATTATACATATAAACCTTCCTCTTGAATCACTCTATCTCTATATGATGTCTGTGGTCTAGTGGCTCGAGTGTCAGACTGCCGATCACGAGGTTGTGGGTTCGATTCCCACAGGACACAAATATTTGTGTAATGAACATGTAATTGTTTGAGTTGTTCTGGGTGTTGCTTATGTAATATAAGTATGTATTTACAAAAAAAAAGTATGTAAGTATTATATCCAGTGTTTAGTACCCATGGCACAAGCTCTGCTTAGTTTGGGACTAGATGGTGATGTGTAAAATGTCCCAAAAATATTTATTTATTTATTAAATAATTAGAATCCATTATTACATAGTATTTTAAGTATTACTAACACTATTGTGGTTAGTCCACAATAGTGTTGGAGGGCGTCGTCTCCTTTTGCGAGGAGGTGATGCTCGCTAAGGAGGTGGCGGAGAGGGTTCGAGAGGCAATGACCTCTCTCCCCACCCGCAGGAGACGGACCGGGCGTCGCAGGAGGGCGTACGCCGACTTCCAGCCACCCTAGGAGTGGGCCTGCGGGCGGCGGACTCGGGGTAGCCCGCCGCCCGATCAGTCAACGCCCGTGACGGTGTCGTGTTCCACCCGCGCCAGTCAAGAGAAGGGTGCGGCCGATGATGCCGCACGGGGCGAAGGGGCTCGCCTACTAGTGGCGAGCCGGGACCTGCCGGGGATGGTTAGACGACTATAAGTTTCCCACGCCCCCGGCCAATGGTTGGAAGAGGAACACCGTGGTGGTTTTAGTCGGTAAGAGTCCGACACTGGTTCCGCCTTCCCCGGGCGGAGTGCGTCCATGAGGATTACGCCAAGTAAAAAAAAAGAGAAAATAGTTTTATTAATACTTAACTTACCTAACTTTCTTTACTTACTTTAGTTGTCTGATGAAATAAATAAATAAAAATAATAATTATAGCAACAAACATCAGCATCGAAACGATTTCAATTAATAAAAAATATACGGTGTATTATAGTAGCATAGGCTTGTTTCTTTAAAATATTATATTTTTTGTTTCTGCAAGACCAGAATTAAAAATAATATTTAGCTTTCTTTTATTTTATTATGCAGAAAAAAACGAGCCTTGGTCATTATGCTTGCTCACTGCGAGTTAACGAGTTCTTATTAAACCATATTATTACTGCCATCTCTGAATTCATAAAACATGCACAGAGATTATGGAGCCCCACCGTTATGGTTGTTTATTTTGGTTTATGGAGAAGTCCATATTCAGCGTTGGACGTCCGCAAGCTTTTATGTTTCATGTAAACTGAAATATCCGGAACATTTTTCTCTCCTTGCTTTTTATCTCCGTTGAAACCGGGCTGGAGTTTTTAAAAATACAGCGTCCTCGCTATACATCCTAATATCACTGTTACCATTACGAAGCATAACTGTTATTTTCACTTTAAAACTACGTTATAGAGCAAAGTACTGTACTATTTTGGTGTTACTGAGACAGTTTAAATGGTTATTAATGTTAAAAACTGGCCAGGTAAATGTCTGACCAGGTACAAGGTGGGGTTTTGGAGTCAGTATAGGCTATACCTACAGAATTCATACATAATAGTCTAAACTTGATTTTTGCAGTTTATTTGAAAGGCATTATTATGAACTTTTAACAAACCCAACTACATGGCTAAGTTGGTCGATTATTACTCGTAAACTATATAAGCCAAACATTCGTGACAGTTTTCCTTTTAAATTAGTTTATCATCTTCAACGGCTTTACCTACCTAACTATGTTGGGGTCGTCTTCCAGTCTAACCAGATGCGGACCAGACCCCCGCTACTCAGTTACTGGGTAGTACCGACATTCTAACCAGTTGTCAGACTTTCAGGCTTTTGACTACCCGTAACAACTGCCATAGGTATTCGTATGGTAACCGGGACCGACAGCCTTTTAAATACGTTATACTTGTTAATATTCTGGATAGTTTTCCAGTGGTCAAGATTAGTGATTTGGCCTGTACGGGTCTTAAAACCTTACCTATAAGTCTTAATATTTGACTACATACAAAAAAATATCAAGACAACCCTTAAGACTTATGACGGACATGGTGAAACTATAATAGTTCCTTGTTTGACTGCGGAACCTTAAAAACAGAAGATTATTTATCAGCACAATATTAAATTTTGACGGAATTTCGTAACAACTACTTTCGTAACGGCTACACAGAATACAACCATTTAGTCTTTCCACTACCGCACCGCAAACCCGAACGGTTAAACTTTCTTGAAATTCAATTATGTCTTAGAATTTAACTTGGGGTTCTTCTCTTAGTTTCTCATAAATAAATAATTCAACATTAGTGAAAGTCCCGCAGGCTACCACCAAGTCGTCTTACAGTTTCGCTTTCGGCTTAATTGTCATGGCAAAAAGTTGGTCGTACTTATTAAACGACGTAACATAAAGCTCGTGATACACATTTTTGATGTGGGTGGTTTGGTATTCTCAGTGCTGATTAAGCTATACAAATTGGTTAGCTGGTTTAGTTATACACGTGTAGCCTGTGGTTTTCCTACACACAAGCTGCTTACAGTGCCCTCCGTTTCCAGTACAATAACGCGTTCAGGGCGGTGTTGGGGCTGCCCCGCTTCTGCAGTGCATGGGCTTCCTCGGGCATGATTGCGGAGGCGCGCACCAACATTTTCCACACCACAATGCGCAAGCAGTGCGCGTCCTTGGTGCGCAGCGTGCAGACCAGCTCCAATACTAAATAATAACAATAATAAATATTTTTGGACTATATAATACAGTATAATACTGTCCTAGCGATGATTGCTGGGCGAATGAACTGCCCTCACATCAGGCATTGCTGTAACAGACATGTTTGGTATGCTCTGTACTGGTACGTGAGCTATGGGCAAAATCTCGATAAGCCAGTAGCTCATTTTTAACAGTATCTGCCATGCTTTTGTGCAAGCAACAAATGTGTATCACGGGCTTAAATGGCATTATCATTCACACAGTTTTCTCTATTTATATCCATAAATAGTATAAAACAAAGTCTCTCTGTGTCTGTTTATTTGCTTCATACTTCTAAGCTACTTGATCGATTTTGGTACGATATTCCCCATCTTTTAAGAATTTATTGAGGAAGTTATAAGTGTACCCATATTACATCCCTATTTGTCGTGCAAAACCAGGGTGAGTCACTAGACTGACATAAAAATGTATTGTTGTAATTCTCTCGGGTTCGGTTGCAATTCTGTTTTATTTTACCTTTTTTGGTATCATTTCAGCCGTAAGACGTCCACTGCTGGACACAGGCCTCCCCCAAGCATATATTGGGGGGTTATGCCATAATCGCCACGCTTGACAGGCGGGTTGGCGATCGCAGTTGGTTGGTTAAATACTCAGAGAACGCTGCTGCCCATCCTCTGGTGAATCCCTTAGTCGCCTTTTACGACACCCATGAGAAGATATAGGGTGGTGCAATTCTTTACGTCTGGCACCACATTTTTGGTATAAATGTGTGAAATTAAAACGATTACGTGCATCTGCCACTTCGAGTTTTGGGTTTAATTTTGTACTTTGTTTGGCGTTTAATAAAAACAAAGGTTTGAATGTCAAAGTTTACCTTTTTAGTTTTGAATTTTTAGCGAAGCGGTACTTTTAGAGTTAAAATTAATAATTGATAAAAATTAATTGTGATTTTTTCATTTACAGGTACATACATTTTTATCTAAAATGGAAGCGGTAAGAACATAGAATCAAATATTCTAGTTATTTTATTAAATATTCAATGATTTATTTACTTTTATCACCAAAGCAATATCAGAACGCAGTTTCTCCAAACACTAAAAATAGTTTTGCAAATAAAACAACACAGTTCGCATATACGAAAGCCGCATAAAAATACTAGTCCAATATAATAGGATCAAACTTTAAATCCAAAAAGAGAATTAAAAAAGGCACAATAACACAGTGGTAAAAATTCTACAATGCGTGGCCAAAATTCGGATGGGATTACTGCTGCCATAAAAAGTAGAAAAAATTTACAAGTTTAACATGTATATTCGAGATAACTTTCCTCCTAATCTCCATTAGGCGATGTAACGATGTATATTGGTCCTGAACACCCTTAAACGGCTATTAGAAAGTTTTGTATCGCTGTTTCATTATGTGTAATGTTTCTTCTTAAGATTTTGGCCACGTAAAATATTTTCGCTACACTGTGGCTCAGAGAAGCAAGGTTTTTATATAATAACTATCGTGAGTTAAATTCATAATGATTAATATAAACGGTTTCACTCACGTTATTTCATCGGGTGTGCCCGACCGGTTTCGAGCTCGAACGGAGCCCTTACGCGGCACCGCCGCGTAACCAGCTCATGATTAAGGGCTCCGTTCGAGCTCGAAACTGGTCGGGCACACCCGATGAAATAACGTGAGTGAAACCGTTTATATTAATCATTATGAAGCAAGGATTGTCATAATTTATGGAGCAATTAAATCGTCAAAATTGTAAGCCTTGACAGACTATGCAGAGATATAAGGTACGTATACCATTTCTACATATTCTCTTTGATATACATGTGTTAGACGATCCTATCACCGAAGTTAATTAATAAGACGATAAGTTAATTTGACGACCTCTGTGGTCTAGTGTTTCGAGTGTCGGATTGCTGATCACGAGGTCGTGGGTTCGATTCCCACAGGACACAAATATTTGTGTGATGAACATGAGTGTTTGTGTTGGTCTGGGTGTTTCTTATGTATTATAAGTATGTATTTACAAAAAAAATAAAAACTAACTATTGTATCCTTTGTCTAGTACCCATAGTACTTGACAAGCTCTGCTTGGTTTGGGACTAGATGGTGATGTTTAAAATGTCCCAAAAATATTTATTTTATTTTATTTATTTTAATTAATGAGAATTAATTTAACTTTGCGTGAATCAATAAAACTTTTAAACAAAAAATTGAACCGACGAAAACAGAAACTGAAAAGCGAAAAATAACTAATTATGAGTCGGCGCCAAACGAACTTTTAACAAGTAAAGTGCGTGCAAGTTGCAAGTGGCCGAGCGGAGAACGCATTTTTGGAAAGTTATTGTTTATCGTTGAAAATTTCACGTTGTATTTGATGTGACGTTGTTTTTATTATTTATTTAAAGTAATTTAATGATCTTCGTTGATTGGTTGTTTGGCGCCGACTCATAATTAGTTATTTTTCGCTTTTCAGTTTCTGTTTTAGTCGGTTCAATTTTTTTTAAAAAGTTTAATTTTTAATTTTTTCGTGGTTTTAATCAAACTCCAGGTCTCCATTATGTCGTAGTGTCTAGGACTATATTTATGTGTGTCAAGTTTCAACAGAATCGGTTAACAGGTAAGAATTCAGTGGGTGAACAAACACTCATCCCCCGTTTTACTACCCTTAGGGGTGGATTTTGATTTTGAAATTTAAATGGGACCAACTTCGAGATATACGCTATCCATTAAAAAAAGAATCATCAAAATCGGACCACCATGTGAAAAGTTATGCGTGGTCATACATAAAAAAAAAAAATATACGCGTCGAATTGAGAACCTCCTCCTTTTTTTCGTCGGTTAAAAAGGCTCCCAGCTCAAAAATTGTGCTGTTTTCAACCACTGAATGAGTCATTTAGTTTAGTTTGAATAATGTTACACGAAGTGGAACATATCCTATCCTGCTAATATTTAAAAATGTGAATGTTTGTGAAGATGTTTGGATGTTTGAATATTTGGATGTTTGGATGTTTGTTACTTAATCACGGGTTAACCGTTGACCGGATTTATTCAGCACACGGATAGAAAACAACCGGGATTAACTTAAAGGCTTAATTAACCTATTTATCCCGGTTTTTTTTTATAGTCTAAAGGCCCACCTGATGTTAAGCGGTTACCTTTGCCCATAACAACTTCAATACCACTCAGGCTGTTGCCTAAACGGTACCGCAAGTCGGTTCGCCGAACTGAGACATGCAGATGGAAAGTCTCGTGATTGTAATATCACCGGCACCCGTACCCTTCAGACCGAAACACAGCAATGCAAGCATCACTATTTGGTGGAGAAGTAGGTACGGTGGTTATACTTCCCCAGACGAGCTCTTTCACAAAGGGACACTCTTTCCCGAGGGATAAATGATGATATTTTTTCTGTGATAATCCGAATTACACGCGAGCGCGCCGCGGGCATAAGCTATTGAAATCGTTCCGATGCTCGCGGCGTTTTGGGTAATTCAGACATTTCAGCATTAAAGGACAAACAAACAACACACACATACTTATGCATTTAGAATATTAGTGGGATTAGTAGGATTAGATAAACTGGTTCATAAAAAAAAACTTGCTGATATTATTGCAGTCAGCGCTTGACAGCGGTCACAAGCGAGCGTGCGGTTACATAAAATGTCATCGAAAATAATAAAATGTGCAAATTGCAATATCGTCGTTAACGAGGTGTTAGCTTTTATTCAAAACAAGATTGATGTTATGGACAACGAAAGTATAGTGCGTATTTGTGCATCTGCCTTTACTAGTGAAGATGTGGAAGTGGCTAAGTCTTTGTTGTATGACTCTGTTAAAACAAATGAAGTGAAAATATCGAGACGGAAGGACGGCAAAACTACGCGTAATCTGGAGGATATTATCAACCTTTATAAGAATGTTGATCCCGAGATAATTCCTATGTTTGTGGCAAAGGATTTGCATAAGTTACCGCCGGTAACTTTTGATCATATCGATGTGACAGCGTTGTTAAAAGATCTTGTGTTGATACGGGCTGAAGTAAAAGACATAAAGCAAAACTATGCGACTGTCAATCAACTTGAGGAGCTCGATAATAAATGGTTAAATGGCAAATATGCGTCAATCATAAGCCAATGCAATATTAATCCCAAACGTGGGGGGTATTTATTAGATAGTGGGCCGATGGCAATTTTAACGCCGGAGAAAGGCGCAACGGCCGAGCAGAACGCCGACCTTGAACTTGAACATGATCACAACTTGCCGTCTCGTTCTTGCACGCCGCGTGCGCATACGCAACGTCTCGTTCCTACTCACACAACTACGAATCGATGTCCGAGTGAGATAACGAGACAGGCAAAAATGCGCAATGAAACGAGAGGACAACATCAGGCTGAAATCAATACATCAGCTGTGTTTAGCGGTACAACTGCAACGACGAACGAATGTAAACAGAATGATTTATCTGCAAAGTCTACAAACAGCGAGATGTTAAATAAGTCGTATGCGGAAAAAGCTGCGGAAAATGGTGATTTTAAAAATGTTTCCAGAAATAATGAACAATGGGTATTTATACAACGGAAGCGAAGTAGAAACCGTTTTACAGAATGTAGGGGTAAAGCAATTGTGGAGGATAAATTCAAAGCTGCAGAAACAAAAATCCCATTATTTATATCGAATGTTCATCAGGATGTTTGTGAAAATGATATAATTGATTATATTTATAACAGAACAAATGAAAAAGTGTCTTTAGTAAAAATTCAAATGAGGAAAGATAGAGGTTATAATGCGTTCAAGTTATTTGTAATGCAACATAATATTGATGTGTTCTTAGATGATAACTTGTGGCCGTCAGGAATATCATTTAGACGCTTTGTAGACTTCAAGAGAAGGCCAGTAGATGTAAATAATGAGGAAAGAGGCGACTACTACAGGAATTCCAATGTATAGTACAACTACAAGCAGATATAGTAACCTAGTTAGTTTTAACTGCAAGTCGTTGAAAAGGTCTATTGAAGGAATAAGAACGTTATGTAAATCTGCTGATATAGTGGCCCTTCAAGAAACATGGTTACTGGACTTTGACCTGCCACTTTTGAACACAGTCGACAGTGATTTTGGAAGCACCGGTACGTCTGCAGTTGACCTGTCTTCAGGCCCCCTGTGCGGGAGGCCGTATGGAGGAGTGGCCTTGTTGTGGCGTAATAGTGCATTCAACTCAGTGTCAGTGATAGATTGTAAAAACGTGCGTATAGCAGGGATTGTAGCACAGGTATGTGATCGATCTGTACTGTTTTTTAGTGTTTACATGCCGACAAATTCCAAGGAGAACTTAGCGGACTTTACCGACTGTCTTAGTGCCATAAGCTCGATTGTGGAGGAATATGATACCGTGTCAGCCATTTACATTCTGGGTGATTTTAATGCCCACCCTCATGAGCTTTTTTATAATGAATTGCAGCAGTTTTGTATAGAACAGTACTGGAGTTGTATTGATGTGAATATGTTAGGCGATAAATCTGATACGTATACATTTATAAGCGATGTCCATGGGTGTAAGACGTGGTTAGACCATTGCATTGTAAGTGAGTCAGCGATAACATCTGTGAAGAAAGTATGGGTTAAACAAGATGTGTTTTGGTCTGACCACTTCCCTCTGTTTGTTCAATGTGATCTAGACAAAACAATAGTGACATGTGATACTGCAATTTCTTCTAATATCTGTAACGATGTTATATGGGGTGAGAGAAGTTCAGTACAAATTGAAGAGTACCGTGAGCTCTGTCATGCAGGGCTGCGGGACATAGATTTCCCTTCAGAACTTAGTGGTTGTGCTGACCATATGTGTTGTGATATGAGTCATAGGATTGTATTGGATAAATTATACAATACCCTTATCGCAATATTGTCGGAGGCTTCAACCAAAACATGTAGTAAGAAACATTGTAGGAGGGGTGGGTACATAGCGGGCTGGAATAGACACGTCGCTGACTTTCACAGAGAGGCCAGACTAAAGTACCAAGTCTGGCTTTTAGCAGGTAAGCCTATAGGTAGAATAGTATATAAAGAAATGTGTGAGGCCAGAAAAATCTTTAAGGCAAAACTAAAATGGTGTCAGGATAGGCAGGAGCAGTTAAAAATGGACAGGCTCGCCTCCAACCACACAGCCAAAGATTTTGGAAAGTTTTGGAAAGGCACCAATAAACTTAACACAAAGTCAGGCCTCCCTGTGAATGTCGATGGTACAAGTGATCATCAAATGATTGCAAATGTGTTTAGAGACCAGTTTACAGTGGGCACACACACAATTTTGGAGGTAAAGATGTAGCTAATACAATCAATAAAATGCAAAGAGGGAAGTCTCCCGGGCATGACGGTCTCAGTATCGAGCACCTCAAGTATGCGGGTCCGCACCTGCCTCGCGTGCTTGCCATGATGCTATCACTTTGTCTAAGTCACAGCTATTTACCTGCACCCTTAATACGAACAATAGTGGTTCCCGTTATAAAGAACAAGACCGGCAACATGGGGGACAAAACTAATTACAGGCCTATCTCCCTCGCAACAGTCACAGCCAAGGTATTGGACAGTCTGCTTAATCGCCATCTCACCAAGCACATTAGCTTGCATAGTGCACAGTTCGGTTTCAGGGCCGGACTGTCGACTGAAACTGCTATTTTGGGCCTTAAGCACACTGTTCAATATTATACTAACAGAAAAACTCCGGTATATGCGTGCTTTCTAGACCTGTCGAAAGCTTTTGATTCAGTAGAATATAGCAAGCTATGGGACAGGCTAGAAGGCACGAATGTAGCGGGAGAGTGCGTTTCTCTACTGAGGTATTGGTATCTTAACCAAATTAATCAGGTTAGATGGGCTAGTACTATGTCCGATGAGTATAGACTGAGATGTGGGGTAAGACAAGGTGGTCTATCCTCCCCAATACTTTTTAATTTGTACATGGACCAGTTGATTGGTGAACTCAGCAGGATACATACTGGTTGTTATATTGACGGAATCTGTGTTAGTAACATCAGCTATGCAGATGATATGGTCCTGCTGGCTCCGTCAATCAACGCTCTCAGAATTCTAGTTGGGGTGTGTGAGAAATATGCAGAGGCACATGGATTAAAATACAATTGTAAGAAGAGCGAGGTTCTCATCTTTAAGGCTGGTAAAAATTGTCCAACTGAAGTCCCACCAATAATACTTGATGGCTCAGTTTTAAAACTGGTCAATAGATTTAAATATCTCGGGCATATTGTTACCCCAGACCTTGAAGATGACGAAGATATAGAGAGAGAGCGGAGGGCGTTGGCAGTGAGGAGCAATATGTTGGCTCGTAGGTTTGCACGTTGCACCAAGGAGGTTAAAATAACATTATTTAAAGCATACTGCCAGTCTTTCTACTCCAGCAGCCTGTGGGTCAAGTATTCGCGACGAGCCTACAACGTCCTCCGCGTACAATATAACAATGCATTTAGGATACTGTTGGGACTATCGCGGCGCTGCAGTGCGTCCGGAATGTTCGCGGAGGCATATACTGATGGCTTTCACGCCATAATCCGGAAGAAGGTGGCGTCGCTGCTTCTAAGAGTGCGCGGTAGTAACAACAGCATTCTAAAAGCGTTTGCTGAACGCCCAGACAGCCCTATATTAGGGCACTGGGTGGCCCTAATTATAGGTGCTATTAAGTAAAATAATTTTGTATAGACTTTCTTTTTCTAACATAGCTATAAGTTTACTAACTAAAATATGGATATCAATCTGAAATAAATGAATAATAATAATAATTATGCTTACCCCATTAACGATTACAAGATTGTCTACTTTAGGGTATACCTGTACCAAGTTTTTGGTAATGATTTATTACGTAAGAATAGGTACTCATAATATCGCGGTACTGCCTAATGTACCGCGAAACGGAAACTGAAACTTCTGAGTTTCGTTACTTCTAAGGAAGCTTTGTAAATCAAAGCCACAGTTTACTCAATTACGAAGAAGTTAAGAAGTAACTGCTTGTTGGGAAATGGGTATTTTTGATCTTGCTTCTTTGTACTCTTATGTTTTCCTGGTAGTTGATGAGCCTCCACTTTGCCGTGATCTGGTCAATTACTTATCAGTGCGTGATAAGTATAAGTTAAAAAAAAAAACATGATCTTAATATTATTTTAAAATTCCATAAAACATTTCTCTATGACCCCAGGGTCCTCAAAAAAAGAAGGAAACATCTTACGGCCTCGGTAGTCTTTGCCTACTCAATGCACGCTAAAAGACAGTCAATCAGACGATGTGTTTCACTCTATAATAAAATAAATAAAGATTTAAATACTAACCCCAAGACTTAGTAGTATAACGGGCTGGTTTCCGCAACTCCACGATCAAGCGTGTATTTTGCGTACGGAACTCCAAGACTTATCAGGAGTGTAAAAAATCTCTAACAGGCTGGCTAAAAGCGAGGAGCTATTAATGATGAGACTGAAATTCTATTACAAACTACTACTTAAAACTAAGCGTGACAGTTAATCTCTTTTAAGTCTTCCAAACTTTTGAACCTGTAAAATTATATCATATTATCACACACAAAACAAGTTACTAGATCACACACATACATGCTTCAGACATCTGTTACCACCCCAACGACTTTCCGCTCATGAAACCCCACCTACACACACCGCACTCACGCACCCCACACACTTCACGCATCCACTAATATGCATACACATCTCACTCATACTTCTCCAATATACACACAATCCAATCTCCTATTTGTGTATTGTTTTTCGTTTTTATTGTTTTCATCTTTGTTAACGTAGATGTATGCACAATATTACTTTAATTAACTACACCTGTTATGAAGAGCGGGGCCTCCTAGCACAGGTTTTAATACTTAAAAGGAGACCCCTATGTAAGATGTATTGTAGGTTGTAATATGCTACTGAAATAGTACATTAGTGTCGAGGCCTGAAAAAAGCAATTGACGGCCGAGTAATATTTCTGCCGAAGAACGAGGCGAAGCCGAGTACTTCCGAAGTGAATTTAAAAGGATGAGGCGCCAGCAGAGTCCTTTTTAACCGCCGAAAAAAAGGAGGAGGTTCTCAATTCGACGCGTATATTTTTTATTTATTTTTTATTTTTTATGTATGACCACGCATAACTTTTTACAGAGTAGTCCGATTTTGATGATTCTTTTTGTAATGGATAGGGTATATCTCGAAGTTAGTCCCATTTAAATTTCAAAATCAAAATCCACCCCTAAGGGTAGTAAAACAGGGGATGAGTGTTTGTTAACCCACTGAATTCTTACCTGTTAACCGATTCTGTTGAAACTTGACACACATAAATATAGTTCTAGACACTACGAAATAATGGAGACCTGGAGTTAGATTATTAGTAGATTTTAACCACAAAAAAATGAAAAATAAAACTTTTTAACAAAAAATTGAACCGACGAAAACAGAAACTGAAAAGCGAAAAATAACTAATTATGAGTCGGCGCCAAACAACTAATCAACGAAGATCATTAAATTTCTTTAAATAAATAATAAAAACAACGTCACATCAAATACAACGTGAAATTTTCAACGATAAACAATAACTTTCCAAAAATGCGTTCTCCGCTCGGCCACTTGCAACTTACACGCTGTAAGGGCATAAGCCTATACATATAATGTTGAGGATATAGGATAAAGTAAATGTTAAAATGTTAGTTAAAATAATGTTTAATGGAAAACTACACCGTAAATAATGTTCTTAAAAATAGTTAAAAAATGTTGAAAAAAGTAATAAAAATGTTATATAAAATGTTAGGTAAAATGTTGCTGGTATGTTTGTACGAGCTCGCGATAAAACGAAGACTAACGTACTTTCGTACGTTATGGTGCAACATTGCTTAAAATAACAAAAATTGCAATACCTATTTCTAACTAAACTAGGCTACGGTACAATGTGCGGATGCTGACCGTACACACGCACTTTGCTTGTTAAAAGTTCGTTTGGCGCCGACTCATAATTAGTTATTTTTCGTTTTTCAGTTTCTGTTTTCGTCGGTTCAATTTTTTGTTAAAAAGTTTTATTAACTAAACGAGACGGTTAATTGCTATTACACAATACACAAATTAATGCAACAGTATCTAATTTTCACTCGCGCCAATAAGCCCGCGCGTGGTTCTTGTTCTATTTTCAAACTTTTGAAAAAATAAATACGCATTCAGCCTTTGTGATAGTAAATATCGTGTACCTACCTAAAACACCTAATTGTTGGAAATCGCTGTCGTGTTAGTTTGTTGCGTACGGAAAAGAGCCGATTGGTGTATTCTTTTTTAAAATAATAAGGCAATTTCCGAGCAAGAGGGAGAAAATTATTTTAAAATACTAGGCTTCACCGCTAGGCCAACGAACTACCAATATTACTCGGACATCAATTGCTTCATTTCAGGCCTCGACAGTAATGTACCATTTTTGCAACGTTTTCTTATCCAAAAATTTTACTTTATTATTTTAACAATTCACACAGTTTCCAATTTATATTTTTTTTGCATTGTGTACCCTCTTGCAGCCATTCAACCTGATCTTATCATTAAGATAACTCTTGCAACACCCGCTTAAGGAAATGGGTGTTCTATTCCCAGCGAGGGTCCTAAAGATCAAGTAACAAAGGTCACCAGTAACTTAACTCCGGTGACATTTTTATCTTTTGACTCCGGAATTATTCTAACAAAACTCACTTTTTACGTTTACAAGACCTCTCATTATCATACGAAAACCGTTGTACCCTTGTATACAAAAATCTGAAATAAAATACACTAAAAAGATAAAGGTATGTTATCTTTTTAGGGTTCCGTACCCAAAAGGTGCCAACGGGAGTCGGGACCCTATTACCTCTGCCTACACCGCGCCGTCTGTATCCGTTTGTCTGCCCATCCATCTGTATGTCACCGGAATGTGTTTTTAACCGTAATACGTAGCAAGTTAAGATTTAAATAAATGTGTTGCTATGGCCTCTATAATAGCAAACACTCACTAAGAATAAAAAAGGTCCCATACAAAAAACCTCTAAATATGCATTTTTTTCAACGTTTTTGTTCCTGCTCTATCTTTAAAACTGTAATACATACCAGCGTCAAGCTTGGTCTGATTATAGGACATACTACGTTGTTTAGCACCAAATACCAAAAATAGGGCAAACATTCAAATATGTGGTGGTTCTTCAAATATGTGTTGGTTCTTCAAATATGTGGTGGTTCCTGGAAAGAGATGCAACAATTCATATTTCGCGAGCGGTGCGGTGATGTCTGTCGGTGATTGATGAACTCTCGTGAATTAAATCAGTTTCTACGGGGTGTCAGGTTGATGGGTGGTACGGAACCCTTACTGCATGAGTCCGAATCGCACTTGGTTTTTTTTTTTACCTATTCTATCTTAAAAATGGTAATACTTATATTCTGTTTTTACTCTCTTGTCTTATTTAGTAAACAATTATGGCACGTCTCTTTATTCAAATAATTACTGATAAAAAATATAATTACTAGTTCTGCACATGTAATTCAGTTAAATGTTAAATGTTATTTAGTGTGTTAAATTGTTAATTTAATGTAATCTAATAATTATTATTGACGAATTACAATAAAAAGACATGCCAAGATTGTTTACTAAATAAGACTAGTAAGAAAAAACAGAGATAACAAGCGTCAAACTTTGTTTGATTCTAGTACGTACGTGTACTATATAGTTAAACATGGTAAATGCATAAGAGAGAGCTATGCAAGTATTTATATTTGAACAACAATGTCTTTCAAAACATCAACGCGCAGGAATTAAATCGATTTCTACGAGGTATCAGGTAAACGGGTGCGGAACCTTTTCTGCGTGAGTCCGGATCTCACTTGGCCGGTCTTTTCCAAGCCTGCTTTACAACAAGAAATGGGCGCCTATTTTTATTCATTCTTTCTGTTCCCTCGCACAGCGGCTAAGTGCTTCTATATAGGCAGAATATAACTTTCCTTTGCCATAAAACATTGAGGGTCCGAATAAGTACGTAGGTACATGGATGTAAACATAAATGGAACTCATACGGGCTGGAATATGACGGAAATAAAATGCGTGAATAGCTGAGGAATGAATAGTTTCATATTTCTCTGTATGTTTGATGAAGTATACAACTTTATACACTTACTTTTTGTATAGAGCAAACCTGAAAGAAGTTTGTTCAGAATCACTAACGGCGAAAATTAATATCCAATCTATCCACGATTTACCCCACTAGAGATAGAAATTTGACATATTTTGTATGGAGCTTATGTCAAATACCTATCTCTAGTAGGGGAAATCGTGGATAGATTGGATATTAATTTTGGCCGTAAGAGAATCGATTGGGATATTTTTTAACATCTTTGAATTATTCCTGGTGAATGGTGAAATGGTGGAGTTCCGTGTGGTGCCGGACGTAAAGAATTGCACGACCCTATATCTTCTCGTGGGTGTCATAAAAGGCGACTAAGGGATTCACCAGAGGATGGACAGCAGCGTTCTTTGAGTACTTAACCAACCAACTGCGATCGCGAACCGGCTGTTATAACTAGGCTGCCGGCAATTACTAGGCTGTTGCTTAAATAGAATTGCAAATAGCTTTCACCAAACTGAGACCTAAAAATTATACTTACTTACTTACTCCGCTGGCACAGCGACCCAAAATGTGTCTTGGCCTCCGAAACGAGAGAACGCCACTTGCCGCGATATTTGGCAGTATTTCGCCAATCACTGGCTCTGATCTCCAGAAGATCGCCTTCCACCGCATCGCTCCAGCGATATCTCGGGCGACCGACCGGGCGTCGCCCTTTTGGTCGACCCAGATAGGCTCTCTTCGCATCTCGATCTTCTCCCATTCTCTCCACGTGACCAAGCCAACGGAGTCTGTGAGCTTTTGCCTCTCCTATCACATTTGGTTCAACCACGAGCTCTTCTATCTCAGCGTTGTTCCTGATCCGCCAGGTACCATCCGGTCTCTGCACAGGGCCCAAGATCTAACGTAAGACCCTCCTCTCTGTTACCAAGAGCTTACTCTCCTCTTTTTGTGTCAGTGTCCAAGCTTCGCATCCGTACGTATAGGTCTTATGACCGTTTTATAAATTCTAATTTTGGTGTTTCTACTAAGAAGTTTGGACACCAGCACCTTATGTAGGGCGGCACTAAAAATTATGATAAAAAAACAATCATTGACGCAAATATATATTTATTTTTCCTTCTTTCTTTCTTTTCTTTATTATAATTTCACCGGCACCGCAATACAAGCATCACAATTTGTCAGCAGAATCAGGTACGATGGTAGTACTTCACCGGACGAGCTCTTTCAATAGCTCTACTACTACTAATACACCTACATATACTACTGATAGATGTGTCATTGTGTGCGTGTGACACATTTTCCCATTGTCCTCACAACAAATGCTTAACATTATCTTACGAGACAACGTAACTAAATTTCCACTTCGTGAGGCGCTCTAGACCAAACGTAATAAAGCCATTCACCACACTTAGCAGGTAATGAATTTTGACGCCATCGTGAAAACCGGGAGGTGTTTGCACGACCAACGTTTCACATATGACCAGCAACCTAAAACGAACTCTATACACATGTACGTTGGGTACAAAATCGCGTAACTGTGTGCGAGGTCTTGTTAGAGACTATGACAAATGGAATTTTGCCAATATATTAGCTCGTCTCCCTGGCTTATGCTAATCAACGAACAAAGATAAACATGGAGTGTAACAACATTTTTTTATTCTGTGCAAGTGTGTTAGCTGGCAGATAAGAATCCCATGTGTGTTCAAAAAAATAGGTTACTGACCTCTAATTTTGTATAACGTCACATTTATGTTGTATGTGTGTATTCTACCTAAGATTTGCCCTAATTGAGGTAGTTTGACATAAGTTGTATACTAAGAAAACTTTGCTCTATAATGGTGTTATATACTTGATAGAAACGCATATACAACGCGTAAATGGCCAGTTTTACTGCCATTTAATGATAAAGTAGATGTATTTTGTCTCCTTCTGTGACTAATCTCTCATCTGATACATACTAGTAATACACCTGTGTGCAAAAAAGTGACTCAAAATTTACAGCAATTACTAATATTAGTCATTTTATATAGTTATTATTATTGTGCTGCTATTATATCAGGAATATTTTGTGTTGAGTAACTATGAAAAATTTCATTATCTAGTAGGGCTAATCATGGATAGCATTGGATATTAATTTTGGTCGAAAATAAATACACAACTAAACTGTTCATGTTGAACAAAAACGAAGCTGCAAAGTCGGTACCTGAAGTCATAACGCGACCAAGCCTGTTTCCAGTAACAATACTTTTAGTACCAGCTTCATACATTTAGTTTACGACTTTCACATACATTTACGTTTATTATACACGATTATATTAACAACTACAATTTATTCCACTGGGCGTACAGTTGATTGTGTTACGTATTAGAACGTAAAAACAAAAAACGTCTCTTTGCGCGGTATTGTGCGACCATTTGGCTGATTTGACATTCAAGGTCGTTGTGCAGTGTACCTACTCGTAATTGTGATAAATTATTTAGAACAACCCTGACCATGTTTTTTTAACGTTTTTTTTTACCTACAGTGCGAGTAAATTCTCCAATGTCTTTAAAGGTGCGAACTCACAGTGAGCATTCATGTATTATGTAACAATTTATATAAGATTCGATGTCGAGCATTACATTACAATAGTGATATTATTCTGTGTATGTAATTATTTTGATTCTAAGTTGAAATGTTTTATGAGTTTACTGTTAGATGTTTACTGTATTGCAACACAGGAAGAAACTAACGTCTAAGATACAGACTCGGCCTAGTTTAGACGTCAGTGTTCATCGATAAATGTACTTTATTCTTATTCTTTATTGCACACAAGAAAATCACAACAATATATAATAGTTTAGAAAATACATACATACCTTACCTACCATATCTTTGTACATACAAAGGCAAGCGTAACTTATATTTTAATTTAAAATTTTGTTCATGATTATTTTACTTAGATTTAATATTTTCTTGGTGCCAAATAAATAATTATTTTATTATTCTTATGCTATTATTGCTAGTATCCTCTTTTATAACCGCTCGATATTGAGCATCGCTTGTTACAAACTACGCACTTTACAAACAGCGAGCATTCACGAATGTAACATTGATTGATATTTACTTTATTGGCTTAACGTATTTACTACTGAAATGTTCGAAGTTGTAACATTCAAAGTCTGCACACTGTAATTTTCAGCTTAACATACTCACTGCTGTAATGTTCTAAGTTGTAACATTCTGTCTGCGCATTCTATTTCAAGGCAAGCTTTACAAAAACTTTTGTCTCGACGTGTTCACCAGTGTAATGCTCCAACTCGAGCTGTTACATAACACGCGAATGCTCACGGTGAGTACGCACCTTTATGTTCCATAGACGCAATTCAGCGAGAGGATGTGACGTAGACAGGGTGCGGATATAACATAGACTATCAAATTGTCAGGCTTGTCATCATGTACGTGCATTTACGAAGCGTAGGTATTTATTCATATGAAATTTCATGGAAAGGTTCCAAATTCCTTTATTTTTATCTTATAATCTCAAAAATATACCTATAAGGCAAAACATTTTTCCAATCCATCTTGTAATCAAAAAGGTAACTCATTTCACTCTTGCGTGGGATAAAAAGCATACAAAAAATTCATTCCGGATCAATACGCGAGACCTCAGCTTTAATATACTTTAACATTCAAATATTAATGGGTTTCGTCATTTACTAAAATTGTATATAAATCATGTTACGCCCACGTAAAATATTTAAATACCAACGCCCACTATAAATCATAATGCAATGTCAAGGTTACATTGTGTAAGCTTGCGTAGCACACGTGCTACGATGGAGCTACGAAAGCTACAATTATACTACGAGTGCTACGATCATGCTACGAGAGCTTCAAATTCAATTCAAAATAAACGCATATTCAACCATGACAAGAATATCCAAAAACGCCCATGTCTACAAATTACACGTCATTTATCAATAAGGAAACTATAACTGAAAAAAGAATTAGTAACATACATTTCACCGATTTGCATCATTCGATTACGATTCGATGACAATCTCTCTGTCGAAGTTAGTTAACGGTTTTATAGCGATCGAGTCGGAACTAGTCTGTAAGCGTGCGAAACTTGGGCACTGGCCCGACTCACTGACAAACAAATATGTTCCAAGAATATTCAATCATTGGAATGTAATATTGAAAGTGAAAAGCGTGTCAAACTGAAAACAAATACAAGTTTTCAAGCTTTGGCGTATTTTCCTCATAGACTATTATTACTTTTTTTTGTAGGTTTGTGGTCTGGTGGCTTAGACCTTTCAGCCACGTCTTTAGTTAAAAGACCTCAATAAAGTGATGGAAAGTATACGAAAAGTCACGCTTTTCAACTTTGTACCATTTACCCACACATGAACACGTTAGAACAACATTTTGACAACCTCAACATTTCGGCAAAGTTTGACAGACTGTAGACAGTTTTGGCGGACACATTTGCAGACAAATCGAGACACGAACTCTTCTCGATAATTGGATACCAAGAGTTACACAAACTATCCATGGATATAGGTACTGTCAAACATGTGTCGTGATTCAGCATATCGTGTTTCGGACAGTAACGTTACACAAAATCCAACTAGGGTAGATTGAGAAAAAAATAACCAGTTGCTCAAGGCGATGAGACACTTCAGTTAGACGGCATACCGGTACTTAATAGGTTTGCTCGCTCCATCGTCGACCACATCATGAGAAAGCTGTCTGGATTGCGGTCAAGAGCAGATCACCACACAGAAAAAAAAAACTCCAGTCTTCTCGTGACCACGGCCAATGCAACTTGGTCGAAACGTTAGTCAAGATGTTGTTTTAATTTATTTGTGCGTGAAAAGTCAACATGGTCTTAAGCAAATAAATGTGTCTGTATTCTCAGAACAGTTAGAAAAAAAAGACGTGTGGCACTCGGAGACTGCCGCGGTAAAGCTATTGCATAGCATTTTTTATGTAAATACAAAGAGGAGGTGCCCTAACGCCGATACTCTAAGCAGGCATGAGTCACCAGATTGCGGGGCGAAGAGGGGGATTACGCATGCGCAGTAACGCCGATACAACCAATGCCACCTAGAAGCGATTTGCAGAACTAAAGAGACAAGCGTGATATTTCAAAAAGTCATTAAAAGTTCTGCTATTCGATGGCAAAACTAAAAAGTATTACCGCTGTGCCGGTCGGAGTGGGGGGTGTTAGGTTATTTTCGTTACGGAATTTCTGGATTCGGTCTCCACGCTCAAGGCCCGCGATAGAAGCTATGCAATAGCTTAAAATTATACTGTTGGATGTTAACCTGGCATAATTCAAAACTTTGGGCTCTACAGTACAGAGAAAGATTTACTTTATTAGTAACTAGCCTATGCCCGCGACTTCGCCCGCGTGAATGTCGTTTATCACGCATCCCTCGAGAACGGTGCATCTTTCCGGTATAAAAAGTAAACTATATGTTAATCTGGGTCGTGTTCTATCTGTATGCCAAATTTCATTAACATCGGTTCAGCCGTTCTTGAGTTATACATGATGTAACTAACCCGACTTTGTTTTATATATTAAGATGAGATTCAACAGATAAAAATTGTGTTAACAATACAACATGTAACAAAAACCCTGTTGTTCCTGTGAGGTACCTTATCAGAATCGATATTCATACGTAAGGACAACTCATTTGGAAAAACTCCTCAATTAAAATAATCATATTAAATATTAATCGTAATATAAATCATTATTAATTGTAAACTGAAAGTGATTATATCACTCAAAACTCACTCACTCAGTGATTTTGAAGAGTTTTTCCAAACGACTTGTCTTCACGTATGAATATCGATTCTGATAACGTAGCTCATAGGAGCAACAGGGTTTTTGTTACATGTTGTATATAAAAAATATGTTTTTGCATGCTCAGTAGTAGCCGCACTGGCTATCACTAGAAAGGAATGAGCCAGTTTTTTATTATTGTTAATATAAATAATTTATGACTCAAATTACTAAATAGATATATTCAAAATAACTTAGAGACAGGTTTACCTAATTTAAAAACTAATCCCAGCGTTCAAAACTTGTAACCTTTAGTCTCCTTAATTCTTCTAAGATATTCTCTGTAACATTTTGACCAGCATCTTTATTACGCTTACAGTATTTCGTAACAACTTCTTTACGACTTAAGTCACAAAATTACACGAAGAGACCGACGTTAAGCTGGAGAGATGATGATGTAACATTTTTATGATCTAACTACACGACTTTGTATTAAAACCGTCATAGTTTTGGAGCCTTAATTTGTTACGTCATAAGGGCCAAAGCAGACTTGCTACTTTTAGCATCCACGATCAACGATTTAGTATCTTTTCGGAAGCTCGATGCCGCGTTCGGACGCATCAATTTGCACACATAAAAACTCCAATCGCGGCGATCAACCACCACCACCACCGTACCTACTTCTCCGCCAAATAGTGATGCTTGCATTGCTGTGTTTCGGTCTGAAGGGTACGGGTGCCGGTGAAATTACAATAACATGAGACTTTCCTTCTTCATGTCTCAGTTTGGCGAAACGACTTGCGGTACCATTTAGGCAACAGTCTAGATGGTACTGCAGTTGCTACGGGCAAAGGTAACCGCTTTACATCAGGTGAACCTTTAGCTAGTTTCACCATCCTCTACTAGAAAAAAAAACAAGTCGCTTTTTGGACGCTAAATGCAGTGAATGAACTAGGATGCCAGTCGCACCAACTTAGTGAGGCTTTATCATTTGCGGAACACAGCTGCAGTTGCCAAAACACGAGATTTAGGTACCACAATTTATTGATTTATGTATCGGAAGACCAACAGCAATTACCTTTGATTCATCAACTTATCAACTCAGCCTATCGCAGTCCACTGCTGGGCATAGGCCTCTCCCAAGTTGCGCCACAACACTCGGTCCTCTGCCTTCCGCATCCAGCCCCCCCAGCCACGTTCTTCAGATCGTCGGTCCACCTGGCGGTGCCTTACGCTGCGTTGATTAACAAGAGATATATAAGATACAATCCACCAATAATAGGTAGTAAATTTAGAGTAAAACGCGATACAGCATCGATGCAGTCACTAAAACGTATAATTTTAATACCGCGATCGAACGCAACTAGTCACCGAAACGCGATACATCATCATCATCATCATCATTTCAGCCGAAACTGCTGGACATAGGCCTCCCCCAAGCATCGCCACAACGACCGGTCCTGTGCCTTCCGCTTCCAGCGGATTCCCGCGACCTTCACCAGGTCGTCGGTCCACCTTGTGGGGGGCCTACCCACGCTGCACCTTCCAGTACGCGGTCGCCACTCCAGAACTTTACTGCCCCATCGGCCATCCGTTCTGCGAGCAATGTGACCCGCCCACTGCCACTTAAGTTTGGCAATTCTTCGGGCTATGTCGGTTACTTTCGTTCTCCTGCGAATCTCCTCATTTCTGATTCGATCACGCAGGGACACTCCGAGCATAGCCCTCTCCATTGCCCTTTGAGTGACTTTGAGCCTTCTTATCAGGCCCATTGTGAGCGACCACGTTTCAGTACCGTAAGTAATTACTGGCAACACACACTGGTCAAAGACTTTCGTCTTGAGACACTGCGGTATTTTGGACAACATCGATGCAATCACAATCACAATCGTCCGTGTGGTGCCGGATGCAAAGAATTGCACCACCCTTATCTCTTCTCATGGGTGTCGTAAAAGGCGACTAAGGAATTTACCAGAGGATGGGCAGCAGCGTTCTCTGAGTATTTAACCAACCAACTGCGATCGCCAATCCGCCTGCCAAGCGTGGCGATTATGGCCTTACTACTATTTTCATGGTGTACAATAAAGTATATTCTATCTATCTATCTATCTATCTATCTATGGCATATCACCCGAACATTTGCTTGGGGGAGGCCTCTGTCCAGCAGTGGACGTCTCAAGGCTGAAGTGATGATGCAATCACGAAATCACCGATCGCCGATGCTTAAATTATCACGTGTGCTCTGGCCTTAATGTAACAATATAGAGGTAGTTTATGAAAGAGAAAATACAGAGATATACTTTGAGATGGACAAATTTTACGCGCTTTAACTTGTCGGGACGTCGGTACCAAAACGTAACCGGCAAAACGTAACCGGCAAAACGTAACCGGCAAAATTGAGGGCAAGGTCCTACGTCAGGTGTATTCATTCGTAATCTTAGGGTTTCACGTTGACAGGAGCATCATCTGGAGTGGACACGTAAACGGCCGGTGTAATAAGCTCAAGCGAGCTTGCTTTCCCCTGGGGCGGGTGGCACGTGTCCTTTCACAAAAGGCAGTTCGAGGCTGCTGCTTAGCTTATCGCTACAATCCGGGTGCTTGCGGAGAGATACCGTACATTTTTACGCAAAAACGTGCTGTTCACGTACACACGGCTACACATCAAGCTGTATTTTTCCAGTAAAAGTTGACCTCGCATTGTATATATAGGCTTTCCGTTCAATGCGAGATCAGCTTATACTGGAAATCAACAGCTTGATGTGTAGCCGTGCATACTACCGAGGGTCTTCTCACGAACAACAGCTATTTTTGTAAACTTAAAGTTGATAACATGAATTTGGACAGAAGGTACCTTTTGTAACGTAAGGTCCCATTAAGAAAAGAGTTTCGGAAATTCTCACCCTAAGGGGGTTAAATAGGTTGTTTGAGTTTGTATGGACAATCTTTTCTCCGGGATCGATTCACTCAAAACTTGGAAATAATAATCTTTGACGACGTCTGTGGTCTAGTGGTTCGAGGTTCGGACTGCTGATCAAGAGGTCGTGGTTTCGATTCCCACAGGACACAAATATTTGTGTGATGAACATAAGTGTTTGTGTTGGTCTGGGTGTTTCTTATGTATTATAAGTATGTATTTACAAAAAAAAAAGTAGGTATATAAAAGAAAAAGAAAGAAAAGAAAGAAAGAAAATATTTATTTCAGTCTCGGTACAGGCGAGAGAAAAAAAAATCTAAAAATAGTATAGGTATTAACAATAAACTTAAAATTTACATGCCTGTATGAGACAAGTATAATATCCATTGTCTAGTACCCGTAGTATAAGCTCTGCTTAGTTTGGGACTAGATGGTGCTGTGTAAAAATGTCCCAAAAATATTTATTTATTTATTAAATCTAAAACTACGACGGGAAGAATTATACAGGGTAAGTTAAAACTTTTTGCATGGACAAAGCCGCAATAGTAATTAAATAAATACTTAAATAAATAAAGCATAATTGATAATTAAAGAAATAATATGATGTGAAGCCCCTTAAAGTTAAAACGTAAATAAAGGGCAATACAAAGAAATGTATGGTGCAAAAAGCCAGAAACAATTAAAATGGTTTGTATACGGATTAGTAGGGCATAAAAAGTAGATCACAAATGTGTAGTTAGTTTTTCTTAAAACCACCACCGAGGCCCTGTGAAAGTCCAAAAGTAGAAAATTGACATTGGCAGTTTTTAAAAGCAACTCGGGACATTGTTTGACAGTTTTGTAGGCAGCTTCGGACACTTAAAATTGGCGTTGGAAGACTGTTTGTAGTGGCTAGACTGTGGTACTACTTAAATTATTTTTCTTCAAAATAAAACATTGTCCCACGTAAGGATTTATTCATGTTTCATTGTTCAACAACCAGAGCTTAAACAACTATCTGTCTGCAGGCCTTGGAAATGCTTAGAATATTATATTACATTATACATAGAATTCACAGCATTTGAGGGTAAACTTTCCCGTAGAGCGGTCGTTAACGAGGTAGCCCACTACAAAGTTACATCGACCTTGTTACTGATTCTAGTGCACTCTGTGGGTAGGTACCCAGCTATGTGAACAATAGAGGTTAATTAATGTTGTTATTATATGTGGAAAGCAGAAGAAGCATCCCAATAAAGAAATTTCCAGGAGAATACAGATCGGGTGGGCGGCATTTGGAAAGCTGGAAGATGTCCTTCGGTCAAAAAGAATCCCTCAGTGCCTAAAAACACGTTTATTTAACCGGTGTGTCCTGCCAACTATGACTTATGGTGCAAAGACATGGACGCTTACAAAGGAGACTGTCCACCGAGTGAGAGTGGCACAACGGGCCATGGAGCGTGCTATGCTCGGCATAAATCTTCTCGACCGAGTCCGAAACACCGAGATCCGTCGTCGGACAAAAGTCTATGACGTCGGTGATAGGGCAATTAAGCTAAAGTGGAGTTGGGCAGGACATCTGGCTCGGCGTAGAGATGGCCGATGGAGTAAAGCGTTGACCGAGTGGTGGCCAAGGTCAGGTCGGAGAAACCCGGGCCGTCCGAAGGCGCGCTGGGTTGATGATACCGCCAAAGCCGCAGGAAACACCTGGATGAGGGACGCACAAGATCGAAGAGGCTGGCAAAAAAGAAAGGAGGCCTATACCCAGCAGTGGGTGATACCGGGCTAAAATGATGATGATGATGATTATATGTGGATTAGTGTGTTAGAAGCCGATGTCCTTAAGATCTTTCCATCGGGTTAAGAATTTGGTTTTGGGATCAATTGGAAACTATTAGGATCTCACTTCAAGTTTTGAACCATGTCTAATGTCGAACTCCATAATAATATAAAGTTTTTTTTTTTTTTTTACTAACACCATTTTGTTTCAAGTTTCTAAAACGAAAGCAGAGTGTGTGTATTTGAGACAGTAGTGTCTAGCCGTAGCCGTGGAGGGTTTAGTTAACGGTGACGCTAACACCACATTTTTCCTCGGTTTACTGCCTGGCTGGCCGGACGCGCAACGTCATTGTATACAGAAGCTTCGCTTTAAAAAAGTTTTTCTTTGTGTGTTTGTTGATTGTTATGGCTACATAATGAGCAGATGCAATTTATTTCAACAAAAAACTTTGCTATAATTATCAAAACTTATAAAACAGTTTGTTCATGTATACTTCTTCACACTAATAAACTGATTTTGCTGTAACTTTGCTTGTGCCAAGTCTACGTATAGAAAATTTCGGGGACAAAAGATATGCTATGAGACACTTTTTACACAAACCGCACGAGAGAAGCGGCAGTCGTCAGTCACCCTTACCAAGTTACTTATGATACCATATGAAAGTGAAAGAGTAGCACAGCTCGCAGTAACGGCAAATAATGTTCTATTCTGTTTTTTGCCATGGCATAGAATGGCAAAACGAGGTAAAACCCCACCTGATGTTAAGTTAACTTTGCCCTTAATAACTGCAATACCACCTAGGCTGTTACTTAAATGTATTTTCAAATCATATTCGCCAAACTGAGACCTAAAGACGGAAAGCATCATGTGATGGTTATTTCCCCGGCACCCGTACCCTTCACACCGGAACACATCAATGCAAGCATCACTGTTTGGTAGAAGCAGGTACGATGTGCGAGTGGCAAAAAGGGCCATTGAGCGTGCTATGCTCGGCATAAATCTTCTCGACCGAGTCTGAAACACCGAGATCCGTCGCCGGACGAAAGTCTACGACGTCGGTGATAGGGCGATTAAGCTGAAGTAGACTTGGGCAGGACATCTGGCTCGGCGTAGGGATAGCTGATGGAGTAAAGCGTTGACCGAGTGGTGGCCAAGATCAGGTTGGAGAAACCTGGGACGTCTAAAAGCGCGTTGGGTTGATGATATCGCCAAAGCCGCAGGAAACACCTGGATGAGGGACGCATAAGATCGATGAGGCTGGCAAAAACAAAAGGAGGCCTATATATAGCAGTGGGTAATACCGGGCTTATCCCTCAGTTGATCTTTTTTTTACAAGGAGCTCTACTACTACCTACTACTAAATGTTTTTTGATATTGAAGACTAGACGTATAAAATTCTTAAAATAATCAAGTTACTAGAAATCTCATGGTCATCCAATGACATTTATATAATTAATACCGTTACTAACGATCTTTTCATCTATAAATGTTGAGAAATAAGATCTATAAAAATAAGATAACATTTTTTAGTCTCAAAGGAACAGAATTTTTATTAGTGTTTCGTGGAATCTCCGCTGGCTTTTACCTTGTAAATCAGTTAGACATAAACTTGACGTTAAGAAAATGTTACTAAGTTAATTTATTTGTGAGCTTTTTGGTATATTAATAAAAATTGGTATCGTATGCCCACGACTAGCAATATGACTACGCCATTTAATTTAGTTTTTTTTGTTTTTTTTTTTGTAAAGGTGGCTTCCCACGTTGTGTTATTTTATGAGCCACCTTGAACGATCATGCATCGCGCACCATGGGAAGAGGCTCATCAGTCGTAACGTTGAAAAAAATGCATGTTTTTCGAGGTTTCTTGTATGGCCGTTGGTTATAGACTTATTTTAATTTTTAGTATTTGTCCTAAAAAAGTGGTCACAGCAACTAACATACTTAACAGCATATTCTGATAAAATTTCAACCAACTAACTATTACCGTTCAAAAGATATAGCCCTGTGAAAGCCAAATGGCCGGACGGATGGACGGACAGCGTAGCGAGAGTAATAGGGTGCCGTTTGGCACCCTTTGGGTACGGAGCCCTAAAAACAAAAGGTAATTAATCCTGACGTCTTTTTTTCAAAAAATCTGCGAACTTACATGAAGTATACGTAAACATTTAGGGAATTTTAAATAATATTTGTATTTTATGGTACATTAAGTTTTATATTTTGATATTTTCTATAATCGCATTAAGATAATGAGACAATACATTATAATAAAACAAGTTTAACCGAATTACATCGCGTATATTATTTGAATTGGTTTTCCTGACGTTTCTAAAGCTTTGCAGCGTTCGTGGTCGCAGGAAGACTAAGATGACAAGCGTCTTTACAGATATTTCTAAAAAATATTTTAATCTACCGTACAATTTTTATTAATTAAAATCGTTTCGATGCTTGATGATTACTACGCAGTAATCACTCACAATGTCATTATCTTTAACAGTGTTGCGTGTTGCTAGGGACTTGATTATTTTTAGATCTGGGTTCCAAACAGGTGGTAGCTGCCAACCATCTAGACACAATACATGTCAAGATTGTTTACCTTTGGTTAAGTACCTACCTGAACATTATGAGTGGTATTGTCTATTATTCATTTAAATTATGTGTTATGTGTATTAATGACTCATGTTAAAAACACGGATTTTTCTTTTACTTTATGCATATATAAAGTCACAGTAGTTTTTTTTCCAGCTGACTCGTGCAATACTTGTTTGCTCAGGTGTTCAAAGACGAGTTTACACTCCAGCAGTTTTGGGTCCTTGTTCAAAAGGGATAGTTTTTTACTGTTTTCATTAATTTTGTGACGTGGAAAGTTTGTCTCGGATTTTTGGACCTTCCTTTATTCGTTCTTATAGTATTACGGAATTTTAGCCGGGTGAAAAGGATTCATATTTTTTGTTTATTTTTTGCATCAACAACTATGTAGTTGAGTGATAAACATTAGATCTTTGTTAGCTGATAATTAATTAACTTGGCAAATTAAAGCAATTTGTGGGTTTAATTGTGTATTGGTATTATTTTTTGCGATATCTGATAATATAATATTGTAATAAGGTGTTGGTGACAACAATGATATTTTTTTAGAGTATTTATTCAGACTTCAATTGAAAGAAAGAAAAAAAATATGCGCCACTGTGCTAGGATTAGGTAGGTCTTCGCCCTCGCCGGCGAGGCTTGCCGCCAGCGACAACACCTTGCCGCTAACGGCGATTCGCGAAACGCGCCACCCCCTGATATACCGAAAGTCCGCCACTTTCGAGAAAACCACTCCCAATGCAGCAATGGCTGCAAAGGTGACATAGCGGCGTGGCCTCCCGCAATGTTCCAAGCCGAGGCCCAAGCCCCTCCCTGGGGGACGCCTTTATGCGGTTTTGCAACCGCAATTTTAGTTTATAAATTAGGTTTAGGGATTTTTTTTCAGCGGATGGAGTCCCTAACGGGATTCTCCGCCATCCGCCTGGTTAAGCAGTTAGTTAGGGTAGGTTAGTTAGGGTACCTATCTTGGGGTGCTGGCCAGAAAATCTCCACGTGTGCCTGAAGGCTGCTTGTCCTCCTGGACACGTCTAGAGGGAACGGCAGTTATTTGGCACGGGCAATAAAATCCTTTCGAGGGATTAACCTTCGGGGGATTTTATTGCCTGTGGCGAATATTCTGGCACGGGAGGAGCCCGTTCTGGGCCAGTGGGGAATGTTCCATGTGTCCCTCTGTTGCCAACAGAGGGCACAGTGGACTGTATTTCCCTGCCCCCGTCGATCTCGTAACCCCAGGAGTGCCCGCTGAGTAGTGTTCTCGCGCCTCTTGAGACCGAGGGTCATGGCTTTACCGCCCGGACCGCGAGGAAGAAAACCTCTATTAAAATTACGGGAGGTAGGGCCTGCGAGCAGCAGACTCGGGGTAGTCTGCTGCCCGACCAGCAGCTGGCGTAGCTGGCACAGCCGGCGTAGTTGGCGCAGCTGGTAAAGGCCCATTAGGTGAGGTGGCGTGCAGTGTTTCGTGTGCGCCGCTTAGGAGGGTGCGGCCAACGTTAGGCCGCACGGGGAGAAGGGGCTCGCCTGCTTGTGGCGGGCCAGGACCTGTCGTGGGTGGTTGTATAAATACTCACGGATTCCCACGCCAAAAATCGTGTGTGTGTGGTGCCGTTAATGGAAATAAAATAAAATGAACATACACACATCGCTTATCGCAAGAAGGCAAGGCAAGAAGAGTATCACAAAACAACAAATGTAAATATCTTAGGTTTTCGCGATCACTACACACTACTACTACTCATACTTTTCGCGATTACTACTTTGTTTTATTAAAACAAATGTAGCTTTCTGCATTTCTAAAGAAAAATATTAAGATGTAGTTTCTTAATAACTATTTTTTTTGTGTGGTAATACTCTTCTTACCAATGAGTGACATTAATTCCTCATACAAAACGCTACTTTACTGACACAATTGTTCAAATTTTGACTACAAGCGAGACTATTGCATGTTATTATGTAATATGGCTTACGTATATGTTTACAGGAATATCCGACTATCATCGTGCTTTACCCGAGTGGGTCCGAAGTCGAACAACTTGTAGGGATTTATGCGAAACTTGTGTTTATAGTTAGAACTAGAAGGCCGACCGAGAACAATCTAGAACAGAGGTCAAGGACTTTCGCTTAGTTTTCTAGTTCTTGTCAGGGATTTGTCGCGTTACTAGCTAGCTATACTAAGACAGGATTTTTCTTCGCCTTTTATATATTTCTCGTCTCGGCTTTTACTGACATTAAGTGAGGACTATCTATACCTAGATTATTTTTATACAAGGTTCTTTTTAGTAAAGTGCAAATGCAAGTAGTTTATTGAGAATAGGTAACTATGAGAATTGGTTAGTATAGTTTTTATACCATGTTACAGCATCATCTTTCTGCCCTGGTCCCAAATCACTTGATGTCAGCGCAAAACGTCTTCTACCTCCATTTTCCTCTATCAGCCGTCATCTTATCCCTTACTTCTTTTTCATCCGTATCATTCTTCCCGCAATCTATCCATCTTTTCTTTCTCTCCTTCTCCGTCTCCATCCATGAATATTCATATTCTTCACTCTCTTAGTAACATGCGTTTCATCCCTCCTCATCACATATATATACCATACCAACCCAAACGATTTCCTTTCAACTTTTCTGTTGCCATTTTCTTTTTTCTTTTTTTATTTACCATGCTGAGTGGGAACCTCATTGTAGCGGCTACGGCGTGCAATTGGCCAGATGTCTTAAGAATTAACGGAGATATTTTATTTTTATTAAGTCGTTTTAGGTGCGGTCGACCATACGTCAATGGTAACAGTTTGACGTTGACAGCGCCATTATTTCGTAAGCAGTAAGAGTGGTTTTCTGACTCGGGTGTCGGGTGCCAGGTGCCACTGTCATGCGGTCAACTATACTTTCTTATATTTTATGTCGACTGTCCTTTCTTTATATTGTACCTATGTGTTTTTTTTGTTTGGCTTTCTTTGTAACCCCACCTGTTATTGTTATATTTTGTATCACTGTTGTTTAAATGTTGCGCGTCGTTAACTGGGACAATAAACCATTTTTCTTTATTTCTTTCTTTCTATTACTGGCGCCACTTTAAAACTCACGCCGATATATTCATTTCTTACTTTATACATTCTTGTCAACATTCTCTTATCTGCTACACGCAATCTTCTTTCACCATGATACAAATGTAAACCAAAAAAAATGCACATCTCAATGTGGTTCATCATCCTCCGAGCCTTTTCCCAATTATTTTGGGGTCGGCTTCCAGTCTAGCCAGGTGTAACTGAACATCAGTATTTTACACGGAGCGACTGCCATCAGACCCCCGCAACCCAGTTACTGGGTAATACCGATATTCGGAGGTTAGAGCAGTTGTCAGACTTTCAGGCTTCTGACTACCCGTAACGACTGCCTTAGATATTCGTATGACAACCGGGACCGACAGCTTAGCGTGCTGTTCGAGGCACGGAGGGGTCTCGATGTGTAACGAAACGGTCACCCATCCACAGACTGACCGCGGCAAGTGCAGCTTAATCTTGCAGATCGTACAATCCGCGCAGTCGTTGCTTCGCTACGAGCCCCTAACATGATAACATTAATGATTGAAAATAAAGCACTTTATGATGAAGAAACACAAATGACATATTTGTGATACATCAGCAGTTTCTTTGTTCACGCATATTTGTTTACTCGTGGCTATTATTGTTAAATTTAGTACATCAGCACCGGTCTTTGAGGTTCAGAAAGTTCAGCTCGATAAGTTTCTGCGTGCATCAGCTAGCCCTGCACGGCATCCTTCACTTTCTCTGCTTTCTACTGGAGACCTCAATGTAACTCTAAAAATCATGTAATTATGTGATAAAATATAAAACTCGGAGAGTTCTGGTGAAAGTCTTTTTGAGATGTTTGAGGTTTTCACTATACAAAAATTAACCCTTGTATTTTTTTTTTTTTTTGAAAAGTTTACATTTTCGATTTAGAATAAATCATTCTTGATCATGGGTACGTAAAGACAAATAAATTTTCTTGGCTGTGGGCTTCTTCTTAGCGGCGAGTGCGGCCTTCTTGTCCTTGGCCGCAGCGCCCTTTGACTTGGATGGCGAACTTGAAGCGGCAGAGGCGGACGTGGCCGCGGCGGTTAATACGTCATCATTTCATTCATCATTTCAGCCGAAAGACGTCCACTGATGGACAGTGAGTCATTGTTACTTGCTGAATAAATAAATAATAATAATAGGATTCCCCCAAGCATGGCGTGGCGATTATCCTTATTTAGGCCTTTACCACACCACATCAATTAAGGAGGGGATATGCCATAATCGCCACGCTTGGCAGGCGGGTTGGCGATCGCAGTTGGTTGGTTAAATACTCAGAGAACGCTGCTGCCCATCCTCTGGTGAATCCCTTAGTCGCCTTTTACGACACCCATGAGAAGAGATAAGGGTGGTGAAATTCTTTATGTCCAGCACCACACGAATTTTATTATTTACTTAAAGTAATTTAATGATTTTCGTTGATTGTTTGTTTGCCGCCGACACATAATTAGTTACAATTAAGTTCATTAGTTTAGTTAGAAAAGACTAAAAGCTTCATTTTATTTTTCGCTTTTCAGTTTCTGTTTTCGTCGGTTCAATTTATTGTTAAAAAGTTTTATTAAATATTGATTCCACGTCACCCAGTGCCATAATTGAGCATTTGCTAACAATCTAAAGTTTATCCACCCGTGGCCTGGCCGTGGGCTAGGCTGGACTTCAATATGCGGGCCTTATCATTGGGGTATTGGCAAGCCCTTGAATTAGCCAAGACCAAGTATACTTATTAATTATTTATTGTTATAGTCTTTAAATGACAATATGGCTCCATTAACGACACTGTGGTCCATCGTCAGCACGACCATTTATTTCCATCATAAATGAACGAGCTAAATCGACGAGCATGCATGACGAGGTTAATGGACGTAGATGAAGCGAAAGAGGTGTGTCAGGATCGTAGCAGGTGGAAATCCATAGTCTCTGCCTACCCCAATGGGAAACAGGCATGATTATATGTATGTATGTATAAATGACAAATAACCAACCCATGCAATAACCATTGAACGCTCTAACTTTAGGTAATAATCGTGGCCGCGTCCAAGGGCTTGTTTACGTTGGCAGAGTAAAGCTGGGTGGAATCAGATGCTTTACTAAAGATAGTGTTCACCCAAATCCGAGGCATCGTTCGTTTTTAAATGATTCCGAGTTCACAAGGCACAAACAAAATTTCTAGTTTTGGTTCTATCAGATCACAAGTTTTGCAAGGTTCGAATAAAAAAAACTACCGGATCACGTATGAAATGATAGTATAATAATTCTGTTGCTGGCGTGAATATGTTGACAACTCGAGTTTACGTGTTTTTTTATTCGGTTTCCACTCCTATGGTTTTGTAGGAAAAAATATTTACAAGATTCCGAAGACTACATAAAATTAGCTAGTAGTAGTAGTAAGTTTAATGTTCCGCGTACTGGAAGGCGCATGGTGCGTGCGCAAGCTTTTGACAACCAATTCCTTTATGTACCGTAACCGCTATTAAACCTAAATCAACCACATTATTTTGTCGCCACATCCATCTGTATAGGAATTTAGTTCATCAGTCAGTTAAGTCCAGTTTTTTCAGTATTATGCTATGCAAAACGACCTGGTGAAGGTCGCGGGAATCCGCTGGATGCGGAAGGCACAGGACCGGTCGTTGTGGCGATGTTTGGGGGAGGCCTATGTCCAGCAGTGGACGTCTTTCGGCTGAAATGATGATGATGATGATGATGATGCTATGCAAAAACAATCCATTTTTGTGAATAGGGCCCGTGGATAATAGGTTTTAAAAATACAAGTTCTAACCCAAACGCCAGTTTGAACTAGTTATAGTTTAACCTTCGGTTAAAAATAAGGTTAGTGTTACATTCCAGCATTTCATACTAGCTTACTAGACCACTAACTCTCCTTAATGTAAACGCGCCTCTATGGAACGATTTTCTTTCTTTATTAGGGACGAAATTTGCTTAGCCCCGCCTAATATCATCAATAATACTTGTAAATGGACTACGGGGTGTGTTTTGACTAGGTATAAAGTAATACTCATTAATCTATGAAGCATGCGATGTTAGATTTTAGGGGAAAGTTCGAAATATCCCGTGAAAGTATTTGTAGGGTTTTTCTTATAGTACAGGATGGCGAAACGAGCTAAAGGCCTACCTGATGATAAGCGGTTACCTTTGCCCATAACAATTTCAATACCACCTAGGCTGTTGCCTAAATGGTACCGCAATTCGGTTCGCCAAACTGAGACATGATGAAGATAAAAGTCTCATGTGATTGTAATTTTACCGGCACCCGTATACTTCAGACCGAAGCAAAGCAATGCAAGCATCACTATTTGGCGGAGAAGTAGGTACGGTGGTAGTACTTCCCCAGACGAGCTCTTTCACAAAGGAGCTCTACTACTACTAAAAAAAATTGTTTTGTTCGGGATAAAAGAAAAACTTTAACTCAAACTAGAATTTTTTTTGCAGGTGTTACATTTTTAGCTCAAGACCTTTTAAAGGGAGAATGTAATTATCGTAACGAACAAGTTTTACTAACGGAGCAACCCTGAAATAGCGAAAAAAACCAACTTTTCTATACATTTTATCTAGAGAATTGATAGGTTTGTATGGAATAGCTGTTTTGGGATTCGGCCGGACCTGCCCTACCCACAGAAATAGAGTAGAATGGTTAAAATCACAATTTTACTTGCGATTCATGCGTGGCAACTTTCGAACAAACTATGCCTCCCATATAGACGTCATTAATTTTTTAATATGAATTTTAATCAAATGTACTCTGCCGCCTCCTTCGCAAGCATCTCCTCCTCGTAGGAGACGGCGCCTTCCCAAGCACTTTTGATCCCTATCATGGACCTACCTATCCATTTGACGTGACCTCTTACGGCCAAAATTAATATCCAATCTATCCACGATTTACCCTACTAGAGATAAAAAATTGACATATTTTAATGGAGCTTATGTCAAATTTCTATCTCTAGTATGGCAAATCGTGGATAGATTGGATATTAATTTTGGCCGTTAGTTGCCTTGTCAAGACCGACGGAAACGAAAACTTTCTAATAACTTAAACGTTTTAGTAATACTAATTAATTTTGGCTTCCATTTTCTAAAATATCAAAAGTTTTCTAGGTTAAATGTATACAATTCAGTCTTTTGAGCTGAATATTTCAGAACAAACTAAATTGTAACTTTGTTCAGTAGTTATTGAGACGTTTTAAGTAAATCCGGAGAACGTTTACGGCCAGGGGGGTGATTCTCGCGTCGTAGACATTATCTCTAATTCGACATAATGTCAAAACAAGATGGCGAATGTAGATTGATAAAAAAAAACCGGCCAAGTGCGAGTCGGACTCGCGCAGTAAGGGTTCCGTACCTCTCAACGACCTAATACCCCATAAAAACTGATTTGATTTACGAGAGTTTATCAAAAGCCTTCAACGCACAGTGCGCAAAATATGAATTTTTGCATGTCTTTCTTACGCAGGTACCACCACATATGTCTATGTTTGTCTTATTTTTAGTATTTGTTGCTAATCAACATAGTATGCACTATAATGTGATCAAGTTTGACGCTGGTATATATTACTGTTTTGAAGATAGAGCAGGAACAAAAACGTTGAAAAAAATGCATGTCTTTTGAGGTTTTTGTATGGGGACCCCCTTTGGTTTTAGACTTTTTTTTGTTTTTAGTATTTGTCGTGATACACCTCATAGAAACACAATTTCTGAGAAAATTTCAACCGGTTACCTATTACCGTTCAAAAGATACAGCCCTGTGACAGACAGACGGACGGACGGACGGACGGACGGACGGACAGCGTAGCGAGAGTAATAGGGTCCCGTTCGGCACCCTTCGGGTACGGAACCATAAAAACGTATTCTCAGAATGACACGTTAGAGATATGTCTACGCCTAGTGCTCTAAATACAAAGAGCGGTACGTAGCGGTTGACATAACCGGCGACATTTTTCGTAGAGATTTAAAATTAGAGATTATCTCGAATTAGACATTTATCTCTATAACGCGAGAATTAGGGCCCTGGTATTTAGAGGGACTAGTACGAGTTTTAAACTTACGCATACTCAATCGAGAGCTTGATCAAGCGTGTCGACTTTCATTCATAAACCAGTATTTTCTTCTCATTTCCGCCAGGGGCGCCACTGATTGACAGATTGATGATGAACAGACGATGTCTAAATATTTTTTGAATTTCTATAAGCGACCCATGATCGAGCTACGTTTAGCAAATAGTTTCTTTAATTGTTTTCCATTAATGTCGTCACTTGTTGACATTTTGTTATTTATTTTAAGAAAGTTGTACGAACAAATAGTTAATGAATACCAGAAACTAGTATCTTTAAGAAGAATAAATATGGAAAATTTTGTAATCCGAACATACACAAATGCAGAATGAAGAAATAAAGCCAATAAATTGTAAAAATTATCTGATGCTCCTGTGTCGGCGGCACCTGGGGCTCGAGCACAGGCACGAGTGTGGTGGCGGCTCACGAAGACAGTCAGCAGGAACTATCTGCGACGTCCAACCCTGGAATATTCGGTCAAAATATTTCAAATATATGTTGGCAATACAATTGGAAAAAACCGGCCAAAAGCATGTTCAGTATTATAGGGTTCCTTAAGTAGGTAGGTATAAAAGGTCCCGGTTGTCATACGAATATCTATGGCAGTCGTTACGGGTAGGCAGAAGCCTGAAAGTCTGACAACTGGTCTAACCTCCGAATGTCAGTATTACCCAGTAACTGGGTTGCGGGGGTCTGATGGCAGTCGCTCCGTGTAAAATACTGATGTTCAGCCGCATCTGGCTAGACTGGAAGCCGACCCCAATATAATTGGGAAAAGGCTCGGAGGATGATGATGATGACTTCTCTTGAAGAGATACAGTTCTTATTTGTTTTTATTTTATAACTGGTACTCCTAAAAATTTAATCCATGCTGGATTTAATCGCGTAGCAGCGAAATAATCAATTTAACTCAGATTTTCCCAATTACAAAATAGCAAATCGATGAGACTCCTAATAACTTATAACGGGCGGGCATTGTTAAAACTGTCCTAATTAATTACTTAACCCATAACATTATGTCCTCATTAATTTGTTATTACGTAGGTAATTATATTCCGCGTTGTAATATCGTGGACGGAATGCTTGGGTGACGTTCAATTACCAGAGTAGGGATTGTGCAAATATAACGTCGAAAGATCATATATAAATTATGGAGATGTGAGAAGCTAATACTATATTTTGTTTGGTAAGAGTACGAATAACATAATAAATATAAAATAAATAATAAATATTTTTGGGACATTTTACACATCACCATCTAGTCCCAAACTAAGCAGAGCTTGTACTATGGGTACTAGACAATGGATATAAGACTTAGATACTTTTTTTTTTGTAAATACGTACTTATAATACATAAGAAACACCCAGACCAACACAAACACTCATGTTCATCACACAAATATTTGTGTCCTGTGGGAATCGAACCAACGACCTCGTGATCAGCAGTCCGACCCTCGAACCAGTTAAATATGAATAGTTAAATTATGTTGAGTTGGTGAAAAAATGATTTGGTCAGACTCTTAGACAGTTTTAATATCAGTCGGGCGTACCCGAAAGACATACGTATGAGTAAAATCGTAGGCCTCCAAAATATAAAAGTCTACGATCGCCAATAGCCACTTCTAGGCTCCGCAATATTAATAATAAGAGGTCGTCTCTTAAACAGCAATCCGACACTAGACCACAGAGGTCGTCAAAACACATAATTATTGTAACCCGCTTTGTTCTGAGTGAAAACACCGTGTTTTGTGTTACGGTACCACACCACCATTCTTGACTTTTCCTACCATAAGAATACTACCTTTCCAAATAGATTGTAATTTATTAAGACATTGCCTATGTATCCAATCTCTATTCTAAATTGTAAGATTATTTATATAATATATTGTATTTATTTACTTATATGTGTACTATATTTTGTGCTATTTAATTATTTTAGTTTATAAAAATGCAGTAGTACGCCACGGACTGCCCCCGTTATCTAGATCTTACGTCTTCTTTGTCCATCCAAAGGTTGTCTGGAAGATATCGCTTTTAGCGATAAGACCGCCCATGTACCCATAATTTATACGTTGTTCCTGTTTACTACTATTTTCATGGTGTACATTAAAGTATATTCTATATATCCATATATCTCTTTGTGTTAGAGTAATTACAAACATTGTAAATATCAACGCTAGTGACAAAGCGTACTGAAAATTGTCTCCAAACATGGTTTTCCTCTAAAGTCTGTTACCGGGATCCATTAAGAGCAATGATTGGAAATGTTGTCATCATGGTTAAATGTGTTTTCTGTAGGTATATTGTGTTGACTGGCTGGGGAGGATAAGAAGCATATAAGTCAAACACAAAGTAAAAAAAAAACGTTTAATCAAAGTGAACTAAATTTGATTAGTTCTTTTCAAACGTCAGACCACAGAAATAGATAGAATAGTTGTAATCACAATTTTACTTGTGATTCATGCGTGGCAACTTTCCGAACAAACAACGCCTTACATTTCGACGTCATTACTTAAAAAAAAAAAAAAAATTTACTTAACAGGTTTTGTTTCTGTAGTTAGAAACAGCACAATAAGGTTTTTGCGGGTTTTTGTTACAGTATTTATAGAAACAAGTCATAAGGCTTGCTGATTAAATAACTTAAACACCCCAATCCCTTGGTCGTGGCGGCCACCGTTTATCAGCCATCTGCTATTAGCAAAATCCGACGTCCCAGACACACACTCATCGAACCCGACGATGCTATAACACTCCTCCAGGAGTCAGATAAAAACACAAGCACACTCCGACGCCATCGTCCAAGATATCGTCCCCGCCGGCGAGGACCGACGCGACACACACACAGAATCCGAGAGTCCGACTCTCGAGAAACAGAAACACATGCCGACGCAGCAGCGGCTGCTGGGGGGACCGGTGGCGGGGTCCCCCTGCTGCACCCTGAGTCGAGGTCCGAGCTCCCCCCTGGGGACGCCCTCACGGTGTAGCAACCGGAGATAATCTCGTCACGCGAGACCGGCCCTATGCTCTAGAGTAGTTCCTAGGAGCAGGCAATAGCCTATATATAGCGTAGCCACTGTTTAGGTTTTAGGTAGGTCTTAGTCTCGCCGGCGAGGCTTGCCGCATAACGGCGTTTAGCGCGTCACTCGATAGACCGAAAGTCCGCCACTTTCGAGGAAATCAATTCGATGCAGCAACGGCTGCTAGGGGGACATAGGAACGGCGGGGTCCCCCTGCAATGCCCCAGCGAGGTTCGAGCCCCCCCCTTGGGGGACGCCCGCTTGCGGTATTGAAACCGCGTCTTTAGTTTGTAAGTATTTAGGATTAGGGAAAAGCCTTCGGCGAATGGAGTCCCACATGGGACCCTCCGCCAACTAAGCCCAGTTAAGCAGAAATGGTACTTCGGTCCCACCTGCGAGAATCCAGTCGGAAAAAAAAAAAAAAAAGGCCTGCTGAGAAAGGCTTTGAAATAACCTGCACTATGGTGCATGGTGCTGCCACGCGCGCCCTGCCCACAAGGCCATTATATCTATTTCTGTGCGTCAGACATTAAGACAGCCCCACAAAAATGGTCGCCCTTCACCGCTTCCTAGTGCTTAAGCTGGGAAGAAGAAACGGCGTAACAAACTCCCTAGCCAGCAACAACTAGAAAATGCACGGTTCTCAAGTAACTTGTGAGCAGGGCAGGAAATTGATGATATGATGTGAACACGTGGTTCCGTGTGGATCCGAATTCCGAAGCATAGGCCAGAATTACGTCATCATCATCATCATCATTTCAGCCGAAAGACGTCCACTGCTGGACATAGGCCTCCCCCAAGCATCGCCACAACGACCGGTCCTGTGCCTTCCGCATCCAGCGGATTCCCGCGACCTTCAGCAGGTCGTCGGTCCACCTTGTGGGGGGCCTACCCACGCTGCGCCTTCCAGTACGCGGTCGCCACTCCAGAACTTTACTGCCCCATCGGCCATCCGTTCTGCGAGCAATGTGCCCCGCCCACTGCCACTTAAGTTTGGCAATTCTTCGGGCTATGTCGGTTACTTGCGTTCTCCTGCGAATCTCCTCATTTCTGATTCGATCACGCAGGGACACTCAATTACGTCAAGTTAATAGGAAATGCGGGCAGAGAGACTTTATTAAATAAAGTATTTGAAGAAACTATCACTGTCACTTTGCCAGCGCTCGGCCTCAAATAAGAGCGATAAGGACAACTGCAGCTCCAATTGAATAGCCTTAGTAAAAAAGTTATAATTCGAGGTTTGGCTCTCGACTTCTCTGAAACTGGAACAATTTAAAACATATTTCATAAACTGAATAAGAAGAATGTGTACTGTGTCGCTATGTTCTTGCCTTTTCATTATTAGTTGTCAAAAGGCATCTGTAGACAGCGGTTTAAATAGGCAATTATAAAAATGTTGTGGTCTTAAATAATTTATCAACAAAAACGAAGCTATGTACAAACAAAAAGTTGATATTTATTTTACTTTAAAAAATCATTGCTCTAGAGTTATAAACCAGAATTAAAACAGTTGAGAGCGTTTGTATGAAGAAAATAGGTACCACCTGCATTTGGGTTAATATTTATAACTATATTTTTAATTTTTTTGTGTTCCTTTCCGTTCCTCATACTGAGAAGAGGCCCGTGCCCAGCAGTGGGACAGTAATGGGCTGGTTATGTATGTATGTTGAGTTCCTTTTGTATCCCTAATTTGTGGCAAATAAATAATTTACTTCTTTCTTTGTTTCTTTTCTTCCTTTCATGTTACGAGTCCAAGTATTGGTATTAGAAAATCCAAGAGATTGAATATTTGAGACGGGTTTGCAGCTACCACAATATTTTGCCTCAAAACGCATATTCACATAACAAGTGTGACGTAATTTCTTATGTATTCCATGCCAAGTCATTAAATTGACACGCACACATGTTTAAAACTGATATCAACATACACCCGCAGCGTTTTAATTTGCAATTATGACTTATTCCCATGTTTCTGTGATCATAGGTATACACATTGTATATACAGTTGTTATTTGAATTACAAACATACTCTGCGTCGCTTTCGCTTAATTCACGACGATACATTTTCCATTACAGATAACATAACAGCCTGGAGCATTCATTAGTGTATACGCTTCTTCCATTAAGCACCCTCAATAACATGTTGGTATATATATTGCCTTCATCATACACTCTTAAAAATTGAATGTTATGGGAAAGGTATTGGAAAATGCAGATATATTGACAGAATCACCAGTGATCTTAAATAAGAAAATAGGTTTTTTAAATAAGAAAATTGGTTTTTAAGAAATTACCAATATTTCCACTCTTAGTAGTCTATTGTGAAATGAGGCCGATTTTAAGTAGAAAGACGGCAGTCGGCGCCGGTCCACCGGCGCTTAGTGGCGCCGAGCCGCACCGGTAGTCGGTGGGGTATGCAGTTTTAATATTACGGGCCGAACAAGCGCATATAAGCGCCGACAAGCTCCGTTCGGATTAGATGCTCGTAGGCCGTCAGTACTGATTGTAGAGTATAAATCACTGAATTGCCTGCATCTCAGCTTCCATTACGTAGCGATATCGGCGCCGATAAGTGTCACGCTGGTTGTTCGGCGTCAGTTGCCATTTTTTTATCTGAACGTGGTCTATGGAATTATTTACAGAAAACGACTCTTAGCAGGCCATTACTCATTGGAAAATATTGTCTTAATCACTTTTTTTACAGGCGAATAAGTTATACCATTACAACAAAGCTCCCTTGATATTATGTAGTATCTATATCAAAACCGTATTATTTCATGCGTTAAACTTGTGAATATGTAGCTCAAAGCTGCTATGACATTTAATCAAAAGGCCAATCTAGAATTCGTCTCATTGTTCTGTCATGTGTCATGGGAGTAATTAATACATTTATAAGGTTTTGAGAGGAGAATTTCTGTTACAATTTTCTCCATGAATTACATTCATTCAAAGAAGAGGCCCTTTACCAGCGATGGGACAGTAATGGGATTTACCCAATAACAGCGTTGTGTGGAAATTTCTATATTATGAAACGATAAAATTCAATTTTCATACTACAGATTGGGTGGAGAATTGACGTCTTAAGGAAAATTTTGATGCCTTATATTGAGATGTATTATATTCCTCACTTTGAAAATAACCATAAAGCCTTAAACCAAATACAAATATTCTTACAATATACTCCAAAAACACTCATACATCGACAGAAACGTAAATTAATAATAATCCTCCACATAAATAAATATACACTATACAAATATTCACCGAATATGGAAGATACACTATATAAACTGCGTTCTCTCTGAAGTCATAATATTTAGGTTAATCCAACATACTTTGGCGGTCTGTACTAAATATTATATTCGTACTTGGGATTTTGCGGAAAAGTCGCGAAATATAATCTAAATGGGGATAAGGAAGACAGTGACATTATAATTTTGTACATTCTTTTGAAATGGGAAGTAGGTATGCCATTTAATTTATATTCAGGTTTTACTGAGGATTGTCCTGTTTACCTTTGTATAATATGTATAAAAAACCTGCCAAGTGCGAGTTGGACTCACGCACTAAGGGTTCCGTACCACGTCTGTGTTTGCCTATTTTTTTGTTTATTTTTACAGTATAAATTATGTACTTTAATCACACCAAGTTTGACACTTGTGTATACTACAGTTTTTTATGAGAGATCAGGGACAAAAAACGTTACAGAATTTTTCCCATGTAGCGCCCGGGAGCAACCAATACCCTGGCGCCCTTTAGTAGACGAGAGAAAATTTGTATTTTCCCCATTTATCGGAAATTCGGATGGAAATGGTGCACCCGACTGCCGCCGGCGTCGGCCTTAACAGGAGCGTATGGTCCTTGAGAGCGCCGCGAGTGACGTCAGGCCATTCGGAGGCGTCGCGAGCGCTGGTATTCGGCGACCCTAAAACCCTGCACCCGTTCGCACCGCACATCTTGCACCGTAGGTAAAGCCGGCACTGCGTCCCCTTTTGGATTTAGACTTATTTTCAGTATTTTTCATGATAGAAGCTATTCGTAAGATCGTGACAGACCCGTGGTACGACTAATTTGTCGTACCGGTAGTACCACGGGGCGGAACTAGGGGCCATGGTGCTACTAGTAGTACCATAATTTCAGCCGAAAGATGTCCAGCATAAGCCAGCTAAGCTTAAGCCATAATCGCCACGCTTGGCAGGCGGGTTGGCGATCGCAGTTGGTTGGTTAAATACTCAGAGAACGCTGCTGCCCATCCTCTGGTGAACGTACGTAACGTAAGTAGTTCCATAGGGAAACGTAATGTTCCATAGTACTACTATGTTCCACAGTACTACTACTACCAATATTTTGTAAAAAATGTAACTCTACAACTCACTATTACGGTTAAAAAGATACAACCCTGTAAATGACAGACGGACGGACGGACAGACGGCGAATGCAGAGAAAAAGGATCCCGTTGCCACCTTTTGTGTATAAAGCCATGACAGAACCCTAGAAAGTAGCTGCTTATTGTTTTCTGTACCTACATAAGTTTAGCATTAATTTGCATAATTTACCCTTATTGTGTAATTATGCTCACGTAAAATCAAAATACCATTTTCTTTTTATAATTGTATCGTGTAAAGGAAATTGTACAAAAAGAAAAAATACCTCGATCAATATGAATTTATATAAAATGTAGTGGTGTGGTCCTTTTCGTTTTTTTACATAGCTAATATAGTTTTCGATATGATAGTCCAACCAGAAATACACCAAAATACCAGGCTTTGTTCACATTTCATTTAGATTGTTGTCTTTTGATACGTATTTTATCCTTTATTTTAACCAACAAAAAATCTAAAACTGCTGCTACTCGGTTACCAAGATACAGGCTTGCCTGGTTTGGGAACCACTGCTAAATTCTCAACAGAGCTAACGACTAGTTACTTTTTTTTTTTTTTTTTTTTATTGGGCTCTCGCAGGTGGGACCGAAGTCCCATTTCTGCTTAACCGGGCTTAGTTGGCGGAGAGTCCCATGTGGGACTCCATTCGCCGAAAGTTTTTTCCCTAAACTTATAAACTAAATAAATAAGCGGGCGCCCCCCAAGGGGGGGGCTCGAACCTCGCTGGGGCATTGCAGGGGGACCCCGCCGTTCCTATATCCCCCTAGCAGCCGTTGCTGCATCGAATTGGTTTCCTCGAAAGTAGCGGACTTTCGGTCTCTATAGGGTGACGTGCTAAACGCCGTGAAGCGGCAAGCCTCGCCGGCGAGGCTAAGACCTACCTAAAACCTAAACAGTGGCTACGCAATAGCCTGCTCCTAGGAACTACTCTAGAGCATAGGGCCGGTCTCGCGTGACGAGATTATCTCCGGTTGCTTACACCGTGAGGGCGTCCCCAGGGGGGAGCTCGGACCTCGACTCAGGGTGCAGCAGGGGGACCCCGCCACCGGTCCCCCCAGCAGCCGGTGCTGCGTCGGCATGTGTTTCTGTTTCTCGAGAGTCGGACTCTCGGATTCTGTGTGTGTCGCGTCGGTCCTCGCCGGCGGGGACGATATTTTGGACGACGGCGTCGGAGTGTGCTTGTACTTTTATCTGACTCCTGGAGGAGTGTAATAGCGTCATCGGGCTCAATGAGTGTGTGTCTGGGACGTCGGATTTTGCTAATAGCAGATGGCTGGTAGACGGTGGCCGCCACGACCAAGGGATTGGGGTGCTTGGGAGCGGAATCGAAATAGCGTTTTGAGACACGCTTGAAAAACTGCTTGATGGGACTAGTTACTTATTGCTACCTGCTTTAAATTGTTAATTTTAATGTAATGTTTTGTGCCTTATGTAACGCAGTAAATAAACTATTTCATTATTATTTTATTTTATTATTATTTGTTTTACTAATTATATTCTCCTAATATTACAAATCCGAAAAATTAATGTTTTTTTTGTTTGTGCTTCGATCACCCTGAAACGGCTGATCGGATTTCGATGAAAATTTGCATGCAGACCATAACCCGTAACATATAGGCTATTTTTTATTCCAGGAAGTTACACAGTTTCGCATGCGCGATGACGTCATTCTGTGATTAACTTAATTATAAGCAGGCGATGCCCTGGGCAAAGGCTTATCCTCTTGCTATCGGATAACTATTATTGGAGACGGCAACATTTATTTAATTAAACGGAATGGATTTGAATGAAATTTGGCGTCTGTCATGTATCAACTCAGCCTATTGCAGTCCACTGCTGGCCATAGGCCTCTCCCAAGTTGCGCCACAACACTCGGTCCTCTGCCTTCCGCATCCAGTCCCCCCCAGCCACGTTCTTTAGGTCGTCGGTCCACCTGGCTGGGGGGTGCCATACGCTGTGCTAATTATTAGGACATAAGATACTTTTTTTTTTTTTTTGACTTACCACAGAAGCGTAGCCACGAGCGTCAGTAAGTGTGAAATATTAATAGAAAGTGGAGAATATCCTTGCTGGAAACGGCATGTACCTTAGTAATTAGGCTTGGAACCACAGTAGTCGAAAGCGGAGTGAAGAAAATTCAAGTTGGCCTTAAAAGGCTACGTTCAGTTCAGTTTAGGCGCGCCTATAACACACGTGACGGCAAATGCGGGCACACATCGATCGTTTCTATGCTTCAACTTTGAACGAAACTATAACTCTAAGTCTTATTACTCTTAAGCGTATTCCTAGTAAAATTAAATTCTGCCTTCATTTTACCGAATCTCGGTAAACTCATAATCAGTAAAAATGAGACTGTTTCATTCGACTGCAATAACCCGCTGATGAACGTCATAAAACAGCGAATCTGTTGTTTTTTATCCCCGTGAGAGTCAACCGGGATGCTTATTACTATTTGTTGAACATGGGCTTACAAACTGCAAAGTTGCAGTATTAACAAGGCAGTTAACGATGAAAGACAATATAGGTGCGTTGGTAGGCCTCCAAATTAATAATATTTGGTAGGTTTTGGTATCGATTGAGATTTATGAATTTCTTAAGGATAGGGTAGTAAAACCATTTCAGAGATAAATTAAATTAACATCAGCTTGATATCTGCTTTGCTTTTGATGTCTGTGGTCTAGTGGTTTGAGTATCGGACTGCTGATCACGAGGTTGTGGGTTCGATTCTCGATTTCTCAAAAAAAAAGTACCTTAGTATTATAACCATTGTCTATTACTCATAGTACAGGCTCGGCTTAGTTTGGGGCTAGATGGTGATGTGTAAAATGTCCCAAAAATATTTATTTATTATATTTATATCGAATTTTGACATTTGTTATGTTGACAAAATTAAATATCTTCCAGAAAATTATATGTTTAGTCTGTGATGCACCTACCCAGAGCAAAAAATAATACAGCTTAACCGTATACAATATCCCTCCCCCAAAAAAGTATCCAATATCAACACAAAGCTCCATTACAATCTTATTACACGATATGAAAACACGAGGCGAGTCCACAGTTTTTTGTTACCTGGCTGGTTGGCCGTCTTTATGCCGTGCCGAATACCAAAAAGGTTTTTAGTTGGCAGGTGTGCGTGTCCACATTGTCCAGTTGAGCTCGGCTACCCACCTCGGTTATACCTACCGCTGAATGTCATTTTCTTGTTTTTGAGCCTTGTGGGATATGGTGCAAGTTAAAAGAAATTGCGATGTATGCCTAAATTAAGAATGGCAATTTTACTTATTTTAATTTTGTATAAAAACTGTGGTTTCATTATTTTCTTCCTGCTGCAAGGAGCAGCTTAATAACTTATTTTGATCTCCTTTATTCAGTTATTAATTACATTTTTAAATAATTTTATAAAAGAAATAAAAATACATTAAAAAACATTAATAATGTCGTTCCACCGGCATCGGTAGCAGGGTGCAATACGTGTCGAGGAGAACTGCCTTATGGAAAGAAAGAAAAACTTTCATTTGGCACAGGACAATGACAGCACAACAATAACATCAATGGTATTTATTACACAGATATAGTAAAAAATATAGACTAAGTGCTGCGAACAACCATAGCGAAGCAAACAAAAAACCGTGCTCCTTCATGTACAACCAGTGCTCACGTACACACCATGCACCTGAAGGATATTTGTTTTCGCGATGCTTACTGGAAGATACCGCGACATGTGAACTGAGAGGGGAGAGCACGGTTTAAGGTGCATGTGTGTGCGTGAGCACTGGTTGTACATGAAGGAGCACGGTTTTTGTTGGCTTCACTATGGTCGTTCGCAACACTTAGTCTATATTTTTGACTATGTCTGTGTGGCATTCTTATTATTTTTGTCATTATTAAAATCTATAATTTAGCTTGCTTCGTTGTCTGTTGACCGCAAAAAATCGTGCATGTTATCCAATCTAGGTGAAATATCAAATACACATGTAGTTTTGATGAGTAATATGACTTATAAACGCTTTTTTCATATCTCTTTTGATTACAATAAAGAAAGTCAGAATAATTATGAAATTGCATGAAATACAAATGTAAAAGGCTGATTTAAAATTATAGTCTATATAGTATACTACACCTAATATGAACGTAAAGTTTAATGTATGTATGTGTAATGTATCTTTAACAACCGCTGTCTCTTATAACTTAATACTTTATTTCCACGTTCTCATGTTGAGGGATTTTGTCCGCTTACAACGTAAAACTGTTTCATACAAGGCTTTAGCAGATAAACACAGGGATTCGTAAAGGTTCCCTTGAAAATTATATTTTTTGACTAGAGTGTTTTTTCCGGTAATCGTCTGACCAGTGATAATAATCTCTCATCAACCGCAAATCTTTGCACAACAGGTTTATAAACTCGTTTCACCCCTATTTATTTCTTCGTGTAACAATTTTTGGGTGTTTTTCCATTACGGAATTAGGGCTTCGTGGTTCGGTAAGGAAAATAGGTTTTCGTTAATAGAATATGAATACCTATCCACGCTTTATTGTGTAAATATTTGTATCTACTCTGTATTATATGCCTATACATATTGTATTATTTTCATGACAATGACAGACAAATAATGATGGATCCTATTTTCTACACTCTCTTCGAAATTGTCTAAATTATTGTGACGATTCCAACATGAAAACTTATGATTACCAATTTCATTGATAAGAAAAAATAAAATATTTTTTTTTTTTTTTTTTTTTTCATGTTCTGAATACTGTTTTCATTTTAACTAACCCGAACCCGGTTTTTTTCCTCTTTTGAATTTGATTATCACTAGTTATTATAATAAAACCAGATTAACCGGATTATATCACGTATTTTACTATAATTGAAGAAATAAATTGTAGAAATAAAAAATTGCTCAAGAATAGGATTCAATTTTTTAAATTGATTGGTTACTTATACACTATTCGAGGGGCTCGTAGCGATGCAACTACTGCGCGAATTGTACGATCTGCAAGGTTAAGCTGCACTTGCCGCGGTCAGTCTGTGGATGGGTGACCGTTTCGTTACACATCGAGACCCCTCCGTGCCTCGGAGAGCACGTTAAGCTGTCGGTCCCGGTTGTCATACGAATATCTATGGCAGTCGTTACGGGTAGTCAGAAGCCTGAAAGTCTGACAACTGGTCTAACCTCCGAATGTCAGTATTACCCAGTAACTGGGTTGCGGGGGTCTGATGGCAGTCGCTCCGTGTAAAATGCTGATGTTCAGCCGCATCTGGCTAGACTGGAAGCCGACCCCAATATAATTGGGAAAAGGCTCGGAGGATGATGATGATTTATACTATATTGACAAATCCAGAAACAGCGAAACGAAATCAACTATCGCCTACATTTTGTCGCGTTATGCGAACATAAATATATGAAGCAGCTGTATTTTTTTCGCAATTTCAAGATTACGGACAACGGTTACGGTTTGATTTTTTTCAGACTTTGATGTATAGGCTAAGTTCCTGATGAATAAATAATTTACTTACTTACTTGGGTACTTACATAAGTTACTATAGTCCATACCGTTGTATAATTCCGTGCGGAAATCAAAACCGCTATCCTTAGCACGGTTTGACAGTAATCGGTTGATTATCTTATGTAGGTAATATTTTCTCTTTTTTCCAGGCGTAACATCACCGGTAGCAGCAACGGTGACGCGGGTGCCAGCGATCGTCGGCGGCGAGGTAGACATGCCTTGTGATATCAGACCACCGATGCACAACGACAGCCTCCTGCTTGTTGTGTGGTATCGAGATGACAATCCCGTTTACAGGTGAGTGGAGATAATACAAGATTATTCTATCCTATTAATATCACAAATTGCCAACCTTAAGTGGCAGTGAGCGGGGCATACTGCTCGCAGAACGGACAGCCGACGGGGCCGTAAAGTTCTGGAGTGGTGACCGCGTACTGGAAGCCAAACTTAAGTGTCAGTGGGCGGGGCACATTGCTCGCAGAATGGATAGCTGATGGGGTCGTAAAGTTTTGGAGTTGCGACCGCGTACTGGAAGGCACAGCGTAGGCAGCGTAGGCCCCACAAGGTGACCGAGGTTGTGGGAATCCACTGGATGTGAAGCGAAGGACTGGTTGTTGTGGCGATGCTTGGGGGAGGCCTATGTCCAGTAGTGGACCTCTTTCGGCGATGAATATTAAAAATGTGAAAGTACATAATTTTACCTACTGTTTCATTTTTTAGAAATAAGGAATTGTAATTGTTTAGTGTTGTTTCTACAGTTGTTCGTCGCCACTCTAGGCTAAAAATGATTAACAAATCGATACAAAACTAAAGACATATGGAGCTAACTCTTAAGTGTAGAAGACAATATTATTAACCACAAAAGTAATAAGTTAGATTAATTAAATAAAAAACCGGCCAAGTGTGAGTCGGAGTCACGCAGTAAGGGTTCCGTACCACACATCGACCTGATACCACATAGAAACTGATTTAATTTACGAGATTTTATCATAAGACATCAACGATCGTACGCAAAATGTGAATTTTTACATCTCTTTCTTACGTCTACATTTGCCCTGTTTTTAGTATTTGTTGCTAAACTACATAGTATGCACTATAATCAGACCAAGTTTGACGCTGGTATATATTACCGTTTTGAAGATAGACCAGGAACAAAAACGTTGAAAAAAATGCATTTTTTTCGAGGTTTCTTGTTTAAAAGTCTAAAACCCCCTTTGGTTTTAGACTTTGTTTATTTTTAGTATTTTTCGTGATACAACTTACAGTAACACATATTCTGTGAAAATTTCAACTGGTTATCTATTACCGTTACAAAGATACAGCCCTGTGACAGACAGACGGACGGACGGACGGACGGACAGCGTAGCGAGAGTAATAGGGTCCCGTTAGCACCCTTTGGGTACGGAACCATAAAAAGGTGGACGGAATCTTGCTAAGAAAAGATTGAAGCACTTTTTTTTCCATAAACCACTATAATTTCGACAGCATTTAACACACCAGAGCCATACTGTTATTTTATTTGTGACAATATGACAACGACTACCGTCACACGAGATTTTTTGCGTAATCGCGGCTGTTTGTTTTACTATTGGTATGAATGTGTGCGTGCCAAGCCCGTACTTTTAAGCGAACCGTCTAACTATGGGTGTTTCACTTATTAGCGATATTCCGTCCGCCTTTTTTTATTCGACCAAGGTCCTAGTATTCAATTTATTTTTTAGATCTTGTGTCAAAAAACACGAGAACCTAAAACATCATTCAATCTATAAAATTGCCTGAAACCTTGAATTCACGGTAATCATAACCAAGCAAAGGAAAGGAGAAAAGATACGCCGTGTTATGAATTCCGTGATAAAGGACCGACCCTTTCCTGCCTCGAGCACGATTTCAGTGTAAAAGTTTGTATACCGCACATAAAACCTCGGTATTTTTGCAGTTTGCTTTTGTAAATGTAATGACTGAAGACTGTTAATGGACGAAACGAAAGAGATTCTACAGTATCAATGGGATTAATGGCAAAAGTGATAGTAATTTAACATTTTTAAAGCATTTTACAATAAAAAAAAACTTTTTAACAAAAAATTGAACCGACGAAAACAGAAACTGAAAAGCGAAATAATAACTAATTATGAGTCGGCGCCAAACAACCAATCAACGAAGATCATTAAATTACTTTAAATAAATAATAAAAACAACGTCACATCAAATACAACGTGAAATTTTCAACGATAAACAATAACTTTCCAAAAATGCGTTCTCCGCTCGGCCACTTGCAACTTACACGAACTTTGCTTGTTAAAAGTTCGTTTGTTTGGCGCCGACTCATAATTAGTTATTTTTCGCTTTTCAGTTTCTGTTTTCGTCGGTTAAATTTTTTGTTAAAAAGTTTTTATTTTTCGCTTTTCAGTTTCTGTTTTCGTCGGTTCAAATTTTAATTTAAAAGTTTTGTTTTTAATTTTTTTTTGGCTAAAATCTAACTCCAGGTCTCCATTATGTTGTAGTGTCTAGAACTACATTTATGTGTGCCAAGTTTCAACAGAATCGATTAACAGGTAAGAATTCAGTGGGTGAACAAACACTCATCCCCTGTTTTCCTACCAATAGGTGTGAATTTTGATTTTGGGATTTAAATGGGACCAACTTCGATATATACCCTATTCATTAAAAAAAGAATCACCAAAATCGGACAACTCTGTAAAAAGTTATGCGTGGTCATACATAAAAAAAAGATACGCGTCGAATTGAGAACCTCCTCCTTTTTTCGTCGGTTAAAAAAAGCAACATTTCATTCCGAACAAAATAAAAAATTAGATGTATTTTCTTGTAAAAGTGATTTTAGCATCCAATTTGATGAATAAATTATTTGAATTTGAAACAACTCTCTTGGGACAAATTGGGGTAGACTTAAAATACTAGAAACACATAGCTTCCACAACCATTACCAAAAACACCTCACTGTAGTACCTAGTTTCGGAGACAAATGCTAAAAGTTATTTACATAAACTCTTGGAACACACATTACACTCCCATTCTGCAGGCTAATAATGATATTAGCTAGCTACCAAGGGTGTAGTTAAAACATCTATGTACATAAAGCGAGCGTCACAACGGCAACGTTTCAAGTTTTGATTATTTTAGACGCAAGTTGGTAGAAATACGAATCAATGAAGTAACTTGTGTTTTTAGCTAATAATAATAATTACTTCATCATCATCATCATCTCAGCCGAAAGACGTCCACTGCTGGACATAGGCCTCCCCCAAGCAACGCCACAACGACCGGTCCTGCGCCTTCCGCATCCAGCGGATTCCCGCGACCTTCACCAGGTCGTCGGTCCACCTTGTGGGGGGCCTACCCACGCTGCGCCTTCCAGTACGCGGTCACCACTCCAGAACTTTACTGCTCCATCGGCCATCCGTTCTGCGAGCAATGTGCCCCGCCCACTGCCACTTAAGTTTGGCAATTCTTCGGGCTATGTCGGTTACTTTCGTTCCCCTGCGAATCTCCTTATTTCTGATTCGATCACGCAGGGACCCTCCGAGCATAGCCCTCTCCATTGCCCTTTGAGTGACTTTGAGCCTTCTTATCAGGCCCATTGTGAGCGACCACGTTTCAGTACCGTAAGTAATTACTGGCAATAATTTGAGACACTGCGGTATTTTGTACGAGAAGATATTGCGTAGCTTCCCGAACGCTGCCCAACCGAGTCGGATTCGACGATTGACCTCTTTCTCGAAGTTGGACTTACCTAGCTGGACAGTTTGTCCTAGGAATACATAATCATCAACAACTTCGAGTGTAGATTCTCCGATGTTTACGGGAATGGGTGCTATATGGGAATTCGACATAACCTTTGTTTTATCCATATTCATTTTAAGACCCACTCTATCAGAAGATCTACTGAGGTCATCGAGCATTGTACAGAGGTCCTGCATGGTCTCAGCCATGACTACTATGTCGTCGGCAAACCAAAGGTGAGTGATGTACTCGCTGTTTTTTTATGTTATGTTAATAATTACTTGAGTGGTAATGAATGAGAAAATTCCAACTTTGGATTTGATTCCAAACTGTACTTTTTTTTTCAAAATACTGATACGCAGCGCGCGAATCAATCAGTAATCCATTAAAAAATATCTAAAAGTTTTATCATGGTCAATTGTAATTTAGGTTGTTAGGAATAAAGGCTGGGTCTTACGCGTAGTCGTGCGACTCGCGCGCTTGGTGTGTCATCTGCCATACGATTTCATACATTGCAACGTCACTTACTGCAACGCGACGCACTGCGCTGTGACGCGCTGCAGTTGGTTTAACCCAGCCTTTAATCTTAAATAGGAACTCCAGGTCTACAATACTTAAAAAAAACAGCAAAGGTTTGACGTGGTCGATTTGTTGTTATGACCGTTTTTGTGGCAGAAAAAGAGTCTTTTGATCAATGGACGTTAACGAAATTAGGATAATTATAATAAAACAAAATTTACCGGATAACATCCCGTATACATATACAATAACGTACATAACATAACATAACATAACATCACGCCTGTATTTCCCCGAAGGGGTAGGCAGAGGTGTATAGTACACCCACATTTCGCCAGTTATGTTATAGTCCCATGTAAAAGAGGGCGAGCCTATTGCCATTGACCGGGCCAAATCCAGACTCCGGGCTGCTACTGAGAATTTCCTAATGAAAAAACCCAATAATTAATAAAAAAGAAAAAAACTATAATTAACTCCATTGTAATTTAAAAGTATTGTTTAATATTTATTTATTTATTTAACATGCATTATGAAAAAAATTGTATGCCAGTACCTGGTGGAACATGTATTAGTTCAAAATAATGTTTTCTAACACCTTATTGTACCACGTTTGATGCAAATAAATACTATTCTATTCTATTCTAATAACACTTTGACCGACCAGGGAATCGAACCCAGGACCCCACGCTCAGCAGTCGCGCTTGCAACCACTAGACCAACGAGTCAGTCCAACGTACATACACATACGTATATACTTAATTGACATGTTAGTTCTAAGTTTTGATAATGTTAATGGTGTACAATAAAGAATATTCTATTTATTTATCCATCTATATTATTAAAATTGGTTTTCCTGACGTGTCGAATGCTTTACAGCGTTCTTGATTGCAGGAAGACTAAGATGACGAGCGTTTTTTTTAATTAGTATTGTTTCAATGCACGCAGTAATCAATCACAGTGTCATTACGATAATTACGAAAAATTAACTACTCATGCGTATGATATTCCGAAGCAAATTATTACTTTCTTCATCAGCAACAACTTTATGAATTCAATAAATCTAGAACATTTGACGACCTGTGTGGTCTAGTTGTTCGAGTGTCGGACTGCTGATCACGAGGTCGTGGGTTCGATTCCCACAGAACACAAATATTTGTGTGATGAACATAAGTGTTTGTGTTGGTCTGGGTGTTCCTTATGTATTATAAGTATGTAATTAGAAGAAAAAAAAAGTATTTAAGTATTATGTCCATTGTCTAGTACTCATAGTACAAGCTCTGCTTAGTTTGGGACTAGATGGTGTTGTGTAAAAATGTCCCAAAAGTATTTATTATTATTATTATTATTATTTTTTCCTAACATAAATGACACTGATGTTTTTCACCAGTCATTTTACATATTGTGAATGTAACAAATCCTCGTTAAGTTGAAGATTTATAGTGTCAAATACCATGGCAGCTATGTGGTTGGCGTTTTAATAACGTCCCATGAATAATATTATACGTAAATCACTTATATGGAGCGCAACAACTGTGTTTACTTAACTTTTTTAGTATTGTGTTAAATATTACCATGTAACCCGTCTTGGCTTGATAAAATGTTTTGACGTTGCCGTGATTTGCTTCCTGTTCTTATTAATTATGTTATAAGGTAACTTTTTAGGGTTCCGAAGTCCTACAAGGAACCCTTATAGTTTCGTCATGTCCGTCCGTCTGTCCGTCTGTCCGTCTGTCCGTCTGTCCGTCTGTCCTAATCCTTTACAGCTTAATAACTTCTACAGTTATTAACATAAGTAAATGAAATTTTGTTGAAAAATAGACTACATATAGATCTCAATTTTAAAAGAATAAAAAAATAGTTTTTCCGTATTTTAGGGGTGGCGTCCATACATGTGAAATGGAGATGAAAAAATTTTTTTCGCTGCACCCCTTCGTGTGGGGTATCATTGAATAGGTCTACTAAAATGAAGGTAATGTTTCATACACCACTTTTTTATCAGGTGTACCATCTGCAAAATATATCCCGCCAAAGTGGCTTGCAATGTGTCCCCCCCCCTGCCATTTCTAAACTATGCAATGTAGAAACTTATAATCTTCCACATTGATAGACCTTTGTGAAAACTCTCTTTTAAAATTATTTCGAGTATAATGTGATTATAATTTTTTGAGTTATAGAGAGAAAACTGAAAAATACTTAAAACGTCCTAGTTCAAAGGTCATTGACCTTAGAGAAAAATTATCATAGCAAATAATGCTCCTTTAGCTACTTTCTATTTGAAAAAATCACAAAAAGTAACTTTGAAATGACATAACTTCTTAAATTTGGCTTCTTGAATTTATCGCTAGATGGCGCTACTAACACACTGAGTCGCGAATCCGATTATTGCAAAAAGTAAAATAGCCATGATTAATATTCGATTTGATTCGTTTGTAATTACACCTACTTAAGGAACCCTATAATACTGAGCATGGCCCGACATGCTCTTGTTTAGTATTTAATAAAGTCCTACCAGCCGAATTTTAATTTCTGCGTCCAATCTCAACGGAGATTAAGACAGAAAAGAAAGAAAGAAATATGTTTATTTGACACAATTGGGATCCATACAAAAGAAAGGATATTAAAAATCTGCGCGGGACATAATAATATTATAGTGCACAAGTGTGTGAGCAAACACAGGTGCACTTTCTATTTCCTCACTCTCATAATTCTATGGGACGGCAATCCTACACCACTGGAGAGAGATCAGGCGTAGGACCGATGGCTTTACGTGCTCTCCAAGGCACAGGGGTGTAGCACCGCCAACATCCTGATTTCAGGCTGCTACAGAGGAATTTTATTGATAGAAAAATGCCAATAACACTTTTTGTTCGACTTGGAATCGAACACAGAATCTCACGGTCTGCGGTTGAATATCATCATCATCATCATTCTAGCCCGGTATCACCCACTGCTGGGTATAGGCCTCCTTTCTTTTTTGCCAGCCTCTTCGATCTTGTGCGTCCCTCATCCAGGTGTTTCCTGCGGCTTTGGCGATATCATCAACCCAGCGCGCCTTCGGACGGCCCGGGTTTCTCCGACCTGACCTTGGCCACCACTCGGTCAACGCTTTACTCCATCGGCCATCTCTACGCCGAGCCAGATGTCCCGCCCAACTCCACTTTAGCTTAATTGCCCTATCACCGACGTCATAGACTTTCGTCCGACGACGGATCTCGGTGTTTCGGACTCGGTCGAGAAGATTTATGCCGGTTAAATATGCTACCGCTAAACTACCAAGGCAGTTTTAGTATTTACACAAGCTGTAATCTGCCACTGTTCTGTGCCAAATAAAAGTTTTTCTTTCTTTCTAATTCTCGTAAATCTGTTTTAATGTAAATGTGGATATTTGACGGTACAAAGCTTGATTTTGGCAATATAGAGGTTTTTTTTTTCAAACATATACATGTGTGGTGGTACCAGCAAGATATGTAAATAATCATGTTTTACCAGCAGTACAGCACTGCATTGCTAGTAAAGTCTCATGAACTAAATCAGTTTCTACGGGTGTCAGGTCGATGGGTATTACACTCCTTTCTGTTCTCCATGGTATTACATAACCCTTTTTGCACGAGTCGAACTCGCACTTGGCCAGTTTAATTTTTAATTACGAAACTGTTTAAAAACTGTCGCTTATTGCATCTTTTACACAAAACTATTTTCAACTCAGGACAGTTTCATTTACGCGATTCAACACAAATGTTTTATTTATTTATTTATTTATCAATCTTCAAGTCGATTTCAACCTACTTCTAATTTGTCGTATCGATTTGAAACTTTGCAAGTATATGAAATCCGGATGACAATACAATAATTTGGTATATTCGAGCTGATAGCTGAGCTGATAGCTGAGCTGCTGGTTCTGTGTGGTGCCTGACGTAAAGAATTGCACTATCCTCTCTCTTCTGATGGGTGTCGTAAAAGGCGACTAAGGGATTTACCAGAGGATGGGAACCAGCGTTCTCTGAGTATTTAAACAACCAACTTCGATCACCAACCCGCTTGCCAAGCGTGGCGATTATGGCGTATCCCCCCCCCCTTTGGGGGAGGCCTTTGTCCAGCAGTGGACATCTTTCCATTAAAATGATGAATATGATGAATCGAGCTGAGATTATACGTATCGGGAAACACAGACGCTGGCAAATAATTCGACTCTTTAGCGGTACGCATGATGAAGCTATTAGCACATCGGTTCGTGCGTAAGGGTGGTATGTCTACCATGTACCGGAGGCGACTAGTTATTCGATGCTAAAAAGGGCTTTGGCGAATTAGATCGTGCAGTTCCTTACATTAAAATTCACATTTAATTTCATTGTTATAAATAACTATACATACATACATATATATTATCACGCCTGTTTCCCATTGGGGTAGACAGAGACTATGGATTTCCACCTGCTACGATCCTGACACACCTCTTTGGCTTCATCTACGCATGCTCGTCGGTTTAGAGAACTCTTAACCTGGCATTTTTTGAGAACGAACGAAATAGCTATAGGTACAACATTATAATGAATTCAACAGCAATTTTCCCCATACGTAGCACCTAATTATAATATTATGAAGGACCATTCAAGGCCTTTTCAAAACGGCTCCTATACACGTAATAAACGACAAAGAACATTGTACCATTTACGTTTCGTATATGTTACTGTAAAAGCATGAATTACGGTAAATACTAAGATTTTCCAGTGAAACCTAAGATTTACCATGTATTAATGTAATGGTAAAAGTCCGAACTGTTGTGTGATAATCGTTAATTTCGGCCTTTTACCACAGATTACCTATAAGTTACTACGTAACAGATATTGCACTCCCTGAAAAACCTTCCATACCTACTGCTTTAATAGCCTTCTCTTTCACGTCGCCAACCGCTGCGTGCGAAAATGTACCTGAACGTTTGAGCGTAAAGTTATTATTGCGCCGCAGCTGCGCGCGACTGCGTGACAGCATGACCTGACCTTACAGCCACCGCAATAACGTTAGGGCTGCATCTTTCGATAAAAATATGAATACCTATACAATATTTAGCCTAGCATGTGCCAAATGCTAATGGTGAAAACCCGAAAAATCATCTTATTTTGTATCAAACCTTCCATTTACCAATTAATGTTGGTAAATCCTAGGATTTACTAGTAAAACCTAAGATTTACCAATATTCGGGCTTTTACAGTAACATATACATACATTTACAAATTTCAATGCAGAGGTGATTATAATAGTCAATGTTGTGCCGAAATCCATGTGCGAGTCGGACTCACGCAATAAGGGTTCCGTATCACCCATCGACCTGATAACTCATAGAAACTGATTTACTATATGAGAGTTCGTTCATTTGGCACCCTTTAGGTACGGATATCAGGTCAATGAGGGGTACGGAACCCTTACTGCGGAACCCTTATTTAGCCAGTTTTGTGCTTAAATAACACGTTTTTTGTCGTCGGGTGAAAATTCTCATGGATTGATACTCTGGGGAAGGCTTAAAGAAGGGATTTGTCGGACTCTTACCGACTAAAATCACACGGTGGCCGTCTTCAGCACAAAATAGAGGAGCTCCTGCCGATGCTTCTCTGGCGCTATGCCATTGGCTAGTCCCTGGAGAACAATGTTCCCCGCAGCAGCACTAGAGTGCCTAGTGCGAGTTTGACCTTACCGCATACACGAGTCCCTACTCGTTTCTGCAATGGGCGTTTTTTTTAAATGATGTATAGATCTGCTCTTGACAGCAATCTAGACAGCTTTGTCAGGATGTGGTCGACGATGGAGCAAGTGAACCTATTAGGTGCCAATTCACTCCAGCTTTAAAGGCGTTAGGGTTATAAGTGCCCAAAAATACAGATGCCAGCAGTGAATTCCACAACTTGGCTTCCATTTCCACAATTTATGATTATTATGAATGAACATAACCGACCGACGACCTGGTGAAGGTCGCGGGAATCCGCTGGATGCGGAAAGCACAGGACCGGTCGTTGTGGCGATGCTTGGGGGAGGCCTATGTCCAGCAGTGGACGTCTTTCGGCTGAAATGATGATGATGATGATAATGATGAATGAACATTGATGCGTTCGATCGATTTTGCAATGTCTAAGTGTCAAATTTGCAATAGGCACTGCACCACCTTAAGCCGCTGTCCTCTCCAGGGTACTTAAAAAAGTCAGTAACACAAACAGTTAAAGTTGGTAATCAAAGTGTCAGTCATGATGGTGAGATCAGCTTTTATCGACTCTGCCATCCGCAAAATGTCAAAGAGCTGCCCCGCAGCTCGCAGACGACCCTTTACTCATTGTATTCCGATTAAAATTTTCGTTTTAATTAAATAGCAAACATGCTTACATGTATATATTAATAAGCTTTTGTTTTTATTTTAGTTATTTATAAACTATTTTCTCTATAGTACACCGCCAACTACCTGTTATATTTTCTTGTACATTTCAAGTCCATCCAATGGTTGTCTGGAAGAAATTGCTTTAAGCGATAAGACCGCCAATTGTTAGTACTGTGCTCATGTTTGTTATAACTTTGTTTTTATTTTTATGGTGTGCAAACAATAAAGTATACTCTATCTATCTATCTATCTTACTTTCTATGTTGCACTCCACTTCACAACAATAATATAAATAGGATTCACTTTTAGTCTACCTACTTACATTTTACCGCACTTATGTGGGAGGAAGAAAAACCTAAAATCTATTAGGTACAAGCATAATATCATCCTACGCAAGTCTCAAAACTTAAAAGGTTATTGTGGAAGTTTTAGAACTAGCGACAACCCTATCCATTATTTAGTATTGTTGAGCCATGTCTTCTTTACTAAGAATTTTTTAGACAAGGTACGCATTTTATTCCAAAGGTTGTCTGGAAGAGATTGCCTTGAGCGATAAGACCGCCCATTGTACTAACTTAATCTTTCTGTAAACTATTGTCTTTGTTTTCGTTTGGTGTAATGTACAATAAAGAATATAATAAATAAATAAATAAATACATTCAACAATTGGCGTTTATTGGGTAGAATGGTCGATGGCTGTTTGTCTGTTTACAGAACAGCTTTTTATGGGCCAAAAAGACCGTCCAGACCTCAGACGAATGAAAAAGGCGGACGGAATCTCCCTAAGAAAAGATTGAAGCACTTAATTTTTTCCTATACCCACTATAATTTCGACAGCATTTTAACACACCAGATATATATAGTTATTTTATTTGTGACACTATGACAATGATTACCGTCATTCGAGATTTGTTGCGTAATCGCGGCTTTTTGTCTTACTATGGGTGTGAATATGTGCGTGCCAGCCCGTACTTTTAAGCGAGCCGTCTTGTTATGAGTGCTTCACTTTTTGTTTAGCGAAATTCCTTTTTATTCGTCAAAGGTCCAGACATCATTTGTCATAATTTCCATTTACGTATACAATACGTTTTAGTTTTATCTCCTTTTTGTATTTTAAATAAAACATCGAAGTAGCGGTTAGTCAATAATAACATAACTGGCGAAATGTGGGTGTACTATTACACCTCTGCCTACCCCTTCGGGGAAATACAGGTGTGATGTTATGTTACCAGCCCATTACTGTCCCACTGCTGGGCACGGGCCTCTTCTCAGTACGAGAAGGCTAAGGCCTTAGTCCACCACGCTGGCCTAGTGCGAGTTGGCGGACTACACACACCATTGAGAACTGTATGGAGCACTCTCAGGTGTGCAGGTTTCCTCACGATGTTTTCCTTCACCGTTAAAGCAAGTGATAATCGAATATAAATCCGCACATAATAAGCAGTGATAGCCTAGTGGTTGAACGCTTGCCTTCCATGCAGGAGAGTGTAAGTTCGATCCCGGCCCGCACCTCTGACTTTTCGAATTCATGTTATGTATGTTTGTCAATAATTTTCGTATTAAAGTTTTTAAACTTTCGCGAATTAAACTCAAATTAAACTATATTTACGGGACTTGTTGTGACTTTTTGTGTTAGTCAAAATGTTTGTTATGTTTTGATTTCATTGTGCGCGACAAGTCCTGTAAATATAGTTCAATGTGAATGTTCATATTTTATTCACGTTTCCCCTTCACGGTTACAAGATCAATACTTGCAATGGAACGGTACAGTCAAACAAAAGTGAAGTACAATTAGCCACTGCACATAACGAACGCCGAACTTCGCAGCTACGGCTAATTTCAGAGAACTTTTGTAAGTCACCGACAGTACAAAGTTCCCGGTCGAGTTCAGTTGCGAGCAATTCTGTAATTAAAAATTCTAATTAATCTGACTCGGGCGTTTTCGGATGAATGATTAAATTGCAGGTGCTGAACGTATTTCGGCATAATCTTCTAGTACAATGAAATGCAAATACCTCTGAGGGTGCAGAAAATGTGAATTCGGAATCTGGTTAGTTTTTAAAGGCCCATACAGACCAAAAGCAGGTCAGTAATAGCGCAGGTTGAAGACAGGCTGGCGCATTTTATTTAAATTCTTAACGGGATTGCGTTTGACCGCCACCTCACCTGATGTGAAGCGAAGGTGCGGTCAACGATGGTTTACGCTTGCCCAGCAAAGGTGAGAGGATGGCAGTGAAATATTTCGACCCATCCTCTCAAGTGGCTACATCGGGCATCGTACCGTAAACGTAACACGACTAGGCCGCTTGGCGGCACGTATTTGCCCGATGGGTGGTCGCAAGCCGTCGGCCGTGGCCTACCACCAGTATGTCACCTGATTTGTACCACCCAGGGATCACGTGTAGGGATTCGGAAAAGGATACTCTCCTACGGACTTGAGTGCCTCAATCCCCAAATGTTGTAATACAAGGAATGATAGGAAACACGACACATCAAATATTAGCGCGGGCCCGCTGGCAAATTGCGCCGCTCCTGCCATGCTCTGATTGGACCTGCCGGCGACAAACCAGGCAGTGTGGCGTGCGAACAGGAGTGATGTGGTAACGTTGATCACTACTGCCGCTATACTAACTGGCCACACTGGAACAGGACAGGGCAGTGCGTCAGTGTGACATCAAAGCGGTTACGCGAGACGGTTGTATTGTTCGACAACCAACACATGTCGTATTGATAGCAATTCTTTGGCAGGCCGTAGTCAAAACACTTTTAAACTGCCTACATTTTAGTGTGACATGTGTCGCTCTGCTGATGCCCTGCTCTGCTACTGACCTGCTTTTGGTTTGTACGGCTCTTTAGCTATGTAATCAAGACAAAGTAAACGATGTCGCTGCACTTAGTTGATTTTGTGTTGCTTTGATCTTTTTCATCATTTTAGCCGAAAGACGTCTGACTCGACTGCTGGACATAGGCTTGATCTTTTTATTTCAAACTATTCGCTGGAAGATGAAGCGAAAGAAAGTTGTGTCATTGATGAAAAAAAATATTGAACTCAGTCTTAGAAAACCAGAAGCACTTACTGCCAAAATTAATATCCAATCTATCCACGATTTACCCTACTAGAGATAGAAATTTGACATATTTTGTATGGAGCTTATGTCAAATTTCTATCTCTAGTAGGGCAAATCGTGGATAGATTGGATATTAATTTAGGCCATAAAACGACTCAGCAGAGTTGATCGATCGATGTTTTTGAAATGTATCAACGGTACACTTATTATTTTTAAGAAAACGATGTTTCTTTAACACCAATATTCCTTATAAGTTTAGTTATACACTCAAAAAACAAGGAATCTATATCAATATCAATTTAAAAAAATAAACTTTTCCGGAAATCTGAATTATTAACTTCTTCGAGTTAAATGATAATAATTATAAAACAAGGTTTTAATACAAAGCCAGCAGAATTGTTATAAATAAAGTGAAGATTTCTCCGAGTGCAACGGTAATAGGTGATACTCAGCACAAAATAATTGCATTATTGTTAAATGGCTTATGTTTAATGAACCACCAGATCTAGAAAAATGTAAAGGCAAAAAATCACTTTATATTGGCAAAAAATTGTAAATGATCACCAAAATGAAATCCCCATTTTAGCGGGATATTAGAATCAAAAATTTTACAGCTTATGATTCTTCTTAAAGCAACTAACTCCAAATTATGATTATGAGTTTCTGAAAAGGCTTAGTCGGAAATCAAAACCAACCGGTTTAAACCAAAGAAAACATATAGGTTGAGAAACACGGTTTGTTTCTCAATGGGATGCTGCTGACGACATCGAAAGACGTAAGTGGAAGTTATATTCGATACCACGAGCAGTGTTCACGTTAGCTTAGTGGCTAAAGCACTGGCGTACTGAGCCAGGAGTCGCAGGTTCGAATGTTACGAGTGATTCTTTCTTTCCACAATTTATATCTTTGCATTTCGCTTCATCGTCATCATCATCATTTCAGCCGAAAGACGTCCACTGCTGGACATAGGCCTCCCCCAACGGGGGGGATATGCCATAATCGCCACGCTTGGCAGGCGGGGTGGCGATCGCAGTTGGTTGGTTAAATACTCGGAGAACGCTGCTGCCCATCCTCTGGTGAATCCCTTACGGCCAAAATTAATATCCAATCAATCCACGATTTGCCCTACTAGAGATAGAAATTTGACATATTGTGTATGGAGCTTATGTCAAATTCCTATCTCTAGTAGGGCAAATCGTGGATAGATTGAATATTAATTTTGGCCGTTAGTCGCCTTTTACGACACCCATGAGAAGATATAGGGTGGTGCAATTCTTTACGTCCGGCACCACACTACGATTCACACACGATTTCGCTTAGCATGCGTAAATGCGTTAAAAGTTATAAAATAATCAATGTATACAAATCAAGAAGTAGATACTAGCCAAAAAGCATGTTTTGATCTCGAACACTCGAAATCTTCAACAAAAGCTTTTTAGGTCTTAAGTGAAGGATAAGTGGGGATTTACCCAAATTCTAGCAAGACGAAGATAAAAAAATAAAGTGCCTTTTCAAGATACACAATGCTTCATTGAACTTGACCGTAAAGAAAATACACGCTGAGTATTTAGACGACCTGGAAAAAATAATAAAAATGTGTAAAAATGTCCCAAAGATAAAAAAAAAAAAAAAAAAAAAAAAAAAATTGGACGTAATTTTTTTTTGAGCACGTTTTTTAAACGGAAGCGAATTAATATTGCATTGTTGTCATCCAAATCTGAGCTATGTTTAGAGTTTCAAGTCTCTATCTCATCGGCATTGAATATATGCTAATGACAAGAAGCGACACTTAAGCATGTGTGCTCGTAAAATTGCTCGAGGATATGTTTGCGGGTCGGGGCGAGCGCGGGGGCCGTGCGCGGTGCGCGGCGTGTGGAACGGGCATTCTCTCAGCTGCCCAGCCAAGGCACAGTGGTGACAATGTCATCGGTAAGTTAATTTAAAATCGATTGCAAAATTTGTACCGAACAGACAGGACTGAAAGCGAGTTAATAAAAACGTGGTAATAATATAAACTAATGTAGGGAAAAGCATTTTTTTTTGTCAATTTTAGGGTTGATCCCATAATAAAAGTATATTTAAATTGATGAATACAATCATCGCTTAAAGGGTTCATCATCATCATTAACTCGACCTAACGCAGACCACTGCTGGACATAGGCCTCTCCCAAGTTGCGCCACAACACTCGGTCCTATGCCTTCCGCATCGAGTCCCTCCCCCAGCCAACTTCTTCTTAAAGGATTGTTAATAAATTATTAAAATAACCCTGTACATCCGTTGCAGAAATGATGGGTAGTCAATTTTAAATTAATAAAATCTAAACTTTGTACTTTATTTAACTCAAAGATGTGAAAATTCCTTCGAGTTTAATTTTGTTATTCGAAGAAAAAAAACGATAACAAGCAACAATGTAATGTTTACGATTAAAATAAAACAAAGTTTAACCGGATTAAATCGCGTATATTATTTAAATTGGTTTCCCTGACGTTTCGAAAGCTTTGCAGCATTTCGTGGTCTCAGGTAGATTAAGATGACAATCGTCTTTACAGATTTTTCTAAAAAATTATTGACCACGAAATGCTGTAAGGCTTTCGAAACGTCAGGGAAACCAATTTAAATAATATACGCGATTTAATCCGGTTAAACTTTGTTTTATTATAATGTGTAGTGATCGCGAAAACCTAAGAAATTGTTAATGTTTACGATGTTTTATTTAATGACACAACCTTCCTCATATTATCTGTAATTATAATTGAATAGCCTATGCCCACGACTTCATCCGCGTAAATGTCGTTTAAAGCACATCCCTCGGGAACTGTTCATCTTTCCGGGATAAAAAGTAGCCTTTATGTCAATCCGGGTTATATTCTATCTGTTTAGTAAATTTCATTTAAATCCATACTGTAGTTTTTGCGTGAAAGAGTAACAAACATCCATACATACATCCATACATCCTGACAAACTTTATCTATATCTATTCATATAATAAAATCGTAGAGATGAAAAAACTGTACATTGAATATTTTTTGAAAAAAACACTGCTGCGCATACTAGGAACGATACTGATGCCAAAACTACAATTTTTAGAATTTCTGTCTGTTTGTCTGTTTATCTGTTTGTATGTTTGAGCATGACGTCAATACTACTGAACAGAATTAGTTGAAATTTGGCAAAAATGTCGGTTACAGACCGGGTCAGGTTATAGGCGACAAATCATCACGCTTTTGTACATGGGAGGTGAGTAGAGTAACAAAATGTCTACAAAATTATGTTTTACAGCTAATATATTGAAATTTTATAATTCATAGACTAAAAAAGACTAAAATAATTCGTTATCAGAACGTCAAAATTAATATTTATTTTTATAAATTTTACTTTCTACCACAAACAGTAGTTATCTAACGGTAGTTTAGTATAGTATTGTCTGCTAAAAAGTGCTTCTCTTTTTAACAGTGAAAAAAATATTGAAATCGGTGCAAAAAGTGCCATTGAACCACTTATTTCACTAACTGCCGAGTCCCCTAACCAAAAAAGCGTGAAAATTTATTTGTATTGTTATCCTTAACCTATGAATAATATAACCAATTTACGACGACGTCTCCCGCTTACTTAGTTTTGTAAAATAATTAACTTAATTTAAAATACATCTTCTGTCCTAACCAGATGGCGTTAACGTCGAATTAGATCGCGCTATGGTTTCGTTCACAAAATGTGATGTTATGGGTAGAGAAACGGGTTACCTTTGTTGTCTTTGTGTATGCTCCTTTGATTGTATTGAAATACTCAGTACCTATGAATTGCGATATTTTACACCTGACCAATTGGCGATTCTTACGGACCTATGTTGATATGATGAACGCGTTTTGAATAGCTGTCTTTGTTCACCTCAAGACATGGTCTTTTCGATCGGCTGCAATTCATTGGGTGAGTACGGTTTACCGACTCCCAACCTGTGGCTCATCATCCCGGCGTTAATCGTGAATACGCCGCCAAAACTGACTACAATCCGGGCGCAATATCTGTCATTGTTAACGACCACGTTAACGACCACGTCGAAAACTTCATCTCAGAGCTAAGACAGCTATTCGAAATTATCCTGCAGAGCGTTGAACTCTGCCAAGGGAAAATGTTCTTTTTGGATGCTCTTGGAGGAACAGGTGAAACCTTTATTACTTCAGGCATCCTTGCAGAGGTCAGAAGGCGAGGAAAAATAGCCCTCGCAGTAGCGTCTTCCGGAATCGCCGTAACACTGCTCCCTGGTGGAAAAACTGCGCACACAATGTTTAAGATTCCCATAGACTTAAAAAACAACGAGACACCCGTTTGCGCAGTTTCACGAAACAGTGACAAGCCCGCTGTTCTACGGGACTGCTCTCTAATTGTATGGGATGAATGCACTATGGCGAACAGAAAGGCAGTGGAGGCTGTTGACCGAACCCTGCAAAACATCCGCAGGAACCACAACATCATGGGTGGAGTAACAGTTCTCTTTAGCAGAGATTTTCGGCAGACGCTGCCTGTGGTGACGCGAGGTACTAGGGCTGAAGTGGTGAATGCTTCGTTAAAACGCTCTACTCTCTGGCCGCAAGTTCACAGATTGTGCTTGACGGTCAACATGAGAGCACGGCTTGGCGGGAATTCACATGCTCAATAATTCGCTGAAGTCTTTTTAAACATTGGAGTAGGAACTTATCCAGAGTAGAGTGGCCAGGTGGACCTACCGGAAACGCTTTGTAGAGTGGTCCCTACGGTAGAGGATCTAATTCGTTCTGTTTATGGGGACATCAGCCAAATCTCGCACTAGCAGAATTCTTGGTTGTGTGAGAGGGCCATTTTAACAGCAAAAAATTACCAAGCCGCTGCCATAAACGATAGCATTCTCTCAGAAATTCAAGGGAATGAAGTGGTATATACTTCTATAAACACCGTTATAGATCTAGATGACGCTACTCACTACTCAGTAGAATTCCTTAATTCTCTCTCTGCAAGTGGACTTCCTGCCCATCTTATCAAACTTAAAGTCGGTGTCCCGATTATGCTTTTGCGGAACTTAACACCGCCTAAGCTGTGTAACGGGACCCGACTCAATGTCATATCCTTGCAGAGGCACATTATAGAGGCAGAGATTCTCACTGGGTGTGCTGCTGGCGAGACGGTGTTTATTTCACGTATACCACTGATTCCCCACAATTACCCTTTCCAATTCAAGCGCATACAGTTTCCTGTGAGTCTGTGCTTCGCGATGATCATCAATAAGTCGCAGGGGCAGACACTGAAGGCTGCGGGTGTCGACCTCAGGACCAGCTGCTTCTCACATGGATAAATGTACGTCACTTGCTCTCGCGTCACCAGCCCTGACACTCTGTACATTTTGGCTGCTGAAGGTAAAACCTTGAATATAGTTTATAGAGAAATTTTGTAAAAAGGCGTTATATTGTATACATTCACATCATTCTGTATTATTTTTGTAAATTATGCTCAAAATTTGTTTGTGGCCTAGATTCTCGGTTTAACTTACTTTGACTGCGCCCAGCGCTTTAACAAAAAATAATGACAAAAAATTATTAATGCTGTCTTTTGTCCATTGTCTTTGAAATTTTACTTATTTGAAAGTTTACCTTATGATAACGTGAGCAAAGCCACGAGTACAGCTAGTCGTTTATAATATTAGTATGTTTTTAGATTTTTATTTCTAGACGACTAAAAACTGAGCGTTTGCATCACCATGCCTCGAAGAGCACGTAAAGCCGTTGGTCCTGCGCTTGATATCTCTCCGGTCGTGTCAGATTGCTTTAAGGGAATAGAGAGAGCACCAGCTGTGTTTGCGCGCACACACTTGTGCACTTATGTCTCGCGCAGTTGACTCTCCTCCGTTGAGATTGACCGCCTTGACCGAAATTCGGTTATGTAAATAAATCTTTCTATACAATGAATTGAATTGAATCCGAAAACCCAGGTGGACCGACAACCTGAAAAAGGTGGCTGGGGGAAACTGGATATGGAAGGCAGAGGACCGAGTGTTGTAGCGCAACTTGGGAGAGGCCTATGTCCAGCAGAAGACTGCGATAGGCTGAGTTGATGTTGATGATACAATGAATTAGAAAACTTTTTCATTTACCTACTCACAATTCAGTACACAATCATTGAACCTTTTGTTCTCAACGCCAATAAAACTGCGTGTGAATGATGTGTGGCGTTGTTTTCTGTTTACATCAGCTTGAAGCGTACGGCAAACACGGTGTGGAACGCGATCGTAAAGTTTGTTCTGTCGCTGATACGATCAAATGGAACACTTTAGGTCTCCTTAAGGCTTTTGTAAGGCACTTAACCTCATGGTTCTTTGAAGGGAAAAGAATTTACAATTTAGAATTTGCCATTGAGAGTGTTTGCATACCTCGTAAAGAAAGTAAACTATTCTAATTGTGAGGTTTGTGGAGGAATAGAGGACATACAACATCTCTTATTGGAATATGTCAGGAATCAAGCTGAAAGAAATAAAAAATAATAAAAATAATAACTAACTCTTACTAATTATTTATTATTTTTAACGCATTTTACGCATGCGAAACGAAATCTAACGATTTAAATTGTGGAAAGAAAAAATCGCTCACGAGCAGGATTCGAACCTGCGACTCCTGGCTCAGTACGCCAGTGCTTTAGCCACTAAGCTACCGTGAACACTGCTCGTGGTAACAAAATTCTCATCCACTTGGTACATCTTTGGTAGCTTAGTGGCTAAAGCACTGGCGTACTGAGCCAGGAGTCGCAGGTTCGAATCCTGCTCGTGAGCGATTTTTCTTTCCACAATTTAAATCGTTAGATTTCGTTTCGCATGCGTAAAATGCGATAAAAATAATAAATAATTAGTAAGAGTAGGCAGGGAGATGTGATCTCTCCGAAACTGTTCACTGCTCATTGGAGGATGTCTTCAAGGTTCTGGACTGGAAGGAGCTAGGCATTAACATAAACGGCGAGTACATCACTCACCTTCGGTTTGCCGACGACATAGTAGTCATGGCTGAGACCATGGAGGACCTCGGTACAGTGCTCGATGACTTCAGTAGAGCTTCCGATAGAGTGGGTCTTAAAATGAATATGGACAAGACAAAGGTTATGTCGAATTCCCATATAGTACCCATTCCCGTAAACATTGGGGAATCTACACTCGAAGTTGTTGACGATTATATATACCTAGGACAAACTGTCCAGCTAGGTAAGTCCAACTTTGAGAAAGAGGTCAATCGTCGAATCCGACTCGGTTGGGCAGCGTTCGGGAAGCTACGCAATATCTTCTCGTCCAAAATACCGCAGTGTCTCAAGACAAAAGTCTTTGACCAGTGTGTGTAGCCAGTAATTACTTACGGCACTGAAACGTCAATGGAGAGGGCTATGGTCGGAGTGTCCCTGCGTGATCGAATCAGAAATGAGGAGATTCGCAGGAGAACGACAGTGTCTGATATAGCCCGAAGAATTGCCAAGCTTAAGTGGCAGTGGCCGGGGCATATTGCTCGCAGAACAGATGGCCGATGGGGCAGTAAAGTTCTGGAGTGGCGACCGCGTACTGGAAGGCGCAGCGTGGGTAGGCCCCCCACAAGGTTGACCGACGACCTGGTGAAGGTCGCGGGAATCCGCTGGATGCGGAAGGCGCAGGACCGGTCGTTGTGGCGATGCTTGGGGGAGGCCTATGTCCAGCAGTGGACGTCTTTCGGCTGAAATGATGAATGATGAAGGGTAGGCATATCTATACGACTTTGAATTAACTGCAAAGTTAGTCGAGTCGGTTAAGAAACACTGTTTCTTAATAAGATATCGCTGACGTCACCCAAAGATGTACCAAGTGGATGAGAATTTCGTTACCACGAGCAGTGTCCACGGTAGCTTAGTGGCTAAAGCACTGGCATACTGAGCCAGGAGTCGCAGGTTTGACTCCTGCTCGTGAGCGATTTTTTCTTTCCACAATTTAAATCGTTATTATAAGTAGTAAAGTTTAAAGTACCAGGCCCCTCAGAAAGTATTGCGAAAAAAAGTTTTTATATATGGGAGACTGGCCAGTTATAATGTTTTTCGAAAATATGATTATTTATAAGTAAAAATAAGTAAGTTCCAATTTCAAAATTTCCCTCCACATTTTTTGCGAGTTAATTCAAAGTATTGTGTCTCACTGAAATATGGATCTGCGCCGGGAACATTTTAGAGCTATGATTTTATACGATTTCAAGTGTCGCCTGAAACCGGATGAATCGTACGATAGACTTCAAATGGCATTCATGGATGAAGGCCCTTCCAAGGCAACCGTGTATCGTTGGTATAACGAATTCAAGCGCGGTCGACCAACTTTGGGGGATGACGAAAGAAGCGGTCGCCCTTTGACGGCTGTTACCGAAGAAAACGTGCTAGCAGTGAAAAATTTAATCCAAGACAATAGGCGAATTACATATCAGGAGATTCAACACATATTGAAGATTGGATCGGGAAGCGTTCACGAGATTCTACACAGCCATCTTCGCGTGAGGAGGATAGTATCACGCTGGGTGCCGCACAACCTCATCGATGCTCAGAAGCAGGCCCGGGTGGAATGGTGCCGTGATATGCTTAACAAATTTGAAGCAGGCTCGTCTCGGCGTGTTTACGACATCGTTACAGGTGATGAGTCCTGGATTTATCAATACGACCCAGAAACCAAGCGCCAGTCGACTGTTTGGGTGTTTCAAAATGAGCCAACGCCTACCAAAGTGAAGCGATCTAGAAGCGGGGGTAAGATTTTGATCGCTAGCTTTTTTAATTTGACTGGCCACTTGGTATCAATTCCCTTACGGGATCAAAGAAGCATTAATGCCGAATGGTATACTACCAAATGTTTGCCAGAAGTTTTCTCTGTTATAAGCAACAAGCGACCAAACACAGGGCTCCGCGGGCTACTGCTCCACCACGACAATGCACCTGCGCACACCGCACTCAAAACGAGGGACTTCCTGGACAGCACGCCAGTCAAACTCCTGGGTCACCCTCCTTACAGCCCTGATCTAGCACCGTGTGACTTCTTTTTATTCCCAAAAATAAAAAATCAGCTCAAAGGGATACAATTTTCGTCGCCGGAAGATGCGCTGGCTGCGTTCGAGCAGGCTGTAAACGAGGTGTCTGCGGCGGACTGGAAAAAGTGTTTTGAAAACTGGTTTAGGCGCATGAATCTTTGTATAGAGGCTGGTGGAAAGTACTTTGAAAAGATTTGATAAAAATATATGTACGTATAGAACAATTTTTTTTAGTTTCGCAAAACTTTCTGAGTGTCCCACGTATTTTACAATGGGACTGGCGTGAACTGTCGTTCAAAAGTCCCTTAAAATTAATAAAGAGAAAAAAAACATGCCTAAAATGGTGTAGCTTGAGAAAGTTCATATTTATACATATTAACAGTATTCTGATGTAAAAGGACTTTTTCAACAGATATTCAAATTCCCAAACCATTTCATTAGAAGTGTAAAATTGAATACTATAAAAGTCGATCGTATCGATATCGCAGCCAATTACACGGGCATCATCAATCAAAACGCACATTAAACGCTCGTAAAACGCCTAACAACTGCCTTTATTTTATACACAATGTCAAGGCCATCCCCGGGTCTGGCTAGTAAAATATATTAATTTCGGTAATAAATAAGATGGTGCTTATATTCAGTTGTATACGCGTTTATAAATACATAGATGCTGGTGTCGATTCTCTTGTTCACGAACTAAACTTATTTTAAACTATCGCTCTCTTTTACTAAATCTCTCCCCTACATTCCCCTACATTTGTGTTCACTTAAATCTATAAATTGTACCACCTGATTTTTTAGGGTTCCAAAGTCCTACAAGGAACCCTTATAGTTTCGTCATGTCCGTCCGTCTGTCCGTCTGTCCGTCTGTCCGTCTGTCCTAATCCTTTACAGCTTAATAACTTCTACAATTATAAACATAAGTAAATGAAATTTTGTAAAAAAATAGTCTACATATAGATCTCAATTTTAAAAGAATAAAAAAATCGTTTTTACGTATTTTAGGGGTGGCGTCCATACATGTGAAATGGGGATGCAAAATTTTTTTTTCGCTGCACCCCCTCGTGTGGGGTATCATTGAATAGGTCTACTAAAATGAAGGTAATGTTTCATACACCACTTTTTTATCAGGTGTACCATCTGCGAAATATAGCCCGCCAAAGTGGCTTGCAATGTGTCCCCCCCCCTGCCATTTCTAAACTATGCAACGTAGAAACTTATTATCTTCCACATTGATAGACCGTTGTGAAAACTCTCTTTTAAAATTATTTCGAGTATAATGTGATTATAATTTTTTGAGTTATAGAGAGAAAACTGAAAAATACTTAAAACGTCCTAGTTCAAAGGTCATTGACCTTAGAGAAAAATGGTCTTTGCAAATAATGCTCTTTTAGCTACTTTCTATTTGAAAAAATCACAAAAAGAAACTTTGAAATGAAACACTTCTTAAATTTGGCTTCTTGAATTTATCGCTAGATGGCGCTACTAACAACACGCTCTGAGTCACGAATGCTGCCGATTATTGCAAAAACTAAAATAGCCATGATTAATATTCGATTTGATTCGTTTGTAATTACACCTACTTAAGGAACCCTATAATACTGAGCATGGCCCGACATGCTCTTGGCCGGTTTTTTTTTTTCGTGATATCAGGGTTGGTCCCATTGTAAAAGTTGTTAATAATAATGAGTACAATTACCCCTATTCTGGAAATAAGCAATTCAAATTTCAGCATGTATATGTCAAAATAAGAAAACAATAAATTTTAATAATGTATTATTAGCTTCATGTAACTGACTGTATTTTTTTTTATGTCAATCAACTCAGCCTATCGCAGTCCACTGCTGGACATGACAGACATTTTTTTATGTGAATTATTATAATTAATATTATCAATAAATAAATATGAACTATGATAGCCAGTAGCCTCCGTTTGACAAATCTTGTAATGTATTGAACGCAAGTGGCGAGTGAAAACAAAAAATGTAGTTAAATAAATAATAATAAATAAATATCTTCGGGACATTTTTACACAGCACCATCTAGTCTCAAACTAAGCAGAGCTTGTGATATGGGTACTAGACAATGGATATAATACATAAATACTTTTTTTTTGTAAATAAATACTTATAATACATAAGAAACACCCAGACCAACACAAACACGTATGTTCATCAGACAAATATTTTTGTAAAAGATTGTATAGTGCAAGTTAGGACGGCGCCACTGGAGCACTAAGACGATGTGTATACATTAATGGTGAGAATAACCAAATACCTATTTAGCATTCCGCATTTATAATGGAAACGCAGCGTAGGTCACCCCCAGCCAGGTGAACCGTCGACCTAATGAAAGTAGGGGGGGACCGAGTATTGTGGCACAGTTTGCGAGAGGCCTATGTCCAGCAGTGGACTTCAATAGGCTGAGTTGATGATTCATAATGCAGTCTTTATTTGAAAGAGGTAATAATCATTTAATAATTTCAACTTATTCAATTAGAAAGATTATTATATATTATATATATACGTAGATACCACCACATATGTCTATGGTTGCCCTATTTTAAGTATTTGTTGCTAAACTACATAATATGCACTATAATCTGACCAAGTTTGACGTTGGTATATATTACCGTTTTGAAGATAGAACAGGAACAAAAACGTTGAAAAAAATGCATGTTTTTTGAGGTTTCTTGTATGGGGACCCCCTTTGTATTACCGTTCAAAAGATACAGCCCTGTGACAGACAGACGGACGGACGGACGGACGGACGGACAGCGTAGCGAGAGTAATAGGGTCCCGTTTGGCACCCTTCGGGTACGGAACCCTAAAAAAGGATACGTTTCGGGACTATCGAATCACGTGTGATATCTTATTATAGGTACCATGAGGTATAATAAGATGTTTCACCAGATATTGTCTTCCCGCAATGCCTCCAAGCTACGTCGCGATCAGTGTTGCCATTGATTGATATCTTCAATATATTTAAGGAGATTTTTGTTCATAATGAATATAAAATTTATTCCAAACTAGCCTAACTATTTGTTATCTCGTGTTATTCACTAATTAGTTATTAAAGGAAATTAAATAAAAGAACTAGTTCAAAAGTGCTTCGTTATAGAAGCAAGTAAATGAAAAAATGGATTTTGCTCATTTGGTAATTTATTTACACAAAGTGGCCGCACATCAAACTGACAAGTGCAGCAAGCACAGCCGATGACGTAGTACGGAGGCAATCACGTGACCTAGCTGTCACGGGAAGAGAGTACCTGGTGAAACATCTGAATATACCATGATAACGATGACATAACGATGTCAAATAACAAACAAACATGTCCAAACTTCGCAAAGCGTACATCAGAAGTTATGCGAAAAACGCGAAAGGGTTTCTAACATTCATCATCGCAAACAAACTGGAGTCAACTTTTGTACAACAATGTGCCAGTTCCCACAATCCGCTTCCGAAAAATGTTTCACATTCGCCTTTGACCCACTTTGCACATGCGCGGCATATCTAAATTTTACATAAAGCCTCGAAAAATTTCCGTGACGCGGCGCATTGCGGCACAACCAGCTAATATTGTGACAACACCGAACCGGCGAGCCTTCAAAATTGGACGCGCACACAAGTTTCCATCGCACGAAAGTGCAAACTTGAACAATTTCCGAACTTATCTACAGCATGGAAATACCTAAATAAACTTTGTGAGATTTTCGAGTCATTTCGCTACATATTTCACAGTAAAGTTGAGGCTGTCAGACTATTTAAAAGCAGGCAAGAAAGTAAGAATATTAGACGGAATAAACATGCCTGTTAAATGGAGTAGTAGCTTGCATGCCAGCGGATATGCAAGTAAATGGCTCGCTGTGGATACATTTGCAAGACATTTTCTAATTTTAGCATAAATGGAAAGCATTTGAAGTGAATTAAATAATGACATATTTTTATTAGCAGTAGAATGTGCAGCTAAATTAATGACAAAGAAGAAGATGGATTTGACTGCCACTGGCATGCTAGTAGCTGTCGCATACGTTCACACGCAACGGCCATACATTTTGAAGCCCCCCGCAAACCCCTCCCTCATTTTGCATGTCAGTAAATCAAATGTTGTGCAAGCTTCTTATTGCCAGGTTTTTTTTATAGTATAGGATGGCAAAACGAGCTAAAGGCCCACCTGATGTTAAGGGGTTACCTTTGCCCATTACAACTGCAATACCACCTAGGCTGTTGCCTAACTGGTACCGCAAGTCGGTTCGCCAAACTGAGACATGAAGCTGGAAAGTCTCACGTGATTGTAATTTCTCCAGCACCCGTACCCTTCAGACTGAAACAAAGCAATTTGACGACGTCTGTGGTCTAGTGGTTCGAGGGTTGGACTGCTGATCCCGAGGTCGTGGGTTCGATTCCCACAGGACAAAAATATTTGTGTGATGAACATAAGTGTTTGTGTTGGTCTGGGTGTTTCTTATGTATTATAAGTATGTATTTACAAAAAAAAGAATATATATTATAATATGTATTATACAGGCTGAATGCGCATTTTTTTTTTTCAAAACTTTGAAAATAGAACAAGAACCGCGCGCGGGCTTATTGGCGTGAATGACAATGAGATACTGTTGAATTAATTTGTGTTGTGTTTCCTCGCAAATCACAGAAAACTAAATATTATTTGGCCGTAAATCGCTTCATTTCAGGCCTCGACAGTAATGTACTATTGCCGCGCTCTTTTTGTATTTGGAACATCTTAGTGTTCAGCGCCAAAGAAATCGAACGCAAATATTGTTTGAATAAAGACTGGTTGGCACGACGGCCAATAGTGGCGCCGCAGGCTGAATAAAAATAAAAAGTCAAATTAAAAACGCGCGAACTACAGCCCGCGTTTTCGTAAATTTTCACGGATTGTTAGAAATTCATGGTTTAGTTTTGAAAAATGAATTGAATGTATAATACAATCTACTATTCCTTATTTGTAAGTAACGAGGCCATTTTTCAGTGTAAGAAATGACAGCCAATGGACCTTTCCCGGTCAGTTTACTATTCCAATGTACATTTTTCTGCCCGCAGACAGATTGCCGCGAATGGGGAAAGCCTTGATAATTTATAGCGATGTGCACTACCACGGTTTCCGTGTGTTTTCTGTAAGTGTAGTTCGTTTTTCTGCAGACTTTTAAGGAAATATGGCCTGGGGTTTGGGATTTTAGTTTCAATTTGGGGTGCATTAAAAGAGCCTCCTCGCGTGACGATATTTAATTGATCGTCCGGCGCACTCTGGGCAGTCAGCCCAGCGACCAACCTGCTGACTGGCTAGTCTTTTCCCCACGACATGAGCTATTATTATTATGTAGCTAATGTCGTCACGAAGAAGAAGAAGTTTCAATTTATACATAACATAACATCACGCCTGTATTTCCCCGAAGGGGTAGGCGGAGGTGTATAGTACACCCACATTTCGCCAGTTATGTTATAGTCCCATGTAATAGGGGGCGAGCCTATTGCCATTATCCGGGCACAAATCCATACCCCGGGCTGTTACTGAGAATTTCCTAATGAAAAAACCCAATAAACCTTTGCCAGTCGCGCTTGCGACCACTAGACCAACGAAGCAATTTATATCATTCGTGAATCCTATCCTACTAATATCCTACTAATATTATAAACGTGAAAATTTGTGAGGAATTTATGAAATTCGGCATACAGATAGAACATAACCCGTATTAACATATAGGCTACTTTTTATCCCGGGAAGATGAACAGTTCGCGAGGGATGCGCGATAAACCACACTCACGCGGGCGAAGTCGCGGGCATAGGCTAGTATATAAATGTGAAAGTTTGCTCAATCACACTGTAATGGCTGAACGGATTCAGATGGAATTCGGTAGTAAGTTGTCATTCTTAGATTCCCAGATATTAAGGTTTATGTTGCTGACCCGGATTCATTGCTCTCAAGTGTATTTAAAAAAAAAACTCGCTTTCGAAACGTCAGTAAAACCAATCTTAATAATATACGCGATGAAATCGGGAAAACTTGTTTTATTATAATAATCATATTAGTCATTTATTGAGCGTATTTAGTGCAGTACATTCATGTGGTGCCCCGGCTCCCAAAACATTCCCTAAAATACCCTATACTTAAACCATTACTTAATTTCTACGTAGTATAGAAGTTTTTAAACTTTTGCGAATTTCACTCGTATTGAACTATATTTACGGGACTTGTTGCGCACAATAAAATCAAAACATAACAAACATTTTGACTAACCTCGACGTTTCGGCCAAGTTAGTTTCGCATACATCAGTCTGCTTGTGACCACGGCCAATGCAACTTGGCCGAAACGTCGAGGTTAGTCAAAATGTTTGTTATGTTTTGATTTTATTGTGCGCAACAAGTCCCGTAAATATAGTTCATTCCTCAGTATTGTCGCTGGCAACTGGCAATAGTTTTTCATCCTAGGGGAAACATGTTATATGAACTTTTTTAAACATTATAAGCAAGATCTCATATAAAATATAAAACATATGTGCTTACTCAAGTAATAAAGGTCCAAGAGACTTTATACATAATTCAAAAACTAAGAACTATAGTAAAGTTTGTGGGTGACCCGCAATAAGTCTGAAACCTAAACTTTCCACTCTGTATTTAGTGATACTATACTTGTATAACAGCGACTCCTGTTCCGAGTGAGTCTACTCGTAAAGTAGCTCAATCTACTGTAAAAAGAGTTATGTCCGCAATTTCCTCTACTCACTCACTATTCACTGAGTACTGTAGGAAAGAAGTAGAAAACTTTAAGCTTCACGTACATGCAGACACCAGAAGAATTTTTCCAAATGAGTTGTGTTTACGTATGAATATCGATTCTGATAACGTAGCTAAGAGGAAAAACATAGTTTTTGTTACATACTGTATACAATATGTAACCAAAACCCTGTTGTTGTACGTAAGGACACAACTCATTTGGAAAAACTCTTCAATAAAAATAATCAAATTTAATATTAGATTATTATTAAATGATTATATCACCTTCAATTTACTATTAATATGATTTCCAAATGAGTTGTGCCCTTACGTATGAATATCAATTCTGATAACGTAGCTCAGAGAAACAACAGGGTGTTTGTTACATACTGTATGTCAATATTATAAAGAGGAAAGATTTTTTGTTTGTTTATTTTTAATTGATAAACTCTGAGCAACAAGCTACTTTATCCAGAAGTAACATACGCTTTATTTTATTTCAGTACGCGAGCAAAGCCACGGGCAAAGTTTAGTTGAATTATAAACACGTAACCTTCTGACCTACTTAGGTATATGGAGTTCCTTCAAATGAGAAATTACGCTACGTTCTGTATTAAAACAACATTATTATCTTTGTTTATTTAGATTTGGTTTATGTGCATATTATATTCTGAAGATATATAGGTAAATCTTAGCCATCTAATTATTACACAACATTGTATTTTTGCTAATGACTGATTGTATTTTTTTTATGACATATAGATCTGCTCTTGACCGCAATCTAGACAGCTTTGTCAAGATGTGGTCGACGATGGAGCGAGCAAACCTATTAGGTGCCGATTCACTCCAGCTTTAAAGGCGTTAAGGTAGAAGTGCAGTAAATTCCACAACTTCATATCCTGCAACAAATCAAACTTTTCTTAACTTTCGTCCTCGTACATTTAAAATCTCCTATCATGTGCAGAAAGTAACTTTACCATTAGGTACTTTTCAATTATTATTTTTACAGACTCATAATCTCACTGCTGGACATAGGCTTTCTATTTTGTGTACAAGCTACCCCGGTCTTGTACCGATACAATATATTACATAAGAGTATTTAAATTTGCAACGATGACTTGTGGTATAAAACAATGTCTAGAATACCTTTCCATTCAAATGAGAAGAAAGAAAATATAGAAACAAATTTTAATAATCTAAAGAGGCACAAAACACTTGACTTCAAAATCAAAATAGTAAAAGATAAATAATTTCAACAAAATGTTAAAACAACTTCTTAAAACATAGAACAAATTTACTTTTACAAAACTTTACTACAGGGTCAAACTCATCTCCAATACAGCAATATTTGTGCGCCAACCCTAATTGTCTTTTGAGGATTCCAAATTGTAAACCAAACTTAATACGCAACCCTAATTTCGCGAACGGCGGGTACCGAAACAAACAAACAGTCCACTAAATTTAATTCCATTTCATTATTAGTGTTTGTTCAGGCTTCACTGCCTCCGACGGAGTGGTTTGAAGGCTTGACTGACTAAATAAAAGTGAACTCAAATTAGGTGACTTGGTTCTACCAAGTTAGTTTGGCAGATTGCCGGGAATTAGGGAGCTTATTGATCATAATCAAGTTTAATTTGGTGGAAATATGATTTCCGCGCATATGCTTACGTATTTTAGGGTTATCCTGTCTTTTACCGGTTTATCAGCTGGGAAGATTTGGCACGTGTTTTTTTAGACACAGTTTTGCATGAGAATGCAGTCATAAAATGTTGGCGGGGACCGGGGGGCGGACGGCGCGTTATGACTGGTTGGCTCAAATTTCGGTGGTATGATTCTGTATGATTAGTGCCGCTCGCTGATAGACTGACGTCCTGATTGGCGGCGGGGCGTATGATATGCAGTACTACTGCATACGCGTTGTGACCGATAGGTATTACTAAACAATAATCTTATTTCACATTAACACAGTATTATGTTATGTCAACAGTAAGATAACATCACAGCTCAAAATACACAAACAGTGATGCACACAAACCGATCATAATTGTTATTTACCAAACTAACATGTTTAGGCGTGCGGTTACTGCTTGAGTTAGTAAATTAACGGTAGCGGAAGTTTCGGTTCATATTTAACGTTGTGGGGTACCCTGGCAAATAACAGGAGCTTTCGATGTTGAGCTTGCAATAACGATACACTTAATATGTCAGTTTAACTCCAACAAACTTAATTTAGTCGGAAATAACAAAGTTATTATAAATTTTCGAAACGTTCTCGTAATTAAAGACGACGTTAATGAAAATTACTTTTTCATTTCTCATACCTTCTAGGAAAGTAGTGTTAGTTTGATTTGAATAGCGGGTGGAAAACGCTATTTCCCTCTCTAAAGCGGGAAAGACTCATAGTAATTGGTTCCCTCCCTAGGGCGGGAATTAATTTTAAAAATAGAACTAAATTAGCTTAGGTAGTCCGCTACGATTTTTTTTACATTATTAAGAAAAATATCGATTAAAAATAAAAAAATGGTCTTGTGAGTGTATAAACAGCCAGTGTGAATAAAAAAAAAACTGACGGACGGCCCGCCGGCGCCGCGCCGGGGTGACGCGGTGTGTTCCATATTTAAAATTTAAAAATGACTATATAATTTGGCGAGATACAAACTCTACTGTCTGTACCGAAAAAAATCTCGGTTTTATAGACTAATATTTGATTAAAAATTAGTTAAAGCTATTCTGAAATGTTGACCCGAGATTCGGATAAAGACAAGGCAAATAGAGTAATCGAAAATATTTTTCCAGAAATGTCAAAGGAACGATACATAGGTATGTATTTTAGAAAAACTACTATTTTTTACTTTCCGTATATTCGAAATGAAAAGTAGAGTGTTTAACACGGGAGAAAGACATCAATTCCTACTTGGATTATAGCTTAGACCTCGTATGGCAATTGATTCCTTTCGACCCTTGTATAACAATCTACTATTTTATCCCCCCATCTCGGAAAGAGTATTTTTGCTCTTCGATATCTGAGTGAATGAACCTTTATTTCTTAAAATATGGATCTTATCCTGATCCGGGAAGTCACATAAATAGCCACTTAGCATGATTCTTCGCTTAAAAGATTAAGTATGATTGACTGATAACGGAGTCTGTAAATGTAACTAATAGGGGCTGAATAGCAAAATATGAATATCAAAAGGGGCTTAGACATGTCACCAAAACCGCACATTTGCAATGCACAAATATACGTTGCGGCCATAACAAATTAGCACAATACCAGGCCTTATATGATGCAAAGGTGCGGCTTACCAGTGGTACTAACTACAGAAACATATTCTGACTTAACACTGGTAAGAGAATCTTAGTTAAAAGTCATAATTTTCTGCTACTTCTATAACAGCGTGCTAATTGAATACCATTTTAAACCACGCATTAGTCTGCATAATACGACATTAAATACTAATGTTATAAGTGAGTTTAACGCCTTCAAGGTGTTGATATCGTTACGAACTCTAATAAAAGTTCACATAATTGAGATGAGGGGGAAAAAACTTTGAATATAATTTTTTATCACCGACCCAACCTTGGTTGGAAGCAATTTTTGAAGACAACGGTACCGTGCCCCCATTTTATACATCTTCTATAATATTAGAGATAGCGTGAAGAATTATTACTTTTGAACTTTGTTATCAGAGTGGTTTTTAATGCAATGGAAGTTTAAAATTGGTTTATTGGCTCTATGTTTTAAGACGTTGGCTGCCGGCAAACATTTGACCCCGTTGATCTTTAATGCGTCTTGCCACGCATCTGTTGTGTCTGGCCGCATAGTCGTAGCAAACGAAACTACAATGCGGCTATTACACGCCTGGCGTGTAGGAGCCGGGCGCTACGACCGTGCGGCCAGCCTAAGAAACACCCAGACCAACACAAAACAATTATGTTCACCACATAAATATTTTTGTACTGTGGGAATCGAACCCACGACCTCGTTACCAGCAGTCCGAAACTCGAATCTATAGACCACAGACGTCATCACCTAAAAGACACCTTTTTTTGCGAGAAAGAAACCTTCTGCTGGCCTCATGGGAGACGGAGGCCGGGCTATTTTTTTGAGGTTGTATTTTGCCAACTAACTCCCCCACTGGTAGCCATATTCAGCAAAATAAGGGGGACACCGGGAGTGTATTGTGCCTCTGAAGCCCTTCCTGTGCTACGTCTGCTAGGCATGTCTTCAGCGACAAAATGTCTCCCTGTACACCTTCCCGATGTGGTGCATACGGCGGCGGCACGTGACCACGTCGTGCCGTCGCCATCCCTGAGGCCGTTTGAGTAGACACGCAGAGCCCCCACCCTAAACGTCGTACCCTCAAAAGCTCCAGGCACCTAAAAATACAGGAGGTAGCCCATAATCACTTGACTTTTATGAATTTCACAATTCAGCGCTATAGAAATAAAACTTTAATGAACGGACATGATGTTTCAATGATAATAATCACAATAACTTATAATTTTATAACATTAAGGAAAACAAACATGCTGTATTTTTGTAAGCAATTTGCTATTAAGAAGTAATATAAATTAGTTGAGGGTATTTGGGATTTTTTGCATGGGGCGAGCGAGCGCGATGCGCCGTGTTCACCCACCCACATCTTGTTGTACATATTAGTGTATAATCTATGGTTGTATGTAATGAATGTCGACGGACCAAGCGGTGTACAGAAAAACCTAAACTGCTGCCGAATTGCGTAACTCACTCGCGATCGCAATCAATAGGATTTCGATGTTCATTACTGTGTGTTTCGACAATTCGTCTTAACGGCAGCTATGTACTGTGGTACCACGCAATGAACATTGTTGTCATTTCAAAATCAAAGCTAATGTCAAAGTGAATGCATTACACAATTACCCCACTGGTTTATGTTCTACACTGTATCTGCCAAATATATGTATTTTTCTTTGTGGAAAATAAATAAATAAATAATTAAATGGTACAAAGTGTCTAACAACCTACTGCTTCAAATAATAATACATAGTCATACAGGGCATTTATCAAATGGAATGGAAAGACATTTGGAAAAGAGGGTCATTTAAGTGGGAGTTCCTCATATTCTCGGCAACCCTTCATTCAGTTTTGACAAATGAGGTGTTATTCGATCCGTCTTCGCCTTTACTAACTTATGTATAAATATTTCTGTATATTCTGTGAATGGTTTTGAGTTTTGTTTATATTATCAAGCATGTATTTTATGAAATAATACGCAGAAACTGTTTAAATAAAGTTTGAAAAAGGTAAAATTTTAGTCCCATAAAACAATAGAATTAAGCTTATGCAAATAAATGTACCAAAAACTTTTTAACAAAAAAAAAACGACATCAAAAACCTTAACTAAAAGTAAAAAATAATCCTTGTATGTATTTCAAAACCTTTTCATAAACAAAAATTTTGAAGGCGGCGCGTGATTGACCCTTTGCGTGATAATGTACAGTCGAGCGCATTATCTATAGTAATAAACAGTATAAGTGAACGTACATGAAAATCACGTCCCGCCTTCAAAATTTTTGTTTATGAAAAGATTTTGAAATACATACAAGGATTATTTTTTACTTTTTAGTTAAGGTTTCTGAAGTCGATTGTTTTTTTGTTAAAAAGTTTTTATTTTATACTTTTTATTTGTTATTTCTGTTGTTGTTGTTATTGTTGTTGTTCCAATCACTGTCGTAAAAAAAAACACGAAAATCGGCCAAGAATTCTCAGAAAAACGAACCTATGAGCAGATCATCTAGATAGGCGAAGCTAAAATAAGATAGATAGATAGAATATTCTTTATTGTACACCAATAACATTATTAAACTTAGGACTAACATGTAAAATAAGGGTACATTGGTGGTCTTATCGCTAATAGCGATATCTTCCAGACAACCTTTGGATGGACAAGGAAGACGTGAAAAATAGATGGGGGCAGTATGTGGTGCACTTTCAAAAAATAAATAAACTGATTTATTGAAGCTGGATAAAAAAACTACTAAACCTAAGTCAATAAAATTTATATGGGACCATCGCGCGGGCTTCCCCTACCAAATAAAAAAACAGCCACATAAATCGGCCCGGAAATCTCGGAGTAATCGGTGTACATACTCCTTTTTTGAAGTCGGTTAAAAATACATTCGAATAACACTGCCTACAGGACTGCTTCTGCCAAACGGAGCTCCTCTATTTTGTGCAAAGAATGGCCACCATGTGGTTTAGTTGGGTTGGGTTGGTTGAGTGTGAGTCCGACATACACCTCCGCCCTCCCCAGACGGAGGATATCCATGAGAATTACCACCCGAAAACAAAAATAAAGGTCCTAAGGTCCACTTCAGATAAAAATAATAATTATAAACTAGCTGATGCCCACGGCTTCGCTCTTAGCGCCACCTATCGGGGGCATATAGGATTTGATAATAACTTGCCTACAACGCTACCTATTGGATCCTAGCATAGCTATGGGCCTCATAAGAAGGCTCAAAGTCACTCAAAGGGCAATGGAGAGGGCTATGCTCGGAGTGTCCCTGCGTGATCGAATCAGAAATGAGGAGATTCGCAGGAGAAGGAAAGTAACCGACATAGCCCGAAGAATTGCCAAACTTAAGTGGCAGTGGGCGGGGCACATTGCTCGCAGAACGGATGGCCGATGGGGTAGTAAAGTTCTGGAGTGGCGACCGCGTACTGGAAGGCGCAGCGTGGGTAGGCCCCCCACAAGGTGGACCGACGACCTGGTGAAGGTCGCGGGAATCCGCTGGATGCGGAAGGCACAGGACCGGTCGTTGTGGCGATGCTTGGGGGAGGCCTATGTCCAGCAGTGGACGTCTTTCGGCTGAAATGATGATGATGATGATAGCTATGAACTATAAACCATCGTCTTGATAGACGTACAGTCGACTGCATGACAGTGGTAACACTTGAATTAGAAAACTACCCTCACTGTTTACGAAATAAAGACATTGTCAATGTCAAACTGTTACCAGTGACGTGCGGTCGATCGTACCATACCATGAAATCTCGAAAATAAAATGCTGTTCCCTACATTTTGTCGATTTATGTGAACACGTGTAGGGAACAGGTGTTTTTTTTTCGCAATGTCATGGTTGGTCCCTTAGTAAAAGTTGTTCAAATTGATATGTTCAGTCATACATTAAAGGGTTAAAGGTAAACAAAAATAAACCTGCATAAAGATAAACGGTACAATCTCATGGTTGTCATATGGGTTTATTGTTCTGGAATAACTTACAATTGCTAAACTACACGAGGACTAAATTAAATAGCCCCCATATTATTCATTTAACCCTGCATTAGTGTCACGAGATATGAATCTGACACATTAATACATTTCTTCTACTATAGAGTATTATATTATCTGTGACTAAAGCCACTCCATTTCATCAATAATTCGAACTTTTTGATTTTTTTTCATGCAGTGAGGTGATGTACCTAGCAGTGTCCATCGGTAGCTATTTCCACCCTCTCCGTCTTTTGTAATAGCCAGCAGACACATAGACTTGTATTACAGAACGATCCTCAAGCGTAGATCACTGTTTAAAACTTGTTTTGAGTTGGGATTTAATTTTAGAACATTCCTCAAGCAGAGATTTATTGATCACAGGTCAGCTTTTTTTTTTCGAATGTTTTCTCGCAGATGGCATTCAAGATAGGTACCTTAACTGCTTAACCGGGCGGGTGGCGGAGAATCCCGTGAGGGACTCCATCCACCGAAAATTTCCCTAAACCTAATTATAAACTAAAATCGCATAAGGGCATCCCCCAAGGGAGGACTCGGACCTCGGTTTACTGGGGCATTGCGAGGGGACCCGCCGCTATGTCCCCCTGGTAGCCGTTGCTGCATCGGGAATGGTTTTCTCGAACGTGGCGGACTTTCGGTATATCGGGTGGGTGACGCGTTTCGTGAATCGCCATTAAGCGGCAAGACTCGCCGGCGAGGGCGATGACCTACCTAATCCTACTACAGTGGCGGTTAAACCTACTCTTAGGAACTACTCTAGAGCATATGGTTGATCTCGCGTAACGAGATTATCTCCGGTTGTGATCCCGTGAGGGCGTCCCCAGGGGGGAGCTCGGGCCTCGGCTCAGGGTGCAGCTGGGGGACCCTGCCACCGGTACCCCCGGCAGCCGTTGCTGCATCGTGTTGGGTTGATCACAGTTCACCTGAGTTTAGCTTTATTTTATACTGTCACCTGCTTCTGTGTTTGAGGAGAGATTTGATCTGTAATCACTCCAGTGTGGTCGAAACCACGCTTGAGTAGAGATTTCTATCCTATTTCAGGTTATATTCGTGTGCTATGTTGTTGAATTGAAGTTTATGATTACCGTAAATACCGATGCTCAAGTAACAATTCTATCCTTAAGTAGTGATCAGTTGATTGAAGTTTAAACTGTACTTGAGGAACATTCTGTAATACGGACCTTAGACAGTCTGAGCTTGCGCGAGCATTCTTCTCCCTGTACGCGTAATTTATCGTGGTTTTATTTTATTATATTTTCCATCATATGTATACGGACATTCTACCATATTCTCGAATATGTAATGTCCCTCGTTGACCCAGTCATGCTGTTTAAAGTGACATCAATCAACTCAGCCTATCGCAGTCCACTGCTGGACATAGGCCTCCCCCAAGTTGCGCCACAACGCTCGGTCCTCTGCCTTCCGCATCCAGTCCCCCCCAGCCACCTGGCAGGGGGGCGCCCTACGCTGCGTTTGCCGATTCGCGGTCTCCACTCAAGGACTCGTCTGCAAGTGCATCTTAAAGTGACATAATATCGCACAATCTCGTCGGCAAAATACGTCTTCACCTAAACTGGGAATCTAATTCATCTAAACTGGGAATTCTAATCTCCTTCAAGACTGCGAAATAGGTTAATTGAATTGTTCAACTACCTATATTTACTTTTAATCCTCTAATTAAATTCCGTATAAGTTCAATTAAATTGAATAGCAGTTGCATTAATTTGCATGCTTAGCGAACTCGCAAATCGTGACAGGTAGTCACAAAAGCTAGAAGTTCTCACGAACTTTGCATAATTGGCTCCCCTATTCGCCGTGTTTCGAGGAGACAAGAGGTGTTGTAAATTTTATTATGAAGTTATGAACTTATTACGCACAGTGTGTCCCATAGAAATCTTATTAATAAGATAATAGAAATGTTATCTACCATCTTTTACTACCGGAACGCATTTCGCGGTTTTTCGCTACAAACACAAAAGTACGCAATTACGCCCACCCTGTTTCTAGCATTCAATGCAAAATAAATTAAGCAAAAAAAAAATCACTATTAGATCACAGACATAGTAAAAAATATAGACAAATTGCTGCGAACAATCTGGTGAAGCGAAAACAAACTATGCTCCTTTGTGTACAACCAGCGCTCCTGCACACACATGCACCTCAAACCATGCTCACCCCTCTCAGTACACATGTCGCGACATCGTCCAATAAGTACCGCAAAAGTAAATATCCTTCAGGTTTTTGACTTAATTTATGCTGCATTGAACGCTAGAAATAGGGTGGGCGTAATTCCGTACTCATGTGTTGGTAGCGAAAAACCGGTGACATGCGTTCCGGGAGTAAAAGACAGTAGATAACATTTCTACTACCTTATTATTAAGATTTCTATGGGTGACACTGTGCGTAATAAGTTTATAACTTCATAATAAAATTTATAACACCTCTTGTCTCCTCGAAACACGGCGAACAGGGGTGCCAATTATGCAAAGTTGCGGCACCATGCGGTTGTACACGAAGAAGCATAGTTTTTTTTGGCTTCACTATGATTATTCGCAGCACTTTGTCTATATTTTCTACTATGTCTGTGTATTACCTAGATATGATGCAAAATTCGCGCACTGGTGTCCTACGAGACACCAGTACGTGGCGACAAGTTGCCACACCTTTCTCACTTCTATTACCTTTTTATTTAGACTTCTATGGTGTCACCTGATGTCGTTAGTAGGAATACGAAACATGGCCCGTGTTTTAGTGTAATATGCGTAGTAATTAATTATAATATTCGTGTAAAGTTCGCCGGAATATGCTTGTGGTTGGCTGGTATTGCTGGCGGCTGGGAAATTCATTTGTATAATTATATCGACGATTTATATGGTGAGCTTGGGCGTGTTTAACTTTGAAGTTTTGACCTTCATTGTTGATGACGATTTGGTTGACGTGGTTTTGTTTCATGTAAGTTTAAAGTTTATTGAACTGTTTAATTTTATTTTATTTTTATTTATTTAGCACACCAACAACATAATCACAACAATGCATATAGACAAAGACACTAAAAAGTATAACATGCATGCATGTAGCATGCATGCATGTAGCATGCATGACATTGAATATAAATGTTATAGCAGAGACTACAATTAGGTATACAATTTTGAAAAGTAGGTACTGTTAAAGAATGTAGTTAATAAAAATAGTAATAATAACAATATCATTGAGAAATAACATTAGTTCATCAGGACATGTTGTCTGTAAGAAACAATTTTCATACAAAAATATCAATAGGCTTATCTAACAGGATGGATCTTTCATTATAAAACCTTGCCATGCATGTAAGGGGGCTATTAAATGTAGTATTTAAGGTCGAGGTTGGGGTTGTTTTATTAATTTGCCTTGATTTTTTTACTATTAAGAGATTTTTTCAAAACCGATTCATCGTAAGTGTTTAAATTGATAACCACATTTCAGTTGGTGGTCACAAACCTTTCGATTAGGAGACAGAAAAAACCGGCCAAGAGCATGTCGGGCCATGCTCAGTATTATAGGGTTCCTTAAGTAGGTGTAATTACAAACGAATCAAATCGAATATTAATCATAAAATGTCCCAAAAATATTTATTTATTTATTTATTTAATCATTCATGGCTATTTTAGTTTTTGCAATAATCGGCACCATTCGCGACTCAGAGCGTGTTGTTAGTAGCGCCATCTAGCGATAAATTCAAGAAGCCAAATTTAAGAAGTCTGTCATGTCAAAGTTACTTTTTGTGATTTTTTCAAATAGAAAGTAGCTAAAGGAGCATTATTTGCTATGATTATTTTTCTCTAAGGTCAATGACCTTTGAACTAGGACGTTTTAAGTATTTTTCAGTTTTCTGTCTATAACTTAAAAAATTATACTCACATTATACTGGAAATAATTTTAAAAGAGAGTTTTCACAAAGGTCTATCAATGTGGAAGATTATAACTTTCTACGTTGCATAGTTTAGAAATGGCAGGGGGGGGGGACACATAGCAAGCCACTTTGGCGGGCTATATTTCGCAGATGGTACATCTGATAATAAAGTGATGTATGAAACATTACCTTCATTTTAGTAGACCTATTCAATGATACCCCACACGAGGGGGTGCAGCGAAAAAAAAATTCTCATCCCCATTTCACATGTATGGACGCCACCCCTAAAATAAGTAAAAACTATTTTTTTATTATTTTAAAATTGAGATCTATATGCATACTATTTAAAAAAAAAAATCATTTACTTATGTTTATAACTGTAGAAGTTATTAAGCTGTAAAGGATTAGGACAGACGGACAGACGGACGGACATGACGAAACTATAAGGGTTCCTTGTAGGACTACGGAACCCTAGAAATGCTACTACTTACTAGTACTTACCCTTTTGAAACATATTTTAAATAAATCTTATCTTTTCCCAAACTTTACGTCCACCTCAATGTATTCCTCTTAACCAACACCACAGTTTCAAATGTAAATCACTCCAAATTAATAGCACCTAGCCAGCACAAAGCTAACCGGAGCTAAACTGCAGAGTATTTAGCTACCCGTATTGATTCGAGCACCAGATAGTTTATATCACTGAATGCTAATAAACTTAGCACAATGTAGGTACGAGTTGGGCTCAAATAAAGCGTGTCATTATGAATTTGAAGCGTGTTTATCGGGTTTGTCGCATTAGTGGGGGATGTTTAAGTAAAACGGAATTCATAGTTATGTAGTGTGTTTTGTATGTTTAACTATGTAATTCTTTGTAATAGATTATCATTTCTAGAATTACAAAGTAGGTAACTTAAAATATCAACGCGTACTTAACTAGTTAGTAGACTTAACTTAACTAATTCATGAAACAGTCAAAATACCCAACTGCTTATTTTTTCCGGCATTCAGGTCGCCTACATGCGTACAAAACTAGTAAGTAGACGAAATCATAAAGTGTCTTTATCATGAAACAGTAGCCTTATCTCTTATCTGATCCAGTTCTAAGCATGGGACTTCATGACCTTATTCTAATTCCAACCAATACACAATCGCTGCTTCAAATGTAAACCACACCAAATTAATAGCACCTAGCCTACACAAAGCTAACCGGAGCTAAATTGCAGAGCATTTAGCTACCCGTATTGATTTAACTACTATACAGTTTATATTACTGGACTCCAATAGACTTAGCACAATACACGAGTTGTGCTCAAATAAAGCGTGTGATTGCGAATTTGAAGCGCATTGATTGGGGTTGTCGCGTGAATGGGGTATGTTTATGTGAAAGGGAATGTACGGTTTGTGTTGTAGTAACATTGATTGGCATCTAAATCAAGTACCTTTTGAAATAGTTAAGAATCCTACTTCCTACTCCTTCTTCTATCGTGTCGACATGAGCTACATAATGATAATAGCTCATGCCGTGGGGAGAAGATTAGCCAGTCAACAAATCTGCTGAATCAACCAATCGGTTGAAGCGGGGCTGACTGCCCAAGGTGCGCCGGACGATCAATTAAATATCGTCACTCTTGGAGGCTCTTTTATTGCACCCATAATTCCTACTAATCCTACTAATATTATAAGTGCGAAAGTATGGATGATTTTTTATGAGACTTTCAATCACGCTGAAACGGCGGAACAGATTTGGATGAAATTTGGTACATAGATAGACCATATCCTGGATTAACACAGAATGCTTTTTATTGACATACAACGGGAGCAAAGATGCAAGGATTAGCTAGTCAGCTACAACAATAACTGCGAAAGTATGGCTGTTTGTTTGTTTGTTTTTCTTTTAATATTAATCTCAGCCGTATGTTCTTATAGAATACAGTATCGGAACAAAGAGATCATCATTTCAGCTGAAAGACGTCCACTGTTGGACATAGGCCTCTCTCAAGGGGGGGATATGCCATAATCGCCACGCTTGGCAGGCGGGTTGGCGATTGCAGTTGGTTGATTAAATACTCAGATAACGCTGCTGCCCATCCTCTGGTGAATCCCTTAGTCGCCTTTTACGACACCCACGAGAAGAGATAAGGTGATGCTTTTCTTTACGTTCGGCACCACATGAAACAAAGAGATAACTTCAACAAATTCGAGGACATTTCGATCAATAAGCTGTATCAGGTATTTAAGGCTGGACCCAAACTGTTCCCCTAAACTAATTTATTTATTTATTAACTGCCCCGTTGGTCTAGTGGTTCGAGTGTCGGACTGCTGATCACAAGGTCGTGGGTTCGATTCCCACAGGACACAAATATTTGTGTGATAAAAATGAGTGTTTGTGTTTGTCTGGTTGTTTCTTATGTATTATGTATATAAGTATGTATTTACAAAAAAAAAGTATATAAGTATTATATCCATTGTCTAGTACCCATAGCACAAGCTCTGCTTAGTTTGGGACTAGATGGTGATGTATAAAATGTCCCAAAAATATTAATTTATTATTATTATTAAAGCGCGACTGCTGAGCGTGGGGTCCTGGGTTCGATTCCCGGGTCGGGCAAAGTGTTATTGGGTTTTTCCATTAGGAAATTCTCAGTAGCAGAGTATGGATTTGTGCCCGGTTAATGGCAATAGGCTCGCCCCCTATTACATGGGACTATAACATAACTGGCGAAATGTGGGTGTACTATACACCTCTGCTTACCCCTTCGGGGAAATACAGGCGTGATGTAATGTTATGTTATTTATTTATTTACATAACTTTACTTACGCTGAAAATATTGTACGAAACAATTGAAAAGTCAGTGTTTGATGTAGGTTTCATGTTGAGTGATCTGTATTTCAAATTAAATTGACTTACTACTAAGTTAGACCTAAAACTAAATTAGATATGATTTAAATTGTCTAACTTAAAAAGTAATTAATTAATTTAATTTTGCAAGTAGAATAAATTATTATTCTATTTTTGTACAGTTTTTGACATCTTCACACAATGTTCACGTCTAAATTAGGGATTAAAGTTGACGAAATTCAAAATTTCCGCCAATAGCAAAAATATTTTTCTACCCTCTTTGTATTTTTTTTAAAATTTTCTTGCAAATTACATGAAAATTATAAAAATAGGTAGGAAATATAATCGAGAATACGAAACAATAACATTTTTGTATGGGTTTCTTATTAGAATATTGAAAAATCTTATAAGAAATGCAAGTAGGTACAAAATGGGCGGGGCCAAGTCAAGTTTAAGGACGCGATCGCCATTTTGAATTTTTTGAAATCAAACGCTTGAGGGGTTAGCTTTTCCAGAACCAATACGAATTTTTCTATCAAGGTATACTAATAAACTATATTTTTCTTCCACAGTTACGACACCCGAGTGACGGGTCCAACAGCGCACTGGGTTGAAGAGGCTTACAACGGGCGGGCCCACTGGCACAATACTCCCATTGCTGGGCTTCGGATGCTCGATGTCCACGCAAGAGATCGCGCAGTCTACAGGTGTCGGGTGGACTTCCACGTGTCACCAACCAGAAACTATAAGATTGCGTTGGATGTAATAGGTAAGTCAGAAAAAGTAATGCTAAAGGTTGGTACTCACCGGGAGCATTCGTTTCGCAAACGAGCGTTTATTGCTCAAGGGTTTGCCCGCGTAGCAAATTCGAGCACATTCTTTCGCGAACCAAACATTTGTTAAGTTTGTTGAAACGAACATTGGGCATTCGCTTTCCAAACTTACGTTTGTTTCCCGAATATCCGGTAAAAAGGCGACGCTTGCGGTAGCAGGATGCAAGAAGCCAAGATAAACGTAGACCGTTCGGCTAATTTAGTATTTATTCTGGTATTGGAATAAATGCCGCACAAGCTCACATGACTGTCTATTCAGACATTTTCACGAGAAATGAAAGTTCAGAACCAACACGAATGTTAGAAGTTTTGCTCGCGAAGGAATGAAAGAATTTGCTCGCGTAGTGATCGCTCGCACACCGAATGCTCGTTAACCAAACTTCGTATAACAAATGCTCGCAGTTAGTACCGTCCTGAAGACGCATTCTACGTAATATGTTGTGCATCACAAAATATGTTTATTATACACATACACCTATGTTTAAATGCCATTGCAACAGTGATAACACATTCCTTTCGTCACACAAGTACAAATACACGTACATACCTTTGCTGTTATGTGTGATGTGTATTATATTTGGTCTGTGATGCGCCCAACTGTCGAGAATTTTCGTACCCTCTAGGCTAGTGTTTACCAACAATTCTCTGGTTAAACAACCATTGATTTGATGAAAACGGTGCTAGAATTTTAGGTACAGTTTTTAGACAGTCAGCCTCAATAAATTCAAAAAGGGTAAAAAGTGTATAAATGCAAGAAATGTGCTAATTTTGCGCCTATCTCTAGTATTTGCATACTACTGCAAAAATATAATTTGATTAGAGATTATACGAGGTAATCATTTCTTTGAAAATATTACAAATACAAGATACAATTCGGAACATAGGTACTTTGACAGTTATCTCACTACCCACTACCAACCTACCTTCAAATAACCTTCACAGAACTCTAAATTATATTTATCATATAAAATAAAACCATTTTCCTTTGAAATTCTACATGTGGCCAGTCTTACACCCTAGGGTGTTGCCAGATATGATTAATTTAGTATCAGTCATTGTTGTTCACGTTTCAGTTTCCGACAGTGAAGGCCCGGGGGAACAATTTAAAATTTATTATTAAAGAAGGGATACACTTGTACTCTATGTTTGGAAGTTCTAATAAATTTAAATCTTATGTTAGAACAAGTTGGCTTATGTCTAGCGTTTGAACTTGTGCAAATCGACGCTCTTTACATATAAAGCTACTATTTGCAAAATTAAGAGACATTTATCTTCATAACTTTTTAACTATGTTCATTCAGTGCTTTGAGTAATCTCCTTGCATTGCAGTAGGTTGACATATTGTTTCCCCGGGACGTGCCAAAGACGTAGCACTAGAGGGGCACCGGCGGCGGCGCGTTCCAATGGAGTTCCCGGAGCTGGGACAGGTACAGGGACGGGCCCAGTTTGCACTCATCCTGCCACTGGGCAGGTAGCGGGGGACTGTGTTCTTCCTTGCTCCATCGATTTCGTAACCCCAAGGAGTGCTGTGGTTCACGCGGTTCTTATTATACACCTGCGGGTGGCTGACCCGAGATAGTCCCTGGCCCAACAAGTCAAAGCCCGTGACAGTGACGTTTGCGGAAAACTGCTCCTATGAGTAGGGTGCGGCCTACTAGTGGCAAACCGGGACCTGTCAGGAGTTGTGGCGAATGCAGAGTCCATCCTACGCCCCCAGCTAACGATAGTTAGAGGAACACCATGGTGGTTTTAGTCATTAAGAGTTCAACACAGGCTCCACCTTTCCCTGCCGAAGTACGTCCATAAGAATTCCCCTACGGAAGAAAAGGTCTACCGAATTGAATTTATTTATTGTTAATTAATATCTTCTTAGGTTTTCGCGATCACTACACATTATAATAAAACAAAGTTTAACCGGATTGAATCGCGTATATTATTTAAATTGGTTTCCCTGACGTTTCGAAAGCTTTGCAGCATTTCGTGGTCGCAGGTATACTAAGGTGACAAGCGTCTTTACAAATATTTCTATAAAAATATTTTAATCTACCGTACAATATTATTAATTAAAATCGTTTCGATGCACGCAGTAATCACTCACAATATCATTATCTTTTACAGTGTTGCGTGCTGTTTGGGACTTGATTATTTTTAGGACTGGGTTCCAAACAGGTGGTAGCTGCCAACCATCTTCTCTATTAAAATTAGGATGTTTTTTAATTTCAATTGCCTCACGGAGCATTCTAGGTACATACCGGTTTTCCTTCACCAGAACTTGTGGTTTATCAAATCGAAGAAAATGGTTAGGCTTGTCTAGGGCATGTTCACACACTGCAGACTTTGTGGAGCGTCTGTTTTTGACGTCAGCTATATGTTCTTTAATTCTAGTGGCTATATACTACGCTTTGTTTGCCCTATGTATTGTGTGTATTGTTAATTAACAATAAAAATACAGATGATGAATATGCAGATATCCTCACCATGTTTTCCATGACCATTAAAGCAATCGATTTTTTTGCTAAGTTTATAAATTATAACATAGGCATTTTACTGTATCATCATTTTCCTATACGTACATGGGAGTGTTTAAATATTATTTGGCGTATTTTTTTGTTATATCATGCTTACTAGACGGTCGTATGTCTGACTTTGAGCACTAAATTTGCAAATTAACACTTCGTTATCACGCACTGGTAGTTTTTAATGTAAAATTAAAGTTAGCATACCTCTTACACTAATTATGTAAGTTGGTTGCCAAGTAAATAACACAGTAATCCTAATATCTTATCTATTAACTACTTTGTGCCTCACTTTTGACGCAAATAAAGATTTTTTCTTTCTTTGTTTATTTTTTCTTTCTATAATATTTTAAACTAGAGTCTGCCCGTGACTCTGCCCGAGTATAATTTGGCATATCACAGAAAAATTCGCGCTATCTCTCTGTAGCCTTTTGTTTACCGGGATAAAAAGTAGCATATATTTTAATCCGGGTTTACCTGTATGCCAAATTTCATCCAAATCCGTTGAACCGTTTCAGCGTGATTGAGTAAAAAACATCCAACCATCTAAACATCCAAACATCTTCACAAAGTTTCACATTTATAATATTAGTTAGGAATTAGGATGCGAAAGTGTTTGTTGGTTTGTTTTTCTGTAACGCAGCAACGGATCCACGTAATGTTTTGCATAGAGATAGTTTATGGGTCATAGTGACAGGTTTTTAGTTTTTATACAATTGAGTGGTGCAATTTTTGAAGTAAAACTTCTTTAGGCACGCTTGACTTGGGGAGTAAGCTGGTGAGTGCGTTACAAAAAGTGAGGCGAACGGAGGGGGTAGTGTGGGACGCGGGGAACGAGGCGCGCGCTAGGCCGGCCACGACACAGCGCCAGCAGATATACGCGCGCCGCGCTGCCATTCCTTTGTTCTCATTGAAATAGTATTGAGGGAGATATAAGTTAGTGAAGTTTTACTTCAGTCATATGCTATAAAGCACACTCGTTTTTTTTGTATGTCCGGCACCACACAGAACCAGAAGTCATGGTTACCAATATGTATTTCAGATAGTAATTGACAAAAACTTGAAAATTTAATCCAGTTTTTCTCACATACCTATATAATTATGATTTCCTTTAACCGTATAATATATTTTTCTGAATGGCAGTAATATCTATTCATTCCCCTACTACATCCGAGTATTTTTTCGTAAGGAAGCAGAATCTAATTAAGAAAGACATGTCCGAAAAGCTCTCAGCTTATGTAAACATGAGCTTTTCGTGAAAATTGCTCAGTATTTTCTGGTGTCAAGATAGAAATACGTATTTTTTCAAGGAATTACTTCTTTGTAACATAAGAGATGCCAGCAATTCGACTTTTAGATCATGTTGGCTTCGATTTTCAGTAAAATAAATTTTGTAACGTACTCATTATGACAATAGCTTTCATTTTGACAGTACAGCAATATTCATTGCGTGTTGCATGTTAGCTAATAAGACGGATTATCAAAACATACAGCAATGCACATTGAAATTAACTTGATTGCGATAGTGAGTGAGTTACACAATTCGAAAGCTAATCTAGTAGGAAGTAATTTTGTAGTCTTTTCAAGATTTAAATCTTTATACCCCTACTGTGCTAAACCACCATTTAAAGGTTGACGTCCATTGTTTAACTATTGTGTTTTTTTACCTGGTAGTTGAGCTCTTAAACAACGTTAGTTTTTGTTCATACTAAACATGAAAAGTGGTCATTGTACTCATCAGTATGAACAACTTTTAGTATGAAAATAACCCAGAAATCACAAAAACATAATTGCTGTTAATACAATCTGTCAATTTATGTGAACCCAAGTATAGGGCAAAGCTGTTTTTTTACCTAATACAAAATGGAACGTAATACAAAATGAAGAGATACACGCTTATCAATTTTTAGAGGGGGATTTTCTGCCCTTGTCGAGCAAAACGGACATTGTACTCACTGAGTTGTCACTCGTGTGTTTTCAAAGTTTCTTATCCTTTTTCTTATAGTTTTAAGATTTCTAATCATCATCATCATCCTCTTGCCCTCGTCCCAAATTATTTACTTTCTAAGATTTCCAATATAAAATAAAATAAAGTCAAGTACCATAACGTACCAAACAAAAGAAGAATAATGTATTAGTTCAACAATTGCAGCCACGAGAAGTAACAGGTTGTTAGAAGGGAGTTGGCTAACGACCTCAGTAATCTAACTCCCTCGTCTTATAACTTGAGGGCAATGAAGCACCCTTCCAGTTAATTTCAATTCAGTATTAATATGGAATGGGGTGACATCTAAAATTATACAGTTCGCTTATCACTTTAGTTATTTATTGGAGTTCAGTCTAGACTTAGGACAAGGACAAGCAAGCCAAATTGAAGTATAGTAGAAACTAGGATAGTGGGCTGGCCATGTCTGTTGAAGGACTAATGGCTGATGGAGCAGACGAGTCCTTGAGTGGAGACTGCGAATCGGCAAACGCAGCGTAGGGCACCCCCCCACCAGGTGGACCGACGACCTGAAGAACGAGGCTGGGGGGATTGGATGCGGAAGCCAAAGGACCGAGTGTTGTGGCGCAACTTGGAAGAAGCCTATGTCCATGTCCAGCAGTGGACTGTACTCTGACAGTAGGCTGAGTTGATGAGAAACTAGGATCCAGCGGAATACCAGCGTCAGGTTTAATAACCTGGCATTGTGCTGAGTTGGACACCCGTTTGCCATAATTCTGACTTGAGATACACACAACTCATGATTTGTCACTGAACACATTGATATCATATGTATAATATCAAACAATTCAAGTACTTAATTTTTGTTTTTTTTTCTCTGTTTTAACTGACGAAAAAAAGGAGGAGGTTCTCACTTCGACGCTTATATATATATATGTATTTTTTTTTTATAACCACGCATAACTTTTTCAGAGTGGTCCGATTTTGATGATTCTTTTTGGATTTTTAATGGATGGGTATACCTCAAAGTTGGTCCCATTTAAATTTCAAAATCAAAGTCCACCCCTAAGGGTAGTAAAACAGGGGATGAGTGTTTGTTCACCCACTGAATTCTTACCTGTTAACTGATTCTGTTGAAACTTGACACACATAAATATAGTTACACACTAGACACTACGACATAATGGAGACCTGGAGTTAGAGTTTAACCACAAAAAAATTAAAAATAAAACTTTTTTACAAAAAATTTAACCGACGAAAACAGAAACTGAAAAGCGAAAAATTACTAATTATGAGTCGGCGCCAAACAACCAATCAACGAAGATCATTAAATTACTTTAAACAAATAATAAAAACAACGTCACATCAAATACAACGTGAAATTTTCAACGATAAACAATTACTTTCCAAAAATGCGTTCTCCGCTCGGCCACTTGCAACTTGCACGCACTTTGCTTGTTAAAAGTTCGTTTGGCACCGACTCATAATTAGTTATTTTTCGCTTTTCAGTTTCTGTTTTCGTTGGTTAAATTTTTTGTTAAAAAGTTTTATATTACCTCTGTTTATTATTGAACTATGGTTATGGGACGAGAAGACTCTTCCCGTGACCACAGCTAATACAATTTCGCCGAAATGTCGAAGTTATTAGTCAGGATGTTTGCTTAGATTTTATTAACATAAGTGGAATTCGCGTAAGTTTAAAAACTTCTTCTACCTATTCGTTTTCTAAACTCGATTTTGTGTGTATGTATGCACTTTTTTTTAACAATGTGTCTCTGTCAGTTGTGTCAAATAAATGTTTTATCTTTCTTTCTTTTCTTAGAATCATAAAGGATATAGAAGGACCAAGTCAATGAATATACAACGTAACAAGGCTCAAATAGATCGAACGCTCTCTCACTCAGCGACTTGTATCACAAATCATAACTCGAAGTAGGCATAAATTGAATTTATCTGCAAGCTGATTCACAGCTCCAGATCACATAAGTGAACCATGAGCTGAGCTGCAGCTTACGTATTTTTGTAGAGCTACCCATGTCTACCTTCGGCTGCAAGTGAGCATTTTCGCGATTGTTCTAGTACGCCGAGTTTTGCCGAAAACGGCCTGTCACCGCTTCGTAAAAATCGAATGCTAGAATTGGCTAGAATACTTTGATATTTGCGATTGAAGTCATCTGCGCTCTAATCGATACTTTTTAACAACGTGTATATCCCACATAACACATACTGAATGCACAAGCTCAAGAGCTCGTCCGGGAAAGTACTACCACTGCACCTACTTCTCCGCCAAATAGTAATGCTTGCATTGCTGTTTCGTTCTGAAGGGTACGGGTGCCGGTGAAATTACATTCACATGTCACTTTCCATCTTCATGTCTCAGTTTGGCGAATCGACTTGCGGTACCATTTAAGCAACAGCCTAGGTGGTATTGCAGTTGTTATGGGCAAAGGTAACCACTTAACATCAGGTGAGCCTTTAGTTCGTTTCGCCATCCTATACAATAAATAAAAAAACAAAAAACAATGACAATAGTTTTTATTCTAACATTACAGCAATATTCATTGCAAGGTGAATACTTAACGATAAAACAGATTATATAAACATACGGAGCAATGAACAAAAAAAATCAATATAATTGCGATTGCGATTGAGTTACATACGTGGGACACTCAGAAAGTTTTGCGAAACTAAAAAAAATTGTTCTATAAGTACATATATTTTTATCAAATCTTTTCAAAGTACTTTCCACCAGCCTCTATACAAAGATTCATGCGCCTAAACCAGTTTTCAAAACACTTTTTCCAGTCCGCCGCAGACACCTCGTTTACAGCCTGCTCGAACGCAGCCAGCGCATCTTCCGGCGACGAAAATTGTATCCCTTTGAGCTGATTTTTTATTTTTGGGAATAAAAAGAAGTCACACGGTGCTAGATCAGGGCTGTAAGGAGGGTGACCCAGGAGTTTGACTGGCGTGCTGTCCAGGAAGTCCCTCGTTTTGAGTGCGGTGTGCGCAGGTGCATTGTCGTGGTGGAGCAGTAGCCCGCGGAGCCCTGTGTTTGGTCGCTTGTTGCTTATAACAGAGAAAACTTCTGGCAAACATTTGGTAGTATACCATTCGGCATTAATGCTTCTTTGATCCCGTAAGGGAATTGATACCAAGTGGCCAGTCAAATTAAAAAAGCTAGCGATCAAAATCTTACCCCCGCTTCTAGATCGCTTCACTTTGGTAGGCGTTGGCTCATTTTGAAACACCCAAACAGTCGACTGGCGCTTGGTTTCTGGGTCGTATTGATAAATCCAGGACTCATCACCTGTAACGATGTCGTAAACACGCCGAGACGAGCCTGCTTCAAATTTGTTAAGCATATCACGGCACCATTCCACCCGGGCCTGCTTCTGAGCATCGGTGAGGTTGTGTGGCACCCAGCGTGATACTATCCTCCTCACGCGAAGATGGCTGTGTAGAATCTCGTGAACGCTTCCCGATCCAATCTTCAATATGTGTTGAATCTCCTGATATGTAATTCGCCTATTGTCTTGGATTAAATTTTTCACTGCTAGCACGTTTTCTTCGGTAACAGCCGTCAAAGGGCGACCGCTTCTTTCGTCATCCCCCAAAGTTGGTCGACCGCGCTTGAATTCGTTATACCAACGATACACGGTTGCCTTGGAAGGGCCTTCATCCATGAATGCCATTTGAAGTCTATCGTACGATTCATCCGGTTTCAGGCGACACTTGAAATCGTATAAAATCATAGCTCTAAAATGTTCCCGGCGCAGATCCATATTTCAGTGAGACACAATACTTTGAATTAACTCGCAAAAAATGTGGAGGGAAATTTTGAAATTGGAACTTACTTATTTTTACTTATAAATAATCATATTTTCGAAAAACATTATAACTGGCCAGTCTCCCATATATAAAAACTTTTTTTCGCAATACTTTCTGAGGGGCCTGGTACTTTGGCAGCTCGTTTTCTTTATCATAATAATTTCCCGTCACTATTCGCATCACAGAAATAGATAGAATGGCCAAGTGGGCAGGTCGCGCGTGCCAACACTGCACCATAGTGCAGAGCATTTCAAAGCCTTTCTCAGTACGCCTTATGACTTGTTTCTGTAAATACTGTAACAGAAACCCACAATAATGCCTTATTGTGCTGTTTCTAACTGCAGAAATAAAAGCTGTAAATAAGCTGCTTTAATTTGATTAAAAGAAAGATAATTAAATAATAATAATCATTAAACCACCATCTCATGAGGCTCTCGTTAGGCGGCTGGGTCAAGGGCCTGATGTAGAAAGCGGTTCTCCTAGATACGGCGCGTATTGTTAGGAGGTTCCTTTCTCTGGAGCCCTGACCGCCGGTAGCTTGGTCCCTGTACCCGATACCGGTGGGCCACTATTTTTTATATTTTTAAATGTTTTTGTTTTTTTTGTTTTGTAAAAATATTTAAAAGTATGATCAATATGTTAAAGCAATTAAATTAAGGAAATAATAATAATAATAATGATAATTATTTAATTTGATTAAAGTTAATTTAACAAAATTAATGACGTCAAAATGGGAGGCGTAGTTTGTTCGAAAGTTGCCATGCATGAATCGCAAGTAAAATTGTTATTACAACCAATTTATCTATTTATGTGATTCGCATAGTCGAATTCACGTCAGAATGGTAAGAGTAACATAGTCTTTATTTTATAAGCAGCAAAGGCGGTTTTCGTAATTCAAATGTTACCACTGACGCGAGGTCACCTGTACAAAAGCACGAACTACAAGATCCACTTGAGTATAACTAATAACATCATATTTCAATCAATAATCCACCTCTCGAGCGTTATGATTACATCAATATCACATCTCAATCCTTCATTACACGAATATGTGGGACACGTTCATGTTCAGTGGTGCACATTGACGGTCTTTCACGATCTTCACGTCTAATAAGGGCCAAAACAGACATGATACTTTTAGATGTTTTTAAACTTTTGCGAATTTCACTCATCATCATCATCACTTCAGCCAAAAGACGTCCACTGCTGGACATAGGCCTCCCCCAAGCATCGCCACAACGACCGGTCCTGTGCCTTCCGCATCCAGCGGATTCCCGCGACCTTCACCAGGTCGTCGGTCCACCTTGTGGGGGGCCTACCCACGCTGCGCCTTCCAGTACGCGGTCGCCACTCCAGAACTTTACTGCCCCATCGGCCATCCGTTCTGCGAGCAATGTGCCCCGCCCACTGCCACTTAAGTTTGGCAATTCTTCGGGCTATGTCGGTTACTTTCGTTCTCCTGCTAATCTCCTCATTTCTGATTCGATCACGCAGGGACACTCCGAGCATAGCCCTCTCCATTGCCCTTTGAGTGACTTTGAGCCTTCTTATCAGGCCCATTGTGAGCGACCACGTTTCAGTACCGTAAGTAATTACTGGCAACACACACTGGTCAAAGACTTTCGTCTTGAGACACTGCGGTATTTTGGACAAGAAGATATTGCGTAGCTTTCCGAACGCTGCCCAACCGAGTCGGATTCGACGAATTTCACTCATATTAAACTATATTTACGGGACTTGTCGCGCACAATAAAATCAAAACACATTTTGACTTACCTCGACGTTTCAGCCAAGTTGCATTGGCCGTGGTATGCTCGTGACTGATTTTATTGTGCGCGACAAGTCCCGTAAACATAGTTCATTTTGGTACTTTTAGTATCAGCGATCGGCGATTTTGCGACTGTATCGATGCTGTATCGCGTTTTGGCGACTTGCTGCGTTTGATCGCGGTATCGAAGTCGCGCGTTTTAGCGACTACATCGATGTTGCATCGCGTTTTGACAACTAACTGCGTTCCATTACGGTATTGAAATTGCGGAGTGTAACTTTCATTCACTGCTAGGATCGCCGGGACTGGAGTTTGGATGTGTGCGGATTGAAACGTTCGGATGCGGCATCGAGCTTCCAAAAAGCTAACGAATCGTTGATCGCCGATGCTAAAAGTAGCACGGGGCCTAAGATAGCAGAACCCTTCTCCCCGATAACCCAAAACGTAAGTCAAGAAATAAATTAAATCTGTACACTGAAACTATCTGGCCTCCACTCTATCTCAATGAGATCGCCGCGCAGATGGGAAAAACTCTTAAATTTACACATAATCTCGCGTCCGTATCTGCTCTCCCCTTTTTGTGTTTTAATAAAATAATTCACCTTGAAACGGAGGCCCAACAAAAGCTATGAGCCGTACCGTCGGGCAATCTCGATAAAAACTAGTACGATCGTAAACTTGACCCTCCCTTATCCTGGTCGAATCAACACGAAGAGTTTAAGGAAAGTCCAAACACGCCCTAGGATGATTTACGTTCGTGCGCTGACAGTAAAAATGTGGGTCAGTAGAAATTAAAATTTTATGAGGACTTACGGGATCTCGGAGGTGTATCGAGATGGGCAGACGACGGTAAAATAGATTACCTGCTTATGTTACGAGCTTCTTACATTTTTACGATATTTTTTAAGGGCAAAATTCTGTTTTATGAATGACGGATTAAGGTTCTTAGTGAGGAGTGAACAGTAAAACAGATGCTCATATCCCGAAGAACTTAAATGTGATTTGCTAAAATGACATAATCAAAGTTAACACGAGGTTAATGAAATACGTAACGTAGGATCTGAATAACTTTTACGAAATCATTACCACCTGCAATTATTATTTTGAAAGAGATAAGTTTGTTATACATTAATTCAATTCAATTCAATCGTTTATTGCGAATATAGGTAAGGTAGGTTTTACATGAATATTGTCATAAAAACAATCTTTGTGCAGCTATATTCTGCCATTTAGCATGCAACAGGAAATACACAATTCTACGCCAATCTATTAGCTGTAGCGTCTAAAGCAATAAAGCATAATACATACCTACGTCCAGAATAATACAATATCTTAATGTCAAAGTGAATATGAAAGCAATCAACAAACAATCGACATCTTTCAATTCCTAATTGAGACTTCCAATCCAAGAAGGATAATACCAGACCAGCTAATGTCATTTATAATAGCTTAGTTTGGTATGCCACTGGTCTAATTTCTTTGACTAATGCGACTGTGATCAGAGAAATTGGATGCTTTTTACAAATGTTGTATGTATTTTATTACTGATCATCAAATGAATTAGATTGGACAAAGAGATTGGACAAAGAAATTTGACGAGTGGCATACCACCTTAAGTACCTTTTATTATTTTGTCAAAAAGTACACATATTACGGAAACGCTATCTAGCAGAATAATCCGTCCATTTTTTGTAGGTTCCACTTGAATATTAAAGGAGACTGAACGAACTGGGCCTACATGTAAATGAAAGTATATTGTTACTTAAATGTTGATAAGTGATCTAGTAATACTTTTTTTTAATCGTTTTCATTTTGAATAGAAGCAGGAATTACCAAAATTGGGTTCTAGAACTAAAATTATAGTTAGAGTCTGACCACACTAACTTTGCAGTGGAATATGGCAAAACTGCAAATAATAACTATCAAAATCTTTGTAATGATCTTATTATTCCAATGCAGCATTTTTATTTAGTCTAACAAAACTAAACCTACATTAGAATAATAAGATCATCACAGAGATTTTGATAGTTTTTTTTACGGTGTTGCCATTATTCCAAGAGTTAGCGTGGTCAGATTCTATGATGTTACGGCTTACCCGCGCAGTCTAACGAATTTGCTAATGACTTTTAGGAAAACCGCTTAGAACAACGTTATAAGGTTGTACTTTTTAAGATGCAAATAAATGATTATGATTATGATTGAGATAATAGAAACGTTATAACGTTATAATAGTACTACCACCGTGCCTACTTCTCCGCCAAATAGTGATGCTTGCATTGCTGTGTTTCGGTCTGAAGGGTACGGGTGCCGGTGAAATTACAATCACATGAGACTTTCCATCTTCATGTCTCAGTTTGGCGAACCGACTTGCGGTAACATTAAAGCAACAGCCTGGGTGGTATTGAAGTTGTCATGGGCAAAGGTAACCGCTTAACATCAGGTGGACATTTAGCTCGTTTCGCCATCCTATATTATAAAAATAAAAAAAATAAAAATTGCATTATAGTTTTTTTTTATTGGATGGCAGAGTTGGAAGGGGACGACCTCGGCGAACGTATCGCGATCAAATCGCGGATGTTCTCAAAAAATGCCAGGTTAAGAGTTCTCTAAACCGACGAGCATGCATGACGAGGTTAATGGACGTAGATGAAGCGAAAGAGGTGTGTCAGGATCGTAGCAGGTGGAAATCCATAGTCTCTGCCTACCCCAATGGGAAACAGGCGTGATAATATGTATGTATGTATGCAATATAGTTAGCTACAGAAATTCGTTAGATGATGCTGATACTGTTTTGTTTTTTTTTTTTAATTTAATTTAACTAATTTAAAACCTGGTAGATATCAAAACAGTATAAAGTAATTGATGTACGCTGTAGTTTCATACATGAAATTAATTTTTAGTTTTTATTCAGTTACAACTCGAGAATTTTCCTGGGCCCGAAGCTCCATACAAGTTGATCGATGTCCTTTCAAGTTTTGTATTAGGCTCTCAGTCAGCCGCCGACTTTGAGTTAGCTTTACGTGGTTTGGTAATTATTCACAATTTTCACCTTATGTACACTATAACGTATTAATTCAGCGACTGACTATAAGTTTGGTGTGAGCCGTCCCTCACAGCCGCACTTACAAACTCAGGCCGAATAGCTGATGAAAAGCTTAGGCACTTTAACAGTTATCACCTTATAAAAACAAGAACCACGGCCTTCCATTATCTTTTATTGTCTATCTAAAGCTATACCTGTTTTATACTGCATTTATCTCAACGTTTTATCTTCCGAAGGACAAACTAAAGGCCTTTGGAAGACGCAAATTATTGCTCCCTTCTCGACCCGAGCCGTAAACAGCTATTTAGATATGCTTGTCTTTGAGCAAATCTGAAATCTCCATGTCCATGCCAATACGAAATTCTAGGGTTAAATAAGAATTTACATAATACCAAAATATCTTCTGATAAGTTTTGGAGAATAAATCTAGCAAACTATTAAGGTTAGTGACTCAAAGTGATCGCTGTAGGATTTTGCTGTTTTGCATAAAACTATCATCGACTTTTAGGTTATCTGGGTTTTGTAAGTGAATCAGATATTAGCTGGGATAGGGGTGCTATCTAGTGTACATTATTACATTGGATTGGCATGACGTAGGAAATTGATGATAACTAACGGCCAAAATTAATATCCAATCTATTCACGATTTGCCCTACTAGAGATAGGCATTTGACATAAGATCCATACAAAATATGTCAAATTTTCATCTTTACTAGGGTAAATCGTGGATAGATTGGATATTAATTTTGGCCGTAAATACACAACCAGTAAGATAAAATTTGATTATACTATGCTGGTTAACTCGTCCCCATTCTAGGCTAAAACTGATTAAAAAGTCGATACAAAACTAATATTTTTATCGGCTAACTCTTAAGAGTAGAAGTCATTATTATTAATCACAAAAATAATAAGCAAGATTGAAGAAAATAAAAATTCATTTGATTCAAGAAGCTGACGCAGAACTACAAAAAAATAAACAGAAGCAAAAACAATAATTGTGACAGGAAGAATACAAAAAGTTTGGAAAGATGTGAGTCACATCCGCACAAATTGACTATTGCTCAGCAAATGCCGCATGCACGGAGCAGAGCCACAGCACCGGTTGTTGCGCTGGTACAGTCGACTGCGTGACAGTGGTAACACTGCAATTCGAAAACCGCCCTTACTGCTAACGAAATAAAGATGCTGCTAATGTCAAAGTGTTGCCACCGACGTGCGGTCGACCGTACATAAAATTCAGTAGCAAACGTTTGATAACTTACGCATCATTATAATAATAACCTTCGTAACCGGTAAGATTACACCGAAAAATAAACCAAAAGAAATTTAACGTCTTTAAGAACGTAACAAATTTAATGAGCTCTTCACAAGATATAACTGCTCTGTTAATTAGGAGCCTAGGCTAAAAGCTTTCTTGAGAATTTTCCTTAAGTGTTTAATTATGCCTTCTGTATCGTAAAGATGTAACGACGTGTAAAATTCTTCGGGACACACCTTTTTGGACTGGAAACCGAGCAGAGTTAAATATTTGGAAAAAGGTTAGGGTAATGATGATTGGCATAAAGATGTAGCAACAAATAAGGATTATCACAAATCTAGGGATTATTCAAGAGTTAGGGTCATGGGTTCGATTTCCTCATGGAACAAATGAAAATATAAAATACTATACTTTGTAAGCGGCTTCGCCTGCGTGTAATTTGGCTTTATCAAGACTTATCAACTGCCTCGTTGGTCTAGTGGTTGCAAGCGCAACTGCTGAGCGTAGGGTCCTGGGTTCGATTCCCGGGTCGGGCAAAGTGTTATTGGGTTTTTTCAGTAGGAAATTCTCAGTAGCAGCCCGGAGTCTGGATTTGTGCCCGGTCAATGGCAATAGGCTCGCCCCCTATTACATGGGACTATAACATAACTGGCGAAATGTGGGTGTACTATACACCTCTGCCTACCCTTTCGGGGAAATACAGTCGTGATGTTATGTTATGTTTATGTTATCGCGCATCCAGGAACTTTTTATTTTCCCAAGTGTGACAAATTTTATCCAAATCCGTTCAACCGTTTCAGCGTGATATACAACGTGTATCAGAAATGCGTGGTCATATATGAAGAGCTTATTGCTCTATTGGATGCTACTGAACAACTTTTACTATGGGACCAACCCTGAAATCACAAAAAAAAATACTCAATACTCAATATATTTATTGCATTCACAATGTATTACTTAGGTGGTAGACTTAAAACTATGAGATCATTGTGAACCCTGTCGGGCACGGCAAAGTAAATATGTAGGAGAGGAAGCTGACTGTTCAATGAAATATTGTCTATGATTTATATTAATATAATTTTAACTAGTATATTTTTGTAATGATTTATCATCGAAATATTCATTAATATTGTAATAGCATTTTTTTAATAATAGTTGTTTTAGTTTTTTATTAAATATATTTATTTTGCTTTCATTTTTTATTGGCTCAGGTAATCTATTATATATTTTTATGGACATTACGTAAGGACTAGTTGAATGCATTTTTAAGCGGGAATGTGGTAAATTTAGCCTAGATTTGTGTCGGAGTTCATAATTTAACTGTATATAACAGTAAACAGTAAATAACAGTTGATCCTTACATTTTGTTGAGCGACATCGATGATTTAGAACAGCTGATATTTTTTTCGCGATTTCAGGGTTGGTCCCGTAATAAAAGTTGTTCTATGCTATGCCCTGAATGAGCTCTTAAAATATGACCACGCATTTCTGATACACGTTGTATAATATTAGTAAAATATGGTTGTGTAGTTATTCGTGTGGTACACAGATATTTTTTCTGGCTCTAAGGGTTAGTGCATGCAGATTTGTGTTTGAAAATGCGTCCATCAACAGAAGAAATCCTGGAGAAACTTTTTTTATATAAAAAAATATATTTTAATCAAGCAAATAATGGCCACATGACAATCAGTCATGTTGCGTTCTGAATGGGAAGTATTATTATTTTGTGTCCCTAGTTTGTGGCAAATAAATTATTTCTTTCTTTCTTTCTTTTTTCTTTCTAGTTTTCTACTAAGACATGAAACCTGCAATTAAACATTTTAAAATGATTAAGTCCATCTTCATTTACTTTGACTTACTTCTGCTGCTCAGATTGTGTTTGTCCGATACAACGAATTGAACCTTACATGAAACTGAGCTGATTAGAGTAAAAATCGTATTGACCACGTTTTAAATTTTTAGGATATGCATGGCCAAAAATCTAATTAGGTATGTCAATATAATTTTTACAAAAAAAAAAGGAAACTTCTTCAAAAATTGTTTCATTGTATCTCTATTGGTTTAGAATTCGCTAGTACTATTTCAGTTAAATAAATCACCTCACATACCTATATTTTTGTCTAAAAATAGTTGCTGAAACGTTAGCATTTCTATTTACGATATTCGCCAAGTCATCTTTGTTATAATTAATTAACTTCACATGACATTCGCTCCTCGATTCGTAAACCAAGTCTTCATGTTCATTCGATTAGAATTAGAGCTTCAAACTGTCAATTTGTTTGTAATTACATCGACGTGACTACATTAGACAATACACAACTTACAAAACTATTGTTTAGTAATATGACATACGCTCTAATTGTTTCTCCAAGTCAAAGAGCCTAGTATGAGTTTGACATTTAACGCATCCCGGTCAAATGCTTCGACTTTCACTTATAATATTCGTCCTTGTTTCCGCCAGGGGCAACACTGATTCATGAATGAAAGTTGACACATTCAACCGGATGTACAGTAAGTCTTAAAAGCATTTAGCAAGTATACGAGTACTACGAAGTGCCTACGAAGGCACAAGACAGTCTTTTTTGCCTAACGTAATTCATATAAAAAATTGCGCTTAAAGAAAGTAAAACAAAATAATACTTTTATCGAACCATTATACACATGGAAACAACCATCTATACCAGCAATCATCTTTCCTTTGTGCCTCCACATTAGTAACCCATAATCCCCTGTTCAAAATTAATACCATTATTACGTTCACACTAAACACACTCAAACATGAAAATGTTTAATTAATTACGTAAGATTACGTTTCTTTGTTCAGCTAATAGATTCCATTAAGGGAAATCTCTGCGTATTATACGTAAGTACGTTTGCAATAATGGGGCTTCATGATATCAGATGGAACTCGAGGTCTGACCCGTTTTCCGCCTCTATCTGAGCGGGAATCAACACGAAAAAGTTTAACAGACGACCAAAGTTTTTTGTTCGGCAACTTTTTTATTGGTTGGAATAAAGAAACACATTGCTGCCTTTTGGTTTAGTGGCTGCGAGTCTTTATGGACTTGGTGGATTTTCAGAAATGTATAATTTGGGTTTTCTGATTGCATTGTAGAATAGTTTATATGACTTAGAAGTTCAAAAATGTGTTTATTATATCATTTTAATACGTACGGCTTTATTATTTTTAGAAAAATGGTAGGAGTCTTGAACGCCCCCAAGCCACTGCGACCTGATAAGATCTATTGTGACGCCTCTTGATGCATTACAACACTTCCCAAACTGCAAGTCAATCATGAAGTCGACTATGGCCTTGGGGGAGGAGGATTTGATCTCCTGCGTTGAGATGACGTGGCCTCCACGCTGCTGGCTTCTGATGTGGTGCACTGCATCACATTCGCATAGGATATGGATGGGCATCTCTTCCTATTCGTGACAAACCCTACAAACTGGTATCACTGAGGCTCATCCTGTGACGGTGTTTATACAGCATGCAGTGCCCAGTAAGGGTTTTTGTCAGGATTCTTATCTGGTTCCTGTTCAAAGAAAGCGCTTCTTTTGTGAACCTTTTCTAGAAGCCTACTAGTAACGCTTTCGTGTGTTCTTGGCCTTGGGATTTTTCCCAAATGCTAACACTTTGGTCAACTCCCCAGTTTTTACGTATAGCTTTAGGTCAAATACGTATATAGCCATATCGCTTTTAAATACATAATAAAAAAAATACAGAATACATCCATAATCCATAAAAAACTATAGAATTATAGCGTTATGAAACTTTTTGGTTTGTGATGTAAGTAAATCTACTTTCGAGGAAATAAACTATAAACTGGAAACACAACATCAATGGCAATAGGCTCGCCCCCTATTACATGGGACTATAACATAACTGGCGAAATGTGGGTGTACAATACACCTCTGCTTACTCCTTCGGGGAAATACAAGCGTGATGTTATGTGTGTTATGTGTGTGTATACAACATTATTTTAACACAATTTCAATCAACACCGTATTTGGAATAATTAACGTTACTACTGCTAGATTTGTTTACTCTATTTATCAAATCACTTAACGCAATAAGCCAAATCTACATTTCGACATTCATTTACACAGAAAATGCCAACATTTCTAGCTCATAGAGTGAATTACCGTGTATCCGGTTTATTGGCAGGTCATTTCAAATTCCGATCGCTATCGAATCACTCGATACTGTCGGTATCGATTCGCAAGAACGAAAAATATGCGGATGTGCCATCGTCGGCAGATATTACCCATTCTTGCATCCGAATACTGGGGGAAATTCTCATTTCAGTCGGTCCGCACTTATGTGTAACGTACGAAACAATGAGCGCGCGCGTGGCAGATGTTCATTTTAGTAAGCGATACCGTTGCACGGTATGGATATAAGAGCTTCGCATGATTGCCGGCAACCTCCCCTGAATACTCGTATCGCAAAACCTTTTGTTTCAACTCAACGAAAATATTTTCATTTCCTCGGACACGTTCGAGCGCTCCTAGTTTGTTTATCCGCAATTTGAGGATATTCCGGGCTCGTCGGGTGCCTTTTGCGATTCACCGCGTACTGATTTCATTTTGATTGTGAATAAATTCTCGACGAGAACATCGGTAAGCGCTGTTGCTCTCGCAAATAATAGTAATTCGTTTTGACTACATTGATTTGTTTTACTATCTTGTTTTTATTAGGGTTTCGTACACGAAGGGTGCCAAACGGGACCCTATTTCTCTCGCTACGCTGTTTGTCCGTCCGTCTGACTGTCACAGGGCTGTATCTTTGTAACTGTAATAGATAACCACTTGAAATTTTCACAGAATATGTGTTACTATGGTGTCTGTTACGACAAATACTACAACTACTATAAACTAAAAAAGTCAGAAAGATACAAGAAACCAATGTTTTTTCTTCATTCTCTATCTTCAAAACGGTAATACATACCAGCGTCAAATTTGATCTGATTATATTGCATACTATGTAGTTTAGCAACAAATACTTAAAATAGGGCAAACATAGACTTATTTGGTGGTACCTGGGTAAGAACTAGATGCAAAAATTCTTATTTTGCGCATGATGCGTTGATGTCTTTTGATGAACTCTCGTAAATTAATAGTACATTACTGTCGAGGACTGAAATGAAGCAATTTACGGCCGAGTAATATTGGAAGTACGAGGCGAAGCCGAGTACTTCCCAAGTGGTTTTGAAAGGACGAGGCGCAAGCCGAGTCCTTTTTAACTAAACGAGGCCGTTAATTGCTATTTCGGCCGAGACTTGTATAGTACTTTTCTCTCATTTGCGAGGAAACACAACACAAATTAATTCAACAGTATCTCATTTTCATTCACACCAATTCGCCCGCACGCGGTTCTTGTTCTATTTTCAAAGTTTTGAAAAAAAAAATGCGCATTCAGCCTGTATAATGATAAATATTTTGGACCTAAAAACACCTAATTTGTGTGTGTACTTAAAAACCTCGGTAGCATAATTTAAAAAGTAAAAAGTGTCCAGCAATTTCTATTATTGTCCTGTTGGATATTACCGGCCTGTTATTTCGTTGCGTACGGAAAAGAGCCGATTGTTGTATTCTTTTTTTTTTGAATAATGAACCAATTTCCGATCAAGTGGGAGAAAATTAATTTAATGTCAGGTCGATGGGTGGTATGGAGCTCTTACTGCGTGAGTCCGACTCGCACTTAGCCGGTTTTTTAAATATGTTCTTCGATTCTGTTTTTGTGTTTCCTAAAAAGTTAGACAATTAACGTCGAGATATCTGATATAACAATGTTTTGTTTGTTTGATGTTTTGTTATGTCTGAAAGATGTTTTTGTATTTTGATACAGCTTTCGCTTTTTGTTTGACACCATCGCGTAATTTAAAATAAATTGTTCAATTACATTTTAACAAAGTTTCGTACATTAAATGCCAAAAGCCTAGTATGACACTCCGCAGTATACACACACAACTTATAAAACCTGATTTCACCAATGTTTATGGAAAGTTACGTCTAAATTATGTTATACCAGACCTAATAAACAAACGACCACCAAAAAAGAAAATGGCATAACACGAAACAACATAAAATCTTAACTTAAAAACACCTTTTAGAAGAATGAAAACCTAATAATGACTTAATATAATTTTATAACACTAAGAAAAAAAATGATGTACGTTTGTAAGTAATTTGCTATTGAGAAGTAATAAAAATTAGTTGAGGGTATATGGGAATTTTTGCATGGGGCGAGCGAGCGCGATGATGCATCGTGTTCACCCACCCACATCTTGTTGTAATGTCGACGGACCAAGCGGTGTACAGAAAAACCTAAACTGGTTTGTGTTCTACACTGTATCTGCCAAATGTGTGTATTTTTTTTTGTGGGAATAAATAAATAAATAATTCATCACTGTAAAAACCACTTACGGCTTAGAATGCAATTTTTCATGTTCACCTTATAACCAGATATGAGGAGTTATAAAAGTAAACGCGACCATATCGCGCAATAATTTTAAAAGTGTGACCAACACGACCTCTATTCGACTCATAGAACTTGCCACAATTTGTGGCATAAATGGCGGTCCTTACGAAGTAGCACTTTATTTCTAAAGAGCCAATCAAGCCACCACATTAGTGAAACATATTTTTCCTGTTACAGAACTCCCGAGCAAGCCTGTCGTCTTTGACGAGTATGGGAAGGAAATCTCAGGGACCGCGGGTCCTTACCACGAAGGGAGAGAATTCAAACTTGTGTGCTCCGTCAAGGGAGGTAAGTAAAATTTATTAATAATGGACAAATGACGTAGCCTTGAATATCTGCTGATAAAAGATTATGGAAGATGTTTTTATACAGCATGACTGGGTGAACGAGGGACATATTCAAGAAAATGTTAGAATATGCGTACACAGGATGACAAAAAAATAAAATAAAAATTGCACGTTAAATCCTCAGACAAAAATAATAAGTTAGACGTAGCACGTAGAACTCGCGAATGCAGCCAGAAAAAGGAATAAAAAATGCCAAGGAGTACCTACTATTCCGTCCACAGTGTTTGCGAGCCGCAATCTGGAGCGTACGTCTATTCCTCAAACTAAAAGAATAAGATTGAGGCTCCCGACCGCGGCTTACGAACACTGGGTGGAATAATAGGTACTCTTTTTTAGGGTTCCGTACACGAAGGGTGCCAAACGGGACCCTATTACTCTCGCTACCTGTCCGTCCGTCCGTCCGTCTGTCTGTCACAGGGCTGTATCTTTTGAACGGTAATAGGTAACCAGTTGAAATTTTCTCAGAATATGTGTTACTATGAGGTGTATCACGACAAATACTAAAAACAAAAAAAAAACAAAAACCAAAGGGGGTCCCCATACAAGAAACCATAAAAAACATGCATTTTTTTAACGTTTTTGTTCCTGCTCTATCTTCAAAACGGTAATATATACCATCGTCAAACTTAGTCAGATTATAGTGCATATTATGTAGTTTAACAACAAATATTAAAAATAGAACAAACACACATATGTGGTGGTACCTGCATAAGAAAGAGATTCAAAATATTTCGCGCACTGTGCGTTCGATGAACTCTCGTAAATTAAATCAGTTTCTATGGGGTATCAGGTCGATGGGTGGTATTCTAGCTTCATTCGCTAGTTCTACGCACTTTGTCTACCTTATTCTTTTGGTCTTAGGATAAATCATACGTAGAGGAGAAAAAATGCTCGCGCAAGGTTTGTCTATCTAGGGGTCTGCTAGTTAATACAAAAGACGGAGAAGATGGAAATAGTGACTGATGGACACTGCCGTGCTAAATGCATCACCACACTGCAAGAAATTTTGATTTATAAGAGTGGAATAGTATCCGCAGTTATTGAAGAAATCGATTGGAAAAATATATTTTAGAAATTAAGGTGCCAATTTTTATACATATTTGGAACGAGAATCAGTACAGAACATACTCCTTCAATAAGTCCCTCTTTCAACCAGTCAACCTTTATTAGTACTTTTGTACGAGTATCTTTTCTAATGACCGTATTAATTTGTTGGAAACCGATTCCATCTCCATTTATCGGGAATAATTTGTACTCTGGGGCTATAAATGTTAATTTTATAGCAGAAAACTCCATCTACACTTCGGCCCACCTGGGAAATGAATTCAAAAGTTCAAAAGCGATAGAAACTTGAAATGGTTTTACAACAACGGAATGTAATTAAGATATTTTTGGGAGTGGAAAAGAAATTGGTGACATTTATAAAAATCTGTATACAGAAATGGGTAGACATGAGGAAAATATAATTCTTTGCACATTTAGCCTCTAGCTTGCAAACATAATATAAATGGAAGAAAAAGGAAGAACAAGAAACAAGCGATTACTCCAACAGTCTCACCAGAATCGTATCCACTCAAACGAAATTGATTGAAATGTATCGTTTATTTTCTCCCCTCCTGGACATTCTATCTCCCAACGCTAAATTCTTTGATGTCAACCTTTTGATATTTTAAAAACACTTTTTAACTTTACCAAGTCTTCCACATTTTCACTCAAAGCTTTGTCAAATAAACATTTGTATTCGTAAATAAAACATTGATATTGATGTTGTAGAACAAATAGCCAAATCATGTTCTCATTACGAGAGATGCTATTTGAGAACAATAGAATGCTCTTCGTGTTCTACCATCCTTACTATAATAATATATAATTCTTCTGTACGTGTGTTTGTCACCAAACTCCTCGTACACGGTGGGACCGATTTGATTGAAATCTTGTGCGTATAATTTAATAAGTTGTTGGTTTGAAAATACAATTGGACCCAGTAGACTCAAATCTTTTCCTAAAAGGCAGGGACGATTTTAATTATATTTTTTGTAGAGATGCGCCGAATAGTGGTTTCACCGAATAACCGAATATTATTCGGTTTGATCTTTACCGAAACGGATATTCGGCCGAATTATTGTTTTGCCGCATAAACAGGTTTTCTAATCCTAACATGTACGCTACGTCTTGTTGCTGGCTAGATGACGAGCGAGCCGTACCTCACCGCCCGCTACCCGCTCATACACCGTGTAAAATAAATGTAGACTATACTGACTATAGGTTAAGAAATAAATATGTTTTCTTTGACTTATAATATAACAAATCGTACATAAGAAGTTTTGTCTTTTAGTTCCACACCATGTCATGATGCCAAGAAAATAGAAATGCTTGAACCGAATATATTCGGTAGCAAAACCGATTAATTTGGCCGAATACAAATAGTGGAAAAGATGCCGAATACGCCGAATACCGAATACCAAATGAACATTCGGCGCATCTCTAATTTTTTGTGTACGTTCGAGTGGGTCCCAGCAAGGTTTATATTCACAAATGGACCCGGTAGGTGGCACTGCAGTCGTTCTGTCACTGATCTTCTCCTAAACTGCAATTTAATGTGGCACTGCTTTTCCCGACAGGACGATGTCTGCGGGTCCGCTAGTTTATATTAAGTTTTGTTGTAGGGTACCCGACTCCAAGAATTCAGTGGCTTCAAGGCGATAGCGTGTTGGCTACATTAAGTGCTGGGGAGTATTCGGAGCCTACAAGGACCTTAACTTTAGTTATCAGAAATGCTACAAGAGCACATTTAGGTGCTTTATATACTTGTACTGCGGATAACACGCTGCTAGCATCGCCTCAGAAGACAACGATCAAAATTGATTTGTATTGTAAGTATTCCATTTGATTATTAATTTGAACAAAACTGTGCTATTTATTATTCATTCACTCAAAAAAGCCTACAAAAAGTGAGTCTTAAAATATTGAAAGAAGCTCTCACAATATTTTTAAGATGTTTTAAAGGTTATTCTTTAAGTCCGTGTGGTGCCGGACTTAAAGAATAGCATCACCCTTATCTCTTCTCATGGGTGTCGTAAAAGGCGACTAAGGGATTCACCAGAGGATGGGCAGCAGCATTCTCTGAGTATTTAACCAACCAACTGCGATCGCCAACCCGCCTGCCAAGCGTGGCGATTATGGCATATCCCCCCCTTAATTGGGGGAGGCCTTTGTCCAGTAGTGGACGTCTTTCGGCTGTAATGATGATGATGATGAAAGGTTATTATACTGAGGCAACATGTCAGTTTCAGACTACGTGAATAATATACATTTAAAACACGTTCGTACAAAAAAGTTATTTCAAATAATCCCCAGGAGCCTTTACCTTCATAATCTTGTTTTAATTTAAAATCGCTTAATATAGAGTGACACTTAAAGTTAAACACATGTTCTCACACATTAAAATGGTGTCTGGTTGAAATAATTTCCACAGAGAATTGAGGTACAGAAATAACAAACTCATTTTAGCAAAACCCGACTCTCATTTTCGTATAGCCCCGGATATCAGAAAATACAGAGAAATGAAAACAAACAGGGATTGCAATGTTCTTTCCCTCAATAACGAACAGTCATTAAGACCGATATTTGGGCGAGCTACGGACTGAGCCTAAAGCAATATTCTTTTTAGACTTGACTCTTATTCCGACTGAATCATCATCATCATCATTTCAGCCGAAAGACGTCCACTGCTGGACATAGGCCTCCCCCAAGTATCGCCACAACGACCGGTCCAACGCCTTCCGCATCCAGTGGGTTCCCGCGACTTTCACCAGGTCGTCGGTCCACCTTATGGGGGGCCTACCCACGCTGCGCCTTCCAGTACGCGGTCGCCACTCCAGAACATTACTGCCCCATCGGCCATCATTTCTGCGAGCAATGTGCCCCACCCACTGCCACTTCAGCTTGGCAATTCTTCGGGCTATGTCGGTCACTTTCGTTCTCTCGACTGAATGTTGGCGAGAAAAAATACTAGTTCCTCATTCCACCATATCGGTTCAGGTGTCAAATAACATTTTATTGGTTTACTTGTCGAGTTAGCAATTCTATTTGCCTTCCCAATAGCTTTTCGATGTATCTCGATCCTAACATGAAAGTTTCCAAAAACGCGTGTGACGCGACATAACTCTTGCATTATTCTATGTGGATGTGACTATGTATTGCTTATTTTAGTAGCAATATAGGGGAACAGCCTTATTTAGAATAGAAATAACGCATTATTCATATTGTTCACTCCCTATTTCTACGTTGGGAACTTAATAGTATATTTTTTCTATTTACATACTTGTATTATGATGATCACTATGTTTTCTTGAATAAATATTTAAGGCGTGTTTTTATAGCTTCATACACAAGCTCGTGAATTTTGTTACGTTTCATTTTTACCGTGGTAAAGGCTGGTAAAATGGCTGAAAGTTACTGCAATTTTTAAGAAATAGGTCTAGTATACAGTGTGAACTCTTACGTCAAATACGTCGAATAAAGAAAGAAAATAAAGAAAAACGGTCTATCGTCCCAGTTAACAGCGCCCAGTATTTAAATAACTAAACAGTGTAACAGATACACAAACAGGTAACTGACAGGTAGGTATACGAAGAAAATAAAACGAAAAAACACATAAATTACAGTAGACCGCATGACAGTGGCAACACCTGAATTAGAGGTTCCCACTCAGCATGTTGCTGTTAATAATTCAGCCTGTATACTATGTTTGAATAAAGTCGGAAAATAAAACAACACCGGAACTCTGAAAACAAGATCTGTTTGGATAAGTGTTTACTTTGTAAACCTTCCCGTGGTATTTTTGTCCAGTTCCTACATTGTCGAGACGCCTGTTAAGTCGGCATCCGAACGCAATTGTCTATTTCTGGACATAGCCGGAAGAAAAACCGGCTTCGTCTAAATGTAAACGGTTCGTCGTACTACTATTACTTCCGGAAGTTCGGATGGTCAGGACTCTGCGCTTGTGTCCGGAGATCGTTCAAACACTATAATGGAAGCAAGTCCTCAGGGGAAAGGATTGAACTGACGGAGTCAACAAAACTCCAAGCGATCCCAACAAAGCTTTGTCTAGGTATAGCATTGTTATAGACAACCAACAACCAAGCAAACCTCATTAATTCTTAGAAATTTCCATGCGTTCAAGCGTTTTTGCCATACCCATTATTGTAACAGCTCACAAAGTTTTTAATCCGTGGTGCTAAGCAGCTGGGCTTATCCCAGTTGTAACCATTTCTTTTTCTTGTACCTATGGCCTTTTACTCTATTCTGTCTATCCTGATACGGAGGGAAGTGGAAACAAATGTTCTTCCTAATCCTCCTAATTTCTTTTCTGATTAATTTCGTTACCGGTTTCAAGACAGTTCAATCATTTCCCCGGGATACTCTGAGCTTCAGTGCCTCGGCGTTTTTTTGGTTAGTCCCTATTGTAGATCCTGGCTTACAGGAGATGCAGTGGTTGGGAAAGTGCGGCGTGCTTGTCCCAAAAAAATAAAAATAAATTCTTATAAGTGTAACTGTGTATCTTATTCTGTTTAAATTGTAATTAATTTAACTTTTTCTCTTTTAATTTTTTTAGAGATTTTATTGGAGTTTCCTGGGTGAGCTTAATTAAGATAGTCAGGAGTGGACTATCACTTTGTTGTTTATAGTTTGTTTTTGTATTGTTTCCGTTATCATTTTCAAAATAGTCCAATTCATAAATTAGGGTAGGTAAATTACACGCTGTAGATTCATTTGATATTTGAAATCCAATTAATCAGTTTCAACTGTCAATTGATTTTCAATGGTAATCATAAATCAGTTAGCATTGATACTAAATAATGGAGTTAATGTTAGTTAGTTACAAATGTGAAAATTAAATGGATGATCAATTTGTTGTGTTATTATTTTCCATAATTCTATTGTGTTTCATTTAAACGATTAATCATAATATTATTTCGATGAAAAAAGTTTTATTTCTCTAATTATTTTAAAGCCTTACCGTAAGTGGGGCAAATTCTAATCATATGGGTCGCCCGACGACGGCAAGTTATCTTCACATAAAAATAAGAAAAAATAAAGTATATAAAGAAAATAAAAAATATTTTTTTTTACTGTCGACCCATTTTTTTAAGAAAAGCTGTTCAGTTTCATGTTTCATAATCATTCATAATTTCAGCCGAAAGACGTCCGCTGCTGGACATAGGCCTTCCCCAAGCATATGTTGGGGGGATATCCCATAATCGCCACGCTTGGCAGGCAGGTTGGCGATTGCAGTTAGTTAAATACTCAGAGAACGCTGCTGCCCAGCCTCTGGTGAATCCCTTAGTCGCCTTTTACGACACCCATGAGAAGAGATAAGAGTGGTGCAATTCTTTATGTCCGGCACCACACGGTTTCATCTTTATTTCTGGTATTTAATTACACCTGTATAAGTTTGGATCCTGCTCCAGAGCAAATTTTTCTTTTCGCAATGAGTATATCTCATTTCATTATTTTGTCTCGTCTATTTCTTGTGTCAAAGTTCATTACTTCCGTTTATGATGTGATAGATATCGAATCTATAATCTGTTATAGTAGGAGAGCTACAAGAAAACTAATCACTATAAAATGTTTTATTTTAATTATCATTATAATTTAAATCTTCTTCTCGACTCTTTCTTAACCTTTAAATTTCTTTCTTAACCTTTCAGTTGAGTTACATTACACATTTCTATTTTATTTTTCCATTGCGATTTTTTCATAAAAATAATTTAGCGTAGAATTCCAATTTAGTACTTTGTGGTTTTTCATTTAATACTTAAGTTCTTTATAAACAAAACTAGCTATTAAAATCTGTATTTCTTTTTTGATAAAAATCTGATTACGTGGTATTTCGATTTGAATTTTTGCTTTGGACTGTAAATCAAACCTATCAAAAATCAGCGCGAACTACAAACTAAAAAGGTTTGAATGTACCACCGTTACCTTCAGGTAAACTTTTGATTGGTAGTTTAACTCACCTTGTCGTGAAAGATGTTATCGAAATTATAACAACACGAACTCATTTGTGAATACAAATGCCTTGTTTTTTGTTCGAGCTATTTAAGTGTTTATTACCTCAGTGCATTAACCTTTGTACTTGGTGAATTTATTGTTTGTTTATATGTATACATTTTTCTCTGTCACAAATTGGCTGTAAAGGGATTTTTAGTAGGTAGTATGTTGTTTTTATGTGTTATTTAATCTCGTGCCTTAGTTATACTGACTCTTGCTTCTAATGTAGGTGACTTAATGAAAGTACCCTAAGTATAGGTTCTATCAACGACTCCACTGACTCCAAATGTGGCTTCTATTAATACGTATTCAACATTAACTTACTGAGCTTTTGTATATGATACGGTACGTATTTGTATATGTATCATAATAATATGTGTGTGTATTATAACTCACCGGAACTTTTATGTATTTTCTGTTGAAAAAAATACATAGAAGATTGTTTTTTGTACGGTGTAAACTTCGAACACCCCAAAAATATTTTCAACACAACTATCTATCTGTTTAGGATTGACCTGATGCACGAAAACTCATCAAACAAGTCTTCAATGAACTATTCACAACCCGCTGAAATGCTAAATTCAGCCTTAAAATCAAACTGAGTTTTTAAAGGTTTAAATGTATCATGGAATAATAATACTTTTTAACAAAAAATTGAACCGACGAAAACAGAAACTGAAAAGCGAAAAATAACTAATTATGAGTCGGTGCCAAACGAACTTTTAACAAGCAAAGTGCATGCAAGTTGCAAGTGGCCGAGCGGACAACGCATTTTTGGAAAGTAATTGTTTATCGTTGAATATTTCACGTTGTATTTGATGTGACGTTGTTTTTATTATTTATTTAAATTAATTTAATGATCTTCGTTGATTGGTTGTTTGGCGCCGACTCATAATTAGTTATTTTTCGCTTTTTAGTTTACGTTTTCGTCGGTTAAATTTTTTGTTAAAAAGTTTTATTTTTCATTTTTTTGTGGTTAAAATCTAACTCTAGATGTCTCCATTATGTCGTAGTGTCTAGAACTATATTTATATGTGTCAAGTTTCAACAGAATCAGTTAACAGGTAAGAATTCAGTGGGTGAACAAACACTCATCCCCTGTTTTACTACCCTTAGGGAAGGATTTTGATTTTGAAATTTAAATGGGACCAATTTCGAGATATACTCTATCCATTAAAAAAAGAATCATAAAAATCGGACCACTCTGTAAAAAGTTATGCGTGGTCATACATAAAAAAAAAAACAAATATATATATATATACGCGTCGAATTGAGAACCTCCTCTTTTTGTTCGTCGGTTAAAAATATGCCAAGCGATTCTTCTGATGATTCTAAATAAATTTCCGTCAGATGTGCACTATATTAAATATAACTTTGATGATTAAAACTTGTTTCAGTAAAACCACTAGCAGTAGAAATAATTTCGAGAGAGCAGCCTTTGTCCGTAGGCAGACAATCAGAACTATGGTGTAAAACAATTGGAGCTAGACCTCCAGCAACCATTACCTGGTGGCTCGGAGGAAAGAAGATAGATGCTATTACCAAAGAATTGGTAAGTGTTCCAATTTTCTTAGTTCAATTTTATGTTAAGGTATAGGATGTGAAACGAGCTAAAAGCCCACCTGATGTTTCCTATAACAACTGAAGTACCAACTGAGCTATTGCCTAAATGATATTGCAAATCGCGTTCGCAGAACTGAGACATATGAACATAGAAAGTCTCATGTGATTGTAACTTCACCAGTAACCATATCCTTTGCATCGGAATATAGCAATTTACTGTTTGATGGCAGAAATACATAGGCACCTACCTGGGTTATAGTATTTCCCCGGACGAGCTCTTTCACAAGAAGCTTTACTAGATATTTATTTATGTTATTTTAGATTCAAATAGAGCCTGAAGAAGAGAAAATACTGATCTTATCTGTATATGTACATATTATTCAAGGAAGTAAAAAAATATGTCATTTTGTGTTTCGTGTAATTGATACCTCCTTAAAAATGTTTTAAATATGTATGTTTTAAATTAATATGTTTTAAAATACATAACCTTGTTTTGTTTATTTATTTGTTTTCGTCTTGTTTTAGGTTCTTTGAATACGATATAGTTTTGCGTGTTTATATTTGCATTTCCATCAGTGATGAGCAATAAAAAAAAATAAAAAATATGAAAAAACTAAGCCGTAAATTCCTTTTAACTGTGCATGTAAGAAAGTCTCATGTTTTCGGACTACAAAAAAAAAATCGGGCTCAAGCTGCGCTGCTAGAACACATCTAAATGACCCATTTTTCTCATAGTTCTGTTATAGTAAATTATTTAAGTAAAACTTAACTTTACCGGCAAAAAAGAAAATTGGTGATCCATGATAATATTGATTAATGTTTGGGCAAATGGTAAACGTTAAGGAATTACGTAAAGGTTAAGAACTGGTCTATATTATTGAAAACTCATAAAAGTCCTTTATGACAGGGTACAGAAGACGCTAACGAGACAGAATCGTTGCTTCAATGGATGCCATCAAAAGAGCACAACGGTCAAATACTTTCGTGCAGAGCGGAACATCCGAAGTTCAACCACTCTAGCATTGAAAGCAAACTACCATTGAGCGTGTATTGTGAGTATAAAAGTTTATTTTATTATTCCTCGGTTAGCATACTTTTAAAGTAATATTCTATAATAAAACAAGTTTGACTGCCTCGTTGGTCTAGTGGTTGCAAGCGCGACTGCTGATTGTGGGGTCCTGGGTTCGATTCCCGGGTCGGGCAAAGTGTTATTGGGTTTTTTCATTAGGAAATTCTCAGTAGCAGCCCGTAGTCTGGATTTGTGCCCGGTCAGTGGCAATATGCTCGCGACCTATTACATGGGACTATAACATAACTGTGAATGTGAGCAAGAAATGTGGGCGTACTATACACCTCTGCTTACCCCTTCGGGGAAATACAGGCGTGATGTTATATTATGTTAAAACAAGTTTAACCGGATTACAGCGCGTATATTATTTAAATTGGTTTTCCTGACGTTTCGAAAGCTTTGCAACGTTCGTGGACGCAGGAAGACCGTTATAGCGTGCATCGAAACGATTTTTAGTAATAAAAAATTGTATGGTTGATAAAAATAATATCTTGAAGTAAAGACTCTTGTCATCTTAGTCTTCCTGCAACCACGAACGCTGCAAAGCTTTCGAAACGTCAGGAAAACCAATACGCGATGTAATTCGGTTAAACTTGTTCTATTATAATGTGTAGTGATCGCGAAAACCTTAGAAATTATTACCTAAATAGACTCTAATTTGCGTAAATTGTTTTTTTTTTTTTCATTTATACATTCATTCATTCTTTCATTAATTCACTTACATTTAAAAGTTACAATGTGCGTTTTGAAAGGGCTTAACAAACTCATTTCAGTAAATCATCAAATTGTTCTTAAAAATCGTTTTGCAACTGCAATCATACTTTTAAGTGACAACATGAAAATTAACGGAGACATTTAGGGATGACGGTTCAAATTTTCAAAAAAATTCAAACATATAGTCAGCCACTTACTACACTGTATCAAATAAAGTAGAAAATTGAGATAAAACAAGCAAACCACGTAAAAGTAGCTCTCATTCGGCGGCTGTCTGTGAGTGAGTGACGTTGTGTGTTACGTTTTGTAAGAACCATCCCTTAAATTTGATTTGCGTTTGAGAATTTATCTGATAGTAAGCCAACATTTAGCCCACCTATGTACACATGTTGCATGAATAAATAAATAAATAAAACATTGGTGATTTAGGTGGGCACTGAAAAAGCATCCAACAGTCCGAATGGCGTGGCCGCATTCCAAAATCTTTCCGTGAATCTTGAAAACGTATAATAACTTCTGAGGTTTTCGGTTTTGAAAACGTATGTTATTTTTAGAACAAATCAAGTTTTTTGGATGTAGTCATTAAAACGGCGTCCGAATAGATGCATCGTCAGTGCCCAGCTTAACAGTATAATGGAATACTTCTGCAGTCGGCTAGTAAGAACCATACACCAAAGGAGCATACTCACCGCGAGCATTCGCGTGTAATGTTACAGCTCGAGTTTGAGCATTACATCAGTGAATATGTCGAGGCAAGCATTGGCAGACTTAGAATGCTTCAACTTAAAATCGTACAACATAAAAAAATACAGTAGGTCGAGTATTATAGTGCGCAGACTTGGAATGTTACAACTATTAACTTCGCAGTAGCAAGTAGGTACGTTAAGCTGAGCAATACACTGCGCATCATTTGTAACTGAAGTGTGTTTAAATAAATTAGCAACGTTACATGCAAAAATGTTCGCAGTTTCTAACAATTGATGATCAATGTCAAATGTGTACAAAAGCGAATGCTCTTCGATCAGCACGTTGAGCTGGTGCGCTTTTTTAATGTAAAGCTCAACATCGTATTTTGAATTGTTACATTACACGCGAAAGCTCGCGGTGAGTACCCTCCTTAACAACTCAATTGAATCAAACATCCAATCGTAAAAATAGGTGGTAAATTCGTTAAAAAACTAAAGGCTTTAGGTAAAATTTTATTACGCTCAATATTGAATATTGCACGGAAAGACCGACCACCATTTTGTGAGACACCCCCAACACAAAGCCAATTACGTTAGTGGTATTTTGCATAATATGGCATATACTACCATAATTCTAATTGCCAGGAGTTTTGTTGGTAATCGTTGCCTGGCAATTAATAAGTGCGGTATCGGGCGATAACTTCGAGATTACTGAGAACTTTGCCAAGTCACTGCCCTCGGTTTTCTTGTGCTGTTTGATTCATTCCAGTACGATGACCAGTGATGGAACTTCTAGGAAGTAACAATGTAATTTTACATTGTTACTTCGTAGAATTTTACCTTTCTACCCGTTGATGTATCCGAGTCTCGTTCGTTCGGCATAGGCATGGTCGGGTACAGCAGGCTGGCGGTAAGGAGAGACGTTGCACTGGTTAAGTATGTGGTTAGAGTGCTGCGTGGTTCCGTACACCACCCAGAGGTACTGGAGGCGCTGCAGCTGTGCGCGCCCACAGGGTATGTGGGTGCTCGCCACCGCCCCGCGCTGCTCAGCGTGGCGCCGGCTAGGACTAACCTCCTCAAGTTTGCCCTCTTGTCACGCGCCGCACGTTTGATTAATAAAATTATAGTTGATGAAGACGTTGACGTATTTTTTGATAGTTTGCCCAAGTTTATGGGAGTAGTACAGAGGTGTATAGAAAAATAAATAAATAAATATCTTTGGGACATTTTTACACAGCACCATCTAGTCCCAAACTAAGCAGATCTTGTGGTATGGGTACTAGACAATGGATATAATACTTATATACTTTCTTGTTGTTGTAAATACATACTTATAATACATAAGCAACACACCCAGACCAACACAAACACTTATGTTCATCACACAAATATTTGTGTCCTGTGGGAATCGAACCCACAACCTCGCTATCAGCAGTCCGACACTCGAACCACTAGACCACAGAGGTCGTAAATAAATAAAATAAATAAATAAATATTTTTGCGACATTTTACACATCACCATCTAGACCCAAACTAAGCAGAGCTTGTGCTATGAGTACTAGACAACGACGTAAAAAGACGTAAAAAGGAATAGTACTGTAAACTGTTAAGTATTATTATTATAACTTTTTGTGTTATGTTTTGTAACATCCCCTTGGAATGAGTTCTGTTATGGTGTTACAAAAATCGCGAATAAAAAAATAAAAAAAATATATTTCAATAGCTCCAAACATTAGACACCTCGACAAATTTTTATTGTAATAAATTGATATGGCAAGTAATTATTTATTTTCATAAATTATTGTAGAGGACTTATTCTAATCGACGCACCCCACATAATATAATGACGTGTTTTATTTACCTCCGAAGGTATCGGTATAACGCTCAGCGTCGCGTTGTATGAAACTTTTCGGCATAGCGATTTTATACGCGCGATTTTTATTCGTGTTGTTTTTATTCGCGCACTGAGTCTCACCTACCACAGCGATTTTAAATCGCCAGTTCGGGCCTTCTTGCGGCGTTCTTATGACCCATTTTCATCTTTAGCTCATAAACATCGAAAAGACAGCGAATTAAGCGTGGACATACAAAACACATTCCCGATATGTTTAGCATTTCTGCCACAGCGTGCGTTGCGATCGATTTGACTGTCCCCACCACCATCTTGCACATAGCCAATTGGTAAGGGAAAAAATACGTTGAATATAGGAACCAAGCTCAAGCCTGTTAAGTTTCTAGTATCCATTTCCTTTAATTTAACTGTTCGTGCAATCATTACTAAGCTCACGTTTTATGGTACGGCGAATTACCGGTTTACGACATCCGTTTATTTCCACTACTCTTTGAGGTTTGTGGTTATCATCAGTTAATTTAATATATAATTACGTATTAGTGCAATTTTAGGGTTCCGTACTCAAAGAGTGCAAACGGGACCCTATTACTCTCGCTACGCTGTCCGTCCGTCCGTCCGTCCGTCTGTCTGTCTGTCTGTCTGTCTGTCTGTCACAGGGCTGTATCTTTATAACGGTAATAGATAACCAGTTGAAATTTTCATAGAATATGGGTTGCTATGAGGGGTATCACGACAAATACTAAAAACAAAAAAAAGTCTAAAAAAAAGGGGGTCCCCATACAAGAAACCTCGAAAAACATGCATTTTTTTCAACGTTTTTGATCCTGTTATATCTTCAAAACGGTAATACATACCAGCGTGAAACTTGGTCTGATTATAGTGCATACTATATTAAAAGTAGGGCAAACATAGACATATATGGTAGTAACTACGTAAGAAAGATATGCAAAAATTCACATTTCAAGTACGATTGTTGATATCTTTTGATAAACTCTCGTAAATTAAATCAGTTTCTATGGGGTATCAGGTCGATGGGTGGTACGGAACTCTTACTGCGTGAGTCCGACTCACACTTGGCCAGTTTTTATTACTAATAATCGCGTACTAAAATGCAGCTAAAGTGAAATGTTTTTAATGAAGCTAAAGTGAAAATAGTGGCAATTTGCGTATATGGCGTGCGGTGAGTAGGTAGTCGTTGTTTTGCATACCATGCTTTTACATATACTGTAGGTATTTTGACTTTGCAAATTAAAATTTATGTAGGTATAGTAGTGGAAAATTTAATAAAATATAATACAATCACATACATAGTAAAAATATAGACGAAATTCTGCGGCCAATCTAGTGAAGCCAAAAAAACTATGCTCCTTTGTGTACAACCAGCGCTCACGCACACACATGCACCTTTAACTGCTCACCCCTCTCAGTACACATGTCGCGGCATCTTCCAGTAAGCATCGTAAAAGCAAATACCCTTCAGGTGCATTGTGTGTGCGTGAGCGCTGGTTGTACACGAAGGAGCATAGTTTTTTGACATAAAGGTGTTGTCATATTTAGAGTGCTCATTTAGGGAATGCTAATAAATAAATATTATTATAGGGTCAACCCTAAAATCGCTAAAAATAAATCAGTCCTTCCATATATTTCGGTGGAATGTTTCGGTAAGATTTTTTTCTCGATTTCAAAGCTGTCACCATATTAAAAGCTGTTCTATGCTATGCCCTGAATGAGCTTTCTAAGTATACATCTTACTCTTAAACATTGTATACAGCCAATAGAGAAAAGTACACGTTGTACACAGCCAATAGAGAAAAGGACACGTTGTATACAGCCAATAGAGAAAAGGAATGTACCTATGTTATATTTTCTTCCTTGTATAAGTACAGCAAATGTTCTCTGTTTAAATTGGAATAAAAATTGATAATTTTTTCTGCTTCATTTTCATTTGTTTTTCATAAAAAATATACATGCAAACCAAATACATGAACTGTATAAATAAGTTAATACTACGTACAGTCGACTGCATGACAGTGGTCAGTGGTAACACTTTAATTCGAAAACCGCCCTTACTGCTTACGAAATAAAGATGCTGCTAATGTCAAAGTGTTACCACCGACGTGCGGTCGACCGTACTTAACGCTAAGAGAAAATGTTCGTTGAGTTATTACCGTTATACAGTAACATACTTAGTTTTATTTTTATTATCAGTATGAATTACGATGCTGGTTTTCTCAGGAGGTAGACAAAAGTTCAAGAAATACAATTTTCTTGGGCTACACACAAAAGCATGTGGAATGAATATGACTCATACTATAAACTTTATTCTTATAGGCATAGGGTTGAAATTGAAATAATTCGATAGACCAGTTCTGTTTTATAACACGAGTATAATCCCTAAAGGCGCCTTTCGCCATTTTCCAACATGGTTCCACACTTTTTGTTACCAAGGAATTAGAGAGACAGTGAAATACTAATATTTTACCAATACCAAGGTGGCAACTAAATTACTGCAATAGAAAATAGTAACTAAAATGTAAAAAAATCGTACCTATCTACAGCATAAATGCCGGTCACTCACGGTTATGCCGATCATGATTTAAACCATTTATTTTGCCACACATACATAAATGTGTTGTGTGTACATAAATAAATAAATAAATAAAATATACATATTACATGCAGAGGTAACAGGACAAATTACAGAGAACACAACATGTATACAACATAATATTTGTAGCAAGGGATCCAGCTCAGTATTTGCTGTGCATGTAGGTATGCACAGCACTGATTTTCAGCTGGTCCCTCCAATCTGTATATCATAAAAGTGAAATTTACGCGCTACTATTTTATGATCGTGAGTGACTGGTTACCTACGAATAATGCTGGTTACTGCGACATGACAGTCGGCAGATTGTACCGTCAAGTGCAAGTCACTGGCGCTACCATAGAGTTATTATACTGACGTAATCAGTATAGAAATGTCTTTGGGCGCTACTTTCAAGCTCCCTCTCTCATACTAATTTCTAAACTCCATATCCATTCTCGATAGAACACAAATTCCTTTTAACATTCTCATTACAACTGCAGATAAATTAACATTATGTCGACTTCAATCAACAATTTATTTGAATAATATGATTGAATTATTTCTTCTTTAACTAGTCTCATTGCCAATTAAGTTATAAATTAATGACCGCTGTAATTTTGAAACTAAGATACGCAGTTCTTAATATTACATTTCTTAAATGTAATACTTAAAATTATTCCACCCCTCGAGGCCATTGTTTTCAATTTGATATTTTGATGAAGTAAGAGTAAAAGTTACTGAAATTGAATTAATTCTTAAATTAATTGGATCAGAAGGTGAACTGGAAATTAATGTTTTCAACATAATAATCATTTATAATAATAATATAATATTCTGACAATGTTTATTGTATCCGCTATTTTTGGTCGGAATTTCGCCTGCCTGATGTTTCAAAACGGAATATCAAATTGTTTCGTTGGTAAATAGCTTTAAATATAAACAGAAAATAAAATTACGTCTTTCGATATGAACCCTAGTTTTAATAGAGCTCTTGAGATTTAACAAGCTCGCAAACGTGAATACTTGAACGTAGGCAAAAAGCAGGGCCGTCTCTAGCTTATCTGGCCCGGGGTGTGTACTCAGCTAAGGCGCCCCCTAGCCATTTCAGCACCAGCCACCTCGGGGTTGTAGGTTTAGTAATGGCTGTTACACACAGCACCCGGTGGAAATTATATTTTTATTATAGGTAGGCACTTGTATCTGTACCTACCTGTTTACCTGAGTACTTGTGTAGGTACAATGATAATATAGGTAAGTTTGAGCTGAGTAAATTAATTTCTCTGATCTCAGCGCTCTCGAAGCCTTGGCACTGCTGTCAGAAAGCCAGTGCCACCCCTGATGCCTCAGGGCCCGGATGCACTGCATACTTGGGTTGAGACGGCCCTGGAAGGAAGCCATGTTTTATCAAAAGATCCGAATGACTTTCATGCCGAGTTTCTCATTCACAAAACCTTTCAACGACCTCACTTCTGAAAAGCCAAGATTACAACAGTATTAAGTAATTAAATAACCAATACAAAATGAACAAGACTTTATCCGTAGGAACAGTCAAACCGCAATTTCGTGGCCATTTCCTCAACTTTATTCCATGTTTACTTTTGTTAATCAAAGCATTTATGACGGATAAACATTTATTCTAAATCGAACTTAATGATGCTGAAGTAAGGTTCTAATTTGTGTGTTTGTTAACAGACATGCCAGAATCAACAATCCACCTTGGGGCCAAGATGAACCCGAATGACATTGAAGAGGGTGATGACGTATATTTCGGCTGTAAAGTTGACGCCAATCCGCCCGCTTACAAAGTTATTTGGGAACATAATGTAAGTAATAAATCTTTGATAAGTATTTTTTCTTTTTCAATTTTATGTACGATACGTGGTCGAAATTGTTTTTTTATTGACACCATAATTTATGTTTTCAAGTTTATTTGCATGTAAACTGGGTCCATTCATTTTGATCTTATGCTGAAATAGGCACTGTGAACAAACTGTAAATGTATTTCTTTGACATTTTGTTAATATTTTATGTAATAACCTGCTACGTAAAATGCACTATGTACTAGTAAACATTTCCAGTGTTATTCCATACACTGACAAGTCAACTTGTACTAAAAAAAATAGCATGATAATTATGTTGTAGCCGTGCCGTGCGTACTAGGAAACAACATATTTTTTGTGCTACGCTGTATAAACTAGATAAGGCCCAGAATTAATTTTATTTATTAATAATTGAAGATGACTTTCGTATCTAAATTTACTTGCAAATGTTTTTTTTTGCATTTGTTACGATCTGATGTGAAATACCAAAATTATGTACCAAATTTTTTGTACTAAACAACAACAAAAATGTTGTTTGCATATGTAGGAAATTTGGAAATTACTACAAAATACTTAATATGTATTAGGCCTCACAAGATTGATGTATATTTGAATAATCTACAAGTAACAATTTATTAAAATGTCACCGAGAAAACTTAATGGATGGTTGAAGGAAAATATATTTTGATCGCAATTATAATTGGGCAGTAAGACTATCCTACGTGATTCCCATGTGACTGCCATGACAGAATTGAACGAAGCGGACTTTGCCAACTAACATAAATGTCCGAACTCGAGCAAATTGAGCTCGAATTTTGGAAGGGAAAACAGTATATGTTTAAAGTTTTCGTGATTTTGCTTGGACTATATTGACTCGTTACGAGTTGTGAGGTATTGGGCATGCGGAATTAGTATATCAAATATTAATATGTTTTCCTGACGTTTCGAAGAGTTCGTGGTTACAGGAAGACTAAGATGAAAAGCATTTATAAGACATGAGAATTAAAAATACTGTGGGAGACTGGTGCCCTAAACTAAGCTCTAGGCTTGTATTTCAGGACACCAGAGCTCCACCCTTTAAGTAAGGATTACATTTTGACAGCTTTAAACACATTTTGATTTGTGTGTGGTAGTGTATGTTTGTGGATTGGTGTTAGTGCATGTGGTGCATATGTGTATATGTATGTGGGGGTAGTTTTTGTTAAATTACACAAATTACTAATGAGACTTCGTGTAGATATAGGCTGTATCAAAATTAAGTAATACATATTTACAGTAAAATTAAAATCATCAAATAAAACGTGCTCGTCACTGAATCGTATCAATTTACATTCCGCGTCCCGCATGGCAACCTGGATTAATGTCATGGTAACGTCATTTTACCGGATATGCTTATTGGTGGTGGCATATCGGAATATTTGGTTCACGGATTGATATAGATAGTCAAATCAATTGTTTATGTTAAGTTTTGGAATCGTGAAGCACGTTATGTCGATTGTAAATGTTTGATATCTGGAAAACCACGGAATAGAAAACAAGGTGAAGTGTCCAACGGCTACCGCACGCGTGGCACGATTAAGCGCTACTGCGCAGCACTCATTTTATCGCGCTGCAAAACGACGATGCGCGATGTCTCGAATACTTACGTGAAATACTACATTATACCTTATTTTGCAATTTTAGTGTGTATAAACGAAAACAGAACGTAGAATGATTCTCATAGAGGTGTTTCATATCTCCGGTATGTGTTTAATTTGTTATACATATTTCAATAAAATAATTTTCATTTTAACAACTTTTAATAGGATTGAATTTTAAAAAAAAAACATTACATTATTGGTAGGGTCAATTGAATTTTGAATAGAACCAATTACATAAATGTTCTCGTGTATTATAGTGTACTATACAAACATACATACATATTTATACTTTTAGGAGTAAGTTGTATTATAGATAATAAAATTGTATAACATTGTTATTGTATGCTTCTGACTGTCTAGTCAATAAACCATTCTTCTTTCTTTCTTTCACTATTTATCTGTTGTCACTGTGTGATTTTCCCGTACTAAGTAAACGTAAAGGCACTTTCACTTGTTTCTTAATTCCGTGGGGAAAACAATGCGTGTGGGCTACGGAATATGTAACTGTTCTAGATGAGTTCTACAAACGAGGCTTCAAATAAAATAAAATAAAACTAGTATTATGTAAGGATTAAATTATTCTTGTGTTTATAATTTTCTTTTATCTCCGTCGATAAGCAGATTTTTGCCATTTTACGACTAATATTCATTTAAGAGAAAAACTTAATTTTTGTTTAATGGAATTTCCTAATAATCTCAGATAAGGAACCTTGAAAAACACCTTTAAACTTATTAGCATAACTAGTCTTTGCGCGCGGCTTCGCTCGCGTATAATACTTAGCTGTATCGCGCATCCCTCAGGATCTGTTTATTGTCCCGGGATAAAAGTAACCTGTAGTTTAATCCGGGTTATGCTTTATCTGTGTGCTAAATTTTATCAAATCTGTGCACCCGTTTTAGCGTAATTGAGTAACAACTATCCAAACATCTTCACAAACTATCACATTTATAATAATTATATCAGAAGGATTATTTTAACTCAAGATGAAAAAAATATTAAGAAACCTGAAGGATCAACTGTCCGTAACAGAAAACGAGTTATCCGAAATCAAAAAGCTTATTAAGGGAAAGTTTCATAAATTGAGTTTTCTAAATTTTTCTGTCCTAACTTCAGACGTCTTAGAGCATATTATTATGATTTAGGTAATGTCAATTCAAACTTATATTATGTTACTGAGACCTAATTTCGAAATGCGCAGCAACATTTTTACACGAATTAAAATTATTGTTATTTATTTTTTATGAGATATAGACTGCTCTTGACAGCAATCTAGACAGCTTTGTTAAGATGTGGTCGACGATGGAGCGAGCAAACCTATTAGGTGCCGATTCACTCCAGCTTTAAAGGCGTTAGGGTTGTAAGTCCTCGGAAATTTAGATGCCGGCAGTGAATTCCACAACTTGGCTGTGCGCATTATGAAAGAGTTCTCAAAGCGCTTGGTCCTGATAGTAGGGATTTCTACCAAATGTGGATTATATCCTGCAGCGCGTCGCGTAGTCCGATGAAAGAAAAGAGATGGCGGAATAAGTTCGTTATAATTTTCTCAGCTGATATAATTTTAAAGCTGCACTTTATTTTTTGACACTGATTTTATAATAAAATTTCTTTTTCCCTCGACGTCCGCGTGCGTCCTCTTTGTTCCCTATCCGGTGGAAATTTCTATGAAACCGATCTTATTCCTTATCTACATCATAAAAGAGACCTCTGTGCAGTTCAGCTTTCTAGGTCTAAGGTTTTGGGCTGAGCGTAGACGAGTCAGTCAGTGAGTGAGTCACGACTTTTTTATATATTATGATTAATATCAATCAACTCAGCCTATCGCAGTCCACTGCTGGACATAGGCCTCTCCCAAGTTGCGCCACAACGCTCGATCCTCTGCCTTCCGCATCCAGTCCCCCCCAGCCACGCTCTTTAGGTCGTCGGTCCACCTGGCAGGGGGGCGCCCTACGCTGCGTTTGCCGATTCGCGGTCTCCACTCAAGGACTCGTCTGCTCCAGCGGCCATCGGTCCTTCGACAGACATGGCCAGCCCACTGCCACTTCAGCTTACTGATTCTACAAGCTATGTCGGTCACTCCGGTTCTTCTCCGGATAATCTCGTTTCGGATTTTATCCTTCAAAGAAACTCCAAGCATAGCTCGCTCCATAGCTCGCTGAGCGACTTTAAACTTGTGGACTAGCCCAACTGTCAGTGTCCACGTCTCGGCACCGTAAGTCATGACAGGCAGGACGCACTGGTTGAAGACTTTTGTCTTCAAACTTTGCGGTATAGGCGACGAGAAGACTCTGCGAAGTTTGCCAAACGCTGCCCAGCCCAGACGGATCCTTCTGTTGGCTTCTTTCTCGAAGTTGTGTCTACCAAGCTAAATTGCCTGCCCTAGGTAGACGTATTCCGTTACAACTTCGAGTGTCGACCCTTCGACGAATATTGGCCTCGGCATGACATGCTTATTGAACATGACTTTAGTCTTGTCCAGATTCATGCCGAGACCGACACGTCGAGAGGCTCCGTTTAAGCTGTGCAGCATTTCGCCCAGTTGTTCCAGCGACTCAGCCATTACAACTATGTCATCGGCAAAACGGAGATGTGAGATGTTCTCGCCGTTAACGTTGATACCCTGTCCAGTCCAGTCCAGTGTCTTGAAGACGTCCTCCAACGCGTTAGTGAACAATTTCGGGGATATTACATCCCCTTGTCTCACCCCTCTGCGCAGTTGGATTGGCTTCGTCTTTTGGTCCTGGAGCTGAACAGTCATGGTAGCAGCGTTGTATAGGCATCTCAGCATCTCTATATACCGCTCATCAATGTGACATCGCTGAAGAGCATCCAGAACTGCCCAAGTTTCGATAGAGTCGAAGGCCTTCTCGTAGTCCACGAATGCCATACACAGCGGCTGATTCTACTCTTCAGTCTTCTGTATGATCTGCCGAACAGTATGGATGTGGTCTACGGTGCTGTAGCCTTTTCGAAACCCAGCTTGCTCTGGTGGCTGGAATTCGTCGAGTCTTCCGGCGAGACGATTCGTGATGACCCTCGAGAACAGCTTGTATACGTGACTCAGGAGTGAGATGGGTCTGTAGTTCTTCAGTAGGGTTTTATCCCCTTTTTTGAAGAACAGTACCACCGCACTCCCGCTCCATGCCTCCGGTGTAGAGCCTTGTTGGATGACGGCATTAAACAGACTCTGTAGCTCCTTCAGGACCGGAGCCCCGCCTGCTAATAATAATATAATTATATATTATAATTGATTGATGATAATTGTTATTGTAAAATGTTTCGATTGGTCAAAACAAAACAAATTTTTTATTTTCTAGGATATGGTGTTTTTCATGTTACTTAATTTAATTTTTTTTAATCAAAGGGTCAAGTAGACGAAGGTGTTATATCACAAAATTAAAAATATTACTTTTTTGCATGAACTTTGACTGATGATTCAAACTGATTCAAACGCTCATTCTTCGTTTATAAATATTTGCTAGTTAACAGCTTTGTCCACTTAGCCCTTCAATTATTATCATATTTTAAACAATTATAAATTGTACCATATTCACTTCGATCAAATAACCATACACACATACACACACACACATAACATCACGCCTGTATTCCCCCATGGGGTAGGCAGAGGTGTAATAGTACACCCACATTTCTCCAGTTATGTTATAAGTCCCATGTAATAGGGGGCGAGCCTATATCTATTACCGGGCTCAGATCCAGACTCCGGGCTGCTACCCAGAATTGCCTTGTGAAAAAACCAAATAACACTTTACCCGACCCGGGAATCAAACCCAGGACCCTACGCTCAGCAGTCACGTTTGCGACCACCAGACCAACGAGGCAGACAAACATCATCATCATTTCAGCCGAAAGACGTCCACTGCTGGATATAGGCCTCCCCCAAGCATTGCCACAACGAACGGTCTTGCGCTTTTCGCAGACAAAATACTATTCTTAAAAATAAAAGACTTAAAAATAAATTTTTAACCTAAAATCACTCCACTGACACAGTTTTCAGCTCCAAATATTCAGCTACTAATTTATTTGATGACTGTATCAATTATGGGACAGAAAATGTAGCATTGAACCGTGAAACGAAACGTCGGACAAAAAATTGTGTACCGTATTTCGTCCAGGTAATATCCAGGTTTAATACTGATTGAAAATCTCGTACCACCTTTGTACTGTCGCATTGGTTTTGAGTTGTTTTAAACAGATGAATCTATTGATTTACTGGGATTAAAACTGTACTACCTATATTTATTTACATTACAATTACAACTAGTCAACAACAGAAGTCGATTAGTATTTTAGAATTTCAAAATTAATTTATATATTTTGTTTTTTTTAATCATACCATAACATAACATAACATCACACCTGTATTTTTCCGAAGGGGAAGGCAGAGGTGTATTATAGCACACCCACATTTCGCCAGTTATGTTATAGTCCCTTGTAATAGGGGGCGAGCCTATTGCCATTGACCGGGCACAAATCCAGACTCCGGGCTGCTACTGAGAATTTCTTAATGAAAAAAACCCAATAACACTTTGCCCGACCCGGGAATCGAACCCAGGACCCCACGCTCAGCAGTCGCGCTTGCAACCACTAGACCAACGAGGCAGTCAGTTTTTTTTCTCAAATTTTATTGTTTAAAAAATCTTGTTTTCAAGCACGGCTCAACTTGAACATCATAAGCATACACCCATATTAAATGATTATAACTAGATTTTCAAATAAATAACTAAAATAAAATTTATAATTAGTACATATTATAAAACTATTCTTGTTATTTGTTAGGAAAATTATTATTTATTATCTGGAAGTATTTATTCATATTATTTTTTTAAACTGAGCAATTAAGACTTGCTTTCAATGATAACTTTAGTAGGTATACTAGTAATCATGAAAATGTTCTCAGGTGAATTCCATTTGACATTTGTTTGCGTTTTAATGTATTTAGCTATTCGTGGTCTTGGCAGTCGACAATTACATGCGTATTTTTTCAATACTCACTATTTATCGTATTCGGACAGTACAGTATACATTTTTTGTTTCAAAGATGTAATCAATACAATAATAACGTGAGCGGGTATGATACTCCATCTGACTTCATATTTTTTACTAATCCCTTGTAAGTGCTAAAAGTAAAATATGTTGGCTGGCACCACTGTTAAAGATATCGAATCCCTTTTTAGCACCTTTGCATCTACAGGAATAGAAAAGTAAAACTGTTTAGTTGCTAGGCAGCCACTCGTATGATATGAGTTTTGTAAGCAAAACATTACTTTTTCATTCCATCTATTCGAAAAGGACGACTTGGTTCGCCTTTAAGTGCACCCAAAGGTAGTTTTTAGGGCAGTAATGAGTTTTCAATCCTCTTTATAAGTGCGCCGCAATTATCTTTGCCGCGCACTTTTTGAATTTGGAACATCTTAGTGTTCAGCGCCAAAGAAATCGAACGCAAATATTGTTTGAATAAAGACTGGCTGGTATGACGGCCCATAGTCGCGCCGCCGGCTGAATAAAAAAAAAAAAAACAAATTAAAAACGCGTGAACTACAGCCGCCGTGTGGTATCCGGCAAATAAAAAGAATAGACCACCCCCCCTCTACCTATGGGTGTCGTAAAAGGCGACTAAGGGTTGAAATCAGGAGGATGGGCAGCAGCGTCCTCCTGTGCACTAACATCGTGCAACATCACCCACTGCGGTCACCAACCCGCCTGCCCAGCGTGGTGACTATGGGCATACATCTCAATGCACGCACAACTAAAAATACGGCCCCCAGTTCCCGGTGGTCCCTCTATTCCCGACTACGGTAGCGGTCGTGGTAACGGTGGGACGGGGGGTGCGAAGAATCCCCGGGTTACGGCAGGCTACCAAAACCGACGACTCTATCTGGCAGCGTATAATGGACAAACGTTGAGACTGGACCATCACCTCGCCGAGCTTGAAGTAGAGTTAAGTCATATAAAATGGCATATACTGGGGTTATCCGAAGTCCGTAGAGAGGGAGAGGACACGATAACCCTGGAGTCAGGACACTTACTCTACTTCCGCGAAGGTGATCAGCTCTCCCAAGGTGGTGTTTGTTTTCTTGTCAATAAGGCCCTCGTGAACAACGTTGTGGAAATCGGTAGTGTGTCGACACGGGTAGCGTACCTTGTAGTAAAGCTAAATGATAGGTACAAGCTGAAAATAGTGCAGGTATATGCGCCGACCTCGACACACTCTGACGATATAGCCGAAGCGATGTACGAAGACATAGCTAAGGCTATGAATAGTACCGCTAAGGCTCACTACAACGTTGTTATGGGGGACTTCAACGCTAAAGTGGGAGTACAAGAACGCGGCGAATCGAAATTCGGACCTTACGGTTTGGGGCGCAGAAACCACAGGGGCCAAATGTTGGTCAACTTCTTGGAGTCCCAGGGGCTCTTCTTAATGAACTCTTTCTTTAAGAAGAAGCCCCAAAGAAGATGGACCTGGAAAAGCCCCGATAAGGTGACAAGGAACGAGATAGACTTTATCATGACGGATAAGAAGCACATATTTAGAGATGTCTCTGTGATCAATAGGTTCAACACCGGAAGCGATCACCGACTTATCCGAGGCACTCTAAATATCAATTTTAGAGCTGAAAGAACGCGCATGATTAAGTCTACTCTCCGACCTTCGCCGCTCCAAACCAGTTTGGGCTCCGAAAGGTTCCAAGCGGAACTTCAAAATCGATTCGACTCGCTGGAAACCACTGGCAATATTGAGGAGAAAACCAACACCATAGTCAAAACATTGCAGGAACTGTCTCGAAAATTCTTTCCGCCGCAGCGTGGAAGCAAGATGCCCAAGCTTTCGACTGAGACTCTCGATCTGATGAGGAAAAGACGGGAAATGTCAGCCGCGCATTCGTTTTCATCAGATAATAGGTCCTTAAACCTACAGATTAGGAAGCTGATGCGACGTGACCTCCGCCGCTCCAACACCCGCGCCGTTGAGGCTGCGATTGAGCAAAATAGGGGGTTGAAAGTTTTCGCTCAGCAGCTAGGGAGGACCCATCTGATGAAACTGAAAGCCGCGGATGGCAAAATTGTCACCTCTAAGATCGAGATGCTTGATGAGGTCGAAAACTTCTATGGGCATTTGTATTCCACGAAAACGGCGAGACCAGCGGTTCCTAGCAATGACGACAAAAGAGCCCAGCTCACGCGCCATTACACCGAGGATCTTCCGGACGTTGACCAGGGCGAGATTAGGGCGGCCCTCGAGCAGCTCAAGAACAACAAAGCTCCGGGCGATGACGGCATTACTACTGAACTCCTAAAAGCAGGCGGGGCTCCGGTCCTGAAGGAGCTACAGAGTCTGTTTAATTCCGTCATCCAACAAGGCTCTACACCGGAGGCATGGAGCGGGAGTGCGGTGGTACTGTTCTTCAAAAAAGGGGATAAAACCCTTCTGAAGAACTACAGACCCATCTCACTCCTGAGTCATGTGTACAAGCTGTTCTCGAGGGTCATCACGAATCGTCTCGCCGGAAGACTCGACGAATTCCAGCCACCAGAGCAAGCTGGGTTTCGAAAAGGCTATAGCACCGTAGACCACATCCATACTGTTCGGCAGATCATACAGAAGTCTGAAGAGTACAATCAGCCGCTGTGTATGGCATTCGTGGACTACGAGAAGGCCTTCGACTCTATCGAAACTTGGGCAGTTCTGGATGCTGTTCAGCGATGTCACATTGATGAGCGGTATATAGAGATGCTGAGATGCCTATACAACGCTGCTACCATGACTGTTCAGCTTCAGGACCAAAAGACGAAGCCAATCCAACTGCGCAGAGGGGTGAGACAAGGGGATGTAATATCCCCGAAATTGTTCACTAACGCGTTGGAGGACGTCTTCAAGACGCTGGACTGGACTGGACAGGGTATCAACGTTAACGGCGAGAACATCTCACATCTCCGTTTTGCCGATGACATCGTTGTAATGGCTGAGTCGCTGGAACAACTGGGCGAAATGCTGCACAGCTTAAACAGAGCCTCTCGACGTGTCGGTCTCGGCATGAATCTGGACAAGACTAAAGTCATGTTCAATATGCATGTCATGCCGAGGCCAATATTCGTCGAAGGGTCGGCACTCGAAGTTGTAACGGAATACGTCTACCTAGGGCAGGCAATTCAGCTTGGTAGACACAACTTCGAGAAAGAAGCCAACAGAAGGATCCGTCTGGGCTGGGCAGCATTTGGCAAACTTCGCCGAGTCTTCTCGTCGCCTATACCGCAAAGTTTGAAGACAAAGGTCTTCAACCAGTGCGTCCTGCCAGTCATGACTTACGGTGCCGAGACGTGGACACTGACAGTTGGGCTAGTCCACAAATTTAAAGTCGCTCAGCGAGCTATGGAGCGAGCTATGCTTGGAGTTTCTTTGAAGGATAAAATCCGTAACGAGATTATCCGGAGAAGAACCGGAGTGACCGACATAGCTTGTAGGATCAGTAAGCTGAAGTGGCAGTGGGCTGGCCATGTCTGTCGAAGGACCGATGGCCGTTGGAGCAGACGAGTCCTTGAGTGGAGACCGCGTATCGGCAAACGCAGCGTAGGGCGCCCCCCTGCCAGGTGGACCGACGACCTAAAGAACGTGGCTGGGGGGGACTGGATGCGGAAGGCAGAGGACCGAGCGTTGTGGCGCAATTTGGGAGAGGCCTATGTTCAGCAGTGGACTGCGATAGGCTGAGTTGATTGAACTACAGCCCGCGTTTTCGTCAATTTTCACGGATTGTTAGAAATTCATGGTTTGATTTGAAAAATTAATTCTTGAAGTGACAGTGAAGGTATAGAATTAACTCCTGAAAATATTATAACTGACGCAAGAAATGTGATGGATAATCTATTACCTGCAAAATCGCGGGGGAAATATAATATGAAAGGCTATGGTAATTTTATTGAATGGAGAAATGCAAGAGGCGCCAAGAATTTTCATAATTGTGAAAATGTCTCAAATGTAAATATAAGTTTTAAGTTGTTTTAGTATTTTTGTTATTGTTTTGACGACGTCTGTGGTCTAGTGGTTCGAGGGTCGGACTGCTGATCACGAGGTCGTGGGTTCGATTCCCACAGGACACAAATATTTGTGTGATGAACATAAGTGTTTGTGCTGGTCTGGCTGTTTCTTATGTATTATAAGTATGTATTTACAACAAAAAAAAGTATATAAGTATTATATCCATTGGCTAGTACCCATATCACAAGCTATGCTTAGTTTGGGACTAGATGGTGCTCTGTAAAAAAATGTCCCGAAGATATTATTTATTATTAGATACTATTTAATTTCAATTTAGTTGTTACTCTATGTTTTGTTAAATAATAATATTACAATAAAATAAAAGGCGTAAAGTTGCTTTTTAACCGCATGCTCAATTTTGATGACCAAGCAAGCGAAGGATTCTAAAATCAGAATCCTGAGCGTCAGCGAGGGAATGAAAAGAGCACGAGGTGAAAAATCTTACTCAAGTGCAACACGTATCTTTTCATCCCACCTCAGTGAGGAAATAATAATAATAATAAATAATTTATTTTTTATTTCGCTCTTCACAAAGTTGGCCTAAAATAAATACATTTACGTGACATACGTGGGACACTCAGAAAGTTTTGCGAAACTAAAAAAAATTGTTCTATACGTACATATATTTTTATCAAATCTTTTCAAAGTACTTTCCACCAGCCTCTATACAAAGATTCATGCGCCTAAACCAGTTTTCAAAACACTTTTTCCAGTCCGCCGCAGACACCTCGTTTACAGCCTGCTCGAACGCAGCCAGCGCATCTTCCGGCGACGAAAATTGTATCCCTTTGAGCTGATTTTTTATTTTTGGGAATAAAAAGAAGTCACACGGTGCTAGATCAGGGCTGTAAGGAGGGTGACCCAGGAGTTTGACTGGCGTGCTGTCCAGGAAGTCCCTCGTTTTGAGTGCGGTGTGCGCAGGTGCATTGTCGTGGTGGAGCAGTAGCCCGCGGAGCCCTGTGTTTGGTCGCTTGTTGCTTATAACAGAGAAAACTTCTGGCAAACATTTGGTAGTATACCATTCGGCATTAATGCTTCTTTGATCCCGTAAGGGAATTGATACCAAGTGGCCAGTCAAATTAAAAAAGCTAGCGATCAAAATCTTACCCCCGCTTCTAGATCGCTTCACTTTGGTAGGCGTTGGCTCATTTTGAAACACCCAAACAGTCGACTGGCGCTTGGTTTCTGGGTCGTATTGATAAATCCAGGACTCATCACCTGTAACGATGTCGTAAACACGCCGAGACGAGCCTGCTTCAAATTTGTAAAGCATATCACGGCACCATTCCACCCGGGCCTGCTTCTGAGCATCGGTGAGGTTGTGCGGCACCCAGCGTGATACTATCCTCCTCACGCGAAGATGGCTGTGTAGAATCTCATGAACGCTTCCCGATCCAATCTTCAATATGTGTTGAATCTCCTGATATGTAATTCGCTTATGGTCTTGGATTAAATTTTTCACTGCTAGCACGTTTTCTTCGGTAACAGCCGTCAAAGGGCGACCGCTTCTTTCGTCATCCCCCAAAGTTGGTCGACCGCGCTTGAATTCGTTATACCAACGATACACGGTTGCCTTGGAAGGGCCTTCATCCATGAATGCCATTTGAAGTCTATCGTACGATTCATCCGGTTTCAGGCGACACTTGAAATCGTATAAAATCATAGCTCTAAAATGTTCCCGGCGCAGATCCATATTTCAGTGAGACACAATACTTTGAATTAACTCGCAAAAAATGTGGAGGGAAATTTTGAAATTGGAACTTACTTATTTTTACTTATAAATAATCATATTTTCGAAAAACATTATAACTGGCCAGTCTCCCATACATAAAAACTTTTTTTCGCAATACTTTCTGAGGGGCCTGGTATAGGTGCGTAGAAGCCCCTTTGCGAGAGACTGGAGTCCGTACTAGGGAAACCCTGTGTTACGGATCACCAGGCCCTCACCCTGGTTTTAAATATATGTTGTACATTATGCTGTCACATTATTGACAATAAAAAAATAAAAATAAAGTACTTAAGCATAACATGTGAATACAATAGAAGAGAAAGTATACTATTATATAAACATATGCAGTTGAACTAATAGATGTGATGTGTGAGTTGGTGTGTATGTATGTGGGTGTGTTTGAATGAGAGGTCTTTAATTACAAAAAAAAAACATTTACAATCACAAGATACTTTTATTTCAGTTTAGGTATTAACTACTACATTATTATAGGTAAGTATTACAGAATAATCTTTAAATTATAACAAATAATACTTAGGCATAATTAAGAAAAATTGAAAGTAACGTTTGCTACAGTTACTTAAGTTGAGTGTAATATTTTTGTTAGGTACTGTAATGTTGGTGTTAGTGACTTTTATACTATCTTATTTCAGTAACATTAATTTAGTTATTAAGGCATGCGTCGACCTATCGTATCGTATCGTACGCATTGTACAGACCTCGAATCCGTATATCGTAGTGCGTTCACCTCTCCCCAGCGTACCGATTGTCCACGATATTCTAAAAGAGCAATCGGAAATTCAATATTGACATTAGGATGCCGATGACGTCATCCGCATTTCTGAATACAATGCGATCCGACCGATGCGTACGATACAGATAGGTGGACAAGTGCCTTAAGGTACAGTCGACTGCATGACAGTGGTAACACGTCAATTCGAAAACCTTCCTTACTGCTTACGAAATAAAGATACTGCTAATGTCAAAGTGTTACCACTGACGTGCGGTCGACCGTACCAATACCTACACTCATTACTAAAAATCGCACTGCGACAAAACTGTTTAGCGCTCACGTTGATGTCACGTGACATTAGCAATCGCTCGCGTATTGTCAAATCGATTACACACACTGACTGAATCATTGCAAACATTCGATTGTAGCGACACGGAATCCCGTGACGTCGGCTTACGGTTGTCATTTACATTTTCAATTGATATGGACAGTTCTTGCCACGAAACATGATTTTTGCATTTGCGTAAGTGTACGTCAAGACGCAAAATACACGCTGAGCGTGGAGTTGCGGAAACGGCCCGATATACCAATACCAAGTGTACGTCAGCACATGCTCTTTAACTGATGTGTCTAGAATTTTACGAAGTCGGTTTCCGCAGTGTATCTTACTACTTTCGTGGCTTATTATCATGTACAGGTTGAATTTTTGAACTGGCCTTTGAAAGTACAGGGAATAGCGAAAAATGCTTAAAGGAGAAAAATAATGTAGTATTTTCTTAAAAATTAGACATTTCCTTTAATATATGGTTTGATAAGCGTCATTATGAGTTAATGAGGGTGTTTTTTCAAAATCAACCCGTGCAATATGTGGCTAGAATTTTTTTGTTTATATAATTATTTTTGGAATAATAAAGATACGTTTTTCGTTATTCACATTAGAAATTGTTAAGTTAAGTTTTGAGTGAATCGGTCCAAGAAAAAAGATTTTTCATACAAGTCTTACATCCTATTTCACTCATAATTTAAAATTATAACTTGATTAGTTTCTGCTTTGCGTTTATGAATCAGTCAGTCAGTAAATCTGTCTTTATAAGTATAGATAGATAGATGTACGTACACATAATGAAAAAAATATTCCACTATAAATTACGCGTACAGGAGAAAAATGCTCGCGCAAGTTCTGACTGTTTAGGGATTTGCTGGCTAGTACAAAAAACGAAGTAGGTTGAATTAGCGACCGATAGATACTGCTAGATCCAACTTGGAACTTTGATTTGCAAGAGCTAAAAATAGTGTCCAAAGATCAAACCGATTGGAAAAATGTTTCGAAAATTAGGGTGCCATTTTTTATACATATTCGAAACAAGAATAATAATAAATAATCAATATTTTTGCGACATTTTACACATCACCATCTAGTCCCAAACTAAGCAGAGCTTGTGCTATGGGTACTAGACAATAAATAAATAAATAAATAATAAATATATACTTTTTTTTTTTTTTGTAAATACTTATAATACATAAGAAACATCCAGACGAACACAAACACTCATGTTCATCACACAAATATTTGTGTCCTGTGGGAATCGAACCCACGACCTCGTGATCAGCAGTCCGAAACTCGAACCACTAGACCACAGAGGTCGTCAAAACAAGAATCAAGTACTGCATATCCTCCTTCAATAAGTCCCTTATTAAACCAGTCAACTTGTAGAAATGCAATTTGACCAACCAACTTACAAACGATAATATTTGTCTTTCTCCTTCAACATGTCGACGTCTGAACGTCGCCAAACATAGGGCATCATTCTTTCCCGAACACAAAATAAAACCCAATAAATCACCAACAGGGTGTCCTGCTCCAACACAATCCCGCCAACGGTGTCATAGTGACGGGAAACACCAATCTTGCGTTGCGAAACGTGTCCCGGCTTCAGGCAGGCCGCTACACATGCACCGCTTCAAACGTCGAGGGAGACGGCAAGTCGCCACATTTGCATATGCAGGTTGTCTGTAAGTAAATACATGTATGTAACTATTTGTATAATTAGCCAGATAAGTCTGTTTTTGGAGTAATGTGTTTATATTTGTGTATATTAGCGGGGCGATGGGTGTTGAAAACATGTGTTTGTATAAAGCACACACACGTAGGTGCACCACAGACCAAAGACAAATACGGGTGCTGTAAGACATTTATGTTGCATTGCATCACACTTTTTTGATAGGCACTAACTTGTGTGACGAAAGGGAAGTACTGTCTGTAATGTCTGTTGACACACTTGTATTTAAATATAGGTTCAAATTACAAGTTTTGTGTAATTATGTGAAGATAATTGTTGAAAGAAAAATTCGTTCACGAGCATGTTTCGAACCTGCGGTGAATTTTTATTCCCACAATTTGTATCTTTAGATTTCGCGTCGCATGACTCATGAGTAATAAATCGTTTGTAATTTAATGTTTTTAAGCATTGGATGGCTGAATAGGTTACCTTTGCCCTTATCAACTGCTATACCACCTGGGTTGTTGCCTTACGGCCAAAATTAATAACCAATCTATCCACGATTTGCCCTACTGGAGATAGAAATTTGACATCAGCTCCATATAAAATACGTCAAATTTCTATCTCTAGTAGGGCAAATCGTGGATAGATAGGATATTCATTTTAGTTGCTAATGGTATTGCAAAATAGCGTTCACCAAACTGAGATATTATAAAGATGGAAATTCTTATGTTATTGTAATTTCACCGTCACTCGTTCCGTTATGTTGTTGTGGTATTTTATATATTTTGTAGTTTTGACCTGTGATAACCCTTGCAGTATATATAATTTACATTCGGCCGCCTTATAATTTCTGAATTTCATACCTAAGTTTTGACAACATTATCTTGAGCTGTTTCTTTTGCAAATACTTATTACTAGGCAATAATTCGAAATTCTGCTGAAAATAATCCATATGAACAAAATCTGCTTTATTTTTTGCCTTTGACTAAGTTCATACATAGCAAGAAGTCCTTTATAAACATTTGAAATATCCTTCGATATCCGTGAAACTATTTCTGGATTTACCTAAATTGATTTAGATAAGGTTAGCCGGGTCCATAGTGTTTATACTGTAAATATTGGTCTACGTAGGGCAGTGAAGAAAGTAGGTTAAGTATATTTTATTACTAAGTCGTTAGGGAATACCGGGATATAAAAACAACCGGGTAAATGGGTTGTGGTGCTTAAAACCGATGGGTAAAATTAAAGTTATAAGTGCGCTGTGGCTTTATTTTTATCGTAAAGGTTTTAGTCAAGAGTTCATCGGAATCTTTGGTTCTTTTGTTTAAGAGGAGAAATAAAATAAACAGAACAATTGTTTTTTTTTTGTAAATAATTCCGATCGATCGACATTGAACTAATGTTAATCCGTAGCTTTAGAATGCAGAAATAGTCCCGAATCAATTTAATATTGAGTTTTTACTGAATGATTGATTCATTTTTTAATCTGACAATTAATTTACTTTACTTTAATGTAGCGTAGATTATATCTGGTTATTTTTTTTTCTTGAAGTGGCACGATATACTCCACAATTTCCATAAAACACCTTTGAAGTTGATAAATTCCATAGGTAATAATATATCGCACCGTGAGGCTGAAACTGACTTAATTCACAATTTGGGGCCCTAAATATCGACTATATTGTATATTTTTTCAAGTTTTTTTATGTACTCATTTCATCCATATTTTTGAATTAAGTCACTGTTACTTTCTGAGTGCGATATGTCGAAGATCTAATGCTGCAACGTAGAGGTACTCGTAGCAAAACCTCACATTTCATGGTACCTACCGCACGCCAGTGATAGCAGTTTGACATTTACAGCGTCTTTATTTCGTAAGCAGTAAGGACGGTTTTCTAATTCAAGTGTTACTGTCATGCAGACGACTGCAAAATTTACACTTACATTCAAATCAAATCAAGATAAATTAATAATTTCTTAGGTTTTCGCGATGACTACACATTAAAATAAAACAAGTTTAACCGGATTACAGCGTGTGTATTATTTAAATTGGTTTTCCTGACGTTTCGAAAGCTTTGTAGCGTTCGTGGTCGCAGGAAAACTAAACGAACGAAGGGAAGGAACGCTGCAAAGCTTTAGAAACGTCAGGAAAACCAATTTAAATAATATACGCGATGAAATCCGGTTAAACTTGTTTTATTATAAGATAAATTAAGTTCACTATAAGAAGCTTCACCAGAAGCGTATACTATTTTTCTATTCAGCTCACATTTAAAAAGGTCAGGCCTATTACTGCTCTAAATAGCGTCGCTCTTTTTACAACACCTAGCTAGACCATATAAAGCCACTAATAAACTGGAGTGTTAACATCGCATCGGTCAACATGTAAAAGAGTTACACCCTATTTTATGACGTCATCATCACAGTCTTAACCCTTTAAATTTTGTTGCCAGCTAGCGATGTGTGATGGCGACATGTTAAACTCCATGGTTTTTGTAGTTTAGAAATCTCTATGATTTTCTATAGTTTTCTCTCCGACTCGATGGTCTCGACATGCAATCGAGACGGAGAAAACCGGGACTCGTCTAGAGAATCAATAGTCATCGGTCATCAAGAATCATTGACGGAGATTGAGCGATTGCTAACGAGTGCGTTTGTCGTGAGAGTTCATTAACTCGAAACAATCGAAAAACATCTCGATTATTTCGTCGGAGTGCGAGTCGATTGTTGACTTAATTGAAAATTTATACGACATTGATTGTATCAGTTGTTGTAACATCTCAGAACCGTCCATCAGTCCATAGACGCCTCATAACAGGCAACCCATGATGTCTATCAACACGTCTGACTAATAGATCTGATATAGATCGCCACTATTTGCTACTTAAAAACTTCAAATCAGTTTCGACCACTTAGAGTGAGCCTTAAATTCTTCCACGTTAGTGAATAGCTAATAACCGCCTTGGTAGGGCCATTCGGATAACAGTACCCCGCTTTCTTGTACTTTGGCTAGTTGACAGAATTAATTGTACGCATTATATTCAACATTTTGCATTTAGGTTGAACAGTCGAAGCGTCCAATGCTGTTACCAGAAGGTTTAAGTTTTCTCGCGAGTTATTCCCCATTGCACGTAATACCCAGTCAAAGTCTCTTGTAAGCCATTTCAGAAACTTGTTTGATTTATTTTCACTCCTATTATTTTTGACGACAATTGAGCGATTGCAAACGAGTGCATTCATATTATGAGTCTGATAATCAAAACAATCGAAAAACATGTCGATTATTTTGTCCGACAGCGAGTCGATTGTCGACTCAATTGAAAAATACGACTGCGATTGTTTCGGTTGTTGAAACATCTCGGAATCGTTTATCGCTTCTACCAGCAGGCTTACGTTTTGTTACCATCAGGTTTACGTTTTCTCGCGAGTCATTCCCCATCACACGCAATACCCATTCCGAGTCTCTTCCCAGCCATTTCGGAAACTTGTTTACTTTATTTTCATTCCTTTTATTTTTGTTCCTCGCTGGGGAAAACGTAAAACCTTTTATCGTTATGACTCACATCATTCGATTCGCTATTGTTTAAAGTGTACCTGTTATGGTTATGTTTCAGTAGTTTTGTCTTTGTGTTTCTGTAGGTATAGGAAGTGTGTCATGGTTTTTTATTTTTATTAAACGTTAACTTTTAGGGCTTTTTCATGGGTATCAAATGTTGATGATGAAATACTCCGGATCTATTTCTGCTGCCAAACAGTATTGCTTGCATTGCTGTGTGTGCACGTACGGGTACCGGTGAAATTACAATCACATGAGACTTTCCATCTTCATGTCTCAGTTTGGCGAACGTGACTTGCGGTATCATTTAGGAAACAGCCTATGTGGTTTTACAGATGTTATTGGCAAATAGTTTAACATCCTTGCCCACTTTTGTCTCTATTTACCCCTCCATATCTATTCACCCCGTATACTTAATCAAATAATCGATAGGTACTTGCTTACAAAAAGTATCAACAAAATCACGTTATAAATAACTATTTGTATTAATTGAACTGATATTTTAGAAACAACTTTAAACGAGCAACATAATTTTATTTTTGTCAATTTAATAAATGTATCATCGTATTCAAACATTATTTACGTCAAAATGCGTTAAGTATTAATAGAAGCTTAAAAAGTATAAAATACCTTTGACAGTCATATAATACTGTGACTGGAGAGGACAGCTAGCTGAAACAAAAGCCCCGTCAATAAGGATGAAAGAATTAATTCCCTCTGATGATAATGGAAAACAATATTATACCTTTTGTCGCATATGGTGTCATTCTTTTAAGTACCGGGTAAAACGGGGTGAATAGGGACAAAAGTGGGCAAGGTTTTTAAGATTGCAATAAGATAGTTTGTTGCCCACAAAAACTTCAAAAATTTCTGCTATAATTTGGAAAACATTCTAAAGTATTTGTGTGCAACAAACTATCTTATTCCAATGTTTAAAATCCTTGCCCACTTTTGTCCCTATTCACTCCGTTTTACGGTAGTCAAAAAGCAGTGATAGCCTAGATTGAATGCTTTCTTTCCATGCAGGAGTATCTCAGTTTGAATAGTTTCGGACTCGACAGGAACCCTTGATCCAGTCGGGCACACCCGATAGAATCACGCGAGTGAAACCGCTATAATTAATATAATTAAGAGATTAATAAAATTATTGAATTCGGATATTCCAATGCCACAATCCTACTGCTGAACAAACCCTATGCCTCCTCCTTTGTCGACCCACCTGTCTTGTGCCATTCGCATCCAGGTGTCAGTCGACAGGTTTGATGGCGTCAGCTCATTTTGCTGCAGGACATCCGACATTCTTTTTACCACGGATTTGGCTTTCAGTCATGTCTGTCTATTCGGTAAAAAAATAAATCGATTTTAAACAACTTCCCGATTAGACTTGAAACTTCAAACATAGCTCAAAACTGTATGATAATGCAATATTAACTCGCATTCCTTTTAATAACGAGGTATTAAAAAAAACTTTTTCATACAATTTTGATGACGTCTGTGGTCTAGTGGTTCGAGTGTTGGACTGCTGATCACGAGGTCGTGGGTTCGATTCCCATAGGACACAAAAATTTGTGTTATGAACATAAGTTTTTGTGTTGGTGTGGGTGTTGCTTATCAAAGTCAATTTTTTTATTGCAAATAAACATTTACATGCACTTTCAAAACGTTAATTTTATTATAAATCTAGTTGCACGGTTCCAAAGAGTTGGTCCTATGGAGAAAAGCCGGCAAGAAACTCCATAAATTATTAAGTATGTATTTACAACAAAAAAAGTATATAAGTATTAAATCCATTGTCTAGTACCCATAGTACAAGCTCTGCTTAGTTTGGGACTAGATGGTGCTGTGTAAAAATGTCCCAAACATATTCATTTATTTATTTATAATTTTTCTTTGTGTATTAATTTATAACTGTTTCATACAGATAGACCACTATGCCAGAGGAGAGAGATGAAGATAATAGGTGCAGCTCTTCAGGAGCCCACGACAGTCGTCTGTGAGGTCGACGCGTTTCCACCACCAGACACCTTCGAGTGGATCCTCAACAATTCAGCAGGCTCCATCAAAGTAGATCCTGTAAGTAAACTAAATTTTTGAAGTAAAACTTCTTTAGGCACGCTTGACTTGGGGTTAAGCTGGTGAATGAGTTACGAAAAGTGTGGCGAACGGAGGGGGTAGTGCGGGACGCGGGGAACGAGGCGCGCGCTAGGCCGGCCACGACGCCGCGCCGGCAGATGTTCGCGCGCCGCGCCGCCATTCCTTTGTTCTCATTGAAATTGTATTGAGGGAGATATAAGTTAGTGAAGTTTTACTTCAGTCGTGTGCTCTAAAGCACACTCGTTTTTTTGTAATACCATCTCTATAGTGTTGCACAGGGGTGGTAAAGTTTCTATGAAGAAAACACAGAAAAGTTGATCCCTACAATTTGTCGATTTATATGAACATAAATATAAGGAACAGCTGATTTTTTTTCGTTATGCTATGTTGTTGGTCCCATTGTGAAAGTTGTTCAGGTTTTCAGTTATTTCAATAACACGTTGCATAGATTATTCACAATATACATCAAAATCGCGAATAAAAAATTCAATGATTACATTACGTAAGTACGGAATTGTCATCTGAGGCAGCCACGCCAGGGTTTACCAACGTAATATTATTAGAAACAGGTGCTAGAAACAGCCAACCTTCCCATGAAATCTCGTAGTTGCTCCTTGACACCGACAAAAGTCCACGAAACGGTGTTTTTAGAGCTATAACCACATACCAGAAGTAATATTTAATGCGTTATAATAAAAGATAATGATAGCCCTTCTTCCATGATTTATATCGCCATAGATTTGGACACAAAAGGTTTAGGGGGTTGCCGGACGACATTAAAATTGAATGGGTCAAGTGTTATTTGCTGTGGCTGTTCCTTATTATCATTGCCTTATTCTTTTCCTTATTCAGAATGTAGAGGAGTTTTAGCACGTTTATATATTTGTGATAGTTAAGAGGTAATGCTGGTGGTCTTTTCTTCATTAAAACGCGAATGTTTTCTTTCAGGTTTATAATCCCAAAGCATCCACGAGTGACAGTATTTAATTGATCGTCCGGTGCACCCTGGACAGTCAGCCCCGCTACCAACCTGCTGACTGGCTAATCTTTTGCCCACGGCATGAGCTATTATCATTCTGTAGCTCATGTCGACACGATAGAAGAAGATCCCAAAGCAATTATTTTTTTAAAGTTAAATAAATATCAGCTTTATCTATGACGCTATGTATCGTTTTTGTTGATAAGTTATTTCTAGAAGCCCCCAAAAAATCTTAAAATTGCCTATTTAGACTTCTGCCTGTCTAGTTTATTGAAAAAGAAAAACACATAGCGGCACAGAACACATTTCTCTTGTTCAGTTTAGGAAATATCTTTCAAATTGATCCAGTTTCGGAGGAGAAAATAGTCAGGAGCCAAAACTCGAACTATGACTTTTTTACTAAGGCTATTCAGCCGGACCTGCAGTTGTCCTTATCGCATTTACTTGAGGCAAAGCGACAGCGATAGTTTCTTCATATACCTAATCTTCAAAAGTCTCTCTACCTACATTTTCTCTTAAGCATTGACAGTCAAGTGTTCTACGAGTTACTGTTTTCATCCAAGAGACAACAAGAAGTATCTAAAATGTACACATTAACACCAAAAAAAACGAATTTTCACTCTAATCAAAGATTCTAAAGCATCTAGTAGGGAAGGAAAAATAAGCAACAGTGAAAAATCCAATAAATTATTTAATAAAATGTCCAGGTTATAAGCGATTTAATGTTTACTAGACAGAGACAGCACTATCGAAGTATGACGTCATTGTTCAAAACCTTCATAGAAACTTGACATCGCTCTGTACAATGTCCGTTTCAAACGACAAGGACAGTAAATGCCCCCTCGAAAACTTAAAAAACTCTTCCATTGTTTCATGGATTTTTTTTCAACAGTGTTGTCGTTTCTATACCTTCTTTTGTATAATATAAGACTTAATATTTTTTATAGTAGTCAACTACCGGATTAAAGCAACATGCAAGAGTTCATTTATCTCAAAGGGAATAATCGCTACATTATTCTGTTTTCGATTTTCAGTCTACAACTTCAAGTATTAAGGCAATTAACAATGTAGGGTTCACATTGGTCTGTAATTAAATTTGGCTCAGTCACACCCTCAGGGGAAAGTATCATAAGTAGTTTTACTAATAAAATGCAATAAAGAATTGAGTATTGAGTACTTTGAATTTACATTACTAGTATTATTAGACGCCTGCCAAGCGTGGTGAATATGGCATATCCTTTGGGGGATACCCTTTGGGGGAGGCCTATATCCAGCAGTGGACGTTTTTCGGCTGAAATGATGATTTTGATGATTTGACGGTGCTAGGAAAATTACATACCTATGCTTTTTCAATGGTATTTTTATTTTTAATTGGTAATCTTAGCGATTTTAACAACATAACATAACATCACTCCTGTATTTCCCCGAAGGGGTAGGCAGAGGTGTAATAGTACACCCACATTTCGCCAGTTATGTTATAGTCCCATGTAATAGGGGGCGAGCCTATTGCCACTGACCGGGCACAAATCCAGACTCCGGGCAGCTACTGAGAATTTCCTAATGAAAAAACCCAATAACACTTTGCCCGACCCGGGAATCGAACCCAGGACCCCACGCTCAGCAGTCGCACTTGCAACCACTAGACCAACGAGGCAGTCGATATCGAATTTATAGTTTTAAAAAAATATTACGTCATTTGACTGTTCCGTTTTTTTAAAATAATTTGTTTACAAAATAGGTGTTGATCACCAAAAGAAAAAAGAAACAAAATAAGTTCAAAAGTAATGACCTTCTTTTTTTCTTTATAGTGATGTACAAGTTATGCTTTTACGTCACCGTATAAAAAAAGTTCGCATACAAACAGTTTTTATGCTCTTTTGTAAAACTGACATTTTCATCTTATGTCTTTCTATCCCTGAGGATGGGAGATGTGAATAGACGTGCGATTAGTTGACGTGTAATGCGGGTCAAGTGACGACGGGATAACTGGAGGACCATTGTCCTAGCGCTTTGATCCGGATATATATAAACGTTAGAAATTATAGGTATTAGTTGTAATACCTATAATGTTCCATTACACAGTTTGTTTGTCTGTCTGTATGTTTATGTAATTTGATATAAGGGTAACTCCGGAATCCGAAATCGAACAACATTGATAAAATTGCATTCGTTCTTCGCGTTACTGTATTACTTAATTCTGATAAAGAGCGCCTTGACTTTTATAAAACAAGGTCTGCTTAGTTTGGAAGTCAAAAGTTCCATTTCTTGTACCTATAATATAAAAATGGGTAAAAAAATGAATATTTGGCAATCATCATTCATCGTACAGATTTAGAGTATTTTGATATAACGCTGGTTTGCGAGAACACCGACACAACCCAAAATTATTCAAAATTTTAATAAGTACACCTAACGAACAAAAATCAATTGATTCTGTTCGTTATGTGTTCTTACTTTTTAAATTTTAAATAATTTTGAATTGTGTCGGATTTCTCACAATCTCGCTGTGTCATTTTGGTCCTATTAGATTTTGGCAAGTTTTGTGAACATTAAAAAGCACATAAGAGTATCTCTAGCACATAAGAGTATCTCTAGCACATAATAGTATCTCTAGCACAAAAGATCATCTCTAGCACATAAGAGTATCTCTAGCACATAATAGTATCTCTAGCACAAAAGATCATCTCTAGCACATAAGAGTATCTCTAGCACATAATAGTATCTCTAGCACAAAAGATCATCTCTAGCACATAAAGGTATCTCTAGCACATAAAAATAGTATGGAAGGAACCGCAGTCACTGATAGTATTTATAATAAACAATAAAAAATGAATTTAATATTGATTCAGAAATTTAAAATTATATTCTAGCCATTTTCTGCAGTTACTAAACTTCTAATTGCAGGAAACTAGACTGTAATTGCAGGAAACTAGACTGTAATTGCAGGAAACTAGACTGTAATTGCAGGAAACTAGACTGTAATTGCAGGAAACTAGACTGTAATTTCTACTTCATTTGTCACGATCGCTGAGTAGGGATATTAAAATTTTCATTATTCCTTTTCTCAGAATAAATTATAACCATCATCGATACGCTCTCATTTTATAAAAAGCAAAAAAGAAAATGAAAGCTTCCACATTGTTCGTTCCAGTTCGATAAATCTATGCAATTCTTTCTTGAAAAAAAATAATTAAACGTCATGGACACTGTTACGTCAACGTTTAATATTTTCCCGATATCTTTAAAGAAAACAACACTCTTTACTCCTATCATCGTCATCATCATTGGAGCCTGTCGTTTATCCAGTCTTGGATGTAGGCCTCTTCCCTCCTTTTCCATTCCTGGCGATCTTGTGCCCGACTCATCCATTCATGACCTCCGTGCCGTCTGATTGCGTCGATCCATCACTGCGGTGGCCAGCCTCTTCCTCGAGTGTTGGTTCTGGGTCTCACTATAAAAATATTCTCGTCCAGTGGTTGGTATCCATTCTCGCAATGTGTCCTGCCCATGCCCACTTCTTTCCTGCTCTAGAAGTCATCACGTCACTCAGTTTGGTTTTGCTTCTGATCCATTCGTAACGTTTCGTGATTATTATTATAGTTCTCACAAAATGACTGGACTAGGCTAAAACTTTCCCATTATGAGAAGAGGCCTTACCCAGTGGTGGGACAGGAATGGGCTGAATTATTAATAATATTTTAAAAGGAGGAGTAGCTGTCATCTTATGGGATTGATAATATTGATTCAATCAACTCAGCCTATCGCAGTTCACTGCTAGACAAAAGCCTCTCCAAGTTGCACCACTACACTCGATCCTTCGCCTTCCGCATCCAGTCCCCCCAGCTACCTTCTTCAGGGTCCACCTGGCTGGAGGGCGCTTTACGCTACGTTTGTTTATTTGCGGTCTTCAAACTGCGGACTTATCTGCCAACGGCCATCGATCCTTCGACAGACATGGCCAGCCCATTACTTTCAGGTTGCTGATCCTACAAGCTATGTCGGTCACTTCAGTTTTTCTCTGGATAATCTCGTTACGGATCTTTTCTTTCTTTTTGACTTCAAGCATCCAACGACAGCTTGAGCGATATGCTCGCTAATCGACAAAACCCATCAAATAAAAAATAAAAAAGCTCGCTCCATAGCTCGCTGAGTGACCTTGAATTTGTAGACTAGGCCAACTGTCAGTGTTCACATCTTGGCACCGTCAGTCATGATAGGCAGGACGTACTGGTTGAAGACCTTTGATTGGTGATCGCAATCTGTATTACTGCAATCAGTTAGCCTTGTATAAAACTTACATACTATGCTAGTTCCGCTCATATCGGTTTAGTTACCTTTAATAGGTACCTATGCGATTGGCCGTATATTATGTACAGTCAACTGCATGACAGTGGTAACATTTCAATTTGAAAATCGTCCTTACTGCTTACGAAATAAAGATGCTGCTAATGTCAAAGTGTTACCACCGACGTGCGGACGACCGTACTAATGTACCGTGTTCACTACTTCTGAATAGGTAGGTAAGTAAAAGAGCGCAGAGCGTAGATTTCGAATTCCATGTATTACAACTCTCGTGGCTCATCCACCCACGGCGAGAGTAGTTACACGACGGAGTTTTTAGTAGGTCCAAGCTCTACATAACTACGCTGCCTCTCGAGATGGTGTGGCAAGTTTCAGGCATTTTCTCCATCTCGAACAAAAAGCTACAAGTACTCTCAACAGTAATGATAATTTGGTGTGATTGATCATCCAATGCACCCTGGTCAGTCAGTACCTTTACGACTATGGCAAAAAAACTACTAACTAGGTACTAGAAAGTTTATTTTATCGCATCTTACTTTCTATAGTCCCATTTACCACTTGTCCCGAAAAATTATCCCTATTTCTTCGAGACAAATTCATATTTCTCGGTCAAACGCAACCATGAATTCGGGCGCGTATGTAATAAAAAGTATAACATAATATAGTTCCTACGAAAAATTTGACTCGGCATCCGAGCCTAGGGAGTTGTGAGGTTCTCTCGAGAAATTATTGTAAACATAACCTACCGTTTGTAATGTTTGAATACTTTATTTGATCAATTTATTTTATTTTTTGGGTTCCGTACCTCAAAAGGAAAAAACGGAACCCTTAAAGGATCACTTAATCACTTTGTTGTCCGTCTGTCTGTCTGTCCGTTTGTCAAGAATTATTACATCCGCAACGTGTACAAGTCATCATCATCATCATCATCATTTCAGCCGAAAGACGTCCACTGCTGGACATAGGCCTCCCCCAAGCATCGGGTACAAGTATGAAGTTGAAATTAAAATCAAATACTAAGGTCGATGGTCCCTTAAAAAATTCAAGCTTCTAAGTCAACGCATTAAAAGGATATGGCTATTTATGTCACATATTTTGATACTTGGAAACTCACTCATCAAAACCTTTAAGGGTACTTCCCGTTGACATAGGATCATAAAAATTGGCATAATATGTGTTTGTCGGTTTTGTGTCCAATAAATGTATTTCTTTCTTTCTTTCTTTCTCTCAAAAAGCAAGGTCTTATAGCACAAGTAAGGGAGAATATTTCCTAAAATCATGAATTTGTGGTTATATCACAGGATTTTTTTTTTGTGCTACCAGACTTACATTTCTTGTTGAAAAATTGACCGTGTTTAAGACCAAAAGTGTGGAAGAACATGCATTTAAAGGACAAAAAAAAAGATATTTATTTTGGCTTGCACAGATCGTTTACATTATAGAGTAAACACAAAACACAGATAATACAATAACAAAATGAAAAAATCATACAACCAGATTCTACTATCTTTTTTTTCCACTGCAAAGTTAAGTTTATCTTTCAATTCGACTTACCTTTTCATTGGAGCGATCTTTGGTGCTTATCTATACTTTAATTTATCAATTTCAGTAAGTTAATCTATCTATATATATAAAAATCAATTGCTGTTCGCTAGTCTCACTAAAACTCGAGAACGGCTAGACGGATTTGGCTAATTTTGGTTTTAAAATATTTGTGAAAGTCCAGCCCCCCTAGCCAAGTTGACAATCTACAAAATCGCCAATCTTCAACGCTAATAGAAAACGATCAAAATGTATGGGAATGACATATCTCAACGAAAAAAATCATTCGTTCAGATATGTCATTCCCATACATTTTGATTGTTTTCTATTAGCGTTGACGATTGTAGATTGTGTAGATTGTCAACTTGGCTAGGGGGGCAGGGAAGGTTTAAAAGGTGACAAAATGTGGAAAATTTCGAGGAAAACAGTAAAAACAACAATTTTATTTTCCCATACAAACTGTTCCTACCTGTCAAACATTTGATGTTCGCCCCGTTCGGTATGGTAAATTCGGGTCCCCTCTAATTTAAAGAACGTATTAAATAAGATTTGGATGAAATTTTGTATGTATGTTTCAATGGGTTCCTGGATGGTTTAAAAACACAATTGGACCCGGTAGGTGGCGCTGCTGTCGGTATGTCACTGATCTCCTAAACTGATAGATGATAGATTTTAATGATATTTTTTGTGTAGGTACGTTCGAGTCCGGGTCACTGCAAGGTTTGAATTAACAAATGACCCGGTAGGTGGCGCTGCAGTCGTTGTGTCACCAAATTTGATTTGCTGAACAATTGATAACATGGGACGGGGCATGGGACGGACGGGACATGGGACGGGACGGGACATGTGACATGGGGGACGGGACATGGGACGGGACGGGACATGGGACGGGTCAGGACATGTGAAATGGGACGGCTCGGGACGTGTGACATGGGGACGGGATATGGGACGGGACGGGTCGGGATATGTGACATGGGGGACGGGACATGGGACGGGACGTGTGACATGGGGGACGGGACATGGGCTGGGACGGGACATGGGACATGAGATGGGACGGGACATGGTACGTGACGGGTCATGGGACGGGACAGGACATGAGACGAGATAGTGAGATAGTGGGATAGTGTGATAGTGAGATAGTGGGAAAGTGAGATAGTGAGATAGTGGGATGGTGGGATAGTGGGATAGTGACTGGACTGGACTGGACTGGACGGTCCGAATGAAAGGATGGATGGATAGATGGATGGACTGGACTGAATTAACAGGATCCGTCACGTGGGTTAGCAGAATTTAACGCGAGCGAAGCCGCGGGTAAAAGCTAGTAATTAATAAGAATAAGGCAGGTATGTGTGGTTGTACCTGGTTAGGAAATAGATGCAAAAAATATATCAACGTGCAGTGCTGGACCTTTGGTGCACTCTTATAAATAGTTTCTACGGGGTATCAGGTCGATGGGTGGAACGGAACCCTTAGTGCGTGAGTCCGACTCGCACTTGGCCGGTTTTTATATACTAGATGTAGATTGGCCTTATGGGCAATTCAGACCCTTTCTTAAAATATCCCTTTAATAATAAATAATAGTTACCCAAGGGACTGAACGGTCTTGCGTTTGAACGCTACTTCACGCTTGCCCAGCGAAAACTTATTTATGCCTTGAAGACCACCAGATTATACTTACCTGGAAACCAAGACGCAAGGAATCCCACTCCTTGCTGGTATGCAATTTTTTTTTAATTTTTTGACCGACTTCAAAAAAAGAAAGAGGTTCTCAATTCGATTGTTTTTCATTTATGTTTTTTACTTCAGAACTCCGTCATTTATCAACAGATTTGGAAAATAATTTTTTAATTTGAAAGGATATACTTCTGTTAGTGGGAATTGAGGGAACTCCTCTAATATTATACGAATACATATTGCGATTTTGGTATTTTCATCAACAAAACAAGCGTTTGCATTCAGAAAGTATCATTTGGTGAAGATCTAAAAGGAACTCTTCAATGGATGACAGCAAATCATCGGGGATTGCAGCAATCGCATGTCCTTCTATTGTTAATGCTACTAAAAATAGAAAAAAAAAACTTAAAAACCCTCTTCATGAAGAATAAAATAGGTAATTTGTGTGAAACGTTTAGGAAGTCGGTGCCAATTTTTTCTTAAATCAAACCGAATCAAAGGCACCTTTTTCCTAAACAATTTCACACAAATTATTTTATTCTTTTTCAAACTGGTTTTTACTTTTTTTCAAGTTTGTTTTATTACGCAAAGCTTCCATTTCTCATAGAAATTATGAATATATATCTAATGTTTAATGTGTACCTATTCCTTCCTCAGGACCGTTATACAGTAGAAGCTAAAGAGGGCAAGTCCCTTCTCACGTACACACCAGTATCCGACGTCGACTACGGAACATTGTCGTGTCGGGCGACAAACTTGGCGGGGCAGCAAGTGTCGCCGTGCATCTACACATTATTGCCAGCAACGAGGCCAGACCCACCAACCAACTGTACGGTGTACAACCTGACTGATGACTCGTTAGATCTGCTGTGTTTGCCAGGTATGTAAGATTTTTGGTCTTGTTTCTTTTTCAGTTTTGAGAGGGAATGCGGATGGTCTTTTATAAATACAAACGCGAATGTTGACTGTTTTCTTTCTGGTTTATAATCCTTTCTTTCTGGTTTATAATCCCAGAGCAATGATTTTAAGAGTAAAATAAATATCGGCTTTTTCTATGCCCCTATGTTTCGTTTTTGTTGATAAATGATTTCTTGAAACCCTCAAAATATCTTTAAATTGAATATTTAACCCTCTGTGTGTCTAGTATATAAAGACAACTATTGATGAAAAAATATATCAACGTGCAGTGCCGGACTTAAAGAATAGCATCACCCTTATCTCTTCTCATGGGTGTCGTAAAAGGCGACTAAGGGATTCACCAGAGGATGGGCAGCAGCATTCTCTGAGTATTTAACCAACCAACTGCGATCGCCAACCCGCCTGCCAAGCGTGCCGATTATGGCATATCCCCCCCCTTAATTGGGGGAGGCCTTTGTCCAGTAGTGGACGTCTTTCGGCTGTAATGATGATGATGATGATGATTGATGAAAAAGGAATCTAAATCGAATAATAATCTGAATCGGCGGATGCAGTCCCTAACGGGATTCTCCGCCACCCGCCCGGTTGAGCAGTTAGGGTACCTACCTATCTCGGGTACCATCTGCGCGAGTCCATACGAAAAAAAAAGAAAAAATTTGAAAAAGGAAAAACATTGTGGCAGAGTACACATTCTTCTTATTCAGTCTATGAAATTTCTGTCCAATTTGTTCAGTTTCGGAGGAGAAAGTAGTTGTGAGCTAAACCTTTTACCACCAATTATGATTTTTTTACTAAGGCTATTCAGTTGGAACTGCAGTTGTCCTTATCGCACTTACTTGAGGCAAAGGGACAGTTATAGTTTCTTCAAATACCTAATCTTCAAAAGTCTCTGCCCGCATTTCCTCTTTACAAAAGTCTCTCGTTGATAAAAAAACAAGATTCGATTTTTGCAAAACTGTTAAAGTCAGTTTCCAGTCTAAATAGATAAGGCTGAATATCGATATTTCTATTAAAGCAACTATTGCTTTCTGTGCTCTTAGGCTGGGGGCCCTTCCACTGGTCCCCCTGGCAGCCGCTGATGCATCAGGAAGGAAAGAAAGTGACGTACTCTAGATATTGGGTAGACATTGCCATTTGCGAAGTGGCTTGACGGCGATGACAGATACTTAATCCTAATGGTTATTGTTAAGCCATTGATATTGTTTTCCCACCCCTATTAAAAAAATGTGCAGTCGTATGAATACGTGCACTACAAATTCTTATCCAAAGTACGATTGGCTTAATGCGCTGTTTGTCTTCCTGTCAAGTCTCTTGGGGGACTTAGAAAAAACAAACGGGAACGGATACGATCAGTCGAATGGATTTACTCAGTCGTAGTTTCCTCTACTTATGTTTTTATTATTATCTGCGTATGGTTCTTTTGGTTTATTGCTCGCATTTGATTAACTTTTAATAATGGACTGTGTGTTCATTGGCAAGGACACTTCTTGACTTAAAGATATCATCATCATCATCATCATTTCAGCCGAAAGACGTCCACTGCTGGACATAGGCCTCCCCCAAGCATCGCCACAACGACCGGTTAAACTTAAAGAAAAAAAAACGAGTGTGCTTTAGACCACACGACTGAAGTAAAACTTCACTAACTTATATCTCCCTCAATACTATTTCAATGAGAACAAAGGAATGGCGGCGCGGCGCGCGTACATCTGCCGGCGCTGTGTCGTGGCCGGCCTAGCGCGCCTAGTTCCCCGCGTCCCGCACTACCCCCTCCGTTCGCCTCGCTTTTTGTAACGCATACACAAGCTTACTCCCCAAGTCAAGCATGCCTAAAGAAGATTTACTTCAAAAATAATTAAAAACGCAAGCAGGATTCGAAACTGCCGCTAAGCTACCATGAACTTTGCTCGTGGTATCATATTTATCTATACTTAAAACCATTTTAGTAATTAGAAGTCGCAGGTAATAGTAGGGCTTGTGATAGAGCTCATCACAAGTGACAAGTACTACTACCGTACCTATTTTTGCTGCCGGGTACGGGTGCCGGACGCCGGCGCAAAGGGTACGGGTATCGGTGAAATTAGAATCATATGAGACTTTCTATCTTGTCTATCTTTAGTTGTCTGTGTCTTTAGGTCTCAGTTTGGCGAACGCGTTTTGTAATACCATTTAGGCAACAGACTAGGTGGTGCTAAGGTAACCGCTTAACATCAGGTGGGCCTTTAACTCATTTCGCTATCCTATGCCACACAGAATCCTGCTCGTCAGTGAAAATTTCTTTCCACAATTATGTATAACTTTATATTTCGTTTCGCTTGCGGTAATCCATTAAAATAATAAAATAATAACTTCTTGAATTTAATGTTAAACATGTTCGAATCACACACAACAACATTTCTGTTCATCCAACATAATGTTTACAACATTTCTGTTCATCCAACATAATGTTTACAACATTTCTGTTCATCCAACATAATGTTTACACCGTATGTCTTGTTGTGGCAATAAATAATTTTCTTCATGATAATAAAGATAATAAAACAAGATTATTATAATTGACTGACTGCCTCGTTGGTCTAGTGGTTGCAAGTTCGACTGCTGAGCGGGGGGTCCTGGGTTCGATTCCCGGGTCGGGCAAAGTGTTATTGGGTTTTTTAATTAGGAAATTCTCAGTAGCAGCCCGGAGTCTGGATTTGTGCCCGGTCAATGGCAAAAGGCTCGCCTCCTTTTACATGGGACTATAACATAACTGGCGAAATGTGGGTGTACTATTACACCTCTGCCTACCCCTTCGGGGAAATACAGGCGTGATGTTATGTTATGTTATTATAATAAAACATGTTAACCGGATTACATCGTGTATATTAGGTATTAAAAAAAAAATCGTAACATTTCTGGTTTTCTTGAAATTTCGAAAGCTGCAAAGCTTTGCTACGGGTGTATGTTGCTGCGAGTTAGTAGTCGCAGGAAGACTAAGGCTCGTATTACAGAAGCTTCCTCAAGTACAGTTTAAACTCCAATCACCTGATCACTACTTAAGGATAGAATCGTTACTTGAGTATCGGTCTTATTCCAGAACAGTAATTATAAACTTTAATTCAACAACAAAACACAAGAATTTGACCTGAAATATAATAGAAATCTCTACTCAAGCGTAGTCTGGACCACGCTTGAGTGATTACAGATCAAATATCTGCCCAAATACCGAAATAGGTGACAATATAAAACGAAACTAAACTCAGCTGAACTGTGATCAACAAATCTCTGCTTGAGGGACGTTCTAAAATCAAAGCTCAACTTGAAACTAGTTTTAAACAAAGATCAACGCTTGAGTATCCTTCTGGAATACGGGCCTAAGATGACAAGCGCCTTTACAGCTGATATATTTCAAAAAACGAAAAAACACTAACGTACAATTTATGTATAAATAACATTATATAATTTTTAACAATAAGTAACAAGTAGTGATCGTGATAACCCAAGAAATTATAATTTTACGTTATTTCTTCTTCTTTCTATATAATGCTGGTTTTTCCATCTCTTCTGTTACTTATAGATAAATAATCAAAGACCCATAATTGCTGTTTTATTCACAACTGCACACAGGAATAAACTAAGCCAAGTCCTTTTATATCACTTATTAAAATTAAAGTAATAAATCTAGTTCTTTTTTCAATAACCATCATAAAGAAGTGAAAAGTAACAAGCCAGGTACTTTATGAGATTACTTAGGAAGGTACTTACTTAGTTATGTAAATAAAAGAAATGATTTTCCGATTCCTATTCAAACAAAACAAAAAATGTTAAGAAATTTCAGATTCAACAGATCTGCTAGAAAGTTTGCAAAGAAAAGGGTATGTTTACATAACTTCTGCCTTCATTCGGCCTAAAATACGACTTTACTCGTTAAATAAAACTTTCTTTACATTACCATTAGCTCGATTTTGTAAGAACGATTCATTTCGCATTACCGGTAACAAGATTTTCATAGTCTCTCTCTTAAAACATTTTTCTCTCTTTTTCTTTTAGTAGGTAGCGTTTTTTACCCGGTTCTAAAAATAATCAAATTCCGAACAGCACGCTGGTTCGTGTGGTGCCGGACTTAAAGAATAGCACCACCCTTATCTCATCTCATGGGTGTCGTAAAAGGCGACTAAGGGATTCACCAGAGGATGGGCAGCAGCGTTCTCTGAGTATTTAACCAACCAACTGCGATCGCCAACCCGCCTGCCAAGCGTGGCGATTATGGCATATCCCCCCCTTAATTGGCGGAGGCCTATGTCCAGTAGTGGACGTCTTTCGGCTGAAATGATGAAACAGCACGCTGCACTGTAAATTATATTGACATTATGAGTGACTACTGCGTGCATCGAAACGATTTAAATTAATCAATAATTTGAAGAAATAGGTTTATTTTTTATTTTTTTTATAGTATATGATGCCGAAACGAGCCAAAGGCCCACCTGATGTCAAGCGGTTACCTTTGCCCATAACAACTGCAATACCACCTAGGATGTTGCCTAAATGGTACCGCAAGTTGGTTCGCCAAACTAAGACATTAAGATGGAAAGTCTCTTGTGATTGTAATTTGACCGGCCCCCGTACAATACAATACAAATCCTCTTTATTGCACAACAAGATTATATTAATTTCTTAAATAACTACATAAGCGCTAGTGTACAACTGGCGGTCTTATCGCTCCACGGCGATCTCTTCCAGACAACCATTGAATGGACTGGAATGTCATGGAAGAGACAAAGGGTAGTTACCGGTGCACTTAAATACCCCGTACCCTTCAGACCGAAACATAGCAATGTAAGCATCACTATTTGGCGGAGAAGTAGGCACGTTGGTAGTACTTCCCCACCTTAGTCTTCCTTATTCTTTCTTTACCACGTTTAAAAAACAAAAGTGAGTTAATATTGCATTGTCGTCCAGTTCTGAGCTATGAGCTGATCTTAGTCTCTAGCTCATCGGGAAGTTAGTTTAAAATCAATTACAAAATTTGTATTGGACAGACAGACATGACTGAATGCGTGTTAATAAAAACGAGATAAAAATTGTACGGTGTATTAATTTTCTTTTTCGAAATATCTGTAATGAGGCTTGTTATCTTAGTCTTTCTGCAACTACGAACGCTACAAAGCTTTTGAAACGTCAAGAAAATCAATTTTATTAACTTACGAGCTTTGACAAGCTTACGAGATGTAGTGTAGTCCGATAAAACTTGTTTTATTATAATTAGCTTTATAAAAACGTACTTACGTTTTATTTTAACTGCTTTGTAATAATGTACTTTTTATTTTAATTGCTTTGTTATCATGTATATTTTCGTAATTTTTTAAGAGAGATTCGATGTGACGACGTGACACATCTCATGTCATAGCAGTTCATTTTAAATCCGAGTTCTAAAAATAAGATATTATGTGTCAAAATCATGGAATAATAGAAAATACTTGTGGGGCCAAATAGCTTATCTTGCATCAAACCATGACCGCTTTTTTGAAGATGATTGAACGGTTAAAACTCGCAAAGAGAATTCACATAACAATACATGTCATGTAATGTCCTTAACATTAAAAATTCAATACTCATCACTTTTCATTTATCTGTTCAATGGGCAACATTTTAGAATACCTAAAAATCTTCTACACAAATAAGGCGGGGTTTGGCAGTGATAAATGACAACCGGACTATCGCAACTCTATTGTAACTGTTCAAAGAGAATATTTGCATTAATTCTTATAAAATCTTGCCAAAATTCGGCTTCATCAGTTTGGAAGAAAAGCACAATGATTTTAAAAGTGAAAGATTTATGATTCTTAAATGTTATAAAAATCAGAGCAACATCTTGATTGTTTTGCATACATGGTCTCTCATAATATTTCGAACTTTCTCCTTTATAGAAAGCTAAGCAACATCTTGAATGGTTTGCATACATTTGGTCTCTTATAATATTACGAATTTTCGCCATGCATTGGCCTTGGTCTTGGATGCGGAAGGCAGAGAAAGAAAGAAAGAAAGAAAGAAAAAATATTTATTTGCTTCAAAAGTGACGCACAAAATTACCAAAAAATTCAAGAACACAGAACAAATACAGGTACAGAGCCAAGAAGTGTGGTAAGATATGCGTCACATCCGCGCAAAACGGCCACCGCTCAGCATATTGCTGTGCCTCATGCACGGAGCAAAGACACAGCGCTGGTTTTCAGCGACAGCCGGCGTCGACACAAATTCACAATGCAATAACGTAGATCAGTGAGGCGTGATGTTGGTAAATAACGATAAAAATAAATAAGTAAGATTATGATAGTTTTTTTTTTTTTTTTTACTCTTGTATTTTATGAACAGTGTAGGTAGATGAGTATTGTGTAGTGTTGATTTTCAGAGGACCGAGTGTTGTGGCGCAACTTGGGAGAGGCCTATGCCCAGTAGTGGACTGCTATAGGCTGAGTTGATGATTGGCCTTGGTCAGCTTCCAGTCTAACCATATGTGATTAAATACCAGTTTTTTACACGTAGCTCCTACTATCAGCCCTCACAACCCAGTTACTGAGCAATACCGACATTCAACGCTTCATCAACTCAGTCTATCGCAGTCCACAGCTGGACATGGGTCTCTCCCAAGTTGCGCCACAACACTCGGTCCTCTGCCTTCCGCATCCCCCCAGGGGGTCCCCGCAGCGTAGGGGGCGCCCTACGCTTTGTTTTCCGATTCGTGGTCTCCACTCAAGGACTCGTCTGCTCCAGCGGCCATGGGTCCCTTCGACAGGCATGGCCAGCCCACTGCCACTTCAGTTTACTGATTTTACAAGCTATATCGGTCACTACGGTTCTTCTCCGGTTATCGTTACGGATTTTACTCTACGCTTAGACCAGCAAAATGGTCAGACTTTCGGGCTGCTGGCTACCCGTAATAAGATATTCATATGACAAACGGGATTGACACACTTGTAAGACAGTTGTTCTTTGCCGCGGACGGTACCTATCGCGACCTTTAAGGTAATATTTTTAATCCTGATCAGCTTATGCGCTAAAGTTTCGATATTGCTCGGCAAAATGTATGAATGAAACAGCTAGTTTATTTGTCGCGATTCCAGGGTTGGTTCAATAGTAAAAGTTGTCCGTTATGATATGTACCCCTTGAAAGCATCTTAGCCAATAAGGTTACACTATATGTATGTTTGTGTGATCCACAGCCCGTTTTCCATGTCTGGGTGCATGAAAGATTTTTTGTTTGCTAATGCACCTACGGTACCACCATACAAGAAAAATACTAAAGTGTGGGTAAAAGTTAAAAAAAACCGGCCAAGTGCGAGTTGGACTCGCGCAGTCGACCTGATACCCCACAGAAACTAATTTAATTTACGAGAGTTTATCAAAAGACATCAACACACAGTGCGCGAAATATGAATTTTTGCATCTCTTTCTTACGCAGGTACCACCACAAATGTCTATGTTTATCTTATTTTTAGTATTTATTGCTAAACAACATAATATGCACTATAATCTGACCAAGTTTGACACTAGTATGTACTACCGTTTTGAAGATAGAGCTGGAACAAAAACGTTGAAAAAAAAAGCATGTTTTTAGAGGTTTCTTATATGGGGACCCCCTTCTTTGGTTTAAGATTTTTTATGTTTTTAGTATTTGCCGTGATACCCCTCATAGCAACACATATTCTGAGAAAATTTCAACCGGTTATCTATTACCGTTCAAAAGATACAGCCCTGTAACAGACAGACGGACGGACAGCGTAGCGAGAGGGAAATAGGGTCACGTTTGGCACCCTTCGGGTACGGAACCCTAAAAACAACTTACAAAAACAGTTCTTTTTCTGTACCAAACCTCAAGTAATGTTGACGATTTTATACACATGCAGACTCTTAATTAACGCAAAATTCCTAGTCCGTAATTAAACTTGTATGTATTACCGACGTACTCATAAGACGAAGCGTAAGTATAAGTCGTCTACTTAAGCAAGTGGAGGCATATTTGACATCACTAGATTACTTGAGTCTTGAGCTGGTATACGATGTTGGAAACTATTTCTGAGAGATTTTTAAGCATTTGTATTAGATAAAATAAGACATGAATAAGATTAATTGAATCTTCATCGACATAGAATATCTTTTGTGTATCAGCCGAATAAGGAAGTTCCAAAGAGTACCACAAGTTTATGCTTTATTGTATAATGGTAGCAGCTACTCTCTATGGAAAATTTGGTCAATCAGTGTAATGACTTTAGATGATAGCAGTAAGAATAATTTCAAGAAATTTAATTTAATTTAATTTATTTAATTTATATGTTCACACCTTAAGCTGTTTAGCGGGTGGTGTATTATATGTGTTAGTATGTAAGGCAGAGTCCAAGGTGCGTTGTTAGCATGTGAGTGTATGGGTGATTCTGTAAGTGTGTAAATAAATAAGTAAAGTCCAGATACGTAGCACAAAAGTTCCACACAGCACAACAAGAAAGTCAGTAGCTAGAAAAATTAGAGGAATAGAGAAAGATCACTGGTACTGAAAAGACTTATCTCCAAAATCTCTCATGTAAGTTGCCACATTGATAGTATCCTGTTACCACACACACACACACACCCACACAAATGAAAACGTTACGCCTCACTCCAATAAACGTAATCCTTTAAGTAATTTCGTGTGATTAATTCGTAATTTGGCCACAGCAATTAAACAGCCAGATTGTGTAATGTGAAGGTAATCTCTATAAACTGGTTCTACATAAATAGCTTCCGAATATATCAATGTAATTCTATACGGAAATTCACCTGATTACTTCACTTGATTAAAGTGCTCTATTGAAAATATAATTGACTTTGTTGAAAGTGATTGGTCGATTTAATTTTGTCGTGGTTTCTTATCTACATTATTTTTCTTTCACTGAAATGTTTTTCGAAGTGTGAATTTAATTATTTTTCTGAAAAGAAAATTATGGATTTGGTCTTTCTTTGGTTTACAACCTCAGTGCATTCTAGTAGTAGGTACCAAGTAGTAGTTTCATAGTCTTCAATACGCAGCCCGCGGAAAGCAATAGACGGCCGATTCTGAAGTTATTTTAAAAGAACGAGGCGCCTGCCAAATCCTTTTCAACTAAACGAGGCCGTTAATTTCTACTTCAGCCGAGACATGTATAGTACTTTTTTCTCATTTGCGAGGAAATTATACACAAATTAATTCAACAGTATCTAATTTTTATTCGCGCCAATACGTCCGCGCGCGGTTCTCGTTCTATTTTCAAACTGTTGAAAAAAATGTACTTTCAATTCAGCCTTTAAAATAATAAATATCGTGTACCTAAAAACAGCTAGCATAATTTAAAAAACAGTCCAGCAATTTAATTATTGTCGTGTTGGAAATTGCTGGCGTGTTATTTTGTTGCGTATGGAAAAGAGCCGATTGTTGTATTCTTTTTTTTAAATAATTAAGACATTTCCGAGCAAGAGGGAGAAAAAAATATTGAAGTCCTGCGTTAGACCATACTTTTTATTAGAAGCATTGATGATGTTAATTTTTAAATTAAGTGTCTAACAGTTTCATGAAAAGGATTATGTTCGGATACAGGTTAGGGTGGTTTCGCTCCAGAATATTTCTTGAAAATTAATAAAGTACGATTAAGTGATACCGAAATTTAATTTAAACTTAATCTGGGTTTGTTGTAACTGAACATCAGCTTTAAGACATTACTTAATCTCTGCGTGATTTTAAATTGTAGATATAAACTAAATTCTACACATAATTGGTTTTGTAGTGCTACTAAAATTTTAATATGAAAAGGGGTAAGATAAATGAATTGCTTGAATTTAAGGAGAAAACTGAGACTCAAATATGAAATCATTAATGATTAACAGAATGAAGTTTCTTGTTAATAAACTTAAACTAAGTAATTCTATTGAGAGATAACTCCATGGTTAGTACAGTCTAGATAGTAAAAGTATATTTCAAATTAAAGACGAATCTACATTTGAAATAATATTATATTCTACTTATCCTAACAATTATAAAACTATAATTATTATCTGATTGTTCGTTTGTTCGAGCATCACGCGCAAATTACTGGACCAATTTGGATGAAAGATACACAAATAGACGATGTCCAATATAGAATAATTTTATTTTACTTTTAGGTACAGGCTTGTCCTTATTATAAATGCAAAACTATGGAAACATTTTGTTAGTTTATTCGTTTGTTCTTCAATCACACTGAAACGGTTTAATGGGCTTAGATGAGATTTGGCTCTCTTGGATTTACACAGAGGATACTTTCTATTGACATAATAATGTCCTCCCGGCAAAATTTCGGTCACGGCGGCTAATCTCCACGTAGACTAAGCCACCTGCACGGGACATATTATAGTACACAAGTGTTTGCAAACACAGGTGCTTTTCCTATTACCTCACTCTCATCCGATGGGACGGCAATCCGACACAACCGGAGAGATCACATGTGCTTACAACTTTAAGTGTTTTCCGAGGCATGGGAGTGTAGCACCGCCAACATCCTGACTTCCGGCTGCTACTGAGAAATTTTCTTGACTAAAAACCTTTGTTTTTATGACATACCATAGTAACAAAGCCGTGGGCATCAGCTAGTTCCAAATAAATTCCTATTTACCTTTTTGAACTGCTGTTCATGAACATTGTCTAACAATAAACCTGCATACCTACCGTACATACCGTACATACGTACTTATATCATCACAAACTTGAAATTATAATAAAACTATTACCTAATTGCAGGTAATCTTCCAAAATACAGCGGCTTGTTTGACCAAGAGTCCGGTATCAGTCAAGCACTTAAACCATTAGCCTAACGAGCTGGCAACTAACTAATTGTAACTACCTTACTATATCAATATTCTATAGCTATAGTATTAGTAGTTTATTCAGTAGTTTCAGGTACAAATTCTCTGGCTTAGGCAGCAATATGGATTAAATTTACGTATATTTACCCGACTGCACCAGAAGGAGGGTTATGTTTTTCGAGTGTATGTATGTATGTATGTATGTATGTATGTATATTTCTTTGGCACGCTCTGTGGCCTAAACGGCTTGATGGATTTGAAATTGAGAGGTGTCGTTAGATTCGTCTTAATTCTGAGAGTGACACTGGGTACATCAAAATTTAAAAAATTAAAATGGCCGCTTTTTGGCGCCATATTACCTCTTCAAAAATTTTTTTTTTCCGTCAATAACTGTCGAGTGGCGTATCAAAATAAAGGGTTTTATAAATGCTTTACAAAAATATATGCAACTTATATGTTTAAATGTAATTTGGAATGAAAAATGCTAAAAAACAACAAAATATTCAACGTTGAAAATGAATTTGACTTTTCAAAAAAAACATTAATAGTATGATAAATAAAACATGACAAAACTAAAAAAATTAAAATAAAAAAAATAATTAACAAAAACAAAAAACCCGACTGCGTGTAAAAATAACAGAAAAGATATAAACTAGACTTATCAACACGCAGGCGGAGGCTACCTATGAACTATTATGTAATTCATGACCAAAAACATACGTAGCCTCCGACTGCGTGTTGATAAGTCTAGTTTATATCTTTTCTGTTATTTTTACACGCAGTCGGGTTTTTTGTTTTTGTTAATTATTTTTTTTCTGTTCTGTTGTTATCGCCAACCCGCCTGCCAAGCGTGGCGATTATGGCATATCCCTCAATATTTGCTTGGGGGAGGCCTATGTCCAACAGTGGACATGTTTCGGCTGAAATGATGATTATGATGATATTTCTGTTACGGTTTAAAATATGTCTATGTTTTTAGGGTTCCGTACCCAAAGGGTGCCAAGCGGGACCATATTACTCTCGCTACGCTGTCCGTCCGTCTGTCTGTTAAAGAGCTGTATCTTTTGAAAGGTTATAGCTGGTTGTTTTTTTTTTAGAATATGTGTTGCTACGACCCCTATGAGAAAATACTAAAAATAAAAAATTGACCAAAACCAAGGGGGGAATACAAGAAACCTCAAAAAACAAGCATTTCAACGTTCTTTTTCATGCTCTATCTTCAAAACAGTAACATATACCAACATCAAACTTGGTCTGAATATAGTGCATACTATGTAAGTTAGCAAAAAATACCAAAAATAGGGCAAACATAGACATATTATTATGTGGTGGTACTTGCGTAAGAAAGAGATGCAAAAATTCATATCTCTTGCACAGGGCGTTGATGTCTTTTGATGAACTCTCGTAAATTAAATCAGTTTCTATGGGGTATCCGGTCGATGAGTAGTATGGAACCCTTACTTCGTGAGTCCGACTTTGTGAGTTGACTAATGTGTCATAACTGCCATAGGTTACTTAAAATATACTGCGAGCGTATTGAGCCGAACGTTCCGCGACGCTACTCTCGGCAGGTGTGTCAGGATGGTATTAGGTATATTCTTTAGTGGAATGTTGCTTTTGTTGGAATTTTCTTTAGTTTCAACATGTAATACTCGTGGATAGTGAAGGGATACTTGCTCATATCCGAGAATCTCAAGGCAAGAGTTAGTCGGGACTTTGTTTCTCACCAACAGACAAGAAAACTTGTTGTAAAATCATGTGGGTAATTAGTTGGAAACTAGCAGCAAAATCTTGCAACTATACTTAGTTACATACTTGTGATACACGTGCCATGAAAATATATCGATAGGCGACTCATTTATCAAAATTGATGTAATCACTTAGAAACTTCTTGGAAATATCCATTATTATAACCCATCCATACAACGCGTAATTGAAATAACTTAATACTTCAGGGGTCGTTGTACTCATCAGTGTGAACAACTTTTATTATTATCGTCTATTATTTACTATTATTTTTGAGAAAAGAGGTAAGGTCTCTGCAAGCCCCTTATGTCAATGCGACCTAAAAGATCTATTGTAACGCATCTAATAGTATACTACAAACTTTTTTAGGGTATAGGATTGACCTATAACAAAAAAAAAAAAAAAATACCTTTTTTTTTTTTTAATCTTTATTTTATAAAAATGCTTTAATCGCTGAGCGATTATGCCAGCCTCATAGGTGTTCAAAAATCCATTGTAATTTAAAAAAAAAAAAGTAAAGTAAAGTTTTGTTAAAGTATTTTTAAATATTTATTTATTTATTTAACATGCATTATGAAAAAAATTGTAACCTGGTGGAACATGTATTAGGTTCAAAATAATGTTTTCTAACACCTTATTGTACCATGTTTGATGCAAATAAATACTATTCTATTCTATTCTATTCTAACCCTAAAATCGCGAAAAAAGAATCGGCTGTTCAGCTGAATTTTGTCGACTTACTTCTCCGCCAAATAGTGATGCTTGCATTGCTTTGTTTCGGTCTGAAGCGTACGGGTGCCGGTGAAATTACAATCACATGAGACTTTCCATCTTCATGTCTCAGTTTGGCGAACCGACTTGCGGTACCATTTAGGCAACAGCCTAGGTGGTATTGCTGTTGTTATGGGTAAAGGTAACATCTTAACACCAGGTGGGCCTTTAGCTCGTTTCGCCATCCTCATCATCATCCTCCTTCCCTTATCCCAATTTATTTGGGGTCGGCGCAGCATGTTTTTTTCTTCGCCATCCTATACAATAAAAAAATAAAAAAAACTTGATTATGTGAACACAGTAGGGAACAGCAGATTTCTTTTTCGCGATTCAGGGTTGGTCTCATAGTAAAAGTTGTTCCTATTGGTGGGAACAATGACCCCTTAAGTGGTTTTTCAATTACACGTTTGATAGAACGATACCTAACAACTGAAATTATCAATTTATGTTGGGAAGTTTGTAACTCAATCACGCTGAAACGGCTGAATGGGTGTGGATGAAATATGGTACTTAGATAGACCATAACCCGGACTAAAATTTAGCTATAACAATATCCCGGACAGTAAACAGTTCACGAGGATTGCGCGATAATTCTTTCTGTGATAACCCAACTGGTACACGGGTGAAGACGCAGGCAAAGTCTAGTTGTTAAATAAATATAAAATTGTTGTTGACACTAAATACATTTAAAACGGACCTGCTTAATGTAATAACAAATTCAGTTGCTTATTTAGCATTGTCGTGGAACTCGGCTTACAGAAATTGGATGCGCGTTGGCAGAATAGCAAGCTGACACCACTTATTGTTGTGAACTTTAAACCACATATGCTATTGCTTCAAGTTGTCTAGTCAACGTGTGTTGTTTCGGTTTGTGAATTCTGCATTCCTGGTGTTTCGTGTCCACTTTTAGTTTTTATTGAATTATTTTTACTACCTAGGTACATGTTCAGTACGTTACATGTTCATGTCAGGTAGACGTGGACACTGACAGTTGGGCTAGTCCACAAATTTAAAGTCGCTCAGCGAGCTATGGAGCGAGCTATGCTTGGAGTTTCTTTGAAGGATAAAATCCGTAACGAGATTATCCGGAGAAGAACCGGAGTGACCGACATAGCTTGTAGGATCAGTAAGCTGAAGTGGCAGTGGGCTGGCCATGTCTGTCGAAGGACCGATGGCCGTTGGAGCAGACGAGTCCTTGAGTGGAGACCGCGTATCGGCAAACGCAGCGTAGGGCGCCCCCCTGCCAGGTGGACCGACGACCTAAAGAACGTGGCTGGGGGGGACTGGATGCGGAAGGCAGAGGACCGAGCGTTGTGGCGCAATTTGGGAGAGGCCTATGTCCAGCAGTGGACTGCGATAGGCTGAGTTGACATGTTCAGTACTTTTGACAACGATGTTTATTATTGTTTTAGTAATATGTAAAGTTTTCGTGGATTTAATAACAGATGAATAATATTTTGCTGGTTTTTTTTATATTTTATCTATTAACTAGATTTTTCAGAAGTAAATTTACTACCTCGCTTGTTATTATTTCTCTAGTAAGCTGACAGCAATTGTTGTTGAGAACTTTAAACCACACATGTTGTTGATGCAAGTCGTCTAGGATGCGCATGCTGTTTCGTTTTGTTCCTGGTGTTTCGATTTCACTTTTAGATTTAATTAAATTCTTTGTATTACCTACAAAGTCGTACTTGTGACAATCAACTACATCTATATGTAACAATAGTATCAATAATATTTGCTCTTGTAATAAGTTAGGTTTTGATACGGTTTTAACGACAGAATCGTCTTTTTCGTTTCAACTTTTAACTATATTTTGTCAGAAGGTACAGTGGACTACATGGCAGTGGTAACACTTCAATTCGAAAACCACCCTACTGCTTACGAAATAAAGATGCTGCTAATGTCAAAGTGTTACCACCGACGTGCGGTCGACCGTACCAAATAACTAGTTGATTACTTGATAAGGTATTAATTTTAAGAATCTTGATTTAAAAATTAATACTTCGATAATCCATGACTGACCCATGATTTGGTGATGGTCTTCTTGTTATTATTAAAAAAACTTTAAAAACGTATTTCTTTCTAGGTTACGAAGGTGGTCTCCAATGCGTCTACGTAGCGGAAGTATGGGCAGCCGAGGGTCTAGTGGTAAATGCTAGCAATGGAGGCGCGCTATGGAATCTAAGGAGGCTTGGAGCTAACAGACAGCTTAGGTTAATAGTGTATGCAGCTAATGCTAGAGGCAGATCAGAACATGTCTCGTTTACTGTTGAAACTGCTTTGAGATTGTCACCAAGGACAGGTTAGTACATAACAGTATTCAATTATTGAATAAATGATTTATTAGAGTGCAAAACAGTTCAAAGGTTCCTAAACTTCCACGACTTCTAGTATGAAAATAAAGACTCAAGTCTGTTTCACGTTGAAAGTTTAAGGACACAATATCTTTTATATTCTCCGATGTTTTGCTCGTGGCGCGGTCATGAAAAGGCTGACTTGAAGAATAAAAAAATTATATGTCTTAGACTGTAAGTAAAATAGTAAAGGATATGTTTAAATAAAGGTGAGAATGGAAAAGAAATAGTTAAATACTTGATTTGAGTTGGAATAGGTGGTAAATGAAGCTGAGCAGTAAATTCCAATTAAAGAATCTCAACAGACAAGAGTGGAGAAAAAAAAAAGTATTAGTAGTTATCTATTTGGTAATTCTTAAACAACTTTGTTCGGAAGAGTCCTTCCCGGCCCAATGAAGAATATAAGCCTTACTCAGGGTGAGGTCATTGAATTCTTGTGTTACAAGCGTAACACAAGGCCTGATAAGAAGGCTCAAAGTCACTCAAAGGGCAATGGAGAGGGCTATGCTCGGAGTGTCCCTGCGTGATCGAATCAGAAATGAGGAGATTCGCAGAAGAACGAAAGTAACCGACATAGCCCGAAGAATTGCCAAACTTAAGTGGCAGTGGGCGGGGCACATTGCTCGCAGAACGGATGGCCGATGGGGCAGTAAAGTTCTGGAGTGGCGACCGCGTACTGGAAGGCGCAGCGTGGGTAGGCCCCCCACAAGGTGGACCGACGACCTGGTGAAGGTCGCGGGAATCCGCTGGATGCGGAAGGCACAGGACCGGTCGTTGTGGCGATGCTTGGGGGAGGCCTATGTCCAGAAGTGGACGTCTTTCGGCTGAAATGATGATGATGATGATGAAGCGTAACTTTAATTCTTTCATATTTTTGCGCTCCACAGTATTTCTTGAATATAATTTCAAGTGGTTTTTGCTTAAAAATTATCCATTAACTAGATTTTGTATATACATACATACATATTATCACGCCTGTTTCCCATTGCGGTAGACAGAAACTATGGAGTTTCATCTGCTATGATCCTGACACACCATTCTTGCTTCATCTATGTTCATTAACCTCGTCATGCATGCTCGTCAGATTAGAGTGCTCTTAACCTGGCCTTTTATGAGAACTGCCGTGTTTTTACTTTTATAGTATAGGATGGCGAAACGAGCTAAAGACCCACTTGATGTTAAGTGGTTACCTTTGCCCATAACAACTTTAATACTACCTGGGCTGTTACCTAAATGGTACCGCAAGTCGGTTCGCCAAACTGAGACATGAAGATGGAAAGTCTCATATGATTGTAATATGATTTGATTTATGAAAGTCTCATGTGATTTGATTGCAGTAGGTTCACCGAGATCATCCCTCTCCAACTCTTCCATCCACTTTCGCTTAATATAGATACTGTTTCATCAATCTCCTATCATCCATCCTCTCTACATACCCAAATCATCTTAACATACATAGATACATTTTTAACATTTTGGACTCATTCACGTATCTTATCTTAGAGCCACAAGAAGCCTGGGAAGTGAACTGGGCAGTGGGCGTGTTTCTGGGAGCTGCACTGACAGTGGCATTTATTTTGTGCCTTGCCCTCATCGCGACAAGGATACGACATAGATCTAGAGACTATGAAGGTGAGTATACTACTCCACCAAAACAATTAGGTGCCTGACAGTTATGCGGTTTCAGCGCCCGGACCCCGCCTCAATCCCCACGCTTCCCCTAGTGACGTAGAGTCATAGTACTCGCTCTCGTTACACTGATCACTGATCTTTAGCCCTTCTCTCGGAGTAGTCTTATCTCCTCTAAGGCACTTCTTGAGATTTTTGCTGTCATAGTTACATACAAGTCACTAGTATGAACTAAGTACATACTGTATTGTATCAATCAGTGATCCGGTGATTTGGTATTCTCCTCCCTAGTCCCAATGACTTCTTATCTGTCATGCGCCTAATTGTTTTGGTGGCGTAGTACGTTAGTGTGAATAAGATTAATATTTTATTTAAATATGCCATAGGTACAGTCGACCAATCGAAATCATGACCCACTCAGCCGATAATTCGTATGAATTTTCAAAACAGTAAAATTTTCTTCTTATTTCCGTCGTGCTGCACTGTTTTGAATATTAAGGAAACTGCTTTAATATGGGTCAGAGGTCTATGCAATTTTGAGCTTTGTTAAGAATGCAATAGATTATTAATTTGATAAAATATAATGTTTTTGATAAAACTGGAATTATGGTTTGAATTTCGAATTAACTGTCGTTCCGCGTAGTGTAATTTCGAAATTCGACGTAATTGTATTAGAATATTTGTAGAAAATTAAGCTTATGGTGGTTCATGATTCCGTTCGGTCGAGTGCACACATGGAACTAAGTTTTTATTCCGTGAGTGCACATACAGCCAGTACTAAGTACGACTATTTATATATACATAGATACATAATAGCACGCCTGTTTCTCATTGGGGTACCTTTACATAGAATATGGATTTTCGCAATCCTGACACACCTTTCGTTTCATCTATTTTCATTAACCTCGTCATGCATGCTCATCGGTTTAGAGTTAGGGTGCTCTCAACCTGGCCTTTTTTGGGAATATCCGCGATTTGATTGCGGGTACTACTATACTTTTTGATTCCATTTTCTCAAATGACAGATGATAAATTAAATGGGCCATATACTTTGCTGTGACTTGAAACTATCATGAGTTTTTCAGTTCATATAATTTTTTTTTCCTACTTATGAGAATCAACTTAAGTGGCAGTGGGCGCGCGACACATTGCTCGTAGAACGGATGGCCGATGGGGCAGTAAAGATCTGGAGTGACCGCGTACTGGAAGGCGCAGCGTGGGTAGGCCCCCCACAAGGTGGACCGACGACCTGGTGAAAGTCGCGGAAATCCGCTGGATATGGAAAGCGCAGGAACGGTCGTTGTTGTGATGCTTGGGGGAGGCATATGTCCAGCAGTGGACGTCTTTAGGCTGAAATGATAATGACGATGAGAATAAATTCATAAATATTTTGGAAGGTTTCAGTTGTAAATGAAGTGTTTCATTTCATCATCCCGAAAAACGTCCACTGCTGGACAAAGGCCAAAGGCTGGATATGCCATAATTGCCACGCTTGGCAGGCGGGTTGGCGATCGCAGTTGGCTGTTTAAATATTCAGAGAACGCTGCTGCCCATTCTCTGGTGAATCCCTTAGTCGCCTTTTACGACACCCATGAGAAGAGAGGGTTGTGCAATTCTTTACGACCGGCACCACACGGAGGTGTTTAGATATCTATTACTATTTAAAAAAAATGCACTTATTCATAAAATTGTATTATTATTTCTTTCTTTAAAGATTATAATTTGATTTCAGCATCCCGCTAGTAATCATTAGACCCTTTGTCATTAGTGTATTGTTAAATCATAAATCTATGTACTACCAAATTTTATGTAGGTCAAATTATATAGGCAATAAATAGGCATGAAACTCCATTACGCGGTCATTAATTTTAATGACATGACAGTTATTCATGTACTTTAATATTGATGAATGACATATTCTGGTTTTTAAGTTTTAATATTTAATATCAACGACAGAATTCACTTGTCTAATAGATTGGGAGAGGGTTGAAAGTGTTTATAAGGAAGCACAAAGTTTAATGACTCCATTCAAGTATTGATTGTATTCGAACATTTCCTGTAATAATATTTTCTTTTATAGTGACACTTCCATCATTGAAGAATCAGAAAGTGATTGTGCAGAAAAGAAATTCTCCACAAGCAGCTGACGACAAGAACCCGGATCTTATCCCGTTAAGCAAAGGTAATTCTGAGGCTTATGTTTAACTGCTTACCAAATGAAGTAGAAAATAACATCCGAAAAAATACATTTTAAATCCAAAATGGGTAATTGTTCACCACAAGACACCTTGTTTTATACTAAAACGTCACATATTTAATTAAGTTTACGTTAGTCAAATGAAGTTCCTGAAACCAAAAATGATATTGTTTTCTCAAAATCTGGTAGAAAATGTTTTAAAAATTTGAACCCCAATTTATTCTGAAATGTTATCTAAATATGACCCTTCCTTCTAAGTTTATGTTTGCTCCGCCAGAAGACTCGCTTTGTCGCCCCTTTGCTTTCCTCGTCAACTCGACCAAAGGCACGCTGGCTATGGCTTCGTGCACTCGTTACGCTCAAGAGAGTTTCGCCTTCACGAGCTTTTGCCTCCACGAATTTAAATAATTAGGAGTAGGACAGAGTCTGACCACGTGCAGTCGGCGGTGAACTGTGTCTTTTTAACACTTAAAAAAAACTCAGTTGCACCACCGCAGACGAAGTTAATGAAAAAATTGGGTGTAGTTTTGGTGAATATTTACTCAATTTGGTTTCCGTATACATTTTAAAGTTCAATTTTAAGCATCACTTTATTAGTTATAAATATTTCTTTATGTGCGAAGCTACTATTTTAAACATTATTTTATACATAATCAGCCCATTACTGTCCCACTGCTAGGCACGGGTCTCTGCTCAGAATGAAAAGAGTAATTTTATACAATTTAAATTGTACTTCCCATACAAAAACCTTCTTTATCGCAAAGGATAGAAGGTCAAAATAATGCTTTTATCTGACGACCAATGTTTACTATGAAAAATTATTAAATTTTATTGTTAGAATCCACATTTTAAAATTGTTGATTGTATTTGATTTTATCCTGTACACAAAATACTCATTACTATAACTAATTAGACTACCGAGAATGAAGCGCAGTTTCGCCGTGTTGCGAAACATTTAAAATTGAACACTTTAATTAAAGAGGAAGCTTAACACTTGGCTCGGTCTTGTCGAAGATTGGTTGGCAAATGTTTTTGCTACGCGACTTGAAACAACATTCAAATTAAAATAATGATCGGATTCTTTCGATGTTTATGTTCAAGTAGAAGAAATAACTATGGTTAGTTCCAACGAAAGAATCATTAAAGCTAGGAACAAATTATAAGTCGCGACTTACAGTCGCGACCGTCGGTCGCGTCTTATTAGTGTGCACAATGGCGTCACACACCGTGTTCAGTCGCGTCTATATTGTCTTTGGTCGCCTCACTCGGATGTTCCACCGTCTTACTACAGACTACATAGAGATACTACGTATTGAATTGATAGCAGCTTCTATATGTTATTAATATGCCAAAAGAAAATTATAAAGTACTGACTGGTTATTTAATAACTATTTGTACGCTAGTCAGATGCATTAAACAATAAAATAAAGCAAAATACTGTGAAAAACATACAATATACGTCAAATCTCCTGCGTCATTACTGACAGCTGGCGACTGACAGCCGCTCGGACGCGACCGATCACTGTGCACATGCGGCCGAGGCGTCCGCGACTTATTGAAACATCCGGACAGATTTTCGTCAGAAGTCCGAGCGCTCAAAGTCATGTCACGTTCACGTCCGTGACTTATGGCTGACAGTTTGCACAACTAGGTGCAACTTCATTGACCAGTTACAGCATCAGCCGCGACCGACGGTCGCGACCGTAAGTCGCGTCTTATAATTTGTTCCTAGCTTTATCTACACTATGATTAGAGTAACTCGAAGCCTGATGCTCGGACGAATAAAAATGCTATTTCTGCCGAGACTTGTATAGTACTTTTTACGATAATACGATTACAAACATGGTGGATATGCAGCCTTACAAAAAGGAATAGAGTTATTCTTACCATAACATTAAGAAGCATTAAACACGAAGTCAAGAATGAACAACAAAAGTGTTAATAATTAACATATACGGAAACAAGTTGATGAAGAACGTGCGAAGTCTTGAAATATCCAACATATTAATTGCCCACACCATGGAAAGAATAAATTAACTAGATTACTGCGCATAAGTCCATATTTCTGGATTTACAGCTGGCTCGCCAGGATATATGAGAGTATTTTATGGTCTTGGTAAGAATTTAAACTGTTATTATGGTTCCGACTGCTCTTACGGTTTATGCTAAATGCGGCTCTCTAGTTCATGTTAAGTTAGATTTGTAGTAGCGACATCTATCCGGTGACATAAAAACTGTCCTGTATCGCGCAATTAGAGTTTACACGCAAATTAACATATTTACAAGAGCCCAACATCAACCGTTGGGCAGTAGCTCGCCAGGCGCAGACCGAGCCTGGTCGGAGGAACCCCCCCTTTGTGAAGAAGGAACATGATACGTTCCTCCACAGATTTTTTGTTCCTTGTGTTACGAGAAGCAATTGGTAATTGGTCTATCTAACCTTCGGAAAATAGCCTCGGTGACAAACGTCTCCACCACCACATTATAAGAATACCATAATGAGCTCGTTACTGTCCAACTGCTAGAGGTAGCCACCTTCTTAGAATGAAGAATATACTCTCTTCAAATCAACGGTGCACACATTGATAAAACCAAACTTTTTGAAGTAAAACTTCTTTAGGCACGCTTGATTTAGGGGTAAGCTGGTGAATGCGTTACGAAAAGTGAGGTGAACAGAGGGGGTAGTGCGGGACGCGGGGAACGAGGCGCGCGCGACGGCCGCCCACGACACAGCGCTGGCAGAGTAGACGCGCGCCGCGCTGCCATTCCTTTGTTCTCATTGAAATAGTATTGAGGGAGATATAAGTTAGTGAAGTTTTACTTCAGTCGTGTGGTCTAAAGCACACCCCTTTTTATCACTGCACCAATTTCTGCCGCCAAAGAGTTATTATGCTTGCGTCGCTGTGTTTCGGTGCAAAGTGTACGGGTGCCGCAAAAATTACAATCACATGAGACTTCTCATCTTCATGTCTTAGTTTGGCGGTCACGATTTGCAATACAATTTAAACAGCTTAGGTGGTATTGCAATTGTTATGGAAAAAGGTAATTACTTAACTTCAGGTGGGCTTTAGCTCGTTTTGCCATTATATACCATAAAAAAATTGGCAGTTATTTGATAAATTTAATATGAGCAACATTTTCATAACCTATGATGACTTTTTCTAAGCTTTTCATCCTCGTCAGATAATTCGAAAAGATTGGTTAAATCTGTTGTTTAATTTCATGTTAACAGCTCCGAACAAACCTGTGTAAAATTTTAGTGATGTTTTTGTAATTGATTTTGCGTTTCTATTAGTTAAATATTTTCTTTAAAAGCTGTGACTGATCGAACAAAATACTGACAACCTACCAAATCGTTCAGCAGAAGTTAAGACAGTTGACTAGATGTTTGCGGTGCCTTTCAGAAACCTAGGTAACTAGGATAAGCTAAAAGTTAGCGTGATACAGAACAACATTAAAACTTAAAAGTTAGACGCGGCGCCGGCGTCCCATTTTGTTACCGTCGGCATAGCCCCACTTCCCAACTTTACTTATTAGCTGAAAGAACTATCGGTTCCTAGTATTTTTATTTCCAAGCTAAAAGTATTAGCAGAGTTTAAACTTTTGTTTTGTGCATTTATTTATTTAGAATAACGTTACTTCGGCGGAGAGTTGCTAAATAAATTAGCTGAAGAGTTCCGCAGCGATTTATGTGGAGTTGAGTCAGGTTTTTTAATGGTTTTACTGCGCGTTGCAGGCCATTCGTGATGTTGGATAAGATTTTATTGATGCTGTAGGCACAGACATAGTAAAAAATATAGACGAAGTGCTGCGAATAATCATAGTGAAGCCAACAAAACTGTGCTCCTCCGTGTACAAACCAGCACCTACGCACACTCATGCACATCAAACCGTGCTCACCGCTCTCAGTACACATGTCGTGGCATCGTCCAGTAAGCATTATCCTCCGGTAAGATTCGAATATGAATATGATTTAGATACCGCTAAGTTACGCCTTACCGTTACTCATTCAATCTTGCCAAATCTGAAGAATTGAATGACATTATAATTACCTATAATATTATATTCAGATTCTATAACACAATAGAGAAAAACTGTTACGATAAAACTTTACTGCTCGACTATTCCTTATTTCTCCTAAGAAAAACAACAGTGAGTTGTTGTTTTTGAAGTAAAACTTCTTTACGCACGCTTGATTTGGGGAGTAAGCTGGTGAATGCGTTACGAAAAGCGAGGCGAACGGAGGGGGTAGTGCGGGACGTGGGGAACTAGGCGCGCTGGGCCGGCCACAACAAAGCGCCGGCAGATGTACGCGCGCCGCGCCGCCATTCCTTTGTTCTCATTGAAATAGTATTGAGGGAGATATAAGTTAGTGAAGTTTCACTTCAGTCGTGTGGTCTAAAGCACACTCGTTTTTTTATCGTGAGAAAATATATAATTTTATTCAAACAAATGTGTCCATTTTATAAATTCGTTTCTACGAGAAAATTTAATGACACTGTCATCTCGACAATACGTCTTACGAAATGCAAGGTGCAAGTATAACCGCTAATAAATCTTCGGCGAGGCAATTTCATTTTGTCCTGTTATTTTGTTCTTTGCATAACATTTGCGATAATCTTGAATATTTACCTAAGTAATATTTCCTTTAATCATATGATTTGGAGGAGCTATTAATTGTTTTAAGTCTTAGGTGTATTAAAATATAAATTAATAAACAAATAAATGTCGGTTTTAAAGTTTTTAATTCTTCACACAATCAATCAATTCAATCTTTTTCCCACGGCATGAGCCATTGTCATGACGTAGCTCATGTTGACACGATAGAAGAAGAATGTTTTGAATGGTTTTCAAGCCAGCTAGACGGTTAAGGCACTAAAGGCACAATACGGCAAATAAATAAAATAAATAAATAAAAATAAATAAAATGTTTATTTTCATAAAATAATAAAATATAAATATGACGAGGTTCGTAAGGAGTGCCAAGTTATGACGTTAAAAGATATTGTTATTAATTCATTTAATGTATAGGTACTGCTTGATTATAAAAAAAAAACTGGTTGACCATTGCTGTTTCCTGAAAACCATTATTAGAGTGAAGTCAATTTCTTTTCATGTAATTTTTCTTGACCCGTACACACTAAGACGTCTCCGGTCTTGATCGTTCCGAGAAACACGTTTCGCCTACTATTATTCCCAAGGAACTTACGACGTGTTCGTGGGATCCTGGTTCCACGAATATCGAAATGTAACTTTTTCCTTGACTTCACTGAAGGGTTAAAGGTCTCATGGGAACATACAATTCCAGTTCCTTAACCCGTAATTTGTATGGTCAGTTTCACTACAAGGTTTTATACATTGTGAATATGTTTCAAATGTCAGACATAATTCTGAAGTCATCTCTTTAACTATCTGCCATACAGTGATAGGCGCCTCATATCAAGCGACCGATATCTATCATCTCATCGAGAAAAGAAAGAACAAAATATTTATTTGAGTAAAGAGTGACGCACAAGTTTACCAAAAATAAAAAAATAAAAACTGAACAAATACATTTGCTTAATAGTTATTTGTGTAGGTTGTGGTCTATTCGCCACTTGGAAACTTCAAACCAGTTTCGACCACATAAATGAGCCGTAAATATTTCTGCTTTAGTGAATTGCCTTTTTAAATATCTAAAAACCGGCCAAGAGCATGTCGGGCCATGCTCAGTATTATAGGGTTCCTTAAGTAAGTGTAATTACAAACGAATCAAATGGAATATTAATCATGGCTATTTTAGTTTTTGCAATAATCGGCAGCATTCGCGACTCAGAGCGTGTTGTTAGTAGCGCCATCTAGCGATAAATTCAAGAAGCCAAATTGAAGAAATGTGTCATGTCAAAGTTACTTTTTGTGATTTTTTCAAATAGAAAGTAGCTAAAGGAGCATTATTTGCTATGATCATTTTTCTCTAAGGTCAATAACCTTTGAACTGGGACGTTTTAAGTATTTTTCAGTTTTCTCTCTATCACAATATTGAAAAATTATAATCACATTATACTCGAAATAATTTTAAAAGAGAGTTTTCACAAAGTTCTATCAATGTGGAAGATTATAAGATTCTAAGTTGCATAGTTTAGAAATGGCAGGGGGGTGGACACATTGCAAGCCACTTTGGCGGGCTATATTTCGCAGATGGTACACCTGGTAAAAAAGTGGTGTATGAAACATTACCTTCATTTTAGTAGACCTATTCAATGATACACCACACGAGGGGGTGCAGCAAAAAAACATTTTTCATCCCCATTTCACATGTATAGACGCCACCCCTAAAATACGTAAAAACGATTTTTTTATTCTTTTAAAATTGAGATCTATATGTAGACTATTTTTTAACAAAACTTCATTTACTTATGTTTATAACTGTAGAAGTTATTAAGCTGACTGACAGACGGACGGACATGACGAAACTATAAGGGTTCCTTGTAGGACTTCGGAACCCTAAAAAGGTAGTTTAGTTTAGTTTAAATACAACAAAATACACAAAAACGTTAAAACTTTAAAAAGCATGATAATTTTATGGCTTTCAGTTTCTTTACTTACTTCTTTTTCAAAATAATGCTTAGTCAAAGATTAACAACTCAACCAACCAACCCAACTCCCAATAACTCCAAAACAACAACAACAAAACAACAATTCCAGTTTAAGGATACGGGAAGAGTTGGGATATGAAGATACGGTAACTAAGACATGATATTTTGAAATAATATTGATACCTAATCGTATAGTTTTAAATGCAAATGACCTACACAAAAAACGTTTAAATCTATTAAAAAGTTTAAAAGCATAATATCACCTACAATATGATCATGTGCTACTGGACCAATAATTTAGATCACTTTAGCTGATTAACATGTGGTGGTCGAAATTGATTTTCAATTGCACGTAATAATTGTGTGGTTTAAACTTGATGACTTTCATAGATATTGTACGGTCAACCACGTATCAATGGTAACAAAACCGTTAAAGGCATAACTGGCTTATTATTAACAGTAAATTACTATCGAGGCCTGAAATAAAGCAATTTACAGCCGAGTAATATTGGAAGTACGAGACGAAGCAGAGTACTTCCCCAGCGATTTTAAAAGGACAAGGCGCCAGCCGAATCCTTTTTAACTAAACGAGGCCGTTAATTGCTATTTCGGCCGAGACTTGTATAGTACTTTTCTCTCATTTGTGAGGGAACACTACACAAATTAATTCAACAATATCTAATTTTCATTCGCGCCAATTCGTTCGCGCCCGTTTCTTGTTCTATTTTCAATGTTTTGAAAAAAAAATGAACGTTCAGCCTTTAAACTGATAAATATTTTGTACCTAAAAACACCTAATTTATGTAAGTGTGAACTTAAAAACCTCGGTAGCATAATTTAAAAAATAAAAACTGTCCAGCAATTTCTATTGTTTCTATTATTGTCGTGTTGGATATTACTGGCTTGATATTTCGTTGCGTGAGGAAAAAAGCCAATTGATGTTTTTTTTTTTTAAATTAATGAACCAATTTCCGAGCAAGTGGGAGAAAAGATTCATACTAGACAGTTCTGTTTATACTGGTTTTGCTACACATACCAGTAAGCCCAAAGACACGTAATGAACTAAGTTTTTCATGAAATCTTAAATGCTGGAATTGAATTGAATTGAATTGATTGATTTTGGCGGGGCCAAGGAGAGGACGGTGCGTTATGATTGGGTAGCTCAAAAATTTGGTGGCATGATTGGAGCCGCTCACTGACGGAGGGAAGTACCGATTGATGGCGGGACAAATATTATGCAATGCTACTGCATATGCTTGGTGAGCCGGTTAATTGGCGTTATCAGGCTTACTGGTCTGGACACAAACAAATGGAGGCAGACAGTGTGGTATTAACCACAGAAATAGATAGAATGAAAAAGTTATGGGCAGGGCGCGCGTGCTAACACTCTGCACCATACTGCAGGGAATTTCAAAGCCTTTCTCAGTACACATTATGACTAGTTTCTGTAAAAAATACTGTAACAAAAACCCGCAAAAATGCCTTATTGTGCTGTTTCTAACTGCAGAAACAAAAGCTTGTAGCCTCCTCACGTTAAATTATATATTTTAATACTCTATAATTTCAACATATTATAAATTTACTTATTTACAAACTATATACAATATTTTATTATTAATATCTATTTACAACTATTAAAATACACACAAAACAATGACAACTTAAATTATCCATTAGTATATTGTTTACATTCACAAGTTGTGCATTGGAAACGAGCTAGCCGCCCCGCGCCGGCGAACCCGTTACGATCACGTGGCAGGCGCGTGCGCATACACGTGCCGCCTCCGCGCCGCTACTTATGAGCGACCAGTCGGCCAGTATATTACAATGTACTCTGTGCAGTCGGCCCACTACCATCGTACGCGAAGCCCGTGTCGCCTGCTACCGCGCGCATACCGTTATTTCGTGTCGCTAATATTTACCGTTTTATGTTTTGCGTTAATGTTTACTCTGTCGCTAATATCTTCCATTCTACTCCTTCAATCTCTATAGCTTTTGACTTTGTGTTGTGTTGTGTGACTGTCTATTCAGTGTTTGTAACTGTGACGTTAGTTATTATATACTGTGCTACATACTCGGCCTTTATTTATTTCACCGAGTGACCTACACGCTTACACCACACAACCACAATAACATACCACCATAACTGCTGGATGCTATAAGCTGTTAAGTACATTTGATTAAAGTTAATAAAAAAAAAAAAAAAATTAAAAAAATGCGGGTGGCGTAGTTTGTTCGAAAGTTGCCACGCATGAATCGCAAGTGTAATTGTGATTACAACCATTCTATCTATCTATTTATGTGGTTCATACTCAAACGGGTCCCCCCCCCCTTGGGGGGAGGCCTTTGTCCAGCAGTGGAAGTCTTTCGGCTGAATGATGATACTCAAACGGGTCAGAATCCTCAGCAGTGAGGCAGCGACCAAGAATGAGAAGGAGATCATGGCATCATGTAAAGCAGAAGCAGTGATAGCCTAGTGGTTGAACGCTTAAGGAGGGTGTGAGTTCAATCCCGGCCCGCAAAAAAAAAATCATGAGTGGATCTGAATTCAATTATCATTTACTTTAACGGTGAATGAAAACATCGTGAGGAAACCTGCACACCTGAGTGTGCTGCATACAGTTCTCAATGCTGTGTATGAGTCCGCTTTTAGTAGTAGAAGAGCTCCTTTGTGAAAGACCTCGTCCGGGGAAGTACTACCACCGTGCCTTCTTCTCCGCCAAATAGTGATGCTTGCATTGCTGTGTTTCGGTCTGAAGGGTACGGGTACCGGTGAAATTACAATCACATGAAACTTTCCACCTTCATGTCTCAGTTTGGCGAACCGACTTGCGGTACCATTTAGGTAACAGCCTAGGTGGTATTGCAGTTGTTATGGGCAAAGGTAACCACTTAACATCAGGTGGGCCTTTAGCTCGTTTCGCCATCTAATAAAATAAAAAAAACCCACATTGGTCGTACTGAGAAGAAGCCCGTGGCCAGCAGTGGGACAGTAATAGGCTGGTTATGTTATGATAATGTAAAAGTATCTTTAAATGCACTCACGATAGGTACCTAGTGATAAATTCTAGCGTAGGGTAACGTTAAAAAAATAGTATAAAAATACTATAAATCAGTCTGACTGTCAGCGTAATCACAGAACAGTTAGTTATGATTAATTAAAACAGAGCATTGTTGCGACACTGCAGATGTTCCATCATCATTAATCCACGTTTTGTTTTATTAAACTTGGGAATGTTTCAGTAATTTATCCTTTGAACAACATAAATACTGCTCGGGAGCGAATTTTACTTTTTACAATTTATATCGGCCGACTATCCGTATCGTATCGTATTGTACGGATCGGACAGAACACATTGTGTTCAAAAATGCGGATGACGTCATCGGAATCAGAATGTCAATATTGACAATCCGTAGTCCTAGCACAAACCTAGTACATAACATAATACGGTCCTAAAAAAACACAAGACACTTCCATATGATACAACCATAATATCAAAAAGACGGAAAGACATAAGATAAGATAAGATAGATAAGATAAAGTTTATTGGGCAACATTATTACAAGTATAACAAGGTACAAGAGTACGATAGTAGGTGCAGTAGTATGCACTGTGTCGCAGCTGCCATCGCCCTCCTCCAGATTCTACAGGAATATAATGCAATAACTGTGCTTGAAAAACATGATCAAAAATAAAACCAGTGAAATAAATATTTAGATAAAATACAAATAGTTACTATTTAACATCATCTAAGTATTTGAGTGTGTATGTGTAATGTATGGATGTGTGAGAGGTATGTTTGTGTGTTGATGTGTTGTTGTGTTGTTTGTTGTGTACATGATTGCACAAATCCCGCAAACTATAACTAAATTCGCCGCTATACAATATAATACACGCTCAGCTCATTTATATAATAGGGTAAACAAAGACATATATATATACACTAATAAACTACATGAATGTAAAAAAATGCTAGCAGAATGGATGAAACCACATACTTATGCAGAAACTGAGGCACTCCTACAATAGATGACATAACTCACTAAAAACCCTCAACCTACACTCTCACACACCCACACACACCCCATCCACCACACACACTCCATCCACCACACACACTCCATCCACCACACACACATGCATTCCTCACTTGAACACACCCCCACACATATACAATATCATAATAATTAATATGTATAAAGATAAATAAATAAATAAATGAAAATTTTATTTTAATAAGTTATTTAAGCTATCTATTGAAGAGCGGAGTCTCCTAATACAGGCATTATTTGCTTAAAAGGAGGCTCCAATCACCAACTAATGTTACCCATATTGTGTTGATGAAATAAACCTTTTGTGTTTGTATTTGTAAACCATTTTGACGTATCGAAACGTAAATATAAGTGAACTTTGAATCTGAAATACTCGTTTTAGACTAATATTCTTTTAACTTGAAGATTTTTGACATATCTCTATATGATACAAAGTGTGCGTTATGCATAAAATTAAATCAAAATGTAATAGAACTGTTATATTTTTTAGTCAAAAAATGTTTATATTAACGTTTCGGTACGTCAAAATTGTTCGTGCTAGGGCTACCAAAATTGCTCATAGTAATTCGTTGGCAATCCGTACGCTGCGGATAGGTGGACGCACTATGCTATACGGATTCGCTTAATGCGATCCGTACGATGCGTACGACACCGATAGGTCGACGCGTGCCTTTATACGAGTTTGAATTACCTGAAAAGCCAAGTTTCTCAATAAGATAATGCTGCCATCACGCGCTAAAGACCCTCGCACACGAGGAAATGTGGGCAGAGATACTTTTAAAAACTTGGTATTTGAAGAAACTATCGCTATCGCTTTGCGAGCGCTCGGCCTCAAATAAGTGCGATAAGGACAACTGCAGTTCCGACTGAATAGCCTTAGTAAAAAAGTAATAATAATTCGAGGTTTGGCTCTCGACTATTTTCTCCTCCGAAACTGGACCAATTTAAAGATATTTCATAAACTGAATTACAAGAATATGTACGGTGTTTCCATGTTTTTCTTTTTTCAGTAATAGGTAGTTGTCAAATTAATACACTAGGCCTCTGTAGACAGCGATCTAAATAGGCAATTTGAGAATTTTTGAGGGTTTCTAGAAATAATTTATCAACAAAATTTAAAACATAGGGACATAAAAAAGTTCATATTTATTTTATTGTAAAAAAATATTGCTCTAGGATTATAAACCAGAAAGAAAGTAGTCGAGAGCGTTTGTATCGAGAAAATACCTATTCAACCGAATTTCCTCTTAATGACTCAACACCAACTCGACTCAAAATAAAGCATTGAAATGTGAGTTTTATATAGTGTCAGATAGAGTAAAATTTTCAAAATTCAAGTAAAAGGAGTGTACGATGCGTGGGACCGCGCGTTGCCCACACCTCGTACATTTCAGACCATATAGGTACGGCCCGCATGCTATTCGTTGGACCTGCATTACCCACTCGTCAGCCCCATCACAGAGTAAGGATATCTCTTTATACTGTGGCCCGTGTTGACTGCGCGTTTTACCATCGCAATTTAGACCCTTCCACACACATGGTTTCAGTTTATACGGTGAACGTGATGGTTGAGAAATGAAGGTATCAATATACAACCTTTCACACGATACTGCGACCGGCAACCGTACCGATCATTACTGAACGGTCACGGTCACCGTATAAACGGAAACCGTGAGTGTGTGTGTGTAAAATAATTTACCGTATCGCCACAAAAAGTAGCCGTGGGCTATGCTATGGTACTGAGAATTTCCTAACATAAATAGAGAACTCTCAACAAAATTAAAAGCAGGTATACAAATTATTTTTCTATGAAATATACGTATGTTGAGAATTCATTAATTTTATATAGTAAAATTGTTTATGACGTAACAAAATACTAACATTTTATTTTGAACAAATATTACTTCAAGCTCAGATTCGTTTCTAGGAAAATCAAAACTACTTGGTGTGTAAGTAAATTTGATTTTCATTGAATTTAATGTTATTTACAATACTTTCCAAACAAGCAATATTTCAGAGAACTTTTACACTTGATATGTATTTTATATCTATTACAGAAAACATTATACAAACAGTAATCACAATCTCAAAATGGTTTAAATTTATAATAACGAAAATAAATCCAATCGATATTATCATGCAACCGGACCGAAATCTAAAAATTGAAGATGTGGGAAGAAAAATTCGCTCACGAGCTGGATTTGTACTTGCGATACCGGAACGCGTGTCGCCGTTTCGTCACTACCAACACATGAATACGCAATTACGCCCACCATGTTTCTAGTATTTAATGCAAGATAAATTAAGCCTATAAAAAATCCGCTGCTAGATATGCCGCAAAATACTATTTTAGTGACTCTGCGTCCAAAATAGGACTGATGATCAAGCAAACGTTTCGCGCACTGGTGTCCTATTAGACACCTGTATGCGGCGACAAGTTCAAGCGCCTTTACCACTTCTATTAACTGTCTACTAGAATCGTATTAAAATAAAAATAGCAAAACTGAATAGATACAAAAAGTATGTATGTAAATACCTGTACATACAGCAATATTCTATATTTATTTTTAATTCCTAGACCACACTATAACCTAAGAATAAGTAAACAACCATTTCAGAATTGCACTTACTAACAAAATCTACCAATTTCTTCAACACAGGCGTAACAGACGGCCCTCCAGACCCTCCGCTGTACTCAGCCATTGCTCAACCCAAGAACTCGAGCAGCGCGCACAGTTTGCAACGCACTCAAACACCGGTGACGCCAATCTCGTCGCACGCTCACTATACAGACACGCAGGTTGGCATACTCACATTTTACGCTTTTAATTGATGATTGGGTCTGATTGCTCAACCCACATACTCGAGCAGTACGCACAGTTTGCAACGCACACAAATACTGGTGGCGCAAGTATTGTCGCACGCTCACTATGCAGACATCCAGGTTGGCATACTAACATCTTACGCATTTAATTAATTAATGAAAAAAAATAAAAAATTATAATAATAGTCTAAATGCTCAATCTAAGAACTCGAGCAGCGTGAACAGTTTGCAATGCACTCAAATACCGGTGATGCTAATCTCGGCACATGCTCACTATACAGACATGCAGGTTGGCTTACTAACATCCTAACGCCTCTGATTGATAAGTGAGTGCTCAACTAAAAATTTCGAGTAGCACGCAAAGTTTGTAACGCACTCAAATGCCAGACAAGCATGCGCGAGACATGCAGACTGGCATATTAAAATCTTATACTTTTAGTTGATGAATTAGTCTCATTTTGACAATTAAAAAACTTAAGTAGCGCTGACAGTTTGCAACGCACTCGGATACCATTGATGCCAATTTTGTCACACGATCACTGCTCAGGCATGCAGGTTGGCGTAGTAACATTCTATGCCTTTTTTGATAAATAAGTCTCATTGCTCAACCCAAGAACTCGAGCAGCGTGCTCAGCTAGCACCGTTCTAAAACATTTTTCACACGTCTAAATGATTATGTGGAATGGCATACTGACACACAAAGTTTAATTAATATGCATGTTCAGATTGCTCAACCTGAGGATTTCAGAAATAATAATAATATTGTACTCAAATCTCTGTGACGGCAATATATTACTCCAAAATATCGTTTGTGCCCACTGAAAGTTGCATTGCTCAACGAGCTCAGAAGTGTTACAGATTATGCAATCTGTTGAGACTACTAAGTAATGCTTAGCGCTTTGTACTCGACTCAGCTATTATAGTTTACGTTCAAATATATCACATTTTGAAATTAGGATGATCAGCATCCTAATTTTAAACTACTGAAACTTTATGTTTTATGTTCAAAACTAGTAAATTGTACACATAAATATTCTACATAGCCGTAAAATTACCGTGAATGCAATCACTAAGAGTAAAATTTTGTTGAGCCACTTATTTGCGTTCAATTATCTCCAAAAATGCATTTTTTTATATGCCTAGTGGCAGGTCTGACTTTGACAAACATAAAAGAAAAAAAAACTGCTCTAAGACCTATTTAATGACAACACGATCTTCTTCTTCTATCGTGTCGACATGAGCTACATAATAATAACAGCTCATGCCGTGGGGAAAAGATTAGCCAGTCAGCAGGTTGGTAGCGGGGCTGACTGCCCAGGGTGCGCCGGACGATCAATTAAATATCGTCACTCGTGGAGGCTCTTTTAATGCATCCCCAACACGATAAAAACAAGATAGTATCATAGAATAGGTGCTTTTCTTATGATAGTATTTCTATGATAGTATTTCAAAATATCACTGATGACAGTGATATTTAAAAGTATAGATATGCCGTAACCTATCAAAACAAACGTAAAAATGTTCCGTACGCAGCGGCAGCATAATACACAAACTAGTACGCACGGCTACACATCAAGCTCTACATTTCCAGTATAAGCTGACTTCTCATTGTTCGGAAAGCCTCTACAATGCGAGGTCAGCTTAAACTGGAAAAGTATAGCTAGATGTGTAGCCGTGTGTACAAAGTAAGTTGGTAACTTCAAGTTATTTTCGCGTCATAATTAGAACACTTTTTGTACAAACGTGATGGCATTTTTTTTTTTTATATGTCACCGGTCACATTCGAAGCCTTACTTGATACGGATTAATGGAAAAAAAAATCCTAATTAGGACGTTTTTGAGTCTTCAGTTGCGAGTGCAAGCAATATATCTGTACTTTTAAATATCATTAACTGATGATAAATTATCTCACAAAAAATTATCAGAACCACGTGTTTTGCTGGGCAAAAGTATACCATTATTGACCGTATTATCGCTTAACATCAGGTGAGGTGGCGGTTAAAAGAACAAATTAGATATTTGAAAAATCATAACTTCAATTTTAAAAAAACCTCGATCCAATGAGTAAACTCCACAAATTAATTTTACATAGGCACTTTACGATCTCACTTAACTCTCTACAAGTACAGAGAAAGCAAAGCGGTAAACTGACCTAGGCCAGCTTAATGTACGTATTTCATTTGCGATACAAGGCTTTACTCAATAATTGCAGTAATAATTTAGCATTTATTGGCGAAGTTTTGCCAAAGGGTTTCGGCAAACTATTGGCGATTGGACTGAAATTGAGCGTTTCGCGTAGTTAACAGTACAGAATAATGTTTATCTTGTTGGTTAGTGATTGAATAAACAGTTTTGTTTATTTTTAGTTTAGTTTTAGTACGTGATCCGGTATTTAGACGTTTTATCGGCTTTGTGATATGCAATGTTTTTATTAACGGTTAAAAAAAATCTACAAATAAATTAATAGAAAAGTACGACTAATACAAAAATGGAATGAAATAATAATTACATAATGTATATTTCAAGAAAATAATAACTATATATTTTTTTTATAATCCTAATTGTACCAAAATATTATTCCTTAACTTAGTAACTATCTTAGTGACTATCTTATTGTTACGACGGAGGGTTAAGCAGAGTGGACTGAAATACTTCAACCTCGATTTTCCTGGACTTAGAGACGTTTTCAGCAGGCTGAAATGCATTTTCAGTCCGTATCAGAGGAGGCTCTATCACATACCAAAGAATCGAAATTTTGAGTAAGTTGCCGTTGTTTTCAGGCGCCTGAAACATGTTTTCAGGCCGTTTCAGGAGCCAACAAATCCGATGCCGACATTTCCTGAAAACCCATTTTCAGGCGTTTTCAGGACCCCTTATGGCCATTTGACACCCACATGTAAAATTGTTGATGAGTGAGCGAGATAGAGCTAAATATCAGACAAGGATAGACGAAGAACCTTCTGGAAGAGAGTGAGCAGGATAGAGCTAATATAAGACAAGGATAGACGAGATTCGACAAGCTTCGAGAACATTCCATTCTAGAAGTGAGTGAGTGAGATAGAGGATAGATGAGGTTCGACGAGGTTCGAGAACTTTCTATTTCGAGAATGTGCAAGTGAGAAAGAGTTATCTTATGACAAGGATAGATGACGTTCGAGGACTTTCCAGTACCACGACTCGCGGCCTATATAAACGGCGCAGCTGAGCGCCAGTGGAGTTCAGTTGGAGTTCAGTTTGGATCAAGCGATACAAGCGATAACATCGAAGCGATATTCGGAGCGATTTAACTAGTAACTTTGTGTTAATAAGCGATTCAGTGTAATTGTTCAGTAATAAAGTGTTCTCTACGCATTTAATCGGCTTTCTATCTATATACGAACCCCCAGCTCGTAACATTTGGTGTCAGAAGTGGGATAGAAAATGCCGATTACGCCAAGAGAGGAGGAACCGACTGGTAATGAAACGCCGAGTCGGATGCAGACGAGACAGTTAACGGCAAGACAGACAGCTCAGGACGCATCAAGAACTATGAGTCAGGAGGAGGTCGTCCAACAGGGACCTCAGCCTCAAGGTGGGAATAACGATATTACCAGCTTATTCAATTTGATGCAGCAAATGGCAAGAATGCAGGAAGAGCAATTACGAGAAACACGCGAACTAGTTACAAGGCAGAAAGAGCAAGTACGCGAAACACGCGAACAAGCCACAAGGCAGGAAGAGCAAGTACGCAGACAGGAAGAGCAAGCCGCAAGGCAAGAAGAGCGGTTCTGTAGAATGGAGAAGATATTTGAGCGAGGAGCAATATTGGAGGAACTCTATCTTTCTTTTAAAAATAAACAAGATGAGGTAGAGATTAAGGTTGATCAAGCTGTCGTTAGTGAAGCAGACATATCCGAACAAGATGATGCCAATAAGAGCCAGGAATCGGACGATGACGAATATGAAGCAAATGATGGTGAAGATGAAGTTAACATGTGTCAAGAAACTGAAGATGACTCAGAAGATACAGATGGCACGTTCAACCCGAGCGGGTCGGAGGAGGACGATAGCAACTTCTACCCGGAGGTGGGCAAGGGAGTGGTGGGCGCCACACAGCGCCGCAAGTCGCTGAGCCGCTGCCGCTCCGATGGCGAGCCCGCCAAGCGCGACCGCAAGGTCAAGGGCAAGAAGGGATGGCCAAGTAACCTGAGTCACGGTCGAAAAGCAGAGTCAAACAGCGAAGAAGAAAGTAAAAAGTCGGAGAATGAGAGCGAGAACGAGTCCGGAAGAGATACAAAGGTGTCCGAGCAGGAGCTCAAGTCGAAGCGTGGGCGGACAGCGGCAGCAGCACCGGCACTCGTGGCAAGAGGCCGCAAGGGTGCGCTGGCTAAGAATGTCAACGCTAAGGCCACGCCCGTCAAGCGGAAAGCACTCACACCACCTGCACAGAAGAAGGCACCCGCTGCCAAAGACGCGGGGCCACCAGCGAAGAAGAACAAGAAGGCTTCCTCAGACAAGAAGTACGGCGAGGGCAGCGTGAAACTCAAGGAAGAAGGTAGCGCCGAGGAGTCCAACACGCCCGTCGACGAGAAGACCAAGTGGCCGTCCACTGACGAAGAGATCAAGACGTATGACCCTGGAGGGTGCAAACCTAATTGGGATGGGCCGTCACGAAGATCAACGACGTCGCTTACCGAATTTGAAAGGACGGACGTAATCAACCGAAGATTGTACACATTGATCGACTGGCCCGGTACTACGGAGATAATGATGCTCGGGACGAGCATGTCTTAGGAGGGGGTAGTGTTACGACGGAGGGTTAAGCAGAGTGGACTGAAATACTTCAACCTCGATTTTCCTGGACTTAGAGACGTTTTCAGCAGGCTGAAATGCATTTTCAGTCCGTATCAGAGGAGGCTCTATCACATACCAAAGAATCGAAATTTTGAGTAAGTTGCCGTTGTTTTCAGGCGCCTGAAACATGTTTTCAGGCCGTTTCAGGAGCCAACAAATCCGATGCCGACATTTCCTGAAAACCCATTTTCAGGCGTTTTCAGGACCCCTTATGGCCATTTGACACCCACATGTAAAATTGTTGATGAGTGAGCGAGATAGAGCTAAATATCAGACAAGGATAGACGAAGAACCTTCTGGAAGAGAGTGAGCAGGATAGAGCTAATATAAGACAAGGATAGACGAGATTCGACAAGCTTCGAGAACATTCCATTCTAGAAGTGAGTGAGTGAGATAGAGGATAGATGAGGTTCGACGAGGTTCGAGAACTTTCTATTTCGAGAATGTGCAAGTGAGAAAGAGTTATCTTATGACAAGGATAGATGACGTTCGAGGACTTTCCAGTACCACGACTCGCGGCCTATATAAACGGCGCAGCTGAGCGCCAGTGGAGTTCAGTTGGAGTTCAGTTTGGATCAAGCGATACAAGCGATAACATCGAAGCGATATTCGGAGCGATTTAACTAGTAACTTTGTGTTAATAAGCGATTCAGTGTAATTGTTCAGTAATAAAGTGTTCTCTACGCATTTAATCGGCTTTCTATCTATATACGAACCCCCAGCTCGTAACATTATAAACTATGGGGCTCGCAGCGAAGCAACGACTGCGCGGATTGTACGATCTGCAAGGTTTAGCTGCACTTGCCGCAGTCAGTCTGTGGATGGGTGACCATTTCGTTACACATCGAGACCCCTCCGTGCCTCGGAGAGCACGTTAAGCTGTCGGTCCCGGTTGTCATACGAATATCTATGGCAGTCGTTACGGGTAGTTAGATGCCTGAAAGTCTGACAACTGGTCTAACCTCCGAATGTCAGTATTACCCAGTAACTGGGTTGCGGGGGTCTGATGGCAGTCGCTTCGTGTAAAATACTGATGCTCAGCTGCATCTGGCTAGACTGGAAGCCGACCCCAATATAATGGGAAATGGTTCGAAGGATGATGACTATGTTATAAACTTTGTTGATTATGTTATAAACTTTGTTTTTTTTTTGTGTTCCTTTTCATGTTTTGTGTTAGTTATTATTAAATCTATGTAATTATAATCTAAGCACGTAAAATATTTCCACAGAATGATTCCGGTCGGAGTATGATCAACGGAGCGATGAGGTCGCATCGAGAAATCGTCACCACGAGGACGCCGTTGTTAGCGTCACATCAAGAAAGCTGCGTATAAATTAAACCCACTTCATTTTATACCATTTCCTACTTTCAACAACTGAAAAAAAATGTTAAATATGATTCGTTAACGACATAATGCAATGATATTTAAAAATACAGATATGTCATACGGTCATACGCTAACATAACAAACGAAAAAAATGTTCCGTACGCAGAGGCAGCATAAACTAGTACCACAGTGTAACTGTTCCATACAGTGGTTCAACGAAAATTGACATTGACAGTTTTTAAAGGCAACTCGGGACATTGTTGGCAGCTTTGAAGGCAGCTTGGGACACTTGACTCCCGCGTTGAACGACTGTTTGGAGTGGCTAGACTATGCTAGTACAAAGTAGTTAAGTAAGTTACTAAAAGTTACTTTCGCATCATAATTGGTACACTTTCTGTACACACACGACGGCATTTTAGTTTTTATTTTGTCACCGGTCCCGCTCGGCGCCTTACTTGACGCGGGCTAATAGATAAACGTCCCAATTAGGTTGTTTCCGAGTCTTCAGATTGCGCGCGCTAGTAACATATCTGTACTTTTACCTTTAAATATCATTGACTTAATGTCTGTATTGTTAAAAATAGTACATTACTGTCGAGGCCTGAAATGAAGCAATTGATAGCCGAGTAATACTGGAAGTACGAGATGAAGCCGAGTACTTCCGATGTGATTTCCTTTTTAACTAAACGAAGCCGCTTAATTGCTATTTCGGCTGAGACTTGTATAGTACTTTTCTCTCATTTGCGAGGAAACAATAGACAAATTAATTCAACAGTTTCTAATTTTTATTCGCTCCAATTAGTCCAAGCGCGGTTCTGTTCTATTTTCAAAGTTTGAAAAAAAAATGTGCATTTAGCCTTTAAACTGATAAATATTTTGTACCTAAAAACACATAATTTATGTAAATGTGTACTTAAAAATGTCGCTAGCATAATTTAAAAAATAAAAACTGTCCAGCTATTTATATTATTGTCGTGTTGGATATTGCTGGCGTGTTATTTCGTTGCGTACGGAAAAGAGCCGATAATTTTTTTTTTTTTTAAATAATGAACCAATTTCCGAGCAAGTGGGAGAAAAATAATTTAATTTTTAATAATTTTGTATAACGAAAACAGTAATGCGTTCTAGCAGTTATAAAATTAAGACAATGACTGATGAACAATTATTAAGTAAAAGATTATTAGAAAATTATTAAAATAACTTGTTCTAAATAATAATGTTAGTTAGATACTCTTTAAGAGAATGACGGAAGGCTCTAAGCTATTCTAGTATAAATTTTAGAGCGATAAGATAAATTTGTAAATACATAATGACTATTAAAATTATGTTTCAAGATTCACATACGGAATTTCATTTCGCAATGCACTAATAGACGATTTAAATGTAATTATTACAGTTAAATGTAAAAAGTTAACGTCTTAAGTGTCAATAAAATATTTGATTCGATGTAATATTTTAAATGAACCAGTCTAATATTTTTTGTTTACAAAACAACGTTATTTGATAATTATTTACATTTTTTTTAAATTTTATCTGCTAACTTTGTTATTTACTTGTCATAAATTTAATTTTTTTTATATAAGGGACAGACAAATGGTTATAGTCATTACATTAGTTGGTTACATTATATTACATAACAAGGGGAACGAGCTATCAATTTAGTTATACAAGGTGTCAAAATATTTTATAAGCTTGCGTCGCTCTTCCTAATACAACGCGATTACGCGACAATCGTAACTTCGCGCTAATTTTGCTTCTACATAACGTAACATAACAACATAACATCACGCCTTTATTTCCCCAAAGGGGTAGGCAGAGGTGTATAGTGCACCCACAGTTATGTTATAGTCCCATGTAATAGGGGGCGAGCCTATTGCCACTAACCGGGCACAAATCCATACTCCGGGCTGCTACTGAGAATTTCCTTATGAAAAAACCCAATAACACTTTGCCCGACCCGGAAATCGAACCCAGGACCCCACGTAAATAAACATAAAAGTTTCGAATAGGTGTCCTAATTGACATGTTTTGTCGTTCAATTGCATCGCGCGTAACTCCTTAGGCGTCGCGTCGTACTAATACAACGCGATTACGCGACCATTGCAAGTTCGCGCGAATTTTGTTCATGCGAGCCTGAGGTCAAACGTACAGTGCCCTAATTCACATAATTTCATGACGCGCCGATCAAGTTGCAGTGACGCTGCAGTTCGTTTCTGACAGTGATCGCCGTAGATAATAGAATACGAAAAGCATTCTTTTGATCGAAACTTAACTGCAACTGAACTTCTTTAGTTACGGGAATTGGCCTACAGGACATAACAGAATGCCTAAGACATTAAATGGGAATCGGCTTGTAGCCAATTCGAATCAAGCTTGTCTTGGCTAAAATATTTTTTTATCTATACCCGTGTCATCCATCGTACCATTATTGAATTGTTTGTACAAATTGTACCAAAAAAGTTTGTGAATATAATTATAGTAGATAGTTCTGTAAATAAATGTAAAATTAAGACTCGTAATAAGTTTCATGCAGAGTTGCTTCTAAAATGTAATTATTATTTATAATTAAATCTTATTTAACACCTTGTATAACTTAATATAAAATATCACACATTTTATTGAATAGAAAATTGTTATAAATTTACAGATACGACATATCATTTCGTCACTTTTGACATGCTATGTAACAAAATTTACATAACATAATAATAATTACACAGTGACAATTTTATTAATAAATGAAATTACACGTATTTATAAAATTATTTACAACGTTGTCAGGTTTTAATTTATATCTTAAATATTATATAAAATTATGGCACTTCCTCGGACTGGTTGTATTTATATAGATAAAAAAAAAACAATAAAACTTTGCTCATTCTAAGGAATATAATGAATTTAATGTAACAGCACGAGATTTGTTAAGTTGTCGGTTATCTGAATGAAGAAGAACAGTAATGGGAAGAGCAGTTTTTTAATACATGTGACTCAATTAAATGACGAAAATTGATTTTGTTTTTATTTACTTGAAACCTAATAGAATTCATTTAAATCTATATTTTACCTACTGCCAATGTTTCCTAAATGCACCACTACAGCCCAACTTAAAAACTGGGGAGCTGACCAAAGTGTTGACCTTTGGGAAAAATCTCCAGTCCAAGAACACTCGGAAGCGCTAGTGGGCTTCAAGAAAAGGTTTACGAAAGAGAGCTCTCCCTTCAAAATCCTCCATGAAGATATCCGCTACCTCTCCTGACCGCCCCGGCTATGCCGAAGATCTTCAAGAGGTACGTTGACGACACTTTCACCATCTTGCCTCACAGTAGTGTCTTTGCTTTCTTAGAACATCTAAATTCTATACACAGTAAAATTCAATTTACTATGGAATTGGAGGCAAAAAAATCCTTAGCTTTTCTTGATATACAACTTATCCATAATCCTGATAATTCTGTTAGTCATACAGTGTATAGAAAGCCTACCCATTCGAAACATGAAGAAGGAAAGTCTCATGTGATTGTGATTTCACCGGCACCCGTACGCTTCAGACCGAAACCATAAAATAGATAATAATATTATTGTTTATTCTTATACCGAAACACAGCAATGAAAGCATCATTATTTGGCGGAGAAGTAGGTACGGTGGTAGTACTTAACCGGACGAGCTCTTTCACAAATGAGCTCTACTACTACTAAATGGAATAAAAAGGCAATAGAATAGTTATTTGTTATCATCATCATCATCATCATTTCAGCCGAAAGACGTCCACTGCTGGACATAGGCCTCCCCCAAACATCGCCACAACGACCGGTCCTGTGCCATCCGCATCCAGCGGATTCCCGCGACCTTCACCAGGTCGTCGGTCCACCTTGTGGGGGGCCTACCCACGCTGCGTCTTCCAGTACGCGGTCGCCACTCCAGAACTTTACTGCCCCATCGGCCATCCGTTCTGCGAGCAATGTGCCCCGCCCACTGCCACTTAAGTTTGGCAATTCAATTTGGTTATTTGTTATACAAGAGTGCAAAGTTGCTTTTTAACCGCGTGCTCAATTTTGATGCCCGAGCAAGCGAAGGAATCAATAGAGCACAAGGTGAAAATCTTTGCACTCGAGTGCAACACGTAACTTTTCATCCCACCTCAGCGAGGAAATGACTAAATGCAAAAATAATATTTACAATCACAAGATACTCTTTTATTTCACTTTAGGTATTAACTACTACATTATGATAGGTAAGTATTACAGAATAATCTTTAAACTATAACAAATAATACTTAGGTACACCTAATTAAGAAAAATTTAAAGTAACGTTGCTACAGTTACTTAGGTTGAGAGTAATATTTTTGTTAGGTACTGTAATGCTGGTGTTAGAGACTTGTGTACTGTTTTTCGGTAAACTATCTGTCATACTTAATAGTTGTACCGATTCATCGGATTCCCTTGGCGTAAATGAGCAAAACGTTTTCTGAGAAAAATTTGGTTCCTTTATCTAGTCGCCACCATGTTAACCATATCGTATTGTTTCAAATACTTCTCGCGTGATTGTTGAGGGAGAAAGCTCATTTGTGCATTATTAACAGTTTCAGTCAATTCTGTTTGCGTCAAATAAACTTCCTCGTCGCTAGAACCACTCATTTTAGGGTAATAGACCTGCGCATTTTAGGTTTCTCACTTGTTTTCAAGTTTCTTGTTTTTAACCTAAGATTTTAATAAAATGACGTGAAAAGAAACTGGCGCGCGCAAAGCAAATAAAAAAAAAGTACACCAAGAAGGTTCCGAGTCTGAGTTTTTAACAATTTAAAAAAGGTTGTATGATAAATTCGGCACCATGGAGGGAGAAAGTAAATAGGTTTAATGATGTTTTGAATTCACAAACCTAGTGCACACGACGTTCTAAATTCAATTTACTTTATCCTCTAGGGGATAAAAACGGCTTTTGCACTCAGATATCGAAGAGCAAAAATACTCTTTCCGAGATGGGGGGATGAAAATGTTATTTACTGTCTTTTAGTACCGAAAACAAAAATAAAATAAATTGGTTCAGCAGTTTTTGCGTAATGCTCGAACAAACAAACAATCAATCAAACAGACAATCAACTCAGCCTGTCGCAGTCCACTGCTGGACATAGGCCTCTCCCAAGTTGCGCCACAACACTCAGTCCTCTGCTTTCCGCATCCAGTCACCCCCAGCCACGTTCTTCAGGTCGTCGGTCCACCTGGCAGAGGGGCGCCCTACGCTGCGTTTGCCGATTTGCGGTCTCCACTCAAGGACTCGTCTGCACCAGCGGCTATCGCTCCTTCGACAGACATGGCTAGCCCACTGCCACTTCAGCTTACTGATCCTACAAGCTATTATGTCGGTCACTCCGGTTCTTCTCCGGATAATCTCGTGACGGATTTTATCCTTTAAAGAAACTCCAAGCATAGCTCGCTCCATAGCTCGCTGAGCGACTTTGAACTTGTGGACTAGCCCAACTGTCAGTGTCCACGTCTCGGTACCGTAAGTCATGACAGGCAAGACGCACTGGTTGAAGACCTTTGTCTTCAAACTTTGCGGACGCCTGTTTTAAACTACTACAAAATAAAAAGTAGCTACACAGCACAACTTGCAAAAAAATAGAATTTTCTTCTTAAAAATTTCATAATAATCCAAAGAAGAAACTCATCAATAAAAAACAGCATTATACGCGTGAAGAAAGGTCGATATCTAAGGCATTGTGCCTCTGATGCAGGTTCAAGGCACAAAACGGTTGTCCCGCATCACGGGAGAAACGATATAACCATTTGTTACGCATTCAATGCTCGCCCTGCCTAGCTATTTATCTCGCAACCATTGACTGGGCAAGTCGTCGATCAATTCTAAGCGTTTCTATCATCGATTAATCAAACGGTAAGTCGGTGTTTAATCTTAGTGTCAGGCTTTGGTATAGGAAGTATGGTGAGTCTGTGAATGGGGTGTTTTGGGAATGCATATTGTTAAAATCATTCGCTGATAACTGTACTAGTTGCCTACAAATATACTTACTTACCTACTGAAGCTATAACTTCTTATCTACACAATGAATTTTCGTTGGTTTTGGAAACGAAAAGGGGTCATTTTACTCATCATTATGAACAACTTTTACAATGGGACCAAATCTGAAATCACGAAAAAAAAATCAATTGATCTTTACACTTGTGTTCTTACTAATCGACAAAATATAGGGATCAGTTGTTTTTTTTTCGCGTTTTCAGGTTAGTTCCTATAATGAAAGTTGTTCATAATGATGAGCACAATGAACCCTTTTCATTTCCAAAACCAACGATTTACCGTGTATCTTATACTAATCTACTTATACAATAATAATATTATAAGAATCGGTAAATCATTCACTAAAGTCTATGTCAATCCAATTAAATAGAAAGGTAAACAAACGGGTCACCATAGAGAGTTTAGTGATGTCCAATTCTAATGCCAATCACAAATCAATTAATCAATTGAATGATTCGATTTCATTCATTGAATGAGTTAGAAACATTCATATGCTTTTTTGTTACCTTTTTGAACTTTAGAAGTTGGTTTTCTTGTAGCAGGCTACCGAGTGAATTTTCAAAAATAATTGAAAAATGATTATCAAACGAATATTGCAAGAAAAAGTGGTGAGCTATTCAAATTCAAATGTTTTTTTATTTCAAATAAACCAAATTACAGGAATTTTTGAAACGTCAGGCTTTAGTTGCACTGCCTATTTCAAATTGTGGGTCCTATCAAGTTGAAACCTTCAAAATATGAATGAATGTACCTATTACTAATTTCATTTAAATTCAAATTCAAATTAACTTTATTTGCTTAAAATGTGGTACAGAGGATGGTACATTCTAAATGGGTGCAAAGACACATTTTGCCATATAATACACAGCATGCAAATTTTTACAAAATACGTTAGTCAATTTAACTAAAGTAAGTAGTAAAGTGAAGGTGGAGGTCGCGGGAATCTGCTGGATGCGGAAGGCACAGGACCGGTCGTTGTGGCGATGCTTGGGGGAGGCCTATGTCCAGCAGTGGACGTCTTTCGGCTGAAATGATGATGATGAAGTAGTAAAGTAAGCTATAACTGGAGCGATTGTTGTCTTTAGAGAGTGATTGTGTGATAATTTTAGCAAAATTGGGTTTGTTTACCTTTTTATTTAATTAGATTGACATAGACTATACAAGAGCACATCATTTTGATTTGGACTCGGTTTTTTTATGCACTTAAAAACTAAATTTATACTAGTTGAAATTAGCATCCACAATATAAGGACTAAGTTCTGATTTCTCATAGATGATGAGGATGACACAATAAATTATAAATACTCTACTTAGAAACCCTCTACTTACTAACACACTGAACTTTTACATTTAATTGACACATTTTAGACACTTGACCCACATTATCGGTATGAGTCATTGACGCAACTATTTTGTTTACTCAACAATAGTTAACTCCGTCCATCGAGTTCGTCATGACTTACGGTGCCGAGACGTGGACACTGACAGTTGGGCTAGTCCCCAAATTCAAAGTCGCTCAGCGAGCTATGGAGCGAGCTATGCTTGGAGTTTCTTTGAAGGATAAAATCCGTAACAAGATTATCCGGAGAAGAACCGGAGTGACCGACATAGCTTGTAGGATCAGTAAGCTGAAGTGGCAGTGGGCTGGCCATGTCTGTCGAAGGACCGATGGCCGTTGGAGCAGACGAGTTCTTGAGTGGAGACCGCGAATCGGCAAACGCAGCGTAGGGCGCCCCCCTGCCAGGTGGACCGACGACCTAAAGAACGTGGCTGGATGCGGAAGGCAGAGGACCCAGCGTTGTGGCGCAACTTGGGTGAGGCCTATGTCCAGCAGTGGACTGCGATAGGCTGAGTTGATGATCGAGTTAGCAACCAAGCAAATTGTAATTCGGTCAAAAATCGATCGCATAACTCACCTCTAAGGCTGCGTTCAGGTAGAAAGATGACAGATGGAGCCCGTCCATGGGCACTTATCGGCTTGTTTACTACATACTACGGGCCAACATAAGCGCCGACATGCTCCGACATTTTCCGATCGGCTCCGATGCACGTTTGCCGTCGGTCATCGGCCCAGAATATAAATTACTGAAGTACCTGGTTCTAACGGCTTAAGTAGATCGGACGAGCCGCTTAGTTTGCGTGGCGTCCGAGTGTCGCAAATTCAGCTTACGCACACAACCCAAAAAACGCATCAATTAATAACAACAAAACACGCACACATTATAATACATGCTCACTTTTATATCCTCACGACATTTTAGAAATAAAATAAATTTTTCTCTCATGCTAGTGCGTGTACTCACTCGGGTGCAAGTGACCGTGAACAAGCGGAAGTGTATGCCCGCTGTGCATACAACGGTCAACGCAGCGGTTTGTCCTCTCTAGTATTCTGTTGTTCCGAGGTATTGGCGCGTCTTTCTACCTGAACGCGGCCTAAAGTAAACAGGTTGGTAGTCGTAGCGAGTTTGCGTGGCGGCGTAACAATTCTGCTACAGACGTAGCCCGTCTACGTGCATGTAGAAATTTGAATATTGAAATTGAAATGATGTCATGACTCATGTAATATGCCTTTGTGAACAATTTAAAAAAACATAAGTCTGTATTATTATGAGGATCGTCTTGTTCTTTTTAAGGTTCCTTACCCAAGGGTGACAACGGTTCTTATGGGGCTGCTGCGATGTGGTTGAATGTTTTTCTGGACTCACTTTACAAAAGGTTTAGCCAATAAGTTGTGGACGCAGTGGACATTTTTCGGCTAAAATGACGATGAGTAAAGATGATGCGTAAATGCGTTAAAAATAATAAATAACTGTTATAAGTAGGTACCTGGCCGAGGTTTAACGTTGACGTTAAATTAATTCGAATAACAATTGCCAAATAATCTCACAAACATCATACAATAGCGAGATATGCGGTGTAATAACGTGGTAGGCAATAAAGGCCCACGACGAAGTTTGTCACGAATTTCCCGAAGTACTTGTAGCAATATTGCGAGTTAACAACTATAGTAACAGCTGTTTGGTAGCTACCTACGTATTAATATTACTTCGGCAGATACAAATATTTATTCACCGGGTATGAATAGGTTTAGGCCTGAGAAGGTTTGAGGTAATTTGGGTTTATGATTTACGTTATTGTTTGGAAAAAGCGAATGTTGAGGGCCAAAGCAGACTTGCTACATTTAGCATTGGAGATCGATTTAGCAGCTTTTCGGAAGCTTGATGTCGCGTCCGAACGCTTCAATCCGCACACATACAAACTCCAGTCGCGGCGAAAAAGTCGCTTTCTGGACGCTCGATGCAGCGACTGAACGCTACAATCCACACACTTTCGGATGCCAGTCGCAGCAACTTAGTGAGGCTTTAGCATCTGCGGAACACGACTGCAGTTGCTGAACGCGCGATTTTGGTACCGCGATCGAACGCAGCAAGTCGCCAAACGCGATACAGCATCGATGTGGTCGCACAATCGCCGAACGCCTATGCGAACAGTATCGTGTGTACTTCAGCCCCTAGTGATTATGTTAAAAAAAATATCCTAAAATGGGCTTTTCGGCGCTACCTCACCCAATGCTAAGCAATCATGTGGTCGAAGATGGTGCGTACTAACCAAAAACTTATTCACTCTTGCCTAGAAAACTACCAGGTTTAGGCTTGCCAGATGTCCCGTATTATACGGGTACCCTGTTTTTCAGCATACAACAATATAGGAACCTATAAAAGGCAATATAAAATATGGGGTAAATATAGTTGTTAAGGCGGAGCTACAAGTGAAATGTAATTTTAAGTGATTTAAAGATTTTTGTTGTCTTCCGTGAAAAAATCTATAACCTATATTTGTGGTGCTGTGGAAACAAAAGGAATTCTACTCCTTAGCGGTATGCTCCTTTTTATGAAGACGAATATTGTACGGTGCATGTACATAACATAACATAAACATAACATAACATCACGCCTGTATTTCCCCGAAGGGGTAGGCAGAGGTGTTTAGTACACCCACATTTCGCCAGTTATGTTATAAGTCCCATGAAATAGGGGGCGAGCCTATTGCCATGGTGCACGTACATGAGTTTTAAATTATACGTATTTGTAGAAATAAGCAACTAGTAGGCACGCGTATCTGCACTGTGATCGCGACCTACATTTAAAATTGCAGTGACACATGGCGGAGCATAAATGATGCATTTATGTTAAATATTTCATTAGTGTTCAATTAGACGTGGTTTGGGTCGGACAACTTGCATTTTCATTTAGACTCATACCAGTTGAGCATTTAGAGACATTCTGACAAATATGTATTGACAATATTAATGTTTGTTTGCACCTAACAAATATCGTTATTCTAACTAAGCATAAATTGTCAAGGAGCCTAAATAACATAACTATTACAAGCAAAGATAGGCGTAAAAGCTTGTGAAAGTGGAACCGCTTCAATGGCTCAATAATAACCTGAAATACTTGACTAGCTCGGTGTGTCATCCAATTTCCCGTTTGATGATTGGATCAATACGCTGTCAACTTGATTGTATGCAATACATTGGAATATGGGTTTTGTTGAACAATGTTGACTTTGTAAGCTCTGTTGATAATACAATCAAAATGATGTCACGGGATTGAATCAGAGGTAGATCTGTATTGGTTTGAGACATACCTATTTGGTTGCTCATAAAAGCTTTATTTTATCAGCTTTTAAGGTTCAATCCCCATATTGAGCGTAGTTTGTTTTTAAATATAACTAGCTTGGCCATAGAGTAACTAGACTCAGAGTGACAGTTTTATTCAAAATTTCGCTTAAAATTGAAGCAGAAAATCAAACAATGGGTGTTCGCAAGCGGCACATAAATATTAGCCTATATCCAGCAATGGAAGTCTTTCGGCTTAAGTGAAAAAAAAAACGTAAATATCCGCCGATTCAGCCTTTGAAGGCCAACTTGAAAAGGCTCACTTTTATAAGTAAGGCCTCCTCTGCAGCTGCACTATGTTGCTGAGCACGATAAATTTTATGTTATGTGATAAATGTTACCATAATTTTAAGCAAACCACCTGTATACAGTATGTAACAATAACCTTGATGTTCACAGGAACACAGGAGCTCACAGGAGCTACGTTATCAGAATCGATATACATACGTAAGGACACAACTCATATGGAAAAAAAACTGACTTGTTCAGTGATTATATCAATAAAAATATTCAAATTAAATATTAAATCATCATTAATTGTAAATTGAATGTGATAATATAATCAGTTTTAATAATGATTTAATATTTAATTTGATTATTTTTATTGTAGAGTTTTTTCCAAATGAGTTGTATCCTCATCTTTTCCCCACGACATGAGCCGTTATCATTATGTAGCTCATGTCGACACGGTAGAAGAAGAAGAAGAAGGGTTTTTGTTACGTAACCCTGTACACGCGAAAAAAAAAATGCAAAAAGCTAATTTGGAGGTTTTCTAGGAGTCTGAGGAAGCTAGAAAAAATGCAAAAAAAAAACATGAATTTTCAGTTTTCCCCTGAAAAGGTGAAAACGATCGTGAGACTTAGGTTAACCTACAAGTCCCTTATCTCTTCTCATGGGTGTCGTAAAAGGCGACTAAGGAATTCACCAGAGGATGGGCAGCAGCGTTCTCTGAGTATTTAACCAACCATCGCCAACACGCCTGCCAAGCGTAGTGATTATGGCATATCCCCCCAAACTGCTTGGGGGAGGCCTATGTCCAGCAGTGGATGTCTTTCGGCTGAAATGATGATGATGACAAGTCTCACAACAATGTTACATGTAGCAAGTTACCCGCACCTTCGTATACCGTTGGGTGATGAATGCAAAAAAGTATTGAATATTGAAATTGCTTCACTTCGCGTACGACTATTGCGGTTCTAAGCCTAGTTATTCTACGTTATTAACGCAATAAGCTGTTATCATTTATTTTAATCATAACATCATAAGTAGAGAATAAAATGCAATAATGACGTTTAATCTTTTACTGCTATCAATAACAAGACGCTTTTCGTCTCGCATTTTCTTGTGTTTGTTTTCACACGCATTTGTTCACACATTATTTCCAACCGAACGAATGCATCTACAAATCATATATCGAGACGCTTTATTTTGACATCTTCCAGTCCAGTGTACCCATTTGTTATTTTCACACATCTCTACGATACGTCCTCGCTCCATTCTTTTTGGGCACTACTCCGAACGAAGGGTCACCGGGTCCGTTATAAATCACTGAGATTATAACGCAGAATGAACCTATAGGATTTCTATTATAAGCCTGTTATAGCAACCAGATTGTAAGGCGTCGTACTAATACAACGCGATTACGCAACCATCGCACGAATCACGTTTTCGTGATAACATTAATCGAGTGTCCTAATAGGCGGCGTCCATGGAACGCGACTAACGCATAATTAGCGTGAATTTTGTTCGTACGAACCCCTGATCGCGTACAGGAGGTCTACTCCCGTTCGACGATATTCGATAAATCGTACGATTCATCGCACAATTTGCTACTCCGGTCAACCATCGTTCCCTTATCGCATGCGATGATCGTGTTTTGACGTTTGTTTTTCTCATCTCCGGTAAATTGTATACGACTATGAACCGTAGTCTATCTTAATTGTGCCTTTTTTATGTGCCTATCTTTATTATGTAAGTATCAGTCGGAACGAAAGTTCGTACTTCGTTTGTCGTTCGTAAAACGCGAGTAGACCTACAGGTGTCAAATAGCTGTCCTAATTTGCGCGTACGTTCAATGAGTGGATTGTATATCCGTGCGATAGTCGCGTTCTATTAGGACAATATGACCGTGGCTATTCTTTATGATCGTGAAATCTAGTGATCTGGTGAGTTTACTAGTGAAAGCAAACTCACTTTTGAATCGGCGGTGTTTATTCTTTGTATTGTTTTTACTTCTTATCACTGCGGATTCAGAAGCGAGTTTGCTAGTGAGATCGCACAGAATAGCACTGCAGGCATCAAGTATGTTTAATCGTGGATTCGTACGAACTAATTTCACGCGAACAAGTAATCAAACATTTCAGTCGCGCAAAAGTATCGCACGATTGTCAATAAGACACCTATTCGACCCTAATATCTTTGATCACTGGTTCGCACGAACAAAATTTGGGCGAACCTGCGATGGTTGCGATGGTCGTGTTGTACAGCATTGTTTTTACACCAGTATAGCTACACTGAGGAGCAATGAATCCAGATCACCCTAATCATTAACCTTAATATCTCGAAAACTAAGCATGACATCTTATTCTAAATAAAAAGTAGATATTTTACAGACAATTTCATAAAAAAAGTATTAGAACACTTATTCTTGTTAGTTTTTTTTAAAGACCTTGAATAAGCTATAATTCTGCTAGTGACCCGGATTATTTGCTCCCGAGTGTATATTACGAACACAAAACATCTTATAGGCATCCCTATTTCGGGCTAGCTTAATTTGGGCTATAGTAACAAGTGATAAGATAAATTATTATTGAGTGAACAAGGGTGCTGTGATAGTTTTGATTAGTCCGTATATTTGATCAGTAGTCGCCATCATGCTACAAAAGTAGACACAGAGTGAGTGCTAACACTCTGGAGTATAATTTATTTTAAGATTATATTTTCGTACAAAAAATAAAATGTAACGCAACTTAATTCAATTAATGATTATGATTAAGTTATCGTTTTAGACACACTTATATTAACACAAAAAAGTTTTTGACAAAGGCTTCCAGTATTTTTAACGGTGAAGGAAAACATCTTGAGGAAACCTGCACACCTGAGAGTGCTGCATACAGTTCTCGATTGTGTGGTGGTGTGGGTGTGTGTGTGTGTGTGTTATGTAGTCTCCTAACATGTACTAGTTTAGCTTGGTGGACTAACGCCTTAACCTTTTCATTAAGAAAAGAGGCCCGTGTCCAACAGTGGGACGGTAATGGGCTGATTATGTTTAAGTTCCAGCTTAGAATAATTAGGTTTTGAACCGCATTAGTTGTACGTGGAGTGAAGCAAATTCAAGTTGGCCTTAAAGGTCACAGCTCATTAGAGCCACCCGGCAACCGACCAGCACCACCTCGTCGTTCGGCGTCTACTCGTTATCGACAGATGGTCCACGGGTGGACGCTGCGTTGTCACCAGTGAACCCAGTGAATCTCGCGTGGTCAACGAGTGAACGTCGCGTGGTTAACGAGTGGACATCACGTGGTCCACGAATTTCGAGGTATACATGTATGTTTCGTTATGTCAAATTTTAGAAAACAATACAATTGCAATAACATTTTGCTGGCATTGTCCTTGCGTGACTCACTTGCGGGCAGCACGCGGTTCACTCGGACCTCGTGCGTTGGCAATGCGTAGCAACGCAAGGCAAGCATACGAGCAGCGAGTGGTCACCGAGTGGTCCACTCAACGTCCGCGTTAGGACAGCTTTTGATCGAGGCGATCCGGTGATGCCACAGAGTTGAACGCATATTCATAGAAGTCCATATAAAGAATACTAACCGCACAAGGCAAGGCGGTGCGGGTCGGGTTCCGGGTGGTTCTAATTACTTCTAATGAGCAAGGCTACGTTCAGTACAGCTTACACGCGCTTATCCGTGTGTCGGTCGGCGATCATTTTTCATCATTATTTTTGTTTTTCAACTTTGAGCGAAACTTTGAATGAAACTATCACTCTTATGTCTTATTACTCTAGGTTTTCCAGGACATTGAAAATTTTAATACATAAAATAGACATAATAGCTATCGAAATACAGCAAAATTATTCATATTCCAGGAAATTCAAAAGTCAGAAGATTATATTAATATTGATTTTAACTTAAAAATGTTAGAATATTATGTTAATTTAAGGTACTTGTTCTACGAAACGGCAAGAGCTCCAGTTTCGTGGAAAAGTTCAGTCCCATGAGACAACTTCTGACGACAATTTAACATGTTTCCTTTATTCGAATCTTTAATTATACCAGCGTTTCTTTTCGGCTACTGTTATTTTATCATAGGTCTTTAATGGCCATGATTTAAATGTGAGCTTACAAAAATGTCAAGAAAATTACGATAATCACTGCACAAGCTGCTGTGTGTACTTTAGACCTTAGTACTTACTATAAATATGTCGCATATGAGACTTACTGAAAGATGACTCGGTTCAAGTGTTAATTTTTCACCCAAAGTTACATAGCTTTTGAATTACTTTTGCTGTTAGTGTCAGTTATAGCCAGTCGGTAGTAATATTGTCCAGCTCGATTCTCCATTGCTTTTGCAGTCTGCCTTGGCATCGTCGCTTCGCTGCGTCAGGGCTATACGAGCCTTTAAATAAAATAAATAAAAACCTCTTGCCTTTTCTGAAAGTTTGTTTCCGAAAAAAAAAACACGTGTGTGGTCAGGAACGAAGTTATCCTTAAAATTATTATTTTACCGAGCGGTTCATTATAATGCTAAATGTTGCAACTACGATACAAGCATAGATGGCAGGAAACATCATGCGTCGGACTGAGTTACCACAGGGCCCAGGTTCGGTCCCCAATTATACGTCTTTTTACCCGACTGCAAAGACAGGGTTATGTTTTGTATGTTTTATTTAATAGTCAAAGTCAAAGTATTTATTAGTGTGATTTTTGGTGATACAGTAGGTCTTATACATATTTCACGGGAACTCAAAAATCTACCCATCAGGGCGTACACTATTTAACAATATAAGAAAATAAAAGAGACATTGCATACAATTCAAATTTTTTTTTTTTTTTTTTTAAATTATTAAAATGTCAATCCTGAACATTCGATAGACCTAGCATAAGTCAAGAAGGAATTCGTCTATGGTATAGAAACATTTATCAATTAGGAATCTACTTAGTTTACGTTTAAATTGTGTCAAGTTTGAATCTTTGATGTAATTCGGTAGTTTATTCAATATTTTTAGAGCCATGCAGAGTATACTCTTGTGCATAAGAGTGGTTTTTGAGCTTCTTAGGCATAATTCGTGTCGATATTCTTGTCTTATCAATTTATAGCGTTGATCTGAAGCTTTTTTAAATAGTTCGCTATTTTTCTTGACGAACAATGTGGTCTCGTATATGTAAAGACAAGGTAGTGTTACTAATCAGCTGTCAAATCTCAGGTCAAGCGATGTAATTGGTTGTTAACATTTTTGCCGACCAATCGCAAAAGCTGACATTAGATTTGACAATAGATCGAATTGATCAGCCTTCCAGAAACAGGGGGCAAGTTTCTTATAATTATTAAGAAAAATTACGTTCATGAACTTAACCAAAATTTGCAGACAAAAAATCTTAATATCATCAATTTTTTTTTTGTAATATTAACAAAGAAATGTCTTAAGTTCACATGTATCTCAGTCACACTTCCCAAGTAGCGTGTACCAATTTCACGCGGAGTTTGTCCAATCGCACCTAGCTGAGGCCGTAATTATGTTCGCAAACACCAAGTTAGATGGCCTATTGCATAGCAACTTGCAAGTTTGCCTCAACGATATAATGATCTAACGCGTCGGCCACATCTTCGTTATAATAAAATTCAGTTGGATTAAGATTTTCTTTGAGATTCTTCTAGATATCTGCGAGTATGTCTCTGTATTTTAGTAGTATATACAAGATGTTATTCTGTAACCATACCGTATTTTTAGAGCAAATGTTATATAACTGCTTACTGCTTAGTCATTTTAATCTTTTCCCCACGGCATGAGCTGTTATCATTATGTTGCTCATGTCGACACGATAGAAAAAGAAGAAGTCATTTTAAAATACTTAACCAATTCAATGGTTATTTAACAACCAAATTTTCACTTAGAAAATATTCATTCATATTCATTTATTAGAAATAAATATTCTAATCAAATAATGTAACAATAGAAATATTCTTAATTAATATAATAATAATAATATAATTATAAAATCAATTAATGAAAGAATGCATGTAATTTAAATTATTATTGGTAGTAGAATAAAGGGCTTTTTTATTTATTTTATTTTATGTTTAAGATAAGCAAAAAAAAGAATTGACTATGGAAATGAAAAGGCACAAAGTTAGGTAATATTTCGAAAATGAAGCTCACGTTCCTTGCCCAACGTCACCTTAGGCCAGCCCTGTTTTCCCAGCAGTGGGCACGACTAGCGACTGCTGCGTTCCAGTTGTCACACTATGACACGGCACGAAGTTGCGCAGCCAGAAGTTGCGCAGCCCGAAGTAGCGTAACCCGGAGAGGTCAGCCTGAAATGTTCGGTGAAGTGGGTGAAATATATACTTTTAATATAACTAATAAGCCTGTAATGTCATAGAAAATACAAATATTACTGGGAGATAGTTTAATAGTTGTCGTTATAACATACTAGTGATGAAAAGGCACAAAGTAGGTAATATTTCGAAGGAGTTCTGGCCAGAAAACCTCCACGTGTGTCTGACGGCTGCTTGTCCTTCGGGACACGTCTAGAGGGAATGGCAGTTGTTGGGCCGGTGTACCCTGGGCACGGGCAATAAGTCTCCTTTGGACCGGGGGACCTTATTGCCTGTGGCGAATATTCTGGCACGGGAGGGGCCCGATGTGGGCCAATGGGAAGTTGCTCCGCGTGTCCCCCTGAGAAAGCAGAGGGCACTGTGGAGGAGCAGGGGCGGGTCCGGTGTGCACTCACCCTGCTACTGGGCAGGCAGCGGGGGGACTGTCCTTCCCTGCCCCCGTCGGTCTCGTAATCCCAGGAGTGCCTGCTGAGTAGTGTTCTCGCGCCTCTTGGGACCGAGGGTCTTGGCTTTACCGCCCGGACCGCGAGGAAGAACACCTCTATAAAAATAACAGGAGGATGGGCCTGCGAGCAGCAGACTCGGGGTAGTCTGCTGCCCGACCAGCAGCTGGCGTAGCTGGCGTAGCTGGTAAAGACCCGTAAGGTGAGGTGGCGTGCAGTGTTCCGTGTGCGCCACAGAGGAGGGTGCGGCCGTCGTTTGGCCGCACGGGGAGAAGTGGCTCGCCTGCTTGTGGCGGGCCGGGACTGTCGGTGGTGGTTGTGTGAATACTCACGGGTTCCCACGCCCCCGGCTAAGGTAGTTGAAGGAACACCGTGGTGGTTTTAGTCGGTAAAAGTCCGACACTGGCTCCGCCTACCCCGGGCGGAGTGCGTCCATGAGGATTTCCCCACGGAAAAAAAAAAAAAAAATATGTAATATTTCGAAATAAACATAATAACATAACCAGCCCATTACTGTCCCACTGCTGGGCACGGGCCTCTTCTCAGTACGAGAAGGCTAAGGCCTTAGTCCACCACGCTGGCCTAGGGCGGGTAAGTGGACTACACACACCATTGAGAACTGTATGGAGCACTCTTAGGTGTGCAGGGTTCCCACGGTGTTTTCCTTCACCGTTAAAGCAAGTGATAATCGAATATAAAATTTATATTTCGAAAATAAAATATAAATTTAGCTCACGCTCCTCGCCCAACGTCACCTGAGGCTGGCCCTGTTTTCCCAGCAGTGGGCACGACTAGCGACTGCTGCGTTCCGGTTGTCACACTATGACACGGCCCGAAGTCGCGCAGCCCGAAGTAGCGTAACCCGGAGAGTTCAGCCTGGAATGTTCGGCGAAGTTGGTGAAATATATGCTTTTAATATAACTAATCAGCCTGTACTATAATGTCATAGAAAACAGGCTAATATTACTGGGAGATAGCTTAATAGTTGTTGTTATAACATACTAGTACGGTACAACTATATAGTAGCAACGGTTACCGTTGAACGAAAAAATTAATTATCTTTTAATTAATTGCGTATGGTACCTATAAATTAAGGGCTCGTAGTGAAGCAACGACTGCGCGGATTGTACGATCTGCAAGGTTAAGCTGCACTTGCCGCGGTCAGTCTGTAGATGGGTGACCGTTTCGTTACACATCGAGACCCCTCCGTGCCTCGGAGAGCACGTTAAGCTGTCGGTCCCGGTTGTCATACGAATATCTATGGCAGTCGTTACGGTTAGTCAGAAGCCTGAAAGTCTGACAACTGGTCTAACCTCCGAATGTCAGTATTACCCAGTTACTGGGTTGCGGGGGTCTGATGGCAGTCGCTCCGTGTAAAATAATGATGTTCAGCCGCATCTGGCTAGACTGGAAGCCGACCCCAATATAATTGGGAAAAGGCTCGGAGGATGATGATGGATGACCTATAAATTAAATTAATATCAAAGCGCCTTGACGATTTGATTAGCAACCACTACACGATGAATAAAGTTCATATTTACGTAGGCGTAAACAACGACATTGACATGCCAAAGGGGAATGGAAAGAAGCATGATGGGCGTCACGCTTAAAGATCGTAAAAGAGCAGAAGAAATAAGAATAATAACAAAAGTGGAAGATATAATAGAGAAAGTTAGGCAACTGAAGTGGCGATGGACTGGACTCATGACAAGAGGCAGCAAGGTGAAATGGACACAAATTATTACAGAATGGCAACCGCGAGATGGAAAAAGGAAAAGAGAAAGACAATTAAAGAGATGGACAGATGACATAAAGAAAGTCGGAGGTGTAATCTGGTCAAGAAAAATAAAAAACAGGACAGTATGGAAGCAGCTGGAAGAGGCCTACGTGTCACAGGACACGCTGACCACTAAAAAGGGAAACCCGATGTTTTAGAATTTAAGTTTAACATGTTAAAAGTATTTTGTAGTATAAGGAATAAAGGCTTAAAAAAAAAAAAAAACCAACGACATCACAGTTTCAGAAATCAATATGTTCTACAATAACACTACGCAAATAAAAGAAAATAAAACCTTTTCAAGCATTCAAAAGCCAAGACAGTAAAACGCGGCACGATAATATTTTTTACAACTTTAAGAAATAAATATAAAAATGTGCAGAGAGAACAATAAATTGTTTTATTAAAATAATCTCCTGAGATCGTCTTACCACGTGCTCTTTAGATTGCTATTGTTCTCAGTGAAGAAGGGATATTTCAGAATGCGGTGACCACTAACTTTGTTGATACAATGATGGAAAAACATAGCTAGTAATATTATTATTTATGGTTACTAGCTAATGCCTGATACTTCGCTTACAGCGCCACAGGGTCCAGATTTTGTGATGGTTTTTTTGGCACTAAACCAATATGTTACAGAAATACGTGGTCATATTTGATGAGTTCAGGAAATGCTATCGAACTACTTTTACTATGGGGTCAACCCTGAAAGTTTTAACATATCATTATATATCCTATATTTATGGACCAAAGTGACTCTTACAAATACATGTTGAAATTTTAATCGCTTATTTCCCGAAAAGGGGTAAATTGTACTCAGCATTATGAACAACTGGGACCAACACTGAAATCGCGAAAAAAAAATCAGGTGGTCCCTACATTTTATCGATTTAAGTGAACACAAAGCAATTCAAATTACAGCATGTATATCTATCATAACATATAATTAATCGGTAATACAGGCTGAAATTTGAATCGCTTATTTCCCGAAAAGGGGTCATTTTGGAGATTTAAGCGACTCAAATTTCAGCATGTATACACGTAGATGTACAAAAATGCTATTTATATTTTTTTTTACCTTTTTTATTGCAAATTAAAAATATTTATTTAAAAATATTTGTCCTAAATTCCGCTAAATCTTGGTGACTTATGTTATCCGCCTGGTATAGTGGTAGCCGTTATTGTAGGCTAAAAGCCTTTTGTCTTCATACAAAGCTTAGCCGTAAAATGAAGTAAAAAATCAGTTCAGTTTAATTATTACAAACCCCTTTGTGTGGCTTTGTTTCATTTATTTTAATGTCTATTTTGTTTTACGCCACCTTTACTTTTTATGCCACGGCTACACTATCGGTATTCGGTTCTTCTTCTTCTTCGTGTCGATGATTCGAGTTTAATTATACCAGGCCCCTCAGAAAGTATTGCGAAAAAAAGTTTTTATATATGGGAGACTGGCCAGTTATAATGTTTTTCGAAAATATGATTATTTATAAGTAAAAATAAGTAAGTTCCAATTTCAAAATTTCCCTCCACATTTTTTGCGAGTTAATTCAAAGTATTGTGTCTCACTGAAATATGGATCTGCGCCGGGAACATTTTAGAGCTATGATTTTATACGATTTCAAGTGTCGCCTGAAACCGGATGAATCGTACGATAGACTTCAAATGGCATTCATGGATGAAGGCCCTTCCAAGGCAACCGTGTATCGTTGGTATAATGAATTCAAGCGCGGTCGACCAACTTTGGGGGATGACGAAAGAAGCGGTCGCCCTTTGACGGCTGTTACCGAAGAAAACGTGCTAGCAGTGAAAAATTTAATCCAAGACAATAGGCGAATTACATATCAGGAGATTCAACACATATTGAAGATTGGATCGGGAAGCGTTCACGAGATTCTACACAGCCATCTTCGCGTGAGGAGGATAGTATCACGCTGGGTGCCGCACAACCTCACCGATGCTCAGAAGCAGGCCCGGGTGGAATGGTGCCGTGATATGCTTAACAAATTTGAAGCAGGCTCGTCTCGGCGTGTTTACGACATCGTTACAGGTGATGAGTCCTGGATTTATCAATACGACCCAGAAACCAAGCGCCAGTCGACTGTTTGGGTGTTTCAAAATGAGCCAACGCCTACCAAAGTGAAGCGATCTAGAAGCGGGGGTAAGATTTTGATCGCTAGCTTTTTTAATTTGACTGGCCACTTGGTATCAATTCCCTTACGGGATCAAAGAAGCATTAATGCCGAATGGTATACTACCAAATGTTTGCCAGAAGTTTTCTCTGTTATAAGCAACAAGCGACCAAACACAGGGCTCCGCGGGCTACTGCTCCACCACGACAATGCACCTGCGCACACCGCACTCAAAACGAGGGACTTCCTGGACAGCACGCCAGTCAAATTCCTGGGTCACCCTCCTTACAGCCCTGATCTAGCACCGTGTGACTTCTTTTTATTCCCAAAAATAAAAAATCAGCTCAAAGGGATACAATTTTCGTCGCCGGAAGATGCGCTGGCTGCGTTCGAGCAGGCTGTAAACGAGGTGTCTGCGGCGGACTGGAAAAAGTGTTTTGAAAACTGGTTTAGGCGCATGAATCTTTGTATAGAGGCTGGTGGAAACTACTTTGAAAAGATTTGATAAAAATATATGTACGTATAGAACAATTTTTTTTAGTTTCGCAAAACTTTCTGAGTGTCCCACGTATCATTGTGGACCAAAATGTAGCCACGTCAACAGTACTATCTAGCCTCGCATAGGTTTTTGATTGTGTATGTGGAATTGCACAGTGAGTAGGTTTAATAAGAGGTGAGGCATCGTCTGTGGATTGACTCCACAGTCACATTTTGACTCGTCTGTGTATCCCCATCTAACTAAATTAGACCTGCAGCGGCCTATCTAGCTTTCAGGATTCGGTGGCGGATGGAGTCCCTAAAGGTATTCTCCGCCACCAGTCCGGTTAAGCAGTAATAGCACATCGGTGCTGCATGCGAGAATCAATTTAAAAAAAAAACCGCCCAAGAGCATGTCGGGCCATGCTCAGTATTATAGGGTTCCTTAAGTAGGTCTAATTACAAACGAATCAAATCGAATATTAATCATTGCTATTTTAGTTTTTGCAAACAGTGCCACCTAGCGCTGAATTTAAGAAGTGTGTGTCATATGAGTAAATTTAGCGCTAGGTGGCGCTGTTACTTTGTGTTATCAATATAACACAAAGTTTCTTTTTGTGATTTTTTAAAATAGAAAGTAACTAAAGGAACATTATTTGATTAAATCATTTTTATCTCAGGTCAATGACCTATGAACTAGGACGTCTCAAGTATTTTTTAGTTTTCTCACTATAACTCAAAAAATTATAATCACATTATACTCGAAATAATTTTAAAAGAGAGTTTTTATAAAAGTCTATTAACATGGAAGATTACAAGTTTCTACGTTGCATAGTTTGGAAATGGTAGGGGGGGGGACACATTGTAAGCCACTTTGGTGGTCTATATTTCGCAGATGGTACATCTGTTATAAAAGTGTTGTATGAAACATTACCTTCATTTTAGTAGACCTATCCAATGATACCCCAAACGAGGGGGTGCAGCGAAAAAAAATTGTCATCCCCATTTCACATGTATGGGCGCCACCCCTAAAAAACGTTACCAAGATTTTTTTATTCTTTTAAAATTGAGATCTATGTCTAAACCATTTTTTAACAAAATTTCATTTACTTATCTTTATAACTGTAGAAGTTATTAAGCTGTAAAGGATTAGGACAGACGGACAGACGGATAGACGGACACACGGACAGACGGACAGATGGACGGACATGACGAAACTATAAGGGTTCCTTGTAGGACTACGGAACCCTAAAAAGGGTATCGGGATTGTATAAATTTCTTGTCTTTGGGATGTCGCGATGACACGAACATTCGACAAACTCCTACGCCCAGTTTCTTGAAGGCTGATCAATTTGATCTGTTGTCAAATCTCATGTCAGCTCCTGTGATTGGCTGGCAAAAATGTTGACAACCAATCACAACGCCTGACCTGAGATTTGACAGCTGATTAGTAATTTTTTGCGTTGACCAGCCTTTCAGAAACTGGGGGCTAGTGTAACACAATTATTTTAATGTCTAGACCTGATTAGTCGTTTTGCAACAATTTTGCCAGCCATTTTTGTCTTTTCTAGGATTTCGTACACGTAGGGTGTTAATGGGACTCTATAACTGAAGATACGCCATCTGTCCGTCCGTCCGTCCGTCTGTATGTCACAGGGCTGTATCTTTTTAACCATAACAGGTTGCCAGTTGAAATTCTCACAGAATATGTGTTACTATGGTATATCGTCATCATTTACATAGCCAACTATGTTGGGTTTGGCTTCCAGCATAGACTATATACTAACGATAAGAAGCGACACTTAAGCATGCTCGTAAAATTGCTCGCGGCTATGTGTGCGGGTCGGGGCGAGCGCGGGGGCCGTGCGCGGTGCGCGGCGTGTGGGAAGGGCAGTATCTCGGCTGCCCCAGCCAAGTCCTATTGCATTCACGCGCTCGCTCAATGTCACCGGCGAGCGAACTCACACGTACACGGAGTGTCACCGCTGTGCTTCTAGTGTAACCAACTCGCCGAATCAGAACATTTTCTATACTGAAATGATAAAAAAACAAGACATTACAATTGAAATGATTCCGAAATTGAAAACTTTTTCTTCATACCTATACAGTATATATCAAAAACCCTGTTGTTCCTATGAGCTACGTTATCAGAATCGATTTTCATACGTAAGGACACAACTCATTTGTTAAAACTCCAAGTTAAAACTCTAAGTCACAACTCTATCTTTAACTCTAATCATCACCATCATCACGTCGGCCGAAAGACGTCCACTGCTGGACATAGGCCTCCCCCAATTAAGGGGGGATATGCCATAATCGCCACGCTTGGCAGGCGGTTTGGCGATCGTAGTTGGTTGGTTAAATACTCAGAACACTGCTGCTCATCCTCTGCTGAATCCTTTAATCGCCTTTTACGACACCCATGAAAAGAGATAAGGGTGTTTTAATTATTTATGTCCGGGCAGCAGCGTTCTCTGAGTATTTTTAATTAACCAACTGCGATCGCCAACCCGCCTGCCAAGCGTGGCGATTATGGCATATCCCCCCTTAATGGGGGAGGCTTATACCCAGCAGTGGCCGTCTTTCGGCTGAAATTATGAATGATGAATGAATGATATAAAATTGCAATGACAATTCAACATGAAGTACAAAATAAGTTATAACTTAAAGCCGATTTGCAACATGAATAAAATACCTATTAAAGCCAGAACCACAAAGCCAGTCAAATCGTTTTGTGCCTATATTTTTAACTATTGAATCGATCCACTCATAGCAATTCTCGAATTAATTCCGAAGCGACCAGGTCACTACAGAGCGCTCATGAGGAGCACTTGCCACAAGTGGCGGGCTCTTGATCCATCCGTACTCAAACCTGTTTTATGCCCCAGTCGAACGTATTGTCAGAATTCTAACTTCTGGCTTTGAGGTTCGAGGCATCATCGTAAATGTCGCATCAATTCGTTTGCTAAGCAGAAATGTATTATCAGACTCTCAGAGATTGCTACTGATTTCTGCGTGAAGAGGAAATACGGGTGGTGTTTTCTCCACGCTCTCGACTGTTTTCTTTCTGGTTTATAACCCGAGAGCAATGGTTTTTTTTATAGTAAAATAAATAACATAACATAACATAACATCACGCCTGTATTTCCCCGAAGGGGTAGGCAGAGGTGTATAGTACACCCACATTTCGCCAGTTATGTTATAGTCCCATGTAATAGGGGGCGAGCCTATTGCCACTAACCGGGCACAAATCCATACTCCGGGCTGCTACTGAGAATTTCCTAATGAAAAAACCCAATAACACTTGTCCGACCCGGGAATCGAACCCAGGACCCCACGCTCAGCAGAAAACGAAACAGGAAAACATAGGGACAGTAAAATAAATGTCCCTATGTTTTAATTTTTGTTGATAAATAATTTCTAGGTGCCCTTAAAAATCTCAAAATTGCCTATTTAGACCGCTGCGCTGTATTCAGAGGCCTAGTATATTTTGATAACTATTAATGAAGAAGGAAAACATTACCCTTATTTTGGTCTCCGCTGCAGTCGGGAAAAAATACTATAGCGACACAATAAATATTCTTCTTATTCAGTTTATGACATATCTTATAAATTGGTTTGGTTTTGGAGGAGACAAAAGTCGAAGGCCAATCCTCGAACTATGACTTTTACTAAGGCTATTCAGTCGGCACTGCAGTTGTCTTTTTTGTACTTATTTAAGGCCGAGAGCTCGCAAAGCAACTGGGATAGTTTTTTTCAAATACCTAATTTTCAAAAGTCTCTCTACCCACATTTCATGTAGTTTTTAAGGAAATGTAAAAACTACTAATATTTTTTGGAAAATAAATGAAATGATTGATGACGAGCACAACATACACATAGTTACACCCCCACACACTTCACACACTCACACACAAGATACAGGACACAGGGATACAGGTATCCACATAGTTACCAAACGACCACTACTAACTACTAATCCTTCAGCTTCACCCACTCTTCACATACCCACACACATACATACAACAGTACTAACTACAAATCTCGATATATTCGAACGAGATTTTGTACGAGGTTTGTCAGCAACGTTCTATTATGAGCTAATAACTAAAAAAAATACAACGTGATCACCAATCCGATTGAATGTCCTGAGCTGAATTATCTCTTATAATCGTTTCAAGTTTCATAAGAGAGGCCAATATTTACCAGTAGACTAATACATTTAGCAAACCTAATAAAAAACAGCTCATTATTTCAAGTTAAAACACTGAGTTACTTTCTACCATACCTCCAATATCTAAAATTACCCACAGCGCCCAAAAGCGACTGGGTTTTACGATATCGGAAATTTAAATAACGCATAATTAACACGGCTTCTAACGATTAAAGGAAATGTACAGACATTATGCTTGAAATATTGTTTTATTAGAAATCGAAGACTAAGCTACAATGTTTGGCTTATTTTCCGAATTAAGTAACTGCTGTATAAATGAGCCCTTTGATTATTTGTAAGTAAACTATATTATTCTTATTGCTCGCAGAACGGATGGCCGATGGGGCAGTAAAGTTCTGGAGTGGCGACCGCGTACTGGAAGGCGCAGCGTGGGTAGGCCCCCATCAAGGTGGACCGACGACCTGGTGAAGGTCGCGGGAATCCGCTGGATGCGGAAGGCACAGGACCGGTCGTTGTGGCAATGCTTGGGGGAGGCCTATGTCCAGCAGTGGACGTCTTTCGGCTGAAATGATGATGATGATGATGAAACTATATTAAAAATAATGATAAACATAGAAATTGATAACGGCGGCGGAGAGCATGATGGCATAAGAGAGCGCCATGTCCTTTTCCGTCACGGCATACAAGTACCCCAAGGCGCGCCAATGCGCGATATTTCACATCAAAAAGTAATCATGTTTGTACCTCTGCCTTTAAATTTTCTTTTTATTCATATGATTTCCTCTTTCGTTTCGGAAATACTATAAGGCGTTCAGTTTTTTACACCACTGCCCTAATCAAATCAGAAAAACGCTGTATCCATTTTGCTCTCCGAGATAATAGCAACACAATTGACACTGCACCAATAAAATGCACCAATAATAAGCAATGCCTTTGTACTATTCATTTCTATGTATTTTATTATTATTTCTCTGTGTGTGCATAAATTTAATAAATAAATAAATAAAATGTTTTAACATATTCAGAAAAGATTACAACAAAGACCGAAGTTAGGAAGACGCTTGCATTGAAACCAAACCATAGCCGAAATTCTAAAACAAAAGCCCGAATCAAAACAAACCAGTAAGAACATTATTCACTGACTAACATCCACAAATACTCACTAACGTGGTTGTAACTCCGGATGTTTTCATTCAATTAGGATGTTGCAAGAACTTTTGAATCGTCAGAAGCTACCGCGGATTCAGTGTTGATTCTACTGTGAAGTAACGGAACTAACTTACAAGTCTTTTGTGGTTTTGATGTTAAGGAAAGTATGAGAGCTTGCACCCACCACATAAAGTTTGTTGTAAGATCTTTGTTCTACGTTTTTCTGGCATATTTCCAGAGTATTAAAAGAAAAACTTTGTTGTATGATGTTTAAGTCGGATCAAGGAGAATTCATAACAATGTTTAACCAATATTGCGAGTATTTTGCCTAGGTATGGTACGATATGGTCTATTTAATAAATAATAATAAGTATTTTTGGGACATTTTCACAAAGCACCATCTAGTCCCAAACTAAGCAGAGCTTATACTATGGGTACTAGACAATGGATATAATACTAATATACTTTTTTTTTTAAACCTCTACTTTGAAACATACGAGGGAATCATAGATATTATACGTTCTTGTCCAACTCAGCAAAACTAAAAGATTAGGTCTACATCAATGGTATTTATACCCATAACTTTAACAAGTATCTGTATAAGGTAAAAATCCACAATTTTAAGAGGAAATGCGAGTAGAGAGACTTTTGAAGATTAGGTATTTGGATAAACTATCGCTGTCGCTTTGCCTCAAGTAAGTGCGATAAGGACAACTGCAGTTTCGACTGAATAACCTTAGTAAAAAAGTCATAATTCGAGGTTTGGCTCTCGACTATTTTCTCCGAAACTGGACCAATTTGAAAGATATTTCATAAACTGAATAAGAAAAATGTGTACTGTGCCGCTATGTTTTTCCTTTTTCATTGCTAATGAAACACTCAAGTCTTGTGTCTTATATACTAGGCCTCTGTAGAGAGCGGTCTAAATAGACAATTTTGAGATTTTTTAGGGCTTCTTGAAATGATTTATCAACAAAAACGAAAACATCGGTACACAAAAAAGTTTATATTTATTTTACTGTAAAAAATAATTGCTTTAGGGTTAATAATTGCTTTTGCGGGTGGTCTTTTGTAGAAAAGACCACCCGCATTTCCTTTAAAGACTGTGTTTTGAACACATCTCCCGACTTACATGTATAGCCGAAAATGGTAAGCAATCTCGAATGCAATGCATAATCTATCAACCAACATGTTTGGTTGAATCAAAACAGTAGGATTATGTGGAAATAATGCAGCACGTCACCACATTAATACCCCTATTAACTAACAATGTGATCACCGTGCATTCGTTTAATCCACGGATTAATTAGTCCATGGATAATAGATTATGAATGTTGTCATTGGACAAGAGTCGCGTTAAATACGTGTGATTTTATATGAATGTTTTGGGCATTTACGGTCATGGGATGAAGTTATTTGGTTGTGTGCTTTACATCTCGATTGTGAGGTAAGTAGAAAAAAACCGGCATTACAAGAATAAAACATTTTATTAGTTAAAATTTATAGTGAAATGAGAACAATTTTCAAATTTTAGGGACAGGTCTTTTTTGGGTATGTTAATAGTTTGAGATTGTGATATTTGATGGTCATGGATAAAATTTGACGGCATGAAGCTTTCTTTACTTTTTATGCTTGAATTTTATTTTGTTCATTAATTATTGAAATACTATTGACTTATTATTATTAAATTATTTCATAAATTATAGAAATTTTGTCAATTACTAATTTAATGTTTTTTATATTTGTACACCAGTCATGGTCAAACATGTTGATCCAAACCATAATTTATATCTTTAATAAGCATCTCAACCATCTACACATGTTTTTGCAAATAAATGTATCTTTATCTTTATCTTTAGCAGAAGTTGATGGTTACGGATCATCTCTTGAGAAAGATGTTGAATCGGGAGTGCAGCTTATATCTTCATCACTTGCAGAACTCATGTTTTATTCCTAATTAGCACGTAATTATAAAAAAAATCCCAAAAACAAACAATATTTAAAGTAAAAGTTTTCTATTCCCACCTTTTTTCATCTTTTTAAATTTTTTTTTTTTTTTAAGAACTAAATTGAGCTTCGCCGTTCGATATTTAAAATTAATTACTATTATACTCATACAAAGACAAGGCTGAATAGCGAAGCGACCTCTTTTGTCATTGGGCTGAATGCATAATGTCTATTGCCAGTATGATGGTTAGATGTACGCGAACTTTTTGAAAGAGTGAAGAGTTTTTTTTCTAATTACTTACCGCCCTAGGGCTTTTCTAGCTACATTATTACCCTAGAGCGCTAATTGGTTACCTACAAGCCCCATTTGGGTGTAATAAGGACCTACTTACCGAATATGAGAGATGTAAAGTTATTTTATTTAAACGCATTTACGCATGCAGAGAATTTTGTATTTTATTTAGCAATAGTTTCATTTATATTTAAGTAGGTATAAATTATACAGTGGTAACGATTCTCTTGTTCACTAACTATACTTATTTTAAACTATCGCTCTCTTTTAATAATAGTAGATACAAGAAAGGGATGGAATAAAACAACATTTTACTAGGTTTAACAATAGACAAGCACATTAAATGGAAATCGCACATAAAAAAATTAAGATCAAAAATTTCAAAGTTTTCTTATGCCCTCCGCGAAATAAAAAAGACCACCAATCAACAAACCGCTTTAACCACCTATTATGCTTATGCTTATGCGTGGCTAAGTTACGGAGTTACCCTTTGGGGAAATATCACAGACGCACCAACAATATTCACACTTAAAAAAAAATTAGTAAGAATTCTAGTAAACATAGAACAAACTGACAGCTGCAAACCCCATTTTATAAAGCATAACATTTTAACCCTCCCTAGCATTTATATATTAGAGACATGTAAATTTGTTCGGAAGCATCAGGAATTCTACTCAAAACGTGGAGATATACAGTTAAATTATGAACTCCGACACAAATCTAGGCTAAATTTACCACATTCCCGCTTAAAAATGCATTCAACTAGTCCTTACGTAATGTCCATAAAAATATATAATAGATTACCTGAGCCAATAAAAAATGAAAGCAAAATAAATATATTTAATAAAAAACTAAAACAACTATTATTAAAAAAATGCTATTACAATATTAATGAATATTTCGATGATAAATCATTACAAAAATATACTAGTTAAAATTATATTAATATAAATCATAGACAATATTTCATTGAACAGTCAGCTTCCTCTCCTACATATTTACTTTGCCGTACCCGACAGGGTTCACAATGATCTCATAGTTTTAAGTCTACCACCTAAGTAATACATTGTGAATGCAATAAATATATTGAGTATTGAGTATTGAGTACATTAGTAGTAGTAGAGCTCCTTTGTGAAAGAGCTCGTCCGGGGAAGTACTACCACCGTGCCTACTTCTCCGCCAAATAGTGATGCTTGCATTGCTGTGTTTCGGTCTGAAGGGTACGGGTGCCGGTGAAATTACAATCACATGAGACTTTCCATCTTCATGTCTCAGTTTGGCGAACCGACTTGCGGTACCATTTAGGCAACAGCCTAGGTGGTATTGAAGTTGTCATGGGCAAAGGTAACCGCTTAACATCAGGTGGGCCTTTAGCTCGTTTCGCCATCCTATACTATAAAAAAAAAAAAAAAAAAACATTTTGTGAAAAAATGCAGGTTTTCAGAATACATCATAATTATTGTAATACTCCAGCCTATTCGTATATTATGGTGAACTTTGTTAAAGTTGGGTTTGATCTAAGCTCTGTAACTTAATTAGTGCCCGTTTTGATATTTTAATCTTCATGGACTTATCTTTTTATTTATTTATCTACACTCGTATCGTAAAATTCGAATTATGAACTCGAAAGTAATGTCATAATGACATACTTTACGCACATGCACCTGTTATGAATTTAAAAAGTTTCATTACGATACAGTTTGCTGAACAAAACAATGCGGTAATTTAATTTTTTTTCCATAACCGCACACTTCAGCCTAACTAAGGAGTTTTTAATGCCACTTCGACCTAACCAAGGAGTTTTCAAACCTTTTTTTTAGCAGTCGTACAGTTTGGCACCAATGAGTACACAAAATTCAGGGTGGCGCCACTTGTCATACATTGAAAATTTTTATCGTTTAAAATCGCGTTTTTGGCAGAACTTTTGATTGTCATATTGCTTTTAATTATATTTAAGTGTTTACAGGCATATTTTTTGTATGATAAAACAGAGATTGACGGAATCCTGACAAGGATAGAAAATTAGTTCCGATTATAATGTTGTCGCCAGACAATATTTTATTATCTGTGTAGGCGCGCACCAGCGCGCGTGCGCGGCCGCGCGCCTGGCCTACTGGATATGGACATCGTTACTTGTAAATTTATTGTTATTGTTTACGTTATTATTATGGTTTTGTATGTCGAAAGTTTTATTCTGGGCAAAAATATCTGACTACAGCAGTGATACTGAACTGAGGAAAATATGACCCCGCCTGAATTTCTGGATGCAGCAACGTAAATGACGAACAATCTTTTACCAGAGAAATCAAGAAAAACAACGACAATGTTACTAAGATTTTGACTTTGGTATTTTATTTTAAATTGTATGAGTGTAGATAAAATAGTGTATGAAACTGACATAATTAGGTATTAAAACACTCGTGTGATACTATTAAAAACCTCGCCTACGGCTCGGTTTTTAAACTCACACTCGTGTTTTAATAACCCCTATTATGCAACAGTTTCATAAACTACTATTATTTAATTCTTTATGCACAACAGGGTACAAAGGAGGTCTTAACGCCATAGGCGTTCTCTACCAGACAACCTTAGGGTAATGCAGAGACAAAGAATAAGGCACCAGTAAAATAAGACTTGTTTTTGATCGAATTTTGGAATATTGGCATCGGTTTGACAATGTTTAATTGTTTTAGTTACCTATCAGCCAATCTAAATATCGTGTGTCATGAATCTATCTATATTTAATCTATATAATTGCATAAAAAGTGAATAAGAGATAATTTTATTGATTTATTCATTTAATTCAGGCAAATACGCACTATTTCACACGTAAAACAGCAGGACCCTCTAGTGTTATAATAACAATAAGTACCTACTGTGATTACTATAATAATGGCCTTGGTAATAGCCACAGAGTACATATGTATATGTAATAGCCTTAGAGGTAGGTAAATATCTTCATGATCATCGATTAGAATCGTTTGTTATAAACACTGATATCCAGAAGCAGAAATACAAAAGCTGCTATTTATTCATTTTCATCATTTCAGCCAAAAGACGCCCACTGCTGGACATAGGCCTCCCCCAAAAAGGGGAGATATCGTTGGTGATAGTCCAATACCGCTTAGGTAACTTAATTTTGTTATAGGGCCCAATTTTCAATGTTATGCTATTCAAAGTTAGGCCTTATCGCAACATGAAGTTACGCGGTATTGGACTATCAACGACTAATATGCCATAATCGCCACGCTTGGCAGGCGGGCTGGCGATTGCAGTTGGTTGTCTCTGTTGAATCCCTTAGTCGCCTTTTACGACACCCATGAGAAGATGGTGCAATTCTTTACGTCCGGCACCACACGGAAGGAAAATTTACGGAATTTTATTATTGATAAATTAATGACGACCTCTGTGGTCAAGTGGTTCGAGTGTCGTACTGCTGATCACGAGGTCGTGGGTTCGATTCCCACAGAACACAAATATTTGTGTGTTGAACATGAGTATTTGTGTTGGTGTGGTTGATTCTTATGTAGTATAAGTACGTATTTACAAAAAAAATAAAAAAAAATGTAAGTATTATATCAATTGTCTAGTAAGCTTTATCCATTGCTTTGTTTGGGACTAGATGGTGATGTGTAAAATGTCCGTTTTTTATTTATTTATTATATTATTTATTTTATTTATTAAATTTATGCACACAGAGAAATAATAATAAAATACATAGAAATGAATAGTACAAAGGCACTGCTTATTTCTATAAGAAATTTCTTCCAGCAGACCTGCGAGAGGAAAATTTGAAGCAAAGAGATGTAGACACAGTGTGTCAAGTAATACTAATAAATATACCTACATATATATATATATACTCATACATAAACTAATATATAACGTAAAATAAATATAGTATAAAAATAATAAACATAGTCTAGGTATACTTACACAATATCAAAATAGAAAACATAATACATAACATTATTACGTACAACCTATGTGGATGAGGAAAGATAATGCTCTTTTACACGTTTTTTGAAGGTGGAAACAGTTTTACAGTCATTATTTTATTATTATTTATTAATGATACCCACAAAACAGCATTCCGAAGAAATAGTAAGAATGCTCACCCAATATTATAGTAGTAGGTACAAGTTACAAAAAAGTTAGGTACAAAATACTAAAATTTACATCAACACCGAAAATAGTACCTACCTATGTGAAAATTAAATAAAATACACTTGTAAGTCCGCAACTGCGTCTAGTCCTCACAAGGAGTCAATTTATCATTAGTTTAGCGATGTCATCCACCAAACGGTACATGGCGATACCTCTATCTGTACAACTGTCTAACTACTTAGCATATTGTATAGGTACGACTGACTGGTTTGCTCAGTTTGCTGAGTTAGTAGTTTGAAGAGCGTTGGATAGATGGCGCTGTTCACAATTAATGATTAGTTCGGGTTTTCACCGCTAATCTGGAAAAAATATTTTAACTAAAACCGGTTTACCAAGTTGTAAAAAGGGAATAAAAGCATAGCTATAATTTTAAAAATCGGTTTTGTAGCATTAATTATATTTTTTTTATGTTAGAAGCATTATTTTATCGCAGTCATTACTTCTATTATATACTACTATAAGTTCCTACCACCTTCCTCCCTGAATTGATTTACAAAATGATGATTGACGAAATTTTAATAATGATTATGATGAATTCAGTAAAGTAATGTATTATGAATAATCTCTTGTTTTTAGTTTTTCAATAACTTAAAAAACCTTTTTTTCAGCGAAGGCACGTTTCAGTTCAGTTCCGCTGAGTGGCGCTCATTTACTTTACTTACGGCTTTACTCCTGCCTGTGGTTCTTAAACCCACAGAAATGGTACATTTCATGCATCGTGCATTTTGCTGTTTAGCGCAATACATCGCCGAATCAACGTACTTAATATTTGTTTGTATATGTTTTATGTATTTTTTGTGGGCCTTGATGCCTGAAATAAATGAATTATTACTATATTAACTCGCTTTCCTTCCTGTCTGCCTGTTCGGTACAAAATTTGCAATCGATTTTAAACTAACTAATAAGCCAGAGACTTGAAACTTTAAATATAGCTCGGAACTGGATGACAATGCAATATTAACTTGCTTTCGTACAAAAAAAAAATCCAAGTTAAAAAGTTTCCTATGTCACTCTCTGGTCTACAAATTATATCTATGCAAAAACCACGTCAACCCTTATTTGCTTCTTTGTTACGTGAAATAATAATAAACCAATAAACACACCTTCGCATTTATGATTTAACTAGCTTATACCCGCGGCTCCGCTCGCGTTAAATTCTGCTAACCCACGTCAGTCCAGTCCAGTCCAGTCCACTGTCCCACTGTCCCGCTGTCCCACTGCCCCACTGACCCGCTGTCCCGCTGTCCCGCTGTCCCGCTGTCCCGCTGTCCCACTGTCCCGCTGTCCCGCTGTCCCACTGTCCCACTATCTCACTGCCCCACTGCCCCACTGTCCCACTGCCCCACTGTCCCACTGTCCCTCTGCCCCACTGTCCCACTGCACCACTGCCCCACTTCCCCACTGTCCCACTGCTCCAACTGCCCCACTGCCCCAACTGCCCTACTGTCCAACTGCCACACTCTCCCACTGCCCTACACTGTTCCACTGACCCACAGCCCCACTGACCCACTGCCCCACCCACTGTTCCACTGCCCCACTGCCTCACTTCCCCACTGCCCCACTGCCCCACTGTCCCGCTGCTCCACTGCCCCACGGCCCCACTGCCTGAAATGTCCATCTGCCCCAACTGCCCACTGTCCCACTGCCCACTGCCCCACTGCCCCAACTGCCCCACTGCCCCAACTGCCCCATTTTCCAACTGCCCCACTGCCCCACTGTCCCACTGTCCCACTGCCCCACTGACCCACTGACCCACTGACCCACTGCCCCACTGCCCCACCGTCCCACTGTCCCACTGCACCACTGTTCCACTGCCCCACTGTCCCACTGCCCCACTGTCACACTGCCCCTCTGTCCCACTGCCCCACTGACCCACCGCCCCACTGCCCCACTGCCCCACCGTCCCACAATCCCACCGTCCCACCGCCCCACCGTCCCACTGCCCCACCGTCCCACAATCCCACCGTCCCACCGCCCCACCGTCCCAACGTCCCACCGTCCGACTGTCCCACCTTCCCACCGTCCCACAGTCCAACTGTCCCGCTGTCCAACAGTCCCACTGTCCCACTGTCCCACTGCCCCACTGTCCCACTGCCCCTCTGCCCCACTGCCCCACTGCCCCACTGTCCCACTGTCTCACTATCTCACTATATCACTATCGTCCCATCCCATGTCCCATGTCCTGTCCCATATCCCATCCTATGTCCAGTCCTATGTCTCGACCCATGTGCCGTCCCGCTGTCCTGTCCCATGTCCCGTCCCACTGTCCTGTCTCATGTCCCGTCCCCTGTCCCGTCCCCAGTCCCATCCCCTGTCCACTCCACTCCACTCCATCGTACATTACTATCCGCTCGTGCAAATGCATAGAAGTTTCGATCTGTCGGGTGAGTACGCAACCCACGATTTTTATTTTATTTTTTTCTTTCTTTCTTTCTTTCTCAAAACCCATACCAATTTTTAAGTCAGATCATCAGCTTTCAAACAAAAAAAAAACATCAAAATCGGTCCAGTAGTTTTAGCGTGATGCTGGAACAAACAAACAAACAAACAGACGCTAGACGTTTACAATTTTATAATAGTTAAGATTAGAAAGTAGGATTATATAAAATAATTATGATTAGAGAATAGAAAAAGACTTTATTTTGTAACCTCACAACGCCAATGCATGGCTAATACCATATTTACAGCTTGATAAGTTCTATGTGGTGCCGAACATAAAGAATTGCACCACCCTATTTCTTCTAATGGGTGTCGTAAAAGGTGACCAAGGGATTCACCAGAGGATGGGCAGCAGCGTTATTTGAGTATGGGACCCACCAACTGCGATCGTCAACCCACCTGCCAAGCGTGGCTAATATGGTATTTCGCCTCCTTTTGGGAGAGGCCTATGTCCAACAGTGCACGTCTTTTGGCTGAAATGAAGATGACAGCTTGATGCATTTTTTTTTTTGAGGTAGTAAATTGAGTTTTCAGTTTGATTACTTACTTACTCCGCTGGCGCAGCGACCCTAAATATGTCTTGGGCTCCGAAACGAGAGAACGCCACTTGCCGCGATCTTTGGAAGTATCTCGCTAATCACTGACTCTGATCTCCAGAAGATCGCCTTCCACCGCATCGCTCCAGCCACATCTAGGGCGACCGACCGGTCGTCGCCAAAAGATGGATTAAAATAATAAAATTTTACATTGTTTGATTGTACTTCTAATATTTTGAGAATATTATATTTTGCGAATATAATATTTCGCAAACATAATATTATGAGAACAAAGAGGAACAACAACATAAAAGTTAGCACATATTTCATATTTTTACAACAAAATAGTTAAATATCTTTTTAACAGGCACAGCTAATAGTCGGAGAAACTATCTGAGTATTATAATCTGTTCTAATTATCTATGTGAAACCAGCTGGCTAAAATGAGTCAACGGAGAATTCAGCTGTGGTCTCATTATTTAAAACTGAAATACTTAGATATTGTTTTACAACTTTATAGACTGTAAACAAAATTTGACTTTGTTGAAAAGTCTATAATTTTCAATTACTAAACACCTTTGTGATTTAATCATGATTAAGATAGGTTTTTTAAATAGAGAAGGGCAAATGAGCAGCACAGAGCAAAGTAGATTTTGTAATGTATAAACAAGCACACAGCTGCGTAAGCTGCGGTGCAGGCACGTGAAACGCAGACATTGTCATCTGTGTGTCATATGTCTGCGTCAATTGCCAAAGGCTAAGCGTATGCTGAGACAGGCGACGCAGTTCCCCGCAGCGCAGGGCAGAGCAAATTTAGTAATGTATAAACAAGCACACAGCTGCGTAAGCTGCGGTGCAGGCACGCGAAACGCAAACATTGACATCTGTGTGTAGGCTTGCGTCAACTTCCATGATGCTAAGCGTATGCTTAGACGCAGGCTATGCGGTACAGCGCAGTAAAGAATTCGCAGGGCATTGCAGTTGATGCAGACATATGACACACATATGAAACATTTCTGCGTTGCACGTGCCTGCATCGCAGCTTACGCTGATCTGTGCTTCTTCATACGTTACAAAATCTGCTCTCACCCGCACTGCGGGCAATTGTTTTGCCTCTGTTTCAGCATACGTTTAGCCTGACCTGCGAATTCTGTACTTCGCAGTGCTGCATCACCTGCGTCTCAGCTTACGATATCTTGTTGTTATTGTATGTTATTTTATGAAGCACACTAACTAGTTGTATTTCTAGTGAACTGCTATTTACCAACAAATCATGACCTCCGCTTTGTATCCAACTGGTTACAATACAGGAAGCAAAGTATCACTGGTTCTACTCAACCGATTGAGATGAAATGTACATTTTAAGTAAGGCTAAAACCACTTTAACCATATTTTTTATATCGATCCGTTCAGCGGTTTTCTTGTGATAAGATAACAAACAGATAGACAAACATAAATTCTAAAAATGGTTAATTCGTGTTCTATTAATAGTCGTAACTGCGGTTTTCTCAAAAAAGAAAAACAATGTATAGATTTTCATCATAGTAATAAGTGCCTTACAGAAATAGCTTATATTACCCAAATAACGTGTACATTGCAAATAATTTATTAAGTCCATTTCAATGTACCGTAAACAAACTGCAGTGGTTAATGCAGGAATGGCTAAAATTAATTCCCAATAGTTGGCTTTATTTCATTCCTGTTTAATAAACAACTAATTGTGGAGAGATTACCAATGTTGCCTGTATAAATGGAGCTTATTGTACTAAAACGTGTTTTATTAGCTAATTTTCAGTAAAAATATAACGTGTAGCATATTTATATAGCCCTTAACAAAAGGTATAGCGCCTCTTTGCAGTCTGTTTATAAATATAATTATCTATTAGCACATTTTTTTTTTTTGTTAAGCTCGCCTTTGTTCATGTAATTTCTATTTGTAAGTTAATACTGTAATTTTTCTGGTGTACAATAATGTGTGGTATGTGTATTGTGTGTGTAGTGTATATATGTAGTGTACATGAATGTGTGTAATGTGTGTGAGTGTAGATGTCCAATAATGAATTATATAGTATAATAACATGAATAATAATCCTGTATTTTTAAATAAATAATTTTATTATGTCCATTAAAAGGATTTTATCATGACAAATGAACTAGGATATTTTCGGTGCGACTGCATGACTATACGATAAAGATGAAAGCCATTTAGAACTTATTGATGAAAAGTCACTTCTTGACTTTTACCGAGGTTTCTCGAGTTGTTATAACAGTATCTTAATGCACATGAAGGCATATTTACGTAATAAAACTGAGCACTTGGTCACGTCGCGTTGCGGCAAGCGGCCTGACACAGACTAAGTGAGTTAGAGTGCAGGAGCTCTAAGGCGTGTTACAAAAAATTTCTTTGAGGTGTCGTCTCTAGTACGTAGTACATATTACCTCAATGCCACAAAATTCAGTCCTCTGCCTTCCGCATCCTTCCATTCCTTCAGGTCGTCAGTCCAACTGGCGGGGGAGCGCCCAACGCTGCGTTTGCCGATTCGTGGTCTCCATTCAATGAATCTTCTGCTTCAGCGGCCATCGGTCCTTCGACAGATATGGCTAGCCCACTGCCACTTCAAATTACTGATCCTACAAACTATGTCGGTAACTCCGGTTCTTCTCCGGATAACTTCGTTGCGGATTTTATCTTTCAAAGAAACTCCAAGCATAGCTCGCTCCGTAGCTCGCTGAGTGACTTTGAATTTGTGGACTAGCCCAACTATCAGTGTCCACCTCTTGGCACCGTTAGTCATAACAGGCAGGATGCACTGGTTGAAGACCTTCGTCTTCAAACTTTGCGGTGTAGGCGACGAGAAGACTCGGCGAAGTAAGCCAAATGCTGCCTAACCCAACCAGATCCTTCTGTCAGCTTCTTTCTCGAAGTTGTCTACCGAGCTGGCTATAAATAATAATATATTTTTGTCATTAAAAATAATTTAAACTTATTGTCATTGTTAAAACAATAATAATTACCTATTATTTTATTATTTGTAACGCATTTACGCAAGCGAAGTGAAATCTAAAGACATAAATTGTGGAATAAATAAAAAATCCTGCTCGTGAGCGATTCTTTTCTTTCCACGTTTGATATCTTTACAATATTAATATATTAATAAATTATAAGCTATCGATACATTTGGAGTCTCCTAATACAGGCATTATTTGCTTAAAAGGAGGCTCCACTCACCAAGAAATGTTACCATTTATCTTGTAAACGAAAATAAAACATTTTTAATTTTTTGTATTTGTATATTTATTGTACAAATAGCGATGCAACGACTGCGCGGATTGTACGATCTGCAAGGTTAAGCTGCACTTGCCGCGGTCAGTCTGTGGATGGGTGACCGTTTCGTTACACATCGAGACCCCTCCGTGCCTCGGAGAGCACGTTAAGCTGTCGGTCCCGGTTGTCATACGTATATCTATGGCAGTCGTTACGGGTAGTCAGAAGCCTGAAAGTCTGACAACTGGTCTAACTCCCGAATGTCAGTATTACCCAGTAACTGGGTTGCGGGGGTCTGATGGCAGTCGCTCCGTGTAAAATAATGATGTTCAGCCGCATCTGGCTAGACTGGAAGCCGACCCCAATATAATTGGGAAAAGGCTCGGAGGATGATGTATATTTATTGTACAAATGTAATAAATCCACTATGAAATAGATACACACCTCGTCTATAATTCATACTAAACTAATCCATCTCTAAAACCGTTTCAATCGTTCTAGAGGATATATTCTTAACACTGACTACTACAACTACTTGTTTGTGCCCATATATCAATCACTAAAGGCAGGTACGTACTATAAATTTAAACGTAAGTACCCACTTTACTTGGTTGGTTCGTTTTTAAAGAGAAAGTTTAGAGGTGTATTCAGTTGCAGGTTTAAAGAAAATGTATTTTTATTGAAAAAACTATAGTGTGAAAATAAGTTTATAACGATTGCATTAATTTTACTACCTACCTATCAAGATATTCAATATTTACGTAACTTGCCTAGTTTTGTGTACAATTATCAGTATAATTTGGTGGTCTTTAGGGCTGCAGTGAATAGGTTTTTGCTGGGCAAAAGTGTACGATCGTCGACCGCACCATCGCTTAGCACCAGGTGAGATGGAGGTCAAACGGAAGCTTATTAGGAATAAAAATATAAATAAATGAGAGAGTGAAGATATAAATTGTGGAATGAAAAAATCGCTCACGAGCAAAATTTGAAACTGCGATTCCTGGCTTAGTACGCCAGTGTTTTAGTCATTAATCTACCGTGAACAAAAAAAAAATTAGTTAGTGGCTAAAGCATCACTGGCGTACTGAGCCAGGAAGTTCACTTTCCACAATAATTTATATATTTAGATTTCGCTTCGTATGCGCAAATGCGTTAAAAATAATAAAAAAATAATTAAATAAGAGAATGCTTTTAATCATGATAAAAATATTCTGACGTCTGTGGTCTAGTGGTTTGAGTGTCGGACTGCTGATCACGAGGTCGTGGGTTCAATTCCCACAGGACACAAATATTTGTGTGATGAACATAATTGTTTGTGTTGGTCTGGGTGTTTCAAGTATTATAAATATGTATTTACAAAAAAAAGTATATAAGTTTATATCCATTGTCTGGTACCTACCCATAGTACAAGCTCTGTTTAGTTTGGGACTAGATGGTGCTGTGTAAAATGTCTCAAAAAAGCACTGAGGTAATATGTACTACGTACTAGAGTAGACATTACGAACAAAAAATATCGCGCAACTTGCTGGCCGCGGAGCACGCGCGGGGCGAGCGTGGCTAAGCGAGTGAGAGTGCAGGAGCTCTAAAACGTGCTACAAACATTTTGTTCGAGGTGTCTTCTCTAGTACGTAGTACATATTACCTCAGTGCAAAAAAGTTGTATTTTTTATTGATTGCACTAGCAAGCACATGCTTCTTAATAAGCACTTTTCATGCTTCTTAATAAGCACTTTTGTTACCTTAATGGACTTGTAAAAGTTGATGAAAGAATGTGGAAGGAAAAGACATATCGCGCCGACCCCAAATAAATTAAGATAAGGGCAGGAGGATGAGGAAGATGTGGCGATACTTGGGGGAGGCCTATGTCCAGCAGTGGACGTCTTTCGACTGAAATGATGATGATGATGATGATGAGGAAGATGACCTTTATGATGTGTTTTGATCACTAATTAATGTGCAGAGCTACTGTATACAACCCACCAATTACCATAATCAAAAAGCCGTACCAAAACAAACTCCCCTACAACCTGTACGGGAGTAAGCATCAAAGAATTAGGACTAACAGAGGATCGAACATTTCAATCAAAGCGCTATGCATAATTCAGTGAGACGCCCCTAGGGACGTAATTGAAATGCGCGAAGCTCCCTGGGTGGCCACTCCGATGCTAATCGTTGACACCTAACGTAAATCACTATCCCTTTTAATAGTGTTATTAGTTGTAGATGTTTAAGGGTTATTTTGATGTGGATTTTATTGATTGGTTTGTTTATCACCACGTTTTTATTAACTCGCTTTCCTTCCTGTTTGTTATATTATATTATTATTTATATTATAAGCCTTTTTTTTTTTGCCGTGGGGAAATCCTCATGGACGCACTCCGCCCGGGGAAGGCGAAGCCAGTATCGGACTCTTACCGACTAAAAACCACCACGGTGTTCCTCTACCGACCCTTGGCCGCCGTGAGAAATACTCCCGTATTCGCCCAACCATCCCCGGCAGGTCTCGGCTCGCCACTAACAGACGAGCCCCTTCACCCCCTGCGGCACCCACATCGGCCGCACCCTCCTCTTAACAGGCGCGCGCGGAACACAACACGCCACCGTCACGGGCCTTGACTGATCAGGCGGCGGGCCACCCCGAGTCCGCCTCCCGCAGGCCCACACCTAGGGTGGCTGGAGATCGGCATACGCCCTCCTACGACGCCCAGGTCGTCTCCTGCGGATGGGAAGAGAGGTTATCGCCTCTCTTATATTATAAGCCTGAAGTGTCCCACTGCAAGGCAAAGGCCTCCCTACTTTCCTTTCACTTCTTCTTCTTCTTCGTGTCGACATGAGCTACATAATAATAATAGCTCATGTCGTGGGGAAAAGATTAGCCAGTCGGCAGGTTGATAGCGGGGCTGACTGCCCAGAGTGCGCCGGACGATCAATTAAATATCGTCACTCGTGGAGGCTCTTTTAATGCACCCCACTCCTTCCACTTCTCTCTGTCTATTGCTACAAGCGTCCAGTCCTTTTGGAAGGAGTCCAGCTCATCCCGCCATCTCCGTCTGGGCCTGCCGCGTTGACGTCTGCCATGTAAAGGGACCCATTGAGTTGTTAGTTTGGCCCAGTGGTCGTCTGACATGCGGCAGATATGTCCAGCCCAGATCCACTTTAGAGTGGCAGCCTTCCAGGTGACGTCAGCTATTTTTGTTTTGGAACGGATCGCTGTGTTTCTTATCCGGTCTACAAGTTTTATGACCAGAACACTCCGTTCCATAGCTCTTTGGCAAACCTCAAGCGTGTTTGTGTTTGTCCTGTTTGTTAGTTTGGTAAAAAAATTGAAATTGATTTTTTACTAACATCCCGATAAGCTAGAGACAATAATAAAAGTACAGATATGTTACTTGCGCTTGCAATCTGAAGACTCGAAAAAAATAGTCATTAGAAATTAATGACCAACTACTGTCTTTGTTTTCTTTTGGTGTATGTACAGTAAAGAATATAATAAATAAATAAAAAACTGTCATAGACATAGTAACAAATATAGACGAAGTGCTGCAAACAATCATAGTGAAGCCAAAAAAACTATGTTCCTTCGTGTACAACCAGCTCACACGCACACACCATGCACCTGAAGGATATTTACTTTCGCGATGCTTACGGGACGATGCCACGACATATGTACTGAGAGGGGTGAGCACGGTATGAGGTGCTTGTGTGTGCGTGAGCGCTGGTTGTACACGAAGGAACATAGCTTGTTTGGCTTCACTATGATTGTTCGCAGCACTTCGTCTATATTTTTTACTCTGTCTGTGGTAATAGTGTGGTTCAAGGAAAGACAAAATAATATTTGTAGGGGTGATCCCTACACTATGCGATGCTTGCTTGATAGTGCTATGATAATGCTAGATGCTTGCTAGACCCGGTGTTCTAATTACTGTATGTAATAAAACAACCGAAGTGATTGACTGAGTTTATTCAACTGTTTGTAAAAATAATAACATCAACAACGGACTGGCTGATATCTTCAACTTCCCAAAATCTTGATAAGTCTTCGATGTTGTTTAGTGTGACATGACATTGGAAAGTCTTCACGTTTCCTGACAAAATCCAGCCTAATCTAGTTTGTTGTGCTATAGGGGCCTGTATTGGCCCTTTTATAAGGCCATTCATGATAATTTCCGAGGTGCTGGATGTGAGGCCAAGACTGCTTGCTAAATGTGGCGTTAGGCAGGTTATTGACGACCTTTGATATGATTAATGCTTGTGTAGTGATGTCGTAATCACCGTAAATAGATTGGCACTCCATTGTGACTATGCCTTTACAGTGTTTAGATCCAGGTCCTATGCCAGCTACAGAAGCATGATAGCGGTGACGTTCAAGGCCTAACATCTGGACTGCCTTCTCAGATATTAAGGATATTTGAGAGCCTTGATCAAGAAGTGCTCTCAATGTGATATAAGAATTGTCTGCCGATTTGATCCTTAAGGATAATGTAGTTAGCAGAATTTCTTCATCGTCCGCGGCTACGTGATTTACATTATGTTGTTTTTCAGCAGATTTCAACATTGATTCGGTTCACATACTTGACGATGCTGGTTTTATTTGTTCCGCATTGTCATGAAGAACTCATCCGGCTCGAAGGACCAAAAATGTAGGGGTGATCCCTACACTATGCGATGCTTGCTTGATAGTGCTATGATAATGCTAGATGCTTGCTAGACCCGGTGTTCTAATTACTGTATGTAATAAAACAACCGAAGTGATTGACTGAGTTTATTCAACTGTTTGTAAAAATAATAACATAGATTTATATTGATTGAGGTGACAGAGTCAGCAAGAAAACCTCGTACGTTTGCTCGTACAATATTAAATTATTTATACTTAAACATTTTATCCTTATCTAGATTAACAAATTAACTTCTCATCATATGGAAGTTTTTGTCCTTCATTATGCGTTAGTCGCGTTTGGAAGGAAACCTAACTCAGTCCTAATTAATTACGGCAATTAAAATGTTCCAGTTGCAGAAGTTTGGCAAGGGTGACCGAGTTCAAGTAAGGTGGTTTCCGTTCTACATAGTGTTGAGTGTAATGTGATAGTTGCAACATAGTATTAATTACTCAATGTAATTAAAATTTGCTCACATGTCCGTTTAGTACGACAAGTACAGGAAATGCCCCCTCCAAAAACTTAAAAAGCTTGTACCTCTTCCATTTTTTTATGGTTTTTTTTAAGCTATTGCATAGCTTCTATCGCGGGCCTTGAGCGTGGAGACCGAATCCAGAAATTCCGTAACGAAAATAACCTAACACCCCCCACTCCGACCGGCACAGCGGTGATACTTTTTAGTTTTGCCATCTATCGATGAATAGCAGAACTTTTAATGAATTTTTGAAATATCACTTCGTCTCTTTAGTTCTGCAAATCGCCTCTAGGTGGCATTGGTTGTATCGGCGTTACTGCGCATGCGTAATCCCCCTCTTCGCCCCGCAATCTGGTGACTCATGCCTGCTTAGAGTTTCGGCGTTAGGGCACCTCCTCTTTGTATTTACATCAAAAATGCTATGCAATAGCTTTACCGCGGCAGTCTCTGAGTGCCACACGTCTTTTTTTAAGAATATTTTCGTTTCTGTACCTTCTTTTTTTTTTTAAAAATGTGTATCCCTAGTCGCCTTTACACCCATGAGAAGAGAAAGGGTGGTGCAATTCTTTACGTCCGGCATCACTTCTATTACCTTATTATTTTTATTTACGGGCCCATACACACAGACATAGAAAAAGTATAGACTAAGTGCTGCGAACAACCATAGTGAAGCCAGCAAAAACCGTGCTCCTTCATGTACAACCAGTGCTCACAGATGCTCGCGGCATCTTCCAGTAAGCACCGCGAAAACAAATATCGTTCAGGTGCATGGTGTGTACGTGAGCACTGGTTGTACATTAAGGAGCACGGTTTTTGTTGGCTTCACTATGGTTGTTCGCAGCACTTAGTCTATATTTTTTACTATGTCTGTGCCCTTGAAGGAATAAAGATCTGTGCCCATACATAATCACCCATTCTCCTTAGTCCATATTTCGCAACTAAAGACGAAAGATTCAGCATTACCCACAAAATCTTAATAGACTAGACAAAATTGAATCTGTTAGATATAATAATGAGCAAGTCGTAAATCTCCATTAGGTACAGGATATCTGAATAACAAATGTTCAAACTAGGAAAGTTTCGCCGCAGATAGCCCAATTTATGCGTAAGTCGCGCAGATTAATGGCTAAGGGATTATTTTGTTGGGCTGTCTACAGCTTTATTTGACCGCAAGTTTGAGTTATTAATATTTATGGATACGGTGCTTGCTTCTGCTTCAAGGACAATTAATAATGTAGAACCAACTTCTTATATCAACAATAATAATTAATAATAAAACAAAGTTTAAACCGGATTAAATCGCGTATATTATTTAAATTGGTTTTCCTGACGTTTTGAAAGCTTTGCAGCATTTCGTGGTCGCAGGTAAGACTGACTAAGATGACAATCGTCTTTACAGATATTTCTAAAAAAATATTTTAATCTACCGTACAATATTATTAATCAAAATCGCTTCGATGCACGCAGTAATCACTCACAATATCATTATCTTTACAGTGTTGCGTGCTGTTTGGGACTTGATTATTTTTAGGACTGGGTTCCAAACAGGTGGTAGCTGCCAACCATCTTCTCTATTAAAATATATATGATAACCCACAATCATAATCAATCTTGTAAGGGAATGTGACACTTCACCGGTCTGAGGAGTTGGCTGATCTTTTTTTGGGGCTTGAAATAGGTTTTGATAGAAGCACGCTTCAAGATATGACCAATTCTGTCGGTGACCCCTTTGATGAATGGTAGAACTGCAGGTCGACGATCAACTGTGCTGGGTTTCGGGCGGCGTTTGCGATGAGGATGTGGAGCTCGCATGTTATTATGCTTGAGAACATGCTTCACATGGTAAAGTTGCCACCTGCCAGGTGGTCGTCGTCTTAGATGCGATGTGCTCTCTGCAACAAAGATTTGGCCACGGTAGCTAACTGACATGGATGGTGGTGAGATTCACCGTTCAAGTACCTGTCTGTATGGGTAGGATTTCTATACACTGTATGACTAACAGAATGATCAGGATTATGGATAAGTTGTATATCAAGAAAAGCTAAGGATTTGTTTGCCTCCAATTCCATAGTAAATTGAATTTTACTGTGTATAGAATTTAGATGTTCTAAGAAAGTAGAGACACTACTGTGAGGCAAGATAGGGAAAGTGTCGTCAACGTACCTTTTGAAGATCTTCGGCATAGCCGCAAATAATATAAATAAATAATGTATTCGGCTGCTAAACATGACAGATATGGATTGTCATACTTACTTTACCAGCCGCTGCTCGTATGTATTTGACCAGTACAGCATTTTAGATTTATTTAGGAGAATGGTTTCAAAATAATGCTCGAATTTCCAAGCATTTTTGAGAAATGACATTATACCTGCAAACTGTTGAGATTTACCCATTAGAAACAATGTAAACACCACATAAACACCAACTCGAAACGACTTCATCACTTCACTTCTAACGCCATCTAGCGAGCTAACATTAAACCATTTCTAATTAAAGGATTCCATGGCGTTTGATAGAACATAAAGCAACGTTCAAATACCCTAGATGGACGTAAATTGTAAAACGTGGATCGCTCAAATATTTACCGGATCCTTACCGGACGCCGCTTCGCGAAAATAGTTCGATAAAGGAATATACGGGCTTTGTTTGCGACCGTACCCGCGTCCTTTGTGTTTTGTTTTCAATATAAATATCTCGGTTGGATGGTAAAGAATTGTTTACCGTGTTTAACAAACACATACCTATACATGTTATGCGATTATGTTATTAGGTTTAATGTAAGCAGGGTCTCCTGCGACCATGTTTTTGTTATTTCTAACACCTAACACGTTTTTCTAACAAAAAGTGGCGTGGCTGTATGGTCAGTCACATTTTGATTGGCTTACAAAATATCCACATGTTTTCTTAGCTTGTCTTGTTCTGATATATTTTTGTCGTTGGAGGCTTAATGAGGACATCTAGTTTTTGATATCACAAGACAACTGTGCAAGACAACGACGAGTTTTGACGAGTTTTTGACATTTAAAACGTCAAAAACTCTTTGGAACGTGGATTTCGTTTATCGTGCATCCCACGGGAACTGTTTATCTTTCCGAGATAAAAAGTAGCCTATATGTTAATCCAGAAAATTGTATACAACTTTGACAAATTCTGATGACGTAAGAAAACAAACACAATTGCGTTCACGTTTAAAAATCCTAGTTAAAATGAAGGTGTAGCAGAAACAATTACCTATATTATTTACATTTGTAATTCTAGAAATGCTGTTATGAAGCATGAAGTGAGATTTATCGTGGAAAAAAAATATCTGTTCCGCATAATCTTATTATGATAATCGAGTCTGTGAAGGAACTCTCTTTTTTTTTTCTACAGACCAGTAAGTCCATGATTTTGAAGTTTGTCTCATAGTAATTGTTCAGAATAATCAGCAGAATCAGGCTGTCAAAACATTTCAAATCTGTTGAAAAAACAGCAGCAGTTTATAACACGAAATCGACGCGTAACTTCCAATCGTTTAGCGTATGAACCGAATCCAAGCTGTTGGAATTATTTACAACTTTCGTTTTGAAGACGGCTGGCTGTATATTTTTGGTAGAAAGTTTCGTCAGTTCACTACAAATAGCTCACATGATTCAAATATTCAAAGATTTATTGCAAACTAAGTCTAGCGTACTAGTGTGCCAGGTGGACTGACGACCTGAAGAACGTGGCTGGGGGGGACTGGATGCGGAAGGCAGAGGACCGAGTGTTGTGGCGAACTTGGGAAAGGCCTATGTCCAGTAGTGGATTGCGATAGGCTGAGTTGATTGAAGTGTAGGTACATGATTGGTGTTATATTTTGTTTTGGTGCTTAAAACTTGGTGGCCTTTTGCAAGCATTGCAATATTGAGGGCTACTACATAGGTACTATTATTATTTTATTATTCATCATCATCATCATCATCATCATTTCAGCCGAAAGACGTCCACTGCTGGACATAGGCCTCCTCCAAGCATCGCCACAACGACTGGTCCTGTGCCTTCCGCATCCAGCGGATTCCCGCGACCTTCACCAGGTCGTCGGTCCACCTTGTGGGGGTCCTACCCACGCTGCACCTTCCAGTACGCGGTCGCCACTCCAGATCTTTACTGCCCCATCGGCCATCCGTTCTGCTAGCAATGTGCCCCGCCCACTGCCACTTAAGTTTGGCTTAAAGGACATGACCAGTGGGACTATGGGCGCGTGCCTAGGTGTCAAAATCAATGTGCAGCAAAGTTTTTTTTTTTTGCAATTGCGGTACTATACAGTTTACAGATAAAAAAGTTTCAGGAGCCTAAAAGCTCAAAAAAACTGAAAATAAAATAAAATAAGTTTTCATTAAATGACTGCTTTTCGATACAAAACGGCGCTAGGCGTTGTGGTTATCGAGTTTAAAAATGATTTACTACCATTCGACCCGCCATCAATGCGCTAACTGGCTCAGTAGGTAAAAAATAAAGCTGAATTGTAGGAAAGACAGGCAATATCTGTGACAGAGACCACACCCACGACAGACCATTATATGACCTAGCAATCTCTCACTGTCGGCCTCTTCAGTAACAGAATAGGAAACAGATGAATCCTGTATGTATGAACAACAATGGTAATCGGGTTTTGAAGATGTCAGTCCAAATATAATAGGAATCGTCGTTAGAAATAGAACACAATAATCACACAGTACACAACGATCTCGTAAACACAACGATGTCGAGGAACTGCAATGCACAGTGATTATAGGTATTGTCTTTACTGCAATAAAACGTTCATTCATTATAATAACCCAAAGATAACCTGACGCCATGATTAGAGGTGCAAGTAGGGATGGCGATCTAAAATGTATAAATCGATAGTTGACCAACACACTAAAATCTAATCAGTATTTTTTATTGGATAGTAACTCAACCGAATATACATCTTAACTATTATAAAATTGTAAACGTCTGTTTGTTTGTTTGTTCCAGCATCACTCTAAAACTACTGGACCGATTTTGATGATTTTTTTTGTTTGAAAGCTGATGATCTGACTTAAAAACTGGTATGGGTTTTGAGAAAGAAAGAAAGAAAAAAATTAATTCGTGGGTTGCGTACTCACCCGACAGATCGAAGCTTCTATGCATTTGCACGAGCGGATAGTAATGTACGATGGAGTGGACTGGAGTGAACAGAGTGAGTGGACAGCGGATGAGACTGGGGACGGGACAGGGGACGGGACTGGGGACAGGACTGTCACGCCTTACGGTGCCGAGACGTGGACACTGATAGTTGAGCTAGTCCACAAATTCGAAGTCGTTCAGCGAGCTATGGAGCGATCTATGCTTGGAGTTTATTTGAAGGACGATCTGTAACGAGATTATCCGTAGAACCGGAGTGCAACATAGCTTAAATAGCTATTTTCTCACTATGCCAACCATTTTTTGTGGTTTTCATCATCATCATCATTTCAGCCGAAAGACGTCCACTGCTGGACATAGGCCTCCCCCAAGCATCGCCACAACGACCGGTCCTGTGCCTTCCGCATCCAGCGGATTCCCGCGACCTTCACCAGGTCGTCGGTCCACCTTGTGGGGGGCCTACCCACGCTGCGCCTTCCAGTACGCGGTCGCCACTCCAGAACTTTACTGCCCCATCGGCCATCCGTTCTGCGAGCAATGTGCCCCGCCCACTGCCACTTAAGTTTGGCAATTCTTCGGGCTATGTCGGTTACTTTCGTTCTCCTGCGAATCTCCTCATTTCTGATTCGATCACGCAGGGACACTCCGAGTATAGCCCTCTCCATTGCCCTTTGAGTGACTTTGAGCCTTCTTATCAGGCCCATTGTGAGCGACCACGTTTCAGTACCGTAAGTAATTACTGGCAACACACACTGGTCAAAGACTTTCGTCTTGAGACACTGCGGTATTTTGGACCAGAAGATATTGCGTAGCTTCCCGAACGCTGCCCAACCGAGTCGGATTCGACGATTGACCTCTTTCTCGAAGTTGGACTTACCTAGCTGGACAGTTTGTCCTAGGTATACATAATCGTCAACAACTTCGAGTGTAGATTCTCCGATGCTTACGGGAATGGGTGCTATATGGGAATTCGACATAACCTTTGTCTTGTCCATATTCATTTTAAGACCCACTCTATCGGAAGCTCTACTGAGGTCATCGAGCACTGTACCGAGGTCCTCCATGGTCTCAGCCATGACTACTATGTCGTCGGCAAACCGAAGGTGAGTGATGTACTCGCCGTTTATGTTAATGCCTAGCCCATTCCAGTCCAGAACCTTGAAGACATCCTCCAATGCAGCAGTGAACAGTTTCGGAGAGATCACATCTCCCTGTCTCACACCTCCCTCCCTCCCTCCCCTCTCCTTTTGTGGTTTTAGTATAACTTTTTTTTAAATAATCCAAGCTGTAAAATTTCTTCTTCATGTTACTGTACGGTCTAAATGATGTGCATGGACTAAGGCCTTAGCCTTCTCGTACTGAGAAGAGGCCCGTGCCCAGCAGAGGGACAGTTAGTAATGGGCTGTTTATGTTATGTTATGTATGTTATGGTCTAAATTAATATTTTGAAGCAAAAAAAAAAAAAAATGACACTCTTTTGACTCGTCATGTTCAATGAAATCGTAGCCAACGTCAACATTGAATTTCGAAGCAAAGCTTCTTGCACTTTGAGATGGGGACCTAACTCATAAAAAGTGAAACGTCACGAACGTGGCAATGAAACGCAACTAATATTTTATTCTCAAATTAAAAAAAGAGTAAGAAAATTAAAGTAAGAAGCTTCGCTTCTACCGGATGTCATGCACCTCATTTTTAGATAAATATTGATCTAATCTGAGTCCATATTGCTTACTTCGTACACATAACAAAAGAGCGACCTGACACGTCACAAGATCCTTTATTTATCGCTGAAGCAACTTGACTTGGTTATTTGAATGACCTGCCATTGGACGTTCAAGCTGTCCCTCGGACTTCCTGATACCAAAACCGACCAGCAAACAAAATTATGACACCCTTGAACGCACCTGTACTTTACACAATCTCCTATATTTCAATATCCCTGACTCAGCACGCCACGCGATATTGCCCCCTATCGCACCCGTAAAACGTGCAAATCGAATGTTCATTTTCGCGTGTACCCCCGCTAGAGGTCGTGAACATAAGTTTCGAGTAATATTTTTCTTACAATACCGATACATATTTTTATGAGGGATCAGCTATGTCATGATACAGCCAATAAACTTGCTTCCCCAAATAAGTTTTCGCCATTTTATTTTATGACGTTTGTCCAGTCGCTCGTATATTGTGTTGAAAGTATTTTTTTTGGGTTACCTATTCCGTAATGGTAGGATTTTTTTTCTTAGCCACATTTTGTGAGCTGGCTGAAAGTAAACGTTTTATTTAAAAAAAAATTTTACGCATTTATGCATGCGAAGTGATATCTAAAGCCATAACTTGTGGAAAGAAAAAGTCGCTCATGAGCAGGATTTGAACCTGTGACTCCTGGTTGAGTACACCAGTACTTTAGCCGCTAAGCTGCCGTGAACTCTGCTGTTGGTATTGAAATTAACTTTGACTTATTCTTATTCTTTATTGCACAAAATAAAATCACAACAATACATAATAGTTTTGAAATTACATGTACAAAGGTGAGCTTAACTCTTAATTGAGTCACTTATATCTTTCCACATGTTTTTTTTTTTCTACAATTTACATCTTTACTAAACCGGCTGCCGAATTGCGATCACTCGCGATCGCAATCATCTGGATGTCAATGTTCATTGCTCCGTATTTTTCGACAATCCTTGTTATCGGCAACTACGTACCACGCAATGAATATTGCTTTAATTTCAAAATGAAAGCTAATGTCAAAGTGAATGCATTACACAATTGCCCCACTGTTTTCTAAGTTTCCTAATTATTCAGGTACTTACAAGTTTCCAAAAATCATCGAATTTTCAACGAAAGGATTTTTTCCGGCGGATATTTTTACGTATTTAAAATTTTTCATCCTATTAAGTCGGTTCTAGTATTTACTAGCTTTTTAGTAGCTGATGAATATAAAATGTTTCAAGAGTTATGTGCACATTGGACGAAATACATGTGTTTCGTTTCATCCTCTGAATTAAACAATGTTTCGTGTTTCATAATGTGTATTTAAATTAATTTACATATACTATAATAAAACAAAGTTTAACCGGATTAAATCGCGTATATTATTTAAATTGGTTTCCCTGACGTTTCGAAAGCTTTGCAGCATTTCGTGGTCGCAGGTAGACTAAGATGACAAGCGTCTTTTCAAATATTTAAAAAAAAAAAAAAAAAAAAATTAATCTACCGTACAATATTATTAATTAAAATCGTTTCGATGCACGCAGTAATCACTCACAATATCATTATCTTTTACAGAGTTGCGTGCTGTTTGGGACTTGATTATTTTTAGGACTGGGTTCCAAACAGGTGGTAGCTGCCAACCATCTTCTCTATTAAAATTAGGATGTTTTTTAATTTCAATAGCCTCACGGAGCATTCTAGGTACATATCGGTTTTCCTTCGCCAGAACTTGTGGTTTATCAAATCGAATAAAATGGTTGGGTTTGTCTAGGGCATGTTCACACACTGCAGACTTTGTGTACCGTCTGTTCTTGACGTCTGCTATATGTTCTTTAATTCTAGTGGCTATACTACGCTTTGTTTGCCCTACGTATGATAACCCACAATCACAATCAATCTTGCAGACCCCTGCATCTTGTAAGGGAATGTGACATTTCACCGGTCTGAGGAGTTGGCTGATCTTTCTTTGGGGCTTGAAATAGGTTTTGATAGAAGCACGCTTCAAGATATGACCAATTCTGTCGGTGACCCCTTTGATGAATGGTAGAACAGCAGGTCGACGTTCAACTGTGCTGGGTTTCAGGCGGCGTTTGCGATGGGGATGTGGAGCTTGCAAGTTATTATGCTTGAGAACATGCTTCACATGGTAGTAGTAGAGCTCCTTTGTGAAAGAACTCGTCCGGGGAAGTACTACCACCGTGCCTACTTCTCCGCCAAATAGTGATGCTTGCATTGCTGTGTTTCGGTCTGAAGGGTACGGGTGCCGGTGAAATTACAATCACATGAGACTTTCCATCTTCATGTCTCAGTTTGGCGAACCGACTTGCGGTACCATTTAGGCAACAGCCTAGGTGGTTTTGAAGTTGTCATGGGCAAAGGTAACCGCTTAACATCAGGTGGGCCTTTAGCTCGTTTCGCCATCCTATACTATACAAAAAAAAAAAAAAAAAAAATTGTAAAGTTCCCCTGCCAGGTGGTCGGCATCGCAGATGCGGTGTGCTCTCTGTAACAAAGATTTGGCCACGGTAGCTAACTGACAAGGACAACGGATTTCTGCAGAAAATATCACCACGAGCCTGCAACGTATTCATCGAGACCAACTTAAGGCCGAAACCCGTCGTGCAGCTGCAAGTGGCAGGTCCAGCCCATCCTGAGTTTTGATACAGCTTAAGTACCAACCCAGGTGTACAGAAGACCAGCATAATTAGATTTTTTTCCTGAACAGACATAAAATTGTTGTTGACTTTGTTTTATTATAATGTATAGTGATCGCGAAAACCTAAGAAGTTATTACATATACGCGCAGATGGCTAGTCTCCATTGAGATTGGCCGCCGTGACCGAAATTCGGCCGGGAGGACATTATTATTATATATAGGTACATAAAATACAACCTCACGTCATAGTGGTAATACTTGAATTACTCTTTCAATGTCACTAAACTGTTACTATTGACGTGAGGTCGACTGTACTTCTATTCCGACTACGTTTGTTTAACTTTAAAGATAAAGTATAAGTATTTGAAAAAAAATCAAGCTAAAAAAAGCAATTCCTTGGATTTAGATTTGGAACTATTGTAGAAATGTATAAACTAAACTGCTTTTATTTATTTTTACTAAAATCTAGGAAAATAAACATCGTCTTGACCGATCTTTTTATGTGTTAGGTATCTAGTTACCAAATTAACTCTCTGTTATTATTATATTCCTTGCAACAAAATACTTAACTCCCACATAAATTTAATCCTCTTACCATCACAAAAAAAAAACAATTCAAACATAAAAAAATCTATAAACACAAAACGATTCCATTTTTCTCCGTTGGAGCCCTTGACTAGAGGGTCATTGTATGTGGGCGTAAGGGCCTCTTCCGATCTCAATAGCTAAGTCTACCTATAATGACATCGTGCTTTCTTAAAGATGCGTCTACATCGCGAGCATTCGTTGCCGAACATTGTAAATGGTTTCGGCTTCGCGTGTAGGCTTACGATAGCTGTAGCACGGTGTTGATATTTAATTATAGCGATATAGCGCTCATCTTCCCGACAATCTGCAAGTGCCTGCCACCAAAACGTTGGTTGGACGACATCCGGCGATATGCTAGTCTGTATTGGATAGGACGAGACGGCCAGGAGTCAGGTATTTGGAGGCGGTAAACACCCAAAAATGGGTGTTATAAGGCCGCACCGATGATGATGATTGGAAAGGAAGAATTCACGTGGTTGGGAAAAGTAAAAGGTGAAGGCTGATATTATAATTCAAATGTAGCGTGTAATTAAGTAAATATAGCAAAAATTACAGTACAATGAGTGAGACAATTACGGTCAATTTCAACCAGAAAAATTCAATGATTCACGGCGGTGTTCTTGAAAACGTCCAAAAAAACTTCGTGTTCGAGGGCGAGCTTTTTAATGCTTGGTTTAGCAAGCCACTGTTGTTCGTCAAATAGTCATTACGCGCGAATGATCACGATGTGGACACACCTTTAGATATCTCTCGAACGAAAATCAATTATATTTTCTTCGTGGAACAATTCATAGTTCACCTGGATTCTGTGAGGTCGCGTACTAAGAAAGGTATTGAAATCAAATATTTTTTGCGTTCTTGACGTTTTTTCGATACCGTCAATTTACCTACGATTTTTTTTTGTTTATAAGGCTTTTATAGTCATACTCGTACCTACCACTTGATAATAGAAAATATTTAAGTTTTTTTCATGTTGTCCTAGTAGTTTGATGAACTCAAATTAAATATAATTAACATGATAGTCTACATCACCATAAAGTTATCTGGTAGAGGACAAAATACGGTCAGAGAGACTTTTGAAAATTAGGTATTTGAAGAAACTATCCCTGTCGCTTTGCGAGCGCTCGGCTCAAATAAGTGCGATAAGGATAACTGCAGCTCCGACTGAATAGCCTTAGTAAAAAAGTCACAATTCGAGGTTTTGGTTCTAGACTTTTTCTCCCCCGAAACTGGACAAATTTAAAAGATATTTCATGAACCGAATCCTTTTTCATTCATCATAATCATCATCATTTCAACCGAAAGATGTCCAATAGTTGTTAAATGTATATACTAGGCTTCTGTAGACAGCAGTCTAACTAGACAATTTTGAGAATTTTTTGACCTAGAAAATTTAACATAGAATCGAAAACATAGGGACATGAAAAAAGTTGATATTTATTTTACTAAAAAAAAAATCATTGATGTAGGTTTATAAAACAGAAAGACACAATCGAGAGCGTTTGTGTGGAGAAAAGACCACCCACATTTTCTGTTAAGACCGCCTTTATACCATCATTATCAGCGGTAATAACAAAACTATTACAAGCGGAACAGGCTTAGTCTGTAAGTGTGAATAAAGTATTAAATAAATGAATAATATATTTTGTTTTTATTCAGGCTGACTTATCATTCACAATCATCATTTCAGCTGAAAGTCATCCACGGTTGGACATCGCCACAACAACCGGTCCTGCACTTCCCGTATCCAGTGGATTCCCCTTCACCAGGTCGCCAGATTGATTAATTGTAATTTAAACCTATCCTTGCTGTCATAACGTTTCGATGTAAGAATATTACCAACAAACTCAATTTCTTCAGAAAGAAAATATCAACGTAGCTTGTGATAACGAAAGTATATGTACTGACGTGAAGCTGCTGTATTACATAGATTTTTATACTTTTTCGCTTAAATAAAACCTTCCTTCTATCATTTAATATCTTAATTTAAAAGCACTGATCGTAGGTAATCTTCTTACCTATTTTTCTGTGCCATAACAAATAACCAGTATTGAACAAACTGTATGCATAAGTGACCGAATAAGCGTGCGAATCTCCTTAATTTTTATACTTGTGTTGTTGTTTGTTGTTGTATCTCAATCTCAAAGCACTGTACATTGCAGGTAATCTTCTAACTTATTTTTCTGCGCCATAACAAACAACAAGGGCCCCAATTCTCGCGTTATAAAGATACATGCCTAAGTTCGAGTTAGTCTCTAATTTTAAATTTCTACGAAAAAATGTCAAGTGCTATGAACCACTCTTTGTATTTAGAGTACTAGGCGAAGACATATCTCTAACGTGACATTGTGAGAATATGAAAATTTTCCGTCGACATTCGCCATCTTAAGTCGACTTCGAGATAATGTCAATGACGCGAGAATCATCCCCCTGTAGTGATATGCATGAGTGAGCGAAATAAGCGTGCAATCAACTCAGCCTATCGCAGTCCACTGCTGGACATAGGCCTCTCCCAAGTTGCGCCACAACGCTCGGTCCTCTGCCTTCCGCATCCAGTGTCCCCCAGCCACGTTCTTCAGGTTGTCGGTCCACCTGGCAGGGGGGCGCCCTACGCTGCGTTCTCGTACGTGCGAATCTCCTAAATTATTAAACTTGTACGCGTATTTGCAAACTCTTATTATCTCAATCTAAAGGCACTGTCTTCGCCGAGTCTTCTCGTCGCCTATACCGCAAAGTTTGAAGACAAAAGTCTTCAACCAGTGCGTCCTGCCTGTCATGACTTACGGTGCCGAGACGTGGACACTGACAGTTGGGCTAGTCCACAAGTTTAAAGTCGCTCAGCGAGCTATGGAGCGAGCTATGCTTGGAGTTTCTTTGAAGGATAAAATCCGTAACGAGATTATCCGGAGAAGAACGAGAGTGACCGACATAGCTTATAGAATCAGTAAGCTGAAGTGGCAGTGGGCTGGCCATGTCTGTCGAAGGACCGATGGCCGTTGGAGCAGACGAGTCCTTGAGTGGAGAACGCGAATCGGCAAACGCAGCGTAGGGCGCCCCCCTGCCAGGTGGACCGACGACCTAAAGAACGTGGCTGGGGGGGACTGGATGCGGAAGGCAGAGGACCGAGCTTTGTGGCGCAACTTGGGAGAGGCCTATGTCCAGCAGTGGACTGCGATAGGCTGAGTTGATGAAAGGCACTGTACATTACAGGTAATCTTCTAACCTATTGTTCTGCGCCATAAGGCCATAACAAACAACCTGTAATGAAAAAACTGTATGCACGAGTGAACGAATAGGCGTGCAAATCTCCCTAATGTTTATACTTGTACGCTAATGCAATCTAAAACTAAAAGTACATTACTTCGATCGCAAGTAATCGTCTAGCATGTTTGTCTGTGAAATAACAAACAACCAGTAGTGAACAAACTGTATACACGAGCGAGCGTATAGGCTTGCGAATCTCCTTAAGTTTTACAAAGAAGCTGAGTTAGTGTTTGCTCAAAGACCGAGCGTCTAAGCTCTTCTGTCTAACTTTCATCGTATGGTACAAATGTTAAAGAAAATTAGAGAGAGATATTCTTAAAATATTTTTTTATTCACAGCTTCATATATTTTTATTAATATGTTTTTATTAACTCGCTTTCTTGTTTGTCTGTTGGTACATATTATACAATTGATTTTAAACTTTAAAATCAATTGCAAAATTTAAACTAACTCACCGGTGAGTGACTTGAAATTTTAAGTGCAGTTCTCAGACTACGCTAAAATAATATTTTATTAGGTTTTCGCGATCACTACACATTATAATAAAGCAATATTAACTTGGAGTTTGTCAGCGAGCAATGGAACGCAGTATCCTAGGACTTACTGATCGCGTAAGAAATTCTATACTACGTTCCAAAACACAAATTGCTGATGTAGGTCAAACAGCTGCCAAGCTTAAGTGGAACTGGGCTGGTCACATCTGCCGCATGCCGGAGGAGCTATGGGCGAAAACAATCACACAGTGGGTTCCAGACAGCAGCAAACGAAAACGCGGCAGGCCCAGAAGGAGATGGCGGGACGAACTTGACTCCTATCTGAAGGATTGGCCCCAGAAGGCAAAAGACAGGGACAAGTGGAAAATGGGAAGGGAGGCCTTTGCCCTGCAGTAGGACACTACAGGCTGATAATAATAATAACTGGATTACATCGCGTATCTTCTTTTCCTCAGTCTTATCCCATTATCTAGGGTCGGCTCTCCTTGTCTGCCTTCTCCATTTATTTCTATCCCGCGCAGTCGCGGCTTCGATCTCGCTCTCCTTCAAGTCCCTCTGGACTGACGACAGCCAGGTGGCGGGGGGTCTTCCACGGCGTCGCGTCGTCGTTTGCAGGTCAAGGGCTGCTCGTACCATGTGGTCTTCTGGGTGGCGGAACACATGTCCATACCATCGAAGGCGTCGCTCTTTGACCTTCTCAGTAATGGGTGCAACTTTGTAGCTTCCTCTGATGTGGACGTTACGTACCCTATCTAGTAGTGTGACACCCGCTGACCAGCGTAACATGCGCATTTCGGTCGAGTGCAGTTTTGACAGGTGTTGCTTAGTAGATGCCCAGCATTCTGTACCATAGAGTATAGCGGGTCTAATTGCTGTTTTATACAGTTTGCCTTTAAGTTTGATGGGCATCTTCTTGTCGCACATTACGCCTGTGAGTTGTCTCCACTTCATCCATCCCGTGGTAGCCCATAGAGGTTACGTCCCGCTCAATTTTGCCATCATTACTGATGATTGACCCCAAGTATTTAAAATGGTCGACCGTCGGCATGGGTGCACCATGGATAAACATCTGTAACTGGCTCAGGTCCGTGCAGCCATCGAATATACATGACATATGCTCTGTCTTTTTACGACTGATCTTAAGACCATTATCTTCGAGCGACTTCAACCAACGGTTGAAATCGTTTTGTAGATCTTCTACTGAGTCGGATATCAGAGCAACGTCATCTGCGTACAGTATATTCCATGGCACAGGCTTCTGGCAGTATTTCGTAAGATAGTCCATAGTGACATTAAACAGCAGCGGGCTCAGTGCCGAACCTTGATGGACTCCTACTGTAATTATGAATTTGTCGCACGTTCCTGCTGAACATACTATTTGTGTTGTGATACAATCCAATTTTCCAATTTTTTTAATTTGTTTTCCTCACGTTTCGAAAGCTTTGCAGCGTTCGTGGTCGCAGGAAGACTACTAAGATGACAAGCGTCTTTACAGATAATTTAAAAAAAGCTATCGTACAATTTTTATTAATTGAAATCGTTTCGATGCATGCAGTAATCATTCGAACACAATAACAACAACAAACACGTTTAACAGTAAAAAATGTTTCAGTTAAAATGGCTATTTAATTTTGATCTTAATTGTCGATTATTTCGTTGGTGAAATAGCCCCTAAAACACGTTTCTTGAAAACACAAAGACGATAAACTCTACGTAGCCAAAACTTGTGTAACTGTCATTTAAACTTGTTCTACGAAATCAAATCGTGCGGGTGAGACCTGACTTTATTATTTCGCTACGATATGCTACGCCGTAATCCACGTACTACGGCGTAGTCACCGTAAACGTTGATATGGTAGGAAGTTGAAGAAATAATAAACGTATGAGTTACACACTAAGCTTTGAAACTTTGCTATTTCTTATTTTATTATTTTTTAACGCATTTACGCATGCGAAGCGAAATCTAAAGATTTAAATTGTGGAAAGAAAAAATCGCTCACGAGCAGGATTCGAACCTGTGACTCCTGGCTCAGTACGCCAGTGCTTTAGCCACTAAGCTACCGTGAACACTGCTCGTGGTATCATATATATATATATATGTGGTATATATATTATATTATTATTATACATCGGTATTTTTTTTGCTAATTCTTCTTTTACAGCAGCAGTTATATAACATAACATAACATAACATAACGCCTGTATTTCCCCGAAGGGGTAGGCAGAGGTATAATAGTACACCCACATTTCGCCAGTTATGTTATAGTCCCATGTAATAGGGGGCGAGCCTATTGCCATTGACCGGGCACAAATCCAGACTCCGGGCTGCTACTGAGAATTTCCTAATGAAAAAACCCAATAACACTTTGCCCGACCCGGGAATCGAACCCAGGACCCCACGCTCAGCAGTCGCGCTTGCAACCACTAGACCAACGAGGCAGTCAGTTATATAGCCTGATATTATGATAATAATACTAAATATTATTATGATGAAATATATAAAGTCTTTGAGAAATAAATATAATATTTTAATTTAACATATTTATTTATTTATTACATTTTCGCACACAAGAGAAATAATAACAATATATATATAAAAGAATAGTACGGACGACCGCACGACGGTGGTAACACTTTGACATTAGCAGCATCTTTATTTCATAAGCAGTAAGGGCGCTTTTCGAATTGAAGTGTTACCACTGTCACGCAGTCGATTGTCAAAGGCATTGCTCATTTCTTTAAGAAATTCTTCAAGCAGACCTGTGAAAGAAAATTTGAAGCAAAGAGATGTAAATACATTATGTCAAGTAATGCTACTAAATATACCTATGTACTCATACACAAACTTATACATAACGCAAAATAAATATAGTATAAAAACATTACATTTAGAAAAAATAAAAAAACATTTGACACAAATAAGACACGTGTAATAGAAAGTATACAATGGTATTGAAATAACTGATAACCTAACGATTTAAATTGTGGAAAGAATAAATCGCTCACGAGCAGGATTCGAACCTGCGACTCCTGGCTCAGTACGCCAGTGCTTTAGCCACTAAGCTACCGTGAACACTGCTCGTGGTAACGAAATTCTCATCCACTTGGTACATCTTTGGGTGACGTCAGCTATATCTTATTAAGAAACAGTGTTTCTTAACCGACTCGACTAACTTTGCAGTTAATTCAAAGTCGTATAGATATGCCTACCCTTACTAATTATTTAAAATTAAAATTATTAATTAATTATTATATTTTTTTTTTTTTTTTTTTTTAGATTTTTTCTTTACACATTATAAATCGTTAGATTTCGTTTCGCATTCGTAAAATGCGTTAAAAATAATAAATAACTGATAACCTCTTAAGGGGTCATTGTACTCATTAGTATGAATAACATTCACTACAGGACCAACCCTGAAATCGCAAAAAAAACTGCTGTTCCTTGTATTTTATCGATTAATGTGAACACAAAATAAATACTGACTACTAATAATACTGACTGCCTCGTTGGTCTAGTGGTCGCAAGCGCGACTGCTGAGCGTGGGGTCCTGGGTTCGATTCCTGGGTCGGGCAATGTGTTATTGGGTTTTTTCATTTGGAAATTCTCAGTAGCAGCCCGGAGTCTGGATTTGTGCCCGGTCAATGACAATAGGCTCGCCCCCTATTACATGGGACTTATAACATAACTGGCGAAATGTGGGTGTACTATACACCTCTGCCTACCACTTCGGGGAAATACAGGCGTGATGTTATGTTATGTTGTTCAAAATAAATGTAGGTAACAGCTAATTTATTTTTCGCAATTTCAAGGTTGGTCCCATAGTAAAAGTTGTTCATACTGATAAGTACAATGAAGTTATTTCAATAGCACGTTGTATAAAATACACATGAACACTCAATATTTCTTAAATATTATTTTGTTGCTAATCAGAAATTGAATCTATAAAAAACAATAACTTAACTTTCCATTACATAACCAGCCCATTACTGTCCCACTGCTGGGCACGGGCCTCTTCTCGGTACGAGAAAGCCAAGGCCTTAGTCCACCACGCTGGCCTAATGCGTGTTGGCGGACTACACACACCATTGAAAAATATATGGAGCACTCTCAGGTGCTCGATGACCTCAGTAGAGTTTCCGATAGAGTGGGTCTTAAAATGAATATGGACAAGGCAAAGGTTATGTCAAATTCCCATATAGCACCCATTTCCGTAAACATCGGAGAATCTACACTCGAAGTTGTTGACGATTATGTATATCTAGGACAAACTGTCCAGCTAGGTAAGTCCAACTTCGAGAAAGAGGTCAATCGTCGAATCCGCCTCGGTTGGGCAGCGTTCGAGAAGCTACGCAATATCTTCTCGTCCAAAATACCGCAGTGTCTCAAGATGAATGTCTTTGAACAGTGTGTGTAGCCAGTAATTACTTACGGCACTGAAACGTAGTCGCTCACAATGGGCCTGATAAGAAGGCTCAAAGTCACTCAAACTTCAATGGAGAGGGCTATGTTCGGAGTGTCCCTGCGTGATCGAATCAGAAATGAGGAGATTCGCAGGAGAACGAAAGTGTCCGACATAGCCCGAAGAATTGCAAGCTTAAGTGGCAGTGGGCGGGGCACATTGCTAGCAGAACAGATGGCCGATGGGGCAGTAAAGTTCTGGAGTGGCGACCGCGTACTGGAAGGCGCAGCGTGGGTAGGCCCCCCACAAGGTGGACCGACGACCTGGTGAAGGTCGCGGGAATCCGCTGGATGTGGAAGGCGCAGGACCGGTCGTTGTGGCGATGCTTGGGGGAGGCCTATGTCCAGCAGTGGACGTCTTTCGGCTGAAATGATGATGATGATGATTGTTCAAGCTTCCCCTATACTACAGAATATCGTTCTGAACTCTTTTGGTTACTAGGAATGGCCATATTGTTTTTGTTTTTAATTGTTGTATCACTCAAAAGTGACAGTGAAAATTTTAGATATATATTTCTTTCGCTATTACGCTAACAAACTTGTACCTATTTTTTATCAATTATAAGTATTTAGCAAATTACGCTTGAGCTTTTACTTATTAACCGTCACTGCTGCGCTGCTCCAACATATTGTGGTCCCTCGAACCGAACAACGAGAAGACTGGCAAACAGTCGAACATCGCAACTCGCATCGCAATATTCGCAAAAGCTGCAGTGACCATTGGAAAGGAAAGAAGAAAACGCATCATTCGGTACGGCCAGCCATCCTTCCTAACCGTCGTCCTTCGCTTCATTTGGTTGACACCGTGCTAATTTTTTACTTTCCAGTTTGTTTTGGTGCTTGCTTTGTTTAACGCGCGCTTGGTTCATGGATTAGCTGTGCCGCCGCTAGCATCAGCTAACCCCATTAATCAAGTTAACCGTGAGTACTTACCCCGTTTTTTACACCTACCAAAATGCCAAGAGGCCGCGATTTATCCCCGTATCGGTTAGAAGGTGATACCGATGAGGATACGGCATTACTAAAGGATTTAGTCAAATCTCGTGGGATTTTAAAGGGTAGGCTAACTAAATTCTCAACCTATGTCGCTAATATACAGAGTGAAAAGGTGAAATCTGCGCAAAAACGAATTGATTTAAAGTTACGAGTAAAAGGGGCTTCAAATTTATATACGGAATTTTGCGATATACAAACACAAATCGAAAAAACGGTCCGCGATTGTGTTTTAGAAGATCAATTAACGCAACGCGAAATGTTTGACGATGTTTATTACGATACACTGGCTCAAGCTGAATATATCCTTGACTCTGTAAATGTAATTGACAATGCTAACGTGTCTAGTTGTAGTAGTGGCACTGGTGGCAAGTTAAAATCAATTAAATTGCCCACTATAACTATGCCTACCTTTGACGGGGCATATGAGCATTGGCTTGAGTTTAGGGATACATTTTCATCTTTAGTTCATAATTCAAAAGAAATCAGCAACATCCAGAAATTCCACTATCTTAAATCATCCCTTAAAGGAAGCGCAGAATTGATCATAGACGCTTTGGAGTTCTCAGAAATTAACTATACTGTGGCATGGGAACTGCTTCTTAATCGATTTAATAACAACAGGCTTTTAGTGCATAATCATGTAAGGGCACTATTTTCTTTGCAAAAATTGTCTAAGGAGTCACCCCAACACGTCAGAAAGCTCGTGGATACGATATTAAAGAACTTGCGCGCCTTAAAAATCCTAGGAGAGCCTACTGATAGCTGGGATACATTAATTATTTACATCATAAGCTCTAAATTAGATGAAACGACCGAGCGCGAGTGGGAGCAGTTTAAAACACAAAAACATGACGACTGTAAACCATCTTTAAAAGACCTGCTTAAATTCTTAAACAACAGAGCTGATATGCTTGATACCTTGCAAGTTTCACATTCACACGTCAAAGTTAACCACGATCACACTCTTAAAGATACTAAAAAAACAACGACATCACGATATAATAACAGCAAACTGCATTGCAATGTGTCCACTGATATTAAGCCGCAAGATAAACAAACTTCCGTTAAGAAGCGTTGTTTAATGTGCAATGCAAACTTCCATCCATTGTACACATGTTATAAATTTATTAACTCTGATCTTGACACTAAATTGCAGTTTGTTGCTAACAATAAACTGTGTGAAAACTGTTTACGCTCAGGACATACTTTGGAAACTTGTAAGTTTGGACCGTGCCGTCAGTGCTACAAAAAGCATAATTCTCTAATTCATGTTGATTCATCTAATACTAACGCAAATCAAACAGTGGTTTTGCACTCTGTGAACAAGAATGAGCTGCTGCGCGCTGGCGACTGCGGCACGGGCCAGTCGTTCCCCTACTCGGCTCAAGCAGCCCTCGTAGACTCCGCCAACTCTTCCGCCAGTCCGGTGAACGCTCCATGCGTACAGGTAAATAGTGCACACATAGATAATTTGTCATGCGATCAATCTATGCACGTGAGACCTGTGTTGTTGTCTACCGCTATCATTGAGATAGCCGATAAACAGAATAAATATCATACAGCGCGTGCGCTGCTCGATAGCGGTAGCCAACATTGTTTTATTACGAAATCTTTATGCGAATTATTAGACGTAAATCTTATACAGTCCACTTTCGAAATTCGAGGTGTAGGCAATTCAGTAACACATACTACGCAAATGTGTGACATTGATATTAAATCACAAAACAATAATTATTCTACGCGTATTAAATGTTTTGTGATGCCTAACATTACATCGGCGATACCAGCTGTATGTAAACAAAGCGCGCGGTTCAGTATTCCTGATCACATGCAGCTGGCTGATCCTTATTTTTACGAGTCCCGAAATATAGATATTTTATTAGGCGCAGACATATTTTGGGAATTATTAAGCGAAGGTAAAATGAGGTTAAATAACGGATCCTTTTTACAAAATACGAAACTCGGGTGGTTAATTTCCGGTCCGATTAATATTAATATGCGCAATATTAAATACACGCAATGTAATTTTAGTCTCTCTATTGATGCCCAACTACGACGGTTTTGGGAGTTAGAGGAATTACCGAGGGTTGGTGACTCACGCACTGACGACGAGCGAGCATGTGAGGATCACTTCGTGCAAACTACAACACGTAACAGCGACGGAAGGTTTTGTGTTCAAATACCATTTAAAGAATCACCTACTTCCTTAGGCGAAACATATCCGCAGGCTGAACGCCGTTTTTTGGCACTAGAGAGGCGGTTGCAAACGAATGCAAGTTATAAAAAATTATACAGCGATTTTATTCGTGAATATTTAGAGTTGGGACATATGTCACGGATAACTTCTTACGATACACCACATTATGTAATGCCTCATCATGGAATTATCCGTAACCATAGTACTACAACAAAACTACGTGTTGTTTTCGACGCCAGTGCACTGTCTACTACTGGAAAGTCATTAAATGACCTTCAATTTGTAGGACCTCGACAACAGAGTGAATTAGTTGACATTTTATTACGCTTCAGGCAACATAGGTTCACTGCATGTGCGGACATTGAAAAAATGTACCGACAGTGTCTAATCAATGAATCACAACGCAACCTGCAGCTTATTTTGTGGCGCGACGATCCATCTGAACCATTAGGTATTTATCGCCTTAATACAGTGACCTACGGGACAGCCTCGGCGCCTTTTCTAAGCGTTAGGTGTCTCAAGCAACTTGCACGTGACTCTACAGATCCATGCGTTCAACAAATAATTAATGATGATTTTTACGTGGACGATTTAATAACAGGTTCAGATAACAAACATGAATTAATAAAACTATGCGAGAAAATCGCGGAGACTCTAAAGTCTGGTTGTTTCATTTTAAGGAAATGGATTTTTAATTTTGAATGTGACAGATCTTTAGCTCCGTTTAGCGATGCAAAGGAGTTGACGTTAGGAGAAAATACACAATGCAGAACATTAGGTCTCGGTTGGTATAACGCGTCCGATGAGTTCTACTTTAATACACAGTTTAAGGGTGATCATTCAATAATCACGAAACGCACAATATTGTCGCATGTGTCTCAAATATTTGATCCGTTAGGGTTACTTAGCCCTATTATAATAATCGCTAAGGTTGTGTTACAGAGGTTGTGGTTGTTGCAATTAGAATGGGACGATAAGGTTCCCTGTGACGTTGCTCAGGCGTGGAATAAATTCGTATGTGGTCTGTCAGCGCTAAATACTATTAAAATTCCGCGTCACGTCATTGATATAGACCCCATACGTGTAGAATTACACATTTTTTCTGATGCGTCACAAACTGCGTATGGCGCATGTGTTTATGTACGTTCGGTGACCAAACATTCACCTGCAACGGTGAGATTATTATGTTCCAAAGGTAAGGTCGCACCTTTAAAGCCCGTTAGTATACCGAGGCTAGAATTATGCGGTGCTTTACTTGGCGCTAGGTTATACGATAGGGTGCGTACCTCACTACATCGTACTTTTGATAGTATTATGTTTTGGACAGATTCGACAATTGTTTTAGGCTGGCTACACATGCCTCCGAATTTACTAAAAGCGTTTGTGCAAAATAGGGTAGCCGAAATTCACGAGTTGACAAAGGAACTACCATGGCGCCATGTAAGCGGGAAGGAAAATCCAGCCGATATAGTTTCGCGTGGTATCGGATTGGAGGATCTTTCAAGTTCCAATTTATGGTGGGAAGGTCCGGCGTTCCTTCGTGAACCGAGTTTCAGTTGTGCTGACGTCTCTTTATCGCCTTACATGAAGCACGAAGCCCTACCAGAAACTAAATCGGGTGTGTCACATTCTTTAGTAGTCAGGCAGACATCTGAATGTAAGCTATTTCCATTTGACAGATTCTCTCAATTTATGCGCATGAGACGTGCTGTCGCGTACATACATCGCTTTATTTGCAATTCGCGCAATAGGAACTCGCCGCGATCAGGGGTTCTCACTGTCGAGGAATTAAGAGAGTCTGGCATGACATTGGCTAGACTGTCTCAACTAGAATCATTTCCAGATGAGCACACGTCGTTAACAAACACCGGCACCTTAAGCAATAAACATAATTTACTTAAATTAAATTTGTTTATTGATAACAATATAATTATGCGTGTAGGTGGCCGTATCGACAATTCTATTAATTTCACATACGACAAAAAACATCCGATTTTAATTTCTGCAAAGCATCATCTTTCTCTATTACTATTTCGTCATGAGCATAAACAGTTACTACACGCAGGACCACAGGCTCTTTTGTCTAACTTGCGAGAGATGTGGTGGCCTATAGGCGGTAGGAATCTTGCAAGGAAAATAGTGCATGATTGCGTAAATTGCACTCGATTAAGAGGCAGAACTCCAACTCCTATTATGGGAAATTTACCGAAAGAGCGCATAACTCCAAATTTTCCATTTTTGCGTTGCGGGGTGGATTATGCCGGGCCAATGCTCATATTGAACCGAAAAGGGAGAGGTTCCAGAATTATTAAAGGCTACTTATGCCTATTTATTTGTTTTGTGACTCGCGCAGTTCATTTAGAACTAGTAAGTGACATGTCTACAGACGGATATTTGCTAGCTCTAAAACGATTTATTTCCAGGCGTGGTAAGCCGTGTGAAATATTTTCAGACAATGGGAGTAATTTTGTAGGTCTGATGAATACTTTTTCTAATTTTTTATCTACATGTTCGCCACAAATAGTAGAATACGCTACCAGTCAAAATATTAAATTTACATTTATTCCACCATATGCGCCTCATTTTGGTGGGTTGTGGGAAGCGGGGATAAAGTCCTGCAAGCACCACTTGCGACGGGTTATAGGAAATGCGCATCTAACATACGAGGAATTTAGCACGGTGTTAACTCAAGTTGAGGCTTCTTGAATTCACGTCCTTTGAGTCCTCTATCCACAGACCCCTATGACTTCACCCCTTTAACTCCTGCTCACTTCTTGGTTGGCCGTCCGCTCACGGCACCTGTTCTCGCCGACATCACCGAGACGCCCGTCAATCGACTTTCTCGCTATCAGCGGGTGGAACAAATTCGCCAACATTTTTGGTCACGTTGGGCGAAAGAATACGTATCCGAGTTGCAAACAAGGAACAAGTGGAAGAAGGATTCGTCTCACTTACAACGTGACATGCTTGTAGTCATCAAAGATGAGCATCAGCCGCCACTGAAGTGGCAACTTGGACGAGTGATCAATATCATTCCTGGAAAAGACAACGTGTCCAGAGTCGCTGACATTCGGACGGCATCGGGTGTTGTAAGACGGGCATTCTCCAGAATCTGCCCTCTCTTCAACGACTGCCTTCAGGTTCCAGAGCCTCATTGAAAGCTGGTGCTTCCAAGGCCGGGGGCATGTTCAAGCTTCCCCTATACTACAGAATATCGTTCTGAACTCTTTTGGTTACTAGGAATGGCCATATTGTTTTTGTTTTTAATTGTTGTATCACTCAAAAGTGACAGTGAAAATTTTAGATATATATTTCTTTCGCTATTACGCTAACAAACTTGTACCTATTTTTTATCAATTATAAGTATTTAGCAAATTACGCTTGAGCTTTTACTTATTAACCGTCACTGCTGCGCTGCTCCAACAATGATCACTCTCAGGTGTGCAGGTTTCCTCACGATGTTTTCCTTCACCGATAAAGCAAGTGATAATCGAATATAAATAAATTTCCGTTAGCCAGCATTTAAATCTTAAATCCAATACACTATTTCGCTAGGTAACTCCTTAACTGTAGATAAACTACATACCTACATGCTTTTAAAAGAAGCCCAATTAAAAGTTCCAATACTTCCGACGAGAATGAATCGCTTTTACTTGCACAGGTAAAGCCACACACACGCCAAACTCCGGCATCGTTTTCCGAAATTAAAGCCTTCCGTTTTAGTTAGGGTTTGTGCACACTATCAATTTTCAGTATTGATTTAAGATGGAGTTGGTTGATAATTAAGAGGAAATGCTGATGGTCTTTTCTCCATACAAACGCTTTTGACGGTTGAAAGTAATATTTTTTTACAGTAAAATAAATATCAACTAGATAGATAGATAAAACGTTTATTTAGTAAAGTAAAAATACAATAAAAAAGTGTGATATGATATGTGATATGTAACTCTTTTTAAGTCTCTGTGTTTTAGTTTTGCACCGCTTTTAGGTTCATAATGTAGCTAGGTGATTTTTACTTTATATTATGGCACTAGTGTTTTTTACTTTACAGTTTATTTTTAAACCGCAGCAAAGAGTTTTATTGTCAAAACAAAATTAAACATTTTTGTGATTGACTGTATTAATTAAAATATGATAAATAAAACAATTTAGCAGATTCAGCTCGACTTTGATTTATCTTGATGTTATATATTTATAGTTATATATGTAGGTATGTATAATATGTATATTTTATTATATGTATAATGTACATAGGTATTTATCTATTTCTATTATATGTAATTATAAGTCCGTAGTACGAAACATATTTTACTACTTTACTGGTGCATCTACCTTATTCTTTGTTTCTGCATTACCCTAAAGTTGTCTGGTAGAGAACGCCTATGGCGTTAAGACCGCCTTTGTACCCTGTTGTGCATAAAGAATTAAATAAATAAATAAATAAACATTTAATTTCATCAAATTATTTATTTTTGTCCACAAATTAAGATTAAATTGGGTTATAAATAAATAAATAAAAAAGTTTTTTTGATATTAGGCTGTTTGGCGGTTTTCTTCCACCACTATAGCTAGCTATACGTCACCGAGCGATTACAGTAATCCGCGCGCCATTATTCCTCGCAAGTGTGTTGAAAAACGTCATATGACACGCGTGAGCATTGAGACTATTATACTCTTGGCTCCATTACGCCCTCGCCTTCGACTCGGGCTGTCATCCAGCCTCGAGTATCCAGCCAACTTAGCTCACTTGTATCATAAAATACTATATATTTCAAAATTACCTATTTAGACCGCATCTATAGAGACCTAGTGTATAAATTTCACAAATATAAATAAAAAAGTAAAAACGTAGCGACACAGTACATATTATTTTCATTCTATTTATGAAACATATTTTAAATTGGTCCAGTTTCAGAGGAGTGAATAATCGAGAGCCAAACCTCGAATTATGACTTTTTTACTATGGCTACTCAGTCAGAGCTGCAGTTGTCCTTATCACACTTATTTGAGGCCGAATGCTCGCAAAGCGACAGCGATAGTGTCTTCAAATACTTAATTTTCAAAAGTTTCGATTATAATTATAATCATAGATTATAAGTATAGATTTGTATGCATTAACATTAAATATTGCCTGCCTTTTTATACGGTGGAACATTATTCTATCGACACTGTACTATTATAAGACCTTGTAAAACAACTATTTCTGATAATAAAAGTTACATTCTATTCTGTTCTAATTCTAAACAAACTACAGTATTATTTTAAACCTAACAGTATGAACTCAGTCTAAAATGGCTGCTGGCTACACGAACAGGACCCAGTTCAAAATTGTATCAAGCGTCAGAGGGGGGTCTTATTCTATTTTAAAGTAAACCAATGCAGGATTGTAGGAACTGAATATTCTAAAATAAATTGGTATTGTAGGTGATAAACCCGCAACGTTGCATCCTAGTTTAAATTGATTGAGGTCAGTTTAGGTTAGGTTATTTTCAGATCCTATCCTTTGATTGAATGGTATTTTGTGAACAAAGTTAACTTAAACAAAGTAAATTGGAGTTGGTCTTTATCACGCTCAATCAAATACAATAATTCATGGTATTATTTGGTAGATAAAATAATATTAGTGGTAAACCCGACATGTTGCATTCAATTTGAAATTTATTGAACTCGGTTAAGCTTAGATTTATTTTCAAATCCAATATAAAAAAAAAACAAAATTAATCAATCAAAATTTAAATGGGATTTTGTATTACATACATATTATTTGACTACCTCGTTGGTCTAGTGGTATGAGCGTCCTGGATTCAATTCCCGGGTCGGGCAAAGTGGTACAGGTTTTTTCTATTAAAAAATTCTCAGTTGCAGCCCGAAGTCTGGATATGTGCCTGGTTAGTGGCAATCGGCTCGCCCTCTATTATCATGGGACTGATAACATAATTGGCGAAATGCGGGCGTACAACACACCTGTCTACCCCTTCGGGGTAATACAGGCGTGATGTTATTTTATGTATTACAAAATTAGCTAAAAAAAGCAAAGTGTCTTATTTATATTACAGGATGGTGAAACAAGCTAAAGGCCCACCTGATGTTAAGCGTTACCTTTGCCCATAACAACTGGAATACCACCTAGGCTGTGGCCTAAATGGTACCGAAAGTCGGTTCGCCAAACTGAGACATGAAGATGGAAAGTCTCATGTGATTGTAATTTCACCGGCACCCGTACCCTTCAGACCGAAACAGCAATGCAAGCATCACTGTTTGGCGGCAGAAGTAGGTACGGTGGTAGTACTTCCCCTGACGAGCTCGTTCACATGGAGCTTTGGAGTATTTGGTAGGTAAAATATTTACTAAAAGCCTATACATGCTCAAATGTAGGGACACTGTCCCTACATTTTATCGATTTAAGTGAACACAAATTTATGGACCAGCTGATTTTTTTTTCGCGATTTCAGTTTTGGTCCAGTAGTAAAAGTTGTTCATAATGATGAGTACAATGACCCCTTTTCGGGAAAGAAGCGATTATACATTATTATAGCATGTATACCACAAACCAGTAAGCCTCAAGATGCCGCATAAACAATTTTTGCATGAGAACACAGTCGTAAAATGGTGGCGGGGGCCGGGAGGCGGACGTTGCGTTATAATTAGTCAGCTGAAAATTTCAGTTGTATGATTGGTGCCGCTCGCTGATACTACTACATATGCGTGGTGACCGGGTTATTCGTCTAATTGGCGCCTAGAGGCTTACTGGTCTGTGCTACATACAAAGTTGCATTCTACGAATGGACTTCACGACACGAGGGTATTCTAGTGTGGGGGCCCAGTGAAACTATATAATTTAGTGCATAAGTGAACCTATGTAATACTGAATTATGTAAATATTGCACTTGTATTTGTAACTGAATAAATTATATCTTTATCTTATAATCTTATCTGGGCTCGGAACTGTAACGCCGCGGTGAACGGACGTGTGTATCTCCCGCACAGTAAATCGTCCTAAAATCATTTTTCTAAATTTGTGATTGGTGCAGAACTTTTTTTCAAATTCTCGTTTCTTCTTGAAGTGTTTATACGAGTAGGCCACTCCCCTCGAAAGTGACAACTATATTATTGTCGTCATACTTACTAAATTAACTCCGTAAAACCGACACGATTGGGGTTTTTGCGGGGTTTGAACCGCCTCCGTGGTGAGTGGGAGTCGGTGCCGCTTGCCATTACGCCAAGCTACTCTGACGGATCGCCGCGAAACATTGCATCCCTACCATCCAGTGTGCTACGCCTGGACTGCTACGCGCTACCGACTACACGGCTACGTGCGGGACGGCTACGACTGCTACGTGTCACCGGTATCAAACCATTTGTTGTACTGCGAGCGAAGCGACTACGCATCGGTGACGTATTTCGTCATAAGCTTGAATTAATTTTACTCATCCTTTCGGCATGCCCAAAATACAACGCACTCCGCCAAAAGAAATTCAGCATGCGGCATCCAGCCCTGACATTTCGGCAACTTCTCATGATATCGATTTCTCTAATATTACCTGCCGAGCAAAAAGACCCCGTAACGACTCAACTTCTAGTGAGCTGCAAATTTTCAAGGATGAAATCAAAGAAATATTGTTATCATGGAAAAACGAACAAGACCAAGTACTACGTAAACTAGTTTCTGATGTGGCTGATGTTAAACTGCAAAATGAAAAAAATCACAACTGCTACTTAGAGATGGAAAAAAGTATTTCGTTTTCAAATACTAAGTACGAGGAAATTAAATGTAGTGTTGAAGGTCTTGCTAAGGAACGCTCAAATTTATTAAATCATATTAGCGATCTGGAGAGTAGAATACATGACATACAAACTAACACCCGTGGCTCAACTATTGAAATCAGAAACCTGCCACCATCAGAGAAAAATTCTCCACCGGTGCCTTCCATCGTAATTGATACGTGTAAAGCTCTTGACATTAATATCCAGCTTTCTGATGTGCGAGATGCGTATAGTATCCCCAATAAACAAGGCACCAAAAGGTCCATCATTGCAGAGTTCCAGACTGTCACACTGAAAAATAGCGTACTCGCTGCGGCTCGAAAATTCAACAAGGACCATGATAACTCAGATAAATTAAACACCGAGCATATCAATCTGACTGGCTCTCGAACACCAATCTATGTCTCTGAAAGATTGTGCTCGACTACAAGAAAACTCTTTTTTGAATCACGTGCGTTTGCCAGCGCAAATGGCTTTAAGTACTGCTGGACAGCAAATGGGAATATACTATTGCGCAAAGAAGACGGCCTCAAATCGATCAACATAAAAACTAAGCAATGTTTGGAAAAACTCTGCAACCAAAAGTGACTTGCTATTAACCTGTCAATTAGCAACAGTTACTTTTATTTAATTAAATCATATCATAACTTGTTCTTAACATTCGCAGACAGTCTACCGCTTATTGTATTACATGTACTCAACATCCATACACAAATCCAATACAAAATTACACACACTAATTACACTAAACTAAAACTTACATACCTCACCCTAAACACTTTAACGACAGTAAATTATTGTTTAATCTCAATTAATTTAAAAAAACATAAATGCAAAAAGAATGCAATGTTGCAAAACTGCTGTTTAGTAATAGACTATCTTAAAATAAAATTTCTTTTGGTATTGGGTTCACCTACTTCAGCTGGAAATATGTTGTCAGAGATTGGCTTAGACAAATCTACCATCAATGCTTAAATTGCAATAATATTTCAAGTGAAATCGAGTCTATTAATATATCAAGTGTCTATACTTGTGCCCCTGACAAATGCCTTGAACATATCGATAACACTACTGCATCTTTGAAATTATTACACCTAAATATCTGCAGCATAAACTGCAATTTCAACGGACTCCAAGTATTATTGAGGGAAATTGGTTTAGACCTGGATTTTGTGATTTTGTCGGAATGTTGGCTCTCAAAGGTAAATACCATCCCTCATCTCGATGGATTTAATTCCTTCTTCACAAAAAAAAAAAATAACCAAAACGATGGGGTGGTCGTTTACATAAACCGTACACTAAATTGTTCTGTGGTTGAACCATCTTTTTTGGACGGAAACTGCTTAGTCTGTAAGATCGGCACGGATCTGGCCGTGGTGGCTATATATCGATCACCCTCTTTCAAATATATAGACAACTTTATAAACAGTCTAGACCAAGTTCTCTTGTCCCTTAACGCTTTTAATACTATTTGCCTTATGGGTGATATCAATATTAATATTTCGGTAAATAACTCAAGTGGTGTAACTACCCAGTACTTAAATTTTATTGCCTACCATGGTATGCTACCTGCCCATCAATTGAACACCCGATTAAACTCGTGCTTAGACCATATTATACTCAAAACCAATTTTCCTTCTACTGCTTTAGTAATCGATACTTTTATTACAGATCGTAATCCTTCCCTCGTATCCCTAAGCAATAATAAGCCTCAGCACACCCCACAAGCCACTTTTCTTAGAACAAATTACGATGATGCTATAAATGCCTTAAATGAAGCTGACTTTTCCTCAAATTTCACTTACCTCACTGCCCATGAATCTGCCGCGTTTCTCGTTCATACAATATCGGACATTATTGCCAAAAATACTCATTGTATAAAAGTTCCATATAAAAAAAAAAATCGGAAACCTTGGATCACTCCCGGCTTACTCAGATGTATCCATTTACGCGATAAGATGCATATGAAGCTTAGAAAAGACTTAAATAATGTCACACTAAAGTTAACTTACTCGCGCTATCGTAATTTCTGTAATGGTTTACTAAAAAAATTAAAAAAAAATCATGACAAAACAGAACTCCAAAAATCTAAAAACAGTATGAAGGACACTTGGAAAACTATTAAAAAAATAACTGATATATCTCGTACCCCCAGTAGCTCTACTGATCTCTTAAATTCTTTCCACGATGAAAAATTGTCTATTAATGCAGTAAATCATTTCTTCTCTAACGTTGGAAAAAACCTTGCCATGAATTTTCTGAATAACCCAAAAAAATCATCTCGTTTTTCTGGGTCCTCCTACACTAATTCAAACTCTATGGTTTTAGCTGATGTTGACGAAAGTGAGGTAATCTCAGTCATCAACGGCTTGAAGGATGATAGTGCAACTGGTTGGGATAGTATTCCGACAAAAATTTTGAAATCTTGTCTCTTCAAGCTTGTTCCTTTCATTACATATATCTGTAATCAATCATTATCTCAAGGTGTTTTCCCTAGGGTTTTTAAGAAGGCATCCAATCTATAAAAGTGGAGACAGAGACAGTGTCACAAACTACCGCCCTATTTCTGTTCTTCCATCTTTATCTAAAATACTAGAAAAACTTCTTAATAAACGGTTAACTTCTTTTCTGGCTAAATACCAAATCTTGGGGGAAAATCAATATGGCTTTAGAGGGGGAGTATCTACTGAAGATGCAGTCGTGGACCTGACCAATGAAATTGTTACTAACTTAGACAATAAGCGTAAATGTCTTGGCGTTTTTCTGGACCTGTCGAAGGCGTTTGACACTGTCTCTGTCCCCATACTTATCAATAAACTGGAACGAATTGGTATTCGTGGAGATCCACTAAAAATCTTCAAGGACTACTTAACAGATCGCACTCAATGTGTTAAAATTGGTTCACTTGTGAGGGGTGAAGAAGATCTGACATTTGGAATTCCTCAGGGCTCGATTCTTGGTCCTACTCTTTTTCTTATCTACATTAATGAGCTGTGTCGACTGTCAATACCTAATTGTAAGATTTTTACATACGCAGACGACACGGCTCTAGTTATAAATGGAGCAACTTGGGTGGAGACACAGAATAACGCAGAATGTGCACTTAAAACGGTCATGTCGTGGTTGTCAGAAAATCAACTAACATTGAATGTCTCTAAGTCTATTTATCTTCCGTTCGCTCTCAAAAGTTACCTTTTGCCACTGTCCTTTACAATTAAAGCCCATAATTGCATTGACCAAAATCACAACTGCTCTTGCTTGACTCTAGCTAGAAGTAGCTGTGTTAAATATCTTGGCGTTTTGATAGATGACACTCTCAGTTGGACTCCTCATGTAAACTCTCTTACAGGACGTGTTAGAAAATTAATCTACATATTTAAAAAACTTAACAAATGTGCGGACGCAGAGACACTCAAACTAGTTTACTTCGCTCTTTGCCAATCCCTAATAACATATTGTATATGTGCATGGGGTGGCTGCTGTAAAACTCTAATGATTAGGCTAGAGAGAGCTCAAAGAGCTGTATTAAAAGTTATCACCTCAAAGCCAATACGATATCCCACGACTACGCTTTATGAGGACTGTGAGCTTCTAACCGTCAGGAAACTTTTCATCTTACTAACAGTATTGCGTAAACACTCATCCAAAACCTTCGAAGTCACCAACAGACAACGTCGTGTAAAAAGCATTCTTCATTCTCACATACACAAAACCTCATTAGCCCAGAGGCATTTTAAGGTCATATCTAACTACTTGTACAACCAATCTAATAAAAAACTTCAAATCTATCACCTGACTAAATATAAAGTGAAGTCTACTATGACTGAATGGTTGATGAGCTTAAATTATGAAGAAATTGAGGCACTACTAAAACCTCCGTCATAATCTCACATCAAACACATTCCATTGTTACAGACACCACCCAAAACGCCCACACTCCACATCACATACACACTCACATCCTATATAAACCGTCACACACTACACAACTTATCACACACCTCATCACACCACACCCACCACAGCTTTAGTTACGTATCATAAAATTTCTGTTATGATCTAAAATTTCTGTTTCTATTTGTTTTTGTAAAACCTAAAAATTAATTATTATTATTTTTTCCTTCTGCATGCATCCTTTCCTCGCGTTATTGTAATAATTACTTCTGATAGAGAGCGCCTTGACTTCCATAATACAAGTTCTACTTAGTTTGGAAGTCAAGAGTTCAATTTCTTGTGCCTATGTTTTATGCAATAAACGTTTTTTATTTTTTATTATAATAATGGCGTCTATGAAATTCTGTCTTAATTAAGTACCTACACACATACCTTAAATAAATAAATAAAAATAAATAAATATCTTCGGGACATTTTTACACAGCACCATCTAGTCCCAAACTAAGCAGAGCTTGTGATATGGGTACTAGACAATGGATATAATACTTATATACTTTTTTTGTTGTTGTAAATACATACTTAAAATACATAAGAAACACCCAGACCAACACAAACAGTTATGTTCTTCACACAAATACTTGTGTCCAGTGGGAATCGAACCCACGACCTCGTGATCACATGAATACAGCCTCTCCATACGATAACCTTGTATTTTTATTTTATTTAGTCCATTTTTATAATTTGAATCCATCGTATGTCACCCATTACCTTGCCTACCTTTTATTTTATTACATTATTTAAAAAATCTCCATTATGTTAACGTAACTCCATCTGTAAAGGCATTTTCAATAGAAAACCCTTTCTACCCTTTAAAACAGTAAACCACCAAAATAAATTTTACCTTCGTTAACAAAAACATGAAAAATATTTCACGAAAGATTGATCTCGATTGAAGACAGGAAATGAAGTCGTTTCTAGCTACGGTGACCGTCAAGAAGCCACTAAAACGGGCAACGTAATTTCCTCTCAGATCATTCAAGAAAAAAATGTTTAAATGCAGGATCCCTTCAGCTTCGTCAGTGAAAGAAATTGGCGGTTAAATTATCGTAGACCCTGTTAGTCATTTTTGTTTACTTTAATATAGACAGTTTTGTCTTTGTTTTGTTGAGGTTATACACGTAGTCTCGGGGTTTGAGTATTCCCTATTAGGACTAGCTCACTTGATGACAATAATTGTAAAAGGCATCTAAAGTAACTTACTGCATTAGATAAATGTGCAACAATAGTCAGCATTTTTTCTTCTTCTCCGTACCATATCATATTATACCACACCATATCAAATCATACCATATCATGCCATATCATACTATGTCATAGCATATCATATCATATCGTGAGTGTGTAGTTATGAGTCTTTTTAACCGTTTAAGCAAAGTAAATAAGCACCAGACCTACTCAAAACTAAAACTACTACTAACTCGGAACTTTAATCAAATGTACTATAGAGCTTTTGTTTCTGCAGTTAGAAACAACACAATAAGGCATATTTGCGGGTTTTTGTTACAGTATTTACAGAAACAAGGCATAAGGCGTACTGAGAAAGGCTTTGAAATGCCCTGTTGGCACGCGTTACCCCATAAAAATATCACGTTTTCATGTATATTGCATATATTATACTAATAATGGAACTGAAAGATTTCTTCCGTTTTTTCGAGGGATAAAATTAACGCTCAACAGGGGAAGATATGAATGTAGTCACGCTTCAAATTTTCAGATGGTAACGTACTACTCTAAAAATATGTAAACTGCATTGAACAAAATGAAGTTATTTAAAACAAAAGTAATTTCATCAATTTCGCTCAGCTCTTCGAAAACTAATAGTACGTCACAAGTGCAGTTCACACACGATTCCCGTGTTCGCTTCTCAGCAAATCCGTAGAAATTAAGCGCTTACTGTTTGCAGTGCGCTACTAGCGTAGTAGCGCACTGCAACTGCACTTGGGAGTGGGCGTTGTGTAGCATAGATCGTTTTCCAAACGTTTTCACTGATCAGCAACGCAAACGTTCCTGGCGTTTTTTACAACGACATATTTCTAAACACCATTTTTCTTTGCTACATAGTTATTAACCGACGAAAAAAAGGAGGAGGTTCTCAATTCGACGCGTATATATATATATATATATTTTTTTTTTTTTTTTTTTTAATGTATGACCACGCATAACTTTTTACAGAGTGGTCCGATTTTGATGATTCTTGTTTTATTGGATAGGGTATATCTTGAAGTTGGTCCCATTTAAATTTCAAAATCAAAATCCACCTCTAAGGGTAGTAAAACAGGGGATGAGTGTTTGTTCACCCACTGAATTCTTACCTGTTAACCGATTCTGTTGAAACTTGACATACATAAATATAGTTCTAGACACTACGACATAATGGAGACCTGGATTTAGAGTTTAACCACAAAAAAATGAAAAATAAAACTTTTTAACAAAAAATTGAACCGTCGAAAACAGAAACTGAAAAGCGAAAAATAACTAATTATGAGTCGGCGCCAAACAACCAATCAACGAAGATCATTAAATTACTTTAAATAAATAATAAAAACAACGTCACATCAAATACAACGTGAGATTTTCAACGATAAACAATAACTTTCCAAAAATGCGTTCTCCGCTCGGCCACTTCCAACTTACACGCACTATGCTTGTTAAAAGTTCGTTTGGCGCCGACTCATAATTAGTTATTTTTCGCTTTTCAGTTTCTGTTTTCGTCGGTTCAATTTTTTGTTAAAAAGTTTTATCATTATTGTCTTTGACGACTGTGGTCTGGTGGTTCGAGTGACCGACTGCTGCTCACGAGGTTGTGGGTTCGATTCCCACATGACACAAATATTTGTGTGATGAACATAAGTGTTTGTGTTGGTCTGGGTGTTTTTTGTGTATTATAAGTATGTATTTACAGAAAAAAAAAGTATGTAAGTATTATATCCACTGTCCAGCACTCATAGTACAAAATCTGCTTAGCATGGAACTAGATGGTCTTGTCTAAAATGTCCCAAATTTTATTATTATTATTTATATCGATCGATGATGATACAGGTGATCTCATTACGATACACGATAACGCATCGATGACATCAAATAATACAAAAGTAAAACATTTATTCAGTAAGACATTAAAATCAATCAATTAAGAAATGGAACGTTTTTGAAAATAGATTTTTGTTAAAAATGTAAACGTCTGAGAGTTACATTTTAAAAGTAGATCATTGCTAACCGGTTTTGACAACAACGTTCTCCAAACGAAATTAAAAACCGGCCAAGAGCATGTCGGGCCATGCTCAGTATTATAGGGTTCCTTAAGTAGGTGTAATTACAAACGAATCAAATCGAATATTAATCATGGCTATGCTTTTTTAGTTTTTGCAATAATCGGCAGCATTCGCGACTCAGAGCGTGTTGTTAGTAGCGCCATCTAGCGATAAATTCAAGAAGCCAAATTGAAGAAGTGTGTTCAACATAACACAAAGTTACTTTTTGTGATTTTTTCAAATAGAAAGTAACTAAAGGAGCATTATTTGCTATGATCATTTATCTCTAAGGTCAATGACCTTTGAACTAGGACGTTTTAAGTATTTTTCAGTTTTCTCTCTATAACTCAAAAAATTATAATCACATTATACTCGAAATAATTTTAAAAGAGAGTTTTCACAAAGGTCTATCAATGTGGAAGATTATAACTTTCTACGTTGCATAGTTTAGAAATGGCAGGGGGGGGGACACATTGCAAGCCACTTTGGTGCGCTATGTTTCGCAGATGGTACACCTGATAAAAAAGTGGTGTATGAAACATTACCTTCATTTTAATAGACCTATTCATTGATACCCCACACGAGGGGGTGCAGTGAAAATTTTTTTTTCATTTCCATTTCACATGTATGGACGCCACGCCTAAAATACGTAAAAACTATTTTTTTATTCTTTTAAAATTGAGATCTATAAGTAGACTATGTTTTAACAAAATTTCATTTACTTATGTTTATAACTGTAGAAGTTATTAAGCTGTAAAGGATTAGGACAGACGGACAGACGGACAGACGGACAGACGGACAGACGGACAGACGGACAGACGGACAGACGGACAGACGGACAGACGGACAGACGGACAGACGGACGGACATGACGAAACTATAAGGGTTCCTTGTAGGACTTCGGAACCCTAAAAATGGATCGTATATTTACGTTTTTGAAAATTGGTAGTTGTTATAAAAACGTAAGCGTTGAGAGTCACTTTTTCAACAAAAAACATTTCGTTTTGAGAAAAATAGATCGTTGTTAAATAGACGGTTTTGACAACAACGTTATCCAAACGCAATTTATAAATGGAAGGTTACTGAAACTAGACCGCCAAGTCACTGCGTCGCCGTTATCGTTATGAAAATAGGTCATTGTAAGATATTAAGGTTTTGACAACGTTTTCCAAACGCAATCAACGTTGCGTTATGCAATCTTAAAATCACGTATCGCCACACTACTAAGCTTTGCCGTCGTACGATTTAATAACACTTGATGGTGCCGTCGCATGTGCTCAATGTGCAAGCTGATGCGTTTGAGGTTTCCTTGCATTTTAGTACGGGCGTGTGGTGTATTGTTTAATTTAATGTAACAGAATGGAAAATATTGCAAGTCTGGGCATGAGTATATGTAACAGAATGACAAGGAAAGAGAGAATGTTTGGTAAAAGCGAAACCAGAAAACACTGGTATTATTTGAGTATACCTACCCACGATTTACAAGACTTTACAATCTTAAATTTTGAGAGGAAATGGTCTATTTTCTCCATACAAACGCTCTCGACTGTTTTCTTTCTAGTTTATGACCAACGAAATATATGTATGACCTTAGAGAAATGATTTTTTACAGTAAAATTAATATCAATTACTTATGTGTCGCTATGTTTTCTTTTTTGTTTTATAGTCAAAGTTTGTTGATAAATTATTTCTATAAACACTAGACGCCGTCAAAAAAAGTTGAAAATTGCCTATTTAGACCGCTATCAACACAGACGTAGTATACAAATTTGACATATTAATGAAAAAGTAAAAAAATACATATTCTTCTTATACGGTTTATGAAATATCTTTTAAATTGGTCCAGTTTCGGAGGAGAAAATAGTAGAGAGCCAAACCAGGCTACTGAGTCGGAACTGCAGTTCTCCTTATCGCACTTATTTGAGGCCGAGCGCTCGCAAGGCGACAGCGATAGTTTCTTCAAATACCATATTTTCTAAAGTCTCTCCGTCCACATTTTCTCATAGGTTGTCTACATATCAATCGTTTTGCTGTTATTGATTGAATTGGACCTAATATCATTTTAATAACCGATCAAGTGATTTTTACTGTGTGTTACTGTAATTTTTTACGTGGGGAATTCCTCACGGATGCAATCCAGCGGAAAAAGGCGAAGCCAATTTCGGACTCTTACCGACTAAAACCACGATGTTTCTCTAACCACCTTTGGGCGGGGGCGTGGGATAGGCTCTGCATTCTACTACCAACCCCGATAGGACCCAGCTCGCCCCTAGTAGGCTAGTTCCTACTCCCCGTGCGGCCTAAGTGCCTAACATTACTGTGTGTACCTATAATGCTACAGGATATTTACCACGTATTTACTTTTTGCATTGTTACAAGCGGCATGGTCACGGGTCATCATCATCATCATTTCAGCCGAAAGACGTCCACTGCTGGACAAAGGCCTCCCCCAAAAGGGATATGCCATAATAGCCACACTTGGCTGGTGGGTTGGCAGTCACAGTTGGTTGGTTAAATACTCAGAGAACGCTGCCCATCCTCTAGTGAATCCCTTAGTCACCTTAAGACACCCATGAGAAGATATAGGGTGGTGCAATTATTTACGGGTAAACGGTCACGGGTAAACTAAAGTATTTGCGGGTAGTTGTTTACGAGTAAATCAACTGGTTTACCCTCTTACCTATTCTTAGTGATAATGACCACGTTATACTTAAAACTCATATTACTGTCTGTTCCTCTGAAAGGCTACTCGATATAGTGTTCTCCATTCATATATTTCTTAATAAACAGAATACCACAACAGAACTAATATACAGAAAGGCCACTCACCGCCCCCCGCCAATTTAAGATTCTTCGCCCGCACCCCGCACCCGAATGCTAGAAACGTCAATCGCCAGTCACTATACAAGCACGCCATCTCTGAAAACTACAGAGAAGCACTTGAAATCCAGTCGGCCTTACGAGCGACGAGCATACCTAACTTACACGTGTGTGTGCATTCGTGTACAGACGTAATCTTATGTATGTAGGTGGTGCTAGCATTTATTTTGTGTTGAGTGTCCGAGGTGTGATAATGGTCTAAGAATGTATTCCAATTCAGAATCAGTTTTATAGAAAAGTATGTAGGTTTCTTTCTGTATATATTTTTTTTTTATGAAATAAGGAAAACAAAAACATATTTATTGAAGCTACAAAGACGATTGTTTATAAAGATCAAAAATCTAAATTCATCTATAACGGTACCGTTTAATTTATTGTTTAAAACTGACTCGTTACAAAGTTTATTATCTTAAAAAGTTGTTACAAGCCTGTAGGTGTTTCGACTTGTACAAGTACTTCTGTTATCTTAACCTTTCACTGTTAATGTGGTCTCAAAGGCCTTTCCTGATTTCCATGATATAATTCCGTTTGAACTAACTGTTTATATTTTTGTTTATTTTAACTACGAAATTGTTCACTTATACAAGATGTTGATCTGTAGACGGCCTTATTTCTAGAGAAAATAATAAAAAATAAACTTAGTCATCTAAAAATAATAAACTAATTCTACGGTTATTTTATAACGAAATTTTCACTTACAAGCATAGCGAAGGTTTGAGAATAAATCCCGAACGACTTTGAAAATAAGCCACCAGCGGCATTGTCAAAGGGCGATAAATTTTGCCCATTTTTTTGGTGGTCTCACACGCATCGTTTTTGAGTCGCATACGACACACGGGGTAATTTGTTTGTATAAAAAGTAAAGTGGTTGGGAGCTCTGTCAGACTCGTACAGGTTGGAGTGCGGGGTGAGGCAGGGGGGGTTGAGCTCCCCAACGCTCTTCAATCTGTACATAAATGAACTTGTTGCCTCGCTTAGCAGTCGCCATGTTGGATGCCATGTTGATGATATTTGTTTTAACAACATCAGCTACGCAGACGACATGGTGCTGCTGAGTGCGTCGATTTGTGGACTTAGGGAATTCATGAGTATCTGCGAAACGTACGCTCACAACCATAGCCTTAAGTACAACATAAAAAAGAGCGAGCTCATGGTCTTCAAAGCTGAGTCCAAATATCCGGCAGAGGTTCCACCCGTTAAGCTATACGGTGTGGCCTTGGAGCGGGTACAGAGTTTCAGATACCTGGGCCACATTGTGACGTCTGACGTGAAGGATGACGCTGATATTGAGCGAGAAAGGAGGGCGTTGTCGGTGAGGGCGAACATGATAGCCCGCAGGTTTGCTCGTAGCTCCAAGGACTGTTTTTATGCTACCATGCGCAAAAGAGCGACCTCGATAGCGGGCAGAGTGCTGGGCAGTAGCAACAGCCTCCTGCCCGGTGTCGCCGACAGGCTGGACGGGCCGTTTTTAAAACATTGGCTGGCCTTACATGCACTGGTTTATCAGGCATGGGGCAGATAAATAAAACTTAATATGTACCAATCTACGTAATAATCTTATACATATTATTAAATATTAATATACAATTTAATTTAAAATTTAAAATAATTTAAAAAATAGGTTTCTTAAAAAAAATGTTTTTGATTTTTTTATTGATTCATGTTCAGTATCAGTGATATAGTCACATCGTTAAATATGGCACGTGTACAGAATATCAACATGTTGTATATCAGATTAATATTTTTTTTTATATTCCTGCTCCCCGATTCAAAACATGTTTGATAAGCAATTTCCGACCGATTCGGTTTGTTATCTCGTTTCGTCTACGGTTTACATAACGGGAGAAAAAGAGTATTCCGAATTGGGGAGCAATCTGTCCCATCTGACATTCAGCATCTGTTGTACAGGTTTACTGATACGAGTTTTGGGATATGCATGGTATGCGCACATTGACACATACATACACATCAAATTATAATTAATGTTATTGTAAGTCTTGTGACTGCCTCGTTGGTCTAGTGGTTGCAAGCGCGACTGCTGAGCGTGAGGTCCTGGGTTCAATTCCCGGGTCGGGCAAAGTGTAATAGGGTTTTTCATTAGGAAATTCTCAGTAGCAGCCCGGAGTCTGGATTTGTGCCCGGTTAATGGCAATAGGCTCGCCCCCTATTACATGGGACTTACAACATAACTGGCGAAATGTGGGTGTATTATACACCTCTGCCTACCCCTTCGGGGAAATACAGGCGTGATGTTATGTTATGTTATGTAAGTCTTGTGGAGACTATCTTTTGAGCCATCTGAATGTTATAGTTTTAATCAAGCTTGATGCAAGTTTATTAGGATGCATCGCAATCGTTTTCTTATAAGCGCTGATTCTCTGTGTGAACTTTTTCTACGTCCCTATGTTTCATTTTTGTTGAAAAATTATTTCTAGAAACTCTTAAAAATAATCTTAAAACTTGTTGAAGGTTGAACTTATTGAAGGAGGAAGTGCAGTATTTGATTTTCGTTCCAAATCTGTAGAAAAAATGGTAATGAGTACAATGACCCCTTGAAAGGTTTCCAGTTATTTCCACAACACGTTGTTGTTGTCCTCTTTCAATAAATCCCTCGTTCAGCAAGTTAACCTGTATTATAAGATTTTACAACATATCTACATATTTAATAAATTAATAGTTTAAAAAACACTAGAAAAACACGCTTTTATAAATGCACGTAAAAACAAGAAACTGATTGTGTTCAAAGTCCATTACGTGGCCTTTCTCACAAGTGCAAACGCGACTATGATACGATATTCCATCATGGAATGCCAGTGCCTATCTTCCGGCTTCATCATCAGACCTTGAAACCTAATCGTGGTCAAAGTTCATTACAAGACTTTTCTAAGAAATCCAATACAGCTATGATACTATTTTCCATCATGAAGTTCCAGTTCATATCTTCCGGCTCCATCATCAGATCAGTTCGTTTTTTTTTTTTTTTTTTTTTTGATATTTATTGTATTGTCATCAGAACTACATACAGCTGCCAATTTTCATGACGCTACGACCCTTGGGAGATGGTAGATTCCATTACATAGTTAGTTACATACAGGTCGACCTAATAAAAGCGTGTTAAAAATGAATGTTTCTTTGTTTCTTTATTCCGTATGCATTTCTCTAACATTCATCCGTTTGCGATGAAACTTTGGTGAATTACAGTGAGAGTGCCCGCAAAGGTTTTTGATGCATAATAATTAAAAAAAAACCGGCCAAGTGCGAGTCGGACTCGCGGAGTAAGGGTTCCGTACCTCTCAACGACCTGATACCCCATAAAAACTGATTTAATTTACGAGAGTTTATCAAAAGACACCAACGTACAGTGCGCGAAATATGAATTTTTGCATGTCATTCTTACGCAGGTACCGCCACATATGTCTATGTTTGTCTTATTTTTAGTATTTGTTGCTAAACTACATAATATGCACTATAATCTGACCAAGTTTGACGCTTATATATATTACGGTTTTGAAGATAGAGTAAAAACAAAAACGTTGAAAAAAATGCATGTTTTTGAGGTTTCTTGTATGGGGACCCCCTTTGTTTTTAGACTTTTTTTGTTTTTAGTATTTGTCGTGATACACCTCATAGCAACACATATTCTGAGAAAATTTCAACCGGTTACCTATTACCGTTCAAAAGATACAGCCCTGTGACAGACAGACGGACGGACGGACGGACGGACGGACGTACAGCGTAGCGAGAGTAATAGGGTCCCGTCTGTCACCCTTCGGGTACGGAACCCTAAAAAGATTGCATTGGAACGGATATCACATGGCACAGCTAGGTATATTATGTATACGAGCATATACGAGATATCAATATTCTCTAGATCATACCCTTCACGCCAATTAACATCACTGTTAGTACCTAACTAGATAGCTTCAGAGTACCTGTGCGTTGGTCAGAACAATAGATATAAACATCAGTACTTTAGTAGGTACTAGCAGTATAGTCTATCCGCTCAAATAGTGACGGTACATCTAAACGGCATGCAGGAATTTAATGTATAATAATACCATTATAACAGTAGGCAGAAAAAAATGTGGTGGCAGGTTCTTTTTGTAATAAGAATAAAATTAATATAGCTGTTGTAGTGGCAGTTCTTTTTATATCAATAAAATTAATATGGCTATCTGCATAAAATTAAACGTTATAATTCTACATCACCAGGTGCTAGAAGTGTCTTCGGAGTCACTACCCGTGTTTATAATAAAATGATATGAAATGACAATATTTATTGCGTATTGTATACGTCACCGGTGGCAACATCTTTTGATTTTAAGATGCGTTCTTTAATGGTCAACTGCACCTCAGATCAAAAGATTAAGATGGATAGATCGCGTAGAACTAGTAATTGAAGTCAGATAAAAGAATACTAAATGTCTAACACTCTGGCTACAGTCACTAGTTCTACGCCACAGACCAGTAAGCCTCTAGACGCCGATTAGCTGGACACCCCTGGTCACAGCGTATATGCAGTAATAATTAATTCATAATCTTTATTCATAATTTTTATTGTAGCACTGCATATCATCGCCCCGCCGCCAATCAGGACGTCAGTCCTTCAACGAGCGGCACAAATCATACGGAATCATACCACCGAACTTTTGAGCCGACCAATCATAACGCGCCGTCCACCCCTCGATCGCCGCCAACATTTTACGACAGCGTTCTCATGCAAAATTTTGTGCAAGCGGCGTCTTGATGCTAACTGATCTGTATTCTACGCACTCTGTCTATCTTATTATTTTGGTCTGAGGACCGCACGCGCTTCGCGGTGGTTTTCAAAGTGCGCCACTGTTTGAGTGAACGGACTTTACACAGCACCATCACATATCTGTGAATCAGCTCGAATTTCCGACATATTCGCTCATTACCTGTGAATCCTGTGATGTACACCAGTCAATAGACGAAGTACTATGATCCGTAATAGCATCCGAAACCATTGATGTATCTTGTAGTAATGGTATACGCGTCACTGAATAGGATAAACACAAGGTCTGTACATGAATAAAGGGAACAAAGCAATTATAAGAGAATAGACGCAGCATGTACAATCAGCTGCACAAAAATGTATGTATACACTTGAAGTTTCTAAGTTAATTTAAGAAAAAGTAGTTATTGAAATCTTCTAAAATGCAAATAATACCTGTTTGGTGAAGTAGAAAGATTTAATCAAAATCTTTTTCTTATATTTGGGTTTTAATTTCGTGAAGTGTATATATCTTTGTGCAGCTGACTGTACTTATATATTTCCGATCAATTAACACATTCCTATGCCAAAAAATGTCGTACTGATTTTTATAGGGGTAGTAAAATGATGAAGTTATGCCCAATTTAATAACCCATGTGGTTATTAAATAGGGCATAACTTATCTTAAAATCTTTTCATGGGATCGTGACCAGTAACCAGTAACCCTGTATACAAACAGATCTCTTTTTAAATGGACCAAAAAACCCATTTTATTTTCTTTTCACATCCCATAAACACAAGTCATAACATACGTTTTATTAATATGTCGGCACCCAAACAACTTATAAAATAAACCTACTAAATAAATAAATAAATAACTATCTTTGGGACATTTTTACATAGCACCATCTAGTCCCAAACTAAGCAGAGCTTGTGCTATGGGTACTAGACAATGGATATAATACTTATATACTTTTTTTTTTTGTAAATACATACTTATAATACATAAGCAACACCCACACCAACACAAACACCTATAATAACTTCTTAGGTTTTCGCGATCACTACACATTATAAGAAAACAAAGTTTAACCGGATTAAATCGCGTATATTATTTAAATTGGTTTCCCTGACGTTTCGAAAGCTTTGCAGCATTTCGTGGTCGCAGGTAGACTAAGATGACAAGCGTCATTACAAATATTTCTAAAAAAAAAAAAAAAAAATATTTTAATCTACCGTACAACATTATTAATTAAAATCGTTTCGATGCACGCAGTAATCACTCACAATATCATTATCTTTTACAGTGTTGCGTGCTGTTTGGGACTTGAAAAAAAAAAAAAAAAAAAATCAATAATAATTTAAAAATAATCACCTATCAGCTACCACCTGTTTGGAACCCTAGATTAAAACTGGAACGGTAGATTAAAATAATTTTTTAGAAATATTTGTAACGACGCTTGTCATCTTAGTCTACCTGCGACCACGAAATGCTGCAAAGCTTTCGAAACGTCAGGGAAACCAATTTAAATAATATACGCGATTTAATCCGGTTAAACTTTGTTTTATTACAAACACCTATGTTCATCACACGAATATTTGTGTCCTGTGGGAATCGAACCCACGACCTCGTTATCAGCAGTCCGACACTCGAACCACTAGACCACAGCGGTTGCCAAATATAATAATAATTCTATATATACGATAAAGCATTTTTCTATTTGGGTAGCACCTCCCCTCTCCAAAGAGGTGAGCAAAGCTTTTACCTCCCGAGAAATAATTTAAAATTCAAATCTATTATCTTTTACTTTGACGACGCTTCCTTTTATAATGAAAAATGAAATAATAACTTAGATATTAACTCCTAGATATTATTTTTAATATTCTGAATTCTACTTTACCTTTTACTAACAATGGTGTTACCATTCATTCCATTTTATTGGTACCAGAGTGACAGACATAGCTTGTAGGATCAGTAAGTTGAAGTGGGAAGTGGGCTGGCCATGTCTGTCGAAGGACCGACGGCCACAGGAGCAGACGAGTCTGTTAAGCGGTTACCTTTGCCCATAACAACTGTAATTCCACCTAGGCTGTTGCCTAAATGGTACCGCAAGTCGGTTTGCCAAACTGAGACATGAAGATGGAAAGTCTCATGTGATTGTAATTTCACCGGCACCCGTACCCTTCATACCGAAACACAGCAATGCAAGCATCGCTATTTGGCGGAGAAGTAGGTACGGTGGTAGTACTTGAAGAATGTAGCTGGAGGGGACTGGATGCGGAAGGTAGGAGACCGAGTGCTGTGATGTAACTTAAGCCGCCCCCTGCGACCAAAATCTAATAAAACATTGTAACAAAACATGCTAACAATTGTAGCCAAACCGCAACGCCACGCCCCCGTTTTGTTAGAAAAACATGTCAGATGTTAGAAATAACAAAAAATATGGCCGCAGGAGACGTAGCTTTAGAGAGTCATATATCCAGCAGTGGTATTTAAGTACATACCATGATAGATAAGTTTATTTGAAAATAAACCCCAAATATGCACGAAGCGTTGCTAATAGCTTTATCATGCGAACCGCTAGAGTGGAATTCCTTGCTGGCAGCGGCGTCTGTTTCCCGACAAGTATAATCTGGTAGTCTTAAAGACTAGAGTGAATAAATTTTTGCTGAGGAAGCGTTTACCATCATTGGTAAACGCTTCCTCCACCATATAATAACAGCCGTCCTATCCGACCACGCCGATATAGAAAGACAGCGTCGCGCCACCGCAGTGCGTGGCAACATGCTAGCTAGGCGGTTCAGCCGTTGTAGCGACGTCGTGAAGGCACAGTTGTTCACCAGTTATTGTACCAGTGTGTACACAGTCGAGCTGTGGATCAATTACACAAAGGCTGCACTGAGCGACATGCGTGTGCAGTATAATGACGCGTGCACAGTTGTTCACCAGTTAGTGTACACAGTCGAGCTGTGGACCAATTACACAAAGGCTGCACTGAGCGACATGCGTGTGCAGTATAATGACGCGTGCACAGTTGTTCACCAGTTAGTGTACACAGTCGAGCTGTGGACCAATTACACAAAGGCTGCACTGAGCGACATGCGTGTGCAGTATAATGACGCGTGCACAGTTGTTCACCAGTTAGTGTACACAGTCGAGCTGTGGACCAATTACACAAAGGCTGCACTGAGCGACATGCGTGTGCAGTATAATGACGCGTGGCGCGCGATTTATCGACTGCCTCGGTGCTGCCGCGCGAGTGGCATGTTCCCCGCGGGCCGCGTGCCGGCTGGCAGGCGCTGCTAAGGAGCCGCTCGGCCGCCGCACGCACCGCCGTGTATCGTTCCGCCAACTCCTTGGTGGCCGCAGTGCGTGACTGGGACTATAGCCCCCTACACCAAAAGTGGCAGTCCTATCACACACCGATCACTTAATTTGTATATATTCTTTGTTTGTTTGTACCTATTTGTAATCTATTGTAAGCTAGACGGCAGTTGTTATAATTATTGGATGTAATAATCTGGAAATAAACGATTTAATTTAATTTAATTTAATTTAATTTAATTTAATTTAATTTAATTTAATTTAATTTAATTTCATTTCATTTCATTGACCGCACTATCGCTTAACATCAGATGAGGTGGCGGTCAAACGCAAGCCCATTATAAAAAAAATGCTTTAAACAAAGTGTCATGCTTGTTTTCTTTAAATCTTCGAGTTTATATTAAGAGAATGTAGAAGCCAAGTAGTGCCTCTCTGAGTACATCAGTTGTCGAAAATTCGTTTTTAACGATTGAAGTACAGGTACTGTAGTTTAATCAGAAACTATTAACTCTGTTAAATATAGTTGTAGATAGAAAAAATGCGAAAATCGGCCACTTTTTGCAAAAAAATTCAGTCTACAACTACAGCGAACTATATTTTACAGGGTTATTAGTTTCTGATTAAACAACAGTACCTGCCCCCCTAGCCAAGTTGACAATCTACAATCGTCAACGCTATAGAAAACAATCAAAATATCAAAATGTATGATAATGTATGATGAGTGTTTGTGTTGGTCTGGTTATTTCTTATGTATTATAAGTATGTATTTACAAAAAAAAAAGTATATAAGTATTATATCCATTGTCTAGTTCCCATAGTACAAGCTCTGCTTAGTTTGGGACTAGATGGTGCTGTGTAAAAATGTCCCAAAAATATTTATTTATTTATTTATTTATGGGAATGACATATCTCAATGAAAAAGTCATTCGTACAGCACGCAACACTGTAAAAGATAATGATATTGTGAGTGATTACTGCGTGCATCGAAACGATTTTAATTAATAATATTGTACGGTAGATTAAAATATTTTTTTAGAAATATTTGTAAAGACACTTGTCATCTTAGTCTACCTGCGACCACGAAATGCTGCAAAGCTTTCGAAACGTCAGGGAAACCAATTTAAATAATATACGCGATTTAATCCGGTTAAACTTTGTTTTATTATAATGTGTAGTGATCGCGAAAACCTAAGAAGTTATTAGTTATATTTTATTCATTTTTTAATCGATTGAAACTTTTGTGTAATCAAAGTGCTTATATTAACAATCTGCTTTAATTCTATTTATTGTATATCTGATAAAAAAGATATTCAAATATCCTTAGCATAAAATGTAAAATGTATGAATTATGTAAGTAAATTAATAGCTTATTCTGTAGTCTAAAATAAAAATAAAAACTATCATAAAAATTGTCATCTCAACACGACATTAAATAAAATTACGTACAGAGTATCACATTATCTGACTGTACACAAAAAATCAATCAAATCCAGTTTAGCAACGGAATTTTTTCTGGCATATATTGTTTGGTCGAAGACCTGTGCGAATCCATATGATTTTAAACTCTCTCAGTTATTACAGATGATTACAAATTGTGTTACTTATTATTTCGATATATTTATATTGTTCATAATTTTTATTTATTTAATTTATGTGTTTAAAATGCTTCTATAGACTAGTAATAACCGTGTTTTCACTTATTTTCGTATTGTCATCTCCAATTGTTACTTGTCTTAATGTCGTTATTGTTGTATAAAAATCCTTTAAGAATTAATACATGCAATAACAAGCTCATACAGTATCCACTAACTAATTCGCGTCAACGTCGCATCGCTGATAATATCATCAGTGTGATGGGATTACACTGACACAGTCCACTCACACTGTCCAATTTAGGTTAACAGACAGACCGACAGCAACATATAATTAACAAGCAGTTTATATTACGTTAAGGTGCCTCGTAACTGGACGTTTAATAACAAGAGATTAATCTCTTTGATTATCTCTTATCAGATTGTTTCAATCGGTACGTCAATATTATAAAAATAAAGATACATTTTTTTAAACATGCACATCATGTTGTGTTATTGTTTGTGGTTTACAGGATCATGATAGCTTGAAAAAAATGTGTGTGAAAAAACATGCCTTGCCATAAAAGGTATAGTACAAATTAATTGAAACTAAATATTGTCAATTAACTAACTGTGATTCTTTCCATCTGTTGCATCCATCTGTTTGGACCCGTATTTTTTTGCGAAATAAATTATTCTTATTCTTAATATATTACAAAGAATGTCTTAATGATATATTACAAACGTGAAACATGTACAAAAAAATAAGCAGTACACGTCAATCAATCAACGGAATTAAAATTGCTCTAAATAGCTCTTAGACTCATTTTGTTGGTACTAAAACGAAAGGGCTCAATGAAATCTAAACAAATAAATGTTCCAAACTTTTGATGGCCATATCTCCCAAACTACAGCTCTTAGACCCATCGTGTTGGTATTCAAATGAAAGGGCTTGACAAGCTCTATACAAATAAATGGTCCAAACTTCTGATGGCTATATATACCTAATAATAATCCTCTTTATTGCACTACAAGATTACATGAATTGCTTAAAACGACTATATCCTTAATTATTTATTCCAAATTGTGTTGGTACTCAAATGAAGGGGCTCGATGAGCTCTAAACAAATAGATGGTCCAAATTTCTAATGGCCATATCTTCTGACCAATAAATAGCTCTTAGACCGATCGTTAGATCTTAGACTCAAATTAAAGGGCTTGATGAGCTCTACACAAATCCTACTGATATTATAAATGTGAAGTTTGTGAAGATATGTTTAGATGTCTGGTGGTTCGGATGTTTTTAACTCAATCACGTTGAAACGACTGAATGGATTTTGATAAAATTTGGCATGCAGATAGATCTTAACCTGAGTTACCAAATAAGCTACTTTTTGTTCCCTCGGAATGTACGATAAGCCTTTCTGTACTGTATAAGCTGAATTATAAGTGGGCGAAGCCGCGTGCAAAGTCTAGTACAGAAATAAAAACTCTCATTTCTCTTTATCACCTAATAAACACTACAATAACACAAATAAAAAATCACACAATAATTAACTCCCTCATACCAATTAAAAACTTCATCAGCTTAAACAGCGGAAGGGAATTTTCCGATAGAAATTGTACACAGTTATGTTACTCCGATTGAAATCCTATCATGAGTGTGTTTATTTAAGCCTGGGAGCCCTTAATCTACAACGCTGTGTTTGCGCCATACAGCGCAATGAGAGAGCTTATGCGATACAGATTAAGTTATATTGGTCCAGTAAGCAATTTAAGTTCCGCTATTATGGCGCTTTAATGTACGGGTTGCGTTGGCTGGTGTTTGTTAAAAGTATGAGAGGGGAGAAGTTTGTGTTAGTGGGACATTTCCTGTGGTATAAAGTTTTTGACAAAAATACCCAATGTTACAATATTTAGTGTTAATTCCGCCCAGTGCTGCCAATGCTACCACAATTACTGTGTTTTACGGTTTTTAGGCCAAAAAATTACAATAACTACGGCCTACGGCTGTAACCCCATGGCTGTAGCAAAATCTATGGCTTTCAGCTTCTTCTATTCTTTCTATTCGAATCTGTGACATGTATAGGTATTTATTAATTGATGCGGACGTCATTCTTCAGCAGACTTCCACTTATTTTCCATTAATTATTATTACTATTTTAACACGTATATATATATATCACGATATTTATACTTATTATATTATTATTTATCTATGTTTAGTTTACTCACTGTAAAACTGATTTTCGTCCGTGACACTTTCAAACAAGGTCCAGTTGAAAACCAGCGCCAGCCACTAGTTTTTGCTGAGTTGAGCCTATTTGGTGCAGCCGCGGGGCACACAATTATTTATTTATTTATATAAAAAAATATATACATATATATATATTCTTTCTTCTATCGTATCGACATGAACTACATAATAATAAAAGCTCATGCCGTGGTAAAAATATTAGCCAGTCAGCAGGTTGGTAGCGGGACTGACTGCCCAAGGAGCGCCGGACGATCAATTAAATATCGTCACTCGTGGAGGTTCTTATAATGCACCGTAACTTTGGCTTTAAACCAATTTTAAGGTAATCATGTGTTAATATAGTTCAACATAATCATGTTTTCGATAAATATATAACTGCATGTATACAAATACATCTAGTGCGTGTTTATCTTAAATTAGTTTTTAAATTAAAATTAAAATTGTATGTGTAAGTTATATGGGTGTATGCCTGCAATAAATGATTTTATTTATTTTATTTATTTATTTATTTATCTCTGCTTGTGAATTCGAATTCAAAGAAACAAACATTGCAAAGTTCTTTATATGGATGGGGATTTCCCGATTAGATTTGAAAATAAATGTGAACATAATTTGAAATAAAAGTGACCATAATGTAGCTATTAATGGCATATAGTATCAAGTCTCTGGATTTCCTTCTATTATGGTCGAGTCAATACTTATAATCATTATTAGCTCAGATTAATAATTATTAGTCATTAATTAGTTTACTTCAGTGAATTTGTCTCAGTCATTAACCTACATGTTACAGTCAGGCTTATGTCCAGCAGTGGACGTCTTTCGGCTGAAATGATGATGATTAATTTCTACATTATTGTCACACAATTCTTTCCAATTAATCATGTAACAAATCATTATACTATAATTATTTGAAAAGAGTATATCCATGGAGTTTCTTGCCGGCTCTTCTCCATAGGAACAACTTTTTGGAACCGTGCAACTAGATTCTTAATTAACGTTTTGAAAGTGCACGTAAATGTTTATTCGAAATAAAAACTTTTGACTTTGACTTTGATTAATGATGTTATACTTTTTTTTTTCAAAACAAAAAAGTGAAAATTGACTTGTTGAATCGCACTGCCTTCTTTCGGCCTTCCTACGGCCGATCGAAGATCTATTTCTTTATACAAACACGGCTTTCCTACCGAACGTACACGGCCACCTAAAATTTTTCATTGGCAACACTGATTCCGCTAAACTGGTTCGTCAAGATAATGTACTTTCCTTATATTTTATGTGGTTCTTCGTGTTACTTTATTTTTATACCCACCTGTTAGTTACCTGTTTGTGTTTCTGTTGCATTGTTATTTAAATGTTGCCCGTTAACTGGGATAATAAACCATTTATCTTGCTTTTCTTTCTTCTTTCTTTCAAGCTTGGTTGCAATATGCAGCACCATAAAGTCCAGTGCGCGCAATCTAATTCGGTTGGAGTGAAGTTGTTACAAAACCGTCGCAGTTGTCATTTTATGGGTTTCAGTTGGAGGCGGGGGAGGCGGGGAAATTTGCGCAGAGCCAGTTAGGCTTAATTACTCCGGCTAAGCTACATTGCACGCCTGATTCCATGCTTTATCTTAAAAAAAATCGAGTTTTGAGATAAAAAAAATACTGGAATTTCTATACGTTTTTTTGTTTTATGCCAGTAAAATAATAACATAACATAACATCACGCCTGTATTTCCCCGAAGGGGTAGGCAGAGGTGTAATAGTACACCCGCATTTCGCCAGTTATGTAAAAATAATAATAATAATATTTAAGTTATATTATTAATCGTGAATAGCCGCAATCTCACACAAAATAAATAAAAAATAATAGCGACTGGTAGTGTTTCCTTTTTAGGGTTCCGAAGTCCTACAAGGAACCCTTATAGTTTCGTCATGTCTGTCCGTCTGTCCGTCTGTCCGTCTGTCCGTCTGTCCGTCTGTCCGTCTGTCCGTCTGTCCGTCTGTCCTAATACTTTACAGCTTAATAACTTCTACAGTTATAAACATAAGTAAATGAAATTTTGTAAAAAAATAGTCTACATATAGATCTCAATTTTAAAAGAATAAAAAAATAGTTTTTCCGTATTTTAGGGGTGGCGTCCATACATGTGAAATGAGGAAAAAAAATTTTTTTTTGCTGCACCCTCTCGTGTGGGATATCATTGAATAGGTCTACTAAAATAAAGGTAATGTTTGATACACCACTTTTTTATCAGGTGTACCATATGCGAAATATAGCCCGCCAAAATGGCTTGCAATGTGTCCCCCCCCCTGCCATTTCTAAACTATGCAATGTAGAAACTTATAATCTTCCACATTGATAGACCTTTGTGAAAACTCTCTTTTAAAATTATTTCGAGTATAATGTGATTATAATTTTTTGAGTTATAGAGAGAAAACTGAAAAATACTTAAAACGTCCTAGTTCAAAGGTCATTGACCTTAGAGAAAAATGATCATAGCAAATAATGCTCCTTTAGCTACTTTCTATTTGAAAAAATCACAAAAAGTAACTTTGAAATGACAAACTTCTTAAATTTGGCTTCTTGAATTTATCGCTAGATGGCGCTACTAACAACACGCTCTGAGTCGCGAATGCTGCCGATTATTGCAAAAACTAAAATAGCCATGATTAATATTCGATTTGATTCGTTTGTAATTACACCTTCTTAAGGAACCTTATAATACTGAGCATGGCCCGACATGCTCTTGGTCGGTTTTTAATATGAAAATCTGATACCGTTGACTGTATATTTCATGGATAAGAAAGAATTTGGTACTTTAACAGTAATTATTATTTTATCCATAGTTATTAAAAAAAGTGAATGTAGGAGGAGATAAGTTCCACATAACCTTAATAATACCGTGATAATACCTTAATATAACCATAATAATACCGTGGACTAGATAGCAAAAATGTGTAACAGACTTCTAGAAACGAGAGGAAAAACAAAAGAATAAAGCAAAAAGTTAAACAAGTGAAGACAGATAGCTGAGAAAATAGTTTGCTACAATGTATCTCAAAGATAAACTCATCTCTTGCAAGAATTAACTTGAAACCTTGTAATAAATTCATTTAATTACAAAGTCTTACTTTTATACCATCTTTAAATCTAAATAATTTAAAGTCATTTTTAATCACACCATATTAAAATTCATTTTCTTTTGTGTAGTGTGATTAAAATTAGTAGGTACAGTCAGCAGCGATAATATCTGCTTATCCATCAATTTAAATCCGCCAATAATATCTAATCACTCACAATGTAATTATCTTTTACAGTGTAGCGTCATAGAATCTATACTAAGGACAAGAAGCGACACTTAAGCATGTGTGCTCGTAAAATTGCTCGCGGCTATGTGTGCGGGTCGGGGCGAGCGCGGTGCGCAGCGTGTGGAACGGGTAGTCTCTCGGCTGCCTCAGCCAAGGCCTATTGCATTCACGCGCTCGCTCAAGGTACCGGCGAGCGAGGTCACAAGTACACGGAGTGTCACCGCTGTAGTAGCGTGCTGTTTGGGATATGATTATTTAAAAAAAAAGTATATAAGTATTATATCCATTGTCTAGTACCCATATTACAAGCTCTGCTTAGTTTGGGACTAGATGGTGCTGTATAAAAATGTTTTTTTTTTTGTTTTTTTTTTTTTTTACTTGTTTCCAAACAGGTGGTATCTGCCAACCATCTTCTCTATTAAAATAAGGATGTTTTTTAATTTCAGTAGCCCCACGGAGCATTCTAGGTACATATTGGTTTCCTTCGCCAGGACATGTGGTTTATCAAATCGAAAAAAAATGTTGGGTTTATCTAGGGCATGATCACACATTGCAGAGTTTATGGAGCGTCTGTGCTTGACGTCAGCTATATGTTATTTAATTCTAGTGGCTATACTACGCTTTGTTAACAACTACAATACACTAGCATAAAAACTTGCGAGCTCCATATCCCCATCGCAAACGCCGCCCGAAACCCAGCACAGTTGATCGTCGACCTGCTGTTCTACAGGACTAAATCAAAGGGGTCAACGACAGAATTGGTCATATCTTGAAGCGTACTTCTATCAAAACATATTTCAAGCCACTAAAAAGATCAGCCAACTCCTCAGACCAGTGAAGTGTCACATTCCCTTACAAGATGCAGGGGTCTACAAGATTGATTGTGATTGTGATTGTGGGTTATCATACCTAGGGAAAACACGGGACTAAATATCTTCTACGTTTTTCTATTGTTTTTTGTTAGAAAGAGACACAATAAGACTTAATTATTTGACTTTGTAAACAATATAGCACCAGTGTCTTCACCACAAATGAAATTAAAAATGTACTCCAAATAAAACAATATGAGTTTTCGATTAAAAATGCCGGAACGTTGAATAAAAGGTGTTGAAGAAACAAAGGAGTGAATGCCACCGTTTTGCTGCGGTTTCATAATTTCCTTATTTTCAGTCGTCGAGTGATTTCTTTTATACTATTTTTAATGCCATCACAAAGGCTTTGTGTTTTAGTCGAAGTTATTTACATTAGAATTGAAAAAAGAATGTCGTCTGAATATTCATTTGTTTTCTATTAAACGAGGATTATAGGCTAAGCGTATGCTGAGACGCAGACGACGCAGTTCCCCGCAGCAGCACGGAGAGCAGATTGTGTTACGTATGAACCATGGTATAATAATAATATGTTTCTCCAGGTATTATCTTTCTGCGAACCCCCAAGGCTACGTCAAGATCAGTGCTGTCATTGATTGACATCTTCAATACGTTTAAGATTTTTTTTATTCATAATGAATATAAAATAAATTCCTAACTAGCCTAACTATTCGTTATTTAGTATTATTTATATAATTAGTTATTAAAGGAAAGAGTAACTTCTTTATAAAAGCAAGTAAGCGAAAAAATGCATTATGCTCGAGTAATTTATTTACCAACTGCGATCGCCAACCCGCCTGCCAAGCGTGGCGATTATGGCATATCCCCCCCCTTTGGGGGAGGCCTTTGTCCAGTAGTGGACGTTTTTCGGCTGAGATGATGATGATGATGAATTTATTTACACATAGTGGCAGCACATCAAACTGACGAGTGTCACGCTAACAGCCTGCTGTTGGCTCCACAGTCGATGAAGTAGTCTTGGGTCAATCATGTGACCTAGCTGTCACGGAAAGAGACTACCTAATGAAACATATTATTATACCATGGTAAGAACAAACACAGAGCTGCGTAAGCTGCGATGCAGACACGTGAAACGATGACATGTTAGATTAGATTAGATTATTTTTATTGGTAACAATAATTAATTACACGTCATTACAAAAACAAAATATAAATTGAATTATCAAAATTAATAAATTTAATTAATTTAAAAAGAAAAAAAAAAAAAAAAAAAAAATTATAATAATAAATTAATTAATTATTAATTTTAATTTTTTTTTTTTTTTAATTCATAAAAATACAGTGTATTAAGTTGTATTATTCAAAAATAACAATAAAAATTTCGTCTACTAGAAAATAATATATCATTGTAGCTTAGGAATGAATTCATCGACGCTGGGGCCATTGCAATAAAGAAGGACTTAACTTTATTTTTAAAAACCGGCAAGGTCTTAGAGCTGTGAATGGACTGGCAGGGCATTAAACACTTTTACACCGAAAATACGAGTGCATTTGCTTGTCTTAGTAAGTCGATGTCTACACTGACTACATGTGTCAACATGCCTGCCTGCGTGAACTGCCAAGACCTGCGAGTTTTATACTGCGTTCTGCTGCATTGCTTGCGTCTCAGCATATGCTTGACCATTACTTGCTTACTTGGGTCGAGTGTCAGACGTGTAATATAGCATGAGTTTTCCAAAAAAAACTTCGTAGTAAAACATTTAAGGGCTCGTTTATGGACAGGCGGTTGTTGCGCAGATAATTCAAACATCAAGGCCATACGTTTTATGAGAGCGTTCATGGAGAAGGGATTTTTGAAGTAAAACTCCTTTACGCACGCTTGAATTGGGGAGAAAGCTGGTGAATGCGTTACGAAAAGTGAGGCAAACGGAGGGTGTAGTGCGGGACGCAGGGAACGAGGCGCGTGTGACGGGCGGACACGACACAGCGCCGGCAGATGTACGCGCGCCGCGCGATTGAAATAGTATTGAGGGAGATATAACTAAGTGAAGTTTTACTTCAGTCGTGTGCTTTAAAGCACAGTCGTTTTTTTTATATTCAGCATTGCTAGTGGTGGCGCATGCAGCGGGTAACGCTGCGACGCCTGCGGCGGTGGAGTCCGCGATCGCCATATTATGTTTGTATTTGCGCGTGTAATCTAATAACTCTCTCAAAAGTCTAATAACTCTTCGTTTCGTTCATGAAATAGTCGTCGTTCCACAAACCGGTCTTCGAATGTGTCATGCGAATTTATGCTTAATGTCTCTGAAAATACAGCCGAACTTGCAATGTCTTACAAAACCAGTCTTCGTCCGCGACGGTCAGAGCAAAGAAAAATTATCATTATTGCTATGATCTTAAAGTATTAATTTCAAGCAATAGTAACTCGTTTCGTTCGTTCGCATGTCGATCGCAATACCTATCATCCGTCTATCGTTTGATGCATTTCGTCGTTCTGGCAGTCTTCAAACCAGTTGCGAACGAGGACCGTTTCGAAGACTTGTTTTCGTCGCCGTGAAAACGGCTGCGTTCCGTTTACTGTAAAATCGACAACGACCCACTAGTAAAAATAAATCAGAGTCATGTTATTAGTTTTGGACAAACAAGCTTATGACTTTGAAACAACCGCCTGGATTGTTCTATCTACGAGGTTAAGCTGCGCTGCCGTGGTCAGTCCGCGGATGGGTGAGAGAGAGAGAATTCTTTACACATCAAGACAGACTCCTCCATGCCTCGGAGAGCACGTTACGCTGTCGGTCCTGGTTTGCCATACAAATATCTATGGCAGTCGTTACGGGTAGTCAGGAACCTGAATGTTTCACAACAGAAGGCCATTAATTATATCGTACTGAAAAAAAAATCGTACTGAAAAACGTTCAAAAAATAGTTCCAAACTAATCTTAATGCTTTAAATCTGAATCTTCTGATAGTAGATGTTACTTTTTGCCTTGTATTGATAACATTAATGACCTCATGGTATAATAAGATGTTTCACCAGGTATTCTCTTCCCGCGATGACAGCGCGATGCCTCCAAGCTACGTCACGATCCGTGTTGACATTGATTATTGATATCTTCAATATACTTAAGGAGATTTATGTTCATAATGAATACAAAATAAATTCCTAACTAGCCTAACTATTCATTATACCACATCTTATTATACCATGAATGACCTAAGTGTCACAAACAAACGGCAAACAGGAACGTCTACTGTCAGGAGATTGAGATTAAAAATTTAACTATATTTACGGGACTTGTCGCGCACAATAAAATCAAAACTTAACAAACATTTTGACTAACTTCGACGTTTCTCGAAGTCTGCTCGTGACCACGGCCAATGCAACTTGGTCGAAACGTCGAGGTTAGTCAAAATGTTTTTTATATTTTGATTTTATTATGCGCGACAAGCGACAAGTCCCGTTAAATTTAAAAAAATGTTCAGTATGCAGTGGCAGGCTGCCAAAATTAAGTAAGTTGTTTACTTCAAGTTACTTTCGTGTCATAATTGCAATACGTTCTGTACACACACGATGGCATTTTAGTTTTTTTCGTCACCGGTCACGCTCGGCGCTTTATTTGACGCCGATTAATAGAAAAACGTCCTAGTTAGGACGTTTTCGAGTCTTCAGATGGCGAGCTCAGTAGCATATCTATACTTTTAAATATCTTTGGATTTAAAGCATTGAGATTAGCTTGGAACTACATATTGAAAGTGTTAATTCCGAAAATTGGCCTTATGGTCTAACCTCCGAATTTCGGCATCACCCAGTAACATCTATAAGTTTGTCCCAGTAACAGCATTTTTGGTTTTCGTTCCACTGAAAGATTTTACTGTACATTTTCTAGTCACTACCAATATTCTTGGCACCATTCTCACGTCGTCAGACTATTTATTTTAAAAGCTTAGCTTTGACGAGTAGATATTTTTACTGTTGATTTCTCTGGAGATATTACATCTGGCTGTATACCTAGGTAGAAAAAATGCCATCTAGGTATATACAACGCGATTATATTTAAAAACTTGACGTGTCTGTAAATATTAAGTTCAACATTAGATTTCTGTATCTTAGTCCCCTGATATACTTAATTGCTAATGTAAAATGCTCCAACCTTGCCCACATACTTTGCCTAATGGTATTAAAATAATTTTTGACACACATTGACACCTAATAACACTATCGCAAGAACCAAGTCAGTGTTGCCACAATTTTCAAAAATCACACTAAGCACGGAAATAATACTAATGTTATAAATGCAAAATTATGGTTTTTTTGTTTGTCCATCAATCACGCTGAAACGGCTGAACGAATTTGCATGAAATGCGGCACATACATAGAACCTAACCCGGATCACAAACAATATAACACTATCCCAGATTGACATACAAGCTTTTACTTTCTATCTCGGGAAGGTAATGAATTCCCGAGGGATCCGCGATGACATCTTTTTGTAATAAATCTAATTACATGCAGGTAAAGTTGCTGCTTGAAGTTGAACATAAATAAAATGTAAAAATAGGCAAAGTTGGGTAACGTGGGCAAAGTTGGATTTTTTACGGTTTCACTTAGACGATGTCAAAAAATCTGTTTAACAATTCACCCATATTAACTTGAGTGCTCCCTAGAGTCTCTAACACCTCTTCGAATAAAAGGTGTCAACTTAAAAACATTGCCAAAGATCTCTTTGTGGTGAAGAATAAATCTACTTCGCTACTATCAGTCTTGAATATCTAGCAATACCAAAATGGACTGGGCAAATACGACAACGAACAAAATTGAATTTGTTCTGTGGCGGTTGCAGTTGCGACGACGCCCGACCTCCCTCGGGATACTTCGGGCATTCACGCTGAGAACCCGATTCATGAATCGTTGACCGAACAAGGCGGTGGTATTTCTTAATTCAAATATTCTAATAAGTTTCATTTAAACGGTCTAGTTTAGGTGAGAAGATATATGGCCATTTTAAAATAGTATTTTTTCTAACTATGATTTTTTTCCATTTAATGCCCAACCATTTTCCACACGCGCCTCAACCCAATTTTCTTGGCTTCTAACTTGCTTTTTTGCATAAGTTATAAGATAAGTTAGTACCTAACTTATTTAAAACATAATTTTATGCTCAACAACCTATACTCAAGATACTTTTATAAACGTAAACAGAGCAGGCAATCTTAGAATTTATAATATTTATACTCCAGTGTACTCGAAGGAAAACAGTTCACCGCATTGCTCTTAAGTGGACTAGGAAGCTATTTCTACTTAATGTATGTACTATTCCAGCTTCCAAGTATGTAGCTTTCGCTTACAGTGTACGATAGAACTGGAGGCAGGATAATACGCGAGTGCAGTTCTGTTATACTATCCTTTATTCAGTATACTCAATACTCAATATATTTATTGCATTCACAATGTATTACTTAGGTGGTAGACTTAAAACTATTCATTATATTATATTTATATTTATTCGTATTCCATGTTTGTAAACATGTTTTTTTTATGGTATCATCATCATCATCATTTCAGCCGAAAGACGTCCACTGCTGGACATAGGCCTCCCCCAAGCATCGCCACAACGACCGGTCCTGTGCCTTCCGCATCCAGCGGATTCCCGCGACCTTCACCAGGTCGTCGGTCCACCTTGTGGGGGACCTACCCACGCTGCGCCTTCCAGTACGCGGTCGCCACTCCAGAACTTATGGAACTTATGAACTTCCTTTTATGGTATAGGATGGCAAAACGAGCTAAAGGCCCACCTGACGTTAAGCGGTTACCTTTGCCCATGACAACTTCAATACCACCTAGACTGTTGCCTAAACGGTACCGCAAGTCAGTTCGCCAAACTGAGACATGAAGATGGAAAGTCTCATGTGATTGTAATTTCACCGGCACCCGTACCCTTCAGATCGAAACACAGCAATGCAAGCATCACTATTTGGCGGGGAAGTAGGTACGGTGGTAGTACTTCCCCGGATGAGCCCCTTTACAAAGGAGCTCTACTACTACTAAAAAAAAAACATGAAAAATAATGTCTACTCCAGACATTGTAGTTTTGATGTAAGAAGGCGAAAACTGATGTTTATCGGTACGGCACTATTTTTCGCGTGGTTGTAAGCTAAGAATGTTTCCCGTTTTTCTTTATGTTCATTCATTTAGTTTATAAACTGTAGTGATTTAATTTACATTGGATAAAAAAAACCACTTTTATTGTTTAACAATAAAAGATTCCAAGATCATAGTACATTATTACAGATATTAGCAGCGGAATTTATTTAGGCTTAATTAATTTTGCATTGAATGCTAGAAACAGTGAAAGAAAGAAAAAAAGAATCATTTATTTGCGTAGAATACAGGTGGTACCACGTATAAAATTGGTGGTTTAGGAACAGTGCTATATTCTGCTTGTATTAAGCATGCAAAAATCCAGTATAGATGAACCAAATAGAACTACATATATTATTATGATATAACCTTTTAATTGCCTACATTATTATTATTGTAAATTATTATTATTGTGCTCATTATTACACAGTATTATTATTAAAGAGTTCATAATAAGTTAAGTGAATTGTTAAGTGGGCGTGATTGCGTATTTGTGTTGGAAAACCGGCGCATGAGTTTCCGTAGTAAAAGACAGTATATACCATTTCTGTAACCTTATTATTTCGATTTCTGCGGTTGTAAGAAATAAATCTTACTATGGGACCCCATCCCGTGCTGTACACTTTTTAAGAAATCCTTAAATGTAGTTTTTCATTCCTCTAAAATCGATAACGTGATTTCTTAGAACAAAATTCATCATCATCATTTCAGCCGAAAGACGTCCACTGCTGGACATAGGCCTCCCCCAAGCATCGCCACAACGACCGGTCCTGTGCCTTCCGCATCCAGCGGATTCCCGCGACCTTCACCAGGTCGTCGGTCCACCTTGTGGGGGGCCTACCCACGCTGCGCCTTCCAGAACAAAATTCAATAGTTTAAAATGTCTTCCCACTAACTCTTCAAACGAATCATCTTGTATATGTGTGTTAAAGCTTCAAACATTAAGATTTGATATTGAGCGATGGTAGGTGTGTTATAATACACAGTATAAACGGTGTTTCATATTCTGAATCGCGTTGCACTGAAAAACAAATAGTTTTTGTCAAACCACTCGCCAAACGAAGTCCATTGGTTTTATTGCTCAAATATTGACGCCTGGTAATGTATTTAATATTTTGTTATTTTATCCGTGCAATCGATTTATTTTCAATGTTTTTACATGCAGTTTTTATGTGGTTTATTAGGATTTTAACGAGTCTGATTTAGGATTGTTTTTATCGTACTCCAAAAAGAAGAATAAAAGTAAGAACTTAAGTGTAGAATTTCGCGTGTACAGAGACAGCAGAAAAAAAAAGAGATAGAAAATCTATTTATTTCCACAGTTACCCCTGGTTTCTGGAGGGCAGATCAACCCCCGTGATTGGTTGGAAAAATACTAACAAACCTAACTACAAATTCTCGTGCATCGGCATAGAGTTGCTAGCCTATCGTTTGAGCGTTGGAATTGCACGATCTAATTCCTCCAAGCCTTTTCCATCATCGGACAACCAGACGCACGGCGATGCACCACCCTTATGTCGTAGGTCAGACATTCTACTCTCACGCACAAACGATTTGCAAATAGCTTTATCATGCGTACCGCTAAAGAGTGGAATTCCTTACCTGTGCTTGCCTTTCTCTGACTGTTTCCCATAGAAATCTAAATAATAAGGTAATAGAAGTGGAAAAGGTAAAAATAAATAAATAAATATTTGTGGGACATTTTTACACAGCACCATCTAGTACCAAAATAAGCAAAGATTGTGCTATGGGTACTAGAAAATGGATATAATACTTAATGTCTTTTTTTGTAAATACATACTTATAATATACATGCTGAAATTTGAGTCGCGTTTGGAGTCAATGACCCCTTTTCGGGAAATAAGCGATTCAAATTTCAGCGTGTATAAGAAACACCCAGACCAACACAAACACTTATGTTCATCACACATATATTTGTGTCCTGTGAGAATCGAACCCACGACCTCGTGATCACATGAATACAGCCTCTCCTTAAGATAACCTTGTATATTTTTTTTATTTGGTCCATTTTTCATTTTTCCATTTTTATAATTTGAATCCACCGTATCTCACCCATTACCTTGCCTACCTTTTATTACATTATTCGAAAAATAGGGGCAGTAAAGTTCTGGAGTGACCACAGACGTCATCAAAAGGTGCGTGAATTTGTCACCGAGTGCAGGTGTCTCGTGGGACGCCAGAGCGCGAACCGTTTGCTTGTTCATCAGTGCTGTTTTGGACGCGGAGACACTAAAATTGTATTTTGCAGCATATCTAATAGCGGATTTTATTTAGGCTTAATTTATTTTGCATGGAATGCTAGAAACATGGTGGGCGTAATTGCGTATTTATTTGTTGGTAGCAGCAAACCGGCGACTCGCGTTCCGGTGTTCAAAGATTTCAATGATTTATTTATTATACAAATTATTAGTCAATCAACTCAGCCTATCGCAGTCCATTGCTGGACATAGGCCTCTCCCAATTTGCGCCACAACGCTCGGTCCTCTGCCTTCCGCATCCAGTCCCCCCCAGCCACGTTCTTTAGGTCGTCGGTCCACCTGGCAGGGGGCGCCCTACGCTGCGTTTGCCGATTCGCGGTCTCCACTCAAGGACTCGTCTGCTCCAACGGCCATCGGTCCTTCGACAGACATGGCCAGCCCACTGCCACTTCAGCTTACTGATCCTACAAGCTACAAATTATTAGTGCATCATATAAAATAGCACACTGACGCCCAAACTGAGATATGCTCGTATTTCGGGAGTCGGCGGCTCTCCACTCTACACTTTTCTTATTAAATGACAGTAGATAACATTTCTATTTACTTATTTAGATTTCTATCATGTATCCCGATAAGTATAATCTGTTGACTGTCCGTGTGGTACCGGACTTAAAGAATAGCACCACCCTTATCTCTTCTCATGGGTGTCGTAAAAGGCGACTAAGGGATTCACCAGAGGATGGGCAGCAGCGTTCTCTGAGTATTTAACCAACCAACTGCGATCGCCAACCCGCCTGCCAAGCGTGGCGATAATGGCATATCCCCCCCTTAATTGGGGGAGGCCTATGTCCAGTAGTGGACGTCTTTCTGCTGAAATGATGATGATGATGATGATAATCTGTTGCTCTTTAAAGCTCAAGTAAATAGGTTGTTTATGGGCAAGCGTATACAAAGAAACTACTTACATATATGTATAAAACTGACAACAACTAGCCAATTGCTACTGTTCTACTTTTCTATTAAGGGTGTGATGTATCTCGAGTCTCTTGACAAAGTAATCGGAATTCCCCGCACGCTCGAACAATACTGTAACAAGTAACGCTACATTGTATCATTAAATGGGAGTCGAACATCCTACCGAGGCGTATTGAACATTAGGGGAGACGTATAGGCTGGGTGATACAAAGATTGAAGGTGAACGATCTTTTTGCTTCCATTTATTTGAAGCGTGCTTTTCTACACTGACTTTTCAGTTATAAAAATAGGTCAGTTTTTTGTAGTGTATGTTGGTGAATTGAGTTAAAGTCCCACCTGATGTTAAGCGGTTACCTTTACCCATAACAACTGTAATACCATACTATATATATAGTATTGGTATTACAGTTATATGTTATAGCTAGCTAGTTATAGCTATATGTTCTTTAATTCTAGTGGCTATACTACGCTTTGTTTGCCCTATGTATGTATGTGTTGTGTATGTTTGAAATTAAAAAACATCCTAATTTTAATAGAGAAGATGGTTGGCAGCTACCTCCTGCTTGGAACCCAGTCCTAAAAATAATGAAGTCCCAAACAGCATGCAACACTGTAAAATATAATGATATTGTGAGTGATTACTGCGTGCATCGAAACGATTTTGAAAAATTTTTTTTTTTAGAAATAGAAATAGAAATAAACTTTATTGCATTAATTGTGGTACATAAAAGATCTTACAATAATAATTTTTGGCCAGCACAATTTACCTCATAAGGCATACAATAGAATCTTCAAGTTAACTTAAAAAAAAAAATTACATGCATAAGGTACAGGAATCAGATGTCATTATATTTTATTACTTAATCAATTTTCTCATTGATTACACGATAAATGTCACATACCCACATACCTACCTAGAATATCTGTAAAGACGATTGTCATCTTAGTCTACCTGCGACCACGAAATGCTGCAAAGTTTTCGAAACGTCAGGGAAACCAATTTAAATAATATACGCGATTTAATCCGGTTAAACTTTGTTTTATTATAATATAAATTAGTTGAGGGTATTTGAGAATTTTTGCATGGGGCGAGCGAGCGCGATGCGTCGTGTTCACCCACCCACATCTTGTTGTAATGAATGTCGACGGACCAAGCGGTGTACAGAAAAACCTAAACTGGTTTATGTTCTACACTGTATCTGCCAAGTATGTATTTTTTTTTGTGGAAATAAATAAATAATCTCGTCGCCTATATCGCAAAGTTTGAATACAAAGGTCTTCAACCAGTGCGTCCTGTCTGTCATGACTTACGGTGCCGAGACGTGGACACTAACAGTTGGGCTAGTCCACAAATTCAAAGTCGCTCAGAGAGCTATGGAGCGAGATATGCTTGGAATTTCTTTTAAGGATAAAATCCGTAATGAGATTATCCGGAAAAGAACCGGAGTGACCAACATAGCTTGTAGGGTTAATAAGCTTAAGTAGCAGTGGGCTGGCCATGTTTGTCGAAGGACCGATGGCCGCTGGAGCAGACGAGTCCTTGAGATGAGACTGCGAATCGGCAAACGCAGCGTAGGGCCAGGTGGACTGATGACCTGAACAACGTGGCTGGGTGGACTGGATGCGGAAGTGGACCGAGTGTTGTGGCACAACTTGGGAGAGGCCTATGTCCGGCGAGTGGCTGCCTGCGACTGCGATAGGCTGAATTGATATGGGTATAACACAAATCTTAGCGTGACGTGACGCTATATTTTCACCCGAATCACACACCACAAGGAACTTTTTTCCAATAAAGATCACACGAGAATTATTTTAAGAAGAAAACAGCATAAGTTACGAGTACCTTGACGTTATAATACTAAGTCCCGGCGGTCACCTAAAGTACGGAGTGGCCTGCATACAACTAATAGATAACTGCCAGCAACTTAGTGCCTCATTCTCAGTTGCATCGTTAATAACGCTACAGTACAGCCAGACAGTGTTTCTCAACCTGGAAGTTGCAACTTTACAATACGTTGCGACGGAAGAGCAAACGAGTAAGTTAGTTGCCTGACGGTGAAAATCTTTCCCGCCCATTATGGAAATCCGCAACACCAGGGAAGTCGTCGATGCGTTGCCGACCCTTTAAAAAGCCAGCCATGTACTGTATCTTTTTTAACGTAATAGATTTTCAGTTAAATTTATTATAGAATATGTGTTACTCTGTGTGTTGTCCTGTCCAATTAATTAACACAATTGTAAGACAATGAACGTCGGCTTTAAAAGTAGTTTTGACAGACAAGAGGCTATAGCTTCTATCTTAAAAAAAATACTTAATAATAAAAAGTCTTAATCTAAATGGGGTCTCCGGACAAGAAACCTCGAAAAAAAAAAATTTTTACGTTCCTTGTTCCTGCTCAATGAACGTCGGCTTTAAAAGTAGTTTAGATCGACAAGAGGCTAATACGGCTTCTATATTAAAAAAAAATACGTAATAATAAAAAGGTTATACCAAAATGGGGTGTCCGGACAAGAAACCTCGAATAAAAAAGCATTTTTACGTCCCTTGTTCCTGCTCTATCTTAAAAACTACAGTAAACACAAACGTCAAACTTGAATTGTTTGTAAAACATAATACTTTTAAAGCGCTACTAAGATCCAAGTGGCAGCCCCATCAGTAAAAAAATATTTATTCGCTGAGTACATCATTAACCGAAAATTTGTTTTTACCAATCAAAGTAAATGTACTGTAGTTTAATCAGAAACTATTACTAATACAATAAAAAAAAAATTGTACGCTGTAGATAGAAAAAATGCGAAAAACGTTCACACAGTACATATTCTTCTAATTCAGTTCATGAAATATATTTTAAATTGGTCCAGTTTCGGAGGAGAAAATAGTCAATAGCCAAACCTCGAATTATGACTTTTTAACTAAGGCTATTCATTCGGAGCTGCAGTTGTCCTTATCGCACTTATTTGAGGCCGAGCGCTCGCAAAGCGACAGCAATAGTTTACCTGTCAAATAAAATAATATATATAGTCAATATAATTATAGTCTAATTGTCAAGTCTCTCTGCACGCATTTCCTCTTAATTAAACATAAAGTAATGAAAATAAAGTATACACAGATATGCTATTTTAGTAATTACAAGGGTCAACAAAACCTTGAGAAACACTGAGCTTAGGTATGCACTGGCCGTCCATGCAGTATTACGTTAAGCACATACTTTATTTGCCTGAGTTTATTGCACGGAACAAACAGCTCTGAGACCTAAAGGAATCCTCGGGGAAATTTATGTGTATGATGAAATTAAGGTATTAGCTGTTACACATGCTTCTTAAGGAATGCTTCCCTTTAATATTGACTGGTATGAAGGAAGTGCAACGTCGCATAAATTAAGCCGAGAGCTCCCGAAATAGCTTGTCGCCTGGTATGAGATAAGAAGTTTCACGGGAATATAGCGTTTAGTTCCTGCCGGGATAAGGAAGTAGGATTAGTACTGAAATTGTAGCATGTTTGCTACGGTATGTGGTCTAAATTTCTCAGGGTGCCTGTAGTTTGGTAGGAAATAGAAATTACGCATTTGCTGGTAGTTCTTCTTCTTCTATCGTATTGACATGAGCTACATAATGATAATAGCTCATGCCGTGGGGAAAAGATTAGCCAGTCAGCAGGTTGGTAGCGGGGCTGACTGCCCAGGGTGTGCCGGACGATCAATTAAATATCGTCACTCGTGGAGGCTCTTTTAATGCACCCCAATGGCAATGGTAATGGTAGATACGGATAAATATTACACATAAATCCGAAATTTGTGATTGTGTATGCATAACTGTTACTTCGTCACACTTTAACGGCTGAACGAATTTAGATTAAATTTGGCACACAAATAGACCATAATCCGCATTAATATACTTATAGGTTACTTTTTATTCCGGGAAGATAAACAGTTCCTGAGGGATGCGCGATAAACAACAAAGAAATTATATGGCGGCAACTACCCCTACTATCAGAACCAAGCGCTTTGAGAATATTTTCATAATGCGCACATCCAAGTTGTGGAATTCACTGCCGTCTGTATTTCCGGCCACTTACAACCCTAACGCCTTTAAAGCTGGAGTGAATCGGCACCTAATAGGTTTGCTTGTGCCATCGTCGACCACATCTGGGCAAAGCTGTCTAGATTGCGGTCAAGAGCAGATCTAAATGTCATAAAAAAGCATAATATGTACCAGGGTATCACAAACGTACACTGATATTATAAATGCGAAAGTTTGTGACTTTTTCATGTTAACGTGCGAAACGACATCCACGTGAAGCCACAAGCGCCCTCCACTGTACATTTGATTTCTATACACAATAATGAAAGGGAATATATTATGAGGATGTTTAGTTTCTAATAATGTTGCGACGGTTCGGTTGGTACGGTCAACTGCGTATGAGACACAGTTCATCAGTTTTCCTGGATAAATCTATTACCTATGTGCCTACGTACACATAGCTTAGATCGGTAAAACTAGGGGTGCTGGCCAGAAAACCTCCACGTGTGCCTGACGGCTGCTTGTCCTTCTGGACACGTCTGGAGGGATCGGCAGTTGTTTGGCCGGTGCATCCTGGGCACGGGCAATAAAATCCTGCCGAGGGATTAACCTTCGGGGGATTTTATTGCCTGTGGCGAATATTCTGGCGCGGGAGGGGCCCGTTCTGGGCCAGTAGGGAGTTGCTCCACGTGTCTCTCTGATATCAGCAGAGGGCACAGTGGAGGAGCAGGGACGGGCCCGGTGTGCTCTCACCCTGCCACTGGGCAGGCAGCGGGGGTACTGTCTTTCCCTGCCCCCGTCGATCTCGTAACCCCAGGAGTGCCCGCTGAGTAGTGTTCTCGCGCCTCTTGGGACCGAGGGTCTTGGCTTCACCGCCCGGACCGCGAGGAAGAAAACCTCTATAAAAAATTAGGAGAGGTAGGGCCTGCGAGCAGCAGACTCGGGGTAGTCTGCTGCCCGACCAGCAGCTGGCGTAGCTGGCACAGCCGGCGTAGTTGGCGCAGCTGGTAAAGGCCCATGAGGTGAGGTGGCGTGCAGTGTTCCGCGTACGCCACCTAGGAGGGTGCGGCCGACGTTAGGCCGCACGGGGAGAAGAGGCTCGCCTGCTTGTGGCGGGCCAGGACCTGTCGGGGGTGGTTGTGTGAATACTCACGGGTTCCCACGCCCCCGGCTAAGGTAGTTGAAGGAACACCGTGGTGGTTTTAGTCGGTAAGAGTCCGACACTGGCTCCGCCTACCCCGGGCGGAGTGCGTCCATGAGGATTTCCCCACGGCAAAAAAATAAAAAAAAGATCGGTAAAACTAAACCTTTTTCCTGTCCCGAACTTACTATACTAGCGTAAGTATAATAAGTTGTGTATCACATATTATGATTCACGGCGATTATTTAAGGCGCATGTAGCAGCCAAGTTGTAAATAGATAAAGTGCAAACAGTGGCTGTTTTTCGCACTTTTTCTATCTACATCTACAGCGAACTATATTTTACAGAATTAATAGTTTCTTATTGAACTACAGTACCTGCTGAACTTCAATTGTTAAAAACGAATTTTCGATAAATGATGTATTCAGCGAGTAATATTTTTTTTACTGAAAGGGGGCGCTACTTGACTGCTACATAACTACATTCCCCTTAAGTATTATATCTGTTTCGCGGACAGCGAACCAGTGAAACAAAGCAGTTCTTGACTACACAATTAGTTTAAATATTCTATAAACAATTATTTGTAAAAAATTGCCAACTCAGCAAAACAGAATATTTTATTTAGCAAAAACTATAAATCTTTTTATGCCATAAGAAACTTAGTAAGTATTTCTCAAAAATCTTCGCCTATCATAAGAATGCAAAGCAATACAGTTTTGTCACGCACACTTTTAGGCTCATTACACACGAGTGACTTTTATTAGTTGCAATCAAAAGCGTAATAAGAAGCTTCCACCACACCCAATCATTCACTGCTACAAATGAGTCGTCCAATGAACTATCAGAGAAGGAGAGAAGTGAGAATAACCTATCATAGAGTGAGAAAAATAAGAATGAACTTGTTATCATAGAATGAGAGAAATGACAATGACCTATCACAGAATGGGAAAAATGAGAATGACCTACGACAGAATGATAGAAATGAGTATAATATAAAACATAATGAAATAAATGAGAATGACCTATCACGGAAAAAGAGAAACGAGAATGACTTATCACAGAATAAAACGAATGAGAATGACCTACCACAGAATTCGAGAAATACGATTGAGAAGGATTTTGATTCAATCACCACGCAATAGAATAATTGTTAATGGCTAGTAGGTGGTTACTATTAAAAAGATGCTATGCTTGTTCTCAAAATACACATATTGTTGGAGAAGGGGTGGCTGGTTGTTTACCGAGAACCTCATGAAAGTAGTTTTGTCTTATTAATATCTTGTATTGATAGTAGCATTTAATAAACTAACAAGTGATCTAGTTGTTATAACATGCTGCTATAGAATTAAATGTATACTGAAATCGTTATGTGACCGAGCGCTGATACTCCTCAGAATGCAATACAACCGGTAAAATCGTACGATGCTGTGAAGCTGATTTTACACTATTACTAGCGCGCGATTTCTAAGTTTTAACTTCCTAGTGCCTTAGGATCGACTTTCAATGTACTAGAATATGATTGGGTATTTCAATAACTTTACGTTTTGCGTCTTCCAAAAGCACCAGGCCAGCATGATGGAATAAAACCACATCATCATCAACTCAACCTATAGCAGTCCACTGCTGATATAAGCCTCTCCCAAGCTGCACCACAACACTCGTTCTTCCGCTTTCCACATCCACTCCACCTTAGCTACTTTCTTCGGATCGTCGGTCTACTTGGCTAGGGGTCGATTCGCGGTCTCCGCTCAAAGACTTGTCTGCTCCAACGGCCATCGGTACTTCGACAAAAATGGCCACAAGACCTATACCCTTTTTATTCCGAGAAAAAGCCCAGGTCGAGGCACAAGCGTAATAGAGGGGCAATAAGGGTATCGATTTTCAAAAAAGAGACACTTTGTCGGTACCATTTGTGGAAAATGAGTTTTGTGTACTTCGTATTAATTTCACCATTCGATACATGCAGTCGCGAAATCGCCGATTGCCGATCCAAAGCACCACTTGTGCCTGGGCTTTACAAAACAAAAGTCAGCAGAAACTTGAAAGTACTTACTCCTAGGGTTGACGACACCGAAACACGTTGGTTTTACGGCTTTATCAAAATCCATTGAATTATTTCGATGCAACTTTGGCAGGAATGTAACGACCTCACTTTATTAGTCCCACGCTTGTAATAAAAGCCGTCACGTAAAATGGACTTTATAGGGTCACCAAATATGGTACTCTTATCCCTTTTTATAGCGAGGAGTATCAGCTGACTGGGTTGATCTAGACTTCTTGTATTTTACAAAAAGTGATTCATACATCTCCGCGTGAGTTTATTTATTCCTTTTTGTCACTGATTATGTGTATAAGTTTTTAATGGTATAGAATTTTGAAACAAGCACCGTCATCATTTCAGCCGAAAGCTGTCCACCTGTCCTGGACATAGGCCTCCTCAAAAATGGGGGAAAAAAATCTCCACGCTTGGTAGGCGGGTTGGCGATCGCAGTTGGTAATATAAATACTCAGAGAACGCTGCTGCCCATCCTCTGGTGAACCCCTTAGTCGCCTTTAACGACACCCACGAGAAGAGATGGGGTGGGGTGGTTCTTTGTATCCAGCACCACACGGAACAAAGAAACAAGCATTACAACTGCAAAATTGTAATTTAAAATACAAACAATAAGACAACAATAATAAGTAGTGAAAACTTTATTTTGTTTATTTTAAAACAAAGATTAGATACTCAACCCTAACACACATAGAATGGCTTAGAATTAGAGCTATATTTACAGCAGGCTCATCAATTCCCATGGTAATATCGTGTGATACCAATGTTTCGTATCGTACTATCGCATTACTGTAATCCACTAGCGAGCGTGTAGGCATTGCATTACAGGCGTTACGTCGCAATAGGGAAGGAGACTATGTTTTTAGGGTTCCGTAGTCCTACAAGGAACCCTTACAGTTTCGTCATGTCCATCCGTCTGTCCGTCTGTCCTAATCCTTTACAGCTTAATAACTTCTACAGTTATAAACGTAAGTAAATGAAATTTTGTTAAAAAATGGTTTAGATATAGATCTCAATTTTAAAAGAATAAAAAAATCTTGGTAACGTTTTTTAGGGGTGGCGCCCATACATGTGAAATGGGGATGAAAATTTTTTTTTCGCTGCACCCCCTCGTGTGTGGTATTATTGAATAGGTCTACTAAAATAAAGATAATGTTTCTTACATCACTTTTTTATCAGGTGTACCATCTGCGAAATATAGCCCACCAAAGTGGCTTACAATGTGTCCCCCCCCCTGCCATTTCCAAACTATGCAACGTAGAAACTTGTAATCTTCCACGTTGATAGACTTTTATAAAAGTACTCTTTTAAAATTATTTTGAGTATAATGTGATTATAAGTTTTCGAGTTATAGTGAGAAAACTGAAAAATACTTGAGACGTCCTAGTTCATAGGTCATTGACCTTAGCTAAAAATGATCTTAGCAAATAATGCTCCTTTAGTTACTTTCTATTTTAAAAAATCACAAAAAGAAACTTTGTGTTATATTGATAACACAAAGTAACAGCGCCACCTAGCGCTAAATTTAAGAAGTGTGTCATATATTCATATATTTGCAAAAACTAAAATAGCAATAATTAATATTCGATTTGATTCGTTTGTAATTAGACCTACTTAAGGAACCCTATAATACTGAGCATGGCCTGACATGCTCTTGGGCGGTTTTTAGGGTTCCGAAGTCCTACAAGGAACCCTTATAGTTTCGTCATGTCCGTCCGTCTGTCCGTCTGTCCGTCTGTCCGTCTGTCCGTCTGTCCGTCTGTCCGTCTGTCCGTCTGTCCTAATCCTTTACAGCTTAATAACTTCTACAGTTATAAACATAAGTAAATGAAATTTTGCTACAAAATAGTCTACATATAGATCTCAATTTTAAAAGAATAAAAGAATCGTTTTTCCGTATTTTAGGGGTGGCGTCCATACATGTGAAATGGAGAAAAAAAAATTTTTTTCGCTGCACCCCCTCGTGTGGGATATCATTGAATAGGTCTACTAAAATGAAGGTAATGTTTGATACACCACTTTTTTATCAGGTGTACCATCTGCGAAATATAGCCCGCCGAAGTGGCTTGCAATGTGTCCCCCCCCCTGCCAATTCTAAACTATGCAATGTAGAAACTTATAATCTTCCACATTGATAGACCTTTGTGAAAACTCTCTTTTAAAATTATTTCGAGTATAATGTGATTATAATTTTTTGAGTTATAGAGAGTAAACTGAAAAATACTTAAAACGTCCTAGTTCAAAGGTCATTGACCTTAGAGAAAAATTATCATAGCAAATAATGCTCCTTTAGCTACTTTCTATTTGAAAAAATCACAAAAAGTAACTTTGAAATGACAAACGTCTTAAATTTGGCTTCTTGAATTTAACCCTAGATGGCGCTACTAACAACACGCTCTGAGTCGCGAATGCTGCCGATTATTGCAAAAACTAAAATAGCCATGATTAATATTCGATTTGATTCGTTTGTAATTACACCTACTTAAGGAACCCTATAATACTGAGCATGGCCCGACATGCTCTTGGCCGGTTTTTTAAATTAGTTTTTATTAGAAATCTCGAAAAATTTACGAGAAAAATAAGTAACAGTAAAAAAATCAATAAAATATTTAATAAAATGTCAAAGTTAAAAGTGATTTAAAGTTAACTAGACAAAGACAGCACTATCAAAGTATGACGCCGTTGTTCAAAACCTTCATAGATACTTAACATCTCTCTGTAAAATGTCCGTTTTGCACAACAAGGATAGAAAATGTCCTCCCCAAAAACTTAAAAAGCGATACACGCTTCTTCCATTTTTTCATGTATTTTATAATTGTTTTCAACTGTGTTATCGTTTCTGTACCTTATTTTAAATAATATAATATTTTTGGTACTTTTTAAGAGTAGTCAACTATCGAATTATCTAGCGCACAACTGGGTTTTAAAGTTTTAAATTGTAAAATAAGTTAATATCTATTTTGCACTAGTCTTTACCCGCAGCTTCGCCCACATTTCCTTTAGTTTTTCTCATGCGCAAATACACAGACCCAGAAGAATTACCTGTAGGTCACCAAAATACTTGTTTCGTGCGAAGATCGAACCCACGGCCCGTAGCTCAGCCTCTGCGCCAATCATCATCATCGTCACCCTCCTGGTCTTTTCCTAATGGTGTTGGGGTCGGCTTACAATCTCGCCAGATGCGGCTAAACATCAGAATTTTATACGGAGCGACTGTCATCAGACCCCGCAACCCATCATTATCATCATCATTTCAGCTGAAAGACGTCCACTGCTGGACATAGGCCTCCCCAAGCAGTTTGGAGGGATATGCCATAATAGCCACGCTTGGCAGGCGGGTTGACGATCGCAGTTGGTTGGGAGAATGCTGCTGCCCATCCTCTGGTGAATCCCTTAGTCGCCTTTTACGACACCCATGAGAAGATATAGGGTGGTGCAATTATTTACGTCCGGCACCACACGGAACCAAGTTACAACCGCAACCCAGTTACTGGGTAATACCGATATCCTAAAGTTGGACCACTTGTCAGACTTATGGGCTTCTGACTACCGGTAACGACTGCCATAGATATTCGTGTGACAACCGGGACTGCGTGCTCTTCGAGGCACGGAGAGGTCTCGATGTTTAATGAGACGGCCACCCATCCACGGACTGACCGTGGCAAGTGCAGCTTAACCTTGCAGATGGTACAATCCGTGCGGTTGTTACCTCACCACGTTAATAATGTTAATATTAATTCACATCTAGGTCAAATAAATATTTATAAAGCTGTTGAGTATTACAGTTATACTCTTTAAACACTGAAACATCGCGCATCGGGGTTGGATGGAAGTATCGGGGTTGGATGGAAGTAATAAATTTGTTTAGTTTTATAAATAATCTGCTTAAAATAACTAAAAATCGAAACCAAGTTTTCGTGCACAATTTGAAGCAACTAAATTGGAGCCAGAAATGGCTCCGTTCAGTACAGCTTACGCGCGCTTCTGTGTTTGTTGGCAAAAAACATGAACACAAAAAAAAAACTATGCTCCTTCGTGTCCAACCAGTGCTCACGCACACAGCATGCACCTGAAGGATATTTGCTTTTGCGATGCTTTCTGGACGATGCCGCGACATGCGCAAAAACTGTTTTTACATGAGTGACTACTTAAAAATCAAATCCTTGCGGGAGTAATTTTAATCTAAAATTAATTAAAACTAGGAGGAAGCTCTTCTTAGTTACCACAGATTTTCTACCCCATGCTAAATTAATTACTATAGCAGTTGTTACTTTGTAGCTGTATAAAGTTAGCGATTTAAAATACTATTAGGTATAGAGACAGACATAGTATAGACGAAGTGCTGCAAACAATCATAATGCAGCCAAAAAAAAACTATGCTCCTTCATGTAAAACCAGCGCTCACGCACACAGCATGCACCTGAAGGACATTTGCTTTCGCGATGCTTACTGGACGATGCCGTGACATTTTTACCGAGAGGAGTGAGCACGGTTTGAGGTGAATGTGTGTGCATGAGCGCTGGTTGTACGTACAAGAAGGAGCATAGTTCTTTTTGGCTTCACTAGATTGTTCGCAGCATTTCGTCTGTATTTTTTGTAGGCCAACATTTTACGCGCCGCTTGCACGTAATTTTTATGTAAGTACGTTGGCCCCATCGATTGTTCTTGTGCCTAAACTTTGAGCGGAAATTTGAATGGAACTATTACTCTATATCTTATTACTCTAAGACAATGTGTTTATTTTTGTAGTCAATAAGGTTTACGCACTAGTAGAAGCTTATGTATTTACAAGCTTTGACCAAAAAGTTACACATAAAGCGAGCCCTTACAATATTCCGAAAAAACATAAGGGCAGAGAGGAATAACGTTGGCATTCGGAACGCTGTTTTGTCAAAACATGTTAACCCCTATTTAACATACGTCCCCGTACTTTATCATTCCCAAAATGAAAATATTGAGGCATACGTTTATCAAAATTTAAATTTTCGATCACGAGTATAATATAGGTTGTACACGTTTAAATTCTAAAATGCAATTTGTGCCGGCAGAGGGCAGGGTGAGGTCTGAACTCCATTAGAATTTATGATACATGTAGGGGCCAACAGTAATTAAAAGAGCCCGCAGAGGGAAATAACACACCGAAATACTGTGAAGTTATGGTATTATACTGCTGGAAGCTACTTCGATAACTGGAGTTGTTTGTTTAAAGAGGTCGACTAACTTTTATAATAGTACCTACTGAGGTTATTCCAATGATTTTGTGAGCTACGTCTTCTGTTTTTGAGGTAGCCAGGTGAGGGCCAAATATTGAATAATTGACGTAATATTAATTCGTAATACTATTGACGTAATATATGACGTCTGTGGTCTGGTGGTTCGAGTGTCAGACTGCTGATCACGAGGTCGTGGGTTCGATTCCCACAGGACACAAATGTTTGTGTGATGAGCATAAGTGTTTGTGTTGGTTTTGGTGTTTCTTATGTATTATAAGTATGTATTTACAAAAAAAAGTATATATATAAGTATTATATCCATTGTCTAGTACCCATAGCACAAGCTGTGCTTAGTTTGGGACTAGATGGTGCCGTGTAGAAATGTACCAAAAATATTTATTTTCATTTAATTTAGGTGTAGTCAATAAAATTATGTGTATCTACGTTTTAACAAGCAAGCTCAAACCAAAATAATAAGATAGACGGAGCGCGTAAAACTAGCAAATGAAGCCAGAAAAGGACCCCAAATGGTTTTGCGTTCGACCGCTACCTACGGTACCTATGGTGAATGAACGTGCGATCAACGATGCACGCATGCCCAGCAAAAGCCTATTCACTCGTGCCTTCATCAACTCAGCCTATCGCAGTGCCTTGTGATCACCAAATCAGGAAAGCTGTCCTTTACGCACGTACACATAATTTGTGTGTTTTCAGTGCGAAAAGAAATCTGGTCGGCAGCACTTCTATACGCAATTAAGAGGCTTTTATAGGCAGCCGTATGGCCTTTTTTATTACGGAACGTTTAAATAATTTTATGAGATTGCGTTGCCGAAATTACCCCATTAACTTTTTTAAAGAATCTCATTTTGAATTTACTTTTGCACGAGATTATGGTTGAGTTGCGAAATGTACGTCTAGGATAGGTTAGATAAAGATTTCAGCCGTAATTTAAATATCAATATACCAGCATAACAATTATATTTTTATACAGGTTGTCCCCTAGTGCAACCTTTGGTCCCTTATTAAAAGATATTTCCAGCTATCAGTCTGCTAAACCATTTAGAAATTATATTTATCCTTTTAGTTTAGAAATTCAGAGCTTTCAACAAATTGTTAACTTATTTAGTGTCAAATAAATAAATAAATTCTGTTGTTTTTCAAGAATTGTGCGACCTTTTCTCACATTTCTAGTCACCATGGCCAAATCGCGTCAAGAATCGAGCTCAAATTTTACTTTAACGTACTCACATAGTGTAGCTACACGATACAGTTAAAAAAACATAAGCTGGACATCCTGTATATACCTACACGCTGCAAATTTAGTAGTTTCGAAAACGAAGAGGGGTCATTGTACTCATCATTTTGAACAACTTTTACTATGGGACCAACCCTGAATTCGTGAAAAAAAAATCAGATGATCCCTACATTTGTGTTTACATAACTAAATATAAATATATGTTTTTTGGTCATTTTTACACAGCACTATCTACTTATTTAGTCCCAAACTTAGCAGTGCTTGTACTATGGTTACTAGATAATCGACAAAATGTAGGAATCAGCAGATTTTTCTTTGCTCTGGGATTATAAACCAGAAAGAAAACAATTGTCAGCGTTTGTATGCCGAAAATACCATCCTCATTTCCTCTTAATTGTCCCAAGCTGCCTTCAAAACTCTCAAACAAAGTCCCGAGTTGCCTTTAAAAACATCTGTCACTGTCAATGTTAGTTGAACCCTATGGTTGAACCACTGCCAAGGCACACATAATTAGAATGGGCTTATAGACTGTTCCGTGTCATCCTCCAAATAAACCACTATTTAACTGCCTTCAAAAAATGAGGAGGTTATGTTTTAAATAAATAAAAACCTAGAATCGAAGGTCAAACTGCCGCACTTTCGAAGTCATAAAAGTTTTCATTTTTTTTATCAATTATCTTTTTTCCGTATCTTTTTCTTGCTATTTCGTACCACCGTATTTATATCACAAAGGGAAAATGAACCTGTTCAAATTAATGAGGGCATCGTTAACGCTTCCCCCTCTTATGAATCGAAACATTTTATTAATGATGGAAAATTTAATGATGAGTCGTAAGGTAAGGTTTATTTCCGTGATTTTATTGAGTGCAATGAGGGGTTTGGGAATGTTATAACTGTTCTAACATAGCTGGGTTTTTTTTTATAAAAGTAATTGTGGAAATAAAGAAAGTTAAAACAGTTAAGAGGAAAAGTGTTAAGAGAGACTTATGAAGATTAGGTATTTGAAGAAACTATCGCTGTCGCTTTGCGAGCACTCGGCCTTAAATAAGTGCGATAAGGACAACTGCAGCTCCGACTGAATATGCATAGTAAAAAATATATAATTCGAGATTTGGCTCTCGACCCTTTTCTCCTCCGAAACTGGACCAATTTAAAAGATATTTCATAAACTGAATAAGAAGAACATTTACTGTGTCGTTATGTTTTTTGTTTAAGTAACATTAATAGTTGTCAAAATACACTAGGCCTCTATAGACAGCGGTTAAGAAAGGCAAGTTTGGGAATTTTTAGGGCTTCTAGAAATAATTTATCAACAACATAAACGAAACATAGGGACATACAAATGTTTATTTTACCACAACAAAATCATTTGTCTAGGGTTATAAACCAAAAAGAAAACAGACGAGAGCGTTTCTATACCACCCGCATTTCCTCTACTTTGAGGCTGAGCACTCGAAGAGTGACAGCGATAGTTTCTTCAATTACCTAATTTTCAAAAGTCTCTCTGCCAGTATTTCCTCTTAAATACTTAGATCTCCATCATCATCATCGTTTCAGCCGAAAGACGTTCACTGCTAGACATAGGCCTCCCACAAGCATCGCCACAACGACTGGTCCTGCGTTTCCCGCATCCAGCGGAAAAAAATGCTCAATGCTTAGATAAATATTAATAATTGTTATGTTCGAAGCAAAAACTACAATATGCGTACATAATTTTAATTGATAAGTTTTGTGTTTTCTCTGAAAGATAATTTGTAATCAATTTTCAGAAAACAAAGTTAATAAACCGTAGGGAAAAATCTTTTGGTCATTTATTTAACATACCTATTATAAATATCCTATTAGATTCCTTACGACAGACATACCAACATATCACCCAAAACACTAACTCTAGAAAACCCTCATAATTTGTTTAACAGTTCAAACGCTCCATAAACTAACAAAAAGGGAATAGAAACGAACGTATAGGCCGATATTGCGGTTCGGCACAATCGTAAGGAGGCACACATGACGATCGTAAAAAATGTGAATGGCATATTGAAATATTTCTCGCGACCCTTTTTTTGGCCAATTTTCCTTGAGGCTCTATGTAACGCCGATATAAATCTGACTCGCAGCCCGTTACAGCTTCTATTTGTGTGTTTATGGTAAGATGGAGGTTCCGTTTTTGGTAATACTTGGAGATCGAATTCCGGAATTTCGGACCACCTGATAATATTTTTGGTGTGTGCAAAAAAAAAAGTGTATTTGCTTAGTTATGGGACAAAAGTTAGTGCACCCTTTATAATGTTTATTTATTTATTTATGTACACACAACACATTTTATTATAGAAAATATACAGAACAAATACTTGAGCACAAAGGTACTACTTATCTCTAAAAGAAATTTCTTCTAAAGAAATTTTCTCTTAGAAAGAGGGATAAACGAAAGACGTAGACACAGTGTGTGACAGTAAAAACATACTAAATATAAACATACTCACGATAATATATGTAATAATGTAATCAATGTAATGTTTATGTAATTTTTTGACGTTTAAAAATGTCATATAAAAAATTAAGATACCTACTACCTATGTAATTAATTTGTAATGTTTCGGGAAGGCGTACAAGAAACTTCCTACTTAATTTTAACTTAACCAAGATCATCATCATCCTCCGAGCCTTTTCTCAATTATATTGCGGTCGGCTTCCAGTCTAGCCAGATGCGGCTGAACATCAGTATTTTACACGGAGCGACTGCCATCAGACCCCCGCAACCCAGTTACTGGGTAATACTGACATTCGGAGGTTAGACCAGTTGTCAGACTTTCAGGCTTCTGACTACCCGTAACGACTGCCATAGATATTCGTATGACAACCAGGACCGACAGCTTAACGTGCTCTCCAACGCACGGAGGGGTCTCAATGCGTAACGAAACGGTCACCCATCCACAGACTGACCGCGGCAAGTACAGCTTAACCGTGCAGATCGTACAATCCGCGTAGTCGTTGCTTCGCTACGAGCCCCTAACTAACTAATTAACTTAACCAAGATAAAGAATGGAATCAGGCGGTACTTAAAAAATCCGGAAATCCATGGCGTACGATGTATGGAGTTACAATATTGTGTTATTTCGGCCAAAACTAGGTCGTCAAGTTTGGTTACTCATTGTGTTGAGTATCGGTTTGGTTTGCATATTGCGTTATTACACTAAACGGACCTTCTGCATGTGCATATATTTTTGGGCGATGCTGCCTCCAAATGCATCCAATGTATAAATCTTACTAATAAAGTAATAGAAATGTCCTCTAAGTCTTTTAATACCGGAACGCGTGTCGCCGGTTTGCCCCTACCAACACATAAATACACAATTTACACCATGTTAAGCCCACAGACATTGTCTGTGGTTAAGCCTAAAAAGAAATCTGTTGTTAAACATGCTGAAAAATACAATTTTAGTTACTCTGCGTCCAAAACAGCACTGGTAAACAAGCAAAAGGTTCGCGCACTGGTGTCCTACGAGACACCTGTACGCAGCGACACTTTCATGCGCCTTTCCGACTTCTATTACCTTATATTATTTACATTTCTATGGCATCTAAGCTTGACGACATAGTATCGGCGGAATTAACACTAAAATATTTTGCAACTCCATATCTTGTTAACCGAGATACTTTTTAAATCATATTCATGGGAATTAGAAAATTACAGTACAAATAAGTAACAAATTAGATGAGTTGTTGATTCGATCCATATATTAAAATATATAATAGATAGTTTGCGTTAGTCACATAACATATTGAAATATTTGGTTGACAGATATTTTTATAAGGGAAAACGAGAATAACAATAAATTACTGAAACGAAATTGATATTGTATATCGACTGCCTCGTTGGTCTAATGGTTGCAAGCGCGACTGCTGAGCGTGAGGTCCTGGGTTCGATTCCCGGGTTGGGCAAAGTGATATTGGCTTTTTTCATTAGGAAATTCTCAGTAGCAGCCCGGAGTCTGGATTTGTGCCCGGTCAATGGCAATAGGCTCTCGCCCCCTATTACATGGGACTATATCATAACTGGTGAAATGTGGGTGTACTATTACACCTCTGCCTACCCCTTCGGCGAAATACAGGCGTGATGTTATGTTATGTTATGAAATTAATATTAAGTAAAAAATTGGAAACGTAAATTACAATAATAATTTCTTAGTTTTTCGCGATCACACATTCACTTTAAAATAAATACACATACAAAATTAAACACACACAAACACACATTAAATATTTTTTTTGAAATATCTGTAAAGACGCTTGTCATCTTAGTGTACCTGCGACCACGAAATGCTGCAAAGCTTTCGAAACGTCAGGGAAACCAATTTAAATAATATACGCGATTTAATCCGGTTAAACTTTGTTTTATTATAAATTACAAATACAAAATAATTAAATAAATTTTAATAAACCTTATCCAATCAGTATTAACTTATTATTGAATAGCATAACTCATAAATATTCAATGAGCGTTAATTTTAACTTATCCATGTTACATTATAAATCTTAACAGTAATTTGTTTCAATTTATCTGATTTAGATCCATGCATTTTATAAAACAATGGAGTAGGTACGGTCGACCGCACGTCGGTGGTAACACTTTGACATTAGCAGCATCCTTATTTCGTAAGCAGTAAGGGTGGTTTTCGAATTGAAGTGTTACCACTGTCATGCTGTTGACTGTATATAAATTATTCATCTGTTTAACTAGGTAATGCATGTGATGTATTTGGTTGATAGTTGATATACATTTTGTCAGTGGAAAACAAATAACAATAAATTAATTGAATTAAATTATTGCAAAGTTATATTTGAAACATAATATTACAATAGGATATTTAACAAGTATCAATTATTATAATTTAAAAAGTTATTGCTGATTGGATACCGGTAAAGTACGTTTGCATAGCTCTTAAATATTGAATGAGCTTTTAGATCCACAAGTTGAGTTAATAACATTTAAATTATTAATTTCAATCAAAGTTAAGACTTTCCAAAAATCTAATTCTCATTTAAATTTTGGCATTTCTTGATCCGAAACTAAGAAGTTTCAGAAAGCGATTATTATCAAGTATTTTAATACTGGAATACAATCACACTAATATTATAAACGCGGAAGTTTGTGAGTGTGTTTGTTAATATTTTACGCTGTAACGGCTTAACGGATTCAGGTGAAGTTTGATACACAGATAGACCATTTCCTGGATTAACACATTGGATACTTTTTAATGATGTACCAAGGGAGCGAAACCGCGGGTGATACCAAGTTTATTATAATATTTCTTAAAATGCTTCTGTCTATATATATCCATCAGTAGATGTGGTTAATTCAGACTTGCCACAACTAAGCAACAGCAACCAAATGACTATGAATTCAATACCAATAGGATTTCAATGATATTCTTTAATTTGTTTTATTTTGAATAACGATTATAATTGCATTATAATAAAACAAAGTTTAACCGGATTAAAAAGCGTATATTATTTAAATTGGTTTTCCTGACGTTTCGAAAGCTTTGCAGAATTTTGCAGTCGCAGGTAGACTAAGATGACAATCGTCTTTACAGATATTTCTAAAAAAATCTTTTAATCTACCGTACAATATTATTAATTAAAATCGTTTCGATACACGCAGTAATCACTCACAATATCATTATCTTTTACAGAGTTGCGTGCTGTTTGGGACTTGATTATTTTCAGGACTGGGTTCCAAATAGGTGGCAGCTGCCAACCATCTTCTCTATTAAAATTAGGATGTTTTTTAATTTCAATAACCTCACGGAGCATTCTAGGTACATATCGGTTTTCCTTCGCCAGAACTTGTGGTTTATCAAATCGAAGAAAAAGGTTGGGTTTGTCTAGGCCATGTTCACACATTGCAGACTTTGTGGAGCGTCTGTTCTTGACGTCGTAGTGGCTATACTACGCTTTGTTTGCCCTATGTATGATAACCTACAATCACAATAAATCTTGTAGACCCCTGCATCTTGATTATAATTTCATTACTAAATTATAGATTTTTGTATGGACATTCACTATTTAATTCTAACCTTTTTGTTATTTTTTTTTTAAATTGTATGCCTTGGTAGACAAAACATTCATGTTCTTCTTTTATTTTTACATTTTGTATGCTTGATTTGTTTTTAAATGCATGATTGACAAATAAATGATCTTCATATTTATTCTCAAAATTTTATGAAATTGTCGTTATATTCATGCGAATATAATATAATAAGGCACGAGAGGAACTGTGGCAACAAAAATACCCTCCCCCTGCTGACTACATTGAGCCTGCAGAAGAGCTCCCAGCAGGCCACCTACTACCTTGGCCCATCTGGAAAACCTTGAATCGACTTGGGCCGCTGCAGGTCAAATTTAGTTTGATGGGGATACACAGACGAGTCACAATGTGACTGTGGAGTCAATCCACAGACGATGCCTCACCTCTTGACCTGCTCACTGTGCAATTCTACCTGCACAATCAAAGACCTATGCGAGGCTACTGAGAGTGCCGTTGACGTGGTTACATTTTGGTCCAAAATTGTATAATAAACTTGTATCATCCACACGAAGAAGAAGAAGACGGCTGTTACATATAACCAATACCGTACTAGCCGAATACTAATATTATTATCTAACTTCAGTGTTTCCAGATTAATAATATTTAGTTATTTTTTTCATTTTTTATTTATGTATTTGTAAACACAGGTACAACGGTTGTTACAAATATGTGATGTTCATCCATGTTTAGCTATACAAATATTTGACAAGTCAGTTACAAATTAATCAATTCGTTTATCACAATCCTATCAACATCAGTATTTAATTATTATTAATATAAATATCTGTGGAATTACTTTATGTATAATGTCAATACTTGACATAATTTTTAAAGAAAATCAAGTACTTGATCGCCGGTTGTCTGGAAGATATCGCTTTTAGCGATTAGACCGCCCATGTACCCATAATTTATACGGTGTTCCTGTTTACTACTATTTTCATGGTTTACAATAAAGTATATTCTATCTATTTATCTATCTACTTGATCGCCGTTAATGGTAGGCTATAAGAACCGGGCGTACATTGATTATTCTCAGCCGTTTCACATAAATTGTGATATATTTACGATTATTATTATCTAATAAGTTCATGTTACTGTATTATCATCATAACTACATATATTATGTACATAAGTAATATTTAAGCCCATTTAGACAACAAGAACTGAATACAGGCGTGATGTTATGTTATGTTAGACAACAAGAACTGGCATAAAATTTCGCATCCAGTCCCCCCCAGCCACGTTCTTTAGGTCGTCGGTCCACCTGACAGGGGGGCACCCTACGCTGCGTTTGCCGATTCGCGGTCTCCACTCAAGGACTCGTCTGCTCCACCGGCCATCGGTCCTTTGACAGACATGGCCAGCCCACTGCCACTTCAGCTTACTGATCCTATAAGCTATGTCGGTCACTCCGGTTCTTCTCCGGATAATCTCGTTACGGATTTTATCCTTCAAAGAAACTCCAAGCATAGCTCGCTCCATAGCTCGATGAGCGACTTTGAACTTGTGGACTAGCCCAACTGTCAGTGTCCACGTCTCGGCACCGTAAGTCATAACAGGCAGGACGCACTAGTTGAAGATCTTTGTCTTCAAACTTTGCGGTATAGGCGACGAGAAGACTCGGCGAAGTTTGCCAAATGCTGCCCAGCCCAAACGGATCCTTCTGTTGGCTTAGTGTCAGGTCGTTATGTTCCCTTCATTAACGATGGCTGATGCTCGCGTCATGCTCGTGAACGTGTGCCATCTGTCGGGACAGGTCAGCTCCTACATACTCTCTACTACAACAACAACTCTTGCAACTCTTTTTACGTTTATTTCTAAAGGCAATATTCTCACTTTTAAACTCTTGTTTATTTATGGCATTAACCTACCTTATCCTAACATTATTTGAATAAATTTGATGTAATAAACAATAACCTATTTTTAAAAGAGTATGTATTCCATAGAGTTTCTTGCCGGTGCTTCTCCATAGGACCCACAATTTGGAACCGTGCAACTAGAGCCTGACGTTTCAAAAGTGCCTGTAATTAGGTTTATTTGAATTAAATACATTTGATTTATTTAGATTTTGATTTTGATTAAGTATTCAACCTCAATTTAATTTCACTTCAAGCGTAGAATTCACAAACAATAAGGAGCAAACTCCCTTACCTAATTTCTCCTTCATCAAAGTCAAAAACCTGTGATGTGACACTACATACCTAACTTCACTTCAAGCGTAGAACTCACAAACAATAAGGAGCAAACTCCCTTACCTACTTTCTCCCTCATCAATGTCAAAAACCTGTGATGTGACACTACATACCTAACTTCACTTCAACCGTAGAACTCACAAACAATAAGGAGCAAACTCCCTTACCTAATTTCTCCTTCATCAAAGTCAAAAACCTGTGATGTGACACTACATACCTAACTTCACTTCAAGCGTAGAACTCACAAACAATAAGGAGCAAACTCCCTTACCTACTTTCTCCCTCATCAATGTCAAAAACCTGTGATGTGACACTACATACCTAACTTCACTTCAACCGTAGAACTCACAAACAATAAGGAGCAAACTCCCTTACCTACTTTCTCCCTCATCAATGTCAAAAACCTGTGATGTGACACTACATACCTAACTTCACTTCAACCGTAGAACTCACAAACAATAAGGAGCAAACTCCCTTACCTACTTTCTCCCTCATCAATGTCAAAAACCTGTGATGTGACACTACATACCTAACTTCACTTCAACCGTAGAACTCACAAACAATAAGGAGCAAACTCCCTTACCTACTTTCTCCCTCATCAATGTCAAAAACCTGTGATGTGACACTACATACCTAACTTCACTTCAACCGTAGAACTCACAAACAATAAGGAGCAAACTCCCTTACCTAATTTCTCCTTCATCAAAGTCAAAAACCTGTGATGTGACACTACATACCTAACTTCACTTCAACCGTAGAACTCACAAACAATAAGGAGCAAACTCCCTTACCTAATTTCTCCTTCATCAAAGTCAAAAACCTGTGATGTGACACTACATACCTAACTTCACTTCAACCGTAGAACTCACAAACAATAAGGTGCAAACTCCCTTACCTAATTTCTCCTTCATCAATGTCAAAAACCTGTGATGTGACACTACATACCTAACTTCACTTCAAGCGTAGAACTCGCAAACAATAAGGAGCAAACTCCCTTACTTTCTCCTTCATCAATGTCAAAAGCAAGTAAGACTTAATAAACGTCTAGTCCGGTGAGTGTTCGACCGAGATACAGCCGCTTAATGGGCGGCCTGTGGCAAAAACAACGCTGTTGCAAGCCAAATTATAATATTGGAGTTTCAATTGCACAAGTTTGTACAATTTGCTACTTCGCACTATCGTGGACGCGGAGGGTTGGTTTCGCTGTAATGGTTTCAGTTTTAATACGGTTTGTTTTTTTCTCTGTTTGTAGAGACTAGAATAGGCTGATGAGTTTCGGGTGCGGTCACTGAAACAAGACTTTTAGATTAAGTTATTCGTTAAGTTAATTAAATATAAAAAGAATAAGAAAACAATTATAATAATATGAAAAATAAATGATGACATATAAATGTGGCCGAACTTTCGTTTCCCGTAACTTTAAGAAGTGACTACTTAACTGCGAAAACATATTTTTTTTTAAGATATATACTTTTGTTAAATCAAGCTTTTCACTATTTTGATACCAAAACGAAAAAAACCAGCAAAGTGTGAGTCGGACTCACGCAGTAAGGGTTTCGTACCACTCATCGACCTGATACCCAGTTCATAAACAGTTCAGTTCACATTCTAAACTGATTTAATTTACGATAGTCTATCAAAAGACATTAACGAACGTACGCGAAATATGAATTTTTGGATCTCTTTCTTACGTACATATGTCTGTTTGTCCTGTTTTTAGTAATTGTTGCTAAACTAAATATAAATAAATAAATATATTCGGGACATTTTTACACAGCACCATCTAGTCCCAAACTAAGCAGAGCTTGTGATATGGGTACTAGACAATGGATATAATGCTTATATACTTTTTTTTTTGTAAATACATACTTATAATACATAAGAAACACCCAGACCAACACAAACACTTATGTTCATCACACAAATATTTGTGTCCTGTGGGAATCGAACCCACGACCTCGTGATCAGAAGTCCGACACACGAACCACTAGACCACAGAGGTCGTCAAACTTCATAGTATATACTATAATCAGACCAAGTTTTGACGCTGCTGGTATGTATTACCGTTTTGAAGATAGAACAGGAACAAAAACCTTGAAAAAAATGCATGTTTTTCGAGATTTCTTGTATCCTTTTGGTTTTAGGTTTTTATTATTTTTAGTAATTGTCCTAATAGGCACCATAGTAACACATATTCTGTGAAAATTTCAACAGGGTACCTATTACCGTTACAAAGATACAGCCCTGTGACAGACAAACGAATGGACGGACGGATGAACGGACGGACGGATGGACGGACGGACGGACAGCGTAGCGAGAGTAATAGGTTTGCACTCTTTGGGTACGGAACCCTAAAAAAATAACTTTTTTTTTCAATTTAAAAAATGATTATAAAAACATCACAAAAACCTTACACAGGTTTGTCTGGATGTTGAGACACTAAATTTAAAAAATAAGTAATTCATATGCAAGTATCAGTAACCTGACCTTATTATGGTTCCGTACCCGAAGGGTGCCAAACGGGACCCTATTACTCTCGCTACGCTGTCCGTCCGTCCGTCTGTCTGTCACAGGGCTGTATCTTTTGAACGGTAATAGGTAACCGGTTGAAATTTTCTCCGAATATGTGTTGCTATGAGGTGTATCACGACAAATACTAAAAACAAAAAAAGTCTAAAACCAAAGGGGGTCCCCATACAAGAAACCTCAAAAAACATGTTTTTTTTTAAGTTTTTGTTCCTGCTCTATCTTCAAAACAATAGTATTTATATACCAGCGTCAAACTTGGTCAAATTATAGTTCATATTATGTAGTTTAGCAACAAATACTAAAAACAAAACAAACATAGACATATGTGGTGGTATCTGCGTAAGAAAGACATGCAAAAATTCATATTTTGCGCACTGTGCGGTGATGTCTTTTGATAAACTCTCGTAAATTAAATCAGTTTTATGGGGTATCAGGTCGTTGAGATGTATGGAACCCTTACTGTGCGAGTCCAACTCGCACTTGGCTGGTTTTTCCTTTTTTTTTTGCTTGTTCGCTGTTAATAAGCAAATTTTTGAGCCTTTTAATATAGTCTATATGCTGACTTTTAATAGACGCAAAGAAAGTGTAAATAGATTACTGTTAAGTTTAAGTTGTAAAATATACTCCTTTCACTTTTTGTTGAGTAATGATTTTTGAAGTCTTTTATCACTCGTTAGCTACTTTTTTCAAGAAAAATAGATTTTTCATGAGTGAGTACTTAAAATTTAAAATCCTTAGGAGCTAACTCTAATCTAAAATTGATTCAAGTTACGAGGAACCTCTTCTTAATTACAACCGATTTTCTACCTCGATTGACTGCCTCTTTGGTCTAATGGTCGCAAGCGCGACTGCTGAGCGTGGGGTCCTGGGTTCGATTCCCGGGTCGGGCAAAGTGTTATTGGGTTTTTCCATTAGGAAATTCTCAGTAGCAGCCCGGAGTATGGATTTGTGCCCGGTTAATGGCAATAGGTTCGCCCCCTATTACATGGGACTATAACATAACTGGCGAAATGTGGGTGTACTATACACCTCTGCCTACCCCTTCGGGGAAATACAGGCGTGATGTTATGTTATGTTATGTTGATTTTCTACCGCATGCTGAATTAATCACCAAAGCAGTTGTTACTTTTTAGCTGTAAAAAGTTACTTTTTACAGCTATTTAAAGACTATTATCAAAAGATCAGAAATGATGTCCATGAACTGAAACGTAGGAAATGTTTAGAAGTAATTTAAAGTATTCAATCCAATTCATTTATTTCATGAAAACTTAGTCATTTATTCCATTTAGTTTATGAAATAACTTTCAAATTAGTCTAGTTTCGGAAAAGAAAATAGTCGTGAGCCAAACCTCGAATTATGACTTTTTTACTAAGGTTATTCAGTCGGAACTGCAGTTGTCCTTATCGCACTTACTTGAGACAAAGCGACAGCGATAGTTTTTTCAAATACCTAATCATCAATAGTCTCAGATTATTGGGGATCGAGTCACCCACGTCCGTAGGAGAGTACCCCTTTTTCCGAATCCCTACACGTGATCCCTGGGTGGTACAAATTGGACACCATACTAATGGTAGGCTATGGCCGACGGCTTGCGATGGTTTATTCCACTTTGTTCACCTGGGTGAACAAAGTGGAATTTATGGTGTCTTTATTTCACCTCGGAATCATTGCACCTAGGTGAATTCACCTAGGAACCCACCGGGCAAAGACGTGCTGCCAAGCGACCTAGTCGTGTTCCGGTACGATGCCCGGTGTAGCCACTTGAGAGGATGGGTCGAAATATTTCACTGCCATCCTCTCACCTTTGCTGAGCAAGCGTGAACCATCGTCGACCGCACCATCGCTTAACATCAGGTGAGGTGGCGGTCAACGTCAGCCAGTTAAGAAAAAAAAACGTCTCTCTGCCCGTATTTTCTAGTTTGACATACTAAGTTTTTTTGTAAATCGGAAACTACTCATTTAGACGTGATCTTCAGTTTAAAATCATGAAAAGTCGTAACTATACTATCGCTTAGCATCAAACACACAGTCCGTAACACAAAACAATCATCTGCTCTCGGCACCGGCACTGAGAACTTTGACAAATTAGTTCATGCTTTATGGCTGCTTCAAACTTTGTTTAACTGTAACACAGGAATGGAATTTCGAGCTCCGTAATTCTCATCATACCAACAGTCCGACAGTGTTTTAATTAGGCGTTTAACTGTCTGATTACAATTAATATGAAATAGAGGATTTAACCTTTCAGGCGGCATAACGTAGTAGTAAGTGGTTGGTATTGTTTGGAGTCTCAAGTGTTTTATGATTTTAATTGTGCATCCATCTTTGGCACACTTCTTCTCGGAACATTGTATTTCATTTAATTTATCCAAATGGCTAATTTAGCACAAATAAGTGATGAAATTGATAATACAGACGTTATAATATCCTATAAAATTGACTCAAATGATAAATGTAAGCATTACCTCGGAGATACAAAAAACCAGTATACAGTTGTTATACAGAATATACGTAGCATAAATAAGAATCTTAATAACTTTACTGTACTCCTGAGTCGTCTTCTATTCTTACCGGACATTATTATTCTAACCGAGTGCAGGTTAGACGAACTATCTCCCTGTTATTACATTGACAATAATTATACCTACCATTGCTCAAGAACATTCATTAATCAAAACGATGGCATTGTGGTATTCACCAGATCTAATTTACATGTTAATATACTGGAGCCACCTTTCAAAGACTCGAACTGTTTACTTATTAATATTGGCAATGAACTATCAATTATAGCCCTTTATAGATCTCCGTCCTTCTCAACTATCACAAATTTCTGTGATTCGCTTACTAATGTTATGGCAATGTGCAAAGGACATACTTGTGCTATTGTGGGTGATATAAATTTAGATATTAAAGCCGGTTATACTGATGCACGCTCGACGGAATATCTGGATTTAACCAGTCACTACGGATATTTTCCAGGCCACAATTTCCCAACTAGAGGAATCAATTGCCTTGACCATGTTATGGTTAAGTCACGCTTTGATACAACTGTCATTGTCTGTGAGTCGGGAATCACGGATCACGAAACGGTGATATTTGGCACTCATAAGAAGCCGACTAAGTCTACTGTTCCTAGACAACTAACAAAAATAGACCATAATGCCATAGTGGACGATCTAGCACGTATAGACTGGGACTCGCTTTATACATATACCGACATAACTCTAGCAGTTGAAAAATTTACTGAAGAATTTCAAAATTTAGTCATAACACATACTACAGGTATCACTCTTCACAGCTCAGACGTCGTTAAAAAACCCTGGATCACAAAGAATTTATTAAAATGCATTAGGCGCAGAGATTTATTACATATTAAAGCCAAAAAGAAAGAAAACCGAGATAATCCGGTAATCCAGCTTGAATATAAAAAATACAGAAATCACTGCAACAACATTCTAAAAAAGGTCAAACTTGAACATGACCGCAAACGTTTAAATAACTAGTACTGAAGGTAACCCCAAAAAAATGTGGTCAGAAATTAAGAGCATCTGTAATCTTTCTAAATCTAAAGCGGAACATTCAAAACTAATATCTGATGATTTAAATGCTGTAAATAAGCTAAACACTGTTAATACTTATTTCTCTACAGTTGGAAAATGTCTAGCTGCTAATACTCTTTCCACTATGAATGTTAGTGAAGACTACTTAGCTAATAACTATAGTAAATCGTTAAACAACCAGCATAATCTTCCTCACTCCTTTTTTTTCATACCTACAGACGTAGTAGAAATTTTTACAATAATTAAAAACTTAAAAACAACATCCGCCTCCGGTATAGATGGAATTAGTAATACCATCGTAAAAAAGGGAATAAAGTCATTAGTTAAGCCTATCTCTTTTTTATGTAATCTTAGTCTATCAACAAACTACGTACCCGAAAGTATGAAGGTGGCTAATGTATGTCCTATACATAAGAGTGGTAACGAGTTGGATCCGGCCAATTACAGGCCGATTTCCTTGTTGACGACTCTTTCAAAAATTCTGGAGAAGGTCGTTAACAAAAGACTTCTAGCCTACCTAGAAAAAAATAAACTGTTATCTGACAACCAGTATGGGTTTAGGGCTGCGAGATCCACGGAGGACGCTGTGACAAGTGCCGTCGATTACATCACACATAAACTTGATAGTGGCAAAGCATGTATTGGCGTCTTCCTCGATCTCGCAAAAGCGTTTGATACTGTGTCCCGAAAAATACTGCTGGAAAAAATGAGAATTCTCGGTTTCCGTGGCGGTCCACTTGAATGGTTCGGTTCATACCTTAATGACAGGAAACAGAGGGTTGTTGTGGGGAGCCATTGCAGTGACATCTCCACAGTCCACTTTGGCGTGCCACAGGGAAGTGTTCTCGGACCTACGCTCTTTATTATATACATCGATGCCCTGTGTTCGCTAACACTACCGGCAGCAAAAATTTTTACGTACGCTGATGACACTGCAATCGTTTTCCACGGCGACTCCTGGCCTGAAGTTCACGATAGGGCAGAAACTGGCATACAAGTGGTTGCCAATTGGCTAAATAGTAACCTACTTACCATAAACATCGAGAAAACTAAAGCCATCTGCTTTAGCGTTTCTGCGCGAACTAGTCCCAAAGTACCAGTACTTACTAAACTACACTCTTGTCTGGACCGCACCAGCTGTGGCTGTCCTGTGATTAAAAACACAACTACTATTAAATACTTAGGTGTCTACCTGGACAGCCACCTGAGATGGTCCAAACATGTAGATGCACTGCGTACCAGGGTTAGGAAACTTATTTTCATATTCAAACGATTGGCAAAAATAGCCAATGACAAAATTATTAAAACTATATATTTCGCGCTATGCCAATCGATTTTGGGGTACTGTATTGTATCCTGGGGAGTGGCTGTACAGACCTACTTAATTAAAGTAGAGCGAGCACAGCGCGCGTTGCTGAAATGTGCATACGGCCGTCCATACAAATACTCAACTGACCTTTTATATCAGGAGACTCAAGTACTAAGGGTAAGGCAGCTGTACATTATGTCTATTACCTTGCGCTTTCATAGGAGTAGCCTTACGAGCACTGCTAAATCACGCTCAAAACGTTTACTGAAATGGGATACGATTATTTGTCACAAGTCGTTCGGTCAAAAGTCATTCCTTTTTATGGGACCATATACCAGGCCCCTCAGAAAGTATTGCGAAAAAAAGTTTTTATATATGGGAGACTGGCCAGTTATAATGTTTTTCGAAAATATGATTATTTATAAGTAAAAATAAGTAAGTTCCAATTTCAAAATTTCCCTCCACATTTTTTGCGAGTTAATTCAAAGTATTGTGTCTCACTGAAATATGGATCTGCGCCGGGAACATTTTAGAGCTATGATTTTATACGATTTCAAGTGTCGCCTGAAACCGGATGAATCGTACGATAGACTTCAAATGGCATTCATGGATGAAGGCCCTTCCAAGGCAACCGTGTATCGTTGGTATAACGAATTCAAGCGCGGTCGACCAACTTTGGGGGATGACGAAAGAAGCGGTCGCCCTTTGACGGCTGTTACCGAAGAAAACGTGCTAGCAGTGAAAAATTTAATCCAAGACAATAGGCGAATTACATATCAGGAGATTCAACACATATTGAAGATTGGATCGGGAAGCGTTCACGAATTTCTACACAGCCATCTTCGCGTGAGGAGGATAGTATCACGCTGGGTGCCGCACAACCTCACCGATGCTCAGAAGCAGGCCCGGGTGGAATGGTGCCGTGATATGCTTAACAAATTTGAAGCAGGCTCGTCTCGGCGTGTTTACGACATCGTTACAGGTGATGAGTCCTGGATTTATCAATACGACCCAGAAACCAAGCGCCAGTCGACTGTTTGGGTGTTTCAAAATGAGCCAACGCCTACCAAAGTGAAGCGATCTAGAAGCGGGGGTAAGATTTTGATCGCTAGCTTTTTTAATTTGACTGGCCACTTGGTATCAATTCCCTTACGGGATCAAAGAAGCATTAATGCCGAATGGTATACTACCAAATGTTTGCCAGAAGTTTTCTCTGTTATAAGCAACAAGCGACCAAACACAGGGCTCCGCGGGCTACTGCTCCACCACGACAATGCACCTGCGCACACCGCACTCAAAACGAGGGACTTCCTGGACAGCACGCCAGTCAAACTCCTGGGTCACCCTCCTTACAGCCCTGATCTAGCACCGTGTGACTTCTTTTTATTCCCAAAAATAAAAAATCAGCTCAAAGGGATACAATTTTCGTCGCCGGAAGATGCGCTGGCTGCGTTCGAGCAGGCTGTAAACGAGGTGTCTGCGGCGGACTGGAAAAAGTGTTTTGAAAACTGGTTTAGGCGCATGAATCTTTGTATAGAAGCTGGTGGAAAGTACTTTGAAAAGATTTGATAAAAATATATGTACGTATAGAACAATTTTTTTTAGTTTCGCAAAACTTTCTGAGTGTCCCACGTATCTATGGAAAATTAGATTCCAAGCTGAAAATTGCTACACTACTAAAAAAGCCATGTAAGAGTAAAGTTTTGACGTGGCTACTGAATTTGAATTATATGCAAACTGAGGAAATCCTGGTCATACCTAAATAGGGCTGGACACATACACACACACCCCCACACAACACACACTCCATACAAAAAACACACACAACAACTCCCCACATACATACACAAGATACCAATATTTTTAGCTGTTTTTTTGTTTTTGTTATTTATAACTCATTGACCATTAAATTCATTCCGAACCGTGTCAACTATGTCTTCTGGACTGAAAGAGACTAGACCCCACGACACAGGGAATCCTAGTGTGAGGTCTAGGGCTTCAACGAATGTTATGTATATTTTTTGGCACAATAAAGAAATTTTTATTTTTTATTTATTTTTATACATAGGTACTATCAGCAAACTTTCTGGTGAACCACCACTAAGGCTATATTCGCTAGCGCTCAGTGTTCGACGGCAGCTGTAGGTACGTGTAATGTAGCAGGATTCGTTCAAGTGACTTTGTTGACAAAATAAATAAATATTTTTGGGACATTTTTACACAGCACCAATCTAGTCCTAAACTAAACAGAGCTTGTACTATGGGTACAATAAAGTGGATTATAATACTTATGTACTTGTTTTTCGGTAAATACATACTTATAATAAATAAAGGAACACCCAGACCAACACAAACACTTATGTTCGTCACACAAATATTTGTGTCCTGTGGAAATCGAACCGACGACCTCTTGATCAGCAGTCCGACACTCGAACCACTCGACTAACGACGGCGTTAAAAAAATGTATCAAATGGAAGGAATACAAATGGCAAAGGAGTACCTACTATTCCGCACGCAGTGTTTGCGAGCCGCGGTGGGATCGTCAATCTTATTCTTTTAAAGAAAGAAAGAAAGAAAGAATCATTTATTAGTTAGTTAGTTATTTTTAGTTTGAGGATTAGACGTACGCTCCAGATTGCGGCTCGCAAACACTGTGGCCGGAATAGTAGGTACTCCTTTGCCATTTTGTACTCCTTTTTCTGGCTTCATTCGCTAGTTCTGCGCGATCCGTCTATCTTATTCTTTTGACCTGAGGTGAAAGTATGGATGTTTATTTTGTTTTGTTTAATCACGTTGAAACAACTGAATGGATAAGATGAAAATTGGTACATAAATATACCGCAATTAGTATTAACATATAAGCTACTTTTTACCCCGGAAAAACAAATAGTTCCCGAGGGATGCGTGATAATGTCTTTCTGTGACAACCCGAATTATACGTGAGCAAAGGCGCGGGCACATATTTGAAACATTATAATTGGGTACTGTATCAAATTAATGAGCTTAAGGAAATCATTATTGAGTTTAAGAGCTTTATGTAGTACATAATAATTTTCCTGTCATTTTTACTGATATTTTTACAGCGTAGCCTGTGTATTCTGTCTGCGAATGACAATTACACACACACAAAGTAATTTTCTTAAGGTGCGTACTCACAGAGAATATCCGTGTGTAATATAACAGTTCGAGTTTGAACATTACACCGGTGAATATATCGAGGCAAGCGTTTCAGTAAGCAGACATAATGCTACAACTTCAAATATTACAGTAGTGAGAATATTAAGCAGTGTGCAGACTTGAAATGTAACAACGTAGAAAATTACAACAGTGTGTACGCTAAACCAATCAATACAATGCGCACTCCTTATAACTAACGCCAAAATAGATGAATCAATGTTACACGAACGAATGTTTGGAGTTTGTAACAAGCGATGCGGTTACAAAAAAAAATGCTCTTCGGTAGACTTCTCGGTTGCAAATGCTTCTCGGAAGTACGTTGAGCTGTCGCACTATTTGTAATGTAATACCCAAAATCGAATTGTGAATAGTGACCTATATTACACGCGAATGCTTGCGGTGAGTACGCTCCTTTACATGGTAGTTTGACGTCTTTTGTGCAGTTAGCAGAGCTTTGGCGATGTAAACTCAAAAGTTAAATAATTTATTTTCACATCGTTGCTACTACATTTTAAACAATCTGCTTTTCAAACCACACCACAGTGGCAAAAATGTCACCAGGCACTGGTCGAGGTCTCGCTGCAGGTGCCAGGGCCCTAATTCACGCGTTATAGAGATAAAATGTCTAATTCGAGGTGACATCTAATTTTATATATCTACGAAAAATTTCACCAGTAATGTCAACTGCTTTGAACCTTTGAATGATTTGTATCTAGAGCGCTAGGCGTAGACATATCTCTAACGTAACATTCTAAGAATACGAAAATGTATTTTCAATCGATTCGCCATCTTGTTTCGACATAATTTCGAGTTTGAGATAATGTCTACGACGCGAGAATCACCTCCTTATAGTTGCGGTTGCCACGTCGCAGCCACAAATCACGTTTGGTCGCGATGTAGTTGCTTTCGTCGTGTAGTGTTTTATTTTATGGTAACAGTTCAAATTTGGTCTTGATTAAAGAAGTTATACCCCTTTATTGGGTGCGGTACGTATGTAAGTATTGTGGTCGCGGGGTGGCTGTCCACTTGCAAGCAAGTGCCTCGAGTGGTTGCGTTTGTGGTCGCGAAGTTGTCAATATTGATTATATAATCGCAGAAATTTTCATACGAATATCTGTAGCAGTCGTTACGGGCAGTTAGAAGCCCGAAAGTCTGACAACTAGTCTTACTTTCGGATATCGTTATTACCCAGTAACTGGGTTGCGGGGGTCTGATGGCAGTCGCTCCGTATAAAATACCGATGTTCAGCCGCATCTGGTTAGACTGAAAGCCAACCCCAACATAATCGGGAATAGGCTTGGAGAAGGAGGTTCGCGAATGTTAATACAAATTATTGCACAGTTGACCGCACGTCAGTAACAGTTTGATTTCGATAGCGACTTTATTTTGTAAGTAATAAGGACAGTTTTCGTCATTCACGCGTCATCAAAGACGTGTGTTCGACTGAACGTGTGAAAGAAACTGCGCGTTTTCATAAAATTTTGTGGCAGTCGCCTTTTTACCACTATAGCGGGCGTGGTTGTGCTTGTGGGATCTAAGTCTAAAAAGACCCTAAGATGACCCAAAATTGTCCCGCCATCTCATTTTTCATAAAGTAAACATTGAGGTACTATGTAAAAGTAAATGATACACTGTTTCATCTGTTTGACAGTTTACTAAAATTAATATTTTCTTTTATCGTTAAAAAAATAATTAGAATTCTTCGCCCTCATTAAAATTTGACGTCGCAAGATCAAAAAGCCTTAGAAATGATACGAAGTTCAAAAGGCATCGTTTTTAGGGTTCCGAAGTCCTACAAGGAACCCTTATAGTTTCGTCATGTCCGTCCGTCTGTCCGTCTATACAAAGATTCATGCGCCTAAACCAGTTTTCAAAACACTTTTTCCAGTCCGCCGCAGACACCTCGTTTACAGCCTGCTCGAACGCAGCCAGCGCATCTTCCGGCGACGAAAATTGTATCCCTTTGAGCTGATTTTTTATTTTTGGGAATAAAAAGAAGTCACACGGTGCTAGATCAGGGCTGTAAGGAGGGTGACCCAGGAGTTTGACTGGCGTGCTGTCCAGGAAGTCCCTCGTTTTGAGTGCGGTGTGCGCAGGTGCATTGTCGTGGTGGAGCAGTAGCCCGCGGAGGCCTGTGTTTGGTCGCTTGTTGCTTATAACAGAGAAAACTTCTGGCAAACATTTGGTAGTATACCATTCGGCATTAATGCTTCTTTGATCCCGTAAGGGAATTGATACCAAGTGGCCAGTCAAATTAAAAAAGCTAGCGATCAAAATCTTACCCCCGCTTCTAGATCGCTTCACTTTGGTAGGCGTTGGCTCATTTTGAAACACCCAAACAGTCGACTGGCGCTTGGTTTCTGGGTCGTATTGATAAATCCAGGACTCATCACCTGTAACGATGTCGTAAACACGCCGAGACGAGCCTGCTTCAAATTTGTTAAGCATATCACGGCACCATTCCACCCGGGCCTGCTTCTGAGCATCGGTGAGGTTGTGCGGCACCCAGCGTGATACTATCCTCCTCACGCGTAGATGGCTGTGTAGAATCTCGTGAACGCTTCCCGATCCAATCTTCAATATGTGTTGAATCTCCTGATATGTAATTCGCCTATTGTCTTGGATTAAATTTTTCACTGCTAGCACGTTTTCTTCGGTAACAGCCGTCAAAGGGCGACCGCTTCTTTCGTCATCCCCCAAAGTTGGTCGACCGCGCTTGAATTCGTTATACCAACGATACACGGTTGCCTTGGAAGGGCCTTCATCCATGAATGCCATTTGAAGTCTATCGTACGATTCATCCGGTTTCAGGCGACACTTGAAATCGTATAAAATCATAGCTCTAAAATGTTCCCGGCGCAGATCCATATTTCAGTGAGACACAATACTTTGAATTAACTCGCAAAAAATGTGGAGGGAAATTTTGAAATTGGAACTTACTTATTTTTACTTATAAATAATCATATTTTCGAAAAACATTATAACTGGCCAGTCACCCATATATAAAAACTTTTTTTCGCAATACTTTCTGAGGGGCCTGGTATAGATCTCAATTTTAAAAGAATAAAAAAATAGTTTTTACGTATTTTAGGGGTGGCGTCCATACATGTGAAATGAAGATGAAAAAAAAATTTTCGCTGCACCCCCTCGTGTGGGGTATCATTGAATAGGTCTACTAAAATGAAGGTAATGTTTCATACACCACTTTTTTATCAGGTGTACCATCTGCGAAATATAGCGCGCCAAAATGGCTTGCAATGTGTCCCCCCCCCCTGCCATTTCTAAACTATGCAACGTAGAAAGTTATAATCTTCCACATTGATAGACCTTTGTAAAAACTCTCTTTTAAAATTATTTCGAGTATAATGTGATTATAATTTTTTGAGTTATAGAGAGAAAACTGAAAAATACTTAAAACGTCCTAGTTCAAAGGTCATTGACCTTAGAGAAAAATGATATTAGCAAATAATGCTCCTTTAGTTACTTTCTATTTTAAAGAATCACAAAAAGTAACTTTGTGTTTGTTACTTTGTGTTACACACTTCTTCAATTTGGCTACTAGAATTTATCGCTAGATGGCGCTACTAACAACACGCTCTGAGTCGCGAATGCTGCCGATTATTGCAAAAACTAAAAAAGCATAGCCATGATTAATATTCGATTTGATTCGTTTGTAATTACACCCACTTAAGGAACCCTATAATACTGAGCATGGCCCGACATGCTCTTGGCCGGTTTTTATTTCAACAAATTGACATACCTACTGAGAATTGAAAAAAAAAGAGAATAATTTATGTTTTCAACAGTCGTCAGATATTAATTTGTCTTTGTCATTCTATATTTGGTTGTATTTGTTTTTTTAAATGGAGCACTGGACTTTACTCGTGGTAGGTTTTCACGTAGGAAAATCTTAATTTCCTTTAATTTTGGTAATGTATAATTAAGATGATTTATTATTCATGTTACTCAGAAATTCATGATCGAAATCTTGTCAAAAAATGTATGTATTACTAGCCTGTGTCCGCGCTTGTATCCGTGTGAATGTCGTTTATCGGGAGCTGTTCATCATCCCGGGATAAAAAGTAGCTTATATCCGGGTTATGTTCTATCTGTATGCCAAATTTTATTAAAATCTATACAGTAGTTTTTGCGTGAAAGAGAAACAAACAACCATACGTCTTACATCCTCACAAACTTTCACGTAAGTAATATTAGTAGGAAAGGATTTCAAAATCGAAATTAATATAATAAATATAATATAATAATAATAATATAATCTTTATTGGAACCAAAAAACACATTTTACATTAACTATAGTGTTCGATAATAACTACATTAGTTTATCACTGTGTCGTAGCTATTAACGCCCACTTCTCAGAGGGAGAAGACGTCAGCGTTCCGATTATAAAGTAAAATAAAACAAACAATAAAAAATTTGAAATTAAGACTAAGCAAGTGAGTGTGGTATAAGGTGCTATGGTATGTTTGTTTATGTATTATGTGTCTAAGGGTAGAGTAGTGGGTGCGTGTGTGAGAGTGTTAGAAGGAGATGAGTCGTGTTTAGTAGTAAGTGTGTCTGTGTTGGAATGAAATTCGGACTAGAAATCTTTAAACTTTTACTAAATTCTCCAGTTCATCGTACGTGAGAGTAGCGAGCCATTTATCAGCAAGTCTCTTGCATTCCCTAGAAGAATGTGGGTAAATATTTAGTATCCTATTAACACTGCGGTATAACGTGGGGCTAAAGAACATATATTGACGTCGAACAACTTGAAGTTTAGTAAGGTATGTACGGCAGACTATGTCTGATCTCCGTTTTCGTCTACACAAATCAGGGTCAAAAAACAAATCAGCATGTCTACGCAAGATAGTATTGAGCACGAAAGAATGACTCACTCTAGGTAGTTTACACAGCTCATATAATTCGTTAGTAGGAAAGCGAATGGGCTTCTTGGCCATGACCTTAAGAACAGCCCTCTGAGCTCTCTCCAGACGCAGCATTAAACATATCCCAGCATTACCCCAAGCTGGTATACAATACGTCAGAACGGAGTGGGCAAGGGCAAAGTAGACAGTCCTCAAAGTAGGGAAATCGGCTGAGCTTCTTAAGTTTTTAAAAACAAATATGAGCTTCCTAACCTATTTGTTCACCCCATTTCAACGTACTATCAATCATGACACCAAGATATTTAATGGAGTCGGCGCGTGTAATTTTGGTACAACTACAGTCAACTTCCGTGGTTGGATTGCATTTGTGAGCTGTCAGACTGAAGGGGGAAGTTGGTTGTGATACAATACTTGGACTAAATGTGATAAACCTAGTTTTAGTCAAGTTTAAGGTAAGCCGATTTTGGGCTAGCCATTTCATTGTAGTTCGCAATGCAGACTCTGCAAACAAGAGGGTCTCGGTCCAATCAGTGCCACGCACAAGAATTACTGTGTCATCAGCATAGGAAAACATTTTAGAGTTAGCTGGGGCGAGATTGCAAAGATCGTTAATATATATTAGAAACAGGGTAGGTCCGAGGACACTACCCTGTGGTACTCCAAAGTTAAGAAACATTTCCTGACTGGTGTGGTTATCTATTTTAACGACCTGAGAACGACCACTCAGATAACTCCTAAAGATATCATGAGGTAGGCCCCTAATACCAATCCGTTCCAGTTTCTTGAGCAAAAGGGGTACAGAGACAGTGTCAAAGGCTTTAGAAAGGTCAAGAAAGATTGCAATAGACTTGGTTTTGCTGTTTAGATTTTGAGCCACTGAACCCAATAATTCCAAGACAGCATCTTCTGTATTTTTGCCAGCTCTGAACCCAAATTGATTATCAGCAAGTATATTTTAAGAATTAAGATAGTCAAGCAATCGTTTGTTAAGTATTTTTTCTAGAAGTTTAGACAATATAGTTAAAACAGAAATGGGTCTGTAGTTATTGACACTGCCTCTGTCTCCACTTTTGTATATGGGGTGGACTCCGTGGACTATGGCTTTTTTGAAGACGGAAGGGAAGATTCCAGATGTTAGGGCGAGATTAAATACGTGACAAACGACTGGGACAAGAATATTCCTGGCAGCACTAATTAGAGTAGCAGGGATACCATCCCAACCTACAGCGCTATTAAGTTTAAGGCCAAGTATGAGACGTTCAATCTCATCATTATTTGTGCTAAAAATAGCCAGAGTTAGGATGGTTACCAGGATCGCAAGAATTATAACAGACATCTATTAGGGGACTTACAATTTGGGATGCCAGGTTTTCTCCGACGTTTGCAAAAAACTTGTTTACGACATTAACTGATTGCAATGGATCTGTCGTAATGGATAAAAGCTCATTGGCAGAAGTTTTATTTGTCTTAAGATTGGAGATGATTTTAATGAGATTCCAGGTAGCCTTCGAGTTTTTACGATATTTGTCAAATTCAGTTCGCTCGTATTGACGTTTCAATTTCTTCAGCAAATTGTTACAAAAATTTCGGTAACGGTTATACGTTATTTTAAGTCCATCATTAGTTGCATTTTTTTTAGTTTTACGGTATAGATTATCCCGATTTCGAATACTTCTCAAAAGCCCGGGTGTTATCCAGGGCTTTAAAATGCGCTTTTTACTAGGAACGATAAACTTGCTGCAATTCCTATCAACGACTGACGAAACAAGGTTAACCAACATAGAGGCCGCATTTTCAGCATCCTCGCAATTCGTAACAGATGAAAAATCGGTATTTTTAAGGTTTTTGAGGTTTTTTAATTCTCAAAGAACATCTACAAAACTATTCGGCATCAAGCAGCGTCTATCGACTTTGGTATGATCCCTCATCCTCAATTTTTCGGCCATGAATCGCGGCGTAGTCACGACTCTATAGAGCGACTTGTCGTACGGGGCAGAATAGTGGGCTTAAGAGTGCGCGGAAGGCCTCCCATGCGATGGCCTGATTTAATGAAGTCTGCCGTGGGCCGGCCATTACATGAATGCAACAGACTAACCGAAAGCAGAGAAGGGTGGCGAGGCATCGTGAGGCGAGCTATACAGCAGCCCTGTGGTGTTTAGTACATCCATATTCTGCCATAGTTACAGTTTCCATTCCGTTACTCCATGTTCAACGAATGCTCTGTACAGTTCTGGCCAAAATTACCGCCTCTAAATAACGCAACTTAACGCAGGCGTTTGCAACGCGTTAATCGCGCGCAAACACATAACAGTGACAAGTAAGCTCCAACGACGTATTGGTGCAGTTAGGCCTATGTAGATCAATGGTGGCCGAGCTCGGGATTTGTTGAATTTATTCGCTAGAGCCTAGTGCCTCTCTGTATCCTTGCTAGACGAAGGATGTAAAGCTTGCTGGAAGTGGCAAAATGTATGTTTGCTTTTACGTGGATTAATCAGACGTACTCCACCCGGGGAAGCCAGAGCCAGAAAAAGACTATTACCAACAAAAACCATGACGGTGATCGTTTAACTACCTTTGGCCTGGGGCGTGACGTACGCTCTGTATACTCCAATCACCCCGCCAGGTCACCGCTCCCCAATAGAAAGTAATTCTCCCCGTGTGGCCTTAATTTTGACCGCACCCGACCATGGACAGAACTATCGCCGGAAGCTAGAAATTGCTATCCTCTTAACTAATTCTAAATCCTTCATAACTGCAGGCGTGTACGTAAATTATCTCGATGGCGAATTTGTATTTTGTATATTACGAGCAGATGCACGCATTGAAAAATATCTTATCTCCTTTCTGGAATTTCAGGTTTCCTCTTTGTTGTTTTCAATAAGCGAGAAGAAGTAATAAACAGATAAACAAAATTTAATAAATGATTGTAGACATTTGTGTGTTATTTTTGTTTTTGTTTTTTCTTGGAAGAGTTGGAAGGGGAAAGGGGACGACCTCGGCGAACGTTCCGCGATCAAATCGCGGACGTTGTCAAAAAATGCCAGGTTTAGAATTTTCTTAACCGACGAGCATGTATGACGAGGTTAATGGACGTAGATGAAGCGAAAGAGGTGTGTCAGGATCGTAGCAGGTGGAAATCCATTGTCTCTGCCTACCCCAATGGGACACAGGCGTGATAATATGTATGTATGTATGTTTTATGTAGGTACGTTGATCTAATTTATTTCTACATGCAAATATCTACATTTATCTAGCATAGCACATAGACATAAAAACTACCAAACAAGCCATATCTAGTGTCTGTAACTCCAACCCCGTGTTCCCTTGACAGCCATTCGCTGCTCCCGGTACCCGTTTCGATTACATTGACGTCACGGCCTCACAGCAAAAAGATAAGTTTTAGCTCCTAATGTAAGGGTTACGAGACACGCGAGAGCCGGGATAAGGATGCGGACATAACTTACTGATGGCTAATAGGCGACGTGGCCGCGTGGGATGTAGGCTATAGTTTAGTAACCTATAGTGTGTTGCTGTGGATATAGTTATGGTAGAAAATGTTAATAAAAGTGATATATTAATTTATTATGGTGTAAGGATTGTTGTTTTTTGTTCTTTTGTATTCATCAAAATGATGAATATTAATTAGCTTCTAATGTAACTAACTGATAGATGGCTTCGATGTGGGATTTAGGCTACGCGGGAGTGGTTATTGTAATGTTTTATTTTATTACTGTTTATAGTTTTTGAAACAGATTAGTTTTTGAAGTTTAAGATCCATACACAGATTATCCGAAGAATAACCTGTGACAGATTTGGCTTGTAAGATCAGTAATCTGAAGTGGCTGTGGGCTGGCCATATCTGTCGAAGGCAGATGGCCGTTGGAGCAGACGAGTCCAAGGTACTTGAATTGATGTACCCTATTTAAGGGTACATCATTCAGCCTGATCGGAGGCACAGTTTCCGGGTACTTTCCACCTGCCCCAAATACCATAACGACACTCTTTTTAACATTATACAATAGACCGTGCATTCTGGCGTAGGCTTCACAAATGGAAACAAGCTTCCTTAAATCACAAACTGAGGCACTGAGCAGCAGCATGTCATCTGCATAGCTTATATTGTTGACACAGATGCCATCAATATAACTAAGCTATAACTAGAATGTAATTTTAACCTATACACTCTGATTTTTCTTACTTGTGATATTTAGTAGACAGTTGGCATGTCTTTTTAATGCAATTCGTCATTAATAATTATTAAAAGACAATATATAAAAAAATTACACACTAAATATTTTTTTTTTACATAATTATATGTGCAAAATAAGTAATTATATTTTACCAATAAGTATTTTAAAAATTACATTTAAAAGACATGCAAGATTGTTTACTAAATCAGACAAGTAAGAAATATCATATATATATATATAACCCGGGCCGTCCTAAGGCGCGCTGGGTTGATGATATCGCCAAAGTCGCTGGAAACACCTGGATGAGGGACGCACAAGATCGAAGAGGCTGGCAAAAAAGAAAGGAGGCCTATACCCAGCAGTGGGTGATACCGGGCTAGAATGATGATGATGATGATGATGATGAAGAAATATCAGAGTGTAGGTGTAAACATTTAAACATCCAACTGAGAAGTCTCTCAAATAACTTTAATTATCTACTGTTGGACGGCCAAAAAGGTATTCAATTTAAATCAACTTATGATGCGTAAATTGCTTAGTCCGATATTGGGAATTCTGGGTATTCCGATAAATGAGTAATCAGCAGTATTCACATGTAACTCTAATCACGTTTGGATACTATAAAGGGTTTTAATAATTTTTTTTGCATAATCGCGTTACTCAACACAACACTTTTATTTGAATTGGGGATATTATAGACGAAAAAAAAATGCAGAATTGCTAAATTGAGTCATTTTGCAATCTCTTATTCCAATTATCTCCATAACGTCACCAAAAAAAAAAAAAAAATTATCACATTATGTGTAAGGTACATGAATTTTATTTTTCGTCTTTAACATGTCCTCAATCCCAATGATTAAGTATACATAGTATGTAGTAGCTTCATTGTGTGCCGCGATTTAAAAATAAATATCTTTGGGACATTTTTACACAGCACCATCTAGTCCCAAACTAAGCAGAGCTTGTGCTATGGGTACTAGACAGTGGATATAATAATTATATACTTCTTTTTTTGTAAATACATAATTATAATACATAAGCAACACCCAGACCAACACAAACACTTATGTTCATCACACAAATATGTGTGTCCTGTGGGAATCGAACCCACGACCTCGTTATCAGCAGTCCGACACTCGAACCACTAGACCACAGAGGACGTCAAACAATGGTGGATCAAGGACTACGCCAAGTTTTCAAACCCCTTTCAGCTTATTTGTACGTATTTTATATTTGTGTTTGTGCACTGCTGGGCACGGAAGTCTTTTCAGAATTAAAAGATATTAGGCCTTAGTCCACCACGTAAGCTGTTTGTGGGTTTGCGGACTACACACACAATTAAAAACTTTTCTGGTGTGCATGTTTCCTCAGTGTTGCTAAAAGTTATAATCAAATTCTGAACTGCAAGTTGATAAGTCTGACGTGCGAGCCGGAACTGAATTCAGTTTGAGTTCTCCTACATGGAGGGCAAGCGTTCAATAGCTAGGTTATCACTGTTAAAGAAAGAAAAAAAGAAAAATGGTTTATTGTCCCAGTAAACGGCGCGCAACATTTAAACAACAGTAATACAGAACAAAAACAGGTGGGGTTAGTGTTATTTTATTATATAAGACTCGCCTCTCACGGGGGCTCGTGGCTAGGTAATAACCACATGGATCGCGAGATCCTCGAGGTTATGGTGCACACAGCCACGGTCCGTCTTTGGATGGGTGACTGTTTCATTGCATTTCGAGACTTCTTCATGCCTTGGAGAGCACATCAAGCTGTCGGTCCCGGTTGCCATACAAATATGTGTATCATCATCATCATCATCATTTCAGCCGGAAGACGTCCACTACTGGACATAGGCCTCCCCCAATTAAGGGGGGATATGCCATAATCGCCACGCTTGGCAGGCGGGTTGGCGATCGCAGTTGGTTGGTTAAATACTCAGAGAACGCTATTGCCCATCCTCTGGTGAATCCCTTAGTCGCCTTTTACGACACCCATGAGAAGAGATAAGGGTGGTGCTATTCTTTAAGTCCGGCACCACATGGACTAAATAAATAAATAAATATGTGTATAAAATCAAATAATTTATTCATTCATTGCATTTCGGGTATAATATGATCACAGGATTATAATAGAAGAGGCGTCGTCTATGGCATTCGCTACGGAAGCTAGAACGCCTGATAACTGGTCTAACCTTAGAATTTTAGTATTACCCAGTAACTGGGTTGTGGAGATCCAATGGTAGTTGTTTCGTTAAAATACTGATGTACAGCCACATCTGCTTAGACTAGACGGCAACCCCCATCGAAAAAAGAACAGCCAAGTGTGACTCAGACTCGCGCAGTAAGGCTTCCGTACCACCCATCAAACTGATACACCATAGAAACTGATTTAATTTACGAAAGTTCATCAAAAGAAAGAAGACCTTGCGCGAAATATGAATTTTTGCATCTCTTTCTTACGCAGGTACCACCTCATCTATATTATGGCTTATGTTTGCCCTATTTTTAGTATTTGCTGCTAAATTAAATAGTATGCACTATAATTATACCAACCAAGTTTGACGCTGGTATGTATTACCGTTTTGGAGATAGAGCAGGAACAAAAATGTTGAAAAAAATGCATGTTTTTTGAGGTTTCTTGTATGGGGACCCCCTTTGCTTTTAGACGTTTTTTTACTTTTAGTGCATTCTGAGAAAATTTCAATCGGCAACCCCATCATTTCATCATCATTTCAACCGAAAGACGTCCACTGCTGGACATAGGCCTCCCCCAATAGGGGGGGATATGCCATAATCGCCACGCTTGGCAGGCAGGTTGGCGAAAGCAATTGGTTGGATAAATACTCAAAGAACGCTGCTGCCCATCCTCTGGTGAATCCCTTAGTCGCCTTTTACGACACCCATGAGAAGAGATAAGGGTGGTGCAATTCTTTACGTCCGGCACCACACGGAACATCAGTTCAAAAGACAGCCTTGTGACAGACAAAAGGCTCAAAGATAAAATAATAAGCACATTGAAAAAGCCTCAAATACCTAACTTCACACAAAATCATAAATCACATAGGTAGCCTTCCCACACAAAGTTCCACAGGTAAACTACCATTCATATTACTAACGTACCTCGTTAAAAACAACAATAGAATTAGTGGGAACATGGTTTATGTTATTTTAATATACGACTGCTTTGGGCTAGACTACCCGTATTTTATGTAAATACTTTGTGAACAGAAATAGGTAATGTTGTTCCATTTATTTATGTCCTACACTGTAATGTATGGAGGTCCACTAAAGAGCAGCAGTACTTTTTGATATATTGCGTCAGTTATTATTTTATAATGTTGCTTTAATCATCATCTTCCGAGCCTTTTCCCAATTATATTGGGGTCGGCTTCCAGTCTAGCCAGATGCGGCTGAACATCAGTATTTTACACGGAGCGACTGCCATCAGACCCCCGCAACCCAGTTACTGGGTAATACTAACATTCGGAGGTTAGACCAGTTGTCAGACTTTCAGGCTTCAGACTACCCGTAACGACTGCCATAGATATTCGTATGACAGCCGGGACCGACAGCTTAACGTGCTCTCCGAGGCAGGGTCTCGATGAGTAACGAAACGGTCACCCATCCACAGACTGACCGCGGCAAGTGCAACTTAACCTTGCAGATCGTACAATCCGCGCAGTCAATGTTGCTTTTTTATGTTTATTTTTTTCTAGTATAAAAAAAAACCAAAATTCTGAATAAAAACTGATTGCCTCGTTGGTCTAGTGGTCACAAGCGCGACTGCTGATCGTGGGGTCCTGGGTTCGATTCCCGGGTCGGGCAAAGTGTAATTGGGTTATTTCTTTAGGAAATTCTCAGTAGCAGCCCGGAGTCTGAATTTGTGCCCGGTTAGTCGCAATAGGCTCGCTCCCTATTACATGGGACTATAACTTATCTGGCGAAATGTGGGTGTACTATTACATCGCTGCCTACCCCTTCGGGGAAATACAGGCGTGATGTTATGTTATGTTATTAGTGATCATTTTCGCTAAGCTTTCTAGCTCTTTCCCCTTTTTATTGCCCTCTGGGGTCTAAATTCCCCTCAAAAAACTTGAACATTCCCTTAATGTGGAAACACTGGCGTACATGCCTGCTCATAACGCAAAAATCTTACGTGACCTTACATTTTCTCCCGAATCACACCTTCCGCAAGCCGCGTTAAAGGACTTCGTTCCAAAAATATAAGCTCTATTACAACGGTCATTATAATTACGGAAATACGTACCTAATTAGTATTACTATTACATAAAAGCAGCAGAAATTACGAGTATTAAACAATAATTTATAGACATTGAACTTGAATGTTAAATTAATTTCTGAATCGTATTGGGAACCCACCGCATCGCTGATTCACTATCGAACCGTGACAAATTGGAATTGTTTCGATTACATTTCCGCTTTTACTTGAATTTCGCGGCGTACAAATTTAATTTATAAATTATGTGAGTCAATGTATTTGGCCGTGTGTGTAGTAAACAAATTTTGTGAAATCGAATTTGAAACATCGAAACAATGTTTGGAATAAAATGCGGCTGCATTCAGATTGAACTGTATCAGGTATGTCACTTTAGTTTTTGTGGGGCTGCATGTAATATCATTTTTATTACTAAGCATATTTTGGTGGAATCTTCTTTTTCTTACATACATACATACATACATATTATCACGCCTGTTTCCTATTGGAGTAGGCAGAGACTATGGATTTCCACCTGCTACGATTCTAACACACCTCTTTCGCTTCTTTTTCTTAAACAGCCCATTACTGTCCCACTGCTGGGCACGGCTGTTTTGGTGGCATGCGCACGTGCAGTGGTTATAAAAAGAACAATAAATTTAAAAACTAACATAAATATTAATGCAGTAATATAAATCAAATGCGATAGCTAAAAGCCAATAAATAAAATAAATACTTTTGGGACATTTTTACACAACTCCATCTAGTCCCAAACTAAGCAGAGCTTGTACTATGGGTACTAGACAATGGATATAATACTTATGTATTTTTTTTTTTAAATACATACCTATAATACATAAGAAACACCCAGACTAACACAAACACTTATGTTCATCACACAAATATTTGTGTCCTGTGGGAATCGAATCCACGACCTCGTGATCAGCAGTCCGCGTCCGACACTCGAACCAATAGACCACAGACGTCGACCAATGACCAGAATTGGTTCCTTTTTATTGGTGGTGGCCATTGATACAAATAGTATTGTTCGGGATTTTAATCGAAAATATATCAGGAGTTTAATAAAATACGTGTCTTTGTTTCAGTGAAAACGGTATAATGTCATTTTATCAAAAATGTCAGGTAGGAGGCGCACTCACAGATTACTTAAAGATAACAGTCAATCGCGTCATAGGTTGCGTTTACAATTTGCGTAGGCGTTTTATCCCAACATACCCCCGGGCGTTGAAAGCCTGCCTTTCAACCCGAATCTTCAGACTCACGGTAGTCAGGCAGTGGACAAATCTTGCTGAATGATCGGCGGAGTAGACCACTAGAGGTCTTGACATCTGCGACACGTACAACACTATCTGAACCTGGATATACAGCGACAATTCGACCCATTTTCCACTTCAGGGGTGGCATATTATCTTCTTTTAGAAGGACAAGGGAGTTCAGTTTCAGAGAACCCTTGCATGATCGCCATTTCATCCGCAGCTGAAGTTCCGATATGTATTCCTTACTCCATCTGGTCCAAAAGTGTTGCTTCAGCTGTTAAATGCGTTGGAACCGAGTTAAGAAATTTGTGGAGTGGTCTTTATAATCAGGTGATGGCAAAGATGGCAAAGATGTCAATGGGCGGCCGATCAAAAAATGTCCGGGAGTTAGTGGCATCAAGTCTTCAAAGTTTGATGACATGGGCGTCAGTGGTCTGGAGTTCAAGATAGCCTCGATCTGAACTAACGTTGTATATAACTCTTCATAAGTTAGGTTACAAAGGCCCAACACTCTGACTAAATGATACTTCGTTGACTTGACAGCAGCCTCCGCAAGGCCAGCAAAATGAGGAGAGTACGCAGGTATAAAATGAAAATTGATGCCTTCTTTAGCCATTTCCTCGGTAACCGAATCGCAATTATATTTAAGAAACCTGGAGAGGTCATTGGATGCACCAACAAACGAGGTGCCATTATCCGAGTATATATTTATAGGTTTTCCTCTGCGCGAGATGAATCGTCGTAACGCCATGATAAAAGTATTACTATTTAAATTACCAACCAATTCAAGGTGAACTGATTTTGTAGTAAAACAAATGAAAATTGCGATGTAAACATTCACCAATTTACAACCACGACCTTGGCGAACAGCAGATTGAATAGGACCTGCATAGTCCAGACCTATGTTTTCAAATGGAAAACCTCCTGCTTGAAGTCGCTGCTGTGGTAAATTACCCATAATAGGTGACACAGTTTCACCCTTCATTCGACAACAACGTACGCATTTACGGTAGCACATTCTAGCTAAATTACGACCTCGAATGGGCCAATACGTATCTCTTATAGATGCTAGCAGTAACTGAGGCCCAGCATGGAATAACCTTTTATGCTCATAGTCGAATAACAACTTGGTAAATTGATGAGATGACTGAATAAGAATAGGGTGTTTCTTATCATAAGAGAACGTTGAATTATGGAGTCGACCTCCAACACGCATAATCTTATTCTCATCCAGAAAGATGTTAAATTCAAGCAAAGGACTTTTCCTAGGTAAATCTTGATTACTCAGCAACAGTTTGTATTCACTAAACATTTCATTTTGAGACACTCGAATTATTAAATTTAAAGCTTCTTGTAGTTCATTATTACTAAGAGGGCCAACAATAGATTTTCTTTTGCATAAATCAGTAAAACGTAAAATATAAACTACAGTACGCTGAAGGCTTAAAAAATTTGAAAACCGTTTAAAATTAATAAATTCATTAAAATGTGTGTCATTAACAGATCCATGTAAAGTTAAATTAGGTTTAATTTCAGGTAAAACATCATCAGCTGAATTTATAATTTTAGAAGGCCAACATGATATATCCTCCATTAAAAAACTTGGTCCAAACCACCACTCTTTCAAAGTAGACATTGAAGTAATGTCTACTCCACGAGATATATGGTCTGCAGGGTTTTGATCAGTTGGAATGTGCCTCCACTCACAGTTACCAGTCTTGTCTAAAATCTCAGCAACCCTGTTGCGAACGAAAGGTTGTAGTTTATTAGGTAACATTTTTAACCAACCTAAGACGATAGTGGAGTCAGTCCAAAAGAATGTGAGTTTTGCGCTCACTCGTAATGAGGCAACAACCTTCTCATAAATACGTACCCCAACTAAAGCACCACAAAGCTCAAGTCTGGGTATGGTTGTTGGTTTAAGTGGCGCAACACGACCTTTAGCCAATAATAAACGCACTAAAACTACACGCTCATTATTGACACTTCTAACGTATAGACACGCACCATATGCACGTTCACACGCATCACTAAATATGTGAAATTCTATATATTTAAATGAATCAACAATAACACAACGTGGAATACGGATTTTACTTAATTGAGGCAAATTAATAATGATTTCAGACCACAGTTTACTAATGTCCAGAGGCAGCTGTTCATCCCAAGTCAATTTATGCAACCACAATTTTTGAAGTAGCATTTTCATAACCATTATACAGGGACCTAAAAGCCCCAAAGGGTCAAAGATCTGTGAAATAATAGAAAGCATTTCCCGTTTTGTATTACTACTGATAATTGGTTCATTAATGGGAAAGCAAATTTCGTCTGACAGTGACTGCCAACCTAACCCTAAAGTTTTGGTTGACTCATCTCCTCCAATATTCAAATCTAGTGAAGATTGTGGAAAGTCAGATCCAGAAACCAATCGCATATCGTTTGACTTCCACTTTCTTAAATTCATTCTTGCTGAAGCTAGAGTTGTTGTAACTTTATGACGCAAGTCTATAACCTCATAAAGATTATCCCCTCCCGTGAGGAGATCGTCAACATAAAAGTCGTGAACAATAATTTCAGAGACCTTTTGGTCAACGCAATCTAAACCTAACTGATTAATGCATCTTGTTGCTAGAAACGGAGCACTAGCTGTGCCATATGTAATAGTGTTTAGTTGGTAAGTTTGTAACGGAGTTGACGGGTTATCACGCCAGACTATTTGTTGTAAATATCTGTCCTCTGGATGAACAACTACCTGCCGGTACATTTTCTCAACATCAGCAGCGAGTATATATTTATGTTGTCTAAAACGCAATAGTATAGATAAAAGATCATCCTGTACTACGGGTCCCGTCATCTGTATATTATTAAAGGAAACACCAGTAGTGGTGGGACTGCTAGCGTTAAAAACCACCCTTAATTTGGTTGTAGTGCTGCTGTCACGCAGAACTCCATGATGAGAGATATAATGAGCATGTTGTTCATTAATTTCACATTTAGACATGTGACCCAAAGATTCATATTCTTGCATAAATTGTTTATACATCTCGCTTAGTTGAGATTGGATTTTAAATCTGCGCTCTAATGAGAATAAACAATGTTTAGCTCGTGTTAAAGATTCACCCAACATATCAAAAGAATATTTTAATGGAATCCTAACACAAAATTGACCATTTTCTAAACGTGTAGTATTATTTACAAAATGTTGCTCGCATAACTTTTCTTCAGGTGAATATTGTGACGTTGTACACACGTCTTCCAATTGCCAAAATTGCGTAAGTAGATGCTGAATACTATCATTAAGTTTATCATCACTGTCTGAAATAATTTTAGTAAAGTTACATTTACCCATTACAGATGGTAATGATGAATTGCCGAGTTTAATTGGGCCAGAGACTAGCCAACCCAGTCTAGTCTCACAAAGAATTGGTTGTCCTGGTCCTAGTTTTATTATCTGTGATCCTAACAGGTCCCAAAAGACGTCAGCACCGAGCAACATGTCAATAGGAGCAGGTGAGTAAAAATTAGGATCAGCCAGACAGAGATCAGATGGGATCTTAAGACTTAACAAATCCACACGTCTACCAGGAACATTATCTGTAATAGATGGCAGCACGAAACAGTTAATATTTTTCATAAAATTATTATTAATTGATTTTACAGACACAAGACACATCTTATTAATATGAGACGACGAATTATTAATCCCTAGTATTGAACTGTTGACAGTGTAACCAGGTAAACCTAATTGTAGATATAATCGGTCAGTCATAAGACATGACGTGCTGCCGCTATCAAGGACAGCACGAGCGGTGTGTAGTGTATTATTTTTACCTATAACCTGTATTAATGCAGTGGACAGTAGAACGTCACCCTGACTAATACTCGCAGAAAGTGATAAGCCTGTACCAGGAGCTTGTGAAGTAGGGCCACTCACAGCGTTATTGCTACCATCACTGCTAACAGAATTACTAATATTTGTAACAGACTTGGACTTTGAATGATCCGCAATATGCACAAGAGTGTTGTGCTTACGACGACATAGGTGACAACCTGACTTTTTGCAGTTATTAGAATAATGTCCTGAACATAAGCAATTAAAACACACCTTAAAGTTAGGTAGCAATTCCCAACGTGCTTCATTGCTTAGCGCTAAAAACTGAGGACAAACACTTAACTTGTGATCACCGTTACATTTAATACAAGTCTTAGACTTACCTGACACAGAACTAGCTTGAATATTATTTTCAACAGAGCTATTTTTATTATTAGAATCCTGTATCATCATTGTCTTCATTCTTAAATTTTTAACAGTAGATGGATTTTTTATAACTGAAGAACTTGACAGTTCCAACGTTTCTATCAAATCAGCACGATCCTTAATGAATGTCATAAATACCTTAAATGTTTTTTTCGAATCCTTATCAAGACGGCCCTTATACTCTTCCCACTCACGATAAGTTTTATTATCTAACTTGTGTGTAATAATATAAATGAGAAGAGTATCCCACTGGTCGACAGGTTCGCCGAGCGATTCCAAGGCACGCAAGTTTTTATTAATTTGATCAATTAAATTCTTTAAATTGATTGAAGACTCTTTATGAATGGTGTCAATATTAAATAATGTTGAAACATGATGCTGAATTAGCAAATGTTTGTTATCGAACCGGTCACAAAGGAGATTCCAAGCTACTGAGTAATTAGTGGCTGAAAACTGAATTGAGTTAATCACCACAGCAGCAGATCCTTCTAGTGAGGATCTCAAGTAATGAAATTTGTTAATGTCGTTCATATCCTCGTTGGAATGAATGAGACTTATAAAAGTGTCATGAAACTCTAACCAGTTCGTATAAGAACCACTAAATTTCGGCAATTGAATGGTTGGTAATTTAACAAACGTATGATTGCTAGCACGGGAGCTCATCTCACTTTTTTCACTATCGGCTAAATCTCTTTTCCTACAGTCAGTTAATACCTTTTGGGCATGAGATAGGGATTTATAATAAAGAGACTCAAACTCACTGCGTTCCAACAACTGAGTATCCATGTTATCAGCATTACACTCTAGTGATAATTGCACCTCGTCGTATTGGTCATACAACGCTTCGAGCTTGTTCAAACGTAACTGTAACTCATTTACCTCGGTAGGACGATCCAATGAATTTAAGTAGTTCGAGAAGACTGTTACCCTTCCCTTGTAACTTGCTCGTTTCCTTGTCAGTTCCTTATTGTCTGGCATTGCGTAGGCTGGTGCAGACAACCTGGAATTTATATAAAAACTATTTAATCACTTAATACGGACTAGTATACAGCTTGTAAATATACCTATTTAAAATTATAATTAATGCTAACTTTAGCTTAAACTGTATACTACCAATAACTGTCTACTGTAATCAGTATACTAACTGAACACAATATTTTTTTGAGAAAACACGTATAATTATAACTTTAAAAGGCTTAAGAACCAATCTGAAATGAATGTATTTGACATAACAACAATTTAATTTCAATAAACCTATGAAGACTAACGTGATTACATAACTGACCACGTTATAGATATTTACGGCCTAATAAAGGAATGATTAATGCAGTTATTGTAATAACTACTCTTTAAGAGGTGCAATAAACTGAAATGTTAACTAAATACGGGTCAAATTATAACAATAATAATTGTGTAATCACTAATAGGTACATGCATAAAAAGTTAACAATGAAAATTGTAATGATCGGTACTAACCTTTTTTAACAGTTTTAATCTTAACAATACTACCTGATTTAGAGTGTTGGGTGATATTTACAATCAATTAGTTTGATTTATATAGCACTAAGTATCCAGACCACAATATATTCCGTAATCTTCCGAATAACACAGCAAAATTGCACGTGCACACACAGCATCGATTGTAATTCTTGACATCCAACAATTTCTGTAGTATTTCGTTCAAATCCTTATTTTAACAGCTGGCTGGAGTAATATCCTCTAATCCAGGCTCGATAGGACCATGTTCGGGATTTTAATCGAAAATATATCAGGAGTTTAATAAAATACGTGTCTTTGTTTCAGTGAAAACGGTATAATGTCATTTTATCAAAAATGTCAGGTAGGAGGCGCACTCACAGATTACTTAAAGATAACAGTCAATCGCGTCATAGGTTGCGTTTACAATTTGCGTAGGCGTTTTATCCCAACAAGTATAACGTGTGAAATATTTTATTAGCGTATACCATAACATTCAGTTTGAACTGAGCTATAACATACATATTCTATGTGCGGGACCTTTACTATATGATAGGGTTGCTTCATTCTTCAACACTTGTATTGATCACAATTATTTGCCACATAATTTTATGAAGACTACAGTGGTACCTATTGTAAAAAATAGAACTGGAGACTCTTCTAGTCTGTCAAATTATCGACCTATTTCCTTGGCAACAGTTTTTTCAAAAATTTTTGAACGTCTTATTTCTAAACACTTAAATGAAAATAATGTCCCGTTATGTGATGCCCAATTCGGCTTTCGAAAGTGTATGTCAACTGACTTAGCTATTTTCGCTCTTAAAAATACTGTTCATAAATATTTATCACGAAAGACTTCAGTATTCGCTTGCTTTTTAGACTTGAGTCGTGCTTTTGATTCTATTAATTATGATATGCTATGGAACAAAATGCGTAATACAAAAGTACCCCCTGACATTGTTAATGTATTGGAATTCTGGTATGATAATCAACTGAACCAAGTTAAGTGGGGTAATGCGTACTCTAGACCCTACAAACTAACCTGCGGCGTAAGACAGGGCGGGGTGACGTCTCCAATTCTATTTAACTTATACGTAAACGAGTTGATCGAGGAGCTGAGCCGCACCAGAGTCGGTTGCAATGTTGGTGGCGTAAGCGTGAACAACCTGAGTTATGCAGATGACATGGTGCTGCTCAGCCCCTCGGCCAATGGTCTTAGAATACTTATGCAAATTTGTGAGCGGTATGCAGCTGCTCATCAGCTGACCTATAATGTTCAGAAGACCGAAGTTTTGGTGTTTAAATATGGTAAAGGCCCTGAAACTATTCTTCCCATCACCCTAAATAATTCAATTATAAATACTGTCAACACCTCTAAATATCTCGGACATGTTCTGAACGATCATTTGATGGATGATACCGATTTGGAACGACAAAGAAGGGGCATTGCATGCAGAAGCAACATGCTTGCAAGGCGATTTGCACACTGCTCAAAGCAAGTAAAAATAACTCTGTTTAATGCTTACTGTCAGGCGTTCTACACCAGCCAACTTTGGTATCAGTACACGAAGAAAGCCTACAGCTCTCTTAGGTCGAGGGCCTCATTTCGAAAAAGATTAAAAAGCAGTACTAATGGTATTATAACAACTGTATTCAGCACAATTTATATGTTTAGATCCGAATTTAATCTTAATAATAAAAAATAAAATTGCAAAAATTATGTCCCTGTACTGTTTCTTATTTCTTATTTTTTAATTTTGACAACCAATATAAGTATTTGACTTAAAATTTAATATAAAAACTTAATTTAATTGAATAATAATGTATTTCTAAAATTATTTTTAAAATTATTTATACTATTCTAATTACGTATTTGATGTTCTTGTTAGTATTAATTTAAAATAAGAGACTGTACTTAACAACTAACTTATAACTATGGGTGAATTTGCCTGAAATAAAATGATTTTATTTTTATTTATTTATTTATTTCTAACGGTCTACACACAATGAGTTGAAAATCATAGAATTGGATGGCCAAATCGCCAAAGGATAAAAGTTGTCAAAGAAAACGTAAGCTATATTTTGGAGAAAAGAAGAACTGCATTCTTGGATTTCTTAAAAAGCAACTCATTTAGACGGAAATCGAACCCTGTTCACCCTGTTCTTACAAAAAACAAAAAAACACTACTTATATTATTGCACTGATTGATAAGATTGCTGATAAGGAACAAATCCTGTAAAGAAATGTTCTGTGACAAATCAAAGGAAATGGCATTAAAAGCGATGATAAAATATTCTTGAACAGTTAATAAGAAAATAAATTGGTAACGTAACATCCCCAATAATCAACACTTTAAGGGACGATCACAAGTATTTTTAAATACATGTTTGGTTTCGTGATGATTTTTAGGGTTCCGTACCCGAAGGGTGACAAACGGGACCCTATTACTCTCGCTACGCTGTCCGTCCGTCCGTCCGTCCGTCTGTCTGTCACAGGGCTGTATCTTTTGAACGGTAATAGGTAACCGGTTGAAATTAAATGAAGAAATTGTGTTGCAATGAGTAGTATCACGACAAATACTAAAAACAAACCATACAAGAAACCTCAAAAAACATGCATTTTTTTTTAACGTTTTTGTTCCTGCTCTATCTTCAAAACTGTAATATATACCTGCGTCAAACTTGGTCAGATTGTAGTGCATATTATGTAGTTTAGCAACAAATACTAAAAATAAGACAAAAATAGACATATGTGGTGGTACCTGCGCAAGAAAGACATCCAAAAATTCATATTTCGCGCACTGTGCGTTGATACCTTTTGATAAACTCTCGTAAATTAAATCAGTTTTTATGGGATATCAGGGCGTTGAGAGGTACGGAACCCTTGCTGCGCGAGTCCGACTCGCACTTGGCCGGTTTTTTATTTACGTACTCGTGGTTTACTATGTAACAGTTCAATGTTTATTAGATAATATTTAACCGAAAATTATAATATTTGCTATTATTTTCTGAAGTTCGTTGTTTTTTTGTCGAAAATTGGGGCACTGACGGTAACTGGGGCTTTTACCATACAAAAATATGATTTCTAAAGATATTAATTGTGTATACTGCTGAGCGTGGGGTCCTGGGTTCGATTCCTGGGTCGGGCAAAGTGTTATTGGGTTTTTTCAGTAGGAAATTCTCAGTGGCAGCCCGGAGTCTGGATAAGTGCCCGGTTAGTGGCAATAAGCTCGCTCCCTATTACATGGGACTTACAACATAACTGGCAAAATGTGGGTGTACTATACACCCCTGCCTACCCCTTCGGGGAAATACAGGCGTGACGTTATGTATGTTATGAGCCGAAAAACGTCCACTGCTGGACAAATGCCTCCCCCAAAAGGGGGGGGGAATGCCATAATCACCACGCTTGGCAGGCGGGTTCAACACCCATGAGAAGAGAGAGGGTGGTGCACTTCTTTACGTCTGGCATCACACGGAACGATTGTTTTCTATTGCCAGCTAAACTAGAAGTTTATTAAAAATCTAAAAATGCAATTTTTTGTTTTCTCCAAATTCGGATTTAACCCTGCAGTCCAAAATTCATAAAACGTCCTGTATTTCGTCTCGGACTGCGTACACAGAATATTTGTTTCATAATTCTCAGTTGTGATAGATTATGATACACCATCTCAATTTGTCATTGTGAATAAAATAATATAGATGTATAGATAGCCTATAAAGATGCCATACGATAAAATAATAAATACACTATATAGTTATAAGAATGGCCTCGAGAAAAGAAAGGCACCGATGCCCTGTACTATTACTAAACACTGGTAGAGTTGGTCAGTGCCCTTTCCTCGACTTATTTAAATTAATATTATATACACTTCATTCGTTCACGTGCAGTCTTATACCAATTAAAACATAACAACGTTATGCCCGAAATCTGCAGCCCAAAAATGGGTAGTTAAAAATTACCGCCACAAAACTAGATTCCCGCCATACCTACAAAACAGTTGCGCTTAATTTTTAATTGCCAACATTAAAAAAACAAACTAACTTTGAACTACGTCACAGCGGGGAAATCGCGCCTCTTTTGTGTTACCTTTTTTATTTTAAACCCCCAGATTCTCTGGCTGATTTATAAATGCAATTAATCAGACTGAAATATCAGGCCAATTATATCTCGTGGGATCCTGCCATGTTTTTTTTTTCTTGTTGTTTGTGGGTAAACGTAAACTTGTAAAATTATCGTCGAATCATTTGGTTAATGTTTTTGTTGGTGTGCTTTAATTTTTTTATGGGATAGGATGGCAAAATGAGCTAAAAGCCCACCTGAAGTTAAGAGATTACCGTTACCTATCATCATCATTTCAGCTGAAAGACGTCCACTGCTGGACATAGGCCTCCCCCAAAAAGGGAGGATTTGCCATATTCGCCACGCTTGGCAGGTGGGTTGGCGATCGCATTTGGTTGGTTAAATACTCAAAGAATGCTGCTGCCCATCCTCTAGTCAATCCCTTAGTTGCCTTTTACGACGCCTATGAGAAGAGATAGGTCCTTTTCCCATAATACCACCTAGGTTGTTGCCTAAATGGTATTGTAAATTGCGTTTCCCAAACTAATACCTAGAGATGGAAAGTCTTTTGGGAATATTTAGATTGAACACAGGATATGTAGGATTTGTTGGATTCAGATTTGATTTTTTTGTGAATTTCTTCTTATTATTCTTATTATTCTATTATATACGTGGGACACTCAGAAAGTTTTGCGAAACTAAAAAAAATTGTTCTATACGTACATATATTTTTATCAAATCTTTTCAAAGTACTTTCCACCAGCCTCTATACAAAGATTCATGCGCCTAAACCAGTTTTCAAAACACTTTTTCCAGTCCGCCGCAGACACCTCGTTTACAGCCTGCTCGAACGCAGCCAGCGCATCTTCCGGCGACGAAAATTGTATCCCTTTGAGCTGATTTTTTATTTTTGGGAATAAAAAGAAGTCACACGGTGCTAGATCAGGGCTGTAAGGAGGGTGACCCAGGAGTTTGACTGGCGTGCTGTCCAGGAAGTCCCTCGTTTTGAGTGCGGTGTGCGCAGGTGCATTGTCGTGGTGGAGCAGTAGCCCGCGGAGCCCTGTGTTTGGTCGCTTGTTGCTTATAACAGAGAAAACTTCTGGCAAACATTTGGTAGTATACCATTCGGCATTAATGCTTCTTTGATCCCGTAAGGGAATTGATACCAAGTGGCCAGTCAAATTAAAAAAGCTAGCGATCAAAATCTTACCCCCGCTTCTAGATCGCTTCACTTTGGTAGGCGTTGGCTCATTTTGAAACACCCAAACAGTCGACTGGCGCTTGGTTTCTGGGTCGTATTGATAAATCCAGGACTCATCACCTGTAACGATGTCGTAAACACGCCGAGACGAGCCTGCTTCAAATTTGTTAAGCATATCACGGCACCATTCCACCCGGGCCTGCTTCTGAGCATCGGTGAGGTTGTGCGGCACCCAGCGTGATACTATCCTCCTCACGCGAAGATGGCTGTGTAGAATCTCGTGAACGCTTCCCGATCCAATCTTCAATATGTGTTGAATCTCCTGATATGTAATTCGCCTATTGTCTTGGATTAAATTTTTCACTGCTAGCACGTTTTCTTCGGTAACAGCCGTCAAAGGGCGACCGCTTCTTTCGTCATCCCCCAAAGTTGGTCGACCGCGCTTGAATTCGTTATACCAACGATACACGGTTGCCTTGGAAGGGCCTTCATCCATGAATGCCATTTGAAGTCTATCGTACGATTCATCCGGTTTCAGGCGACACTTGAAATCGTATAAAATCATAGCTCTAAAATGTTCCCGGCGCAGATCCATATTTCAGTGAGACACAATACTTTGAATTAACTCGCAAAAAATGTGGAGGGAAATTTTGAAATTGGAACTTACTTATTTTTACTTATAAATAATCATATTTTCGAAAAACATTATAACTGGCCAGTCTCCCATATATAAAAACTTTTTTTCGCAATACTTTCTGAGGGGCCTGGTATATACATTAATATTACTGCAGGAAAGTTTAAAGTTTAAGGCGCATGTAGCAGCCAAGAGGCGCCCCCACCAGTAAAAAAATATTACTCGCTGAATACATAATTTATCGAAAATTCGTTTTTAACAATTGAAGTGCAGGTACTGTAGTTTAATCAGAAACTATTAACTCTGTAAATTATATTTCGCTGTGGTTGTAGATAGAAAAAGTGCGATAAACGGCCACTTTTGACTTTGACAACTTTTCCCTCCAATCTTACCTGAAAATCACTCCCTGTTGAATAGTTAGGCCGCTTGTGGCATATACAAAATTTTAAGACCCATAGGTTTGTAATTTTACTCCATTCATTAGTCAGTAATATTAAGGATGCTTCAATATGGCGAAACAAGAAATTAGGGACACTAAAATTATGGATAGTGCAGAAAGGCAGACGTAAATTACTGGCCTGCTACATCGGACCTGAAAAAATCGGACATATGAATCGTAAAATTCAGTTTAGTGCACAAGCGGCCTTAGGCCTCGTAAAAAACTTTATTAAGACTTTCTTAAACATCTATCTTCTATCTATATATACTATAATAAAACTGTAAAGGTCGAAAAGTCTGTACATTGAGTTTTTTTTCGCGAAAACCGGCTAGGGGGACTAGAAATAAGCTATAGAACACGAATCAATCGTTTAAAAAATTTATGTCTGTCTGTCTGTCTGTCTGTCTGTTTGTTACCTCATCACGTGAAAACGGCTGAACGGATCGTAATGAAAATTAGCATTTGTATTGGTATTAGTCTAACTTAAAATATAGGGTATGTTTTATCTGAATCGGTTGAGTAGATCCTGCGATACAGCTTGACCCCTCTATTGTATTAAGTTGCATACAAAGTAGTTGCAGGTTCTATTAGTATTATAGAAAATATAGAATAACATAACATAGCCCATCACTGTCCCGCTGCTGGGCACGGACCTCTTCTCGAAACGAGAAGAGTTAATGAACTGTATATTATTAGTATTCTAGAATAACATAACATTACCAGCCCATTACAGTCCCACTGCTGGACACGGGTCTCTTCTCAGCATAAGAAGACATGTGGTTAGTGTTATAGAATAACATAATCAGCCCAATTACTTCCCACTGCTGGGCACGAGCGTCTTCTCAGAATGAGAGAGTTTAGGGCTAATTCCATGAAATTCCATCACCTTAGCCGGTTGGTTGTAAAAACAAAATATAGTATGGTCGGTAAATAGTGTAATCGTCTGTGTAGGCGCTTATATTTGAAGATATTGTGTTCATAATTATGACACGATGTTATTTTCCGACATCCACGCGGACGGAGTCGCGGGCACAGCTAGTATCCAATAAAAAACAACCGATGCAAAAGTCAAATCTCCAGCATGCTGGCAGTATTGATACCAGGGTACCAGGTTTCGAAGGTAATCGATTACAGAACAATTCGTGTGGAAAATCAAAACCTGTGGTGTACATGATGGACTGAAGACCGTGACGTAGCACACATTGCGGTTGACATGGCCATTTGTTCCCACAAAGTCGGCTATTTAAAGGCTACGATACGACTGCAAAACGTGACGTGTGGGCTTGGAATTCTTGGATGCAATTGCAGTAATTCCTCTATGTAGATATCGTTCGTAAGGATACGAAGGGGTTCTGGTTATATTCTCTTTGAGGGGTTCTGTCAAGAAGATATCATCATCATCATCATCATCATTTCAGCCGAAAGACGTCCACTGCTGGACATAGGCCTCCCCCAAGCATCGCCACAACGACCGGTCCTGTGCCTTCCGCATCCAGCGGATTCCTGCGACCTTCACCAGGTCGTCGGTCCACCTTGTGGGGGGCCTACCCACGCTGCGCCTTCCAGTACGCGGTCGCCACTCCAGAACTTTACTGCCCCATCGGCCATCCGTTCTGCGAGCAATGTGCCCCGCCCACTGCCACTTAAGTTTGGCAATTCTTCGGGCTATGTCGGTTACTTTCGTTCTCCTGCGAATCTCCTCATTTCTGATTCGATCACGCAGCGACACTCCGAGCATAGCCCTCTCCATTGCCCTTTGAGTGACTTTGAGCCTTCTTATCAGGCCCATGAAATGAGAGAATTTTGCAGGGTCAAGAAGATATACCCTGCAAAATTCTCTCATTTCTTGAATGCTATCTTTTTGTATTAAAGAATGATTTAAAAATGAGTTGTACATGGGTGAATTTCAACAAATGCCATTTTTTTATCATATCGGTGAACTTTTTCATTTATATTTTTTTTGTATATTTTTCAGGTTTTATGTAATCGTTAGGATATCAAATATCCCCAAATTTAATATCATCAACGTATCATTAAAGACTAAGGAGAAAATTCAGTTTGAATTCTGGTTTTCACCGAAGTGACAAACCGGCACCGATTATTTTTTCTGTACACCGATATGATAAGTTTATCCACCGAAATGATGTACATATCCAGCGATATGATAATCTATCCACCTTTGAACATCAAAAATGAAATAGTTAGTAGGTACCTAGGTAGGTAGGTAGGAGAAATACCAGGCTTATTATCTCGATTTTTCGGTTGCGATTCTGTACATCATTGGTCACTGAAACACTTGTTTGGTTATTTCGGGCAACATTTGCCTTAGCTTTTTTCCTCTGATAATATGCACGGGAACTGATTCGGTTTTTTTTTTGTGCAATCCGACTAGCATGTGCAGTCATTTGGCTTCGGGTTGGGATAAGTCCGGCTGCCTTTCGACTAGCTAAACGTTCTCTATCTTTTCTTAAATGCTCCTCTCTTAACACAGGATCGCTTTTGAGTTTAGCTTGTCTTATTCTTTCCAGCAACCTCTTTCTCTCTTTTTTCTCCTCCTCTTTTAGTTTTGGGCTCGGCATTCTTAAACAAAATTAAGCTATTATGATGTTTTCTTTTTATCTATTTATTATTTTGTTATTTATTATTATGAACTTACTATTTTTTTAACTAGAAAATATTTATTGGAGAAACCTTTATTGCGTTCCCTCACCATCATCACCTCAGCCTATAGACGTACATTACCGAATACAGACCTCCCCTAATGATACATTTATACATCTTCTACTACCCAGTGGTATCGTGGTAATGATTTTGGCAGTCTATGTAGGTAAGTATGTATGTATGAATGTTTGTATGTAGGTATATATGTATGTATATATTGTATGTGTTTGTATGTATGTTTGTATGTTCCATTGTTTCCTTATCAATAAACTCAGCCTATCGCAGTCCACTGCTGGACATAGGCCTCTCCCAAGTTGCGCCACAACGCTCGGTCCTCTACCTTCCGCATCCAGTCCCCCCCAGCCACGTTCTTTAGGTCGTCGGTCCACCTGGCAGGGGGGCGCCCTACGCTGCGTTTGCCGATACGCGGTCTCCACTCAAGGACTCGTCTGCTCCAACGGCCATCGGTCCTTCGACAGACATGGCCAGCCCACTGCCACTTCAGCTTAATGATCCTACAAGCTATGTCGGTCACTCCGGTTCTTCTCCGGATAATCTCGTTACGGATTTTATCCTTCAAAGAAACTCCAAGCATAGCTCGCTCCATAGCTCGCTGAGCGACTTTAAATTTGTGGACTAGCCCAACTGTCAGTGTCCACGTCTCGGCACCGTAAGTCATAGTGTTTCCTTATATACTTAACGAAATGACACGGGGTCTACCGATATGATAAAACGATTCATCGAGATGATAAAATGATCTACCGATATGATAAAGCATTCCACCGATGTGACAAAACTGTGCGCTGATCATGAATCAAAACACCGATATTTTTATTTTATAATATTGGTTATAAAATATGCTATATATTAATAACAAAACTAATAGTCTATGAAAAAAAATAAGTTACATACTTAACTTACTTATATTTATTAGTGTATAAGCTTTTTTGTTTGTAAAAAAGTAGAGGGACAGCACCGATTTGAAAAAAATAGAGGTTTATGTATTTATTTCTACCATTGTAATAGTCCTAGGCAAATTATATTTTTGCCACAAGCCAATAACTACCTATTGAATACTAAAAAAAAAATTCAGAACAATATTCCTATTTTCAAATACCTACTAATTTCGTCGAAGACAAAAAAATAAGTCATTTGGGAAATTCACCCACATCCATGGAGTTTCTTGACAGTTCTTCTCCATAGGACTTACTATTTGGAACCGTGCAACCAGTTAATCTTTTTTTATGTACCTGTTTACGGTCTACATGAAATAAAAACTTTTGACTTTGAAAAGATTTTAGAAGGGAAATGAACACTAGATTTCAGCTTTCTATTTGTGCCTTTGTGGCAGCCCACCTAAACTTTTCTGTACCGAGCTCAATAAAGAGAGTTAAAAGTTTATTAAAACAGAATTATTTTTCATACTGCGATTCATTTCAATTATGTATGAGTATTCATAAAAAAAAATTGCTTGCAGTTTTCAGTATCCTTTGTGTTTGCCTCAACATCCTCTAAGAATAGTATCACTTAAATTGTTTATTTTCTTCAAAATATTTCATTATTATAAAGTTTGCGTTATAAAGCCATGCAGTCCAATATAAATACCCCCGTCGCTCACTCGCTCGGTTCAAAGGAGCTTGTGTTACGTTACAGCTCCGCTGAATATCATCATTTTTCCTTGTTACGAACAAGGTGGGTGTTCTCTTGTAAAGTTGCTGGGATTTCCCCTGATGGTGACAGATCATACATAGTATTACCGGTTAATATAGAGAAATTCATACTGTTAAGCCACGTATTCACTATGTATACAATGTTTCAGATACAAGTATACAACTGTTTAAGACACATTACGTAGATGTTTATGAGACAATGTTTCAGCGGGTTTGACCGTCCACATCTACCAGTCGTCGTGGTTGGTAGCATATTCAATCAATTTTAATATTTTGGCGGTATCCCCTTCTAGTCCCTCTACTTCCATGTCTACAGACAGTACACTAACATGTCCACACCGGAGTCACGACGGTTCGGGGTAGTTGTGGTATAGCAGAGTAGTAGCCACGGAGACAACGAAGGTACGGAGACAAGGTGGAACAGAGACACGGAGGCACAGAGGGGCAGAGGCATGGCGGAAGTGACATTGCATGGCGGCGCTGTGTCGTGGCCGACCGTCGCGCACGCCTCGTTCCCCGCATCTCGCACACCCCGTTTGCCGTTTGCCTCACTTTTCGTAACACCGTAACGTATTCAACAGCTTACACCCCAAGTCAAGTGTGCCTAAAGAAGTTTTACTTCAATAAAAATCAACAGGAACGGTTTGATAACTGTATCTCACACAACTAAACTGATTTAAATATACTGCACTGGAAATTAAAAAATATATAAAAAAAACTGTGTTCGTCCAGTACACTTGCGTGCCCGACCGAGTCTGCGATTAAATGTGACAATAGACAATTTTTTTAATAATTTCTAATTTTGAACTTTTAAATTTGGAATTATAAGATGGCCAGGAAAATCTAAATTAGGTAAATAGCATAACGAGGACAACCTCGTTAGAAACATTTGTTGCGCAACTCATGTTAACGAACACGGAGCTGTAACATTGAAACCTGTACGTACGTACTCGCAAAACACGTAGATGTTTACAATATAATTTATTACTTGTTTCTGAAACAATCACTATCTGATACCGTGTTTATATACAAATGTTTACCAGTGAATACGTGGCTTTACGCTACTAACGTTCCGACTATGAAACATTACAGTCTGCATGCGATCGTTACTTGAAAGGAGGTTTTATACTTTTTGAATGAAGTAGTTTATTATGTGCGTGTTGAGGGGGATGCGAGATAAGGTAATGGAGGGCTTTGTTGGGGTTCAGACATAACATTGCGTTTATGATGAGTAGTTACGTACAGTCATACTAAGTAGTTAAAAAAGGTGTTCAGATAGTGAAACATGTAAGCATAGAGGGTTGTCTGTTTAAAATGATGGGCTTAGGGCGGCAATATGTATGCTATTTTCACCCGGTTGGTTAAGAAAATAATTGAAAACGGGTTCATCGTCTCGTACATAAAAACATAGAATTTAAATTAAAACAACATTTCTTGCAAGTTACTAATACACAATAATAAAAATAACTAGTCAATACAATTAATAACATTATTGATGTAAGTATAATAAATTCTCAAAAGTTTGCTGCATTTCTAAGAACAACCTGTATCAACACAAATACTACCCTCCACCAGTTTTTAAAGACGGCTCGCGCTGTCGCCGGTGTTCGCTCCTTCATATTGTAGCTAAATATTATCTGGTATCTACCCACATTGTACTTATTTAATATCCGACCTTGTTAACTATATTTTTGTTTACCTGTTTGCATAGTCGATGATACTGATGTACGGTAAAACTCTAATGAGTTTATGTTTACATCTTTAGAATGTTTTTGTTATGTTTACCACTGAACAAATAAATAAATAAATAATAATAAATAAATAAATACGTATCGTTTGTGAAGTTTGATTGATTTTAAGTTTTTTTCCAAAAACTACATAGAGTTAAGGTTACTTATACTCTTTGCAATAGATAACAACAACATATTTCCTATGACTTCCTAGATTGTTGAGTGTCACCACAGATTATTATCTTTAACAGATCTGCCCCCCTAGGTATTATATTATCTGTGCCCCTAGTCAAGTTGACAATTTACAATCGTAAACGCTATAGAAAACAACAACCCGTTGGCGGCCTGCCCCCCTAGGCAGGCCGCCAACGGGTTGTTAGTGGCGATAAATGACAAAACTGTGTAAGCCACGCCTCTTTATTTAAAAATATAAGTTTTAATATAAAATAATAGTTAAATGAAGGGCATAATAATATAATTGACTATAAACCAGATCCAATTTTTTTTTTTTCCTTGGTGTAGTAATCTACATTACGTACCTACGGCTGCCGTCGAACACTGAGCGCAAGCGATTTTAGCGTCAGTAGTGGTGACTGAGGTAATATGTACTACGTACTAGAGAAGACACTTCGAAAAAAAAAATTGTAGCACGTTTTAGAGCTCCTGCACTCTCACTCGCTTAGCCACGCTCACCGCGCGCGTGCTCCGCGGCCAGCAAGTTGCGCGATATTTTTTGTTCGTAATGTCTACTCTAGTACGTAGTACATATTACCTCGGTGGTGGTGGTATCTTTTCCGATAGTACATCATTATCGGTTTTATAATAAACTTGTTTTATTAAAATGTGTAGTGATCGCGAAACCCTATGAAATTATTATTATCGGTTTTATCGAAGATTGATGCAATAATATAGTAGCTAGAAAAAATAATTTTAATAGTAGATAACTAATCTTGGTAATTCTTTTTATCAAAATTGATGGACTTGCAAGTTTTCCGTAATTATTAATCATCTTACAATAATCTTCGCTTACTAGTATTTTGCACCACTAGAACAAGGTTGGCATTTTGGGCAATTGGGATAAGTATGATCTTTAAGACTGCCTCGTTGGTCTAGTAGTTGCAAGGCAAGCGCGATTGCCAACTCGACTGCCAAGCGTGGCGATGATGGCATATCCCCCCTTAATTGGGGGAGGCCTATGTCCAGCAGTGGACGTCTTTCGGCTGAAATGATGATGATGATGATAGTAAAAAATAATAACAAAAACTATGTAACATATCAATATAAACTAGGAGATTGCTTTTCGAGGAATCTACAACAGCTGTATTCAAAATTTCCTCTTTTTCTTCGAACTGGAGTCATTGTGGACTTAATTACTATAAGTTTATTCCAAAAGCCCCCCCCCCCCTCACCCCCCACTTTCCGAAAAACTACGCCTTACATTTTGACGTCATTATTTAAAAAAAAAAAATTTGTTCAAATGTACTTTACAACTTTTGTTTCTGCAGTTAGAAACAGCACAAAAAGGCATTTTTGCGTGTTTTTGTTACAGTATTTATAGAAACAAAAATTCATAAGGCGTGCTGAGAAAGGCTTTGAAATATCCTGCACCATGGTGCACGGTGCTGCCACGCGCGCCCTGCCCACATGGCCACGGCGATGTGGTTGGTTTATTTCGGTTTTATTAAATTTTCTTTGCAATTATCACCTCCTTACCAAATGAAGAGATGCCTTCTCAAGCAATATTGCCCCTAATCATTAATTTCTATAAGTAAGTCTGTGAGCTACTTCTATAGTAAAGTTATGGTGTCCAGTATCACGATTTTTTTTCACCAAATCTGTGATCTAGTGGTTCGAGTGTTGGACTGCTGATCACGAAGTCGTGATTTCGATTCCCACAGAACAAAAATATTTATGTGAATAACATAAGTGTTTGTGTTGGTATGGGTGTTTCTTGTGTATTATAAACATGTACTCACAAAAAAAAAGTATATAAAATTTATATCCATTGACTAGTACCCATAGTACAAGCTCTGCTTAGTTTGGGACTAGATGGTGCTGTGTTAAAATGACCAAAAATATTTGGATAAAGTAATCATCTTATCATTTATTTGCAGGAATATTTTAAGCACACAGCAGCGGGTGTGGTTTTACTAAATATCAAGCAGTAGAATTAACTTCTTGCCTTCTATGTAGATAGTAATGATTTTTGTCTTAGAAAATATTTACACAAGATTGTCAAAATAAGACTCATTTTAACTTAAACACTGGGACCAGACCAGAACGGTCAATAGCCACATTTTCCTTAATCCAAAACTTGCTTATTCACTTTATTCAGTAAGCAAAATAAGCAACAATTTCAGTTGCTGTCAAGGCCAACAAAACGTTGAGTGTTTCTTTAATTTGAATTTTGATAGAGTTCTAATGAAGTCGTAACGAACTTACGAAGTTTTAGGACTTCAGCGTGGAAATGAACGTTATTATGACAAAATGTATTTGTTCTGCCTTCGCCCTTGACAAATAACACTCCTTGATCTAAACTGCAATAACTCAAGAAAACACTTTTTAGAGAAATGTTGTTGCTTAAACGGAGCCTCTCGACGTGTCGGTCTCGGCATGAATCTGGACAAGACTAAAGTCATGTTCAATATGCATGTCATGCCGAGGCCACTATTCGTCGAAGGGTCGGCACTCGAAGTTGTAACGGAATACGTCTACCTAGGGCAGGAAATTCAGCTTGGTAGACACAACTTCGAGAAAGAAGCCAACAGAAGGATCCGTCTGGGCTGGGCAGCATTTGGCAAACTTCGCCGAGTCTTCTCGTCGCCTATACCGCAAAGTTTGAAGACAAAGGTCTTCAACCAGTGCGTCCTGCCAGTCATGACTTACGGTGCCGAGACGTGGACACTGACAGTTGGGCTAGTCCACAAATTTAAAGTCGCTCAGCGAGCTATGGAGCGAGCTATGCTTGGAGTTTCTTTGAAGGATAAAATCCGTAACGAGATTATCCGGAGAAGAACCGGAGTGACCGACATAGCTTGTAGGATCAGTAAGCTGAAGTGGCAGTGGGCTGGCCATGTCTGTCGAAGGACCGATGGCCGTTGGAGCAGACGAGTCCTTGAGTGGAGACCGCGTATCGGCAAACGCAGCGTAGGGCGCCCCCCTGCCAGGTGGACCGACGACCTAAAGAACGTGGCTGGGGGGGACTGGATGCGGAAGGCAGAGGACCGAGCGTTGTGGCGCAATTTGGGAGAGGCCTATGTCCAGCAGTGGACTGCGATAGGCTGAGTTGAGAGAAATGTTGATAAACTGATGGTCCTGATTGTTAGTAGTTATTAAGTTTATTTAAGATATCTAAAAATCTATTTTATTAATCTATTTATATTTTATTTAACTTCGTTTTCAGTATTCGAATTAATGATTAAGTAAATAAATCTTAATAAAAAGACAAAATAAAAAAACCTATATTTAGCCGCATTTAGTTAGACTGAAAACCTAACAATTGGAAAACGGCTTGGTAGGGTTTTTTTGAGGCTCTACTACACCTCAGACACTCAATACAATATGAATGCTAGCACCACCTACATATACAAGACTCAAGACAACGTCTGACAGGAACGCGCACACGCACGTGTAGGTTTAGGGATGCTCGCCGCTCATAGTGCCGACTGGGTTCCAAGCGCTTCTCAGTAGTTCTCAGAGATGGCGTTTTTGTATAGCGACTAGCGATTGACATCCATTGCAATCTTGCAGTCCAATTGCCGGCAAACCGCGGGCGGGTTCGGCGCGCGGGTGAGGTATCTTAAATTGGCGGGGGGCGGTGAGTGGCCGTTCTGTACGTTAGTACTATTAGATATTCTGTGGCATTATTATTACAGCTAAGTGGCGCTCCCATCAGTAAAAAATAATTACTCGCTGAGTACATTTATCAAAAATTTATTTTTAACTATTGAAATACAGGTACTGTAGTTTAATCAGAAACTATTGACTCTGTAAATTATAGTTCGCTGTAGTTGTAGATAGAAAAAGTGCAAAAAGTGGCCGTTTTCTTCTCCGCCAAATGCAATGCAATGCAATGCTTGCATTGCTATTTCGGTCTGAAGGGTACGGGTGCCTGTGAAATTACTATCACATGAGACTTTCCATCTTCATGTCTCAGTTTGGCGAACTGACTTGCGGTATCATTTAGGCAACAGCCTAGGTGTATTGAAGTTGTTATGGGCAAAGGTAACCGCTTAAAATCAGGTGGGCCTTTAGCTCGTATCGCCACCTTATAATATATAAGAAAAAAGAGTGTCTCTTAGCTCTTAGTAGCGCCTTAAGGCTTTTTTTCTTTGTATGTAATTGTATTGTAGCGTTCGATGGCAGCGGACGGTAAAGAAATGCCTTGGGCGAAAGCGATAGCTGCCGCCTGGCGGCAAGTCTTATCAAGTCATATCTTATCGTCTTTTGCTACGAGATAAAGCCATCTATCAATCTTATTTATATGTTTTGTTGTTCAGGAATAACAGGGCTACCATTTAAATGTGCAAGGCAACCAAAATTTCAAATAAATAAAAAGACCACTTAATGTGCTTTTTTATGCCGGGATTTTGTTATCGGAAGTACTTCAACGTGTGTGATAAAAAAGGGTTTATTTTTTGTATATGAATAACAATTATTTTTATGGATAACCATCAATATGCAAGTAGAATAAATTATTATTCTATTTTTGTACAGTTTTTGACATCTTCATACAATTTTCACGTCTAAATTAGGGTTTAAAGTTGACGAAATTCAAAATTGCCGCCATTTGGCAAAATATTTTTTTACCCTCTTTGTAAATTTTTTATTTTCATGCAAATTACATGAAAATTATAAAAATAGGTAGGAAATATTATCAAGATTAGGAAACAATAACATTTTTGTATGGGTTTCTTATTAGAATATTGAAAAATCTTATAAGAAATGCAAGTAGGTACAAAATAGGCATGTTCAAGGACGCGATCACCATTTTGAATTTTTTGAAATCAAACGCTTGAGAGGTTCAGCCAATTCGGATAAAGAGAACTGGCTCAAAACTTACTTGAAATATTTTTTGCAAATGGACGCACAGATAGATACAGACCCTTCTGTATCTATCTGTGCGTCCCTAACTAACTTCCCTAAGTTAAATTAAAGCTTTAAAAAGTAATGTTTTTTGAGTTGGTACTGTTTTGATCCAGGAGGTGAGACAAAATATTAATATTCCCAAGTTAATCGGGGGCGTTCCTTCAATTAAGCTCCTAACTTAGTTTGTCGTTTAGACTTGTTATCTTAGTTCTTCAGACGTTCACAACAGAACTTATTTATTTAACAGTCAGTTTGAGTGAATTTAGATGTTTTGTTAATTTCGTCTAAGTACATTATTACTATGATTTTGTTTATCATAGCTTTGGGATTACCCAACAATTTTCATCTAAAACTTTTGATGAGTGAAAATTTGTTCCATTAAAGTTTGCACCTGTGTTTTAGAGTTATTTGCTTAAAACAATATTTCAGTTTGCTTTTAAGATTAGCTGCAGCTGCTAAAGCTGAGCAAGTTTATTTTGATTTTTGCAGCTATTTATCTGGTAAATTTGTTCATCAATTCTCTTTGCTGAAGGCAATATTTATAATGTAACATAGTTTTAACTATTTTAGTATTCACCTAACTGACTCCAGGGGCTTTGTGTGATATGTCGATAAAAATTACATGTATACGTGGGACACTCAGAAAGTTTTGCGAAACTAAAAAAAATTGTTCTATACGTACATATATTTTTATCAAATCTTTTCAAAGTACTTTCCACCAGCCTCTATACAAAGATTCATGCGCCTAAACCAGTTTTCAAAACACTTTTTCCAGTCCGCCGCAGACACCTCGTTTACAGCCTGCTCGAACGCAGCCAGCGCATCTTCCGGCGACGAAAATTGTATCCCTTTGAGCTGATTTTTTATTTTTGGGAATAAAAAGAAGTCACACGGTGCTAGATCAGGGCTGTAAGGAGGGTGACCCAGGAGTTTGACTGGCGTGCTGTCCAGGAAGTCCCTCGTTTTGAGTGCGGTGTGCGCAGGTGCATTGTCGTGGTGGAGCAGTAGCCCGCGGAGCCCTGTGTTTGGTCGCTTGTTGCTTATAACAGAGAAAACTTCTGGCAAACATTTGGTAGTATACCATTCGGCATTAATGCTTCTTTGATCCCGTAAGGGAATTGATACCAAGTGGCCAGTCAAATTAAAAAAGCTAGCGATCAAAATCTTACCCCCGCTTCTAGATCGCTTCACTTTGGTAGGCGTTGGCTCATTTTGAAACACCCAAACAGTCGACTGGCGCTTGGTTTCTGGGTCGTATTGATAAATCCAGGACTCATCACCTGTAACGATGTCGTAAACACGCCGAGACGAGCCTGCTTCAAATTTGTTAAGCATATCACGGCACCATTCCACCCGGGCCTGCTTCTGAGCATCGGTGAGGTTGTGCGGCACCCAGCGTGATACTATCCTCCTCACGCGAAGATGGCTGTGTAGAATCTCGTGAACGCTTCCCGATCCAATCTTCAATATGTGTTGAATCTCCTGATATGTAATTCGCCTATTGTCTTGGATTAAATTTTTCACTGCTAGCACGTTTTCTTCGGTAACAGCCGTCAAAGGGCGACCGCTTCTTTCGTCATCCCCCAAAGTTGGTCGACCGCGCTTGAATTCGTTATACCAACGATACACGGTTGCCTTGGAAGGGCCTTCATCCATGAATGCCATTTGAAGTCTATCGTACGATTCATCCGGTTTCAGGCGACACTTGAAATCGTATAAAATCATAGCTCTAAAATGTTCCCGGCGCAGATCCATATTTCAGTGAGACACAATACTTTGAATTAACTCGCAAAAAATGTGGAGGGAAATTTTGAAATTGGAACTTACTTATTTTTACTTATAAATAATCATATTTTCGAAAAACATTATAACTGGCCAGTCTCCCATATATAAAAACTTTTTTTCGCAATACTTTCTGAGGGGCCTGGTATATTAATCCATGGTAATGGTTTATCTGTGTGCTAATTTTCATCTAAATCGGTTCAGCATTTCCAGCGTGATTAAAGGACAAACAAAGAAAGAAACAAACATCCATACTTTCGCAATTTATAGTATTAATAGGATAGATGTCTCTTAATAAACATAATATGAAAATGAATATAGCTACTTCAACAACCAAAAAGTTAAACCTATATATTATGTTAAGTCGTGCGCAAAAATAATACATCTTTGCTCACCGGATTGTGGGTCAGCGGCAACAGCCTCTTGAAAGTTATTGCCGACAGGCATGATGAGAGCCTTTTAGTGTGTCCGTAGTAACATAGTTTATAAGGCTCATTTTTACTAACATCATAATTATACTCGCCAAACTGCTGATGCAGTTTGTAGGCGTTTTGCTCTTTTAACACATATTTTTTTTTTTTAATAAATGCTACCTATTTTAATGAATTTTACTTATAATTCTAACTTAATCACTACTCACTACTATTTACTTTTCTAGAGTATCCAAACAACCCTTTAAAGACCCTTTTAAGCCTTATTTTACATTTCATTTTTTTTCGCCGCACTTTTCGACCTTATTCTGTCGACGCCGGCTGTCGCTGAAAACCAGCGCTGTGGCTCTGCTCCGTGCATGAGGCACAGCAATATGCTGAGCGCTGGCCGTTTTTCCCAATGTGACGCATATCTTACCACACTTCTTGACTCTGTACCTCTATATTGTTCTGTGTTTTACTTGAATTTTTTTGGTAATTTTATGCGTCACTCTTGACGCCAATAAATATTTTTTCTTTCTTTTCTTTTCTTTATATTTGTTTAAAGTCGGGTACGTAATACATAACCTAGACAATGAATACTGTCGTGTTATTTTCCCATAATAGTTATTTACTTTTGGATAATGGATTATGTATGAATATCGTAAGACGTATGTATTTTTTTTTACCCATGTTAGTATTATTGTGAGTTTGCACTGACGAAACATTCACATGAAAACATGTTGAAAACTCAGTTTTCTGTCAATGTATAGAACCGCGTACGCATTATCAACAACCTGTTGAAGCGAAACTTGTTTGACATTTCGGAGTCTATTGACATGTTTATGTCATTTATGTCGAATTCCCATATAGCACCCATTCCCGTAAACATCGGAGAATCTACACTCGAAGTTGTTGACGATTATGTATACCTAGGACAAACTGTCCAGCTAGGTAAGTCCAACTTCGAGAAAGAGGTCAATCGTCGAATCCGACTCGGTTGGGCAGCGTTCGGGAAGCTACGCAATATCTTCTCGTCCAAAATACCGCAGTGTCTCAAGACGAAAGTCTTTGACCAGTGTGTGTTGCCAGTAATTACTTACGGTACTGAAACGTGGTCGCTCACAATGGGCCTGATAAGAAGACTCAAAGTCACTCAAAGGGCAATGGAGAGGGCTATGCTCGGAGTGTCCCTGCGTGATCGAATCAGAAATGAGGAGATTCGCAGGAGAACGAAAGTAACCGAGATAGCCCGAAGAATTGCCAAACTTAAGTGGCAGTGGGCGGGGCACATTGCTCGCAGAACGGATGGCCGATGGGGCAGTAAAGTTCTGGAGTGGCGACCGCGTACTGGAAGGCGCAGCGTGGGTAGGCCCCCCACAAGGTGGACCGACGACCTGGTGAAGGTCGCGGGAATCCGCTGGATGCGGAAGGCACAGGACCGGTCGTTGTGGCGATGCTTGGGGGAGGCCTATGTCCAGCAGTGGACGTCTTTCGGCTTAAATGATGATGATGATGATGATGACATGTTTCACAATAAATTTCGTAATCAAAATTTCTCGTTATAATGCAACACCATACAACAAATTATTTAAATTTAAATTTCACACACATCTCTCCAGCATCCTCCTGAATATTAAAAGCAAAACACATTACAATAAGCTCTTGTTTCAACACAAACCGTTGTTTCACTAACTAATCCTTAACCAAAGGTGTTCCGTATTCCGTATGAAATAACATGCACTGTAGCTTTAGGGTGGTAACAGATGACAGATTTTTTGGGGGTCCGACAATCATGTATTTTGGCAGCGATTTTTTTGTAGGACGACAATAATCTCTTATAGAAAAGATATTTCAGAGAAGATAGCTAATGCCATGACTTCTCTGCTATGGTATGTTAATAAAAAGTATTCTATGTATTAATATAGGACATAGTCTAGCAGGATATAATCTATCTGTGTACCAAATTTCATCTTAAGGCGCATGTAGCTGCCAAGTGGCGCCCCGATCAGTAAAAAAATATTACTCGCTTCTTCTTCTATCGTGTCGACATGAGCTACATAATGATAGTAGCTCATGCCGTGGGGAAAAAATTAGCCAATCAGCAGGTTGGTTGCGGGGCTGACTGCTGCTGCTGACTGTTATTACTCTTTTCTCATGGGTGTCGTAAAAGGCGACTAAGGGATTCACCGGAGGATGGGCAGCAGCGTTCTCTGAGTATTTAAACAACCAACTGCGATTGCCAACCCGCCTGCCAAGCGTGGCGATTATGGTATATTCCCTCCCCTTAGGGGGAGGTCTTTGTCCAGCAGTGGACTATTTTTCGGCTGAAATGATGATGATGACATCATTTATCGAAAATTAGTTTTTAACAATTTGAAGTACAGGAACTTTTGCTTAATCAGAAACTATTAACTCTGTAAATTATAGTTCGCTGTAGTTGTAGATGCAAAAAACGGCTACTTTAATAATGTTTTTACTGATGGGGCGCTAATTGGCTGCTACGTGCACCTTAATCCCTTGAGCCGTTTCAGAGTGATCATAGGACAAACAAATAATTTTATTCTTTTTAACGCATTTACGCATGCGTAGCGAAATCTAACGATTTTAATTGAATGAAGAAAAAATGATGCAACTTGCTGAAAATTTATCCTGCTAGTGAGCGATCTTTTCTTTCTACAATTTAAATCGTTAAACAAACTAACATCCATACTTTCATGCTCATAATATTATCATATCAGTCAGTTGGTTGGTCGAAATCTGCAAAATGCATAGATTAGTGCCAAAACAAAAAGTAAAAAATAACATTTTGATAAGTTGAAATTTACATATTTTTTACATTTACCCTACAACATGACAAATTTTTCACGACAACCCACGTGAAACACTATTTTCGGCGACGAAAACCGGGAGCCAAATTGTCGGTTGCCTGCAACCCACCTTAGGTAGGTATCTGCCATTAACGTAATTGCCACTTGAATATTCAAGATGCTGGATTAGACGGGACGCTGTGATCTTCTGAACGCCTCATTTGTATGCCATTCGGAAATTTTGCATGAGTACAACATCGAGTTGGCGTTGTTTATTTTTAGCCAATTTTTTTTTTTAATTTTTTTATAGCATAGTATGGCGAAACGAGCTAAAGGCCCACCTGATGTTAAGCGGTTACCTTTGCCCATGACAACTTCAATACCACCTAGGCTGGCTAGGCTAGGCATTATAGGGTAGAAGTGTTGTGAGTTTGACATTGAGTGTTGTATTATGTTTGTTGTCTTTTAAGAAATTTTCGCAAACTTAAGGGATTATATAATTTAAAAGCTACGTTGCATGTTATATTTTTTTAACATTGTACTTACAATTGTATAGGTTGGTAATAATAGTGATAATAAAACTTGTCAATAAAAATTTGATTTAACTTTAATCAAGTATGGTGCTTTGGAGTAATTCTGGACATGGCGTAATTCCTTTAAAATGGATTGGACTCTCGCCGATCGGTACCCAAAATAGGTTCCCTAACTGCTTAACCGGGCGGTGGCGGAGAAACCCGTTAGGGACTCCATCCGCCGAAACCCACCTAGATTTCAATACCTCCCTGACATAAATACCAATAAGCTTACAAACTCAGTTTTAAAACCAATAATCGACCGTTTAATAAGAACGGTTTCACAAACAAATCAGGTTATTACAACCGTTTATTGGATCACTCCATCGTCGAATCATTCCGACGAATGAATGTTGACCATCTACAATATGCATTTGTGTGCGTTTAATACGACAACGGCAAATATGTGCCGATCGAAATCGGTTCTCGATAATTGCTCAATGTTATTTGATCGCACTTTCTAATCGATTTATTCTAAACCTAGAGTTGGCTATGATAACTTTAAGTGTAAATAAAGTCTGAAACGACGTAGAGGCGACCATCGTTTGAATTTGTGTTTGAATTAATAGATATGAGATGGATTGGAGATGGATTAGTTAAATAAAAAGTCAACCCACACTCATTTTATAAATGCGAAAGTAACTCTGTCTGTCTCTCTGTTTGTTACCTTTTCACGACTAACCTAAGAACCAATCGTCAGGAAACTTGGCAAAGAGGTAGCCTGGGACCTGATAAAAGACATTTTATCCCGGGAATATAAACAGCTGCCGAATTGTGTAACTCACTCGCGATCGCAATCGTTTGGATTTCAATGTTCATTGTTTTGTGTGTTTTGACAATCCGTCATATTGACAATGAATATTGCTGTAATTTCAAAATGAAAGCTGATGTCAATGTGATTGCATTACACAATTCTTGAAGGATGCGTGATAACGACTTTCTGTGGTGAACTGAATTATGCGTGGACAAGGCCACGGGTATGGACTAATTATTAAATAAAGCATATAATTGCGCTGCTCGCCAAGATACAGGTTTCACCCCTAGTTCGGCTACAGATACTCTCAATTATTAGTATGTACAATGCCGGATGATGAATCATGTAGCTGTAAGTTTAACATACGGGCAAGACTCCACATTATAGAGTTGATGACGTACCTAATACGCAACTGGTGGCAACATATTGGTACTGCTCTAGCTTATGAAACAACGCAGAAAAATTAACAGGACACCAAATAATGTAACAAAGGGGCGTCACTATTAAAACAAATCGTTTTTCCTTCCTTTTTATATGTTGCTTGGGTAGCAACATATTCCTACGTGACCTAGGATTTGCCAAGTATGACAGATCAACCAAAATGGCCGCACCAAATCAGAAGGGTGAAATAAATAAACTATAACCTATTAAAAAAAAACAACTGGTTATAAGGCCATCAAGCTTAGTACGCACTACGATGACTGAAAGAATATATTTTGGATTAAATTTTATAGTATTTTAAAGTTGCAACAATAATAAAATATAGTACAAACAAGTGAAACAATTTTCACATCAAAATATCAGTAGAACACAACAACTTCAGAGTAAACTCGCTAAAAACAAGGACTGCAAACAACAGGGTAGCGTACGCTTCAATCAGGGTGACCATCCCAGTGATTGGACGCAATCGGACGCTTTAGAACGGTGCCCTTGTGCAAACAGCCTTTTTGGACGGCTGCCTGTATTAGTAGCTTAGTGAGTACGATAGGCTATGATCCAAATTTCGTATGTAAAAGGGTGATGATGAAAGATTTAAGAGGAAATGCGGGCTGAGAGACTTTTGAAAAAGAAACTATCGCTGTGGTTTTGCCAGCGCTCGGCCTCAAATAAGTGCGATAAGGACAACTGCAGCTCCGATTGAATAGCCTTAGTAAAAAAGTCATAATTCGAGGTTTGGCTCTCGACTATTATCTCCTCCGAAACTGGACCAATTTAAAATATATTTCATTACCTGAATAAGAAGAATATGTATTGTGTCGTTATGTTTTTTTTCATTAAAAGTTATCAAATTTACACACTCGCCCTCTGTAGACAGCGGTCTAAATAGACAACTTTGAGAGTTTTTGAGGTCTTCTAGAAATAATTCATCAACAAAAACGAAAAAAACATAGGGACGAATGCTCTAGGGTTATAAACCAGAAAGAAAACAGTTGAGAGCGTTTGTGTGGATAAAAGACCACTCTCATTTCCTCTAAAAACTGTATGATATAACTGATCAGAATACTCAAACTATCAACTCAGCCTATCGCAGTCCACTGCTGGACATAGGCCTCTCCCAAGTTGCGCCACAACACTCGGTCCTCTGCCTTCCGCATCCAGTCCCCCCCAGCCACGTTTTTCAGGTCGTCGGTCCACCCGGCGGGGGGGCGCCCTACGCTGCGTTTGCTCAAACTATGTAAGGTTTTTATTATTAGCACTATATTTCGTTAGGAACCATAGTTAGAAAATTAGACATTAGAATAAAATAAAATACAATTAAATATAATATTACAAGCGCGCGTGGTTGCAAGCGCGACCGCTGAGCGTGAGGTCTTGGGTTCGATTCCCGGGTCGGGCAAAGTGTTATTGGGTTTTTTCATTAGGAAATTCTCAGGAGCAGCCCGGAGTCTAGATTTGTGCCCGGTCAATGGCAATAGGCTCGCCCCCTATTACATGGGACTATAACATAACTGGCGAAATGTGGGTGTACTATTACACCTCTGCCTACCCCTTCGGGGAAATACAGGCGTGATGTTACGTTATGTTATGTTATTTTATAATATTACAATTAAAATACGAACGCTCGTTAACATTATTATTTTCGTAGATGTACAGTCGACCAATCGGAATCATGACCCACTCAGCCGATAATTCGTATGAAATTGTCAAAACATAATTTTCTTCTTATTATCTTCGTGCTGCACTTAGGACATTTTAAATATTAAGGAATCTGCTTTAATACGGGTCAGAGGTCGATGCAATTTTGAGCTTTGTTATGAATGCAATAGAATAATAATTGGATAAAAAAATACATACATAAAATTTTTGAATTTCGAATTAACTGTCATTCCGCATAATTTAACTTAGAAATTCGACCTAATTGTATTAGGATGTTTGTAGAAAATTAAGCTTATGATGGGTCATGATTCCGTTTGGTCGAGTGTACATAATTGTCTTATGTAAGCAATAATGTTAACTTAATGAGAAATAGGGAAATATCTAACTTTAAACACAAACATAGCGACTGTGAGCTTAAATTAGAAATTAAATAAAAACAAAAACATTACTCCACTTCTGGGGCAATAAAGTAAAAATAACAAGAAGGTAATAAAAAAAAAATTATACTTGCATTGCGTACATAATTTTCGTCAAATTCAGGAATCTCCCAAACTTCAATTTTGACACGTCTGTTTTTACACGTCACTTACACGGGGATAAACAAGGAAAAATAGAACGTAGGTACCTTACGCTTGTAAATAAAAGGAATAGTGAGAGTCAAAAGTGATGGCAATAAATCGGCATCTCATCATCATCATCATTTCAGCCGAATGACGTCCACTGATGGACATAGGCCTCCCCCAAGCATATGTTGAGGGGATATGCCATAATCGCCACGCTTGGCAGGCGGGTTGGCGATGGGGTGCTGGTCAGAAAACCTCCACGTGTGCTTGACCGCTGCTTGTCCTTCTGGACACGTCTGGAGGGAACGGCAGTGGTTTGGCCGGTGCATAAACGGTGCCGGTACGGGCAATAAAATACTTTCGAGGGATTAACCTTCGGGGGATTTTATTGCCTGTGGCAAATATTCTGGCGCGGGCCACTGGGCAGGCAGCGGGGGGACTGTCTTTCCCTGCCCCCGTCGATCTTGTAACCCCAGGAGTGCCCGCTGAGTAGTGTTCTCGTGCCTCTTGGGAGCGAGGGTATTGGCTTCACCACCCGGACCGCGAGGATGAAAAACTCAATAAAAAATCACGGGAGGTAGGGCCTACGAGCAGCAGACTCGGGGTAGTCCGCTGCCCGACCAGCTGCTGGTGTAGCTGGCACAGCCGGCGTAGTTGGCGCTGCTGGTAAAGGCCCATGAAGTGAGGTGGCGTGCAGGGTTCCGTGTGCACCACCGAGGAGGGTGCGGCCGACGGTAGGCCGCACGGGTAGAAGGGGCTCGCCTGCTTGTGGCGGGCCGGTGCCTGTCGGGGGTGTCGGCATCAATTTTTTTTAATTCATAGTTTCATACTTTTCGAAATGGCTAAGTAAAATCTTAAAGGATATCACAGAAGTAGCTTCTACTAAATAAGTACACTAAGGGTTAACTAAATCACAAATCAATAAACATCACACATGTAAACACTTGACAACTTATTATTACTTTCTATTTTCATGACTCAGTTTGGCGAACGCGATTTGAAAAATCATTTATCAACAGCCTAGATGGTATTGCAGTTGTTATGGTCAAAAGTAACCGGTAACATCAGGTTGGCCTTTAGCTTGTTTAGCCATCCGGTACCATTCATCGTCATCATCATTTCAGCCAAAAGGCGTCCACTGCTGGACATAGATCTCCCCCAAAAGGGGGGATATGCCATAATCACCACGCTTGGTAGGCGGATTGGAGATCGCAGTTGGTTGGTTAAATAATCAGAGAACGCTGCTGCCCATCCTCTGGTGATTCTCTTAGTCGCCTTTTACGAAACCCATGAGAAGAAATAGGGTGGTGTAATTCTTTATGTCTGGTACCACACGGAATCGGTAGCATTAAAAACTTGTAACCCGAGCACTGTGACCCGGCTGCGCATCAATATTGGTGGTACCACAGGGTGGTACTATAAATAAGAGTTTTTATAAGAAATTTGCATGCAGGAGGGTGCTAGTTCGAACCCGGCGGTGCGGATCAGAATTTGATTATCACTTGCTTTAACGGTGAAGGAAAAAAACCTGCACACCAGAGAGTGCTCCATACAGTTCTCGACGGTGTGTGTAGTCCACCAAACCGCACTAGGCCAGCGTGGTGGACTAAGGCCTTAACCTTCTCATACTGAGAAGAGGCCCGTGCCCAGCAGTGGGACAGTAATGGGCTGATTATGTTATGTTTATGTTATAAGAAAATTACGAACTATGAAAATAATTTCAACAGTTTCTATGATTGTCAGAGCTGTGTGGATCTTTCTACTTGGTAAACATGTTAATTACGTTCTAACGGAATGCTAGTAGCATAACTCAGGACGTAATCCCTGCAAACCGAGAACTGTTGTCCAGCAAAAACGCTTGCAATCTTCAGTTTGGCGGAGGCACCTACAAAATAGGAATTTAACGCTTGATCTTACAGCAGCCACTAAGATAACTCACAAGTACTGTTGCAAGCAGATGCAATGGTTTGTAAGTCTGTTTCTTTAATGGAAACCATATTATTGTAATCACAAAATGTCTGATGGCACAGAATAAAAAATAGTACTACGCACTGAACTTGCACTTAAAGCTGTTTTTAGGGTTCCGTAAACAAAGGGTGCCATACGGGACCCTATTACTCTCGCTACGCTGTCCGTCCGTCTATCTGTCTGTCACAGGGCTGTATCTTTGGAACGGTAATATGTAGCTGGTTGACAAATTCTCAGAATATGTGTTGCTATAACTCCTACCACGACAAATATTTAAAAAAAAAACTAAAACCAAAGGGGGTCCATACAAGAAACCTCGAAAAACATGCATTTTTTCAACGTTTTTTTTTCCTGCTCTATCTGCAAAACGATAACACATACCAGCGTCAAACGTGGACTGATTATAGTGCTTACTATGTAGTTTAGCAAAAAATACTAAAAATAAGGCAAACATTGATATATGTGGTGGTATTACTACCGTAGTCCGTGTGGTGCCGGACTTAAAGAATAGCACCACCCTTATCTCTTCTCATGGGTGTCGTAAAAGGCGACTAAGGGATTCACCAGAGGATGGGCAGCAGCGTTCTCTGAGTATTTAACCAACCAACTGCGATCGCCAACCCGCCTGCCAAGCGTGGCGATTATGGCATCATTATCCTCCGAGCCTTTTCCCAATTATATTGGGGTCGGCTTCCAGTCTAGCCAGATGCGGCTGAACATCAGTATTTTACACGGAGCGACTGCCATCAGACCCCCGCAACCCAGTTACTGGGTAATACTGACATTCGGAGGTTAGACCAGTTGTCAGACTTTCAGGCTTCTGACTACCCGTAACGACTGCCATAGATATTCGTATGACAACCGGGACCAACAGCTTAACGTGCTCTCCGAGGCACGGAGGGGTCTCGATGTGTAACGAAACGGTCACCCATCTACAGACTGACCGCGGCAAGTGCAGCTTAACCTTGCAGATCGTACAATCCGCGCAGTCGTTGCTTCGCTACGAGCCCCTGGATTATGGCATATCCCCCCCTTAATTGAGGGAGGCCTATGTCCAGTAGTGGACGTCTTTCAGCTGAAATGATGATGATGATGATTACTTCCGTAAAAAAGAGATGCAAAAATTCATATTTCGCACACGGTACGTTGATGTATTTTAATGAACTCTCGTAAATCAAATCAGTTTGTATGGAGTATCAGGTCAATGGGTGTTACGGAATCTTTAATGCGTGAGTCTAACTCGCAACTGGCCGGTTTTTTTAAATTCAACTTAATAACAACGATGCCAATCACAGAAATAGATATAATGGCCATGTGGGCAGGGCGCGCGTGGCAGCACCATGCACCATAGTACAGGTTATTTCAAAGACTTTCTCAGCACGCCTTATGACTTGTTTCTATAAATACTGTAACAAAAACCCGCAAAAATGCCTTATTGTGCTGTTTCTAACTGCAGAAACAAAAGCTGTAAAGCACATTTGATTAAAAAATTTTTTTTTAAAATAATGACGGCTAAATGTAAGGCGTAGTTTGTTCGGAAAGTTGCCACGCATGAATCGCAAGTAAAATTGTGATTACAACCATTCTATCTATTTCTGTGATGCCAATGGTATACCACCCGACCCAACAGCATGCAACATTGAACACTATTGCTGCGTACAAAAATTGTTATAACTCCAGCACACGTATATACGCTACAGTCTTCAAAATGAAGAGGTTATCAACAATTTGAAATTAAGTGCCAACAGATATATTAATGAATTTATTATATTCATCTGAATCTTATGTAAAAGTATGTACCTATTTAGAACTAAAAAAAGTATATAAGTATTATTTCCAGTGTCTAGTACCCACAGTACAGTCTAACAAAGCAATTAGTATACAGGGTCGCCAGATACAGATGAAGATTTCTCAGAAAGTTATTATAGAACGGTTTGATTAGGGTTTTATATAAATACAGTTGAATTTTGTCCGTTATTAAAATGATATTTCACTCAAAAACATCCATAACCTTCTGAGAAAACTTCATTTTTATCTGGTGACCCTGGATACTAAATGCTTTGTTAAACTGTACAAACTGCTAAGTTTGGGATTAAGATGGTGCTGTGTAAAATGCCCCGAAAATATTTAATTATTTATAAATTCTACCAATGTTTTTTTCACTGTGACGTAATTCCTAATATTTTATTACTATTTTTGAATTGTGTTTAAATGACGGAATAAATTATGAAAGGCATTGTTTTAACAAAAACGTAGTCGGAAAGCATGGGCATGTGGTACTGACCCAAATATTTTTTTCACGGTGTTGATGATAATTCACATAACATTAATAGTTCACATTTTAATTTACACGTATACGATGGCCTGATACTGTTCACCTTTCATTGTTGTTTTCTGTTCAATAAAGTGTAGTACGACAGTGACACAGTTACGGAATGTTTTAATAAAATACTCAACTCTAGGATAACTTTTTTCTAGAGTGGATAGTGTCTTAGTGTCTTTGAAACTCGAGCAAAGTTGGAGTAAACAACTATCAGATTGTTACTAATTTACGGTCTTTGTAGGTATCTCGTAATAGAACACTAATACTTTCTGTATTTTTTGCATGTTTTTGTTTTACCTAGAGTATTTTTTTTTCGTTTCTATATTGTTTTATTACTTACTTACTTACTCCTCTGGCTCAGCGACACAAAGTGAGTCATGGCCTCCGAAACGAGACCTCTCCAGTTTCCTCGATCTTGCGTGATATCTCGCCAGTTGGTAGCTTGAAGCTCACGTAGATCAGTCTCCACAGCATCTCCCCAGCGATATCTGTAGCGACCTACTGGTCTAGTATTACGAGAGTATTGTTTTTTCGTTTTTGTTTTGTTTTATTACCGATATTTATTTATCACAATAGCGACCCACCCCGGCTTCGCACGGGTAACAATTGAAGCCTTCTTAGTCTTTATATAATCTCTCTTTCTTTTGGTGAAAATCGTATGAAAATCCGTACAGAAGTTTCTGAGATTAACACGAACAAACACAAACTCAGCGCGGCTGAAAAAAGAAAGAAAAAGATTTCATTCTTGCGCTCCATGGAACTGGCTGAGGACTTTAATTTAAAATATGTAGTGATAGTGATGATGATAAGACGAAGATGGTAGAAAGCATTCTTCTCATCATCTATGTCTATGTGTACTAGGACTAACCTGCCTAATTATTAAAATATTAGAAACATTTTAGCACTGGGTAGAGACGAGTGGAAAAATAATAGAGTGGCTATTGCCTTGCACAGAAAATAGGGTCTTAATATAAAGGTACAATGGATTGCCTTTTTAAACTCGGTGATTTCTTCCAGATGACCTTAGGATGAGATATAGTGAAATGAAAATACAATGGTCGTTTAATAATGAATTAAACCATTTTAATTATACTATCATAAAAATTCTACCGCTGCTGGACATATGCCTCCCCCAACCATAGCCACAACGACGGGTCTGGTGCTTCCCGCATCCAGAGGACTCCCGTGATCTTCACCAGGTCGTTGGTTCCACCTTGTAGGGGGACTTAATAATAATAATAAAATCTTTATTTCATATCACAAATGGATCCATATAGTGTTAGTAAAAACAAAAGAAAACCTACAAACCTTATGTCAGTAACTTAAAATTAATAAATGCTGCCGAAGTTAAAACTAGATATAGTTTGAAGCCCTATCCAGTGTCGCAACATTGGACAATCCCACTTGTCGATTTGACTTACCCACGCTGCGCCTTTCAGTACGAGGTCGCAACTCCAGAGTTTTTGGTCTCATCGGGCATCCGTTTTGCGGGCAATGTGCCCCATTCACTACCACTTAAGTTTGGCAATTCTTCGAGCAATGTCAGTTCCCTTGGTTCTTCTGCAAATCTCATTTCTGATTCAATCACACAGGGACACTCCGAGCGTAGCACTATCCATTAACCTTTGGGTGACTTTGAGCTTAAAAGTATTTTAAGTACCTAAATGACAACATTTTTATTTCGAGAAATATTATTCAAGTTAATTTACGTGTGACAACGTAACAAAAACTATCAGAAATTCGATACAATTACAGCTCATCTCTACTAATTACCTATCGTGCCGTCACAGACAGACCGTAAATAAAATACAATCGCTTACCTGAGAAATAATAATTAAAAGGTCCACAATGAGTCTTTCACACAGCCCGTCGATAAGGTTCTGTCACAATGGACTAGGAAACAAAAACAAGAAGAGCAAAAGCTTTTGTCCAACGCCAACAATGAAGTAAGTGAAAAAGCCTGAATTGACAGCTGGGAAGAGGAATTCATTGGATCTGTATGAAACAACATGATGTCCGTGTAATAGAAAACGATCAATGGAATATTCAGTTGATATTTTTTTAGGATTCTACTACTGTCTTTTACTAGTATGTTTGGGGCCAATCTTGTAAGTAACTTTTGAACCAGATGCCGAATTCTATAGCTCACTTGGGAGTCAGATCTGTCCAAGGAGGAATTCCAAGGTATTCGGTAAAAAAAATGATCTAGACCTTGGCAAGGGTCAAGAACGGATCTTCCCGTCCTGGATCCATAGTATTTCTTATCACACTGTCTGTTCTTCCAGATATCGAAGATTTATTGTTTTCGTCGGATGTATTTTATATTGCTTAATTGTATTTGAAAGTATAATCGAATCCAGCGCCGTCAGTGACATCATAAATGTTGAGTGAAGGGATAAATTGAAGTGCGTGTACGCGAGCGCAGTCTCTGATGTCACGTAATGTACCTATGTTGGAAAAGGTATAAATAAAATAAATAGATAAAGATTTGGCGCAACTTGTGAGAGGCCTATCTCCAGCAGTGGACTGCGATAGGCTGAGTTGATTAATTGATTTGATTGAAATAGATAAATATCTTCGGGTCATTTTTACACAGCACCATCTAGTCCCAAACTAAGGCGAGCTTGTGATATGGGTACTAGACAACAATAGGATGTATATTTTACAAATATGCCGCTTTCAGTGCTAACTCACTCGCTTTTCATGGTCTATCATCGAGCAAGTTGACAATGAATATTTCCTTCTTATTGCATCTATATGCAAATAAGACAAATACGCATAAAGGATGAAAAAGATTAACGGATAAACTAAGATGAAAATGAAGAAAAAGAAGCCAAATCACTAACAATTTATTGCACTCAATTTCCAATGAAAACAACAGACGAAAACGAACTAATCCCTCTCTTTATCTAAGCGATTGAAACGATCCAATTCAAAATTTGAAAGCAATCAGCCGCGTTCTTCAAATGGCAGTCGTTCAAGCGCAAAAACGCCCCGGGTCTCGGTTCCCGTCCGGCGCGATCTTGTAATAACCGAAGCAAACCGGTTCCGACCGGTAATATCTCGCTTCAACCAGTTTTGCTCGAATTAGCTAACGGTCTGGGTGGCAGCGATGCGTGCCCCGACCTCTGGCCTGTGTGCATATGTAATTAATGTGCTTTTCCCTTCAATTTAACGCCGCACGTAAGTGTAGCACTGAACGTACTTATTTCACGTACGTACTTTAAATCGTTTGTGAAAAAATATCCCTGAAAAAACATTATTGATTTTATGCCGAATATTGCTGCTTTTTGTACAATTACAATATTTGGTGAACAAACAAGTAGTTTTAACGAACAATTTTGTTGAAAGATTTTAATCGCGGATAAACAAATTGACTTTGTTATTTAAACAAATGGAGAAATTAACTTATGGATAAAACAGAATTACATTTCAGTTTGACTTTGGAGAATTCCAAGTATTAATCAATAAAAAATATGTTTACGTTAACGATATTCACCTATATGAAAGGTATCGTAGTATCTGTTATAGTAATAAAGTCTGGGGACTGCCAAGTAAAACTACACTTTTAAGTCAAAGTGTGATCTGCATGGCTCCCAAGTTATACAACAAATTATCTAATGCAATTATAGACATTCAAAGCATGTCATTATTTAAATGTAAGGTCAAAGGGTATTTGATACAGAAGGCCTATTATAGTGTTAAGGAATATTTAGACGAGAGAATTTGACCATACGATAATTTAATATACATGTGTAATTTAATATGACAATGTGAGTCTGACATTAATTATTTCATTTATTTTTGGTATTAGTTATAATTATGACATTGCAACTTTAATAATAAAACATAATCAATCTTATTACGTGATTACTGTTAATGTATTTACATTAAATTTTGCATGCTTAAGAGCAGAATATGGCACATGTAACCTACTTCTTTTTAATTTACCATCTGATTTTTGTACCCATTTTCGCAAAACAAATTATTTGATTTGATAGTCATAAATTATAATCTTAAATTTTGCATAATTAATTTTATCGTCAATTCTTGGAACCCTTTATTAATGAAATTTGAAATCAGTCTGTTTGAAATATGTTTAATATGTTAATAATAATTCATAACAAACAACGACTTTTACTTTTTTAACTTTATTTATTTAGCATACAAATAGCATAATCTCAACAATACGATTAGAAAACGGTGGTGTACTTACAAGGCTCGAATGAATAGGTTTTTGCTGAGCAAGCGTGACCATCGTCGACCGCACCATCGCTTAACATCAGGGGGCCTAGTACGAGTTTGACACTTACGAATACTTTCATAGTTTTCGTCGACTTTCATTCATAAATCAGTAGTTCCTCCTTGTATCCGCCAGGGGCGCTACTGATTTATGAATGAAAGTCGACGAAAACTATTAAAGTATTCGTAAGTGTCAAACTCGTACTAGGCCCCCAGGTGAGGTGGCGGTCAAACGCAAGCCATTATGTATTAAAAATATTTTTTAAAGTACCTATATTTTACATAGTGATTACACAAATTATAGGCGTGCATGACATTGATTATATATGTGATATCAGATACTACAATTAGCGGTAGGTAAAGGTATAAAATTATTTTTATTAGGTAATTGTAATTATTTTATTATTTTTAACGCATTTACGCATGCGATGCGAAATCTGACGATTTAAATTGTGGAAAAAAAATCGCTCACGAGCAGGATTCAAACCTGCGACTCCTGGCTGCTTAGCCAGAGCACTGTTTGGTTTAGTGGCTAAAAGCACTGGCATACTTATGCCAATGCTTTAGCCACTAAGCCACCGTGAACACTGCTCGTGGTATCAAAATAAACCTCCACTTTTGGTACGTCTTTGGGTGACTTTAGTGATATCTTATTAAGAAACAGTGTTTCTTATCCGACTCGACTAACATGGAAGTTAATTCAAAGTTGTATAGATATGCCTACCCTTACTAATTATTTTATTATATTTAACACATTTACGCATGCGATGCAAAATTTAACGATTTAAATTGTGGAAAGAAAAAATCGCACATTAGAAACACTGTTTCTTAATAAGATATCGCTGACGTCACCCAAAGACGTACTAAAAGTGGAGATTAATTTCGATACCACGAGCAGTGTCCAGTTGTCCACGGTAGCTTAGTGGCTAAAGCACTGGCGTACTTAGCCAGGAGTTGCAAGTTCGAATCCTGCCCGTGAGCGATTTTTTCTTTCCACAATTTAAATCGTTAAAGATTGTAGTTAGGAAAAAAAATATCATTAAGAAACAACATTAGTTTATCAAATCGACTAAACAGCCGAATAGACGCCTATTGTTGACTAAGGTTACAGCTCATTGGAGCCACCCAGCAGCCGTCCAGCACCGCCTCATCGATCGGCGTCCACTCATTGTCGACAGGTGGTCCACGGGTGGACGCCGCGTTGTCCCCAGTGAGTGTCGCGTGGTCAACCAGTGAACCTTTCGTAGTCAACCAGTGAACCTCGCGTAGTCAACGAGTGAACGTCGCGTGGCTAACGAGTGGACATCGCGTGTTCCATGAATTTGAAAACCTCTGTGGTCTAGTGGTTCGTGTGTCGGACTGCTGATAACGAGGTCGTGGGTTCGATTCCCACAGGACACAAATATTTGTGTCATCAACATAAGTGTTTGTGTTGGTCTGGGTGTTGCTTATGTATTATAAGTATGTATTTACAAAAAAAGTATTATATCCATTGTCTAGTACCCATAGCACAAGATCTGCTTAGTTTGGGACTAGATGGTGCTGTGTAAAAATGTCCCAAAGATATTTATTATTTTATTATTATTTCCGAGTAGGTAGTCTTTATTCATTTGGAAAGCAAAAACGATACGTCCGACACGTTCGAAAGAACGTAACGGCTGGGGATGAAGGGTGGGGAGTGGCGCATGGCCGACGCATTGTCCTCGCATGAATCACCCGCGGGCAGCGCGCGGTCTAATCGGGACTCGTGCGTTTGCATTTGGCAAGCATGCGAGCAGCGGGTTGTCACTGAGTGGTCCACTCGCCGTCCGCGCGTGGACAGCTTACGACCGAGACGATCCGGTGACGCTACACAGTTTATGTAGTAAGCGCATATCCATAGAAGTCCATATAAAGAATACTAACCGCACGAAATGAGGCGGTGCGGGTCGGGTGCTGTGTGGCGGTGGCTCTAATGAGCTGTAACCTAATACATAAAGCAGATATTGGCTATTCACTAACGCGGAAGTTTTAACGGTACATTTAAGTGGTTGAAAACAAAGATAATATAATCACTACGTTTAGTTGAAAAGTCGAAACTGACTTGATGTTTTCAAGTGGCAAATAGTGGCAACCTACATCAAATCTATAAGTCAGATGTGTTGACATCGGTCACCTGTTTTGAGGGGTCTATGGGCTGTATGGTCAATGGTGGTGGTTTTATAGACAATATATCAATAGGATTGTCTAATGCCGGGTACAGACCGAGCGAACGAAGGCAAGCGAAGCTGAACAGTGATTTTTGCTGATGGACACCGCACGCTCGCTCGCCTTCTGTTGTATCCACATAAAGTGAACGCTAGCTAAGAACACGGCCGAACGCGAACGAATACCTTCACTGGGTCTCGCTTGCTTTCGTTAAAGCGTCCACATTACGCTCGGTAGCCTTTACTTGCCTTCGTTCGCTTAGTCTGTAACCGGCATAACACGACTAATCTCCCCTTCCGTCATTTACGTACTCTGGTAAGGAAACGCACTAGAGACAAACACAACTACTCCTGGATAAACCACGAGGTATGCAGACAGGCTAAGGAAGCACTCCCCGTCATCGACGGTAAGATCACCAAACAGCTTCTCCGGCTGTCAAAACAACATCTACGTACGGTGACAGCCGCCTACACCGGACACGGTTCATTTAACAAACACCTCTTTGTCATAAGTGTGACTGACAGTCCTCTGTGCAGAGCCTGCATGGAGACAGAGGAAACAGCGGCCCACGTGCTTCTCAACTGCCCGGAGGTCGCCTCATACAGGGCTAAGTACTTCGGAGATCCGGGTACTCTCCGAGAGACAGTCAGCAACATCAAGCGTTTTCTGGCCTTCCTCAAGGAGCTGGGGTGGCTCGAGTAAATAAGTTATTCCCACCCACACGCAAAATACACGCCAAGCGTGGAGTTGCGGATAATGGCCCGTTATACCAATACCAATACTAAAAACACGACTAATCTTTCGTTATACAACCTTACCAATAAGGGGTTATGACTGAGTATAATTCTATTTTATATATGCGATTTCGATACACTGCTCTTGGGAGTCTAAAATATCCAAAAAAACTACTACCAAACTAAATACTTGTTAATAAAAACTTACGTGTCAGAAAAATATTAAAAACATGGCCAAAAATTCGGAAAACAATTTAGAAATATAATTCGCCGCATCTGAATACGTATCTCAATTCGGATTTGCCAATTCCGTGCCGCACCGTACCCGGGAGATTCATTTAGGTAATTGATACATACGCCCCGTCAATTTAACGATGGAGTGGAACAAGGGCATTTACCCCGAGCAATCGAAAGTTAATTGTAGATAGTTTTCGCCTTGCGACGGAAGTAACTAAATCATTTTGCTTGTTATCCCATAAGTGTCCGGGGTTACGGGGCTTCAGTTAAAGTGGTGGATTTCATGTTTGGTTCCAAGATAATGAAAGGCTAAAGGTGGTTATGAGATGCATCCGATTCGAATCAGAGAAAACTGTCCAGAATTTTTTTGTGGAACTCTTATGTACCAAATTCGGATCCAATGCAGTGCACAATCACTCCTACAAAAAGTACTACGACTAATTTAGGACCGTATTTTCTCGGATTCAGATCGGACGCAATGCGTAACCACTCTTCTTCTGATTGTAGTAAAAAAATACTCTCTCATCCTTCCTTTTCTATTTCTTTCAAAAATATTTCTTGATGTTAAAAATACAATAAAATTCTTCAACATTGCCAGTACTTTACTTTGCCTGACGGCAATAACCGAATTTATGATGCATACTGTCTTTTCGTAATCATTATGTAACTTTATTGACAAAACCACAGTTAAAACTCTCTTCAAGTATGGAAATTAGCTATTATAGTTTTTTTTAATAGGCAAGTTAAGTGGAGGCTGAGTTGATGATAATGCTGAGGCAAGTTGTGGTTCTTTGGGTAAAGTTAGAGAATTTGATAGTACTCCTACATCGTGGATGCATTATTAGATACACATTGTTTTAGTAGAAGTAGAGCTCATTTTGAAGGAACTCGTCCGGGGAAGTACTACCACCATACCTACTTGTGCCGCCAGACAGTGATGCTTGCATTGCTGTGTTTTGGTGTGAATGGTACGGGTGCTGGTAAATTTACAATGAAATGAGACTTTCCATCTGGTCAGGTCTTAGTATGTGAACCGACTTACACTACCATTTAGGCAATAGCCTAGGTAGTTGTAATGTATGTACCTAATACTTACATATGGTGGGTAAATTGATATAGTTTGTATATCAAGTATTGAAGGTAGTCAGTTGATTGTAAGATTAGTCAATATACTTTTGCCTGTACGTTACTACGTGTATCTTTTATTCCTGTATCCAGAGTGCTCCCAACCCAAGTATTGTTCAGTAGTATGCAGTTTTTATGGGCAAAGTTAACCGCTTAACATCAGTTGGGTCTTTACTCGCTTCGCCATCCTATAACATAAACAAAAAAAAAACTTAAATTGCACGATCGCTTTAGATCAGGTGAAGTAGTAGCGGTCAAACGGAAGCCCATTTTAGGATTAAATAAAAAAAAAACATTTTAACCAGCCGGTCGAGAATGACACTCAACCGTTTTAGCAAAAAATACCACCCTAGTATTATTCGAACAAACCCTGTAGAATAAAACTCTGCGTGCTTGTGAATTTAATTTTATTATTTTAAACCACACACTTGCCTTGCCTGAATGCAAAACGGAAATCGAAGACAATATTAAAAACAGTGTTCCAAGACACGTGAAATATATAGTGTTGCAAGTTAATTTTACAGACTAATTAGTCGATATTACTAACATAGTGTTTTATTGATTTATATGTTGAATTTACTTTAACAAACCCTGTTAAAGAATATAATGCGGAAAATCATAGGATTTTTTTCTTTAAAATTGAGCTCACGAGTCAGTTAAACATTTTTCTCTTTACCCAATAGTTTCGGATTAGGCCCTCGAGCTCTATTTTCAAAACTCACTCTGCATATCTCACTTATAATTTTTGTCAAAAGTAGATAGTGCAAGATCCGACCTAACATCGACCTACCCCTATTTTTTTATTGATTGAGATGTTTTTTTTATAAAAGATAGCACACAAACTTAGCCATCGCGCATAGCTTGCCTAGTCAAAATACCTCTCCTCTCATTCAAGTAACAAATGGGCATAGCGTAGTCAATGTTAGGCCGGATCTTAGACCAAGTGCTTTACCTTTCCACTGTCAATAAAAAAGTAACAAATACCCTGGCCATCAACATCCTTTAATAACCTGACTTTTTAATAGGTTATGTCAAGACCGTGAAAGAATAAAAACGATTGTAGCTACATCCATTAAACCCTTAACATAATTTAATTTCCAAGTCCACACCATAATTAAAGGCTCTAAAATATAAAAGCTTTGTAAAATACATTAAGCTGCGTAATCATATCTAAACACCGTTATTAACGGCCTCCCATTGTTTTCCACAAACAAATAAAAACAAAAAGATCCCATTAGAGCTGTAGTCATTGTTACAAAGATTACATTTTTCACTCACCTCTGTTAGGGGTTGGTTTTATGTAAAGAAGCTGCGAACTTACGAAGATTACTTTTTGGTACTTGCACTTTTTATTGATCCAAAGTCTCAGCGATAAATATACGGGTTAAGTGACTTATTGAAGGAGGATGTTAAATACTCGATTCTCGTTCTAACTATGTAAAAAAAATCCCTTATGTTTTGAAATATTTCCCGATTTATCAATTTCTGTTGATCTCTGATCCGCGCTTAAAAATCAAAGTTTCAGGCTATGAGGTGATGATGCACCTAGCAAGGTAATGTCCATCGGTTGCTAGTTCCACTCCTCCACCTTTTGTAGTAGCAAGCAGACCCCTAGACAGTCATAGCGTGCGCGAGCATTTTTACTTTTCCACCTTTTGTACTAGCAAGCATCTAGACGGTCAAAGCGTGCGCAAGCATTTTTACTTCTCCACCTTTTGTACTAGGCCTCTCCCAAGTTGCGCCACAACGCTCGGTCCTCTGCCTTCCGCATCCAGTCCCCCCCAGCCACGTTCTTGAGGCCTATGTCCAGCAGTGGACTGCGATAGGCTGAGTTGACCTTTTGTACTAGCAAGCAGACCCCTAGACAGTCAAAGCGTGCACGAGCATTTTTACTTCTCCACCTTTTGTACTAACAAGCAGACCCCTAGACAGTCAAAGCGTGCGCGTGCATTTTTATTTCACCACCTTTTGTACTAGCAAGTAGACCCCTAGACATTCACAGCGCGCTCGAGCATTTTTATTTCTCCACCTTCTGTACTAGCAAGCAGACCCCTAGACAGTCAGAGCGTGCGCAAGCATTATTACTTCTCCATCTTTTGTACTAGCAAGCAGACCCCTAGTCAGTCAGACCGTGCGCGAGCATTTTTACTTCTCCACCTTTTGTACTAGCAACCAGACCCCTAGACAGTCAAAGCGTGTGCGAGCATTTTACTTCTCTACCTTTTGTACGAGCAAGCAGACCCCTAGACAGAGCGTGCGGGAGCATTTTTACTTCCCACCTTTTGTTCTAGCAATTAGACCCCTAGACAGTCAGACCGTGCGCGAGCGTTTTTACTACTGTACACGTGATTTATCGTAGGTTCTTTTCAACTATTTTTTTTCATTGTTTGTGTTCTGCTCATCATCATCATCATCAATATCATCATGAGCCCACTACTGTCCTACTGCAGGGCAAGGGCCTCTTCTCAAAATCAAAAACTTAAGGTTTTAGTCCACCACGCTGGCCTAGTGTGGGTTGGCGGACTACACACGTCATCGAGAACTGTATGGAGAACTCTCATGTATGCAGGTTACCTTAGGATGTTTTTTTTAGTCTATAGGTTTTCATTTTTTACAAGATTATTATTGAAAAAGAAAAATTCTTAGATACTGTTTTTTTTTCTAACCATACCAAACACCATACAAGCAATATGGAAATTCGACTGTATTTTATTTCACTCCCATAAAAAGACAATAATAAAAACCATCCACACACGTTACAATCTTTAGTCGGATCACCCTCTTACCAGACATAAACAGCAAAATCGTCGCTATGAAGTATTTAAACACGCCACCTTTGGCCTTAACAAAGGCAGAGTTCGAATAAAAATTCTTATCACAAGGACAATCATGTTGAGTAGGCAATCTCTTCGAATAGCCCAAATGTTGGAAGAAGTTCAACTTCGATCAAAATTTTAAATTGAACTTCGTTAAATGTGAAAGGATTTTTTGTGTTCCATTGTTCCTAATTGTGTGGACTAAAAGTCTTATTATTTGATTTGGTAGTGGAATTAACTTAACTGGGTTTGATTTCCAACATGTATCATATTTTTTATGACTTGATCCTTCCCTTGGAAATCTGTTTGTCCCAAAGACTTTTCTATACTTACGTCAGTATAATACCTTTATGGTTTGTCCCTTCGTGAATAAAAACCGCTGTCAATGGCAACTCATCTCAACGAAGTTCTCTGTTGGGCAGAAGTCACTCTGATGTCACACCATACTTTGATTGACTATTTCGCATTCAGACTGCCCATCGCGAATTATATTCCATGTACTTGGTTAAACGCAAACCCATTAGATATAAAAAAAATATATATATATACAGGTCGTCCCACGGATATGCCACATGGAGGGAAAGTACCTTGAATATTGTAGATGGAACATTTTACTGAAAGAAGACATTATATGAATTAAAAAAAAAAATTAAACTGCATTTATAGATATTTAAATAATTACATGGTTGAACTGGAAATCGAACCCGTTACATGAGAAAAATAATCAACCTGTAGTCTTATCATACCGATCGAAAGGTTTCATCATAAGGATTATTTTTTGCAAAATAACATAGTGTCACAAGCCTTTCGATCGGTAAATTAATGCTAGCTAGCGATTTCCGGTTCAACCATGTAATTATTTAAATATCTATGAATGCAGTTTAAATTGTTTTTTACATAACATAACATCACGCCTGTATTTCCCCGAAGAGGTAGGCAGAGGTGTAATAGTACACCCACATTTCGCTAGTTATGTTATAGTCCCATGTAATGGGGGGCGAGCCTATTGCCCATTAACCGGGAACCAAAACCAGACTCCGGGCTGCTACTAAGAACTTCCTAATGAAAAAACCCAATAACACTTTGCCCGACCCGGGAATCGAACCCAGGACCCCACGCTCAGCAGTCGCGCTTGCAACCACTAGACCAACAAGGCAGTTTTTAAAATTCAAATAATATGTTCTTTCAGTAAAATGTTCCATCTACAATATTCAAGGTACTTTCCCTCCATGTGGCATATCCGTGGGACGACCTGTATATTAAACAGGTACTGACTGACTTACAGACAAAGTGCAGCTTAAACCGACCTACGGATTTGAAATTTGGAAGATATAGTATATTCCCTGATTACCCTACAGATCATTAAGGAGTATTTTTTTTAAATTCCTTTTCTAAAGGGATGAAAAACGGTGGTAAAGTTTGTATCAAGAAAACCTGGGATCGAAACCACAGGTGTCAGTTAGTATTTTTTTTTGTATGACCTAACTCAACGATCAAATATATATAGATGCACGATCATTGCTCGTAAAACGGCTCCATCAAAACTATGCAATAATCAGTCGCGTGCACAGTTTCGCCCTCAGTCGCGTCACGTGTCACGATGCTAAAATGTGAAAAAAATGAAAAAAACTACACTCCAAATGTGCAAACAAAGGATGGAGTGTCGCAGCAGTCGCACTTGTCGTTGTCATAAAAATAATTACTAGTACATTTTATTGCGGAGACGTTTTTTGGGTTTGATTTTGTACAAGACCGTGCATCTATAGTATATTTGATCGGAGTCTTAACCATAGTAATCTAGGTCTGCTTGCGCCAGTTGTATGCCACCACGCAGTGTTAATGATGATCAGCTACAACTTCGAAAGAAACATATTTCTTACTGTTTTACCTTTTAACTATTTCTCCACTACCCTGTACTGACATTATAGGTCTGATATATTCGCCATTTATAGTTGAGTTCTGTTGATTCCGGCAACATGAATGATGAAGAGCATTGACCTTCGCCAGCCAAATTTATTTTATTACCACTTAAAGAACTTCCACCGGGTTGCGTGTTTATGAGTGTTGGGCGCGACTATTGTCTGTATGTGTGACACATTTATACATTTTTGGTTTGATTCATTGATATAGTATAATTTTTAGATTCTGTTTCTGGGAACTAATTTATGTCTAAGATTTTCTATTATGGACGCTAACGTTAAAAACTAAGGAATAGTGTTGTAGCACTTAAAGAAATAAATAAAAAAGAAAAGAAAGAAAATTCATATACCTAATTGACACAATTAACAGAGACACTTTTAAAAAAAATACAAGATTATTCATAGTTACACAATATCGACTTTAGTAAATTATTAGGCAGAAGGAAGAAAACAGAGATAGGAAAAACTTTTTCTACATACTTACAGAATACCTAATAGTACTAACGTATAGAACGGCCACTCACCGATTTAAGATTCCTCGCACTTGCCCGCCCGTTTGACGGCACTTGGACTGCACAATGCAATTGTGGTCGGCAATCGCCAGTCAATATAAAAGCACGCCATCTCTGAGAACTATTGAGAAGCGCTTGGAATTCAGTCGACATTACGAATGGCGAGCATCCCTAACCTACACGTGTGTGTGCGTTCGTATACAGACGTAAGCTTGCGTATGTATAGGCGGTGCTAGCATTCATAATGTATTGAGTGTCCAAGGTGTGCTAATGGTCTAGTCGAGAGGAATATTGCTCACAACCTTACATAAACAATAATATTGATGCAGTAATAGAACAATCTAAACGTCAACTCACTCAAACACACACCAGCCAGTAACTGTACAATTAGCCAATGAGTAAAGCAAGATTAATTGGACAGCTTGAAGCGTTGTCGTCGAGTACATACTACTGGAGTGCTGGCTTGCAGTCCATCGTGACCGTACTTGACAGGATCGAACAAATCAAACGTACCACTAAGAGACCTCGACTGACTCACTTGAACTGAGCAAACATACGACGTACATAATATATCGTTGACCAGGAGTCAAATTCCGTAAAGCACATTTCGATGTTTTATTAATGTATCATATTTCGATGGTTATAAAAACAAAAGCATCCGAGATATCGGCTTTGTTTTGTAAATCTTGGCATTGATGCCTCCGTCGCATGTTTTTTCCTACGATCACAGAAAAAGTTGAGTGTCAGCGCGTGGTTTTGATAAGATAAGTCATGTGTGCGTGCCGCATGCTGCCCTGGCTATAAATTTTACTTTTACTTCTAAAATATTGTATTTGTAGAGGACTCATTCATGAAACTCATGCTAGTCGCTTTACATGCTTCCTCACGTTTTAATGACACAAATCGGCATTTCTACATTATGATTCGACAAGGACAGTCAATCGCAGACTAAACAGGTGATGCGCGGACAATTTGAATTGCGCGTACTTTTGGTGGTGAGTGTGACACAAATCGGACTACATTGCTGTATCAATTTTTTTTATGACCGAAGATTTTTTTTCGTTGGTCTAGTGGTCAGTCCTGGGTCCGATTTCTGGGTCAGGCAAAAAGTGTGCGTGTTGTTCTACCATATATCAAAGGGGTCACCAACAGAATTGGTCATATCTTGAAGCGCGCTTCTATCAAAACCTATTTCAAGCCACAATGAAAGATTAGCCAACTCATCAGACTGGTGAAGTGTCACATTCCCTTACAACATGCAGGGTTCTAAAAAATTTATTGTGATTGCGGGTTACACACAAACTTACGTAGGACAAACAAAGCGGAGTATAGCTACAAAAATTAAAGAACATATAGCTGACGTCAAGAACAGACGCTCAACAAAGTCTGCAGTGTGTGAACATGTACTAGGCAAAACCAACGATTTTCTTCAATTTCATCAACCTTAACCTTTTAACCTTTTCTGCATTCGACTTAACTACGACTAGAAAACGGTCTGTGGGATATTACATATGATATCCCACAAGTAATGATAAATAAATAAAAAACTTGGACTGATATAAAAACAACTTTATTTAAAAAGGCTCAAGGCCGTCACAAACCGCTTATGGAAATTCTGCTGTTGAGATCCCAAACTTTCCACATTACGCGCAGCCAGTGACAGTAAGTACTTGTATACGAAATAACTTTAATCTTACCTGAGTAGAAAATTACAGAAATAAATTTGGATGACTACAATATGGCGGAAGTGGCAATGGGCCGGCCATATTAGTCGAAAAACCGATAGCCACTGGGGTAGACGTGTTCTCGAGTGGAGACCGCGAATCGGCAAATACAATATGTAACAATAACCCTGTTGTTCCTGTGAGCTACGTTATCAGAATCGATATTCATACGTAAGGACACGACTCGTTTGGAAACACTCTTCAGTAAAATTAAACAATAAATCATTATTTAAAGTCACTTTCAATTTACAATTAATTATGATTTAATGTTTAATTTGATTATTTTTATTGATATAATCACTGAGTGAGTGATGTTTGAGTGATATAATCGCTTTCAATTTACAATTAATAATGATTTAATATTCAATTTGAATATTTTATTGAAGAGTTTTTCCAAATGAGCTGTGTCCTTACGTATAAATATCGATTCTAATAACGTAGCTGACAGGACCAACAGGGTTTTTGTTACATACTGTATAGCGTGGTACGCCCTCAGGCTCGATGGAGTAACGATATTCGCAAAGAGGTTGGTTGGAGTTGGGAAAGAGTGGCCGAAGATCCATGTCGTTGGCGTGCTACTGGAGAGGCCTATGTCCAACTGTAGACTGCTACAGTCTGATGATGAACTACAATTTGAGATTTTTTCTCCTGTGGTTGACAACTTACAAGGAAGCTAAAAACAAAAGTTTAACAAAGTGCCCATTCAACAAGTACTCTAGTAATGTCTATCAAAATAATTGATGGTTTATAAGACAATCGTGCTAAGAACTATATTTGATCGAAGGCTAAAAACAAAAATAATGAGTTTGGACATTTTAAAGTCAAATTTTGGTACTAAATGAGCATGCCGTAATCTTAACTCATTATTTTTGTACTTAGCACGTTTGTCTTATAGACCATCGTACCACATCACGTCGTCGAAGTGTTGACGACGTCTGTGGGCTAGTGGTCCGAGGATCGGACTGCTGACCACGAGGTCGTGGGTTCGATTCGTACAGGACACAAAATTAAATATTTGTGTGATACACATAAGTATTTGTGTTGGCCTGGGTGTTTCTTATGTATTTGGTACAAAAAAAAACTTATAATTTGTGTATTATATCTTTTGTTTAGTAGTAGTAGAGCTCCTTTGCGAAAGAGCTCGTCCAGGGAGGTACTACCACTGTACCTACTTCTCCGCCATTTGCGTCACTAAATAGTGATGCTTGCATTGCTGTGTTTCGGTCTGAAGGGTACGGGTGCCGGTGAAATTACAGTCACATGAGACTTTCCGTCTTCATGTCTCGGTTTGGCGAACCGACTTGTTTGGCGGTTTGGCGGTACCATTTAGGTATTTAACGGCCTAGGTTAGGTGGTATTGCAGTTGTTATGGGCAAAGGTGACCACTTAACATCAGGTGAGCCTTTAGCTCGTTTCTCCATCCTATACTATAAAAATAATAAAAAACATAGTTCAAGCTCTGCTCAGTTTGGGCACAGAATAGCTAATAGTACTAACATAGTTTGATATTAGATGGTGCTGTGTAAAATGTCCCAAAAAAAAAACTGTGAGCAAATTAATTTTCTATTCAATCATGTTAGTTCCGTCGTTTCACTGACGCCGGAAGGTTCTAGTGCATACGTCTCGTCTAGAACATTACGTTGAGCGCAACACGAAACTCAAAGAGCGTTCCGTGAAGGCAAACAATGAGTTCACACTTCAGAGGATGTCATTTATTTTGACTTTAAGCGGGCGCACTGATGAGAATCTGCAAAGCGAAAAGCTAGCGCAGAATAATTGTTTGTCATATTATGCAAGCTTTTTTTGGTGTTATATAAAGTGGACAGACAAATGTATTACATTACATTTTCTTACATATTTCTGACTTATTATTGTTATATTTTATTTCTCTTGAATTTTTTTGACAACATGTATAGTAAAAGCCCCAGTTACCGACAGTGCCCCATTGTTCGACAAAAAAAAAAACTTCAGATAATAAGAGAAAATTATAATTTGGTATACTAATATTATACTATAATTAACTATAATATACTAAATATTATTTAATAAACATTGAACTGTTACATAGTGCACCACAAGTACGTAAAAATCATCACAAAAATATGTACCTATTTAAAAAAATACTTGTGATTATCCCTTAGTGTCGTTAATTGGGGATGTTACGTTATGTTCTAGAAATTTTAGCAATTAATTGTGAGTGTGAGTCATTATACAGGTTTCATACTTATAGTAAGATATCCAACTGTCAAGATATCGCGCAAGATCGAGGAATGTGGAGAGTTCTCGTTTCGGAGGCCACTCACTTGAGCCAGAGAAGTAAGCAAGCAAGTAAGTAAGTAACATATCTGTCTGGCAGTTTGGGTTTTTAAGGCCTACTCGAATGGTCCTGGTTGGTTGTATTGTTGTGGGTCGGGTCGTTGAGCTCCGTTAAATATGGTTGAGTTAAACTATGGCTGATGAATGCGTGCCATCAGTTGGGACAGCTCCACTCTAACTGACCTGGTACTTTCTTCAAAAGGCCAGTCCAGGCGTTGCCATTGCCCTGGATTGTTCTCGCACGAATTCATAAATGTCTGGACTTTAAAAGAGACTTTGATCCCTGAGTTGGTTTTGGAGTTTCTTTCACATAGGAAATGGTGACGTCAACTAGTTTTTAAAAGAACTGAATTATAAAAGTGATTTTAAAATCCAATTTGCAGAATAAATAATTTCATTTCAATTCGCTTTTTTTAGCTTAGCAAAAAGGCCTAGCAAAAAATGCTTTTCGCTAAGAAGCTATTTTTTTAAGTACAGTGCTTGCTGTCGGTCCCTGTTGCCTTAAAAATATCCATGGCAGTCGTTAAGTCAAAAGCCCGAAAGACTGACGACTGGTCTAACCTTAGTATGTTGGTATTACCCACTGGTAATACAAACATACTAAGGTTAGATTACCCACTGGTGTGATTACCCATTAGATTACCCATTACGAACCGAGTGTTGTGGTGCAACTTGGGAGAGGCCTATGTTCAGCAGTAGACTGCGATAGGCTGAGTTGATGATGACTGCCATGAGACCTCCGCAACTTCACTAAGCTCATGACAGCTGCTCCGTGTACAGTTCTAGTGTTCAGCTGCATCTGGGTAGACTCGAAGTCGACCCCAATTTAAGTGGGAAAAAAGCTTCGAGTCAGAAGAAAAAAGTATAATTACTATTGTCACCATCATTCATCATCATTTCAGCCGAAAGACGTCCACTGCTGGACATAGGCCTCCCCCAAACATCGTCACAGCGACCGGTCCTGCGCTTTCCGCAACCAGCGGATACCTGCGACCTTCACCAAGTCGTTGTTCCACCTTTTTTATTTTAATTAATTACTTACTAATTATATACGTTCTGTGTGGTGCCGGACATAAAGAATAGCACCACCCTATCTCTTCTTATGGGTGTTGTAAAAGGCGACTAAAAGATTCACCAGAGGATGGGCAGCAGCGTTCTCTGAGTATTTAACCAACCAACTGCGATCGTCAACCCGCCTGCCAAGCGTGGCGAATATGGCATATCCCCCCCCCCCCCCTTCGGGGCGGCCTATGTCCAGCAGTGGACGTCTTTCGGCTGAAATGATGATGATGATGATGACTTACTAATTAATTGCTATTGTAACTTCTGAGAATACTTACCAAAATTTTATACACTTCTGCGAAAAAAAGTGGAACAGAAAAGGTAAAACACCAGAGTGATTTGCCGATAAGCAAATTTATTCCAAGAAGTTATTACACATATCTTAATAATTACGATATGTCAAGAAGTCTTTGAAAAATCACCGAAATCATACACTATAGTACGAACTTAATAATAATTTTGTAGAAAAATGTATAAATGAATATTATATTAAAAGAGTGTAATAATAGGATAAACCTCTTAATCATATAAATAGGACATTTCGTTTTAATAGTTGACAACATTTTGCATACTGTTCGGCTGTTACAGTGAAGTTTATGACTGAAATAAAATTTTCGTGCAAAGTATTCATGCGGGTTCCTACATTATGTTATTAAATATACGCGTAGAATGCACTTTATACCGTTGGCCTGTAAGTGATGTGCTCGTAACCACTATGTTGTCAGAAAACGAAAACGCTGTTTAAATTTTCAATATAAAACTTTTATTTGAAATTTAGTTACATTTTATTTTATGAAAGAGTCGTGATTATGCTTCCGTTATCAAATGCAAGGAAATTTGGATATGTTTTCGTTGAAAGTAATTTTTTTGGTTTTAAATATTATTTTCAACACACTTGCTCGTAAAGTGGCTCGTATTGCACCGCTTTAAGGTTCATAATGTGGCTTATAACGCACGCGTGCTTTTTACATTATATTATCGCACTAGTGCTTTTTACTTAACAGTTTATTTTTAAATCGCAGCAAAGAGTTTTTATGTCTAAACAAAATTAAACATTTTTGTGAATAAATCAACTGTGTTATTATAAATACATTAATAATAATAATAACCTGGCAACACTGCTTGGGAAACTAGCTGTCTCGAAGAAATATTTTCATTTTTTCAATATATATAGATAAAAATCAATCATAACAGTGGAAAATAGTAGTTTATGAAACTGTTGCATAATAGGGGTTATTAAAACACGAGTGTGAGTTTAAAAACCGAGCCGTAGGCGAGGTTTTTAATAGTATCACACGAGTGTTTTAATACCTAATTATGTCAGTTTCATACACTATTTTATCTACACTCATACAATTTTAAATAAAACACCAAAGTCAAAATCTTGGTAACATTGTCGTTGTTTTTCTTGATTTCTCTGGTAAAAGATTGTTCGTCATTTACGTTGCTGCATCCAGAAATTCAGGCGGGGTCATATTCTCCTCAGTTCAGTATCACTGCTGTAGTCAGATATTTTTGCCCAGAACAAAACATTCGACATACAAAACCATAATAATAACGTAAACAATAACAATAAATTTACAAGTAACGATGTCCAAATCCAGTAAGCCGTGGCACGCGGCCGCGCACGCGCGCTGGTGCGCGCCTACACAGATAATAAAATATAGACAATGAAATATAAAACATTATAATCGGAACTAATTTTCTATCCTTGTCAGGATTCCGTCAATCTCTGTTTTATCATACAAAAAATATGCCTGTAAACACTTAAATATAATTAAAAGCGATATGACAATCGAAAGTTCTGCCAAAAACGCGATTTTAAACGATAAAATTTTTCAATGTATGACAAGTGGCGCCCCCTGAATTTTGTGTACTCATTGGTGCCAAACTGTACGACTGCTAAAAAAAAGGTTTGAAAACTCCTTGGTTAGGTTGAAGTGGCATTAAAAACTCCTTAGTTGGGCTGAAGTGTGCGGTTATGGAAAAAAAATTAAATTACCGCATTGTTTTGTTCAGCAAACTGTACCGTAATGAAACTTTTTAAATTCATTACAGGTGCATGTGCGTAAAGTATGTCATTATGACATTAGTTTCGAGTTCATAATTCGAATTTTACGATACGAGTGTAGATAAAGATTATTTTTAAATTATATCAACCTATTAGTGCCTACACTTATGTATGGTAGTGAAAGTTGGGTATGGCAGAAGAAACATGAAAGCAGAATAAATGCAGTAGAAATGAGAGCTTTGAGAAGTATGTGTGGTGTAACTTTGAGAGATAAAGTAAGGAATAACATGATAAGGGAGCGTTGTGGAGTGAAAGAAGATGTAGTGACAAAGATTGAGAAAGGTATGTTAAGATGGTTTGGACATATAGAGAGGATGGAAGAGAGGAGATTGACGAAACAAGTATACGAAGCGAGTGTGGATGGAAGAGTTGGAAGGGGACGACCTCGGCGAACGTATCGCGATCAAATCGCGGATGTTCTCAAAAAATGCCAGGTTAAGAGTTCTCTAAACCGACGAGCATGCATGACGAGGTTAATGGACGTAGATGAAGCGAAAGAGGTATGTCAGGATCGTAGCCGGTGGAAATCCATAGTCTCTGCCTACCCCAATGGGAAACAGGCGTGATAATATGTATGTATGTATGTATCAACCTATTCTTAACCAAAAACTATTGTAAATTATGAAAAAATGCAGATTTACTCAAAGAAAAACGAAAGCCAAAGATGACATCTGTCATAACAATAAAAGTAATAAAAACCACAAGAAAATGAAAAACTAAGTTATGAAAATACAAACGACACTATGCTGACCCGAGCCCGCACCAGGGCACTTACAACAAGGACACGCCCAAGATCTCCGGACTCGTCGCCTAGCTCCGCCCCGCAGCCGCCGGATCCTGCCTCACTCGTGAGTCCAGTGACGCCGGCCGCTGCGGTCGCGTCGAGCTCAAGCGACGAGTATTACTCTCCACCATCTGCACGTTGTCGGAGAGGAGCCCGGCCACCAGTCTGCCTGGGACCTAGAGGCCAACCGGCCCCGAACAGGGTCCTCGCTGCCGGTGGAAATGTGTCGCGCATGAGGTGGACTCAGTCCATAAATGAGAATGTCATGCGCGCATATTATGGGGCTACGGAGGGGGGAGTTAACCTCACGGCGTACCGTGTTAGGATGCTCTCTCTGTTTCAGGTGCTTGAGCCAGCCGTCAACGTTTCGGCCCAGCGACTGTCGGATCAGGTGCGAGTCATCCAACGAAACCATAGGTTGGACGACGCCGCACTTGAGCGGCTTCGCTCTGAAGTGCGGGGCAACCATGTCGTCACCCCCCCGTTGCAGCCCGCGGTGCCGCTGCAAATACATCCTGTACCACCGCGGCCTATTCACACTGATGGGGAAGGAGGCGACGAGGTTAGTCCCGTAAGTATCCAGTGCAGTGAGCAACTGAGGAGCGCTCTGGAGGGTGCGATTCAGGATTATCGGTCAATTCCACCAGAATCAAGACCACGCTTGCCTCGTTTGCCCATGCATAAAAAGAATAAGGTGCTGGTGTGTGCTCTGGACTCAGTGCTGTCAAACTACTTTGATGGCAGCGAAGATCTTAGCGATACACACTCGATCCTGTACTGCGCAGCTGTTGCAGCATGTCGTATAGCTCATGTTAAGTTTGAAAATGCTGTACCAGCTTGGCAGTGCAGGATTGAACGTCGTATCAGCGAGGCCAGAGTACTCATTGGCAAATTAATCTGCTTCAGGGAGGGCAATACGCGCCCTAGAGTGATGCGCTTTGTGAGGCGGGCTTTCTCGGGGACTGATATTAGTCCTCGAGATTATATGGCTCGTGTCACAGAGCGCATAGACTTCCTGAAGCAGAAAGTTTATGCATGGGCAAATCGAATCAAGAGATATAAGCGGCGTGTGGAGCGATATACCTTGAATCGCACGTTTCAGAGTGACGAAAGGCGGGTATACAGAACCTGGGATCGACCCGACCAGGGTGTGAGTGATGGGCAACTACCGGACTATGATGCCATGAATGCATTTTGGCGTAGCATCTGGTCGGTGCCCATCAGCCACACCGAAGGCGACTGGATGCGGGATATTGAGCGGGCGTGTGAACCTATACCGGAAATGGGGGCAGTTTCTATCAGCCCCCAAGATGTAGCCAATGCAGTCCATCTGCTGCCCAATTGGAAATCTCCGGGGCCAGATGGACTGCAAAATTTTTGGCTTAAGTGGCTGCGTAGTTCACACGCTCGTTTAGCGTCTCAATTTCAGTCGGCCTTGGAATCTGGGTCGTTACCCCGGTTTCTTACATCAGGAGTTACCCGCCTGCTCCATAAATCTGGTAGTACCACGGAGCCCAAAAATTACCGTCCAATAACTTGTTTGCCGACGGTATATAAACTTTTTACATCCATTCTGAGAACAAAAATTAACCAACACATAGACAACAATTCGATAATGTCTGCTTCTCAGAATGGATGTAGAAATGGGTCCCGTGCTACTAAGGAGCTGCTCCTCGTTGACATGACCATAAGCCAGCAGGTTCACCGCTCCCGAAAGGATCTGTCGACATGCTGGATAGACTATAAGAAGGCGTATGACTCGGTGCCACATACATGGCTCATGAGGGTGCTAGAATTGTATAAAGTCAATACAACTCTGCGCACCTTCCTGATGTCGTGTATGGGGCAATGGAGGACTGTCCTTCACTATCCAGGATGCCGACAGAGCCGGGGGAGTGGAGAACCGATCAAGATCGAGCGCGGTATATTCCAGGGCGATAGTCTGAGCCCACTTTGGTTTTGCTTAGCCTTAAACCCTTAGAGCACATTGTTAGAGGGCTCGGGGCTGGGCTATAGGTTGAGAAGAGGCGGTCAAGTGATATCCAACCTTCTTTACATGGATGACTTGAAACTGTTTGCCCCCAGCAATTCTCATCTCTTGGAGTTACTGAAAGTAACTGAAACTTTCAGTAATTCCATTAGGATGGAATTTGGTGTGGACAAATGTGCAGTCATGCATGTAAATCGGGGGAGGATTATGGAATCCGTGGGAACCCAACTCTCGAATTCCATAAATCTCAGATCCCTCTCCTCAACTGAAACCTACAAATATTTAGGTATGGCGGAGGCGTTAGGCATCAATGAGGCTGACATGAAGTAAACGTTGGGGGAGCGCTTTTATGGCCGTCTAACAAAAGTACTGAAAAGTCTTTTGTCGGGCGGAAATAAGGTGCGCGCCTTCAACGGTTGGGTCATGCCGGTCTTGATGTACTCCTTCGGCATACTTAAATGGACTCAGACAGAACTTGACGCCCTAGATAGAAGGGTTCGTACACTGCTGACTGCTTATCGAATGCATCACCCACGCTCTTCGGTAATGAGGCTGTACATCCCGCGGAAGTGTGGGGGCCGAGGCTTTCTTAATGCCAAGACCCTTCACAACCGTGAGGTGTGCAGTCTTAGGGAATATTTCGCCCAAGCCGACGGGGGGATGCACCGAGATGTAGTCGCAGTGGACAAAGGACTCACCCCGCTCTCTTTGGCTAAGGAGAACTGGCGCAAACCTGTGGTACTGGATACCAATGGCCGCAAGGAGGTATGGCAGAGCAAGGAGCGTCACGGACGCTTCTACCGGGCTCTTCATGGGCCCGATGTAGACTTTCTAGCGTCCGTGTCCTGGTTACGTTTCGGTGATCTCTTCGGAGAGACCGAAGGTTTTGTCTGTGCGATAATGGACGAAGTTGTCATGACGAACAATTACCGGAAATATATTGTTAAGGACGGCACAGTTGACATATGTCGGGCATGCCACTGTCCCGGGGAATCCATCCGTCATATTATTTCTGGTTGTTCTCGTCTTGCTAACGGCGAATATTTGCATAGGCACAACCTAGTGGCCAGGATTATTCACCAGCAACTTGCCCTGAAGTACAACCTTGTGGAAACAGAAGTACCATACTACAAGTATCCCGACCCAGTTCTTGAGAATGGTCATGTGACATTGTACTGGGATCGGTCTATCATCACTGATAGGACTATTGTTCACAACAAGCCTGATATAGTGGTGATAGATCGATCAGAGCGCCGCACGATGATTGTTGATGTCATCGTCCCGCATGACGGGAATCTCGTGAAGGCCGAAAAAGATAAAGAAATAAAATATCTTGACTTGGCACACGAGGTTGTCGACATGTGGGATGTTGACTCGGCAGTCATTGTGCCGATAGTCATTTCGGTCAATGGCTTAATAGCCAAGAGCCTCGACCAACACCTTCAGAGGCTCTCGTTGGGCGGTTGGACCAAGGGCTTGATGCAGAAAGCGGTACTTCTTGACACGGCGCGTATCGTGAGGAAGTTCCTCTCTCTGAGGCCCTGACCGCCTGTAGCTTGGACCTTGTTCCCGATGCCGGTGGGCTACTATTTTTTATATTTTTAAATGTTTTGTGTTTTTTTTATTTTTATAAAATATTTAAAAATGTAATAAATAAGTATATAAAAATGAATAAATGGAATAATAACATTTCGTGTGGTGTCGGACGTAAAGAATTGCACCACCCTATATCTTCTCATGGGTGTTGTAAAAGGCGACTAAGGGATTTACCAGAGGATGGGCAGCAGCGTTCTCCGAGTATTTAACTAACCAACTGCGATCGCCAACCCGCCTACCGTGGGGATATGCCATAAAGCGTGGCGATTATGGCATATCCCCGCAAGCTACTTGGGGGAGGTCAATGTCTAGCAGTGGACGTCTTTCGGCTGAAATGATGATGATTATTTAAATATGATCTACGTCTTGTATCATAATGTACTATTACTTCACTATTACTTATAGGCCAACGATATGTTGATGTAATAATAATTTTGTGATTGCATCATAACATTTTTGTAGGTAAAATATATTTTAACATGGTATGGTTAGGTCAAACAGTCATGATATTTATACTGTAAACTATTAAAACATAGAATTAACTAAAATAACAGGTAGATTGGTTCAATCAGAAACAAACATTCACAATAAGTGTTTATTTTTTTCTAAATCAATATAAGCGAGTCGTTTCATTACTAGGCCTATGAAAATATGACCTAGTAATGAAACGACAATAATATAATATAATTAATAATAAAATAATATAATATAATTTAATAATATAATTTTATTCATATCATATAAAAAATGAATTATGTTCAAGTATTTATTTCTAACTGTATTATCCATGAACTTTTGTCTCTGATTACACCTTGATATGTGTATAATAACTAGAATTTGTATAACAAACTCATTAAAGTAGAAAGTTAAACTATCTTTCGACTTAAAAAAAACAATAATATCGCAAAAAAACTAGCGGAGTTGATTAACATTCAATATTTTTTTCTTATTTATAATATTCCTTCACATTTAAGTTAATACTATAAAATATACAATACACAAAAAATTCTAAAGTATTTCTCTAGGGTCATTTTTATTATAACCCTAGTACCGACAACATCTTCATATTACTATTATTATTATTTACACTTATATAATAATTATGAATGTAATTCATAATTTAGAGAGTAATAAATTTTATAGCATCACAGTGTATTCATTTTTATTTAAGTTTATTAATAGTAATTCAAAGTTAATTTAAAATGATTAACTTATTAGCTAATTACATTCAAGTCGTGATGTACAGATACTCGAAGATAAAGATAATATGTTGAATCTTTCAAGTGCTAAACAATATTATCAAACTTTTAAACATGGAAATAATTCAAATAAATAATAAAAATAATAAATCATTCATTTATTTCAAATAAAATCACATAGTGTTTTTATTTTGTTAATAAAAATGCATTTAATATTTAACAATAAATTATTGTACAGTTATAAAAAGTTTTCTGTGTTTTTGAATAATTTATCATAATATTATGTATTGAATATAATTATAATTACCTACAAGATAAATAATAGAAACAGGTGTTACTTTGCGGAAATCCATGTCATACAAAATATGAAGTGTTAATTCCGCGAAATAAGTAGGTCGTCAAGCTTGAATGCAACATGCAGCACCGCCCTCCCGTCCACAAATATTAGATCTTTACATATGAAATTAGCGTTTTGTCGCACTGACCACTTTGATCTGAAATATCTCCTCTTTAAGAATTCCAAATTCAAATTTATAAATTCATTTAGCTGGTACATTTGAGTTTTGAAAACAGTCATTCATTTGTTTTTTCCTCATAATTTTTTTCTTTGGCGTCGCTTATTACCTCACAATGGAAAACAATAAATATCGGTATATTTACGAGTACGAGTTCTACCGTGGTACCAGTGCTGCAAAAACAGCTCGAAGGATTAATGATGTGTACGGCGCTGATAGATTCTCGCCCCCATGGTTTTTTTAGTAAAGAGATCAATGAACTACCTATGAGATGGCAAAAGTGCATATAGATAACAACGGTGCATATTTTGATTAATTAAATATATTTTACAAATAAAAAATTACTTTATATTCCTCCCGTACAAAACGCCAATTTCATATGTAAGGACCTAATATATGCACATGCAGAAGGTGCAATTAATGTATTGTGCAATATGCAAACCAAACCGATACTCGACACGTGTTTCGCCCCTCCACGGAGCACCTTCAGGACATGTTGACTCGTCGAACGCTCGGACCGTTCGGGTCCGGTATCGGTTTGGTTTTCAGATTGCACAATACATGAACCGCGCCTTCTGCATGTGCATATATTTGTGGAGGGTTGTCCTGCATATTGCATTCAAGCTTGATGACCTACTTATTTCGCGGAATTAACACTTAATATTTTAACTTCATATTTTGTATAAATACCTACAACTCAAATCTTCATTTTATACACGCTGAAATTTGAGTCGCTTAATTCCCGAGAAGGGGTAATTGTACTCATCATTATGAACAACTTTTACTATGGGACCAACCCTGAAATCGCGAAAAACAAAATCAGTTGGTCCCTAAATTTGTGTTCACTTAAATCAATAAAATGTAGGGACCACCTAATTTTTTTTCGCGATTTCAGGGTTGGTCCCATAGTAAAAGTTGTTCATAATGATGAGTACAATGACCCCCTTTCGGGAATTATGCGACTCCAATTTCAGCGTGTATATTATAAAAAAATGTTACATAAAATTAGAGTAAACGAAACAGTAAACTGTAGGTAGTCAAGTAGATAGAAATAACTATATATGGTTCTATAACTCTCAGACCATATTTACATTTTGTATCGTGAGTGTTGGCGACATTCACGAAGGCGGAAAAAGTTCCGTATGAAAATATGTTTAAGAATCCTTACGAGGGCCGAACAGTCCTTATATATGAGCATTGAATATATTTTCCTTGATTTCTCCCACTGGGCAATATGCGAGATTTTAGATGCCTTTTGAAAAGTCAAATAAATTTGTAAAACGAATGCAAATATAAACATTGTAATAGTTGTTGAGGATGCATAAATTTGCAAAATATATTAGGTACAAAGTACAATTGGATTAACTAGAAACTTCTAAAGAGCTCAATGTACTCATCATTATAAACAACTTTTACTGTGGGACCAACCCTGCTGCAAAATATCTGCTGCTCTATACATTTTTGTTCGCATAACTCGATATAATGTCTGCAATAGCTGTTTTTTTTGCGATTTCTGAATTGGTCCCAGAGTAAAAGTTGTTCGAACTGATGAGTATAATGAGCCCTTGAGATGTTTTCAGTTATTTCAGTTACACCTTGTATTTTATGTTTTCAGTTTTGGATTGTATTTATTTACGTTCAATTAGTGAACTCTGAGTTACGATCTGTTTTATTTAAGTTTTTGAACAAAATATAACTTCTACAAGTAATTAATAGCATTAAAAAAATCATTAAAATAAATAAAAAAATAAGTATAAAAAATATTAAAAAAAAAAATGTTATAATAATAAATATACAACGTGTATAAGAAATGCGTGGTCATATTTAAAGAGCTTATTCAGGGGATGCTATCGAACAACTTTTACTGTGGGACCAACCCTGAAATCGCGAAAAAAAAAAACAGCTGATCCTTACATTTTCTCGAGTGACATCGATGATTTAGTAGGGAACACCTAATATTTTTTTCGCGATTTCACGGTAGGCTATGCCCTGGATGAGCTCTTAAAATATGACCACGCATTTCTGATACACGTTGTATATAATACTCGTATGTTATTTTATGCTTGGAACATTAGCGTAAGTATAAAATAAAATTTATCTGAAATTGACATGCCTAGCTCAATATATTTTGAAAGTGCAATCAATAACATTAATTAGATTTATTGTCTACTCTTCATTCAAACTTTTTAAATTCCATTACAACGGTATTTACTAGAAATAAAATACAAACCTCATAATATTCGTAAACAATTTTATCAACATTTTATACTTTATAATTGTATTTTATAATAAAATTATTGAGCCAGTTTCAGAAAGTATTAAGTATATTTACAATTTGAAACTTTAATGTACATTTTTTTCCATTTATACTAAATCAAAATTGAAATCTAGAAAAAAACAATGATTGCTTTTCCAACTAAAATGTAAAAAAAATATAACACTTGTAAATAACATCGATGTTTTACTAAGAGTTTATTGTATTAATAAAATTATATTTACTAGGAGAAACTTATTTATAAAATATACATTTTCCTTCTGTCTAATAAAAACAATGTAAGGACTATACAGAGGACCATTAAGTCGAATGTCCAATAAATTCAATTGAAACTACACATATTTTTAAGAAGGACACTTAGTTTTAGGGAAAACCAAAATAATGAAGACATTTACTTTATAGGTATGTAGATTTACTTATATATGCTTCTAGAGGTGCAAAGATACGTTTTATTTCTTCAATTAATGTCAAAACACGAATAGGAAAAAAAAATGTTTTTTGAATTGTGAAAAAGAAATCAGTTTGTAAAATTAATCGTATTTCAAATTAACTGGCCTGTTAAAGAGTGTTACCGTATTTTTTATATAAATAGGGATTAGTCTCGATTTAACACTGAAGGACACACGAAGAGACTAAAAACGTCTATAAAAAATTAAAAAATAAAGTCGGGACTTTTTTATATAATAATTAATTTCAATCCACTTATTTTTGAGAAAAAACTCAGCTTGCTTAAAATGTTGTTTCAAATTGGAACTGTCCCGATAAACGCTGATTATCTTGTCCCATTACGGTTTGAGCTTAAATACAGTCGGCGCATCTGCCTAACGCTTTGGGGATTACAAGCCTGACAGTTGTATTATTATGTTACTCGGCTTTGAACTTTTAGTCAATTCCAGTTATCTTCATCATTTTGAAACGGATTGTCGTCCTACGTGCCTCCCGCTATAGTTACAAATTTCCAAAGGATAATGTGTTTTTTTCGTGGGTGTTGCTAGCAAAATCTCAAAAAGTATTTCAATTGACTGATACAGGCGTGAATCAAACACCCCAAAAACCTATTCTATATATTCTGCATTGTTCAATTCCAGACGTAGTGTAGTACTATTAGTTATTCTGTTGAACATGTACAAACTTAATAAGTCCAGCAAGAGTTAAAATTGAAATAGGTACTAATCTGTATTTTTGTTTTGTTTTTTCCTTGGTGAAATGCAAGAATGTATATGTTTTTTAATAAATACTACCTTTTACTAAATGGAAGATTACATAATATTACTTATTAGTGGCGTCTATTTATAAATTGCAGTAATGGATTAACCCCCCAAGTGTCGTCCGGACCACCGGTGATCCGCAACGTTTTCGTACAAAATGCAAGTTGGAACCACCGCGACCCATAAGCGATGGCGCCCATCCTTCTTCTTCTTCCTGCCCTGGTCCCATTATTTGGGGTCGGGTCTCCTCACATTTCTGCGCCAAGTTACTCTGTCTTGGGTTGTCGGTTCTGGCAATTGGGCTTGCTTGAGGTCTCTTTCTATGTTTGACCACCAGGCAGGAAGCGATGGCGCCCATCCATTCAATAAAAAATGTTTTTTTTGTCCCAAACACTCGAGGGGTTAGTAATAAGCTAAAGAGTTAAGCATTGAGTTGAGTTGAGCATTGAGTTATAATCCAGAAAACGGAAGAAATAAAACATATCCCGTGCTATTTACATAATTTATAATGTATACCATCAGATCTTTAGTAAATAACCTATAATATAACAGAACAGTGCCAGGTTTCAGGACATTAATTACACATATATTTACTTACATAGATATATCTCTTTTGAAAGTGAATATTGACTATAAAACAAATATTTTACCTACCTAATTTACATTCGCATATGCGTCAAAGGGATCATGTTTAAACAGTCTTTCATAATTTATTTCGATGTATATATACAAAAATATTAATCGTTCTTATCTTTGAAATGTGTTGAAATGATATATAGGTACATAATATGGCAAACTCCACCTAATATATAGTTAGGGGTTTTAGATTTAGGTAGGTAATCTCATTAAGAAAAAACCCACAAAGTACCTCTTATTTGATTTTAATGTTTTTTGGACTTGTCTTCGTTTATGGTCTTCCTTTCTTAAGAAAATAATAAAAAATATTTCTCAATTAAAATTAACAAATTTCAAATCGCATTGAAATTAAGAGAAAAATATTTATCCTCTAAGTTTTCATTCTGAAGTACCTATTTTACATACAAAATTCGTTACAAAAATTCAAGCAAAGAGATGAGTTTAACCCTCCACAGTCCACGTACCCGAAACATACCTTAAGCCGTAACACAGACCTAATCCTAGACGGTAAAAAAATATTCTAGGAAATAAACATACAACATGATCCCTTTGGCTCAATGTCGTACTAACAGTAGATCAGCCTAGACGCAACTTTCTCTCGCGTTTGCTAGAAGTGGCGTTCTAGTTGTGACAACTTCTCTTCGCCTGGAGAAAGTCCCACTTGTCACGCTCCGACGATCCTCTGCCAAGGTTCCAATGCTCTGGGTTGAAAAAACAATGATCAGTGTATCTGACGTAGACATAAATCACAACAAAAAAAAACCCTTGTTTTTTTTACAATACCAGGCCCCTCAGAAAGTATTGCGAAAAAAAGTTTTTATATATGGGAGACTGGCCAGTTATAATGTTTTTCGAAAATATGATTATTTATAAGTAAAAATAAGTAAGTTCCAATTTCAAAATTTCCCTCCACATTTTTTGCGAGTTAATTCAAAGTATTGTGTCTCACTGAAATATGGATCTGCGCCGGGAACATTTTAGAGCTATGATTTTATACGATTTCAAGTGTCGCCTGAAACCGGATGAATCGTACGATAGACTTCAAATGGCATTCATGGATGAAGGCCCTTCCAAGGCAACCGTGTATCGTTGGTATAACGAATTCAAGCGCGGTCGACCAACTTTGGGGGATGACGAAAGAAGCGGTCGCCCTTTGACGGCTGTTACCGAAGAAAACGTGCTAGCAGTGAAAAATTTAATCCAAGACAATAGGCGAATTACATATCAGGAGATTCAACACATATTGAAGATTGGATCGGGAAGCGTTCACGAGATTCTACACAGCCATCTTCGCGTGAGGAGGATAGTATCACGCTGGGTGCCGCACAACCTCACCGATGCTCAGAAGCAGGCCCGGGTGGAATGGTGCCGTGATATGCTTAACAAATTTGAAGCAGGCTCGTCTCGGCGTGTTTACGACATCGTTACAGGTGATGAGTCCTGGATTTATCAATACGACCCAGAAACCAAGCGCCAGTCGACTGTTTGGGTGTTTCAAAATGAGCCAACGCCTACCAAAGTGAAGCGATCTAGAAGCGGGGGTAAGATTTTGATCGCTAGCTTTTTTAATTTGACTGGCCACTTGGTATCAATTCCCTTACGGGATCAAAGAAGCATTAATGCCGAATGGTATACTACCAAATGTTTGCCAGAAGTTTTCTCTGTTATAAGCAACAAGCGACCAAACACAGGGCTCCGCGGGCTACTGCTCCACCACGACAATGCACCTGGGCACACCGCACTCAAAACGAGGGACTTCCTGGACAGCACGCCAGTCAAACTCCTGGGTCACCCTCCTTACAGCCCTGATCTAGCACCGTGTGACTTCTTTTTATTCCCAAAAATAAAAAATCAGCTCAAAGGGATACAATTTTCGTCGCCGGAAGATGCGCTGGCTGCGTTCGAGCAGGCTGTAAACGAGGTGTCTGCGGCGGACTGGAAAAAGTGTTTTGAAAACTGGTTTAGGCGCATGAATCTTTGTATAGAGGCTGGTGGAAAGTACTTTGAAAAGATTTGATAAAAATATATGTACGTATAGAACAATTTTTTTTAGTTTCGCAAAACTTTCTGAGTGTCCCACGTATATAACGTGCATCAGAAATACGTGGGCATATTTTAAGAGCTCTTTCAGGGAATGCAATCGAAATACTTATGCTACGGGGTCAACGGGGTCAACGGGGTCAACGGGTTTGAGGATTTTGTTCGTTACATCGCATTATCTTAGAATAGGGAAACTGACAATTGTTTTTTCATCCGTTTTTATTACAAATATCGAAGCTTTTTCAATAATAATAAGGAACATCTAATTAATAAAATGTCCGATTACGATTATACTATTTAATTTTGTACACTAGACAGAAACGGCACTATCAAAGTGTGACGTCATTGTTCAAAATCTTCATAGTAACTTGACATCTCGCTGTACAATGTCCGTTTCGCACGACAAGGACACAAAATGCCCCCCCCCCCGCTCCCCAAAAAAAAAACTTAAAAGCTTGCATCTCTTCCATTTTTTCATGGATTTTATTATTTTTTCAACAATGTTATTGTTTTTTCAACAATGTTATTGTTTTTGTACCTTCTTTTAAATAATATAACAATTTTGGTATTTTTTTAGTCAACTACCGGATTATCGTAATAACCCATATCATAATATTTGTAAATCAATTGACACGTTCATAGTTTTATAAATCATTAATTTATTACATATCATAGAATAGAATCTTATTAATCTGGTGATGACAATAGAAAATTGTACAAAAATAAAATCAAGTTACAATAGAAAATGATTGTCAAAACAGTCAAATTCAAATGTAACAAAATAACAGAAAGTTAACAAATAAGCATGTCAACCCCTTTTTCTGTTGGTCTGTGGACACAACCTTTAATTTAAATCATATTAATTACAATCAAAAATAATTTTGTTCAATCAATTTTGTTTTATGTATTTTGTTTATTCTTAAGTAAGTTGTGTATATACTTGTGTATATGGTAACCAAATAAATAAATTTATACTTATTGTTGGCCAAAATTGTGTGACTACTAACTTACCATAAAATTTCTTAATACATATGTATATGATGTTATAAAATAAAAATGTCAAATGGTATTCTTGGTCACTAATCATAATATTATTAAATAAAAAATAGATATCATAAAACTGTTTTCAGTAACACTGATTAGTTCAAGAATATTTTGATGTTGAAAATTTACAAGTGGCTCATAATTAACATTGTGAATAATTAATAAATAATTTGTTAGTAATGAGCGAAGTATAGCTTACATTGATTGCTAACATGTTGTGGTTATTTCAATTATTTTAGTTTGATTATTTTGATACTCATGTTTAACACTAATTAACATAATATTTAATATTACACACTTGTGTGCTTTATTAATGCAGGAATACCTAGAGTACAATCAAACTTATGTTTATTTAGGTATTATTTTTAGGGAGAATTGCAATTTAAGGCTCATTTGCAATCAGATATAATGGTTATAATGACACGACGAGGTGAGTCATTTATTGCTTTTAACTGAATTTTTTATCAATTTAACGACGCTGCAAAGAAATTAAAAAAAAAACTCAAACATACTTGGAAATTCGAACATTATTTTGAAAACCTCCTTCGAGATTAATCGAAATTGCTGTCTGGTCAAATAAATGCGAGCAGCGGCCGGCAATATTAGTATGAAAATCCATATCTGTCCTGTTTAGCGGCCAAATAAATTATTATAAAAACTCATATTCTGTCTAATTTAAAAATAGAACGAAATTTTTACCCAGAAAAATAGCAACCAAAGAGGTTACGTATCTATGATTTTATTTAAATTTCGAACTGGCTTGCAAAACAGCTGTTTACGGTAAAAAAGAAACAAATTAACATATTGATGCGTGAAAAATTAAATGTTGTTCGTCATTGATTCTAGAATTTATAGGTACTACTTAGTTTGAATTTCCGCGCATTATTTGAGAAAAGCACTATACGAGCCTTGGCCGCAACCAAGCATTGATGGACTCACGTATGTGTGGCTCGGCTTCGCCTCGGCCCTCAGTTTCACGTTCGTCCGTCAATGCCCCTGTTGCCGGCCTCTGCAGTAATATACTATATCTACTTTAAGGGCGCTTCTGTGGTGAAGCGCAGTGCAGAGGATTTGCATAACAACACAAAAAATGTACTCTATTACCAAAGTTCATAAAGTGCAAAATTATCCACGCGGCCGGACACACTCGCACGATTGTATCGCTCAACAATTTTGTACTTTATGAATTTGGTAATAGAGTTAATTTTTTTAGGTGTAGCAGAAAATCCTTTGCTCTGCGCTCCGCTAGGTCTACGCTGACACTCATCATATCTCATAGATCAATCTTGAAATACCAAACTTACATGAGCATCAGAAGCAGGAGTGATTGGTGTATGCGGTGTGACAGGTCTCATGTCATGATGATGGAGACTATTAGAGCTTCGTGAAGACCCCACAGGGGGAGACATGACTGCCCCATAGGGCGGGGGCTCCGGAGGTCGCTCTAAGTCCCGCGCGCTATTGAAATCTGAGCGAGAGTGAAAATGATTGATAAAACAACATTACTTAAATTTTAAAAGGCGAGAAAAAAATACAAAAAAGATATTTCTTTGGCTAAAGTGCTCATCGATCAATCTCAACTCAAAAATTACATTAAAACTTTTCTTTTTGATATACAGGGATTGTTATTTTTAACTTCATTGATGGCAACAAATATTTAATGCCAAACAGAGCGATGGAAAAACAAGATTTTTCAAAACTATTACATTTATTAAAAAAAAAAATATTATATCCATTGTGTAGTACCCATAGTACAAGATCTGCTTAGTTTGGGACTAGATGGTGCTGTGTAAAAATGTCCCAAAAATATATATAAAATATTTATTACTTATTTATTCATCATCATTCAACATTTCAGCCGAAAGACGTCCACTGCTGGACATAGCCCTACCCCAAGCATCGCCACAACGACCGGTCCTGCGCCTTCCGCATCCAGCGGATTCCCGCGACCTTCACCAGGTCGTCGGTCCACCTTGTGGGGGGCCTACCCACGCTGCGCCTTCCAGTACGCGGGTGCCACTCCAGAACTTTACTTTCCCATCTGCTATCTGTTCTGCGAGCAATGTGCCCCGCACACTGCCACTTAAGTTTGGCAATTCTTCTGGCTATGTCGGTTACTTTCGTAACCGATTCATTTATTATTATTATTTATATTTTATATCATTGAGGACCTCCAAAAAATTATGTAGGTACACAAAAAATCATAAGTATAGATAGTACTATTCATAAAGACGCGCCCTACTCTTCTTCCTTATCGCTTACAGTACAAGTGTGCAACATTCCGCTAGTGTTTTCAAATATACTATAGATGCACGGTCTTGTACAAAAACAAACCCAAAAAACGTCTCCGTGATAAAAAATGTACTAGTAATTATGTTTCTGACAGCGACAAGTATGGCAATCCATCCTTTGTTTGCATGTTTGGTTTTTTTTTACACATTTTAGCATTGTGAAACGTCTCACTATAGTGAAAAGTGCACTAGCACATGCTAAAGCGGTCGTAAAACGACTGAGAGCGAAACTGTGCACGCGAGTTTTGATGGGGCCGTTTTTCGAGCGGTGATCGTGCATCTATGATTTATTTGATCGTTGACTATAAGCGATTAGGAAGAGTAGGGCGCGCCTTCGTGGATGGTACTATCAATAACAGACAAAAAATGTTATATCTTATAGTGTAGGTATAGGTACTTATCATTCAATTACAGGAGGCCACAGCAAAGTAATGACTATGTTAAAATTAAGATAAAAGTATCTAACTCCGTTACAAACAAAAGACAAAGATATGTATAAAAAACTGAACCGAAAATGATACTTAAAATATAACATTACACTCTATTCAATAACATGCAAAACGTCAAATAAGCAGTACATTAGCCCGAGCACGAACAATTTTGACGTCTTCTTCTTCTATCGTGTCGACATGAGCTTCATAATGATAAAAGCTCATGCTGTGGGGAAAAGATTAGCCAGTCAGCAGGTTGGTAGCGGGACTGACTGCCCAGGGTGCACCGGACGATCAATTAAATATCGTCACTCGTGGAGGCTCTTTAAAGCACCCCACCACCCACTATACACCATTCACACCACCACTCCCACTCTTTTAATTTTTACGTATCGAAACGTTAATGTAAGCGTTTTTTGAATCAAAAATACATCAGTTCTATTAGATTTTGATTTAATTTATGCATAATGCAAAAAAATTTACATACAGAAATATGGCTAAAATCTTCAAGCTAATAAGTACATTACTGTCGAGGCCTGAAATGAAGCAATTGACGGCCGAGTAATATTGGAAGTACGAGGCGAAGCCGAGCACCTCCCAAGTGATTTTAAAAGGACGAGGCGCTAACCGAGTCCTTTTTAACTAAACGAGGCCGTTAATTGCTATTTCGGCCGAGACTTGTATAGTACTTTTCTCTCATTTCCGTGGAAACAATACACAAATTAATTCAACACACATTTATTATCTACACATGTTTTTGCAAATAAATATAACTTTATCTTTATCTTTTTTTATCTTTAACAGTATCTAATTTTCATTCGCGCCAATTCGTCCACGCGCGGTTCTTGTTCTGTTTTCAAAGTTTTGGAAAAAAATGCGCATTCACCATTTATACATATTTTGTACCTAAAAACAGCTAATTTATGTAAGTTGTACTTAAAAACCTCGTTAGCATAATTTAAAAAATAAAAACTGTCCAGCAATTTCTATTACTGTCGTGTTGGATATTACTAGCTTGTTATTTCGTTGCGTACGGAAAAGAGCCGATTGATGTATTTTTTTTTTTGAATAATGAACCAATTTACGAGCAAGTGGGAGAAAAATAATATTTAGTCTCAAACAAGTATTTTAGATCAAAAATTCACTTACATTTCGATACGTCAAAATGGTTCGTGCTAGGGCTACTGTACACACTTGCACCGAACAAATAAAGCGCACAAAACATTTTGTGATAAATAAAAATCGATCTACCTATATTACCTTTACCCAGAGGCACCACATCAGGATTTTTATCGTCGGGTTGAACCGGCGAATGGTTGGTGCTTTGTATCGCGCCTTTGTACGCCTTCACCGTCTGCATAGGAGCTAAAAATAAAGTAAAATAAATGATGAAGCATATATCGCACGTCTAAAGGTGAACTATGAACGAGAAACTGGTTTATAAATATTGATTTTGACGGGTACATCCATCACCTTTAATGTTGTAAAGATTTTATATAAAGATTTCAGTTTTATGAACTTTATGATCTTTTTAACGTAGAGGGTGAGTCGAAACTATTAATGTTATGGGTGAGTTAGGTTTGAAGTACACAGGACAGGTTAAAAGTCTGTCAACCTCTTGGAGGAATAAACTAGCCTGGAGTCGTAGTAATGAAATCAACATTTCTCATTATAACCGCTACCTTTTGTCTTACACAGGCATCACCGTGACAGAAAGAGATTGCTATCTACAATCGGCATGGGCTTTAAATGCCAATGTAACTGGTTTTCCGTCAAAATTTGTACTACAGAGTCACCAAACTGGTGACTAAATCCATAAAAAATGGCATGAATCAAGAAAATGAAATGGCTTAATTCCGTTTTTTCCACATAAAGACAGTATAGACAGCATATTTTTGTCTTTTTCTACCAAATTGTGACGTTTATTTATGGAACAGAGAATTCCCGCCAATGCGGGAGCAGTTCAACTTATTACAGACTACGACTCCTGGCTAGTAAGTCCTCTAAGACCAACCTCAAGTAGTAAACCCAAACTGTCAGATTGTTCACATGAATCGAATGCAATGGTTGTCTATCAATTTCAGAACAGAATTTGGTACATTGTTTGGAGCATGAGACAGCCAATCATGTCTGTCAATCCAACAGCCTGCGTTTGTTAATCTGTCCTCTGACCATGACATATCAGAGAACATTTACTGGTAACCACATTCGGTCCGCCTAGTCCGTCATCCGCCTGAATATGTACGTATTTTGACCTTAGCGTAGTGACGAACAGTAGTTTAATCGATATCGATAATTTCAGTGTCGATGTAACGATATGATTGTCTGACACGACATTCACAACTTAGGTCCTAAATTCGCCTGGCACTGGGCTGGCACAAGCAGAACGAATGTTTTTCTCGATATAGGTAAATGTTTTTACTGCACCATATTTCTGAAAGGCTATTATTTCTGTGAAAACGTTTGTTGCCTACAAAGTTTTTTTGGAACATAACTTTTCATGCTCGCGAATTCCAACAATGGCAGCTTTCTGTACTAAATCTTAATGGGCAAAGGAAAGGAGAATAATAAATCATTCTGATTATTAGAAAAGTAGGTTGTGAAAATCGAATGCTAATAAGTAACTTTGCTGCGTATCGATTGATGAGCGTGCTATTTCTGTCAACGTGATTTCTGTTTGAGGGATTTTCTAAGAAAAACATAGCCACACTGACTTTTTTAAGGATTTTGTATAAACTGGATGGCGAAATGAGCTAAAAGTCCACCTGATGTTAAGCGGTTACCTCCGCCCGCAACAATTGCAATACCACTTAGACTGTTGCCTAAATAGTATTGCAAATCACGCTTGCCAAACTGTACCTGAAGATGAAAAGTTTCATGTGATTGTAATTTCACCAGCACCCGTACTCTTCACACCAGAATTTTGTCGGACGATGTCTTTCATAAGGAGCTCTAATATTTTAAAAGAAAAGACAAATAAAGCATGGACGTCTAAGAGTGGGCCGATGCCAATAGGCAGTCTGTTATTAAGATTTACCGTACCGTTACCGTAGCCTACTTTGCCAGCCGTGTATTTTAAAAGCAATCAAACTATCTAAAGTTTTGAATCTCAATGGAATAACTATTAAGCTATCTTCGACACAAGACCCAAACAAAAACAAACACTTCAGCAGGATTTCCGTTATGAAAATTACATTACACGTCATGTCAATGTTATTTACTCTACTTCCTTGCCTCATATTTGTCTCCATTAATATTATTACCGAGACAAATGAAGTGGTTGCATGACACTGTAACATCTTTGAACAATTTCATGTCTGTTCGTCACTGTTCGTATGTTGGCGCAGTGGTTAGAATGTTTGCTCACATAACACGTGGCTCGGTTCTAGTGTTGGTGTAGTCAAGGTTGCCATTCTACGCTTGTTTGTATAGGGAATATGCTGAGTTTATGCTCTTTGTAGTAGGTAGACCAATTTGCTTATGATATCTCGTTGAAAGATATTTTTCTGGGAAGTTACTTTTTCAAACGACTTTGTTATTATATCTTCTGATATACTTTTTAGCTACTTTACTCAGTTTTACGATCTGTTGTAATATGCAGATGTTTGACACAAGTATTTACCCTCTTTGCAAATACGTATGTAAAACTGGAACGGGCAAAATATTACTTCTATAAAGAGGTTTTAGATCTTATCGTGCTTTAAATTTTATAGTCGCTTAGTTGTCAACCAAACTCAATTATACTTTTATGTACACACAATTACATAATTACATACAGACATACGAAATAATTTATACTTGAAATCATTACTAGTTAATTCATCTTTGTCACAATTTTTTGCAATTACAATATTAGCACCTAGTCATACCTTACAATTCTTTATATTAAACAGTTTATCCTAACTGGGCGACTTTTTTACGGACACACAGTCTGTAAAAAAGTCGCTAAGGTTAAGTCGCTAAATTTATTTATTTGTACACATTTTTTGTGTAATAAATGATTATTTGTAGTTCAGACAAGGCAAGGTAAGGCACATGCCTAGAAATGCATGTCTAATAAATTTGAAATATTACTTATACTATTATATCAAGGTCTTCTCTACCGACTTCAAATAATTATGAAACATTAACAAATTTTTATCAAAATAATAAAGTTGCAAATATCATTAGGTGAAGGAAATAGCCAAACGTCTAAAAGACAATTTATTTAATAATATGGAAACTTAATAAAGACGTCGTCGTCGCCGTCCATCGACAGACGGAACATCTGCAATTTCATTGGAAATGCAAAAGGACATAAATCACATTTCAAATGCAGTGAAGCCCATAGCCGGGCCGTCCGAGGCGTTCAAAAATTCCAGTCACGCGACAGAATCCACCGCTATTCGCCAGTAAACCTGCCCAGCGAAGCAATTTCGATTTATTTGTGGTCGAAGGTACGAACCTCTATATTGCTTTTATATTACCCCCAAAATAATTACCTATCCGAGACATCGATAATAAAAAGGCATTAGGCACGTCACTATTACATAAAACCGGTATTGCCAACTTGAAATAATAAATTTAGTTTTCGAATAAATCAAGTTAAAAGTTATAATTGTTAGGTTGAAAAATGTATTATTTAAAGGCGTTATGTATTAAATTATAGCAACATTACGTGAAAATGACTAAAGAAAATTGCTTTGGCACTATCTGGCGACAATTCTGCCGTTAAATTCAAACTTGTGTCGTTTATATTCTAAGTTATAGGCGTTGCACACGCCATGGCTCGGTTAAATACAGTTATTTGGTAGATTCATAGCATCTATCTAAATTGGACACGCTACGATCAGGATCATGTATACACATGAATGATTCATCGACCTCTGTCAATTTGAGCAATCATACTTTATGGAAAATATATTTTTATGCCTCGCTGCATTCCAATTTTCCCTGTTCGAGTCAGCTCATGATCAAAAAGTGTTACACTTCATCGCTTTCAATGATTTTCACATAACAGGACCAAAATATAATAGTTTTATGCTAACTGCTTGACACATTCATAGTTTTATGAGACAACGCGTATCTTGGGTTTTGTGTGCATGTTAAAAATTGTCATAGCAATACTCACCACCTAATCCAAAAAATCTACGTTATAATTTGTGCCTGTTTTTTTGAGAGAATTTTTTGAGGTTGTAAGTCACTATTTACCACAGATTAAATAAAATCAAAGCTATTTACCTAGTCATCAAGAGGCGCGCAAAGGCGCCGACAAAAAAAACACTAAAGTACCGCAATTTTTTTTCATTTTATTTTTATTTTTGCTTATATGTCTTATTTTGTACCAAATAAAAGTTAACTACATCTATCATTAAATTTGTGTGTTATTTTTAAGTGATCGAGAAAGCCGCACCACGCCGTTAATTTGACCATATGCACCATTTAGGCTAAGTATAGGTATGCTGAGATACAGGCGAGCAGTGATCGAGAATACCGCTCTGCCGGCGCCGCGGTGCCGTTGACTTTACAATACATTTGCAATGCTGAGACGCAGGCGATGCAGTACAGCGCAGGGCATGGCAGATGACGCAGATTATAAACATGATCTTAAAATTTGACACATGTTTGCATTTCACGTGCCTGCATCGCAGCTAACGCAGTTCCGTGCTTGTTGATACGTTACAAAATCTGCTCTGCCCTGCACTGCGAGGAACTGCGTCACCTCCGTCTCAGCATACGCTCAGCCTTACAATTGAGTTGAGGAACGCCATCTCTTCAATCTGATTCGTGTCAAATCAAACATTAAGCTTATAAAATACAACTAAGTACCTAATTGGTAATTTCTTATGCTTAGTATAATTTGAATTTGAATTTTTACCTTCATACTGCATTGCTGGATGGTGTCTTCTTCTTGCTAGTAGCGCAATGATCACGATGGCTATTAGTGTGCCGGTGATACCAGCAATAACTCCTAATGCCCAACTGGCGTCCACACCAACGGGTTTACCCGATTTTGCTTCTGTGGAATAAAAATATTATTAAAAACATCGATATATATGTACTACGTACTAGATGTGCTATTCAAAAGAACAACATGGTTACACAAAGTAGTGGTTCCGGAACCACACTGTCATCTGTCATTAGTTCACTTGACAGCTGTCTCGCGAACACACGTAAATTTTATCGACGGTTGCGTCAACTGAATTTGGAACATGCTGCGTATATGAGATCGCGTGTCTATATATTGACGTCGTTGATTAAAAATAAGATATTTAGACAGTTTGACACATTGATTATTATTTTATATTTTTAACGCATTTACACATACAAAGCGAAATCTAAAGATTTAAATTAAATAAATATAAATAAAATACTCGCTTCGCATGCGTAAATGCGTTAAAAATAATAAAATAATTAGTAAGGGTAGGCATATCTATACGACTTGGAATTAACAGCAAAGTTAGTCGAGTCTGTTAAGAAACACTGTTTCTTGATAAGATATCGCTGACGACACCCAAAGACGTACCAAAATGGAGTTAAATTTCGATAGGTACCACGAGCAGTGTTCACGGTAGCTTAGTGGCTAAAGTAGGTACTGGCAGCACTGGCGTACTGAGCCAGGAGTCGCAGGTTCGAAACCCGCTCGTAAGCGATTTTTTATTTAAACAATTTATATCGTTACATCGATTATTATTTTCTAACTTTTTTGTAAGTAATGAACTTATTAAATTAATATGCCTTAGATTTTCGCAATCACTACATATTCTAATAATAAAATAAGTTTAACCGGATTACATCGCTTATCATACTCATCATCATCATCATTTCAGCCGAAAGACATCCACTGCTGGGTATAGGCCTCCGCCAAAAGGGGGTATATGCCATAATCGCCACGTTTGGCAGGCGGGTTGGCGATCGCAGTTGGTTGGTTAAATACTCGGAGAACGCTGCTGCCCATTCTTTAGTCGCCTTTTACGACACCCATGAGAAGAGATAAGGGTGGTGCTATTCGTCCGGCACCATACGGAACACAAAAAAAAAATACACGTTCGTGGTCGCATGAAGCCTAATAAGATGACAAGTGTTTGTACAGATACAGTTTTTTATAAATACTACGTAACATAACATTACGCCTATATTTCCCCGAAGGGGTAGGCAGAGGTGTAATAGTACACCCACATTTCGCCAGTTATGTTATAGTCCCATGTAATAGGGGACCAGCCTATTGCCACTGACCGAGCACAAATCCCGACTCCGGGCTGCTACTGAGAATTTCCTAATGAAAAAACCCAATAACACTTCGCCCGACCCGGGAATCGAACCCAGGACCCCATGCTCAGCAGTCGCGCTTGCAACCACTAGACCAACGAGGCTGTCAGTCAGTCAGTCAGTTATAAATACTAACTTCAATCAATCAATCAATCATTTATTTGCTTCAATACGGGTGTACATGGGGTGATACTTAGATTAAAACAAAGGTCTTTTACCATATCCTTATCTTTATCCTTATCCTTTTTAAGTTTCAAACTTAAAAAGGCTCGTTGGCTTAGTAAAATTCGGTAATTTTATTGTATTCGGCGAAAAAGCATATTCGTATTCGTATTTGTTGCATCACTTGTTAAAATTAACGAAGAACGATATTACAACATTTAATAATATAAATTAAGAAATTTTAGAATACCCCCGATACACCCATACCTCATTTACTTTACACATTCATATGATTTACACCAACCGCGCAGGGCCGGAGCGCGGTGCGTAGCGGATGCGTGCGCACGCGGCAGCAACCGACACAGACGAGTACTTAATTCGCCACAAACGATACTATTTCATATCGATTAAACGAGTAAAAGTAGCTTAGAATCCCTTACAAATGTATCCTCATTTCTCTGTCCTACTCCATCATCAGACCCTGATCACCATCTATCTATAGCTTATTCATTATAACCATTCCAATGAACCCAAACACGATACCTCTGCTGTAAGTTGTTGAGGAGTTGGGTATCCTGCAGATTCCAAGTGATGCTGCAGCATCAAGCCAAGGTTACCATGTTTTTGCAATATCATTGAAGTAACAGGATACTTAATTTCGAATCGATCAGACCTGTGGAAGTTGCTCATATCCCTTCATCAACCAGAAAAGAGCTGATTATCTTCAAACGACTGAACAGATTTTCTGAATCATAGCTATGATTCGATCAAGTCACCTTTCAAACAAAAAAAACTAAATTAAAATCGGTTCATCCGTCTGGGCGCTACGATGCCACAGACAGACACACAGATACACAGATACACACCTCAAAAACATAACTGGGTTTGCACCAAAAAACATTTAACATGTAATATCTCGAAACTTGTCATATGAAACTAATGTCATAACTTGTTTTGTTGATTGTTACGTTCGCACTGCAGAAAACTGGGTAAATTCTTTGACAGATTTCAAGATTTGTTATTGGCTATGTTTGCACTGACTATAAACTTATACATTGACATGTTTGTCTGTAGATTTGTCACGGCTGACGTTCGCACTGATGCTTAATCATGTGTCAAAACTTGTATAAATCTCGTTTTTTGTGTTATCCAATGAGGTCGGTAAACATGTATGGACGAAAGCAGATACTTTGAAGTGTATCGAAATTAATTGTGAAACATGTCAATAGACTATGAAATGTCAAACAACAGTTTCGTTTCAACAAGTTGTGTGATAATGTGAACGCGATTCGATACACTGACAGAAAACTGACTTTTCAACATGTTTTTAAGTGAATGTTTCGTCAGTGCAAACTCACAGTAACACCCCTCTTTTTTGTCGGGGGTTAAAAAGTACAAGAAAACTTTCAGAATTTCTAGAACTACGATTCAATTAGCATGACAACTATGTTAAAGTTTTGAAACATCAAAGTTTAAAATTACATCTACCAATTACAGCTAGTTGTCAATCCAATTTGACGGTAGATCGAATTTGGCAAAAAGCTTGGTCGTAACCTAATTTAGTATTCAACGCGAACACGGTTCAGTCTATTCACAATCGTGATTATTCGGTTATTTAACGAGTAAAAGCTGATAAATACTATGAGATCAAGAAAATAATATCTAATAGACGAAAACAGTTTTTTTTTATGACATATATTCTGGGACAGGATGTTTCTTATGTATTATAAGTATGTATTTACACAAAAAAAATTAAAAAAAATATCCATTGTCTAGTACCCATAGCACAAGCTCTGCTTAGTTTGGGACTAGATGGTGCAGTGTAAAAACGTCCCAAAGATATTTATTATTATTTTAATTATTTTAACGCATTTACGCATGCGAAGCGAAATCTAAAGATTTAAATTCTAAAGGTTCGAATCCTGCTCGTGAGCGTATTTTTCTTTCCACAATTTAAATCTTTATATTTATTATTATTTATATAGATCTACTCTTGACCGCAATCTAGACAGCTTTGTCAAGATGTGGTCGACGATGGAGCATCATGCTATCAGCTATGCAGCTATCGCAGCAAACCTATTAGGTGCCGATTCACTCCAGCTTTAAAGGCATTACGGTTGTAAGTGCCCGGAAATACAAATGCCGGCAGTGAATTCCATAACTTGGCTGTGCGCATTGTGAAAGAGTTCGCAAAGCGCTTGGTCCTGATAGTAGGGACTTCTACCAAATGATTTGCAAAGATTTTTTTATGACGATCCACTAAACTGGATAAAATACTTTTTTGTAACAATATAGCAGTGGTTTTGAGGACATGGACAAGTGCTTATTATTAGTACTAGACTTTGCCCGCGGCTTCGCCCGCGCACTGTAATAAAATATAGCCTTTGTTACTTCTGAATAAAGTCCTAGCTTTCCAATGGTGAAAGTATTATTAAAATAGGTTCAGTAGTTTCCAAGCCGAGTTTATCGATTACAAACAATAAAATCATTCCTCTTTACAATAATTAGTTTAGATGACAAAACGAGCTAAAAGCCTACTTGATGCTAAGCGGTTACCCAGTTGGGTAACACCTAGACTCTAGACATAGAATATATACTAACGACAAGAAGCGACACTTAAGCATGTGTGCTCGTAAAATTGCTCGCGGCTATGTGTGCGGGTCGGGGCGAGCGCGGGGGCCGTGCGCGGTGCGCGGCGTGTGGAACGGGCAGTCTCTTGGCTGCCCCAGCCAAGGCCTATTGCATTCACGCGCTCGCTCAAGGTCACCGGCGAGCGAGCTCACACGTACACTGAGTGTCACCGCTGTGCTCTAGGTGATATTACAGTTGGGTAATCGCTTATTCTAGGTCCTAAACTGTTGCCTATATGCATTGACCATACAGCCCAATAGACAGCTAACGTTGAATACAATGCGGACAAATAATTATGTCAACTAGCTGAGGAGAGACACTGCAATCCTATTGGCTGTACCAAGAGATTGACTAATACTAACTAGTAACATTGTATAATTGTTTGGAAACATAACCCGATAATACTCAACATTCACATTGTATTCATTTCTTAATTAACGTTTCTCGCTCTACTATTTAAGGCCCGTACACCAACAATATAATTGCGCAATATTTGCAATTGCAAAATTGTACAATGATATTGACCGCGTAGGGGTGAGATTGAAAGACAATTAAACGATATAATAATAATAAAACAAAGTTTAACCGGATTAAATCGCGTATATTATTTAAATTGGTATTCCTGACGTTTCGAAAGATTTGCAGCATTTCGTGTTCGCAGGTAGACTAACGGCCAAAATTAATATCCAACTATCCACGATTTACCCTACTGGAGATAGAAATTTTACATATTTTGTATGGAGCTTACGTCAAATTCCTATCTGTAGTAGGGCTAATCGTAGATATATTAGATATTAATTTTGGCCGTAAGATGACAAGCGTCTTTACAGATATTTCAAAAAATAAAATTTGTAATCTGCCATACAATATTATTAATTAAAATCGTTTCGATGCACGCAGTAATCACTCACAATATCATTATCTTTTACAGTGTTGCGTGCTGTTTGGGAATTGATTATTTTTAGGACTAGTTTCCAAACAGGTGGCAGCTGCCAACCATCTTCTCTATTAAAATTAGGATGTTTTTTAATTTAAATAGCCTCACGGAACATTCTAGGTACATATCGGTTGTTTTATTATAATGTGTAGTGATCGCGAAAACCTAAGAAATTATTATGATACAATAATAATTGTGCAATATTAATTTTGCCGAATATTGCGCAATAATATTGTAGGTATACACCTAACTTTAATAATATTACATAGACGACTTGCATGCAGCACAGAATAACTAACTCCTTAGTACATACCTGTATGCAAAGCTAGTCGCGTCAAAGTATTGATCCTCATCGTAGCGGTCTCCGACCTTCCCCTGGCGTTGTACGCGTAGAACACCAGCTTCAAACTCTTCCCTGATCCAAGTCCTCGAAGAATCCACGCTGGTAAGGCAGTAGATACGTTCGCTACTAAATTCTTCGATTCCCACACTTCCACGAAATACCATGTTTGGAGACCTCCATCGTAACCTGAAAAAAATCTTTAAATAGTTTATTCTGACAGAGAGGACAGGCAAAGAACGGTCATTGTTAATTTTTTTAAATACCGAGTTAACAATGCCATCTACTAAAAAATATAATTATTAAAACGGAATATAATTATTAAAAAATATAATTATTAATTATTATAATAGAATTATTAAAACGGACTAACAGACAAGGCACAGCCTAAACCAGTGGGTCTAGGAGGATGACATTTTGCACAGGAGTTTCTTAGATTACGTAGGTGGGCAATACCAAAGGATTTTTGAAAATTCATCCCCTAAGGGGGTTAAATAGGGGTTGAAAGTTTGAATGAAGAAAACACCGAAGTGAAGCCATGGGTGCAGGCGTCAGCTAGTAAAACAATAATAAAACACTAAAATAGATCGGTTTAATCATGAGACTCAAAAATAGTTTGTATGGTTGTAGGAAAGAAAGATAATGTAAACTGCTTTTGTTTGAAAAATTATAAAGAAATATGTAATAACCCTGTCTTTGCTGTTGCGCAGTCGGGTAAAAAGGATCAAGGTGAATTGACTTTGATAACGTTTTTTTTTATTTTCTTGAAAATTTATTTTATTATTTATTATCTTTTTTTCCCTGTACCTTTCAAATGTCTCGATTCATATATACTTTTAACTCGATAATTAGCTGGTTGAAGTATTGGAGACTGACTTAGATAAATGTCTTAGGTTTTCGCGATCACTACATATTATAATAAAATAACTTTAACCTGATTAAATTGCGTATATCATCAGTCATAAAAATAATCAAGTCCCAAACAGTACACTCCACTGTGAAATTTAATGGCACTGAAAGTGACTACTGCATGCATCAAAACGATTTGATTTAACAAAAATTGTACGGCAAATTGTTTTTTTTTATATTTGTAAAGAAGCTTGTCATCTCAAATTATTCGAAACTTCAGAAAAATCTATTTTAATATATGTGATGAAATCCGGTTAAACTTGTCTTATTATAATGAGTGACCTAGATTTTGAGCAAACTTATCTTCAGGCTTAGAAAGACCAAAGAAAATCTGGAAACTTCCAGAACTGCAAACTTTGCGAGTTATGCGAACATGGCTGCTCATTGCATGAATTCTGAGCTGGTTGCGAGCCGACTGACATCTCATCTCAGTGCGAATCTAGTGTATTATGTATAAAACTGGATTTCAAGTTTGCCTTGATAGCACGACGAGTATATAAAATCAATATTTGTTTGCGGTTTCATCGAAAACCCAATTAAAATTAAACCTAACCTAAGGATCCAACAAAAATTGGTCAGTCAGCAGCTTAGTACGCTGAGGTAAACTGCTGAGGTAGCACCGGAAGATCAATTATTTATATATCGTCACTATGCAAGAAATAATAAAAGCAAGACAGAAAAAACAATGAAATAATTATTCTGTTCGGCGCTGTAGGGGAAATAGAAACGAAGTTGCAAAGTATACAGAAACGGAAAAGACAGGCAACCAAAGCGGTGAAAATATTGACTTTTTATTTTTCTTGCTAGTTCTTGCTTGCTCACGTAATTGGAATAACTTGATTTATAATAAAACAAAGTTTAACCGGATTAAATCGCGTAAATTATTTAAATTGGTTTCCCTGACGTTTTGAAAGCTTTGCAGCATTTCGTGGTCGCAGGTAGACTAATGTCCACAATGTCTGCAGTGTGTGAACATGCCCTAGACAAACCCAACCATTTTCTTCGATTTGATAAACCACAAGTTCTGGCGAAGGAAAACCGATATGTACCTAGAATGCTCCGTGAGGCTATTGAAATTAAAAAACATCCTAATTTTAATAGAGAAGATGGTTGGCAGCTGCCACCTGTTTGGAACCCAGTCCTAAAAATAATCAAGTCCCAAACAGCACGCAACACTGTAAAAGATAATGATATTGTGAGTGATTACTGCGTGCATCGAAACGATTTTAATTAATAAATATTGTACGGTAGATTAAAATTTTTTTTTAGAAATATCTGTAAAGACGATTGTCATCTTATCCTGCGACCACGAAATGCTGCAAAGCTTTCGAAACGTCAGGGAAACCAATTTAAATAATATACGCGATTTAATCCGGTTAAACTTTGTTTTATTATAATGTGTAGTGATCGCGAAAACCTAAGAAGTTATTACAACTTGATTTGTCTGTCCATTATGGCTTACGGCTTTGGCTTCGTCAAAAAGGTTAAGTACTTCTCTAAAGAATTGACTTAAAAGTTTTAAAGTTTGCAGTGTATATTTTGACACAATGAGTTTATCTTGTTAATGATATGGTCTATATTAAAATATTAATTGCCAACGATATTAGAAATTTTGAAAAAAAAAAATATACAAATGTTTTAATTTTTTCTTAAATCATCAAATGTGAAATTTTGTAAAGATGTTTGTTGTTATTCGATCACATACAAACAGCTGAACAATTCAACATATTTAAATACAATTTGGCACACATAATTCATACTTTTAACATAGTACTACATGAAGGAAGCCACAGGAGTTAGCTCTCCTACTATTATTTTTGAAAAAAAAAACACCTGCAATTGCAGCAAAAGAATAAATATCAAACAATTTTTAATTTGAAACGCTACAGGTAATTTGAAAAAGTCTTACCAGCAACACATCTAATCTCAGCAGAATCATCCGTGAGATTGACAGAGGAACAGTTGGTCAATGGATCCGGCTTCACAGCTGGAAGCAGGGAGTATCGGCAAGGATCCACCTGTTGTCCTGCAAGGTTCGTTGCTCTGCAGGCTAAGGAGCCATAATCTTTTTCTGATGCTGGAGTGTAAGAGAGTACTGATCTTCCCACTCCTTCTACTGTGAACTTATCCTGTTGAAGTAAATTGTTTTCATCATTATTAATGTAAAAAAATTGTATACCAGAAACACTTAAGCACTACAAATTTTGCACCATTTTTACTAAAAAAACAAAGTTTCATACACATTTTTGACGGAGTTAAGAGTAATAGATACTGTCAACAGAAGTAGATACTTTTCATGGAACAGCTATATTTTTATGGTATCAGAATTGAAATCATAGTAAAAAAAATATGGTTAATGAGAAGCAGAGTCTGCCCTTATAAGGTTTTCTGTAGGCGTGGCGTGACCACGTTGGAAAAGAGATTTATCTTCGAAAAAGTAGACAAAATCACTATTAATTCTGTCTATTATTTTGTAGACAAAACCCTTGTGCAGTCGTTATTGGTATGCCTGCCAGTATATAATATTTAACTTTTAATTTATGCTTGTCAGGATAGCTAATGTTAATAACATTGGTACCTACATCCAAATTAGGAATTTCTGAAACATGAATTCGTTTAATTCCCATAGGGACACTTAGAGCCCTTTCCGGATTCCCACAAAAAAAGGCGAAATGGGAGGAAAAAGTTGGAAAAAATATTTCCATAAAACAAAGGATTATTCATGACGAGCGCTGTTCGCGTGTCCATAAAAGAGAATGACAAGGATCGTACGTGTATTTATAAAAGGAAATAACAAAATGGAGTCTTGTTCAGTGACATCTATGAAGCTGTAGTTTACTGTGAAGGGTGTTTGTTAAACAACCATTAAGTTTAAATGTATTTAGTATGGACTTTTGTGTAAATGTTAGTAATGAAGAAGAAAGAAATAAAATAATATTTATTTAACACAGGACTGTGATAGCACAAAAATAACAATACAATAACATATAAATAAATAACAAATAATCATGTAGCTACTGTCAGCATGCTCAACTCATGCAAAAGGATCACCAACTCAGCATATGCTAGACATAGAACACCTAGCGCTGATTCTCAGTTGGCACCTCTTAGAGACAAGTAAAGTTTTCAGACACAAATTAAAACATTTCACTAGAATAATTTACTAGTTACAAACTTACAACCGATTATACAACGTGTATCAGAAATGCGTGGTCATATTTTAAGAGCTCATTAAAAGATGCATTGGGATGCATTAAAAGAGCCTCCACGAGTGACGATATTTAATTGATCGTCCGGCGCACCCTGGGCAGTCAGCCCCGCTACCAACCTGCTGACTGGCTAATCTTTTTCCCACGGCATGAGCTGTTATTATTATGTAGCTCATGTCGACACGATGAAGAAGAAGAGCTCATTCTGGGCATAGACTAGAACAACTTTTACTATGGGACCAAACCGGAAATCGCGAAAAAAATATCAGCTGTTCCCTACTAAATCATCGATGTCGCTCGACAAAATGTTAGGATCAGCTGATTTTTTTTGCGATTCCAAAGTTGGTACAATAGTAAAAATTGTTCGAAAGCATCCTCGGAATAAGCTCTTAAAATATGACCACGCATTTCTGATACACGTTGTATAGTGGATAGTGGTTGCACAAAAAATATTGTAAAAGCGTCCTTCATGTATATTCGTACTTTTAATAAAAAGTTTCGAGCAAAATCATAATGTTTTTATGTACGACATACGTCATAAATATTAATAGGCGAATCTTCATCTTCTCTGACAGCCAGGCTGCTTTAAAAGCCTTAAATTCAGAGGAAATTGACTCCAAACTTGTAAAGGAGTGTGTCCAGCTATTAAACTCACTAGGAGCGGCAAACTCAGTGGCACTAGGATGGGTACCTGGACACTGTGGCATTAGGGGCAACGAAGCCGCTGATGAACTGGCTAGAGCTGGTGCTGAAAGCCCCAATGTGGGCCCGGAGCCAATCTGTGGCATTCCTAAATGCACCACTACAGCCTACCTTAAAAACTGGGGAACTGACCAAAGTATTAGCCTTTGGGAAAAATCCCCAGGCCAAGAACACTCGAAAGCGCTACTTGTGGGCTTCAAAAAAAGGTTTACGAAAGAAGCGCTTTCGTTGAACAAAAATCAGATAAGAATCCTGACAAGAACCCTTACTGGGCACTGCAAGCTGAACAAACACCTTCACAGGATGGGTCTCAGTGATACCACAGTTTGCAGGTTTTGTCGCGAAAAGGATGAGACGCCCATCCATATCCTATGCGAATGTGATGCAGTGCACCACATCAGAAGCCAGCATCTTGGAGGCCACGTCATCTCAATGCAGGAGATCAAATCCTCCTCCCCCAAGGTCATAGTCGACTTTATGATTGACTTGCAGCTTGGGGAAGTGCTGTAATGCTGCAAGAGGCGTCACAATAGATCTTTTAGGTCGCAGTGGCTTAGGGGCGTTCAAGACCCTACCTCTTTCCTCAAATAATAATACGTCATAAATCATACACAAAAAAGCGCATGTTAGCAGCTAATTGTGTTCATGTGACCAACGTCAACTTCAATTATAACTTGCATTATTTGACGACCTCTGTGGTCTAATGGTTCGAGTGTCGTACTGCTGATAACGAGGTCGTGGGTTCGATTCCCACAGGACACAAATATTTGTGTGATGAACATAAGTGTTTGTGTTGGTCTGGGTGTTGCTTATGTATTATAAGTATGTATTTACAAAAAAAAAAGTATTTAAGTAGTATATCCATTGTCTAGTACCCATAGCACAAGTTATGCTTAGTTTGGGACTAGATGGTGCTGTGTAAAAATGTCCCAAAGATATTTTTCTTTTTTATTTATTACTATTCCCTTTTTAACCGAGGGCATGTATAGGTACATTGATACCATTCTGTGTCCATCTAGTATTCGTTTTTAGGGTTCCGTACCCAAAGGGTGTCAAACGGGATCCTATTATTGTCACTACGCTGTCCGTCTGCCCATCCATCCATCCGTCCGTCCATCCGCCCGTCTGTCTGTCACAGGGCTGTATCTTTGTAACGGTAATAGATAACCAAATGAAATTTTCACAGAATATGTGTTACTATCAGCCTATCACGAAAAATACTAAAAGTTTAAAAAAAGTCTAAAACCAAAGGGGGTCCCCGTATACAAGAAACCTCGAATAACATGTATTTTTTTCAGTGTTTTTGTTCCTGCTCTATCTCCAAAACGGTAATACATACCAGCGTCAAACTTGGTTTGATTATAGTGCATACTATGTAGTTTAGCAACAAATAATAAAAACATAGACATATGTGGTGGTACATGTGTAAGAAAGAGATGCAAAAATTAATATTTCACGCACGTTGATGACTTTTGATGAACTCTCATAAATTAAATCAGTTTCTATGGGGTATCAGGTCGATGGGTGGTACGGAACCCTTACTGCGCGAGACCGACTCGCACTTGGCCAGTTTTTTATTGCTTAAGGCATGTTGGGGTTGATGTATCCGCATAGATAAAAACCCCAAATAAAAAAACTTTTCTGTGTAGGATGTAAACTTCTCAAAATATAAAACATTCACATGCAATTTAGAACTGAACCATCAATTATTCCATATAGTGCACAATGCACAACAGTAAACTTTGTTGCACTCACGGCTTCAATTTCCGATGTTCCCATGGAATTATTGAGCGTCCATTGAAAGTTCTTCGGGGGTGGAAAGGCGTCCACTTCGCATGTTACTTTGGTTGGTTCATTGATCGCGGCACCCACTATGGCAGATGTGGCTGCCACACACACCGGCTTGTCTGTAAAAGAGTGGACTTATTAGGACCGTCAATTGAGAAGAAAAAAACATAATTCCTGACACCTACAAATTATAAATCTAAAATACACAAAAAAAAACTAGGGTAGAAAGAGAAATTTGCTCCTGCGCAACCTTAGTATTCTTCCTAGTTGAATCAGGTACTGCTTGATCCAAATGAACATTTTCAGATATTTTTTTCAACCATTACCTATAATTAAACAAGTTTAACTGGATTACATCGCATAAATTATTTAAATTGGTTTTCCTGACGTTTCAAAAGCTTTGCAGCGTTCGTGGTCGCAGGAATACTAAGATGACTTGCGTCTTTACAGATATTTCTAAAAAATATTTTAACTACCTTCATCTTTTTAATTCATTAAAATCGTTTCGATGCACGCAGTAATCACTCACAATGTCTTTCACTGTGTAGCGTGCTGTTTGGGACTTGATTATTTTTAGACCTGGTCTCCAAACAGGTGGTAGCTGCCAACTATCTTCTTTATTAAAATTAGGATGTTTTAGGTTTTTATTGCCTCACGGAGCATTCCTTATTAACACACATAAAACCAGACCACGAACGCTGCAAAGCTTTCGAATCTTCAGGAAAACCAATTTAATTAACAAACGCGATGTAATCCAATCCAATTAAATGTAGTGATCGCGAAAACCTAAGAAATTAAAAAATTTAATCAGTTTGAAAACGATAGTTTAATGCCAAAAGGATTTAACCGATGGCTATTTATAAATCATATTGGAATAGGCTGAAAAAAAAGCACATCTAATCCGGATATTATTTGATAAGTGAATCTAACTAATTTTTCCTTCTTCTTCTAACTAACTACCAACTAATTGTTCCTGGAAACCATTTAGGTATTCACATTGCTTCATCTTGACAGCTATCTGCCACAACAATATTGATGAATATGGACACAAATTTTTAACCCCCAATTTAGAAAACGGGCACTACATCACTCAAAAAGTACTACGCACCCATTTCCTGTCCAATGAGCCATGTATGGTATAGGGGAATTACGAATGTGGTAAAATTTAATTTTAATTAATTTTGAGGCGCATAGTTGCTGATACACAGATTGTCAAGAGTTACGGTGCAATGGACATTGAAACTTAAGTGAATACCATTCTGAGTTTGCTACACAATTAAGGCCCATACACATCGAAAGCATGTCATTAGTAGCTTGGGTTGAAGGTGGAAGCTGTAGTGCGGTCGACCGCAAGTCGGTGGTAACACTTTGACACTAGCAGCATCTTTATTTCGTAAGCAGTAAGGGCGGTTTTCGAATTGAAGTGTTACCACTGTCATGCACTGACTGCATGACTGTGCAAGGAACTATATGAAGAACGACACAATAAATTAATGCGGGCCAGTCGGCGAACTGCACCGCTCCTGTCCTGCTCTGGACGACAAACCGGGCAGTGCCGTCAATGAGAAGCGCAGGGCACTAGCGGCGCATTGTATCACTTTGTCTGCCATTTTTATTACTCACACCGAAGTGGGGCCGGACAGCTGAGCATGTAGGTGTGACGTCAAAGTGATTACGAGCCAGGTGTTGTTTGACAACGTATCACACTGAAAGCAGCTCAATCGCGGGCATCAAAACGCTTTGAAACTGCCTACTTGTCTATTGTGACGTAAGCCGTGCTGCTTATGCCCCGCGCGGCTCCTAACATGCTTTTGGTATGCTGGAGCCTTTAGATGGCCGATCAACAGATTCACTTCGCTATCTTCTTGAAATGTGCTGTGCACCGCAACACTATTCATCAATGGCCATCGTGGACGATCAATCACTCGATTTGAATACCAGTTGCATGGGTGACTAATGTATGCACTCCATCCCATTTAGGATCGCGAGTAATCTATTCGATCGTGGCCTATCGACGCCTGGATATCAGTCATTGTAAGTCATTACTCACGGTTAGACTTCGCGGTCGATTTTTAGTCTAACACCCGTTTGATCGATGGTCTAAAATGTGAAAAGTTTAATTGAGTTTGTCAGAGAGTGCAAATTTTTAAAACTTGCTTCGAAAATATCGACCGTTTGTGATAAATAATTGTGAAGTAGCCCTACGATGCTATTTTCATTTTGATCTATTAATATTTTTAGTTCATTTATTTTGCATCGTATATTGTTTAATTTTTAACCGACTTCAAAAAAAGGAGGAGGTTATGTATTTGGCAGGTTTTTGTATTTTTAATAGAATATAAAAAGTAAAATAGATATTTGCAGGAAAAAAAACTCTGCGATAATTTAAGTAATTACCTAATAATTACCTAACCTTACCTAGTAATTTCCTATCTTTTTACACATTATTGTCTACATTTCTTACTCATTTCTCCACTCGCAGGTCTGCTGGTAGAAATTTCATTGAAATAAGCAGTACCTTTGTACTAAATAATTTTTAATGCTGTCTCCTTTCATATGTTATTGTGTGTACATAAATTATAAATAAATAATTTTATGGGTGATCCTTGATATAATACCTGTATTTATTTATCTATATTTTTTTGTTTTCTGTTTTCAATTTTTCACATTTTTCAGTTTATGAAAAACCTGATTGCCATCTTTATCACATCACCAGTATTTAATTCGATGTTTTATTTATCAAAACCATTGAACCATGTCTCTAAAATCATGATTTCCAGTAAATGGTATTACGATATTCTGTAACACAAACTAAAAAAAAAACGAATAAAAGAATTTTCGTATTTATTTACTAACAGAGACGAGTAGTCCGAATTTGAGTTCCAAACTACATACCAAAGCTGGTTCCGTTTTGTTTTTGTTTTAAATAAAGTCGTTATGGAATCAACTTTTCCATTTTTGGTACAAACTTTCAATTTGTTTCCTGACTGTAGTTTCCCGTTTCAGTGTTATTCTGTTTGGTTCTGTACAGATAGTTCATTCTATTTCGATCTTTTTTTTGTTGTGATTATTGAAAGAAAGAAAAAAAGAAAACGAAAAATTATTTATTGCCATAACAAGACATGCGGTAGGTATGCCGTGTTGGGGGTGCTGGCCAGAAATCCTCCACGTGTGCCTGACGGCTGCTTGTCCATCTGGACACGGGACACATCGGGACATATGGCGCGGGAGGGGCCCGTTCTGGGCCAGCAGTGGGGGAGCAGGGGCGGGCCCAGTGTGCACTCACCCTGCCACTGGGCAGGCAGCGAGGGGACTGTCTTTCCCTGCACCCGTCGATCTCGTAACCCCAGGAGTGCCCGCTGAGTAGTGTTCTCGCGCCTCTTGGGACCGAGGATCTTGGCTTCACCGCCCGGACCGCGAGGAAGAAAGCCTCTATAAAAAATTACGGGAGGTTGGGCCTGCGAGCAGCAGACTCGGGGTATTCTGCTGCCCGACCAGCAGCTGGCGTAGCTGGCACAGCCGGCGTAGCTAGCACAGCCGGCGTACCTGGCACAGCCGGCGTAGTTGGCACAGCTAGTAAAGGCCCATGAGGTGAGGTGGCGTATAGTGTTCCGTGTGCGCCACCTAGGAGGGTGCGGCCAACGTTAGGCTGCACGGGGAGAAGGGGCTCGCCTGCTTGTGGCGGGCCAGGACCTGTCGGGGTTGGTTGTGTGAATACTCACGGGTTCCCACGCCCCCGGCTAAGGTAGTTGAAGGAACACCGTGGTGGTTTTAGTCGGTAAGAGTTCGACACTGGCTCCGCCTACCCCGGGCGGAGTGCGTCCACGAGGATTTCCCCATGGCAAAAAAAAAAAAAAGGTATGCCGTGTTGTATACAACGTTGAGATGACAATACCACAATAAATGATAGCACGGTTAGTACTGGTCTATAGAAGCATTTTAAACACATAAATAAGTAGTTTATCGAAAACTAACAAAAACTAAATTTTAAACAAAATAAATATTAAAATATCGAAATAATAAGTAACACAATTTGTGATTATCTGTAATAATTGAAGAAGAGAACTTAAAATCAATGGATTCGCACAAGTCTTTGACCTAACGATCTATGCCAGAAAAATGGTCCTACATTCAAAATTAAAAAATATAAAAAAATTCCTGTGGCTAAACTATAACTGGATTTGATTGATTTTTTGTGTACAGTCAGAGAACGTGCTACTCTGTACGTGGTTTTATTTAATGTCGTATTGTCATCTCCACTTTGCACATTATGTTCATAATTAACTTACTGTATACATATTAATTTAGGGCGCAGCATAACATACACTGATACCGATACAGTACAAATGAAATAGTCACAACAATTTTTATGAAGTAAACTAGACTTTGTCCACGGCATACCCCGTGTATAATTCGGCTTATCACAGAAAGACTTATCACGTATCCCTCAGGAATTCTTCATTTTCCCGGGATAACAATTTGACCACATTTTAGTCCGGGTTATGGTCTATCTGTGTGTTAAATTTCATTCAAATCCATTCTGCCCTTTCAACGCCAACTCGTGAGTAGCGTCAAAGTTACAGCTAACTATTAAATAAATCCACAGAATACACAATAGTACTAATAGAACATACAAAAAGACGTTTTACTGGGCATTAAACTTGGGCCCTGTGGTATCTCAGTCCAACGCATGATGTTTCCTGCCATCTATGCTTCTAGATATTATAGTTGCGAAATTTTGCATTGTAATGAACCGGTCAAAAAATATACATTTTAAGGATAACTTTGTTCCTGACGCTCTGACCGCGCACGTTTTTAATTTTTGCAATTTTTTCATTCTTTCTTAAAATACCAGTTTTGAAGTCTAATCATCAGATTTTAAACACAAAAAGTTTCATCAAAATTGGCCCGGTAATTTTGGTATCATACTAAAACTACCGGACCGACACCGGCTCGAACAAATAAACAAACAAACAGATAGACATTTAGAGTTTTATAATATATAAAATCGATTTAAAAAATACCGACCTATTAATAATAACATAATCAGCCCATTACTGTCCCACTGCTGGGCACGGGCCTCTTCTCAGTATGAGAAGGTTAAGGCCTTAGTCCACCACGCTGGCCTAGTGCGGGTTGGTGGACCACACACACCATCGAGAACTGTATAGAGCACTCTCTGGTGTGCAGGTTTCCTCACGATGTTTTTGACAATCAATTTGCATTTCTCGAAACCACCGGTTACCCTGGATGATATTACAAAATCTTCTACTTTAAAAAGTCTATCTAATCATTCTATGCCAAAATGTACTTCTTTCTCTTTTCGCCGGGTTACAGAAGAAGATATCAAAAAATCAATCCTTTCCATCTCCACTAAAGCGGTGGGTGATGATGGGCTACATATCCAAATGATTGTTCCTATTTTAAATGTCCTTTTTCCCGTCATAGCCCACATTATAAATCATTCCCTTGACACGAGCTCCTTTCCCTCAGCGTGGAAGAAGGCTCATGTACTACCACTGCCCAAAGATTCAAATCCCATCTCTGTATCCCAGTTCCGTCCAATCTCCATTCTACCAATCCTGTCCAAGGTCCTTGAGAGTGTTGTTCAGAATCAACTGTCATTTTATCTCTCCTCTAACAGCCTGTTAAGTCCGTACCAATCTGGATTCCGTCCTGGCCATAGCACAGTAACAGCTTTAGTTAAAATTACTGATGACATCCGGCTGGCCATGGAAAATAAGCAACTTACAGTTTTGGTATTACTGGACTTTAGCAGTGCTTTTAACTCAGTTGATTTTGACATCCTCCTGAGTATCTTGACCTCCTTAAATGTATCTTCTTCTGTGATTGACTGGTTTGATTCTTATCTTCGGGGTCGATCGCAGTCGGTTCGCTCCAATGAGGCTTTCTCGGAATGGTGTGATTTGGCTGCGGGCGTTCCCCAAGGTGGCGTCCTCTCTCCTCTTCTGTTTTCGGTTTTCATTAACGCCATCACTAAAATTGTATCTTCACACTATCATCTTTACGCAGACGACTTGCAACTTTACCGTCATTTTAAAATCGACGACCTTCCTGAAGCCGTGGATGCCATCAATAGTGATCTTCAAAACATCAATGAGTGGGCTAAATCTTTTGGCCTCATGGTCAATCCAACAAAATCACAAGCTCTCATTATTGGTGGCAAATACTACTTCAATCTCTTGGATCAGAAGTCTCTTCCGCCGGTTTTGTACGACTCCGTCCCTATAGCTTATTCCAAAAGTGCCAAGAATTTAGGTGTGTTTATTGATTGCAATCTCTCGTGGAATGTCCACATTGCAGAAGTAAGCAGGAGGGTGTATTACTCATTTCAGTCTCTCAAACGGCTCCAGAAGTTCCTGCCTTTTCCTACTAAAATCACTCTTGCCCAATCTCTTCTTCTTCCGCTTTTGGATTATGCTGATGTCTGTTTTCTTGATGCAACGGAGGAACTTTTCAATAAACTCGAACGACTGCAGAATCTGGCAATCCGCTTCATTTTTGGCCTCCGGAAATACGACCATGTGTCGGAATTTCGGATGCAGCTGAAGTGGCTGCCTATTCGGCGTCGTCGAGATACTCACATTCTTTCTCTTCTCTTCTCCGTTCTTCACAATCCTAGTTCTCCATCTTATCTTCAGGAACGCTTTGAGTACCTTGTCCCCAGGGGAAAACCTTGCCGCTCATCTTCTTCCCTTCTCCTCCGTATACCCCATCACACAACTAGCCGTTACGATGGTTCTTTCACCATACGTGCCGTGCGTCTGTGGAATTCTCTCCCACACTCTTTGCGCGATAGCCCGTCACTGAATGTCTTCAAGAGAAGAATTAAGGAACATTTCCTCTCAACATGAGTTATATTACATGTTATGTATTATATATCTATATATATATATATGAATGTATATATTCTGATGTATCTATTATATATTCTTATGTATCTATTATATATATTTAAGTATCTATATATTATTTATATTATTATTAGCTAGTACTGTAAGTAAATAAAGTAGGTTTAATTTATGTTGTACACTTGTTTCTGTCCTCTACATTCAACATTTCTCTATCGCTCTAAGGTTTGCTGTTAGAAAACTCAGTTCTGAGTTAAGCTCGCCGATGTACATAAACTTTCCTACTGTTATATAAATGTATATCTGTGTGTACAATAAAGAATAAGAATAAGATGTTTTCCTTCACCGTTAAAGCAAGTGATAATCAAATTCTGATCCGCACATGAATCCGAAAAGTCAGAGGTGCGGGCCGGGATCGAACTCGCAGCCTCCTGCATGGAAGGCAAGCGTTCAACCACTAGGCTATCACTGCGCTAATAATAATAATAATAATAACAACTACCGGAAATATATTGTAAAGGACGGCACACGACAGTTGACATATGTCGGGCATGCCACTGTACCGGGGAATCCATTCGTCATATTATTTCTGGTTGTTCTCGTCTTGCTAATGGCGAGTATTTGCATAGGCACAACCTAGTAGCCAGGATTATTCACCAGCAACTTGCCCTGAGATACAGCCTTGTGGGTGCGGAAGTACCATACTACAAGTATGTGCCCGACCCAGTTCTTGAGAATGACCATGTCACGTTGTACTGGGACCGATCTATCATCACCGACAGGACTATCGCTCACAACAAGCCTGATATAGTGGTGATAGATCGTTCAGAGCGCCGCACAATGATTGTTGATGTTATTGTCCCGCATGACGAGAATCTCGTGAAGGCCGAGAAGGATAAAGAAATCAGATACCTTGACTTGGCACACGAGGTTGTCGACATGTGGGATGTTGACTCAGCAGTCATTGTGCCGATTGTTGTTACTGCCAATGGCTTAATGGCCAAGAGCCTCGATTTACATCTTAGGAGGCTCGCGTTGGGCAGCTGGGTCAAGGGCTTGATACAGAAAGCGGTACTCCTGGATACGGCGCGTATCGTCAGGAAGTTCCTCTCTCTGAGGCCCTGACCACCGGTAGTTTGGACCCTGTTCCCGATGCCGGTGGGCTACTATTTTTTATATTTTTAAATGTTTTTTTATATTTTTTTATAGAAATATTTAAAAATGTAAATAATGTGTGTATAAATGAATAAAGGAATAATAATAATTAAAGTCGAAATTAATAAAACCGGAAGCGTCTGTGATAATTATAACGCCGTTAACCTCCGTGTTTTACAGAAAGTAATTTTTCTAATAATTAAATCGAAAGGTCAACGTTTACTTTCATGGTTCGTTTAACTTTGTTACCTTAATTACTTCAATAATGAGACAAATTAAAGCGGTCAAATGAAAATAGATTTTGTGTGGAAAAGATTTTTTTTACAAGATTTTATTTAAGTACCTATGGGGTATGTATGTATTATAAGTATGAATTTTCAAAAAAAAAAAGTATATAAGTATTATATCCATTGTCTAGTACCCATAGCACAAGCTTTGCTTAGTTTGGAACTAGATGGTACTGTGTAAAAATGTCCAAAAAAAAAAAAAAAATATATATAAGTGGCACCCCCATCAGTAAAAAAACATTACTCGATGAATACATCATTTATCAAAAAATCGTTTTTAACAATTGAATTACAGGTACTGTAGTTAAATCAGAAACTATTAACTCTGTAAAATAAAGTTCGTTGTAGATGAAATTTTCTGATTGGATGGCCTATTACTCGAAAAATGTACTAGAATTGTGGGTAAACGGTCGTCTAACCAGATAATTATCGTTGGTAAAGTCAAGCCTTAGTTCGCTACAGAAATCTTGCAAGTACCTGTAGCGACATCTATCGCACTCCATGCGAACTAACACTGACGTAACAGATGACGTCAAAAATACAACAATACAATACATACACACACATATATATATATATATATAATACATATGATTTATGGTGAAAGAAAATGATCCTTAATTCTTCTCCTGAAGACATCCAGTGAAGGGCTATCGCGTAGAGAGTGTGGAAGAGAATTCCACAGGCGCACTGCATGAATGGTAAAAGAACCGTCGTAACGGCTAGATGTGTGATAGGGCGGAGGAGAAGGGAAGAAATAAATCATAAAATCAAATCTTAACCAGACTAATAAAAGATTAATAAACCAGAACAACTAAGTTCTATTACAATTGTCGCAATAATCGGCTGAAACATTCAGAGCATTTAACCGTTCACAAAGTCAGTGTTCAGACCCCAACTTTGAATCATAAACACTAGCCTACGAAGCTTTGCATATAAAATCAAATCAATCCGGTGTTATTCAATGAATTTGCAAGTTATGCGTTACTAGGTGCGAATTCAATTTGCTTTGCCGATGGTGTGTGAATTGATGTATTACACATTCAAATGCAAATTTTAAGGGAAGTTTGGGATTGTTAATTTGAAGTCATGTGGAGATTTAAATACCGTCTTGTGTTTTGAAATGAGGAGGTTTTGATTTGTATACGAATTTATATACCTAGTTGATAATTTTTGTTGCTATTTATTTATTTATTTATTTTATTTATTTGTTCAGTGGTATACATAACAAAAACATTCTAAAGATGTAAACATAAACTCATTAGAGTTTTACCGTACATCAGTATCATCGACTATGCAAACAGGTAAACAAAAATATAGTTAACAAGGTAGGATATTAAATAAGTACAATGTGGGTAGATACCAGATAATATTTAGCTACATTATGAAGGAGCGAACACCGGTGACTGCGCGAGCCGTCTTTAAAACTGGTGGAGGGTAGTATTTGTGTTGATACAGGTTGTTCCTACAAATGCAGCATACTTTTGAGAATTTATTATACTTACATTAACAATGTTATTAATTATTATACTTGGAGTCCGCAGCGCGGTACAGCTGTTGCAAAAAAAAGTACAAACATATTTTGTTGGTTGATTTTTTCATCAGTGTCAAGAAGATGTAGTGAAAAATATTGAGAAAGGTATGTCATGATGGTTTAGGCATGTATAGAGGATGGACGATAGGAGATTGACGAAACGAGTATATGAGGCGAGAGGTAGGTATAGTTCTCGGCACGAGACGTGAGCACAAATTGTACCAGCGTAGTAGTCTCTGTCGTCACTGTATTCTAGTATTCCGTTTTCTACATATATTCAATTATGCATTATCATGTAATTAAGCCAATGCAAGTGCCTGTTTCTGATTTGTTGTACTGTGAACAGAGATTCGACCACTTACGCAGTGGAATCTGTGCTCACGACTCGTGCCGGGAACTATATTATAAAATTTGACATAGTCACAACAGGGCATTCCAGGAACAGAAATTGCTCGAATAGCACATGAGCGAATCGCAACTAAAGTATTCCACGAACAGCACGATTCAATATTCTTGACGGTTGACAACGGCCGCGCCAAGCAGACGTAGAAGCAAAGTATTGTTTTTTTTTTTTTTCGAATGGATTCTCGCAGATCGATACCCAAACTCTAACTGCTTAACTGGGCTCTAAAACTCTATCCGTCGAGCAGAGTATTGGTAATCGTAGTAGTTTTTTATAGGTAAGTTTTTTGTACATAGACACAACACAGGAAAACAAATATTGTAGTACAATATTTGTTTTTGTTATGGGCCTTAGCCCATGACGGTAAGGTGCGGTGGCACGTCGTGTTCTGCACATGCCAGTCAGCTGGAGGGTGTGGTCAAAGTTAGGGATGCTACACACATATTCGTTGGGAAAAAAGCCGCTCGGCTTGATCGTACTTGAGTGAGCATTGATCGACACTGCCGGGCGGTAGAGATAACTAGACTTATGTCGCTCTGCTTTTGTCGATCCATGCCGTATGTGCTGGGTGGCTTTGCCGATCGTGACATGCCGACGCGGCGGCGATGAAAGCCAAACATATGTAGTAGTAGTTGCTTCGGGTCAGCTTTGTTGTAAAATAAATACTGCTTAATCGAATGCCCGAATATATGTGTAGCACCCCTAAGACCGTATGAGGAGAAAGGGTTCGCCTACTTGTGGCGAGTCGGGACCTATTAGGGATGGTTGGTGAACGCACGTATCCCACATCACCGGCCAAATGTAGGTAATGGAACACCGTGGTGGTTTTAGTCGGTAAGACAATGGCATCGCTTTCCCCAGGCGGAGTACGTCCTTAAAGATATCCTCACAAAAAAATATAAAAAACAAATACTTTTTATACAGGAATCCATCCATGTTGATGGCTAAACTAGGTGATTTCAAATTTTTGGGATTTTCAATAAAAAATAAACTCAACAGATTTTTTTTTCACATGTTACAATCAAAAACAAACTTACCCCTATCTATTTACTTGCGTTTAAAAGCTATATTTCTCGCTATTTTACTATGAAACCTATAGGTTTTATATATACAACGTATTCGTTATAATCTCTATAATATTTCCTATATAAATAAAAATAAAATTCATAAAGAAAAACTGGAAAAATAAAATTAATTTCCACAATATTCCGCCGCCAGGCAACAAGCAGCATTCAACCGCACTCAGAGCTGTGCTGTCAGGCAGGATACAGCCGGTGAGGGGTACAGGCCAGAAAACCTCCACGTGTGTCTGACGACTGCTTATCCTTCTGGACACGTCTAGAGGGAACGGCAGTCGTTGGGCCGGTGCACCCTGGGCACGGGCAATAAGTCTCCTTTGGACCGGGGGACCTTATTGCCTGTGGCGAATATTCTGGCACGGGAGGGGCCCGATGTGGGCCACTGGGAAGTTGCTCCGCGTGTCACTGAGAAAGCAGAGGGCACTGCGGAGGAGCAGGGGCGGGCCCGGTGTGCACTCACCCTGCCACTGGGCAGGCAGCGGGGGGACTGTTATTCCCTGCCCCCTTCGGTCTCGTAATCCCAGGAGTGCCTGCTGAGTAGTGTTCTCGCGCCTCTTGGGACCGAGGGTCTTGGCTTTACCGCCCGGACCGCGAGGAAGAACACCTCTATAAAAAATGACAGGAGGATGGGCCTGCGAGCAGCAGACTTGGGGTAGTCTGCTGCCCGACCAGCAGCTGGCGTAGCTGGCGTAGTTAGCGCAGCTGGCGTAGCTGGCGTAGTTAGCGCAGCTGGCGTAGCTGGTAAAGGCCCGTGAGGTGAGGTGTCGTGCAGTGTTCCGTGTGCGCCACAGAGGAGGGTAAGGCCGTCGTTAGGCCGCACGGGGAGAAGGGGCTCGCCCGCTTGTGGCGAGCCGGGACCTGTCGGGGGTGGTTGTGTGAATACTAATGGGTTCCCAGGCCCCCGGCTAAGGTAGTTGAAGGAACACCGTGGTGGTTTTAGTCGGTAAGAGTCCGACACTGGCTCCGTCTACCCCGGGCGTAGTGCGTCCATGAGGATTTACCCATGGAGAAAAATAAATAAAAAATGGATACAGCCGGTGAGGGGTTATTAGCGAAAAAAGCGATTTCTACTGAAGATTCAGTTAGATATTATCATTCAAGCTAGAGAGCTTACAAAATGATCGCAACATTAAACTAGTGAAATCAAAATAAAACAGTTTTCTGATCAAAAATGTTGTCATGCTTTTAAAGTTTAAACATGCAAATAAAAATCAGCGCTTAATTCACGACTGGCAATGTCAATATCTGAAATGCAAATCGAATGGGTGTTCCCGTGATATATAGCTCAGTGCTGCCAATAAATTGGCCTATCATTGATTGCCAAAATGTTTGATACAAATATTCATTGTCATGAATTAAAAAATAACCCATAAATATGATTGATAAGGGTGCATGTATGCATGTAAGGACTTTTGAAATTAATATTTATTGCAGTTTGAAAGTTAATAAATTGAAAAGCAATCCAGAATTGAAGGAAAATTGTTCATAGATATATTACCTATTGTTGGTCGAATTTAGTGTGATATTCGTTTATGATTTATGGTTTCTAAAGAAATAAATTAGACAAATGGCAAATAACTGCAAATAACATAATTATGAAATGTGGATATCATAGATTTGACATCTACCAACGGTAGAATCCGAATATTGATGAAAAAGTGGAATAAATATTGATGCAAACTTTTAAGTAAAAAAACTTGCTTTTATGAAGGATAAGTATGTATGTACTCATATAATTATTATAGATGCTGAATCTTGTACTATTACGCGCCATACAATTAATAAAAGAGCCAGTTTAATTCAATGAGACTTAGGCCCGTATTACAGAAGCTTCCTCGAGTACAGTTTAAACTCCAATCACCTGATCACTACTTAAGGATAGAATCGTTACTTGAGTATCGGTCTTATTCCAGAACGGTAATTATAAACTTTAATTCAACAACAAAACACACGAATTTGACCTGAAACTCAGCTGAACTGTGATCAACAAATCTCTGCTTGAGGGACGTTCTAAAATCAAAGCTCAACTTAAAACTAGTTTTAAACAGAGATCAACGCTTGAGTATCCTTCTGGAATACGGGCCTTAGAATTACTCTAGATAAAAGGAAGAAAAATTCAAAATACCAAAAAATGAGGCGTAATGTAAAGATCTATTTTAATACTCGTAAAATATGGACTGAAATCTTGTATATAATACTTCATCATCATCATCATCATTCCAGCCGAAAGATTTCAAGCATCGCAACAACGACCGGTCCTGCGCTTTCCGCTACAATTATGTATGTTCTGTATTATGTATGTTTTGTGATGATATTAACTTAAATAGATATATCAAAAATATCTTATATCTGCAACAAAACATTTTGAGACTCGAATGTTGCATTGTACAGGGGTACTTAATCTAATAACTAAAGCCAAATAATGTGACTACACGATGGAGTCCCGGCCGCTTAACCTTACTCCATAGAACTGAGTATAAGGAAACTCGTGTAATAATTGTTAGTGAACCTTATTCGTATGAATAGGAAGCCTAAGGCATAACATGCCTATTCATGTTATTAATATATATATAATTTTGTGTAAGCTTATTTTCTTATAAGAGTGTAAACAAATGCAAAGTTAGAGGCTTATTGTGAGTAGACAAACTTTGAAGTATAGACACGGCAAATGAAAAGCGCAACACCGAACAGACAGGACTGAAAGCGAGTTCATAAATTTTTTGTACATTTGCTTCGAAGCCCTAATAAATTATCATATGTTAATATATATTTTGCAGTTCCAATAATATTAGACACATACGTGTCGAATTGATAACCTTCTTCTTTTTGAAGTCGGTTAAAAAGTGGTTAAAATAGATGTCGTGTCCTATGTCTAAGTCAAAATAGAGGCAGAATGCAGAGAAAAGATGGAAAATACTCCACCGACAAGAGCTTGGCTCTAAAATTAATGATGATGATGAGGCTTTCAGTATCTGAAATACTGATGGTGATAAGGCAAGAAATATTGTTTTTGATTCACTTAGATCCCACTGATCTGCTAATTTAATTCGTAAAAATGTATTGGGCTAGTCAAGATGCCTTTAGACGGCCACTGAGTGACCTCGATGGTTAAATTCATTACACATGTAACAGAAAAATCCGTAAATATAAGTTGCTTTTGACCACAACCTTAGACAAATGACCTGTCAAAAGAAAGTTTCATACATCCATCCATACAATATATTGCTGGCCCACAGTGAAGGCCGCCATTTTCCCGTCCCTCAAGCCTCCTATTACCGGATGTTATATTTCAATATTTCACACGATATTTCAATATTTACGCTCAATCTAGTTTGAAGAGGGTCATATTTTTCATAGTTGTCGCTTCGCTGTCACATCTACAGGTAGGACGTGGGACCAAAGGGTTCTTTCCATTGACACTTGTGGCAAAGATGATGGCGAAACACCGCCCGGCTACAGGTGGTTTCGAATAGTAGTGACCACTTTTTGGGATAACCTTTTTCGTGAGCAATGAGTCGCGAAATTCGAAGCAACAAAGGGTGACTTAGGACATCCTTTGGTTAAATAAAGGTACAAAATGTATTCGTAAAGAGATGTTTAAAAATTGGGAATTGGTAAAAAATTGATTAAGATTGACGATGATTTAACTGGAACTGTGAGTGAATACTGCGTGCATCGAAACGATTTTAATTAATAATATTGAACGGTAGTTTTTTTTTTTTTAGAAATATCGTTAAGACGCTTGTCATCTTAGTCTACCTGCAACCACGAAATGCTGCAAAGCTTTCGAAACGTCAGGAAAACCAATTTAAATAATATACGCGATTTAATGCGGTTGAACTTTGTTTTATTACAGTTTTTTAATGCTTTCGACATAGCAAAAATAAAATAATTATTTGTATTTTGTAAGAGAAAAACAAAGTTTAGAGTTTAGATTCGACCATGGCAACCTTACAGAATACTTAATAGTGTACAAAATAATATAGGGTTTCCGGCTTAACATATGTTTTTCGCAACATCCAGTAGATATGTCATACCCTAACAAAACAACCGAAAAAAAAAACCATGTGCAGCGGCAGCACCATACACATAAACTAGTACAAAGTAAAGTAAGTAAGTTGGTTACTTCAAGTAACTTTTGCGTCATAATTGGGACACTTTCTGTACACACACGATAACAAACTTTTTCATCCCCCCATCTCGGAAAGAGTATTTTTGCTCTTCGATATCTGAGTGCAAAAGCCGTTTTTATCCCCTAGAGGATAAAGTAAATTGAATTTAGAACATCGTGTGCACTACGTTTGTGAATTCAAAACATCATTAAACCTATTTACTTCTCCCTCCATGGTGCCGAATTTATCATACAACCTTTTTTAATTTGTTAAAAACTCAGACTCGGAACCTTCTTGGTGTACTTACTTTTTTTTTTATTTGCTTTGCGCGCGCCAGTTTCTTTTCACGTCATATTGTTATATACATGAATATTAGGTTAAAAACGAGAAACTTGAAAACAAGTGAAAAACCTAAAATGCACAGATCTATTACCCTAAAATGAGTGGTTCTAGGGACGAGGAAGTTTATTTGACGCAAACAGAATTGACTGTAACTGTTAATAATGCACAAATGAGCTTTCTCCCTCAACAATCACGCGAGAAGTATTTGAAACAATACGATATGAAATATGTAATTAATTTTCTACCTATGTGTCTTTTGTTTTTACTTTCTATGTAACCCCACCTATAAGTTGCCTGCTTGTGTTTATCATTCATCATCATCATCATTTTCAGCCGAAAGACGTCCACTGCTGGACATAGGCCTCCCCCAAGCATCGCCACAACGACCGGTCCTGTGCCTTCCGCATCCAGCGGATTCCCGCGATCTTCACCAGGTCGTCGGTCCACCTTGTGGGGGGCCTACCCACGCTTCGCCTTCCAGTACGCGGTCGCCACTCCAGAACTTTACTGCCCCATCGGCCATCCGTTCTGCGAGCAATGTGCCCCGCCCACTGCCACTTAAGTTTGGCAATTCTTCGGGCTATGTCGGTTACTTTCGTTCTCCTGCGAATCTCCTCATTTCTGATTCGATCACGCAGGGACACTCCGAGCATAGCCCTCTCCATTGCCCTTTGAGTGACTTTGAGCCTTCTTATCAGGCCCATTGTGAGCGACCACGTTTCAGTACCGTAAGTAATTACTGGCAACACACACTGGTCAAAGACTTTCGTCTTGAGACACTGCGGTATTATGGACGAGAAGATATTGCGTAGCTTCCCGAACGCTGCCCAACCGAGTCGGATTCGACGATTGACCTCTTTCTCGAAGTTGGACTTACCAAGCTGGACAGTTTGTCCTAGGTATACATAATCGTCAACAACTTCGAGTGTAGATTCTCCAATGCTTACGGGAATGGGTGCTATATGGGAATTCGACATAACCTTTGTCTTGTCCATATTCATTTTAAGACCCACTCTATCGGAAGCTCTACTGAGGTCATCGAGCATTGTACCGAGGTCCTCCATGGTATCAGCCATGACTACTATGTCGTCGGCAAACCGAAGGTGAGTGATGTACTCGCCGTTTATGTTAATGCCTAGCCCATTCCAGTCCAGAACCTTGAAGACATCCTCCAATGCAGCAGTGAACAGTTTCGGAGAGATCACATCTCCCTGTCTCACACCTCGCTGCAGAAGGATAGGTTTCGAGGCTTGGTCCTGTAATCGGACTGACATAGTGGCGTTTTCATACAAAGACTTTAACACTTCGATGTACCGATAGTCAATCTGGCACCGTTGAAGAGACTGTAGTACCGCCCAAGTCTCGATCGAATCGAAGGCTTTCTCGTAGTCCACAAACGCTAAACAAAGTCTTGTGTTTATCACTGTGTTTTAAATGTTGCGCGTCGTTAACTGTGACAATAAACAATTTTTCTTTCTTTTCTTTCTTTCTATATGTTTAACATGTGGCGGCTAGATAAAGGAACCAAAACTTTCTCAGAAAATGTTTTGCTCATTTACGCCAAGGGAATCCGATGAATCGGTACAACTATTAAGTATGACAGATAGTTTACCGAAAAACAGTACACAAGTCACTAACACCAACATTACAGTACATAACAAAAATATTACTCTCAACTTAAGTAACTGTAGCAACGTTACTTTAAATTTTTCTTAATTAGGTTTACCTAAGTATTATTTGTTATAATTTAAAGATTATTCTGTAATACTTACCTATCATAATGTAGTAGTTAATACCTAAACTGAAATAAAAGTATCTTGTGATTGTAAATGTTTTTTTTTGCATTTATTCATTTCCTCGCTGAGGTGGGATGAAAAGTTACGTGTTGCACTCGAGTGCAAAGATTTTTCACCTTGTGCTCTTTTGAATCCTTCGCTGGCTCGGGCATCAAAATTGAGCACGCGTTTAAAAAGCAACTTTGCACTCTTGTATGACAAATAACTATTGTCGCCTGTCACGCTCGGGGCCTTGCTTGGCGCAAATGAATAGAAAAACGACTTAATTAGGACTTTTTCGAGTCTTCAGATTGTGAGCGCAAGTAAAATATATGTACTTTTAAATATAACTGACCTATACCTTTCTGTTACACGTTTTATACTGACATATAGATAAAACGATATAAGTAAAAATACTTACAAATAACCTGCAGGTTGACTGGCAGTGACTTCCCATCACCCTCCACATTAGATGCTGTACACGCGTACTTCCCTGCTTGGCTTCTGTTCACGCCTTGTAGGGCTAGATTTGCTGAACCAGCAATGACTCCAGCTCGCTGGTTGTGTGTCATGATTTGACCCTGGAATATTTCAATATGGTTACAACGTTTTATTAAAAATAACTGGATAGAAATCGATGTGTTATTTCTGTCTTGACCTAGACAACCGTTCCGTTCTGTTCCGTGTGGTGCCGGACGTAAATAATTGCACCACCCTATATCTTCTCATGGGTGTCGCAAAAGGCGACTAAGGGATTCACCAGAGGATGGGCAGCAGTGTTCTCTGAGTATTTAACCAACCAAATGCGATCGCCAACCCGCCTGCCAAGCGTGGCGATTATGGCATATGCCCCCAAACTGCTTGAGGGAGGCCTATGTCCAGCAGTGGACGTCTTTCGGCTGAAATGATGATGGTGATGATGAATGATTTTAAAATAAATAAATAAAATTTTTATTGGAACAGAAAACACGTTTACATAAAATGTGTACGAAAATGACTGCATTAGTTATTAAACTGTGTTGCAGTCATTAACGCCCATTTCAGATGGATTGAGGCGACAGCGTTCCAACTGAACTGAAATTGTTAAGTAAGTAGGTATGTGTATGTGGAGGAGTGCGTGTGTGGGGGGGTGAGTGTGTGGGGGGGTGTGTGTGTAGGGGGAAGAGTGTGATGATTTTGCGTGGGAATGTGTGTGCGCAGGCGGGTATCAGAAACATGAAGTTACGTTTTAACAAATATTTCCAATTCTTCATATGTAAGCGTATAGAGCCATTTATCAGTGAGTATTCGACACTCGCGAAGAGTGAGCGGATATATGTTGAGCTTCTTATTTACTTTATTATATAATACTGTACTCAGAAATTGGTACTGTCGACTCACGGCTTTAACTTTTGCAATTTCTGTCTGGCAGACTATGTCAGCTCTACGTTTTTTTCTCACAAATTCAGGATCATATGGAAGGTTTGAGTGTTTACGCAGTATTGTGTTAAGCAAAAATACGTGCCGGACTGTCGGGACCTTACATATAGTGTACAGTTCAACAGTAGGAAAATGTATAGGCTTATGAGCCATGACCTTCAGCACGGCCCTCTGTGACCTTTCCAGCCGGAGCATTTGGCATATGCCTGAACTACCCCACGCAGTGATGCAGTACGTCAAGATAGAATGCGCTAGGGCAAAGTATACTGTTCGAAGTGTATTAAAGTCAGCAGATGAACGTAAGTTTTTAAACACAAAGATTAGTTTTCTGACTCTGGATACCAGTTGATCAATTTGTTCCTTCCAAGTCATTGTACTGTCAAGTAAAACACCCAGGTATTTGATACTATGTGTACGCATAATGTGGATACAATCACGACAATCATTGGTCATACGCATACCACATTTGTGAGCCATTAGCGAATAAGGAGAAGCTGGTTGTGAAGTGATTCTTGGGCTAAAGGTAATAAATTTAGTTTTTTCTAAATTAAGGGTTAGTAGGCTTTTACTTAGCCAATTCATAACTATGTTTAGGCTACATTCTGCGTGTAAGCGGGTTTCAGACCAATTTTTGCCGTGTATCAATATGACAGTGTCGTCTGCATATGTTATAATTTTTGAGTTGTTTAAGGAAAGATTACAGAGGTCATTAATATAAATCAAAAAGAGGGTAGGTCCAAGGACACTACCCTGTGGCACTCCATAGTTGAGGAATTGTTCCTTACTGATGTGATTTCCTATTTTAACGATTTGAGACCGTTCACTCAAGTAACTTTTGAAAATATTCAGACACAATCCTCTAATACCAATTCGTTCCAATTTCTCAAGCAAGAGAGGGACAGAGACAGTGTCAAAAGCCTTGGAAAGATCTAGGAAAATTGCAATTGTTTTTAAATTATTTTTAATATTTTTAGCTACAGTACCAGTCACTTCTAGGACTGCATCTTCTGTACTTCTACCAGATCGAAACCCATATTGATTCTCAGAAAGTATATTGTATGAGTTAAGATAATTTAGTAATCGACTGTTTAAAAGTTTTTCTAATATTTTGGATATAGTAGTGAGAACCGAAATGGGTCTGTAGTTATTGACACTGCCTCTGTCCCCGCTCTTGAAGATAGGATGAACTACTGCTTTTTTAAAGACTGCCGGGAACACTCCTGAGACAAGAACAAGGTTAAACACGTGTAGGATTACAGGGACAAGGATGTGTCTGGCAGCCCTAATTAAAGCAGCTGAAATGCCATCCCACCCCACGGCGCTGCTTAATTTAAGACTGAGGATGACGCGTTCGATCATATGTATCGATCGTTTATATTGAATTTTATTATTTTTATTAAAGAGTATTTCCAAATGGGTTGTGTCCTTACGCATGAATGTTGTTTCCAATAACATAGCTCACAGGAACAACAGGGTTTTTGTTACATATTGTATTTTCCATCCAATCTAATTTATAGCAATAAAAATAATACATTCAGAGTATTTTGATCTGCTTACTGTTTATTATTTGTAATTAAATGAACCCAAATTAATTATATGGCACGGATTTATTTGGCTAAATCCATCAAAGAATGCAAGTACGTTTTATTACAAATTAAATGTTTATTAATCACAATTAATTACATTGATTGACACCGTGGTTCAAAATATGACAGATTCAAACCTAAATCAAAGTCAAATCAGAGCTGAAAACACGTATTGACGTAAACTTGGTAATAAGGTACATAGTTAAAATTCTTTTGAAAGTAGCTCATTGTAGGGGAACGAGAAGGATCAAAATATTTTGCGACAAAATGAAAAGTTAACTACCTAATTTCATTGTTACCATGAACCTACTTTTATCAATTAAGTATTTAAACTTTCGTGAATTTCACTCATATTGAACTATGTTTACGGGACTTTTCGCACAGAATTAAATCAAAACAAAACAATCATTTTTAGGGTTCCGTACCCGGAGGGTGACAAACGGGACCCTATTACTCTCGCTACGCTGTCCGTCCGTCCGTCCGTCCGTCCGTCTGTCTGTCACAGGGCTGTATCTTTTGAACGGTAATAGGTAACCGGTTGAAATTTTCTCAGAATATGTGTTGCTATGAGGTGTATCACGACAAATACTAAAAACAAAAAAAAGTCTAAAACCAAAGAGGGTCCCCATACAAGAAACCTCAAACAACATGCATTTTTTTCAACGTTTTTGTTTTTGCTCTATCTTCAAAACCGTAATATATACCAGCGACAAACTTGGTCAGAATATAGTGCATATTATGTAGTTTAGCAAAAAATACTAAAAATAAGACAAACATAGACATATGTGGCAGTACCTGCGTAAGAAAGACATGCAAAAATTCATATTTCGCGCACTGTGCGTTGATGTCTTTTGATAAACTCTCGTAAATTAAATCAGTTTTTATGGGGTATCAGGTCGTTGAGAGGTACGGAACCCTTACTGCGTGAATCCGACTCGCACTTGGCCGGTTTTTACTAACCTCGTCGTTTCGGTCAAGTTTGCTCGTGACCACGGCCAATGCAACTTTTTTTGTTTTGTTTTGATTTATTTGTGCGCAAAAAAATCCCGTAAACATAGTTCAATACTTTTATAAACTTAAAAGATTTATTAACGAAGTTAAGCAAACAAAACTCGACAAAACTTGTAATAAAATGTTTGATAGAACGGATATCAATTTATTATCATCGCTTATGTTTTTAAGTACCTTATCTCTTTTTCTTACCGACATTGCAATTGGCCACAAAATAAATAATTTGATGAACAATTTTTTTTAAAACCCCTTTTTAGGGTTCCGTAGTCCTACAAGGAACCCTTATAGTTTCGTCATGTCCGTCCGTCTGTCCGTCTGTCCGTCTATCCGTCTGTCCGTCTGTCCGTCTGTCCGTCTGTCCTAATCCTTTACCGCTTAATAACTTCTACAGTTATAAACATAAGTAAATGAAATTTTGACAAAAAATGGAATAAATACAGATCTCAATTTTAAAATAATAAAAAAATCTTGATTACGTATTTTAAGGGTGGCGAGCATACATGTGAAATGGGGATGAAAATATTTTTTTCTAAAGTGAAAGTAATGTTTCATACACAACTTTTTTATCAGGTATACCATCTGCGAAACACAGTTCGCCAAAGTGGCTTGCAATGTGTCCCCCCCCCCCTGCCGTTTCTAAACTATGCAACGTAGAAACTTATAGTCTTCAACATTGATAGACCTTTATAAAAACCCTCTTTTAAAATTATTTTGAGTATAATGTCATTATAATTTTTTGAGTTATAGTGAGAAAACTGAAAAATACTTAAGATGTCCTAGTTCATAGGTCATTGACCTTAGAGAAAAATTATCGTAGTAAATAATGCTCCTTCAGTTACTTTCTATTTAAAAAAATCACAAAAAGAAACACACTTCTTAAATTTAGCTTCATAAATTTAGCGCTAGGTGGCGCTGTTTGCAGAAACTAAAATAGCAATGATTAATCATAGAATTAATTAATATTCGATTTGATTCGTATGTAATTAGACCTACTTAAGGAACCCTATAATACTGAGCATGGCCCGACATGCTCTTGACCGATTTTTTAATAATAAAACGAGTCCAGTCATGAGCTATGTTTTAAGTTTCAAATATCTAGCTCTTCGGGAAGTTAGTTTAAAAGCGATTGTAAAATTTGTTCCGAATAGACATAGGTACATGACAAAGCGAGTTAATAAAAATATGGTCATCATTTCAGCCGAAAGACGTCCACTGCTGGACATAGGCCTCCCCCAAACATCGCCACAACGACCGGTCCTGTGCCTTCCGCATCCAGCGGATTCCCGCGACCTTCACCAGGTCGTCGGTCCACCTTGTGGGGGGCCTACCCACGCTGCGTCTTCCAGTACGCGGTCGCCACTCCAGAACTTTACTGCCCCATCGGCCATCCGTTCTGCGAGCAATGTGCCCCGCCCACTGCCACTTAAGTTTGGCAATTCTTCGGGCTATGTCGGTTACTTTCGTTCTCCTGCGAATCTCCTCATTTCTGATTCGATCACGCAGGGACACTCCGAGCATAGCCCTCTCCATTGCCCTTTGAGTGACTTTGAGCCTTCTTATCAGGCCCATTGTGAGCGACCACGTTTCAGTACCGTAAGTAATTACTGGCAACACACACTGGTCAAAGACTTTCGTCTTGAGACACTGCGGTATTTTGGACGAGAAGATATTGCGTAGCTTCCCGAACGCTGCCCAACCGAGTCGGATTCGACGATTGACCTCTTTCTCGAAGTTGGACTTACCTAGCTGGACAGTTTGTCCTAGGTATACATAATCGTCAACAACTTCGAGTGTAGATTCTCCGATGTTTACGGGAATGGGTGCTATATGGGAATTCGACATAACCTTTGTCTTGTCCATATTCATTTTAAGACCCACTCTATCAGAAGCTCTACTGAGGTCATCGAGCATTGTACCGAGGTCCTCCATGGTCTCAGCCATGACTACTATGTCGTCGGCAAACCGAAGGTGAGTGATGTACTCGCCGTTTATGTTAATGCCTAGCCCCTTCCAGTCCAGAACCTTGAAGACATCCTCCAATGCAGCAGTGAACAGTTTCGGAGAGATCACATCTCCCTGTCTCACACCTCGCTGCAGAAGGATAGGTTTCGAGGCTTGGTCATGTAATCGGACTGACATAGTGGCGTTTTCATACAAAGACTTTAACACTTCGATGTACCGATAGTCAATCTGGCACCGTTGAAGAGACTGTAGTACCGCCCAAGTCTCGATCGAATCGAAGGCTTTCTCGTAGTCCACAAACGCTAAACAAAGAGGCAAGTTATACTCTTCGGTCTTCTGTATAACCTGCCGCAGCGTATGTATGTGGTCTACGGTGCTAAAGCCTTTTCGGAAACCAGCTTGTTCGGGAGGCTGGAAGTCGTCAAACCTGCGCGAAAGACGGTTCGTAATGACTCTCGAAAACAGCTTGTAGACATGGCTCAGAAGTGAGATGGGCCTATAATTCTTCAGTAGAGCATTATCGCCCTTTTTGAAGAAGAGTACCACCACACCTCTGCTCCATGCCTGTGGCGTTCTTCCCTCGAGAATGACGGAATAAAACAGCTTCTGAAGGGCCTTAAGGATCGGTTTTCCACCCGCCTTCAGGAGTTCGGCCGTAATTCCGTCATCACCCGGTGCCTTATTGTTTTTGAGCTGCTTCAGAGCCATCCTAATCTCGTACAGGCTGACGTCCGGGATATCTTCGGTATAGTGTCGGGTCAATCTAGCTCTTGGGTCGTGAGCCCGATTTACAGCGGGTGTCCGGGTGGACGTGTATAACTGTCCATAGAACTTCTCGACCTCCTTCAATAGCTCTGGCTTGGAGGATACGACTCTGCCATCGTCGGTCCTCAGTTTTGCAAGCTGGCTCTGCCCAATAGACAGGTCTCTTGCGAAGACTTTGGAGCCCTTGTTCTTCTCTATCGCGTCTTTAATACGTTCCGTATTAAATTGGCGTAGGTCACTTTTCAAGGACTTTGAGATCTGTCTATTGAGCTGCCGGTACTTAGTCGCATCATCTGAGGACTGCAGAATCATCTCGCGTCTTTCCGCCATAAGCTCAAGGGTGTGGTCAGAGAGCTTTTTGTTTCTATTTGTACGACGGGTCCTAAAGATCCTAGACCCGACCGTATGGACAGTTTCCACAAACCCATCGCTGTAATCGTCCACTGAGCTCCCTAGGCATTCGAAACGATTCTGAAGTTCGAGCTGAAAGCTCTCGGGGTTTTGGATTTGGATCGGTGCTGGACGGAGCGTAGACTTCATCAGTCGAGATCTTTCCAGCTTGATGTTCAGATTCAATGTGCCTCTTACCAAACGGTGATCGCTTCCGGTTTTGACCGCGTTGATCACAGAGACATCATTGAATATTTGCTTCTTCGTCGACATAATGAAGTCAATCTCATTTTTTGTTACACCATCAGGGCCCAACCAGGTCCACTTCCTATGCTCACGCTTCCTGAAGAAAGAGTTCATCATATAGAGTCCCTCCTTCTCCATAAAGCCGGCCAGTAGATGACCCCGGTGGTTCCGATATCCATATCCAAATTGCCCCACTCGCAGCTCATCATCGTAGCGATTGCCCAGTTTCGCGTTGAAGTCTCCCATGACAACAGTGAAGTGAGTTTTAGAGCCATGCATGGCTCTCGAGATATCCTCATACATGGTCTCCACCTCATCGTCGGGGTGATTCGAGGTCGGGGCGTATACCTGTATAACCTTCAACGAATACCTTTCGGTTATTCTGAGTATAAGGTACGCCACCCTGGTCGAAACACTCTCGATCTTCACTATGTTGTTCACAAGAGACTTGTGGACGATAAACCCGACACCGCCCTGGGAAAGTTGATCGCCCTCCCGGAAATAGAGCAAGTTACCGGATTTGAGGATTATCGTGTCCTCCCCCTCTCTTCGGACTTCAGATAACCCTACGATATCCCATCGTAACCTGCTCAATTCTTCCTCGAGTTCGACAAGCTTCTCGTCGGTCCGCAGTGTACGTGTGTTGTATGTTGCCAGGTCCAGTCTTTTTTTGTTATGGTAGCCGGATCTCTGCCGGGGATTCTTAGCACCCCCTGCCCCGCCGTTACCTAGGCCGCTACCGTAACCAGGGCTAGCGGGGCCGCCGGGGACTAGGGGCCGATTTTTTATTGTGCTTTGCATGAGGGGATATGCCATAATCGCCACGCTTGGCAGGCGGGTTGGCGATCGCAGTTGGTTGGTTAAATACTCGGAGGACGCTGCTGCCCATCCTCTGGTGAATCCCTTAGTCGCCTTTTACGACACCCATGAGAAGATATAGGGTGGTGAAATTCTTTGCGTCCGGCACCACACGGACGTATTATATTATATATATATAATAAAAATATGGTAATAAAAATAAAATTCAGTACTTTCAAACAAACATTATGTCAACCATAAATAAAATTGTTTATCAATCCTCTAAAAAAACAAAGCTGAGATCCAAATTCAATATCGAGTGTGGTTCTGCCATTCCGACAATCACGATAAAGGTGACACAATTTGATCGATCAAATCAGGGCATGTGGTAAAATAAATTCGACTTCCTTGGTCCAACAATTACCTATGTCGCAGAGCAATTATGGTGCAGAAAATTAACTTTATTCAATAATGCGTGCTGAATCAAATACATAATGAAAAATGCCTGGCTAAAATACCACCTTCATACTTTGGGTACTTTGGTACTTTTTATATAAGAAGAGATTTTCAAAAAAATCATTAGTCATTAAATTTTAACTATTTATATTCATAAAAGTACCGTACATACAAAAACACTCGTCCAAGCTCGAATGAATGAGTTAGCACTTAGTATGTTCAGAAAATGATTGTAGTGAGCATTCTTTGTTATACAAAGCAAGATCTACCAAATGTTACACATGTATATTTATGTACGGTCACGATTCTTCCTGGTGGTACATTTTGTCGACATAATCCCTTGAACGAATCTTGCTACATTATACGTACCTACGGTTGCAATTGAACATTTAATGCAAGCGATTTTAGCCTTAAGGCTGAGTTCGCGGACAATGAAATAACCACTGTTTGCAAAATCAACCTGTTATTCAACAACAGATGTTTAACCGGGACGCGGGAATTTTCGTGGTCACGACTCTTATCCGATCATTGATTCTGGAACCGAGCGTTCTGGGAATGAAAGAACGAATGATGTAACACGATTAATCAAAATGGTAACTAAATGGCAACAACACTATGAAAAGAATGACAATATAAAACGGTTGCATATCAGGTAACTCTTCCAAAATTAAAAATCCTAGTATGCTACTCTATACATTTGACATATCTTTTTAATTTGGCAGGATAAGCGGTCTTGGTTGCCATAGCAACCAATTAAATACGCCATTTTGATGTTTGAATATCAGGCCGCTTACAAACTCAGAGTGTATCGGGCGGGCGCGTTTCTTGAAACATGATAAAATTCTGGTAGTTGTGCTTACCCAAAAGTAGCAGTAACATTGTGCAGGTTTCGTGCGAGCATCGTTTATCAGCCGCATTCATTTTTATTTTGATTAATTATACAAAAAAAAAAAAAAAAAAATTACTACTACCTCAATACGACATAAACAGTTATGTTTACACATCTTTCATAAGTTTTCTCGAAGCATAAGCAATATGTTTCTTTGTTTATGTTCGTAAACGAAAAATGCACGCTCGAAAAACGGCAACGTGTTCCGGCCCTTATTTTATTCGGTTTTTATTGTAAATTTTACGAATATGATAAAATGCTATTGTTTTGTTATATTGGAGAGTAATAATACTAATATTAATATTTTATGCAGCATAGACTCTTCTAAAATTACGAAAAACAATCAAATACAGAATATCAATGAATAACCTCTTCAATTTCAACCATCAAACGTCAAAAATGTCATGTTTAAATACCCGGTTAGTACTTAAACGACGTCCCCGACTTCGATTAGAAAAATCGATTGATTACTGTGATATAACGGTTGGTTATCGTTGGTGAACACCAAAGTTCGGGTTAAACATCTGGTTTTTACATAAACATCTGTTATCTTCTGGGTGAACTTGCCCCTTAGTGGTGGTTCACCCATAAAGGTATTATACTCAGTATAGAAATGTTTTTGGGTTCACCGGAATGATTTCTGACTGTACCTACGACTTAAAAAAACGTCTATGATTCTTGAGAATATTTAAAATATCGACCGCACTTTGAACGAATTTGACCTTCTTATCTATCTTTTTGGTAAAAATGAGGAAATCAACAAAAATAAAATTGCCGTAATTGATTGAAGAACATAAATTGGCCCTTTTTAAGGTTAATTTGATCCTTTCAATCGATAAATAAGTTCGGAAAGGTAATTTACGGAATTATAAAAATAACGGAGTGACAGCTATGTGGGTAACATCGGTTCTTATGTAACATAAGTTTATTAAGTTGTATCTAACAACTTTAAGTGAGATCTAATAACCTGTCAAAATAGTGTTGAACACCCATTTAAACAAATTGAGTTTCTTGTATGATTATTCTTAAATATATTGCTCATAAATGGATGACTACGGTAAATTCTGATACTTACCAGCTCTTGACATGGTTGATTAAAATTCATTTGAAACCCAATAAAAATAAACTGAAATCTTTGACATGGCTGCAGTCTCGGACGAATAAAAAAAGACGGGCGGAATCTCGCTAAGAAAAGATTGAAGCACTTTGTTTTTTTCCTAAACTCACTATAATTTTGACAGAATTTTAACACACCAGATATATACGTGGGACACTCAGAAAGTTTTGCGAAACTAAAAAAAATTGTTCTATACGTACATATATTTTTATCAAATCTTTTCAAAGTACTTTCCACCAGCCTATATACAAAGATTCATGCGCCTAAACCAGTTTTCAAAACACTTTTTCCAGTCCGCCGCAGACACCTCGTTTACAGCCTGCTCGAACGCAGCCAGCGCATCTTCCGGCGACGAAAATTTTATCCCTTTGAGCTGATTTTTTATTTTTGGGAATAAAAAGAAGTCACACGGTGCTAGATCAGGGCTGTAAGGAGGGTGACCCAGGAGTTTGACTGGCGTGCTGTCCAGGAAGTCCCTCGTTTTGAGTGCGGTGTGCGCAGGTGCATTGTCGTGGTGGAGCAGTAGCCCGCGGAGCCCTGTGTTTGGTCGCTTGTTGCTTATAACAGAGAAAACTTCTGGCAAACATTTGGTAGTATACCATTCGGCATTAATGCTTCTTTGATCCCGTAAGGGAATTGATACCAAGTGGCCAGTCAAATTAAAAAAGCTAGCGATCAAAATCTTACCCCCGCTTCTAGATCGCTTCACTTTGGTAGGCGTTGGCTCATTTTGAAACACCCAAACAGTCGACTGGCGCTTGGTTTCTGGGTCGTATTGATAAAACCAGGACTCATCACCTGTAACGATGTCGTAAACACGCTGAGACGAGCCTGCTTCAAATTTGTTAAGCATATCACGGCACCATTCCACCCGGGCCTGCTTCTGAGCATCGGTGAGATTGTGCGGCACCCAGCGTGATACTATCCTCCTCACGCGAAGATGGCTGTGTAGAATCTCGTGAACGCTTCCCGATCCAATCTTCAATATGTGTTGAATCTCCTGATATGTAATTCGCCTATTGTCTTGGATTAAAATTTTCACTGCTAGCACGTTTTCTTCGGTAACAGCCGTCAAAGGGCGACCGCTTCTTTCGTCATCCCCCAAAGTTGGTCGACCGCGCTTGAATTCGTTATACCAACGATACACGGTTGCCTTGGAAGGGCCTTCATCCATGAATGCCATTTGAAGTCTATCGTACGATTCATCCGGTTTCAGGCGACACTTGAAATCGTATAAAATCATAGCTCTAAAATGTTCCCGGCGCAGATCCATATTTCAGTGAGACACAATACTTTGAATTAACTCGCAAAAAATGTGGAGGGAAATTTTGAAATTGGAACTTACTTATTTTTACTAATAAATAATCATATTTTCGAAAAACATTATAACTGGCCAGTCTCCCATATATAAAAACTTTTTTTCGCAATACTTTCTGAGGGGCCTGGTATTGTTATTTGTGATACTAGGACAATGACTACCGTCACACGAGATTTGTTGCGTAATCGCGGCTTTTTGTCTTAGCGAGCGGTCTTACTATGGGTGCTTCACTTTTTGTTTAGCGGGATTTCGTCCGCTGCAGTACCAAAAATTAGAACGCGTGAATCCACCTCTAGCCAATAAGCTTTTTTGTAATACGGCACGTCAATTTTTAAGTTGATATGACCCTTTCTATCCATTTTTGTAATCTACACAAATCTAACATAATAGGGAAGGTGACCATTATGATTGTATTCGTTTTTAATAGAAAACTCGAAACTGTTTCAAGAAAAATAAGTAACAGTGAAAAAACCAATAAAATATTTAATAAAATGTCAGAGTTATTTACAAATTTAAATTACTTATTTATTTATGAAATAAATAAATAATTTAAATTTGTTCACTAGACAGAGACAGCACTATCAAAGTATGACATCATTGTTCAAAACCTTCACGGAATCTCTCTGTACCACAGAAATAGATAGATAGAATGGTTGTAATCACAATTTTACTTGCGATTAATGCGTGGCAATTTTCGAACAAACTACGCCTCCCATATTGACGTCATTAATTTTTAAAAATTAACTTTAATCAGATGTACTTTACAGCTTTTGTTTCTGCAATTAGAAACAGCGCAATAAAGCACTTTTGCGGGTATTTGTTACAGTATTTACAGAAACAAGTCATAAAGCGTACTAAGAAAGGCTTTGAAATGCCCTGCACTCTGGTGCAGAGTGTTGGCACGCACGCCCCGCACTTTTCCATTTTTTCTATGTATTTTTGTGCTCTTTACAATGTCCGTTTAGCACGACAAGGACAAAAATGCTCCAACTACATAAAAAGCGTGTATCTCTTTAATTTTTTCATGATGTTTAGGGTTTCGTACCCGAAGGGTACAAACGGGACCCTATTACTCTCGCTACGCTGTCCTTCCGTCGGTCCATCCGTCCGTCCGTCCGTCTGTCTGTCACAGGGCTGTATCTTTTGAACGGTAATAGGTAACCGGTTGAAATTTTATCAGAATATGTGTTGCTGTGAGGTGTATCACCATAAATACTAAAAACAAAAAAAGGTCTAAAAACAAAGTGGGTCCCCATGCAAGAAACCTCAAAAAACATGCATTTTTTTTCAACGATTTTGTTCCTGCTCTATTTTCAAAACGGTAATATATACCAGCGTCAAACTTGGTCAGATTATGGTGCATATTATGTAGTTTAGCAACAAATACTAAAAATAAGACAAACATAGACATATGTGGTGGTACCTACGTAAGAAAAAGATGCAAAAAGTCACATTTTGCGTACGTCCGTTGATGTCTTTTGATAAACTCTCGTAAATTAAATCAGTATCTATGGGGTATCAGGTTGATGGGTTGTACGGAACCCTTACTGCGTGAGTCCGACTCACACTTGGCCGGTTTTTATTATTACTATTTTTACAAATGATGTCGTTTCTGTACCTTCTTTTAAATAACATAACATTTTTGGCATTTTTTAACAGTATTCAACTACCGGACTATGTATTTATGTAACATGCACGAATAATGTTAAGTTTAAAACAATATAAGATTCTAAAATTTTAAAAAAAACAACAATTTAGTTGCAATGTAAATTGAACTATGTAAACAGTCGGGTAAAAATAATTAAGGTTATTAATCCCAAAGCATGTCATAATGGTAAGTACTTACGTTATGTTCCCAAACAACTTTATAAGCTGGAGGGTTCGACCGCACCATGCATTCGAAGTAAACGTCGTCGTTTTCTTCAATATCGTTGGGATTCATCTTGGAGCCAAGTTGCAGCGTCACTATTGGAATATCTGTTGAGGAAATAACAACATAATATATTATACATACATAACATCAGGCCTGTAGTCCCCGAAGGGGTAGGCAGAGGTGTAAATACATGCTGAAATTTTAATCGCTTCTTTCCCGAAAAAAGGTCATTGTACTCATCAGTATAAATAAATAAAAAATAATCTGATTTTTGTACCCATTTTCGCAAACTAAATGAATTGAATTGAATTGTAATAAAATAAATATCTTCGGGACATTTTTACATAGCACCATCTAGTCCAAAACTAAGCAGAGCTTGTGATATGGGTATTAGACAATGGATATCATACTTATACATATACTTATTTTTTTTGGTAAATACATACTTATAATACATAGGAAACACCCAGACCAACACAATCACTTATGTTCATCACACAAATATTTGTGTCCTGTGGGAATTGAACCCACGACCTCGTGATCAGCAGTCTGACCCTCAAACCACTAGACCACAGACGTCGTCAACAACAACTTTTACTATGGGAAACTTGAAATCGCGAAATAAAAATCAGCTGATAACTACCTTAGTGTTTACATGAATCGAAAAAATGTAGGGATCAGTTGATTTTTTTTCTCGATATCAGGGTTGGTCCTAGAGTAATAGTTGTTCATACTGATGAGTATAATGACCCCATAAGAGGTGTTCAGTTATTTAAATAACACTTTATACAGTACAGTCTAACAAAGCAATCAGTATCCAGGGTCGCCAGATATAGATAAATATTTCTCAGGAAATTATTATAGAATGGTTTGAATAGTGTTGTGTTGTTTGTCCGTTATTAAAATGATATTTCACTCGAAAACATCCATAATCTCTTGAGAAAACTTCATTTATATCTGGCGACCCTGGATACTAATTGCTTTGCTAGACTGTACTGTACGTACATCTACAATTTCACTAGTTAAGGTAACAAGTTCCTGTATTTCCCCGGAGGGGTAGGCAGAGGTGTAATAATACACCCACATTTCGCCAGTTATGTTATAAGTCCCATGTAATAGGGGGCGAGCCTATTGCCATTAACCGGGCACAAATCCAGACTCCGGGCTGCTACTGAGAAGATCCGAATGAAAAAACCCAATAATACTTTGCTCGACCTGGGAATCGAAACTGCTGCTCAGCAATAGCGCTTGCAACCACTAGATCATCGAGACAGTCACGAAATAAAACAGTTTAGTAATTACTAATTAATTATTTCTAAAATCAGTACATTACTGTCCCACTTCTGGGCACAGATCTCTTCTCAGAATGAGAAGCGGACTTCAGCCCACCACGCCAACCTACTACTCGTTGGCGGACTACACACCATCAAGAACTAAATAGAACAGTCTAAAGCAGAGTTCCCAACCTTTTACCACATGCGCCTCCCCAACTTTCTCCTCAAATCACCACGTCTGTTAGGTTAAAACAAGAAGAAGCCGATGACCTGTGCCGCGTACGCTGATTCACGTCAAGTAACTTGGTAACATGAAGTACGGTACGGCAGTACCTACTTACAACTTCCTTGCATACAGGTCACTGTTAACTCAGGTGTTTGCATCAAAACTTTTTTTTTTCTTTTACCCAGAACATGTTTATTTTTGGAGCCTTGGATAACTTTACGACCTCCAAGTGGGGTACTCCCCCTACTGGTTGGCAACCACTGCTTAAAAGTCTACATGTTTCCTTCTAAGAACATTAGTTTGAAAAATGTTTATTTTTCTCGAACAGTAATTTTAATAATAAAACAAAGTTTAACCGGATTAAATCGCGTATATTATTTAAATTGGTTTCCCTGACGTTTCGAAAGCTTTGCAGCATTTCGTGGTCAGGGAAACCAATTTAAATAATATACGCGATTTAATCCGGTTAAACTTTGTTTTATTATAATGTGCAGTGATCGCGAAAACCTAAGAAGTAATTTTAATTTTAACCGACTTCACAAAAGGAGGAGGTTTTATGTCCGACTGTTTGTATTTTTTTCATGTTCACCGATTTCTCCGTCAATTGTGGATCAATTTTGAAAATTCTTGTTTTGGTCTCATTTAAATTTGATCACGATCTTTTTTTTTATAGGATGGCGAAACGAGCTAAAGGCCCACTTGATGTTAAGCGGTTACCTTTGCCCATAACAACTGCAATACTACCTAGGTTGTTACCTAAATGGTACCGTAAGTCGGTTCGCCAAACTAAGACATGAAGATGGAAAGTCTCATGTGATTGTAATTTCACCGGCACCCGTACCCTTCAGACCGAAACACAGCAATGCAAGCATCACTATTTGGCGGAGAAGTAGGTTCGGTGGTAGTACTTCCCCAGACGAGCTCTTTCACTCAGGAGCTCTACTGCTATCTGATGAAGATCTTCAGCGATAACGAAGGGATCTCGTCAATGGATAACAGAAAATCTGTGATTGTAGAAATCGCTTGGCTATGTATTGTTTATGTCACTTAAAAGTAAAAAAAAAAAAACCTAGTTTAAAAATAATAAAATAATATGTGTGAAACAGTTTAGTAATTCGTTGGCAATTTTTTCTTAAATCAAAAGCATACTTTCCAAATTGTTTCAAAAAAAATATTATAACATTTTGTAATTAGAAGTCTGTTTTTACTTTTTTAGTTTATTTAATTGAATCTTCTGTTATCATTAAACTAAAACTAAAAACTAAACTAAAGAAAACTAAGCTTAAAAATTATTAAACTTAAAAGCTCTTTTCCTGTTACCGAATAATCTAAATAATCAAATTCATCAGAGATATTACTAATGTATACTGTCGATAATTCAATTAACTTAGTTATTAGAGTTCCCAAAATAACTAGAAATATGACATTAATAATGTTAATTCCATTAGCCTCATAATTTTTAGAACTCAGGTCAGCACCAGCTTAGCTTAATTGAAAATATTTTTAGGTGTTCCTCTTATTTTAAGATCCGCTACCGGGTTTTAAGTGCTGGAAATAGGAACTGACGAGCAATTCAAACTCAAGCATTCATAAATACACGCTAAGAATTTAGTCGTTTTGAAAACGAAGAGGAGTCATTGTACCATGTCCCAAACAGCACGCAACACTGTAAAAGATAATGATATTGTGAGTGATTACTGCGTGCATCGAAACGATTTTCAGTAATAATATTGTACGGTAGATTAAAATATTTTTTTAGAAATATCTGTAAAGACACTCATCTTAGTCTACCTGCGACCACGAAATGCTGCAAAGCTTTCGAAACGTCAGGAAAATCAATTTAAATAATATACGCGATTTAATCCGGTTAAACTTTGTTTTATTATAACTTTTTTACTAAGGCTATTTATTCAGTCGGAGCTGCAGTTGTCCTTATCGGACTTACGTGACGCAAAGTGACAGCGATAATTTCTTCAAATGTCTAATCTTCAAGTCTGAGCTAACTATATTTTACAGAATTAATAGTTTCTAATTAAACTACAGTACCTATATTTCAATTGTTAAAAACTAATTTTCGATAAATGATGTATTCAGCTAGTTTTTTTTTTTTTTACTGATGGGTAGCGCCACTTGGTTCCTACACTTCCCTTAAGGCAAGAAAACATTACTAATTAAGTATTTTAACTTAAACGCCTCTGGGGTAACCTACCTATCACTTTTTAGTATAAAACATGCAAATTCGATATTCAAATTATGTTTGCCAATAAAACAGTAAAAGCAACTCACAATGCAAATTGAGCGTGACACTGGTTTCTATTGTGGTGTGTTCGAGTTTGACGTGGGCCGCCCGGCACGTGAGCGTCCGCCCGTCTTGATCCATCCGCGGCGTCCAGCGGAGAAACGAGACGGTCTCGTTTTTGTCGTCTGAATTCTGTAAAAAAGGCGATGTCAAAGGAGTACATACATACATATACATACGTATTATCACGCCTGTTTCCCATTGGGGTAGGCAGAGACTATGGATTTCCACCTGCTACGATCCTAACACACCTCTTTCGCTCGTCCTCGTCTCGTACCTCGTCATGCATGCTCGTCGGTTTAGAGAACTCTTAACCTGGCATTTTTTGAGAACATCCGCGATTTGATCGCGATACGTTCGCCGAGGTCGTCCCCTTCCAACTCTTCCATCCACACTCGCTTCGCATACTTGTTTCGTCAATCTCCTCTCGTCCATCCTCTCTATATGTCCAAACCATCTTAACATACCTTTCTCAATATTTGTCACTACATTTTCTTTCACTCCGCAACGCTCCCTTATCACGTTATTCCTTACTTTATCTCTCAAAGTTACACCACACATACTTCTCAGAGCTCTCATTTCTACTGCATTTATTCTGCTTTCATGTTTCTTCTGCCATACCCAACTTTCACTACCATACATAAGTGTAGGCACTAACACTCCTCTATGAACAGCCAGCCGTGCCTTTTCCGACACTGCGGCTGTTCATGAAGGTGTGTAGTGCCCCATTCACCTTATTACCAGCACTCACTCTCCTTTCAATGTCCTTCACATGCTTGCCATCTCTCGTAAACAAAGGAGTAAAATGTGATAAAAAGCCCACCTGATGTTAAGCGGTTACCTTTGCCCATAACAACTGCAATACCACCTAGGCTATTGCCTAAATGGTACCGCAGGTCGGTTCGCTAAACTGAGACATGAAGATGGAAAGTCTCATGTGATTGTAATTTCACCGGCACCCGCACCCTTCAGACCAAAACACAGCAATGCAAGCATCGCTGTTTAGCGGAGATGTAGGTAGATACGGTGGTTTTTATTTAGCGTATTTAATTTACCTTCTGTATAGCTGCTACGGACATCTGTCTGTCATCCATCCACCACGTGATGACTGCCGGCGGTCGTGCCCCGACTGCCTTACACGCCAGCTCTGCTGACTGACCTACGGAGAGCGGCTGTTCCCGAGCTAGGATCTCCACAAATAGTGGTCGTACTGGAAGAGATAGTCTTGGTTAGAGGTGTATTTAGTAAAGGATGTTCTTCAAAAAGAGGGTATTGACGTGAGAGTATTATAGTACCTATCCATAATTATGAGGTACCGTTAAGAGCAGTGGGGTATATTGCATATAGGCAATTAGGCAGTACCCAGTCCGGTGCCTTACACATTCAAATTCAATAGTGGTGTATGTTATTATAATTTTTTTTCAAAGTACGATTATTTATCTTTAACCTATCTATATTAATCTTCCTAACTGTGAGTTTGCACTGACGAAACATTCACATAAAAACATGTTGAAAAGTCAATTTTCTGTCAATGTATCGAATCGCGTTCGCATTATCACACAACTTGTTGAAACGAAACATGTATGACATTTCATAGGGTATTGACATTTTTCACAATAAATTTCGAATCAAAATGTCTCGAGACAAATCTTGCAACTCATCGAAAGACGTCATTTAGGTCGTATTTCACAAACATGGAAATCATTAATAGATCTGTGGAAATAATTGTCATAGTTCGATAAACTTCAAAGCACAGATAGTATAAAGTGTCTGCTTTCGGCCATACATGTTTACCGACCTTATTGGAAAACACAAAAAACTAGATTTATACAAGTTGCGAGACATGAGACAAATCTATAGACAAACATGTCAATGTATAAGTTTTTAGTCAGTGCAAACACAGCCAATAACAAATCTTGAAATCTGTCAAAGAATTTACCCAGTTTTCTGCAGTGCGAACGTAACAATCAACAAAACAAGTTGTGACATTAGTTTCATATGACAAGTTTCGAGCCATTACATGTTAAATGTTTTTTGGTGCAAACCCACAGTAAGAATACATAACATTACATTTATTAGTATTACTCGACACACTGTGTCTACATCTCTTTGCTTCAAATTTTCCTCTCGCAGGTCTGCTGGAAGAAATTTCTTATAGAAATAAGCAGTGCCTTTGTACTATTCATTTCTATGTATATTATTATTATTCCTCTGTGTGTGCATAAATTTAATAAATAAATAAATAACGATGAATAACTTTTATTCTACAACTTTTTTCAAAAGTCGAAGATGTAGGATATAGGTGAGGTTGCGCTTTATGTTGATTTTTGAAAATTCATTATCATCATCATCAGCATGTGCTGATGTGGTAATGTTACCGTCCCACTGCTGGGCACGGACCTCTTCTCAGACTGACTGCCTTAGTCTTATGAAAATTAGTATTTAAAAATATTTCACACCTACATGTGCATATTTTTGTATTTATTGCATCTAAGCTTGACGACCGAGGTTTTGCGGAAAAAAACAATAAATATTGTACTGCATTTTATGAATTTTTATTTAATAATATCTAGAGAGGATTTTCTCGAAATCGTAACACTTTTTTCTAACACTTTTTTTGTTTTTTTTTGTAAATATTGATTGCATTTACGAAAGTGAAATTTTATTTCCAAAAACAACGTTACTTTTTGTTTACGCAATATGAGAAACTAGAGTGAAACTAAACTGAGTTATATATTTCCCCGAAGGGGTGCGCAGGGGTGTATAGTACACCCACATTTCGCCAGATATGTTGTAAGTCCCATGTAATAGGGGGCGAGCCTATTGCCATACATATTGGTTAAAATATAACATGGTATAAAAACAATCTTAGTCGATTCTCTTGGTGATTCTGAACAAACTGGTTTGTCAAATTGCGTAAACAAAACGTAACGTTGTTTTTGGAAATAAAAATTCACTTTCGTAAATGCAATCAATATTTACAAAAAAACAAAAATATTATCTTTAGACTTAGCCCAGTTTGTGTTAAAATAAATAAATAAAATAAATAATTACTTACATTTTTTTAGGACATTATACATCATCATCTAGTTGTACTAGATGGTGATGTGTAATGTCCCCAAAAAATAATATTTATTTATTTTAATTATTTATTTTTACCCAATACCATTTTACCATACCCAATTTATACCCAAACTAAGCAAGCAGGGCTTGTACTAGATAATGGAAAAAATGAAATTGAAAAAAATTAAATTGAATTAGTAAAGGTAGACAAGTCACATCCATACGTTATTGAATTAACTGTAAAGTTAATAAAGTCAGCTGATGCAAGCTCTGTTTCTCAATAAGATGTTGCTGACATCACCCTAATACGTAATCAAAGTGTAAGTTAAATTAAATTCGACAGGCGTACTGAACCCGATGTCACTGGATTGAATCCTGGACGTAAGCGAATTTTTCTCTCCACCTTTTTATCTTTATATAAAAACGAATGAATATATACTAAAATTTTAGAAGAAATAAGCTGCGATTATTTAAAATAGAGGCATAATAATAAACACGCGCGTGACTAAGTAGCAACCACGCGGTTTGTATGATCGGCGAGGTTAAGCAGCACTTGTCGCGGTCAGTCCGTGGATGGGTGACCATTTAGTTGCACAATGAGACCCCTCCGTGCCTCGGAGAGTACGTTAAGCTGTCAGCCCCGGTTGCCATACGAATATCTATGGCAGTATTTACGGAGTCAGAAACCCGAAAGTCTGACAACTGGTCTAACCTCCGAATGTCAGTATAAAATAATAAATACCCAGTAACTGAGTTGCGGGGGTCTGATGGCAGTCGCTTCGTGTAAAATACTGATGTTCAGCCGCATCTGGTTAGACTGGAAGGCGACCCAAACATAGTTGGGAATAGGCGAGGAATATGATAAATAAATAATTATTAAATAAAAAAAATTGACATTTCCTAATACGATATAAATTACGCATTTAATTTATATTTCAATCACTACAATTCTTATCGTTCTAAGTACGGTCGACGGCACGTCGGTGGTAACACTTTGACATTAGCAGCATCTTTATTTCGTAAGCAGTAAGGGCGGTTTTCAAATTAAAGTGTAACCATTGTTATGCAGTCGACTGTACGTTTTATTCTCTAAGAAAGTTGTATGTAGTCACTTAGGTTATATAAAAATCTGTTTTTCGAAATATCAAAGACTCGCATTTTGTTTAAAAAAGCAATATTCACCCAAAATGACATAAGAATGACAAACGCAGTACCCTTATCATCATTATGGTCCGCTCGGACCGCCAAATTTTGTTATATGACAGCCAGGCTAACCAGTCCCCGACCATTACTATTATTAAACTTTACTCCACAAAATGGAAGTCTATTTAGTAAACCTCCATCATTGTTGGACATTATGCAGATGTGATTTTGTCACTTTTGGTCAACGTATAATGCAATGCTTTTGGTAGAAACTGTCATCACCTCAGCCTATCGCAGTCCACTGATGGACATAGGCCTCTCCCAAGTTGCGCCACAACACTCGGTCCTTCGACAAAAATGGCCAGCCCACTGCCACTTCAGCTTACTGATCCTGCAAGCTATGTCGGTTACTCCGGTTCTTTTCGGGATAATCTCGTTACGGATTTCATCCTTCAAAGAAACTCCAAGCATATCTCGCTCCATAGCTCGCTGAGCGACTTTAAATTTGTGGACTAGCCCAACTGTCAGTGTCCACATCTCGACACTGTAAGTCATGACAGGCAGGATGCACTGGTTGAAGACCTGTCTTCAAACTTTGCAGTATAGGCGACGAGAAGACTCGGCGAAGTTTGCCAAATGCGAAACTGTCATATTGCATACTATTAACCAAATTTTTTTTATTCTTACTTTAAACGCGTTAACTTTTAACTCCTAACGCATCTCGGGATTGAGTTTTGAAGACACCCTTCATGACAAAAAACCCGCATGCATATTATTAAAATTTACCTAATTTTTTACTACAAAATAAATATTCGGCTAGAGTGCAATTGAAAACACTAAATACATATCAAATCCAAATGTGTTTAACATTTTTGAAGCAAAACTTCCATAGCTTCTTTGCTCGTTCAGTCACCGCTGCCCGGGGAGTAAATCGAGAAAAAACGTGACCGTTAACTTACGCCTCCATTAGTGCACGATTACACTACACTCACAAACACACACACGCTTGCATTAGCGTAGAGACTGTCGAGCATCCCTCAACGCCACTGGTTTTTATATTTTTTATATTGTTAAACCTGTTAACATTTGTTAATCTATTTAAATAGGTTTTTCTGAATATTTATTTATTTATATTGAACTAAGTCTGTTGTAGTTGAGTCTGCTCGTGACCACGGCCAATACAACTTGACCGAAACGTCGAGGTTAGTCAAAATGTTTGTTATATTTTGATTTAATTGTGCGCGACAAGTCCCGTAAACTTAGTTCAATATGAGTGAAATTCGCGAAAGTTTAAAAACTTCTATTTATTTATTTATTATTTTTAAGACCAACAGCAATTACATTAGTATAACAATGTTAAATATAACTTAACATAACATAAAATCACGCCAGTATTTCCCCGAAGGGGATGGCAGAGGTGTATAGCACACCCACATTTCGCCAGTTATGTTATAGTCCCATGTAATAGAGGGCGAGCCTATTGCCATTGACCGGGCACAAATCGAGACTCCGGGCTAAATATTTATGAACACATAAAATCGGAAAATCTATTATTTACACCATATATCAATTTCAGAAACAAATAGGTATAAATAAAATAGGTTGGTACACACGTGTCCATTAAATTTGATCTGTAATTCAATGTTTTATCGTTTAAGCCCGGCTTATTTTTATTTAAAATTTGTTTCGCCCCAAATACGTTCGTCCCGGAACTGTGAAATATTGTACCTACAACCTAACGTTAAAAATATAGGTAATCCATAAATGCGAATGAGAGATCGCGCCCAAAAACACTTACTTAAACTTTGACCTTTACCACTCTACGTAAAAATAACTTAAATTAGAGCCCTATTATCTCAGACGAATAAAAAATTGCGGACGGAATTTCGCTAAGAAAGATTGAAGCACTTCGTTTTTTCCTAAACCCACTATAATTTCGACAGAATTTAAACACACCATTGTTATTTTATTTGTAACACTACGACAATGACTACCGTCACACAAGATTTGTTGCGGAATCGCGGCTTTTAGTCTTACTTATTATCTTATTAAAACTAAATTGGATAAATAAAATTAATAAAATTTAACATATTAAATCAAATTTGAATAAATTGAATTAAAATTGGATAAATTAAATAATTTTGCTAGTATATTCAGGATGAAAATAATAACTTTAATATGTTATACTTTACAATTATCCAGTAGTTATATTAACTAAATAAATTTCCGTCAAAATTAATACGGCGATCTACTAATTTTATTTTAGATGTATAAGATATAAGCTCAATACTTATCTAATTATTAAATTGTAATTAATTGAGTCCAAAATTTTTGCAACGACTTAAAAAGGCAACTAAATTTGTAAGAACAATGTTTTATAACCTAAAACCAATAGGTATGTACACTTAGTTGGCAAAATAAATCTTTGAATCTTTGAATGTGTGCGTGCCAGCCCCGTCTTTCTATGGGTGCTTCACTTTTTGTTTGTTTGTTTATTTCGTCCGCCTTTTTTATTCGTCCAACCCTATTATTGTTACCAGAATTAGTTCCACAAATCCGTAGCACAAATTAAATCGAAGCAGTTCGAACAATAGAACGCTAAAACGCTAATGGACACCATTAACAGCGCGGATAGTTGAAAAAGTGTTAAAAACAAAAATTAGATCGTCCACTAAAAGCTTTGTTGGTAAAAGGTGAGCTTAACGTGCATTACTGAACGAACGACATCATGGGTTATTATAATGGAGAATAATTTCCTGCTCGCCGACGTGGCAATGGCGTCACGACAGGACAATGCTACACAAATAAAAACTAATGGCCCCTTAGGGGTGAACGGTGACAAAAGAATCCTGTCTGCCGACGTACCGTCATATTCTGCGATAATCTCAGAGACTGGCACGGTTGATATAGGTTAATCGCGCGGATTTGCGTGGATTTAGTTTTGCAATAACAGAAAATGAACTTTTGTCGTCATGTAATGCGGATGTTATGAAACTTTCCAACTATTCTGCGGCATCCGATGTTATTTTTCCGGAACTGCTGTTGCTTGAGGCAGATTGGGTACCAACTGGGAAAAGGGTAGCACTGGATTTTATTAAATAAAGTGTTTTTATAGCTTTTTATAGCGGCGTTTACTTTCTGTATGATAAAGAAACATTCTAGCGGTACACGTGGTTTTATTTGATAAAGAATATGACACTATTTTCGTGTAAGTAAGGCAATAAAGGATAATATAAACGTAATATTATGGTTTTGAAATGAGCATTGTTCCGGACTATAATACGACACACGGAAAACATAAAATTCATAACGTGGCAACAAGTGTCGTATACTACGTGGATATGACAATACGACGATAAATGAAAACACGGTTATTACCATTGTATAGAAGCATTTCAAACACATAAATAAATTATTTACGAAAAAAAAAAAAAAAAAAAAACCTTTAAATAATAAGTTACACCATTTTTAATCATCTGTAATCATTATGAAAGAGAGTTTAAAATCATTAATCATTATGAAAGAGAGTTTAAAATCATTTGGACTCACACAGTTCTTTGACCTTTTTTTTTTTGTTTTCGGGTGGAAATCCTCATGGATACCCTCCGTCTGGGGACGGCGGAGGGGTATGTCGGACTCTTACCGACTAAAACCACACGGTGGCCATCCTCTGCACAAAATAGAGGAGCTCCGGGAACTCCATTGGACCGCGCCGGTGCTCCTCTAGTGCTACGCCTTTGGCGCGTCCCGGGAAAACAATATTGTTTTCCCCACAGCAGCTCGCGACCACCACGTACTGCTGACCTAACGATCTTTGCCTAGAAAAATGGTCCTACTTTCAAAATAATGAAATTTAAATAATTTCCTGTGGCTAAGCTATTAACTGGATTTGATTGATTTTTTGTATACGGTCAGTGGACGTGATACTCTGTGCATGGTTTTATTTAATGTCGTATTATCATATCCAGTCTGTATAAGTTATAACATTATTAGCTAAGATACTTAAGGGGGAATGTACTCAGTCGTGAAAAAAGCAGCTGGGCCATATATTTTGTCGATCTGTTTTTTTAGGCGATTTCAGAGATACTCTCATCATGGACGAATAAAAAAGGCGGACGGAATCTCGCTATAAGTGAAGCACCCATAGTAAGTCGGCTCGCTTGAAACTACGGGCTGGCACTAGGGTTGTGAACTGTTTTTTTGGGAAATAATAGTATTTTTCAGGCAAAGGCATGAAAAATATAGTATACTGAAAGAAATATAGTAATTTTAGAAAAAAAATGGATTTGATTGATTTTTTGTGTACAGTCAGAGAACGTGATATTCTTTAGTACGTGGTTTTATTTAATGTCGTATTGTCATATCCACGTTGTATAAAGACGGGTTTTTGTGTAACTGTTAAGTTACTTTTGAACTCAAGGGTATGGGCTTATTTTCAGAGCACAAATAGGTAGCTAGTATACTATCTGATTTCCAAAAGAAAATGGGTAGCGTTGGGGGACGCCTGACAGAAGGGAAGCCTGATAGAAAGCACGCGCGAGTTAACGATCACGTTTTTTTCTTCTTTTTTTACTACCGGCGGCCGAGCGCGTAGCGATGCTATAGAAGCTTCGCTTCAAAATAAAAACGAATGAATGTAAATTTTAGAAACAATAAAGCCTTTTATAACATGACATCATAGCATATTGGAATATCTAACAATCGTGCATGTAATGCCTGCAACCACACTGGAGGAGTGCCCAGCATGGGCCGCACAGTGCCTTGACTTCATCACTGCAGTAGGCAGCAGCGGTCTCTCACTTCCGGCCGTGGTTCTGTCTATGGTCGGGAGCGAGAGCGCTTGGGAAAGCTGCGTCTCCTTCTGCGAGGAGGTGATGCCCGCTAAGGAGGCGGCGGAGAGGGTTCGAGAGGCGACGATCTCTCTTCCCATCCGCAGGAGGTGACTTGGGCGTTACAGGAGGGCGTATGCACACCTCCAGCTACCTTAGGAGTGGACCTGCGGGCGGCGGACTCGGGGTGGTCCGCCGCCTGACAAGTCAAGGCTCGTGACGGTGGCGCGATGTGTTCCACGCGCGCCCGTCAAGAGCAGGGTGCGGCCGAAGTGGTTGCCGCACGAGGAGAAGTGGCTCGCCTTCTAGTGGGGAGTTAGGAACGGCCGGGTATGGTTGGGCGAATACAGGAGTTTTCCCACGCCCCCGGCAAGGGGTCGTTAGAGGAACACCGTGGTGATTTTAGTCGGTAGGAGTCTGGCACTGGCTTCCCCGAGCGGAGTGCGTCCTTGAGGATTTTCCCCAAGGAAAAAAATGCCTGCAACATTTAAAAGCGAGCAAGAATTTTTATCGCATATCGATAAAAAGTTGACCTATGCTATGATCTAAATTCTGTCCAATGCTAAAATATTTTCTATATTTTTAGTACTCACACCTGTTATATATCAACTACAAAAAAAAAGTGACTTCATCAAAACACACTACTTATACTCCACGAGAAAGAAAGAATAACCCACTTTTCCCGCAAATCTTAAGTCACGTTAGTCTTACTTTTTCGTATGAATCTACCGCTGTTTATCCTCATATATTACTATCACGTATAAGATGACGTAGTGCGCTGTCAACGTTCATAATGTCCGAACGCGGTTAGTCAGACAAATGACGGAATATTAGGCACGAGACATGTCGCGTACCACGGAATAAAGAAAACAAGTGGAAGTGCCTTTACGATTACTTTACGGGAAAAAAGTCACCAAAATCACACACTGACAATTTAAATAGAACATTAAAATACACATAAAACAATTATGTGATTGGGTCTACTTAAAATTATAATGGGGCCTAGAAATAACGTAATAGTATTTTTTTTGAAATAAATTAATACAAGTTGTTAAAATTAAAATTGTTTTATTGAAATTTATCAAAATTGTGTACATAGTGGTGATATACTACATCTCTACATTTTTCGTCCTGCTATAATTTTTAGAGGTTACAATTACACAATAAGGTATAATCTAGTATTTCACGTAAGCATTCGAGATGTCATAGTGTCGCACCGGGTAACTTAACGCGATTAGGTTAATGTTGCAAATCTCTGCTTAAGGGGAATGTAGCAGCCAAGTGGCGCCCCCATCAGTAAAAAAATGATTACTCGCTGGATACATCATTTATCGAACATTCGTTTTTAACGATTGAAGTACAGGTGCTATAGTTTAATCAGAAATTATTAAATCTGTAAATTATACTTCGCTGTAGTTGTATATAGAAAAAGTGCGGAAACAGCCACTTAAGGCAATTTTTTTTTTTTTTTTTTTTTTATTATTAATTCAGTGAGTTTATACTGATGGGGGCGCCACTTGGCTGCTACATTCCCCTTAATTGTGCCACGCTTGCGGTAGCCATATGTCACTTCCCCTTGTTTTCTTTATTCCGTGTCGCATACACAATCCCCTGGCTTTATATATCCAGATAAATGGTGGACTATGTTTAGATCTTACTGTGTACTGAAAGCAAAGTTACGACTATTATTTTACATGACCCTTTAAATTATATTTTTGTGTACTAAGTATTTTGTAGTATCGTACAAAAAGGTAGCCTGGGGTTGGTTAGATAAAACGTAAGCATAAAAATAATTGTTTTATTTGGAAACTTCGTGGAACTTTAATACGATTTTTATGTAGGTTACGCTAAAGGTAAATTACTTAATTGGCAGTAAACAAACGTAGTCTTTCGGCTGAAATGATGATGATGATGAAACAAACGTAGTGATTAGAACATTATCTATTCGAGATCAATTAATATTTAAGTGTTGCGTTAACTAACCATTTATTATTATACGGTTATGTTTTGGGCTGGTTTCAGACCAAAGCGGACAGTCCGCCTGAGGGCCATCTGCATGCGTAGAATTCGATCAAGTGTTCAATTTAATGTGGATATTCGGGGGAGACAGTCGCTTATAAGGCTCATTTGACTGTACCTGCGGAGCACGGGGCGCTTACGTAAATGGGAGCGCGTATACGGATGCAAGACGCGGTTGCCTTGTACGGACTCCAGGGGGAGCGTGTTTCGTACGGAGCAATCCGCGTCACTATAATGTTATAACGCCACACGTATCTCCGCTCCGGAGCTCCGTGCGGACCATAAATCCACACTACCCTAAGCATTTTTTCAGAGTAGAATCGGCACCTATAGGTTTGCTCGCTGCATCGTCGTCCACATCTTGACAAAGCTGTGTTTCACAAATGTTCTCTCATAGATTTAAAAAAATATTTTTGCTTTGCACAATACACGTAAAACTGGTCATGTTCACAGACATAGTAAAAAACATATGCGAAGTGCTGCGAACAATCATAGTGAAGCCAACAAAACCGTGCTCCTCCATGTACAAAGAACGAACCAGCGCTCACCTACACACATATGCACCTCAAACCGTGCTCACACTCCGCAGTACACAAGTTGCGGCATCAGTAAGCATCGCGAAAGCAAATATCCTTTAGGTGCATGGTGTGTGCGTGAGCGCTGGTTGTACACGAAGGAGCCTTTTTTTTTTGGCTTCACTATGATTGTTCGCAGCACTTCGTCTATATTTTTTTCTGTATGTGGTCATGCTTTGAAAAATACTAGAATGATCGATAAAATAATACTCACAATATATCTGTATCTGCACATTGACCCTCAAAGGCGGCACCAGTACTGTGTTATCAGCAGTACAAGTGTATACAGCCTCGAAGTAGTCTCTCGTTAGTTTCGGTATCCTCAACTCTAGGAGACTGAGTCGGGAACCGTCATCTACTGGAGCGAGGGTGGCTATGACTTTGTCATCTCGCCACCAACGGATGCGAGGCATTGGTTTACCTGGAAGTAATATTTGGTGTTAAAAAAATTACATATGTGAGATTAAGCTGCACTTGCCTCGATAAGTCCATGGATGGTGACCATTTCGTTACACATTGGGACAAACAAAAAACTGGGATTCTGAGGCATAGAGCACGATTTTCATAAGGACAAACGCCGTTTTTGTTTACGAGTGGAAAGGCTCATTCATGGATACCCTCCGTCCGGGGAAGGCATCTGCCTGGCGAAGTGTGGGTGGGACTAAAACCATACGGTGGCCAACCTCAACACATAATAGAGAAGCTTTGGGAACTCCTGTAGCCCGCACTGGTGCAAGGTTCCCCTCTGGTTTAACGGTCCAGAATTCATTCGGTGAATTTCTGTCACAACAAAACGTGATGCAGACAAACGTAGATCGGACTCAAGTTCATTTGGACAGTTCTAAAAAAAAAAAAGTTTAGAACTTTTGCAGTTCGGTTCAACGTCTTATGGAAACATGTACGGGACTCAGTAGGCAGAGACATTAAAATTAAATTAGCCGCCATGAGTGACGATATTTAATTGATCGTCCGTCGCACCCTGGGTAATCAGCTCTGCTACCAAACTGCTGACTGGCTAATATTTTTCTCACCTCATGAGCTATTATCATTATGTAGCTCATGTGGACACGATAGAAGAAGTAGGCAGAGATTTTCATCATTATCATCATCAGCCTATCGCACTCCACTGCTGGACATACGCTTCTCCAATTGTACGGCACTGACTTCAATCTTTGGCCACTCTCTTTCATTTTCTACCAGCATCCTTGCTAAATCGTTACTCCACCTAGCCTGAGAGCGTCCACGTCCACGCTACATTTTCTGATTCCCGGTCTCCACTCAATAACACGTCTACCCCAATGGTCATCAGTTCTTTGGCTAATATAGCCAGCTCACTGCCACTTCAGCTTGCTTATCCTGTGCGCTATGTCAACAACTTTGGTTCTCTCTCGGATCACTTCGTTCTGGATCCGATCCTTCAGAGAAACTCCGAGCCTAGCCTAGTATGTAATGTAAAGGATAAACATATACCAAAGGATATACAAAGTTTGAAGACAAAGGTCTTCAACCAGTGCATCCTGCCTGTCATGACTTACGGTGCCGAGACCGGATACTGACATTTGGGCTAGTACACAAATTCAAAGTCGCTCGGCGAGCTATGCTTGGAGTTTCTTTGAAGGATAAATCCGTAACGAGATTATCCGTGTAGTTGTAAGCTGAAGTGGAAGTGGGCTGGCCATGTCTGTTGAAGGACCGATAGTAATTGGAGTAAACGAGTCCTTGAGTGGAAACCACGAATTTGCAAACGCAGTGTAGGGTACCCCCCAGCCACGATGACCTTTAGAAGGTTGCTTGGGTAGATTGTATGCAGAAGGCAGAGGACAGAGTATTATGGCGCAACTTGGAAGAGGCCTATGTCCAGCAGTGGACTGCGATAGGCTGAGCTGATGATGATGATAACTTTTTGTCAACATACGATGGAAGCGAAGCCACGAACATCAACTAGTAAGGTATAAAACACCTACCTACCTACCTATAGGTTTAAATTTCTGAATCGGCACAAAATTCTCAGTATTACCTAAGCAAATATTAATAAAGGCAAATTGGAGAAATCGCTGATTAGCGAAGCCTTTGGTTGTTTGATCTCCTTTCAGTAATTTATAATCGAATTTGTATCAATTATATACGAAATGGGGCAGATTTATCAGTTAAATAATTTATTAGACTACTTCCCAGTTTTGGTCATTAAAATATTTGATCACTAGTATTTTCCCGTGGCTTTGTTCTCGTATAATTCGGTTTGGGATAACCCAGAAATATATTATCGCGCATCCCTCGGGCACTTTTTATCTTACCGAGGTTATAAAGTAGTTTCTAAGTTAACTGGTCTAGTGGTCGCAAGCGCGATTGCTAAGCTTGGGGTTAGGAGTTTCGATCCCCAGGTCGGGCAAAGTATTATTGAGTTTTTAAACGACTTCAAAAAAAGGAGGAGTTTTTTTAATGTTTGTTATTGTTACCTCAGAACTCCGTCATTTATGAACCGATTTGAAAAATTATTTTTTATTTGAAAGGATGTACTTCTAGATTGGTCTCATTTTTATCAAAACTCAGTTCTGATAATAGGATCCATGTGGAATTGAGGGAACTCCTCAAATAATATAGGCATACATATAGCGATTTTGGTATTTTCATCAACAAATCAAGCATTTTCATTCAGAAAGTATAATTTGATCAACATCTGATAAAGATCTTCGGAGATAAAAAAGGGAACTCTTCAATGGATGACAGTAAATCATCGGGGATTGCAGCAATCGCTTATCTTTCTATTGTTAATGCCACCAAAAAAAGAAAAATTAAATGAACTTTAAAAAAGTAATAACCGGCATCAAAAATATTATAATAATTTGTTTGAAACAGTTTAGGAAGTCGATGCCAATTTTTTCTTAAATCAAATCTAATCAAAGGCACCTACTTCCTAAATTAAACAAATTATTTAATTCATTTTGAAGTCAGTTTTTACTTTTTTTTTCATTAGAAATTCTTAGTAGTAGCCCGCAGTCTGGATTTGTGCCCGGTTAGTGGCAATAGGCTTGCCTTATGCCCTATTACATGGGACTTATAACATAACTGGCGAAGTATGAGTGTACTATACATCTCTGCCCACCCCTTCTGAGAATATAGGCGTGATGTTATGATACATGTTAATGGGGATTATGGTCTATTTGTGTGCCAAATTTCATCTAAATCCATTTAGCCGTTTTAGTGTAATTGAAGGATAAACAAACATCCATACTTTCTCGTTTATAATGTTAGAAAGATTAAAATCATTTGGTTATTTTTTTTAAATCTGGCAACTGGATTGGACCCGATTATTGGCTATAAAGAGGCTTATCTTACTCGTGGGGGCGATAAACATTTAAATTATGTCTGTAGAAAGTGGAATTTTTCAGTAATACCATTGTATCTGTGCAGGGTGGAAAATTACATTTGAAAAGAACATTATAAAAATAGATCTCTCTTCTTTTCAAGACGTCTTTTTAAAAGGTCGGCAACGCATCGGTGACTCCCCTGGTGTTGCGGATTTCCATGGGCAGCGGAGATTGCTTACCATCAGGTGACCCGCTTGCTCGTTTGCCCACTATGTTATAAAAAAAAAAAAAACCTTTAACTATGTAGTTGACGTCGTGTCAGTAAATAAAAATAAATTAATTTTCGTAACTAAGTACACAATGTATGTGTAAATGCTCAAAATAAACATAAAAATGTTTATAGGTTCTAATGCTAAGCTTTCTTAAGCTGAATTTACATTAATCATAATGAGAGTTTCGTCGCAGGAACACTGTTGCGAGTTGCGACCAATACTTTCCTATCACTTTCGTGTATAAAATTTGTAGTTTCGCGTCGAAAACACTGTTTTCGCGATAATTATTTGTAGCTTCGCGACGACGCATCATTTTTTTTAAAATTAATATAACTTTATTGTAAATTTAACATAATTTTCGCTTGCCTAAAAAAAGGCAATATTTGTAATTAATTGTAATATCTTTGTATACGATATTTTGTGGCGAATAAATTATTTTATTTGAATGTAGTTTCGCGACAATACTTTCACAAATGTAATCGATGAACGGAATAACTTGCCGAAACATATTTGAGTGCCATTTTTTATGAGCTGTAAAAGCGCGAAATTTTGTTTTACCAGACACATGAACACGTTTTCAACGCATGTGTCTAATGGATGAAAATACTTTCGCGAAGATAAATAAAGAATTACATTTCGGTAACTGAAAACAAAAATAATTTCCTCACTTCCCATTTACGAAATTAAAGACTGTTCTACGTTCATGGTTGCTACCTACACAGACACTTCCGTAGCTCAAAAGGTATGAGTATTTTTATTATTTTCCTGCGAGTGTACCCTTTATACCCTATTTCACAGAGTTAGCCAACGGTCGACGACAAACTTCAGTTGCGACGGTACAAAGGTAACTAGTTTAATTTGAACTTCTACTACACCGTTACCTTTTCTCTTGAAATGTCAATGTATAACTTTTTTTTCCACTTTATTGTGTTTGTGAAAAGTTAACGCTGTTTTGACACTTAATCTTCGTAATAATAATTAATTTATTGTGTTTGTGAAAAGAATTAATTTATTGTGTTTGTAAATTAATTTATTGTGTATGTGAAAATTATATTACATTAATTGAAATTAATTTATTGTGTTAAAATTAATTTATTGTGTTAAAATTATATTAATTTATTGTTTAAAATTATATTAAATTAATTTATTGTGTTTGTGAAAAGTTAGAAGTAATCTTCGTAATTTAGTGGAGTTAAGTTAATGGTAATAGGCTCGCCCCCTACATGGGACTTATAACATAACTGGCGAAATTTGGGTGTACCTACTATACACCTCTGCCTACCCCGTCGGGGAATTACAGGCGTGATGTTATGTTATGTTAAGTAGGGACGTTTTTTTTTTTGAAACCTAATTCAACGAGAGGTTGTCCATTACAGATGTGTTTATAATATTTTTACAACAGAATGAGTCCGTTCTGTGAGTGCGTTTATGGATATAAATCTGACTTATTCACATCTGAAAAAAAATATCTGTAAGCCCAACAACGTTGACCCACGATCTATAGAACATTGGCAGCCGGGGCCGATCCACCGGCACTTATCGGCGCCGATTTCGCTACTAAGCTAGGATGGCTGACTCCTATCGTATCTTATCAATGCTTATAGGAGCTTGTTTGGCCCGTAGTATGGAAACTACATAGGCTGCGGGTCTTTTTATTCTTTTTTCGATTTCGATACGTTCGAATCAAAACGATAGAATGGAAAACTACTCTCTATTTGTGTGATGAGCATCAGTGTTTGTATTGGTCTGGGTGTTTCTTATGTATTATAAATATGTATTTAGAAAAAAAAGTATATAAGTATAATATCCATTGTCTTGTACCCATAGCACAAACTCTACTTAGTTTGGGACTAGATGGTGCTGTGTAAAATGTCCCAAAAATATTTATTATTTATTTATTTTATTTAGGTACTGTTTCAACTTGCAAATGTTTGGATGAAGCTGTCGTTTATAGACACATTTTTTTTTTCGTGATCATAAACAAAATTCGAAACGATCTTTTACGGCCAAAATTAATATCCAATCTATCCACGATTTACCCTACTAGTGATAGAAATTTGACATATTTTGTATGGAGCTTATGTCAAATTCCTATCTCTAGTAGGGCAAATCGTGGATAGATTGGATATTAATTTTGGCCGTTAATGAATAACATAACATAACATCACGCTTGTATTTCCCCGAAGGGGTAGGCAGAGGTGTATAGTACACCCACATTTCGCCAGTTATGTTGTAAGTCCCATGTAATAGGGGGCGAGCCTATTGCCATTAACCGGGCACAGATCCAGACTCCGGGCTGCTACTGAGAATTTCCTAATGAAAAAACCCAATAAAACTTTGCCCGACCCGGGAATCGAACCCAGGACCTCACGCTCAGCAGTCGCGCTTGCAACCACTAGACCAACGAGGCAGTCAGTTAATGAATGATATTGGCATTATTCGGAATTGGATATCTGCATTTAGAGTTAGGTTTCGAAACGATAAATATCAAAAAGAATCGATCGTTCGATTCTTTTTGACATTTATCGACTTCGACTAACGAACAATCGAAATGATGTAACTTAGACACGAAAATTTCACCGAATAATTGTTTTTTCAATGAAGAGTAGACCTGCTGACTAACGGCATGGCTCGGCGCCGATAAGCTCTGGTAGACCAGCGCGCGGCATTGGGTGCCGTTTATCTACCTGAAAGCGGCCTAATTAATGGCTTAGCCACTGCGCCAACCGTGCCACTTGATTTTCGTATTTAAAAAATGTATTCATAATTCAGGTGCAGCTCAGCGCCGATAAGCGTCAGTGGACCGGCGTGCACTGCTGGGTGCTGTTTTTCTACTTTAACGCAGCCCAATGGCTTAGCAGCCACTGCGCCAACCGTGCCACTTTATTTTTGTATTTGAAATATATATTCGTAACGCCTACAGATGTTCGACTCGTGCCCTGATAATTGCCTACCTAACACCACCCACAAGGAGTCTAAGGTTACAAGATCAAAGTATTTCGTTTATTGACTTTTTTAAAGTAAATATTTTATGTCCTTCTAAAAATAGCTTACCTTACTTACCCTGGAAAGGTTCAATAAAGCAAAAAAAAAACAATTCTCATGTTTCGTGTATTTATATAACTGTTGAAATTGTTGTTTTTGGTCTTACTGATCCCACAAGCTATGACGGTCGCTCCAGTTCTTCTCAGGATAATCTCGTTACGGATTTTATCCTTCAAAGAAACTCCAAGCATAGCTCGCTCCATAGCTCGCTGAGCGACTTTGAATTTGTGGACTAGCCCAACCGTCAGTGTCCACGTCTCAGCACCGTAATGCATGACAGGCAGGATGGACTGGTTGAAGACCTTCGTTTTCAAACTTTGCAGTATGGGCGACGTGAATTTTATGTAAATCATGTATATTGCTTGTTTTTTTGGGTACAAAAAAAGTATTTGTATTGTGTTTTGCTTGACCAAACACAGCATACGAGTTTTACTTAGGATTAACTTTATAATTATTCGTAATGTTAACATTATAAACAGCAATAATATAATACAAATCCTATCGGTTTCAGCAAAGTATATATAAGAGACCAAATTATGTACTTTTTTGATCTTGTTCATGCATAAGAAGCTTAAATAAACAGCGTGATAGGTAGTCATCATCATCATCATCAACTCAGTCTATCGTAGTCCACTGCTGGACATGGGCCCCTCCCATGTTGCGCCACAACACACGGTCCTCTGTCTTCCGCATTCCCGTCCCCCCGCAGCACCTTTCTTCAGATCGTCGGTCCATCTGGCTGGAGGGCGCCCTATATACGCTGCGTTTGCCGATTCGCGGTCTTCACTCAAGGCATACCTCGGAAACTTATTACAATATAAATGCTAGCACCACCTACATACACAAGATTACGTCTGTATATGAACGCACACACCCGTGTAGGTTAGGGATGCTCTCCGCTCGTAATGCCGACGGGTTCCAAGCGCTTCTCAGTAGTTCTCAGAGATAGCGTGCTTATATAGCGAATGGCGATTGACATCCATTGCAATCTTGCAATTCAATTGCCGGAAAACCGCGAGTGAGTGCGGGGTGTGGGGAATATTTTATTAGCGGGGGGCGGTGAGTGGCCGTTCTATACGTTAGTAGGTACTATTCGGTATTCTGTGCTTAAGGATTCGACTGCTCCAGCGGCCATCGGTCCTTCGACAAATAAGGCCAGCCCACTGCCACTTCATCTTACTGATCCTACAAGGTATCTTGATGTGTGTACCTGATACACACGATACTTCGCAGTGGTACTTTTTGTCAACAAAATCAGTTGAACAAATCCTGCTACATCACACGTACATACCTACCGCTGTGAACATTAAGTGCAAAGGATTTTAGCCTTAGTGGTGGTTCACCGGAAATATTTCTAATATATGCAATTTTTTAATAATGTTTTTACAGAAAATTAAGATGTTCCACAAATTACCTCCACTTACAACGCAGGTGAGCTTTATACTGGTATCTTCTATGTAAGGGCCCGCCACGCCAACCACTTCTTTGTCGAATTCATCGAAGATCTTCGGTTTCTCTGGTAGTTCTGTAACAAAAATAATAATTGAGTAAGTACAAAAAAGTTTAAAGCTATTCCATAATATTAGTATTAGTGCTCCTTGTGATGGAGCTGGTCCGGGGAAGTACTACCGACGCGCCTTTTTCTGCCGCCAAATAGAACTGTGAATTTTTAATGATGTGTTGTTTGAGTAGTTTTTTGAGAGATTTAGATTCTTTTAGATCTCTAGGCAAATTGTTTTGATGATCTCTGTGGTCTAGTGGTTCGAGTTTCGGACTGCTGATCCCGAGGTCGTGGGTTCGATTCCCACAGGACACAAATATTTGTGTGATGAACATGAGTGTTTGTGTTGGTTTGTTTGTTGGTTATATATTATAAGTATGTATTTACAAAAAAAAGTATATAAGTATTATAACCCATAGCACAAGCTCTGCTTAGTTTGAGACTAGATGGTGATGTGTAAAAATATCTCACTAATATTTATTATTTATTTATTTATTTATTGTTATATAGTTTGGATCCTTCATACATAATACTTTTTTTCCCGTATTTTGTGCGTGGTACGAATAATCTTAAGTCCAGTTAACCTGGGTATCTTATTACTCTAAGTTTGTAGGCAGAAAATAAAATTAACTAAACAATAAATCATTTAACCACCCCCTTAATAATACAACAATAACCAAACAATTCATCATCATGATTACATTTTCCATCATTCACGAATTAATTTTCCGTGTAATCAAGTCATTTACACAGCGTAGGAAAATTAATTAAATTATGAACTTGGTTAAGAATTACCAAGAGAAGTTTACGGCGGATGTAGAAATTTCCAAGTTGAAGGCATACGTTATGAATTTTACATTGCTGATATGAGTTGCGAAATTGACTCGAGTTTCTCCTGTATTTTTAAGATAGTGTTATGGAGCATGTAGCATTTTAGTAGTAGTAGAGTTCCTTTGTGAAAGAGCTCGTCCGAGGAATTTCTACCACCGTACCTACTTCTCCGCCAAATAGTGATGCTTGCATTGCTGTGTTTCGGTATAAAGGGTACGGGTGCCGATGAAATTACAATCACATGAGACTTTCCATCTTCATGTCTGAGTTTGGCGAACCGACTTGCGGTACCATTTAGGCAACAGACTAGGTGGTATTGAAGTTATTATGGGCAAAGGTAACCACTTAACATCAGATGGGCCTTTAGCTCGTTTCGCCATCCTAACACATAACAAAACATAACGTCACGCCTGTATTTCCCCGAAGGGGTAGGCAGAGGTGTAATAGTACACCCACATTTCGCCAGTTATGTTATAGTCCCATGTAATAGGGGGCGAGCCTATTGCCATTGACCGGGCACAAATCCAGACTCCGGGCTGCTACAGAGAATTTCCTAATTAAAAAACCCAATAACACTTTGCCCGACCCGGGAATCGAACCCAGGACCCCAAGCTCAGCAGTCGCGCTCGTCGTTTCATCCTATACTATAATAATAAAATACCGGCCAAGTGCGAGTCGGACTCGCACAGTAAGGGTTCCGTACGTCTCAATGACCTGATACCCCATAAAAACTGATTTAATTTACGAGAGTTTATCAAAAGACATCGACGTACAGTGCGCGAAATATGAATTTTTGCATGTCTTTCTTACGCAGGTACCACCACATATGTCTATGTTTGTCTTATTTTTAGTATTTGTTGCTAAACAACATAATATGCAATATAATCTGACCAAGTTTGACGCTGGTATATATTACCGTTTTGAAGATAGAGCAGGAACAAAAACGTTGAAAAAAATGCATGTTTTTTTAGGTTTCTTGTATGTGGACCCTAAAAAGTAAAAAGATACTTCTGTGCCATTTACCAGTGTATCGGCACAGCAAGCGTTTTGATCAATCCACTCTCTTTAACTGTAAGGATTTATTTAAGGCATGTCCTGTGTATCGACGGTAAACACCAAGTCTCAGGTCTTATTTGATGATACGCGACAGGGTCCGCAGCAGGAATTTTCATTTCCCGCGATAGTTTTTGTTATTTTTTTTTTGTTTCAGCGAATTCTGGCTTTAACAGCATTAACAGTTTTTGTGGTCTGACCTCATGCGGTTGCCTCGATCTTTTCTGGTCTTCGACAGAAGAAGTGTTGGTATATATATCGATACTACGATACACAAACGTACGACTGGTACCTAGCATTTGAAGAGTCTTGAAAATAACTGACGGCTCCATACCCACTTTGTGCAAGGCAATTACTGCAGTTCTGTTTTCTTTAATACCCCACTCTGATTTTAATTTAACATTATCCTCGAAAAAATATGTGAAATGGCGGGTAATCGATCGAAGTTTCGAACATAATAACCGCGTTTCAAATTTGAATTCAGAAAAAAGTAAAAATCAGAGGTTTTCATGTTGTAACAATATTTATGGCCAGACTTGTTATAATATTAGTAGGATTAGTAGGTACATAATATTATTATGTGTATTCTACTTATCCTATTATATAAACATAACCCTCCTTCTGGCGCAGTCGGGTAAAAATATGTATGTCACGAGGGTCACGAGTAAGGTACCTAAATAGTAAAACTAGAATTTATAATTTTCAAATCATATCATATCATCAAATTAATAATTTAATTAATTGATTTAATATTTTTTTTTTTTTTTCATTAATTTTGGAATATTGTCATTTAATTACCAAAATTTTCGAGAAGCTTGCTTACAAATTGAACTAGCACGGACGAGCGGACGTCATCGGTGGCCGCAGCCCTATAAAAACACACACCATTTGGCGCGTGTACAAACGCCATCTGTTTCTATGTAAGAGTAGTAGGCACTTAAATCAATGCGGTTGTATGGAGTGTCCGGGGTGCGGTATAGCCATAATAACCATCTACCCTCAAACCTTCCGTGAGAAAACCAACAGCTGACCTCATTCCCTTTTACTTTTACAGATTGAAAATGTTACATCGAAAGAGCAGATGAGATCCTGTGACGAAAAAAGACACGCACGCCAAGTACCTCCTGTAATTGAGTTACCCTACATTAAACTTTACCCTCGGACCGTATATTGCTAAAATAAAAGCTTCGGAAGACATCGTTGACACAAATTACTTGGGCCCAAAGCAATCTTTTCATCGTTTGTGATTTTTTTGAGATGGAGTTTTTCTGAAGCATGGTTATGATGTAAGAATCGAATCAAATAACAATACAATACGACGCGAACAAGGGGTTTCGTAATAGATTTAAGGTTTTATTTTGTTTATTCGTAATTCGCTGTTTTGTTATACATATAGGTACAGTACGACACAAAAAATAAGGCACGTCGTCAATTTTCGATCGCGCAGATACGATTAGACGATCGACGAAAACACTCCGAACCATTAAAAAAATAGAATCAACCTTGTGCAATGCCCATTGTCCATTGCCCATGTGTTAAAATTGATTGAAGTGACGTATTTTTCTATATCTCTCACACGATGCAGCGATGGATTTTAGGGTTCGGTACCCGAAGGGTGCCAAACGGGACCCTATTACTCTCGCTACGCTGTTCGTCCGTCCGTCCGTCCGTCCGTCTGTCTGTCACAGGGCTGTATCTTTTGTTCCGCTAGCACTGTTTATAATAATATATAATAATAAATTTATTTATTTCAGGCAAATCCACCCATACTTACAAGTTACAGTCATTGCAATTATAATAATACCAATAATACTAACAACAATGTAATTTTATCATTATTACACAAAATTAAACGAATTACAAAGACTAAATGGAATTAGAATAACTCAATAACTAACTGAACTTAAAGTATATTTGCACACCATATGTAATAGTAGAATGTAAATGGGCCAAGAGATTAAGACAGACTCTAAGGACTTGTGAGGTTGGGAATATCTATAAAAATAACGGTAAATCTTGCAAGTGATTATTTAACATATTTTTTGTTCTTTATTTTACCTATAGTTTTAGTGATACCCACTGAAAATAAATGCCGAATATTCAGCCGTTTTATCCGACTTTTCGAAGATTAGTCGCCGACTAGAAAATATGCTGAATAGACGGTTTTCCCAAAAAGTCGGTATGTGTATTTAAACTTCAAGCATTATTTTTTATTTCATTCCTACCTACAACTGTTCGGTATCCAATAAACTAAGCTAAACTTACATGGAATTTACGTTGGTATTTGATTTAACAATGAATTACTGAAAAGAAAATACTACAAATCGACTACTGTGCTACTACACCATAGCAAAAGGATGCACCGTAGCAGAAGGGACAACGTAGCAGAAGGCTACACCGTAGCAGAAGGCTACACTGAAGTAGAAAGTTACACTGTAGCAGAAGGGACAACGTAGCAAAAGGGTACACCGTAGCAGAAGACTAAACCGTAGCAGAAGGCTACACAGAAGCAGAAAGTTACACTGTAGCAGAAGGCTACACCGTAGCAAAAAGCGGCTACACTGTAGCAGAAGGCTACACTGAAGTAAAAGGCTACGCGAACGTAGGATAAAATATTGCCTATCAATTCAATTATAACTCGCTGGCTCCGTTACACTCGAGTAATTGTTAACATAACATAACATAACATCACGCCTGTATTTCCCCGAAGGGGTAGGCAGAGGTGTATAGTACACCCACATTTCGCCAGTTATGTTAGAAGTCCCATGTAATAGGGGGCGAGCCTATTGCCATTAACCGGGCACAAATCCAGACTCCGGGCTGCTACTGAGAATTTCCTAATGAAAAAACCCAATAACACTTTGCCCGACCCGGGAATCGAACCCAGGACCCCATGCTCAGCAGTCGCGCTTGCGACCACTAGACCAACGAGGCAGTCGAGTCAGTCGAGTAATTGTTATAAATTACATTATCTATGTATATTAATGTAGGTATTTAAATAACAAAATATATATTTTACAGCCAGTTATTATTCTAGTTAAAACAAACTTAACAATTTATGCAATATTTTTCCAATGATAACTCAATACTACTAATATTATAAATGCGAAGGTTTGGATGATAGTTTTTTCTTCTATCACGCTGAAAGGGCTAAACGGATTTGGCACACAAATAAACCATAAGCCGGATTAACTTATAGGTTATTTTATATCCCGGGAAGATGTAAGTACCCGAGTGATGCGCGATAACATATTTCCGTGACAAGCTGAATTATACGAGAGCAAAGTCGAGGGCAAAGTCTAGTACTTTATAGGTATTTCTTAAAAGGTCTTCGAGCACTTTTAGTCACAGGCAAAGTTAAGTTATACAATGTCAAATAATCCATAAAGCGACATAGTTTCATTCCAACGTATAATATTCACCTAAATGAGAGTCATAATTCTCCTTCGCTATATTTTATCGTCTCAATCTGTGGCCGGTGAATGTACAGCCATTTTTCAGGTTTGCCCTGCCTGTTTTTATATCAACACATTGTTTAAGAATACTGGCTAGTAGTGGAAATAAATTACTTGTAATGTTTCAACGGTGCCCTAAAGTAAAAGAGAAAGAAATCTCACTTACCTATCATTACTTAGGTCTAACATACTATGATGTTTTGTTCAAATATTTTTTTGGGCTTCATATTTTTTTTTATAGTGTACTATGTGTTATTGAAATAACTGAAAAGGTCTTAAGGGGTCATTGTACTCATCAGAATGAACAACTTCTACTATGGGACCAAACCTCAAATCGCGAAAAAAATCAGGTGTTTTGTTCTCCTACATTTTGTCGATTATTGTGAACACAAAATTAAATGTAAGGGAGCAGCTGTTTTTTTTCGCGATTTCAGAGTTAGTCCCATTGTAAAAGTTGTTCATACTGATGAGTACAATGACCCCTTAAGAGGTTTTTAGTTATTTCAATAACACTGTAGAATGGCGAAACGAGCTAAAAGCCCACCTGATGTTAAGCGGTTGACTTAGCCCATAACAACTTCAATAACACCTATGCTGTTGCCTAAATGGTACCGCAAGTCGGTTCGCCAAACTGAGACATGAAGATGGAAAGTCCCATGTGACTGTAATTTCACAGGCACCCGTACCCTTCAGACCGAAAAACAGCACTGCAAGCAGCACGATTTGGCAGAGAAGTAGGTACAGTGGTAGTACTTCCCTGGACGAGCTCTTTCACAAAGGACCTCTACTACTACAAAAAAAAATGTTTGAAGGCTCTTTTCTTTACAGCCATGTAAAGGATCTTGTATCTAATAATTTGGCAGTGGCTAATAACCTCGTGGATTGCAACTGTGCTAGCCGCGGTCTATCCTTGTAGGGGTGACCGACTTTTTGCACATCAAGAGCATCTTATCGCCTCGAAAGGCACGTTAAGCTGTTGGTCCCGGTTGCCATATGAATATCCATGGCAGTCGTTACGGGTAGTCAGAAGCCTCAAAGTCTGACGACTGGACTAACCATAGGATGTCGGTATTGCCTAGTAACTGAGTTGCAGGAGTCTGATGGCAGTCGCTCCGTATAAAATACTGATGTTTAGCTACATCTAAAGCCGAGCCCAACATAACTGGGAAAAGAATCGGAAATTATTCATCAGATTATGTACAAATAACAGTCTGCATCATCAAGCGCAATTATTTATAATAATTATAGTATGGTGTGGTGTGGTGTGGTGCCGGACGTAAAGTATTGCACCACCCTATATCTTCTCATGGATGTCGTAAAAGGCGACTAAGGGATTCACCAGAGGATGAGCAGCAGCGTTCTCTGAGTATTTAACCAACCAACTGCGATCGCCAACCCGCCTGCCAAGCGTGGCGATTATGGCATATCCCCCCCTTTGGGGGAGGCCTATGTCCAGCAGTGGACGTCTTTCGGCTGAAATGACGATGAGGATATATAAAGCTTATATCGTCAATGCAGGCTTCAATACAGCAACCAGCTACACCAATTGCGATCAACAATAAATCCATACATAAAATAACTACTACTTTACTGGTGCATCTACCGTATTCTTTGTCTCTGCATTACACTAAGGTTGTCTGGTAGAGAACGCCTATGGCGTTAAGACCGCTTTTGTACCCAGTTGTGCATAAAGAATAAAATAAATAAATAGAATGATAATTTATTTCAACCAAATTAAGCATATTTTAAAAGGTACACTGCTGGGCCCCACACTAGGATTCCCTGTGTCGTGGGGACTAGTATCTTCCAAAATGATTTGACAATTCAACATACATGCTATAGTTACATTCATACATGCTATAGTTAGATTAACTAAGTAAGTAAAAGAAACATTATTTGCGAGTGTGTGTATGTATATGTGGGAGTTAGGATGCTTGTCTGTGTGTGTGGTTTTATGTGTGTGAGGTTATGTAGGGGTGTGCATTCGTTCGTGATCGTAACTATACCAAAAATTGCAATAGTGCCTCTGTGTCATCGTAATTTTTTGATTGTAACCATTTTGTGACAACGTTCTTGCAGCCTGACCTACTCATGTTCAACATTTTAGAGTTTATAAAATATAATTTGGAATAGAGATAAGGTCCCAAAAATGAATAAGCTCTGCGTGAAAAAGACGATCACACTCTTGGCCCATCCCATTTCAATGTTCTATACGAGGCACGGGCAACAACTTTCGCATTTTTATGAAATCTTAAAACTATTGATGCAATGTATAGCTGTCTTATTCGAAGAAAATTGCAATCGGCATATAATGAGTCGGTTGGGTAGCGCCATGGTTTTTTATACGTTATTTTTAATATCGCTCGTTGAGCTCGTTCCAGTTTAATTAAATGTGTTTTATGAATATGCACACAATATAATTCTACTAACAAATCGTTAATCTCGTCATCGTCAGCATATTTATGGAGCATTAATTCGGACGTATGAAGCGATTACATAATTCGGCAAGGTAATAAATTTAAAGAATTATTAGTCAGTAAAACTGAGATTGGCACAATGCCAGCATACAATATGCAGCCACAGACGACCAAGTAATATGGCTACTTTATTGAACCACTCTTTTGCTGCGTCTGGACGGATATCATACTTGAATTCGCAGTGGTTTTTGAAAAGAGGTAAGCAGAACTCTTGACTCGCATGAACAATGGGAAGGCCTCCGAGGAATTGTTCGACCTTATACCCAGCTGCTGACTTCCACCATCGTATCACCCGTCATATTTTAAATTCTATCATAAGTCATTTATTAATTTGTGTAACATAGGTACAGAAAATGTAGTTCTTAAATACAATAAAGAGTCCGCTATGCTATGCCAGAAGGCGTACAAATGTTAAAGTAAAATCTAGATGAGAAATTTGATTCAATGTGCTAGTAAAATTATTTAATTATTATCATAGAACTCCAAATATCAGATATATAAATATTATAATGATTATTATTATTATTATTATTATTAATTTATATCATATAGTAATAATTATAATTTATTAAAAATACAGCCAAACAAATTACAAGAGAAATCTTAATTACTAATTAGTAAGACAAATTAAATACAGGCATCATTGGACCGGTCGTTGTGGCGATGCTTGGGGGAGGCCTATGTCCAGCAGTGGACGTCTTTCGGCTGAAATGATGATGATGGTGATGATCATTGTTTGCTGTCTCTCAATCTAAAAAAACCTGTAGGTATATAGAGAGACTCAGTGCATGGGGACGCATGCGATATTACACACAGCTGCAAGTGTAGAAAATCACACGATCATGTTCGAATAAAACGGAAGATAAAAACGCAGCTGTGTGGCTAGGACGCAAAGCGAATTATCGCAATAACGCATGCGATAAATTGACTAATATTAACGCACATGGGTGGTGGAGCCTTTAACATATAACTGTGCTAATAACACTAGTACAGACAGTCACACAACGATGTTCGGTATTCTATTGAATAGTACACACGTTTATCGGAAGATAAAAACGCACCTCTGTGGAAAGGACGCAAAGCACACTATCGTAATAACGCATGCGATAATATTGGCCATTATTAATGCACATGTGTTGTGGAGCCTCTACATACAGCTGCGTTAATAACACAAGTACAGGCAGTCACACAACGATGTTCGATATTCTATTGAAGAACACATATTTATCGGAAGATAAAAACGCAGCTGTGTGGCAAGGACGAAAAATGCACTATCGCAATAACGCATGCGAATAAATTGACTGGTATTAACGCACATGTTTGGTGGAGCCTTGAAACATAAAGCCTCTCTGAATATCTCTGTGGATTTAATTGAATAGTAACTAGTTACCATATTACTAGCTAAACCATTTTAACTGCAGCAATGTAATTAAACATCTATCGTAATCCACTACTGAGACATGGTCTTGCCACGAAATAGGACATAGCTTGCCCGTAATCACTTCGCTGGGTAAGTGGTTTAGTAACCATAGAGTAGCCACCACTAGACCAGACTGGAAGGAGACATTCTGAGAGGACTCCCATCGTTATGTCGAATACAAAAAATAGCAAGTACCGTAAAATGCCCTAACTTTGCCCAGAAGCCCTACTTTCCTGAGGCATTAACTTAATTTTTACACGCACTGACACTTTATAATTGAACCAAATGTTAGCGTTGTCATCGTTTTTAAATCTCTTCAGGTACGTAAATATAGCGATTATAGTTTACTCAAAAAACAACTCGGCAAAGTAGGGCTTGTGGGCCAAGTTAGTGCAGTTTACAGTACCTAATTAAAATACCAGTAAAAAATAATATATCGATGGCATAATTTTATTAGACTTCATAACGCCACCATTTTGACTTTTACAGAAGGAAGAGAAACTTGTCTAATTGAGGCACTATTTTCTAAGTTATTGCTTGAATATCACAATATTCAAAGTTACTATTTTATTATAATTTGCAATCATCAAACTAAGAAATAGTGCCTAAGGGCGGTGTGCCAATGTTCAAATTTATTTTTCCAATGTGACTGATCAAAGAAATTTGATAATTTTTATCAAATGTATGTTTTAATACTGATCATCAAATAAATTGTATTTTACAAAGAAATTTGAACATTAAACAGTACTTATTCTCCTGTAAAATTTTAAAAAGATAAACGATACCTAAATAATAATAAACATAAACATCACGCCTGTATTCCCCGAAAGGATAAGCAGAGGTCTATGGTACAGCTAAATTTCGTCAGTTATGTTATAAAGTCACATGTAATAGAGGACGAGCCTATTGCCACTAATCAGTCACAAATCCAGACTTCGGGCTACAAATGAGAATTTCCTATTGAAAAAACCGAATACTACTTTGGGTTCGATTCCCGGGTCGGCATTTTGCCGAATCGAACCCAGTATCCCACGCTCAGCAGTTGTGCTTGTGACCATTAGACCGCCGAGGCAGTCTGATAATTAAGCCATCGATATGCTCGTCCTTGACTTCAGAATCAAAATAAAACAATAACGATGATGAAAAAGAACAAGAGGCTAGTATACGTCTAATGTAAATGGATTATCATAAAAGAATAACAATAAATATTTTGTGATTTCAAATAGTCTCATTTGTAAAATAAAGAGCAAACACTATGTACAGTTCGTGCGGAATAACATGGCAATAGCGGTAATTCACCTCACTTTTATCCTGAAGTAGAAATTTTGTAGCAATGTTTTTTACACTAATCTGTCGTTAATGTCATCTAGCTAGCTTATACATATAACAATAAATAATGTCCTCCCAGCCGAATGTTCGTCATGGCAGCCGATCTCAATGGAGACTAGCCATCTGCGCGGGTAAGTCTCGGAACCGGTTTGAGAAATACCGGTTAGTACCGGTTTATTGCGGTTTAGCTCCGAACTTTTCTTGAGAACGTGAACGTTTAAAGAACTTTATTTAACCTAAATTAACCGGTTTAATCGACAAGCGCCAAGTTAGAATGAAAATAAAATAGATACTTACCTATTGTTGGATTTTTTGCAGCGGATCTGATTGAAGCAGTGAAATAAACGTTCGTCGCGAAACAAAAATTGTCTTTCTACTAAATAAAAATAAAAACTAAACGGCGTTTGTTTGTATTAATCGGTTTTTATTGCTTTAAACCAGTTAATCCGAAAAAACCTTGATGTAAAGTTTCCTCAAAATACCGGTAAAAAAACCTAACCTAGCAGATCGTACAATCCGCATGAGTGTTACTTAGCCACGAGTCCCTCAGCGTATATTGCACAGGATACCATGCAACAACCTTGCTGTCAACGTATTTACTACCACGATGCACCAGTGATAATAATTTAAATAGGTTTTTGCTGGGCAAGCGTATATCATCGTCAACCGTACCATTGCTTAACATAAGGTGAGGTGGCAGTCAAACGCAAGACCATTTAATAAAAAACAAAAAAAAAAACACATGTATTCGGGAACAATTATTTGTATGCATGGTTATCGTTGACATAACATGACCGAATACATAAGTTAAGAGGGCAAAGTTCGCTATTGCCTTGTTATGCCTCACAGACTTATAAAACTGCTAAGAGGCAATGTTTTTCTGTTACTTCGCATTTTCATTACTAAATTACAGCTATAAAAAGCTTACGACTCGAAAGGTATTTGTTTTATTACTTATCCACTTTACGGTAGCAAATAATCCAATATTTTAGATAGTCTTCAAGTTATTTGTAAATATTAGTAAAATACTGGAAAATGAAATACATTAATAATAAATATAGTAATATATTTTACTTAAGAGTTTTGCATGAATTCTCAAGAAGCATATTATTCTTTTGAGGAAAGAGGTAGGGGTCTTGAACGCCCCCTAAGCCGCATAAGGCAAGTAGCATAAGTTAATAGACTAAATTTCTAAGGGAAGCCATATAAATTATCATTATTATATTAAATAATTCCGTGAAAACAATTTAGCAGATTCAGCTCGACTTTGAATTATCTTGATGTTATATATTTATAGTTATATATGTAGGTATGTATAATATATATATTTTATTATATGTATAATGTACATATGTATTTATCAATTTTTATTTATTTATTATTATATGTAATTATAAGTCCGTAGTACGAAACATATTTTACTACTTTACTGGTGCATCTACCCTATTCTTTGTCTCTGCATTACCCTAAGGTTGTCTGGTAGAGAACGCCTATGGCGTTAAGACCGCCTTTGTACCCTGTTGTGCATAAAGAATTAAATAAATAAATAAATAAATTATCGGATGGCCAGAAAAAAATATGAAATACCTACAGAATGTTGGTTTGAAGCTGAGGAAAATATAGCAAAATCCACATGACTTTCTTTGCGAAAGACATGTGTTTATTTTATCACACATATATTACTTTTACTATGAATTCAAGAACATATGACCGCTGCTGTTTTTTAATTGATATTCATCATCATCATCATCATCATCATTTCAGCAGCAAGACGTTCACTGCTGCAAAAGGAGGCCAATGTGCTTCCCCAAGCAGTTTGGGGGATACGCCATAAGGCCATAATCGCTTGGCAGGCGGGTTGGCGATCGCAGTTAGTTGGTTAAATACTTAGAGAACGCTGCTGCCCATCCTCTAGTGAATCTCTTAAGTCGCCTTTTCGATACCCATGAGAAGATATAGGATGGTGCAATTCTTTACGTCCGACGGAATCGTTTCACCGAATTTCGAATTCTTCAATTTGAATAAAAATAAAAATAAAAATAAATAAATCTTTATTTCACATAAATGGTGTACAGTAAACACTTACAAATAGTAGTTATACAATTTCTCGGTATGAAGTGTTTGTTTGAACTCTGGTACCCAATGTAAGATTTAACTTGTGTTATGGGTACCAGCGCTCTCATTAATTAAATCCACAGGGGGTTACATTAATTGCATCAGGAGGTGGTTACAAGAAAGTGCAGTTGAGTAAATGGAGAAAGTAAAACTACGTTACAGGCTACAGCATAGATTAAAGAATAAATAATAATTCAGCTAATAATAGTAGTAAAGCCAGAAGCCTCATGTGTGTGAGTGTGTATGTGTGAAGGGGTGTGTGAATAATTCTGAATATTATTCGAATGGTAATAATTCTGATGTTCTGAAAGAAAAAGACTTTTTTTTTTCAAATCGACACTACAAATCAACTATATAATCGATGTAGAATCGTTAATTTCGTGTCCAAAACGACTAAACTTGCAGCGTGTATATCATAACTCCTAAAACGCACCTTCATCATACTGGCAAGCAAGTTGTCTGCCAATATAAACCGACACTGTTTGGCTGCGTTCCGATACCACACATAAATTTCTAACGGACATTGGAACCAGGTGACTTGTACAGTCATAAAATATTGATACACCAACATTTTGTGGTAAATAAAGGCTTATTGATAGGGTATAAGCTGTATACAGAGTCAATATTATAAGAACTCGACGATGAATGTTTTGAGAAACTTTTTAGGGTTCTGTACCCAAAGGGTGACAAACGGGACCCTATTACTCTCAATACGCTGTCCGTCCGTCTGTCCTTCCGTCCGTCTGTCTGTCACAAAGCTGTATCTTTTGATCGGTAATAGGTAGCCAGTGTAAATTTTCTCAGAATTTGTGTTGCTAGGACTCCTATTACGACAAATACTAAAAATAAAAATAAATCTTACACCAAAGGGGGAATACAAGAAACCTCGAAAAAATTTGATTCTCAACATTTTTTTCCTGCTCTCTCTTCAAAACGGTAATACCTAAGTATATACCAGCGTCAAACTTGGTCAAATTATAGTGCATACTACGTAATTTAGCAAAAAGTACTAAAAATAGGGCAAACATAGACATATGTGGTGGTACCTACGTAAGAAAGAGATGCAAAAATTCATATTTCGCTCACGGTGCATGGATGTCTTTTGATGAACTCTCGTAAATTAAATCAGTTTCTATAGGGTATCAGGTCGATGTATGGTACGGAAGTCGGAACCCTTACTGCGTGAGTCTGACTCGCATTTGGCCGATTTTATGTATATATATATGAATTTAATTGTATCATTACTGATTCACTGATTTGATTTAACATAATGTATGCTTGTAGATTCCCATTAATTACATGTATGACATTTAATTTATTCACGCAATTAATTTTAAATGGTAATTTTGACGAATTGTAAATAAAAAAACCGTATGCTTTGATTTATAGTCTATGTCAATCCAATTAAAAAGAAAGGTAAACATACCCAATTTCGGTAAACTTATCACATAATCACTCACTAAATGGAATTAGTGACACATTTATCCGTATTTTGAAGGTTTCAACTTGATAGCTGACCATTTTTTCCAACAATATTTGTCTGATTATCAAGTTTAAATTATTTTTGGAAATTCACTCGGTAGCCTGTTACAAGAAAAACAACTTATAAAGTTCGAAAAGGTCCCAAAAAAAGCATAACTATGTTTTGAACTCATTCAATGAATCAAATTGAATCATTCAATTAATTAATGATTTGTAATTGGCGCTAAACTTGGTCATCACTAAACCCTCTATGACTGACAAAATTACTGACTGATTGACCCGTATATGTAGGTATCGATCCTTTTGTTTACCTTTCTATTTAATTGGATTGAAATAGACTTTAGTTAAAACATTTGAAAACAATAAGTTTAAGTTGAGTTTGCTATGGATACAGTTCTTAAATTTTTACCACCTCATTACAAACACAGGCTTATCAAAAAGTTTAACCTAAGCCAGGTTTAATCTTGTTTTTTATTGCATGGTGTTTGACGTTAGACCCGGTTTAAGCAAGTGTCCTAAAGCATGGCCTAAAATTTTGTAATAAGGGACAAAATGTTTTTGAACATAGACTAAACCAAATTACTTGATGAGAAATCTAATTCGATTTAGATAACTCAGTTTATTATTAAATTAATTTGAGTATCTACTACAGAAAAGTCCTGTGTCTTTAAAACCTGTTCGTACCTGAATTTATTTTGTATATACACTTTCGTAGGTACTCAATTCTAGTTCCAACAATGTTCTGTCTTTTTTGCTAACATTGGTCCAGAAAATAAAGAGTTCGCAAAGTTCCAGACTTGTTTCACAAAACGGCTTCACATTTGCGCTCCAGATTGGATTGAAAAAATTCGTTGCTGTGACATTTTCTCTAACTACATTTTGGCATATTAACAAACACCATTAGAACTATAGTTATTTTTAAACTGAATTCTGTTCACATTGTTATCAGTTAAATTAATTTTTAATTCCAAGGGATGTTCAAAATAATAATAACCTCGTAAGGCCCAACGATCTACTTTAAGTACATATAGTCTGTAGTTGTTCAGACGCAAGTATTCTTCATAAATCATCAAATGCCTACCCATGGACCTAAAAAAGGGACATCTTTGTTTAGCTTTATCTGCATTTGATGTGTATTAGGTAGTTGGGCCGATTTTGGTCAATTTTTACAAATCAAATCAGGCGAATGGGGCACTACACACCTTCATGAACAGCCGAAAAGTGTCGGAAAAGGCACGGCTGGCTGTTCATGGGGGAGTGTTAGTGCCTACACTTATGTATGGTAGTGAAAGTTGGGTATGGCAGAAGAAACATGAAAGCAGAATAAATGCAGTAGAAATGAGAGCTTTGAGAAGTATGTGTGGTGTAACTTTGAGAGATAAAGTAAGGAATAACATGATAAGGGAGCGTTGTGGAGTGAAAGAAGATGTAGTGACAAAGATTGAGAAAGGTATGTTAAGATGGTTTGGACATATAGAGAGGATGGACGAGAGGAGATTGACGAAACAAGTATACGAAGCGAGTGTGGATGGAAGAGTTGGAAGGGGACGACTTTGGCGAACGTATCGCGATCAAATCGCGGATGTTCTCAAAAAATGCCAGGTTAAGAGTTCTCTAAACCGACGAGCATGCATGACGAGGTTAATGGACGTAGATGAAGCGAAAGAGGTGTGTCAGGATCGTAGCAGGTGGAAATCCATAGTCTCTGCCTACCCCAATGGGAAACAGGCGTGATAATATGTATGTATGTATGTTTACAAATTAAGGTCTGGGCCGCAACTACATGCACCAATTTTTTGTATATTGGGTCATCATTTATATGGACCTAAATTTAGTTTGGGCCTTACGAGGACATCATCAAATTCTCAACAAAATATCGGCTCTTAATCTGTACAAAAATAACAATGTTATGATCAGTCCAATTTATATTGAAACCAGTTTGAAATTCAAATTGGTTCATTTATGACATAAACACATAAAGGCTTTAACGCCACACCAATAAACACAAATTGACTGTAGAATATTAAAGGCGTGTTCAGACGAGCGCAGTGGAAGTTTGCATTCGAATGCGAATTCGAAATAGTCACTATAAATGTTAAATGAACAATCCTAGACAGTGGCAGAGCAGTGTGATAGCTAGTCGAGCTATGAATATTGTACAATAACTGTCTACCTTAAAGTGGCTCTGAATGTATCTTCACTTAGTAATACAATGTTCAAGAACGGTATTATTAAATTGTACTGAACACCTACTACGACTGTTTGTAATAAGACTAATAAGTCCCCAACCAGCAAAAATGTGTACTATAGCAATCGAGAGAACGTTTTCGGACACACTATTTAGTGTATCAAATATGTCCTATAACAATGATGTCAAAGTTTACCCAGGCAGGTTTTGGCGCAGTTACATCGCAATTTTGTGACAAAGCTAAGTTATTGTAGCTCCATACATCACAAGTTAGTACTATACTTGTACTATAATAATGTCATAAAAGTCTTTTCATGATTTTAACACTGATTTTGTGGCGCTTTCATTACAAAACAGTTACAAAAAAGCCACCACGACTCTATTAATGGACTTTTTTGTACTATAATAGAGATCGGGGATCTTTTATAGTACAGCTTAATTTAGTGTCATTTCTCGTATATATTGTGGGTTTGATGATGTGAAATAAAATTAAAGATTATTTCATGGCAAGTAAATTGATATTACTATTAGCAATATGGCGCTCACGACTTGTAAAAACAGTGTTATCTTATATAGACAGTCAATTTTACTTGCGACTAAAATTTTATTGATAAAGTAGTTAGTATTTTTTAACAAATTTTTAATGCATCCCCTTGTTTCTCAATATTTATTGAATTAAAATAAATTAATACATGGTAATGTCTCCAGTGTTGCTATTAACAGATAAAAAGGTACCTACGTGCTTACTATAGGCTTAATTAGTGCACACAGTGACAGCCATCGGCAGCCATGATAAAAATAGGGTTCCTTGGTACATCTTAGATTAAACCACTTGATTGTCGAGGCATATTCCGCAAAATAATAATCCTATCACTCTGCATTATCATTATCACCGTCTGAAGATTCACAAACATTAGCATATACACAGCATAAGCATATACACAGCAGCCATTTTATAAACAAAACGCGGGACTTACGTTGTAAAAACGATGTTAAATTTCTTTTATAGGATATTTTATTTATTTATTTCCACAAAAAAAAAATACATACATTTGGCAGATACAGTGTAGAACATAAACCAGTTTAGGTTTTTCTGTACACCGCTTGGTCCGTCGACATTCATTACAAATAGATGTGGGTGGGTGAACACGACGCATCGCGCTCGCTCGCCCCATGCAAAAATTCTCAAATACCCTCAACTAATTTATATTACTTCTCAATAGCAAATTGCTTACAAAAATACTGCATGTTTTTTTTTTTAATTCTTTAAAATTATAAGTCATGATTAGGTTTTAATTCCTCTAAAAGGTGTTTTTTAAGTTTAGATTTTATGTTGTTTCGTGTTATGTCATTTTTTATTTTTGGTGGTAATTTGTTTATTAGGTCTGGTATAATATAATTTAGACGTAGCTTTCCATAAAAATTGGTGAAATCAGGTTAGGTTCGTTTAGGTTGACTAAAACTAGTAATATGCTACTTTTATGTATCGTAAAGGTCCAATAAAAACGATAAAAGCTCTGTAACGTCACTATGCGATATACAATTTACGAAATAGTGTTTTGATGACCTTTCAGTGTTAAAAGAGTATACTCGTGACAGCTATGACATTGACACTATAGTAGCTATTTTGGAAGATTTTATTGCTGAAATTCGATACTTATCAGTGATGTAAAAATCAGCAACAGTACATTATTGTTCTATAGTTGTGTTTTCAATACTATTTAAACACTTGTACTATAATACTCATTTGGAAGCTACAATAACACAAAATTGCTTCAAAACAGTACCGTGTAAAACTTTAATAACAAAAGATGGCTCTGTACTTGACGCAGCGGCATCAGTTATAGTACCGTGATAAAGGCGTAATTAATGGCGTCGATGTAAACGTTTACAACACTAATTATTGTTACCAAAATGCTGTTTAATATTATATAGCTAAAATATTGTATAAGTCGCTATTATAGAACACACGGTCATAACGGATACTTTAATAACGCTTTTTTTCACTTTTTAGTGATAAATGCATTTCTTAACGGACTACTTTGCTGATAGGGTCATCATTATCATCGTCAACTCAGCCTATCGCATTCCACTCCCAGACATAGGCCTGTCCCAAGTTGCGCCATATTACTCGGTACTCTGCCTTCCGCATCCAATCCCTCTCAGCTACCTTCTTCAGGTCGTCAGTCCACCTAGCTGGTGGGCCCTACGCTGCGTTTGCCGATTCGCGGTCTCCACTCAAGGACTCGTCTGCTCCAATAGACATCGGTCCAGCTCAAACATGGCAGCCTTCTGCCACTTCAGCTTGCTGGTCCTACAAGATGTCCGTCACTCTGGTTGTAATAAGTACCATAACATAACATCTCGCCTGTATTTCCCCGAAGGGGTAGGCAGAGGTGTAATAGTACACCCACATTTCGCCAGTTATGTTATAGTCCCATGTAAAAGGGGGCGAGCCTATTGCCACTGAGCGGGCACAAATCCAGACTCCGGGCTGCTACTGAGAATTTCTTAATGAAAAATCCCAATAACACTTTGCCCGACCCGGGAATAGAACCCAGGACCCCACGCTCAGCAGACGCGCTTGCAACCACTAAACCAACCAGGCAGTCAAGTTGTAATAAGTACCAATCTTCAAATATTATCTCCAATTTTTTACTGTTACCTAGTATCTGTCAGATTTAGTAGTTGTATTGCAATTGGATTGTAACTGGATTTCATTGGAAATAAATTCAAATTTAATTGGTAGCGTTCAAGACGCGCAACGGTGTGAATATTCTCATTGTTTCTCATTTAAGCTTGTTTTACAGTCGCAAGAATGTTTTGGTGTCGATGTGATATGCGCACTTGCGCAGTTGTTAGTTGTATGGGAATGGCTCCTACGATCTATAATAAACTTCCTAAAAGTATAAGAACGTTAGATGAAGTTTAATGAGATAAGTATAGATCTGCTCTTGACCGCAATCTAGACAGCTTTGTCAAGATGTGGTCGACGATGGAGCGAGCAAACCTATTACTTAAAAGGTACTTTTAGAGGGGCTCGTAGCTAAGCAACGACTGCGCGGATTGTACGATCTGCAAGGTTAAGCTGCACTTGCCGCGGTCAGTCTGTGGATGGGTGACCGTTTCGTTATACCTCGAAACCCCTCCGTGCCTCGGAGAGCACGTTAAGCTGTCGGTCCCGGTTGTCATACGAATATCTATGGCAGTCGTTACGGGTAGTTAGAAGCCTGAAAGTCTGACAACTAGTCTAACCTCCGAATGTCAGTATTAACTATTACCCAGTAACTGGGTTGCAGGGGTCTGATGGCAGTCGCTTCGTGTAAAATACTGATGTTCAGCCGCATCTGGCTAGACTGGAAGCCGACCCCAATATAATTGGGAAAAAGGCTCGGAGGATGATGAAAATAGGTACTTTAATTTTATCAACTTACCAATGACGTCGAGCGATATCTTATGGTTCCTCGTGGGCGATATTTTGAAGTCTACCCTGCAGCGGTACATGGCGCGGTCGGTGGGTATGACGTCACGTATCCTGAGGGACGACGGCGTGGCGGAGTGCCACCGCGCCCGGCCTCCCAGCACGTCGTCCGCCCAGTGTGCCGCAGGCCCTTTTATGCGGCCGTCGAAACTGGGGACAAGCGTAAAATGAAATATTAAAATGATGTTTTAAAACAAAACTCTTTTAGCTTATTCAGGTGATTGCTTCGCAGTAACCTGCGAGGTTCAGAAATTATCGTGTTTTTAGGGTTCTGTACCCATAGGGTGACAAACGGGATCCTATTACATAAAAAAAAAAAAAAATGTAAATTCAATTATTAATAAATTAATAAATAATTATTAAATATACATAATTATTATTAATTTATTCAATTATTAATTTAATTATTAATTTTAATTTTATTAGTAAATTCCATGTACTTTATATAATTATATTTAAGTAGGTATATTATGTACGAAACGTAGGTACGTTTACACCGTACCTACCCACGATCGGTTCCCATTCTTCTAGTCTATTCAAAGGTTGTCTGGTAGAGATTGCCTTGTGCGATAAGACCGCCCATTGTACTTACTTAATCTTTCTGTAAACTATTGTCTTTGTTTTCGTTTGGTGTAATGTACAATAAAGAATATAATAAATAAATAAATAAATATTACTCTCGCTACGCTGTCCATCCGTCCGTCCGTCTGTCACAGGGCTGTAACTCTTGAACGGTAATAGGCAGCCGGTTGAAATTTTCTCAGAATATGTCTTGCTGTGACTCCTATCACGATAAATACTGAAACTAAAAAAAGGCTTAAAAGGGGATCCCCATACCAGAAACCTCAAAAACATGCATTTTTTTTCAACGTTATTATTTATTTTCTATCTTCAAAACAGTAATACATACCAGCGTCAAACTTGATTTGATTATAGTGTATACTATGTAGTTTAGCAACAAATACTAAAAATAGGGTAAACATAGACATATGTGATGGTACCTGCGTAAGAAAGATTGCAAAAATTCATATGTCGCTCATGGTCACAGACGTAGTAAAAAATATAGACTAAGTGCTGCGAACAACCATAGTGAAGCCAACAAAAACCATGCTCCTTCATGTACAACCAACCAGTGCTCACGTAAACACCATGCACCTGAAGGATATTTGTTTTCGCGATGCTTACTGGAAGATGCCGCGACATGTGAACTAAGAGGGGTGAGCACGGTTTAAGGTGCCTGTGTGTGCGTGAGCACTGGTTATACATGAAGGAGGACGGTTTTTGTTGGCTTCATTATTGTTGTTCGCAGCACTTAGTCTATATTTTTACTATGTCTGTGCTCATGGTGCGTTGATGTCTTTTGATGAACTCAGTTAGAACCCGTAAATTAAATCAGTTTCTATGGAACGCTTACGTCATACAAGTAAACCTGAAACATGCCAAGGCAGCGACGGCTGCGCTTTGCAAAAGTTTCGTGGAGGATAAACTTGATATGGCTTTGGTTCAAGAACCGTGGATCAATGGAAACACGGTCATGGGGCTCGGCTCCGTGGGCACAGTTTTGTACTATACCGACGGCAGCAGACCCAGAGCTTGCATACTTTTTAAGAAAAGTGTGAGATTTGTGCCGATTCCCTCCATATGTACGGATGACATAGTTGCTGCGTATGTAGAACTGCCAGGAAACGGAAGTAGGCCAATCGCCTGCTCGGCATACCTTCCAGGGGATGAAGCAAACCCTACCACACAACTGGTCAACATGGTAACCTACTGTCAGGAGCAGAAGTCCCAACTACTAGTGGGATGTGATAGCAACACCCACCACACAAGCTGGGGAAGCACTGACACCAACATTAGGGGTGAGTTACTGTTTGATTACTTATTGTCTAACAACCTTCTCGTTCTTAATAGGGGCAATTCCCCGACCTTTGTAACCAGCACCCGCCAGGAGGTGCTAGACATTACTTTCTGCACGGGCCCTTTACAACACCGTGTAAAAAACTGGCACGTTTCTGAGGAGGCGTCCATGTCTGATCACAGACACATCAGGTTTAACCTAACTCTCTCCGCGGTGAGAGAGACTAATTCTTACAGAAACCGAAAAGCAACGAATTGGTCAGGCTACAGAGACTGTCTCAAATCGAATTTGCTATCGGTCAATAGATGCGTTAAATCTATTGAACAGTTGGAGGCTACAGTAGGGGACCTTGAAGGCGGTATTAAATCTGCTTTCTTTCAGAACTGTCCGCTAAAAACCTCCGCTACCATGAGAGATGTTCCATGGTGGAATAAGAACCTAGAGCGACTCAGGAGAAACGCCCGAATCCTGTTTAACAAGGCCATGAGGGACGACACCTGGGATGACTATAGGAAGGCGCTGACCGCGTTCAACAGAGAATTGAGGAAGGCCAAGAGAAAGTCCTGGCGCGAGTTCTGTGAATACATTAAGAGTACCTCACAGGCAGCAAGGATCCACAAAATAATCTCAAAGTCTCCTCAATCCCATTTAGGGCTATTAAAATACCCGGATGGGACCTACACGAGATCCGCAGAGGAAACACTGAAGCTTTTAGCTAAAGTGCACTTTCCGGACTCTGTGCCAATAAATGGTAACGGAAGCCATACCTCTCAAAACCCTCGGAGCAACAGACCAAGGATAGAAGACTGGAGGTTGGCTTCTCTTATATTTAGACCCGATCGGATCGAATGGGCCATTAACAGCTTCAAGCCCTTTAAGACCGGAGGGGAGGATAATATCTTCCCTGCCTTACTACAAAAGGGGTTGGATATTATCCTACCAACGCTGTTGAAGGTTTTTCGAACCAGCTTTGCCTGGGGCTACATACCCACAGCGTGGACTAGGGTGTCCGTCACCTTTATCCCCAAAGGGGGAGACAGGGACAAATCGATGCCCAAGTCCTATAGACCAATTAGTCTTACCTCCTTCATGCTCAAAACCATGGAGAAGGTACTCAACCAGCACATCAGGGCTACCTACTTAGTAGACAAACCCCTGCACGTGAGACAACATGCCTATCAGAAAGGCAAGTCCACTGAGTCCGCATTGATGGACTTAGTGGATAACATAGAAAAAGCTGTTGAGGACAAAGAAATTGCTCTGTGCGCCTTCTTAGATATAGAGGGGGCATTTGACAACACCTCAACAAATGTCATACTAAAAAGTATGGAGCAACGCAACATTGACCGAACGACCATCTACTGGATCGAAGCAATGTTGCGTAACAGAGTAGCGTCAACATCTCTCTTAGACACAACTATAAGGATGAGACTAAACAGGGGTTGCCCACAAGGGGGCGTCCTGTCTCCCCTAGAATGGTCTTTAGTTGTTGACAGCTTACTGAGCGAGCTCAATAGGGCTGGCTATTACACGCAAGGTTACGCGGACGATCTGGTAGTGATTACCGTTGGCAAATGCCAATCAGTCATCTCCGATCTGATGCAAACGGCCTGTAGAATAATCGAAAGATGGTGCAAAGACTCCCAACTCTCGGTCAATGCAGACAAAACTGTCATTGTACCTTTTACAAAGAAAAGGAAGTTGGATGGCTTAAAACCACCAACCCTCTTCGGTAAAACGGTCAACTTTTCGGATGAGGTCAAATATCTAGGCATCATCCTAGACCAAAAACTCACGTGGAATGCACACATTAAACATGTGACAAGGAAAGCAAAAATTGCTTTGGGAACTTCCTGCCGACTGGTCAACTCGAAATGGGGCCTTAGACCATGGGCAACGCTGTGGCTGTACACTGCTATAGTAAGGCCCATGATAACCTATGGCTGTGTCGTATGGCATGGAAAAACCCATCAGACTACCTGCAGGGATGCTCTCTCAAGCCTCCAGAGACTCGCGTGTCTCATAACAACAGGAGCAATTGCATCGACTCCGACCGCTGCACTTGAGGCTCTGCTTAATCTCGTTCCTTTGCATGTGCAGGTGCAAATGGACGCTAGGGCAGCAATGATAAGGGCCAGAATAGCGGGAAGGACAAGATGGAAGTCGACTGCCATGAGGGCACTGCAAGAGAACCTTATGAAGAAAGACATCATTGCCATGCCCACTGATGCAATGTTAAAAGAATACAGCTTTGATAGGCTGTTTAGGGTATTCATACCTCAGAGGACTGAGTGGAAGGACGAAACGCCAGGCCAGCCTCAGTCCACTGATGTTGTTTGGTTCATCGACGGATCAAAAAAAGAGGGTCTAGCAGGAGCCGGATTCCACGGTGGGCGGCCAAAGGTAAAAAAATTCGCCAACCTAGGCCAGCACACCACTGTGTTTCAAGCGGAATTATTTGCCATTATTGGATGTGTCCGTTTAAGTCTGCAGAGGACCTATATTAATAGGCGAATCTTCATCTTCTCTGACAGCCAGGCTGCTTTAAAAGCCTTAAATTCAGAGGAAATTGACTCCAAACTTGTAAAGGAGTGTGTCCAGCTATTAAACTCACTAGGAGCGGCAAACTCGGTGGCACTAGGATGGGTACCTGGACACTGTGGCATTAGAGGCAACGAAGCCGCTGATGAACTAGCTAGAGCTGGTGCTGAAAGCCCCAATGTGGGCCCGGAGCCAATCTGTGGCATTCCTAAATGCACCACTACAGCCTACCTTAAAAACTGGGGAACTGACCAAAGTATTAGCCTTTGGGAAAAATCCCCAGGTCAAGAACACTCGAAAGCGCTACTTGTGGGCTTCAAAAAAAGGTTTACGAAAGAAGCGCTTTCGTTGAACAAAAATCAGATAAGAATCCTGACAAGAACCCTCACTGGGCACTGCAAGCTGAATAAACACCTTCACAGGATGGGCCTCAGTGATACCACAGTTTGCAGGTTTTGTCGCGAAAAGGATGAGACGCCCATCCATATCCTATGCGAATGTGATGCAGTGCACCACATCAGAAGCCAGCATCTTGGAGGCCACGTCATCTCAATGCAGGAGATCAAATCCTCCTCCCCCAAGGTCATAGTCGACTTTATGATTGACTTGCAGCTTGGGGAAGTGCTGTAATGCTGCAAGAGGCGTCACAATAGATCTTTTAGGTCGCAGTGGCTTAGGGGCGTTTCAAGACCCTACCTCTTTCCTCAAATAATAATAATAATGGAACGCTTAATGGGTGAGTCCGACTCGCACTTGGCCCGTTTTTTTAATATTAATTTCATCAAGCCAGCTAAGACCGAGTCGGGCTCGCACTATCAGGGTTCCGTACCAGAATTTTATCATCGCGCTTAAATTATTTTAGGAATTTGGTAGAAAAACAAGTTAACTAAAATGCGTGAATAAAGAAACTGCTGATAGGTGTATCACTGAAGCGGCTGGCTCAGATGCGAGGGACCTGAACCAGGAAGCGTTACTGGCTCGCGGGGCCAGTAATTACAATGGGGGGGAGAGAATTAGTGGACTGTATAAATTGTGCTGGCTATAGGTTTAGAGTATAGGTGGGGCTGGGGTATGGGAACACTTACTTGGTCTCTGGTGGTCTGGCTCCCAAACACCACAGCGCGAAGACACAACACACACAAATATGAAGCCTTCGGGCTAAATTAGCGATATTGTTAATAAGCGGGTTAGTCAATCATGTCCTGTGGCGGAGCGAGGAGCGGCGGCGGAGCGCGACTTCACTTTATGGTGGTTGAGCGAGCACTGCGCGAGCGGCGCGGTGTGTCCAAATATGGCGGCGGACGCGACAAGGCGGCGGCGTTTGGTTTTCGCGGGAAACCACACTGCTCGATAGCGTCTTCTTGTTCTTTGTGTTGGCAGCCATGTCGTGTAAGACCATTCAGCGTGGAGCGGGAAAGGGCAAGGAGAAGTAAAAGGGCTGTGATTGGATGGGTAGGGTATAGAAAGTAGGGAGGGAAGAAGCCAGCAAATCTACCTAGCTTGTTACTAACGATGCGGATTGCCAACCAACTAAATCTAATTTAAGGCCTAACCATGCCCCCCGCCTGGAAGGGGATGAAATAACCCTTCCAAAGATAATGCGAAAAGTGAGAAAGAATAGAGCGGTGAAAGTGATCCAACGTATGAGACGCTGAGAATCCTAAACTTAAAGCGAAAGAGTTAAACTATACTTAAATGTAAATTAGAACTAAGAGCGACTATGATGCAATACCTACTGAGTCGGGAGAGGACAGAGCCTCACCACAGGTCTACGATATGTGCCGGTTTTAGTTCTGACGTCAACAACGCGGGTTGTGCCGTCAGATCCGGGATAGAGCGCGGTTACTATGCCTAAGGGCCACTGAAGCGGTGGAATGTTATCCGTTTTAATAACTACTACGGTTCCAAGTGTGATGGGACTAGCGGGCGTATTCCACTTCTGTCTAGACTGGAGAGTATTCAGATATTCAATACGCCAGCGTTTCCAGAACGATTGGACCAACTCATCAACGAGTTGCTTGCGTTGAACTAGTTTTTCGCGGGTAACGTCAGAAGCGGGTAAAGACTTGAGAGGGCTCAAAGTCAAAAAATGCGCGGGTGTAAGCGGGAGAGGATCAGAAGGATCCGAACTAAGAACAGAAAGCGGGCGAGAATTGAGCAGCGCTTCTATCTGAGCAAGCACTGTCAGCATTTCTTCAAAGGTAAGAAATTGGTTTCCTACAATTTTGTTTAGGTGAGTTTTGACGCATTTGATGTTACTCTCCCAAATTCCCCCAAAGTGGGGTGACAGTGGAGGATTTAACTTCCACTGAATGCGGTCATGCGAAAGAAAATTAGTTATTGAATCATTATAAGCGGTGGAATCAACGAGGCTGTACAAAGACTTCAAGTAAGACTTTGCACCAATAAAATTAGTGCCACAGTCAGAATACATAATACTGACAGGGCCGCGGCGAGAAAGAAAGCGTTTGAAAGCATTTAAGAATACTTCAGTGGACAGATCAGAGGCTAACTCAACGTGAATTGCATGAGTGACAAGACAAACAAACAAAACAATGTATGCCTTCTGACTGCGTACGCCTCGGCGTCTATGCGGAATGATCGGAATAGGTCCTGCGTAATCGACACCAGTGTGCAAGAAAGGCTTGGCCTCACGTACACGGCATGCTGGCAAGTCAGCCATCATGGGAAATTGCGATTTCGGATTCGTTTTGAAGCAGATGTTACATTTGTGTACACGCTGCCTTATTAAACTACGAGCTGAAAGAATCCAGTATTTTTGCCTTAAAATTGACTGAAGTAAGGACGGACCCGTATGTAGATTGCGATTATGATAGTGATCGATAATAAGGTAGTGAACTACAGGATCACGAGTTGGAAGTAAAATCGGATGTTGACTATCAAATTCAAGATCGGCATTTGAAAGTCGACCACCGACGCGAAGGATTCCAGAGTCAATAAAAGGTTTTAATTTTGCAAACGAACGAGGCAGCGGTGTGGCCTCGTCTTTATGAAGCGATTTAAAAATAAAAGCGAAATGAACTTGTTGAAGAGCCTTTATAATCCAAGTCTCGGCAATCTCTAAGTGCGATATTTCAAATTTACGCGGCAATTTACGAATGAAGCGAAGAAAATAAACTACTGATCTCAATAAGCGAGTCCAATTTGAAGCGCGGATAGATAATTGATAAATTAATGGAAGCGCCAATGTGTCATCACCCTTAGAAGTGGTGACAAAAACATTAGTTTTGATTTCCGGCGGGTTAGCGACCGATTTAGGGTCAAACTCTACAATAGGCCAATCTTCCTTAGGTAGCAATGCGAATGTAGGCCCAGGGAACCACAGCGGGTGATCCACCAGTTTGGATGGCGTAAGGCCACGTGAAAGGCAATCAGCGAGATTGTCGATTCCTTTAATATGATAAAAATGTTTGCGGTCGAGATTCGAGTGTATCTTCGAAACTCGATTGGCAACAAAGGTTTGCCATCTAGCGGGAGTAGAATGTATCCACGTTAGAGCTACGGTGCTATCACAAAATGCGAAAATGTTACAAATTTTACAACGCGATGAATAGGTATCCAAAACGGTTCGTAACAGCTGAGCGAGTATGACGGCGCCACAGAGTTCTAAACGAGCGAGCGATACTATTTTAGCGGGAGCGACTTTCGATTTAGCGCACAATAAACTAACGATACTTTTGTTTGTATCGGGGAAATGAACGTGTAGGTATACAACACCACCGTACGCACGTTCACTAGCGTCACAAAAACCTAAAAGCGAAAGTAGGCATCGTTGTTCGAATCCTACAAATCTGGGGATTTTAATATTTTCTAATAATGGCAATTCTTTGGCAAATTGTTGCCACAAAACAACAATATTTTGCGGCGGTGTGTCGTCCCAGTCGACATTATGTTCCCATAAGGATTTAATAATTAATTTAGCGAGCAAAATAACGGGTGCGACATAGCCCATTAAATCCCAAAGGCGGGCGATATTAGATAAAATATTACGTTTTGTACAACTGCGATTTTCAACATTTACCGAAAACAAGAAATTATCACTAGCGGGCATCCAACGCATACCTAGTATTTTTAAGTTATCGTCAGAATTAAATTCGATGAGTTCAGTGACTCGACTCTCACAAGGAATAGTTGACATAAACGCGGGCGAGTTACTCGAAAACTTTACTAAATCAAAACCTCCAGCGGCGAATAAATCGATCAGCTGTTTTGATAATATAACAGCTTCGTCAACAGATAAACAACTCAATGCTAAATCATCCATATAAAGCGAGTCCTTCTCTATAACCTCTGCGGCAAGCGGAAAGCGTTGTCTCTCGTCTATGGCAAGTTGACGTACGGTGCGCATCGCGAGAAACGGACTGCAAGTCATACCAAAAGTTACACGGTTGAATTCGTACAATTGTAGTGGATCTTGAGTATTAAACCTATAAAGAATGCGTTGATACCGACGAAATGACTCCTGCACTACAATCTGGAGGTACATTTGCCTAATATCAGCGCTAATGGCGACGGCATAAAGTCGAAAATTAAGAATAATGCGGAATAAATCGGTTTGTAAATTCTTACCGCTGTGCAAAATATCGTTAAGCGAGTAACCTGAATCAGTTTTCATACTAGCGTCGAGTACCATTCGTATTTTGGTAGTAATTTTATCATCACGGACAATAATATGGTGCGGTATAATATAATGCGGAGTGTCAATATTAGAAGAATTAACCGGTGTAATATAACCTTTATCTAAATAATCGATTAAAATCTTATCGTATTCTAACTTAATTGCGGGATTTGAAAGTAAGCGGCGTTCTAGTGCTAAATACCTACGCTCGGCAGTAGCGCGCGAGTTACCGAGAACAGCGGTATCTTTACACAATGGTAGCGCAACACTATAGCGGCCAGTGACGTCACGCGTAGTCGTCTTTTCAAAAATATCTTCGCATTCTTGTTCGTCAGGAGTGAGAAACGTTTTACTGGGCAGTTCTTCTAATTCAAAAAAGCGTGACAAGCATGTGTCTTCGTTCGAAGAAAAAACACAATGAGAACTGTAGTACGAATGCGTAGAGGAACTATTATTACTAAGTACAGGAGCGTTACCTAAAATTAAATAACCGAAGCTAGTTTGAATAGCGACGGGTAGCGATTGCGAGCGGAAAACTTTATGCGGTAATAATATGCGAGCAAAAACGTCACTACCTAATATCATATCGACTTCTGCGGGATACGAATAATTTTCGTCAGCGAGTTGCAAGTGAGATAGATACGATAGTGCGGCTGTATCTACTCGGATGTTAGGTAAATTAGAAGCGATGCGGTCGACAACATAAGGTTGCAAGGCAAAAGAAACACTATTATTAAAGCGGGACAAGACATTTAACTGCGTAATTCCTTGAACTTCATTTAAAACATTACCTATTCCCGAAACGTGAGTATTTTTGGCATTATGAATAGGTAAGTTTAAACGTAAACAACAGTTGCGGGTTATAATATCCTTTTGAGAACCACTATCTATGAGAACACGGATAGCTTGCATGTTACCACTTGCGTCTTGCGCGAGGCATATAGCGGTACCTAAAAGCACCGTGGTACATTGCGGAGCGATGCGAGAAGCGTCTATCGGTGTATTTTTTACGCATACACCTATAAGCGAAGGCGGCAAGGAATTGTTACTATTTTGTGTATTTGCGGATAACACATTTTCGGGTGGAACCACGAAACCATGAGCGTTAGCGGATGCGGAAGCGGGATTATTACACAACGTCACCACAGGGTGGCTGGAGTTGTCACTAGACGAATTTAACGAAAGCGTAGTTTTAGCCGTCTGCGCGGGCGTCGGCTGAGATTGCGGCGAACTTTGTTGAAAGTGGAGTAATGAGTGATGAGATTTTGAACAGAACCTACATGTACTCTGCGAATTACAATTGCGAATAGTATGTTGAGAACTCAAACAATTAAAACAAATATTAGGTTTAGAATTTTTAACAAAGTTATAACGTTCCGGCGGCGAAAGGTTATTGAACTTGTCGCAACGGAATAAATGATGCGAGCCCACTGTGCAACAAGTACATGTTTTTTGTGACGAAGTTTGTGGTTGTACATTTAGGTAGGTTTTAAACGAATGCGCGGGAGATTTATCTTTGTGTGCGTTTTGCGTCGTGCGGGATTTATTGTCTGTATGACTGTGGGTAAGCGTGTTATCTGCCCGACTCAGAACTCTATACTGTTCGCGTACAAACTCGATCAGCTGTTTGCTTGTTGGTAAGCCTTTGGAGTCCCGAATGGATAGTTCGAAATGACGCACTGTCTCTATGTCTAAACATTTTAAACCTAAATGTACGAAGATAAAATCGCCTAAGTTATCACTATTAATAGTATTTAAAGCGGATATAGTTGTAGAAAAGAGATCAACAAAGTGTTCAAGTGACTTTGGTGTCGCTTGTGTAATGGGTTTAAGACCCAACAACTTATTTATGTATGAAGTTGCGAGCGAGCGTTCGTCGTTGTATTTTTTACACAACGCGTTCCAAACTACGTGATAATTGTCCCCGGACGGAATTATGCCTTTGCAAACTGATAAGGCTCTGCCCTGCAGTCTTCCCACCAGGTATTGCATTCGTTCGCTGTCACTAAGGGACGTGTTATTATGAATAACAGATCTAAACGTCTCATAGAACGTAGGCCACATTTCAGCGTCTCCGTTAAATACGGGAAGTTCTAGTCGCGGTAATTTTATATGTGACGCTACTTTAGAGCTACTAGCGGTGGCGGGTTCCTGCTTTAAAACGGGAGAATTATTGCGGGATAAAATACATGCCTCAGTATGTTTAATTGTGGAGAACATGTTATCAAATTCTGTTAATATAGAATAATTAGGTTCGAAATCTTGATTGATTGATAATTCTAAATCGATCTTTTGATCTAAAGCGGTTACAAATTCTGAGCGAGTAGTGTCTATTATTTTAGACTTACAAAGAAATAAATTAGCGTATTCAGCACTAATCGCGGTGTCAGCAATACTTTCAAAGAGTGATTTTACGTTTGAAAAGTACGACGCCATTTTAGCGTCGAGCTTACGGATCTCTAATATGGCGGTGCCCGAAGGCGCGACGCTAGCTCGAGTTGGCGGCATTATCGAAACCTAACTAAAACCTATATACCTACCTACTACTAAGGTAGGCGTCCGGTGAGATGGACCAAAATGAAGCGGCTGGCTCAGATGCGAGGGACCTGAACCAGGAAGCGTTACTGGCTCGCGGGGCCAGTAATTACAATGGGGGGGAGAGAATTAGTGGACTGTATAAATTGTGCTGGCTATAGGTTTAGAGTATAGGTGGGGCTGGGGTATGGGAACACTTACTTGGTCTCTGGTGGTCTGGCTCCCAAACACCACAGCGCGAAGACACAACACACACAAATATGAAGCCTTCGGGCTAAATTAGCGATATTGTTAATAAGCGGGTTAGTCAATCATGTCCTGTGGCGGAGCGAGGAGCGGCGGCGGAGCGCGACTTCACTTTATGGTGGTTGAGCGAGCACTGCGCGAGCGGCGCGGTGTGTCCAAATATGGCGGCGGACGCGACAAGGCGGCGGCGTTTGGTTTTCGCGGGAAACCACACTGCTCGATAGCGTCTTCTTGTTCTTTGTGTTGGCAGCCATGTCGTGTAAGACCATTCAGCGTGGAGCGGGAAAGGGCAAGGAGAAGTAAAAGGGCTGTGATTGGATGGGTAGGGTATAGAAAGTAGGGAGGGAAGAAGCCAGCAAATCTACCTAGCTTGTTACTAACGATGCGGATTGCCAACCAACTAAATCTAATTTAAGGCCTAACCAATCACGAATATTATGTATTTATTGACCATCAAGTGCTTTATTGTTACTTAAATCAGTAAAAACGAATTTTCGATAAATTATGTACTCATCATCATCATCATCATCATCATTTCAGCCGAAAGACGTCCGCTGCTGAACATTGGCCTCCTCCAAGTAGATTGGGTTGCCATAATCGCCACGCTTGGCAGGCGGGTTGGCGATCGCAGTTGGTTGTTTAAATACTCAGAGAGTGATGAATGATGTACTCAGTGAGTATTTTTTTTTACTTATGGGGGTATCACTTAACTCTTAGTAGCAGCTTAATACTCTCAAATCCTAATCTCCAACTTTCAACTCTCAAAAATTCAATGCATTCCCAACGTGCTTCGAAATAAAAACGTTTTCTCTCATTAATATTTCATAACCGCACCCAGTTTAAGGCCAGCTCAGCTCTGTCCCATTCTTTTATACAGTCACCAACATAAATCAAAATGGAGGATCAAAGTGTAAGAGCGGGACGATTTTTATAAATTGCATAATTATGCAGTTTTCTCCGTAAAAAACCTCGGCAACAAATTTTTATACCTTACATTTGTGGGCGAAGTGGGGAATATCAAAAGCCTGAAATAAAATTGAAAGGAAGTTTCCAAAGAGAGGGAAGGAAGGAAATATCAGAGCAGTGTAAAAGTTGAAAAGTACAGTTGCTGAAATGAAAAAAATATAGGTAGGTACTGTGATTAAAATGAATGTGTGTCTGAACGTCCAATCACATACATACACATGCATAATCAGCCCATAATTGTCCCACTGCTGGGCATCTTCTCCAAATAAGTTGGTCCACCACGCTGGCCTAGTGCGGGTTGGCGGACTACACACACCATTGAGAACTGTATGGAGCACTCTCAGGTGTGCAGGTTTCGTCACGATTTTTCCCTTTACCGTTAAGAGCAAATGCGGGCAGAGAGACTTTTGGAAATTGAAGAGACTATTGTTGTTTCTTTGCGAGCGCTCGACCTTAAATAAGTGCGAGAAGGACAACTGCAGCTCCGGCGGAATAGCCTTACTAAAAAAGTCATAATTCGAGGTTTGGCTTGGGTCTCCTACAATTTTTTCTATTTTCTCCTCCGAAATTGGATTTAAAACATATTGAACTATATTTACGGGAATTTTAGCGCACAATCAAAACAAAACAAATATTTTGACTAACCTCGACGTTTCGGCCAAGTTGCATTGGCCGTGGTTACGAGCAGACTGCAAACTTCCAATTTAAAAGATATTTCAGAAACATATGTCATATGTCGCTATGTTTTGAATTTTTCATTAATAGTTGTAAAATGTATACACTAGTTATGTCGAATTCCCATATAGCACCCATTCCCGTAAACATCGGAGAATCTACACTCGAAGTTGTTGACGATTATGTATACCTAGGACAAACTGTCCAGCTAGGTAAGTCCAACTTCGAGAAAGAGGTCAATCGTCGAATCCGACTCGGTTGGGCAGCATTCGGGAAGCTACGCAATATCTTCTCGTCCAAAATACCGCAGTGTCTCAAGACGAAAGTCTTTGACCAGTGTGTGTTGCCAGTAATTACTTACGGTACTGAAACGTGGTCGCTCACAATGGGCCTGATAAGAAGACTCAAAGTCACTCAAAGGGCAATGGAGAGGGCTATGCTCGGAGTGTCCCTGCGTGATCGAATCAGAAATGAGGAGATTCGCAGGAGAACGAAAGTAACCGACATAGCCCGAAGAATTGCCAAACTTAAGTGGCAGTGGGCGGGGCACATTGCTCGCAGAACGGATGGCCGATGGGGCAGTAAAGTTCTGGAGTGGCGACCGCGTACTGGAAGGCGCAGCGTGGGTAGGCCCCCCACAAGGTCGACCGACGACCTGGTGAAGGTCGCGGGAATCCGCTGGATGCGGAAGGCACAGGACCGGTCGTTGTGGCGATGCTTGGGGGAGGCCTATGTCCAGCAGTGGACGTCTTTCGGCTGAAATGATGATGATACACTAGACCTCTAAATAGCGGCCTAAATAGGCAATTTTAATAATTTTTTAGAGCTTCTAGAAATAATTTATTAACAAAAACGAAAACATCGGGACATGAAAAAGTTGATATTTATTTTACTATAAAAAAAATCTTTCTAGAGTTATAAACCAGAAAGAAAACAGTCGAGAACGTTTGTATGGAGAAAAGACCACCTATATTTCCTCTTAATGCAAGTGATTGTCAAATTCTGATCCGCACATAAATTCGAACAGTCAGAGGGGTGGGCCGGGTTTGAACTCAGACCCTCCTGCATGGAAGCCAAGCTTTCAACTGCTTGGCTATCACTACTCCACTGGTCCAATCACATTTCAGACCAAAATATAATTCGGTTTTTTCTGTCTGGAATTGTAGGCACTAAATGTGAATAGCCTTGCTATGCCTCATGGGATCCGATGCCGCCATCATATAGGTATGATAACTATGGTATGGCATGTCGTATGACTAATTTATTTTTATAGAGTTATAGACTTCAGGCGTATATACTGGAACAGGTTTTAAGACTAGGTTTCACTCAAGACGTCTCAAGACTAGGTATCTGATCGGCGTCCAAATGCGTATCGAGTATTTAGAAGTATTGACGACTTTGACGAGTCGTATACTCCAAAACGCGCACAAACTTACTAATCCAACGGACTTGCATAACTCGGACGTGCTGAGAGACGCGAACGGAGACGCGATCGTTGGACGCTTGTGTGAGTGAGGTGGAATCCGACCGATAATCGACCCTGTTACTCAATGATAAAGACTGTTTTTCATTACGTTATTTTTGATTGTTTATGTACCTATTTGTGAACCTAGTTTTTTATGGATTAAAAGAAATTTAATTAAATATTAACATTAAAATGCAAAAAATCATAAGCCTTATCATATTATGTACCTATTATGTAGGAAGAAAGTTTTCAATTTCTTTTCTATGTCTTCTTTTTTTATATTTCATAAAATAAATTCAATGGGTTTTGTTATTATTGCCAGAACATTGTCTAGAAACTAGAGTAAGAGTCTAGAACTAAAACTCTTAAACTTCTTTACGGGTACCACTAGACGCATACCTACTTCTAAATACTCGTGGAACTAGTTTTTGGAAAACGTATTTCCACGTACTCGTACTCGTAAGACTCAGTACGTATTTTGCCTAGTACGACTCACCTCTAGATTTGACTGAAATGTGTATGTAAACGGCAAGGTCATTTGAATGTTGTGTCTTATTTTCATATATTCTTTCGATAGAAAAATACCTACTTAAGAGTGTGATCTTTAGCAGGAACATCGTAGGTACCTATTGTATTGAACTATATTTACGGGACTTTTCGCGCAGAATGAAATCAAAACAAAATAAACATTTTGACTAATTTCGACGAATTTTGCCGTGGTCACGAGCAGACAAAAAAAAAGGGTAATGTTATTTTTTTTTTAATTCTTTCAAGTATTCAATATTTTTTTGCTGAAATAATGCTACGTAATATTATTTGTAATTTTTTGATTATGACATATCGCACCTTTAAAGACAAACCGTTACTAAACGAAATTTTTCAAGAATTGAGTTACTAATGCCATCTTTCTTATAATTAGGTAAACTATACGATAAATTTGACACTTTCATAAAAAATCCACTTTAAGTGGTAGATGTCGCTAATTTTGACCGTTACAAAACTAAATAAGATGTGCTTTCTAAATGGAATAACGTGTTTATACTAATTGTGAATTGTTCATTGAAGAGTGATGACAGAAGTTTGACGGAAAAATGTGACTATTTGGATAACCACGGCTGCACGTCAAGATAAAAGTATTTTGTTTAGTAATTTTAATTGGTATAGTGTTACATTTTGTTTAGTCACAGTTTTCCTTTTATCAAATTATGCACTTGATAATATAATTTAATTGGCAAAATGTTACATTTAGTATAGTTACTGTTTACTTCTGAGTTTTGAGATATTTATGCATACATATTTATCTCTCAAGAGTAATCATTGGATTATTCACAGTATTTCTTTACTTTAAGAGTAAATAAGTAATATATTTAAAAAAAAATGGGACATTTAGGTTCGTTCTATCGTTCATCGCGCACACGTACGAACACTTCCAGCCTTCAAGATTATCGATTGATGTCACTGTATCAGTCTAGATTGAAATTAGGTGAGAAAAAAAGCATTGATTTAACGAGTTTAATTGCAAGAAATATTATTCCACAGAATTATGCAATTTCTTACTATAATAAAATCTTGTAGGTCTTACAAAATCAAATCCAACACACAAAATGACTGAAGCTTAGTAAGTTTATTAATGAAACCATATTTTTCAAAGGTTTTTTGTTTGTCATTAAGACGTTTTTGTTTTTTGTATATTTTTATATGCGGCCTTTCTTTTGTTATGGTAAACGGGTAATACAACTCTGGGTAACCCTGTATGCTGTGATGATGATGATTGTTACCCATGTTGTTTCAAATTTATACTCCTTTTTATTTGATAAAGTTATTTTCAGTCGGCCTTTTAAGTGGTTATTCTGAAGATAATTATAAGTTTAGTTATAACTTGCTGTGATTTACAAGTACATAATATTTATAATCTAAAAGACTGATTACTAAGACATCCTAGCAATCTTAAAGATTTAAGTACCATAATGTGAAAAAATGTATGGATCTCGCCACGATCTCGCTTTTTGAATTAGAATAAAACATTTATTTTAATGTGTTATTTTATTTGTCTGCCTGGTTACAATTAGAAGGAATGCTATCAGTATTATTTTCAATTTGATAGTATTGTAAAATTAATGTTATAATGGGTTTTTTAATATTTTTAAATTTAGTTTCATTATTTATACGGTGATTTTACAGTAACAATCACAATCGAAAAAAAATAAATGGTAAAGTGTTACTATAAAAATTAAAAATTATAATTAACAATGTTCTATTAAAAAATGAATTGAATTTTCTAATAAAGTGTAAATAAATATCCATCATTATGATCTCAAAAGATGGCTCAAAGCACCATGATCTTAAATTCTATTGCGAAAAAGCCGTGCATATTTTTTTATTAAAGCTCCTGTGTAAAATTTTGTATTTTTGTTTAGTAACGGTTTTTCTTTAAAGGTGCGATATTATCAAGATTGCAGTTAATTATTGTCATAAAAACATATACTTTATACTATGTCGTTTTTTTTAAATTGAATTTAAAAAAAAAACGTATCCAAGTTTCCTTGTTTTTTTTTTCACTTAGATACCTTAGAATCACCATCGCCCGCTTCATTCAATACCTTGTTATGTATTTTCCAACAAAATGTTTTATAAAATCATGGTTATGTATGTTGTCCAGCTAGCAAATCATTAGTGTCCTACAGATTTCATTCGCGATTAAAGGAATTTCATTTGTGTAACAACTAATTCATTCGTGTTTCCCTTTTTGTGGTTTTCTTATATTTTTAACAAGATGCGCCCTGTATTTTTACATAGGGTACAAATTCATTATAGCAAACGTTATATACCTTCACATAACAATAAAACGGGAGTTTGCAAAAATCGTCAAAAATGTGCCACTTTAATTCGAAACATGAAATCGACCCGGGTAGAAGTTACTTTACCATTGCAAATTATAGCCAGTGTCTGCATATCAGAGGGGAAAAGTGGGTAGGTAGGTAGGTACCTATGTTAAATGATAATCATATTAAGCCTCCAAGACCGACAGAGCATTACAATTTCAAGTGCTTAGGTGGTTATTAAGTACTTCAACAATATCACAAAGTAAAAAGATCATGTCAGTCCGACTTCTACCAGCCAAAGTGTTCGCAACGTCTTTTTTTTTCGAATTGATTCTCGCATGCAGCACCGAAGTGCTTTTGCTGCTTAACCGGGCTGGTGGCGGAGAATCCCGTTAGGGACTCCATACGCAGAAAAAAAAAATCGCTCCGTCGCGTTTCAGATGCTTTAAATTATAACTTTGGGATGTTGATTCGCCTTTCTCTTCATACTTCAGTCAGTGTGACGTAGGAGTCGATCAACGTCCGTGCTTATGACCACCCGCCGATATATTTTGAACCCTACTAGACTCCGTTTCACATAAGCATAGAATAGGTATTCTCTTTTCTTATGGCATAAGGTTCATTCGTATCGGATGAAAACATCTGAACAGCGAAGTTAGTCATATTATACATAAAATACCCAATATGTATGTACAAACTAACTCATACATTGTTACATAGCTGAATATGGGCTTGTCCAATATATTGTAACGGCTATTGCCAAGCCAACAATCTAGCGGGATAATGACATTATCACTATGCTTCGTAAGTGAATTGGTCTTCCCTTTATGATATTGTCAGGACTCAAGATGTAAGTGGATAATTTATTTAGTCCATCGATCTGTGTTCTTGTGGACCTTACATGTACCTACCATTCGTGTATCTGACATGATAATTCATTTAAATTAACTGACAAAAATATTGAAATTATGACATCTTCTTCTTAATCAATCTTATTATGTAGTTCAATCACAATTTTATTAAGCATATATATTATCTCTTGTTGTTTAAATTATAACCATTTATACTGAAGAAGAATTTTTGCATGTCAGTGGAACTGCTTACATTTAAATACCCCCTAAACTAAGATATTTGCATGCCAATAATTTGACTAAAGTTGTAAGAACTAATCCTAATTACATGTAAGACCAACTGTGTTATGTAGAATTAAAATGTTTGAATTTTAAATATGGGAACATTCAGATGATACCTACAATGTCACAATGCTTTCGTGTATTTTGCATTTAGTGGTAATCATAAATATTGATTACATTAATTCAAATATCATCATCATCATCATCATCATCATCGTCATTATCATCATCATCATCAGCATATATTAATCCACTGCTGGACAGAGGCTTCTACAATGGCACTCCTCTGACATAGATCCTCGCCACTCGCATCCAGTTGCTACTTTGCCACCAGCCACCTTGCCAATAATATATGCATATCGGTACGATCTATGGTTTCAGATACAACTGAACGACAAATCACATCGTGTTTGTGAGAAATCTGACAGATTCGGCCCAAATATCTGTCAGTTTTCTCACACACATTTGTCGTTTAGTTGTATCAGATGGATCGTAACAATACGATCATTAAAAACCAACCAAAACTACCAATTACCAAATCATTATCATTATCATTTACCAATTTAAATAATATACGCGATTTAATCCGGTTAAACTTTGTTTTATTATAATACGATCATTCTAAATTTTTCACATGTATCTGGTCTGCTCGACGTCCGCATGTCACTGCAGGGATCCAGCAGAATACCAGCGTCAGGTACAGTACCTGGCACATGCTGAGCTGTATGGATGGCACACAAGATCCCTAGCTACTTAACCGGGTGGGTGGCGGAGAATCCCGTTAGGGACTCCATCCGCCGAAAGTTTCCCTAAACCTAACTTATAAACTAAAATCGCAGTTGCATAACCGCATAAGGGCGGCATTGCGGGGGTAACCCGCCACTATGGCCCCCTGGCAGCTGTTGTTGCATCAGGAGTTGCTTTTTTGAAAGTGGCGGACTTTCGGTATATCGGGTGGGTGACGCATTTCGCGAATCAACGTTAACGGCAAGCCTCGCCGGCGAGCTACCTAATCTTAGGATTCACAGATTTCACAGTGGCGGTTAAGCCTACTCCTAGGTACTACTCTAGAGCATATGGTCGGTCTCGCGTGACGAGATTATATCCGGTTGCGACACCGTGAGGGCGTCCTCAGGGGGGAGTTCAAACCTTGGCTCACGGCGCAGCTGGGGGACCCCGCCACCGGTCCCCCCGGCGGCGGCTGCTACATCGTGTTGGGTTTTTCGAGAGTCGGACTCTCGGTATCTGTGTGAACGTCGCGTCAGTTCTCGCCGGCGCGGACGATATTTAGGACGGCACATGCTGAGCTGGACACCCATTTAGTACAATACTGAGACACATATAACACTTTTTATTGTCTTTTTACCCGACTGCGCCAGAAGGAGGGTTATGTTTTTCGAGTGTATGTATGTATGTATGTATGTATATTTCTTTGGCACGCTCTGTAGCCTAAACGGCTTGATGCATTTTAGATTGAGATGTGTCGTTAGATTTGTCTTAATTGTGAGAGTGACACTGGGTATGTTAAAATTATAAAAAAAAAAATGGCCGCGTTTTGGCGCCATTTTAAGTCTTCAAAACATTTTTTTCCCTCAAAACCTATCGAGTCGGGTATCAAAATAAAGGGCTTTATAAATGCTTTACAAAAATATATACAACTTATATATTTAAATGTAATTTGGAATGAGAAATGCTAAAAAACAACAAAATATTCTTCGTTAAAAATAAATTACATTAATATTGCGATAAAACATGACAGAACTAAAAATTTTAAATCAACAAAACCAAAAAACCCGACTGCGTATAATAATAACTGAAAAGATGTAAACAAGACTTGTGTAGGTACAGTAGGTATATGTGAAAGTATCAAATCAACACGCAGGCGGAGGCTACGTATGTTTTTGGTCATGAATTACATAAAGTAGTTCATAAGTAGCCTCCGCCTGCGTGTTGATTTGATACTTTCACATATACCTACTGTACCTACACAAGTCTTGTTTACATCTTTTCAGTTATTATTATACGCAGTCGGGTTTTTTGGTTTTGTTAATTTAAAATTTTTACTTGTATGTCCTGTGTCTTGTTTCTGTACTAAATAAAAGTTTTTATTTATCTATTTATCTCATATGCAGTTACGTGTATGGCTGCCATAAGTCTTGCTATGTCAGGCCAAACATGAATCACGAAAGTTACAATACAAAACTTGCTTGTAACTTACAAGCCAACACAACTTATTCAATTAAAAATATTGCATCAAACTACCCGAATCAATTCGAAATATACACCATCAATCAATATCAATACAATATCCGAATATCAGTAGAAAATACATAAATACGTCATAATCCGTCACACAGACGTGAGAAATGTAGCCGAAAGGGAATTTTCTTGAGGGTAGTTGGCAGTTCAGATCAATCTTCAGATAGTGTTTGTATCGTATTCGGATCGGTATTAGGTGTTGCTTTGTTTTTATGTATCCATTTCATTCATAGTATGTGTAACTATTTATGAGATTGAAAAGCATTTTATCTATATTGGTAAATATCTTCATTTGAGTGTACTCTTATGTCTTTGATTAATGCTTATATGATATCCACAAAAACAGTATTTTCTGAGCCTCATTCATAGTGTGAAACATTTAATACGCTACTCTTTTGGTTTCAAAGAGATATATACATATATATATCTTCTTGTAATGAATTTAGGTAATAATAGATAAGCAGATTTGTAAATTTTGTCTAATCTTATAATTTAGTAGGAATAAATTATTTTATTAAAAGAGCCTCCACGAGTGACGATATTTAATTGATCGTCCGGCGCACCCTGGGCAGTCAGCCCCGCTACCAACTTGCTGACTGGCTAATCTTTTCCCCACGACATGAGCTATTATCATTATGTAGGTCGTGTCGACACGAAGAAGAAGAAGAATTATTTTTTATAATAAAACAAGTTTAACCGGATTACATCGCTTATATGATTTAAATTGGTTTTCCTGACGTTTCGAAAGCTTTGCAGCGTTCGTAGTCGCAGGACGACTAACGGCCAAAATTAATATCCAATCTATTTACGATTTACCCTACTAGAGATATAAATTTGACATGTATGGAGCTTATGTCAAATTCTTATCTCTAGTAGGGCAAATCGTGGATATATTGGATATTATTTTTTTTGTACTTTACAGCTTTTGTTTCTGCAATTAGAAACAGCACAATAAGGCATTTTTGCGGGTTTTTGTTACAGTATTTACAGAAACAAGTCATAAGGCGTACTGAGAAAGGCTTTAAAATGCCCTGCACTAAGGTGCAGAGTGTTGGCACGCACGCCCTGCCCACTTTTCCATTCTATCTATTTCTGTGATGACAAGCGTCTTGGCAGATATTTATAAAAAATGTTTTTCTCCCACTTGCTCGGAAAATATTTTTTAGAATCGGGTCATTAGTTCTGGAGATTACCCCCTACATAAAAACTCACAAACTGACAAACTCAGAATCTAAAAAAACTTTGCTCTTTATAATGTTAGTATAGATGGCAAAGTTATGAAAGAATACACCATTTCTTCATGGTTAATTGTAACACCATGAAATTTGACTATAAACAAATTCATGTTTGAATTAATATAATGGTGTTTGTACCAAAATCACTTTTTTAGGGTTTCGTAATTTATTAATATACGCGATGTAATCCGGTTAACTTGTTTCATTATTTATATATTTAATTAATAAGTCTGTCATTTGTACAATAGTTTAAATACATATTCAATGTAATGTATTTTAAGGTTTACAATAAAGCATATATAAATAAATACAGTCCGTTTCTCAGGTGTATCTGAATAATAAACTAGACATTCTAATTTCAATTAATAGTCAAAAACTCACTGCTCGTTCCCGGAAATCATTTTTCAGAACCAAAATACACCGGAGCACTTTGTTTCGGCTTTATTCGTACACCAACAGTTTTCTATTGGCTTTGAATAGATGATTGATAGTGCAAAGACTAGAATTTATGCCGATACCATCGTTCGTCTGCCTTGTTCATGGTAGTTGAAATAAAGCGAGTTATTGCACGTATATTGCAGGACAATTGTGACGCATAGCGATAGAAGTGAAGCATGGGTGGTTTTGATTCCCTTGCTCACAAACTAAACTTATTTTAAACTCTCTTTTACTAATAGTAGATGCAAGAAAGGGATGGCAACAACTTTTGTACTTTCAAATTAGTTCACGTGTTTCACTTCTTCGTAATGTATAGACGGTATGTTCCGATATCACGACTAAACTTGTATGGAAATTTTAATACCAATTAATTTGACGGTTGCACTAAAATTGGTGCCATCCCTTGTATCTGCAATTAGTAAAAGAGAGCGATAGTTTAATAGTACATAACTGTCGAGTCCTGAAATGAAGCAATTCACGGCCGAGTAATATTGAAAGGACGCTTTCAAGGCCGTTAATTGCTATTTCGGCCGAGACTTGTATAGTACTTTTATCTCATTTGCGAGGAAACATAACACAAACTAATTCAACAGTATCTCATTTTCATTCACGCCAATTCGCCAGCGCGCGGTTCTTGTTCTATTTTCAAAGTTTTGAAAAAAAAATGCGCATTCAGCCTGTATAAATATTTTGTACCTAAAAACACCTAATTTATGTAAGTGTGTACTTAAAAACCTCGGTAGCATGATTTAAAAAATAAAAAGTGTCCAGCAATTTTTATTATTGTCCTGTTGGATATTACCGGCCTGTTATTTCGTTGCGTACGGAAAAGAGCCGATTGTTGTATTCTTTTTTTTGAATAATGAACCAATTTCCGAGCAAGTGGGAGAAAAATAAGTTAAGTTTGTGAACAAGAGAATCAACACCATAGTCATAAATTTAGGCAACAGCCTAGGTGGTATTGCAGTTGTTATGGGCAAAGGTAACCGCTTAACATCAGGTGGGCCTTTAGCTCGTTTCGCCATCCTATACAATAAAAATAAAAAAACTTCATATGAATAATTTTCTTGAATTCAACCTCAAAAGATATAAAATAGCACAACTTAACATAACATCACGCCTGTATTTCCCCGAAGGGTTAGGCAGAGGTGTATAGTACACCCACATTTCGCCAGTTATGTTATAGTCCCATGTAAAAGGGGGCGAGCCTATTGCCATTAACCGGGCACAAATCCATACTCCGGGCTGCTACTGAGAATTTCCTAATGAAAAAACCCAATAACACTTTGCCCAACCCGGGAATCGAACCCAGGACCCCACGCTCAGCAGTCGCGCTTGCGACCACTAGACCAACGAGGCAGTGATATAAAATAGGTACTAAAATATGTAGGAATTGCTGACGACCATTAAAAAAATACGGAACGAGCATTTTATTCTCCTTTGAATACACTGGGTATAGTGTGCAGAAAATACTTTTGATGGGTAGACTAAGCGCCATACCATTAGAGGGCATTGTCTTTTTCTAAGGCTAAGCATATGAACATTTCGTACAACAATATCCATGTCCTAGTTAAACTGGATGTGTTATCTGTATACATAATAACAAACGTCAGATAAAAAACTCAGGGCTGTCTAAATCATGTTTAATATTTTGGTGGCATAAAACTACTTGATTATCAGGGGTTCTTACGACATACGGCGATTCCACATCCATTTGCCAAGCGTGGTGATTATGCCATTCCCTCACAACTACTTATTGTAACACGGTGCCCATGTTTGGTAGTCGACGATCTGGGTTATTGTAAAAAATGCATCAACATTGAAAATACGAGGTTTGATGACACCGAGTCAGTAGGTTCAAAAGAGTATGACGCCGACAAGCGTGCAATACTCGAGCTTTGTAGTAAATGCATAAGGTTCAAAATGGCAATGTGTATGATTTTAGAAGAAACACATAATCTGCCAACATTTATTTTGTAAGTTTTTTCGAGGTTTTTATTTATTTAAATAAAACTACATTATTATGTTGCAATTTTTTCTTAAATGTCTTTATTATTCTAGAGAAGAAATATGGTGCTTGTCAAAACATTGAGAAATTGGAGACGCAAAAAAAAATTCGTGCACTTTGCGATTTTTTCTGTGATTGTAGAATATATTTTTACTAATTTTATTAGAATATGTCTTAAATCCATACACTTGACTAGAACTGTATTTTTTACTTTACTAGCTTGTAATATGTCTCGGCTAACTTTGCAACGAAAAACTGTTACACGGTAAAACCTCCCCGCCTCCTCCTCGCCTTTACATTTCTACCGACATTTTCAACCCTATGTATGTACCCGTATTAATAACAACATCAGATAAAATTTGTCAGGGCTGCCTATATCCTGTTTAATCTGATCACATTTTGACGTCCCTAAAGCTCGTGTCGAAACTAATTTTGCTCTCGCATTCACAGCGGCATGAGCATGCATAACAAATGCTGGCTGAGCGATTTATAAAATATGCACACATTGTCAGATTGTGATTTAGCCGTGAATCTTGGTTGATTCAGTGGTTTGATAAGACCACTGCTGTTTAATGTCGAGTTATTGTCAATGTGTGTTGTTATGGTATCTTTGTGACTTCTTTATCAATACAAGGTGTAATTGAAGTAATTGTTATCATTGTTGTATTTTTTTTTTATGGGGCCAAGCTTAACTCGCTAAAAAAAAACATCTACTCCATACTTTTGTGTTCGCATAACTCAACAAAATTAAGGCAACAACAATTTTTTTGCGATTTATGTAGGTACCTATTGTAGCCCACCCCTCTAACTTTTTGGATTGAGTGCGGATCAGAATTTGATTAACACTTGCTTTAATAATAATAATAATCCTCTTTTTCTTTTACTTTTTCTCTTTTTTTTATTTTTTTTATTTGATTTATTGCACAACTCTTTATTTAATCACTCTTTATTGCTCTTTATTTTACATGTTTACAGAAATTTCTTTAAAAAAAAAACTACTTATGTGTTAGTGTGACGACCTCTGTGGTCTAGTGGTTCGAGTGTCGGACTGCTGATAACGAGGTCGTGGGTTCGATTCCCACACAACAAATATTTGTGTGATGAGCATAAGTGTTTGTGTTGGTCTGGGTGTTGCTTATGTATTATAAGTATGTATTTACAAAAAAAAAAAAAAGTATTATTTCCATTGTCTAGTACCCATAGCACAAGCTCTGCTTAGTTTGGGACTAGATGGTGCTGTGTAAAAATGTCCTAAAGATATTTATTTTATTTATTTTAGTGTACAACTGGCGGTCTTATCGCTCCACGGCGATCTCTTCCAGACAACCATTGAATGGACTGGAATCTATGGAAGAGACAAAGGATAGTTACCGGTGCACTTAACTATATAATGTCGGAAACTGCTTGCTTGCTTTAACGGTGAAGGAAAACGTCATGAAGAAACTTGTAAGTAATCATCTAGTAATGTCACCTGAAAAGGCTTTATCACATTTCTGATGGTGTATACAACGTGTTATTAAAACAACTAAAAACCTTTTAAGGGGTTATTGTACTCATCAGTATGATCAACTTTTATTATGGGACCAAACCATAAATAGCGAAAAAAAAACAATGTTTCGTAAATTTTGTCGATTTATGTGATCACAAAACAGAACAGCTGTTTTTTTTCGCTACCTATTTAAGGTTTGGTCCCTGTGTAAAAGTTGTTCACAATGGTGAGTACAATTACCCCTTAAGAGGTTTTCGGATATTTCAATAACACGTTGTATAGTCCACCGACCCGTAGGAAAATGTCATGGACTAAGGCCTTAACCTTCTCATTTTGAGAAGAGTCGTACCCAGCAGTGGGACAGTATTGGAATTGTTAAATTTAAAATAAATAGGTACAAACACGTTTGAAATACTCGCCTGTATACCGAGAAACACTTACGGCCAAAATTAATATCCAATCTATCCACGATTTACCCTACTAGAGATAGAAATCTGACATATTTTGTATGGAGCTTATGTTAAATTTCTATCTGTAGTAGGGCAAATCGTGGATAGATTGGATATTAATTTTGGCCGTAAATCCTCCCTACTCCATCAGACCTCTTTAAGCAGGTACCAATTTATTTTTAATTTATGGTACGGCTCGCTATGGAATGTAAATTATACCGTAGATTATCAGATGGTGCTATATAAATAATACTGTCTTTAAATTAAATTTTTAACCTTAATTAAAATATAAAATGAATTGACAGAGTAACCTGCCTCGTTGGTCTAGTGTTCGCAAGCGCGACTGCTGAGCGTGGGGTCCTGGGTTCGATTCCCGGGTCGGGCAAAGTGTTACTGGGTTTTTTCATTAGGAAATTCTCAGTAGTAGCCCGGAGTATGGATTTGTGCCCGGTTAATGGTAATAGGCTCGCCCCCTATTACATGGGACTATAACATAACTGGCGAAATGTGGGTGTACTATACACATCTGCCTACCCCTTCGGGGAAATACAGGCGTGATGTAATGTTTATGTTGATGTGTCGACAGAGTAAATACAATTTCAACTTATTAGATACAAAACGAAATAAAAATATTTAATGTGATCTTGCACAGATTATAACAAAAACAAAAAAATATTAAAATATTAACTTTTTTAAATGAAATATTAGCATTCTCCAGTCCTGTAAATGCTTATTCGAAATAAAAACTTAAATAAAATATATCCAAAATAATTTTATTGAGCCTCGTCATCCTGACTTGACCTGATTCAGAAAAAAAACCCTCCAAGATGTGAAAAGTTCACCTTAGTAACTGTCACTCAACAGATAATGAACATGTAGTCTACTACCTCTCTCTATTTATATGTTGCCTCTAGGCAACTCAGGTCGTTGTTCTAGCGCCACACGCGACCTAGCCATATTACAGGGAAAACCGGCCAAGAGCATGTCGGGCCATGCTCAGTATTATAGGGTTCCTAATTACAAACGAATCAAATCGAATATTAATCATTTCTATTTTAGTTTTTGCAAACAGCGCCATCTAGCAATAAATTTAAGAAGCTAAATTTAAGAAGTGTGTCATATCAATATAACAAGAAGTTTCTTTTTGTGATTTTTTGAAATAGGTAGTAACTAAAGGAGCATTATTTGCTAAGATCATTTTTCTCTAAAGTCAATGACCTATGAACTAGGACGTCTTAAGTATTTTGCAGTTTTCTCTCTATAACTCGAAAACTTATAACCACATTATACTCAAAATAATTTCAAAAGAGAATTTTTATAAAGGTCTATCAATGTGGAAGACTATAAGTTTCTACATTGCATAGTTTAGAAATGGCAGGGGGGGGGACACATTGCAAGCCATTTTGGCGAACTGTATTTCGCAGGTATACCTGATAAAAAAGTTATGTATGAAACATTACCTTCATTTTAGTAGACCTATTCAATGATATCCCACACCAGGGGGTGCAGCGAATATATTTTTTTCATCCCCATTTCACATGTATGGACGCCACCCCCTAAAATACTTTTATCAAGATTTTTTTATTCTTTTAAAATTGATATCTATATCTAAACCAATTTCATTTACTTATGTTTATAACTGTAGAAGTTATTAAGCTGTAAAGGATTAGGACAGACGGACAGACGGACAGACGGACGGACATGACGAAACTATAAGGGTTCCTTGTAGGACTACGGAACGCTAAAAAATAAAAAAAGAATTGCCAACTCGGTACCGCACGTACTCCAATACAGAAGGCAATTTACATTTCCCAACAAAAACTAACAAAACAAACGCAGTGCTGAGGTTATAATAAGAACCGGTTGAAAACGTAAAGATCGTTTCGAATACGATTGTTCTACTTAGTTTGATAATAGCCACCCTAATCAAAAATGTGATTATTGCCTTTCCAATACCAACTCTATTACTTCTTAGTTAGAGTTGATTATTTAGTAGCTGCCAATATCTGCCAAAACAAAATAGAATTTAAGTAGCAGGTGAAATTATTTCTATTCTCATTTCTGTTAAGTATTACAAGGTTTGAATTAAAATAATAATACGTTTTCAAGGAAAATAATGTTTCACTATTCGAAAATAAAAACTGCGAAGTTATTTTCATTACTTCATTTTTGTAATTATAGTAAGCCGTCCCGGTAATTAATAACGCCGTGGTCTTTGCTTTAAATATAATTGCGATTGCTGGGTCACAAAAAGAAAAAAAATACTATTGCTTTATTTTTATCGTTTGTCTTTCACTTCGCTTTCGTAATTAACAAGCGCTCTTGTATTATCGAAAGAATTTTAGAGTAGAAAAATGTTTCTTTATTAAATTACAGTAGAAACGCCAAGCGTCATGCGACGGAATTTTATTTTCTGTCTTTTAATTAAATTTTCCACTTACCGGCGGAAAAATAATTATAGACTGCTGTAATAACCGATTATAATTTCCATTGCATTACCTTATCAACGCTACGGAACGATACGCTATGTACACACGGCTACACATCAAGCTGTACATTTCCAGTATAAGCTGACCTCGCATTGTATAGGTTTTCCTTACAACGCGAGGTCAGCCTTTACTGGTTTTGTATAGCCTGATGTGTAGCCGTGTGTACTATATGTATGTACGGTATACTAATAATAAATATTTTTGGGACATTTTTACACAGCACTATCTAGTGCCAAACTAAGCAGAGCTTGTACACTTTTACTATTTTTTTTGTAAATACATACTTATAATACATAAGAAACACCCAGACAAACACTTATGTTCATCACACACATATTAGTGTCCTGTGGGAATCGAAATCACGACCTCGTGATTAGCAGTCCGACACTCGAACCACTAGACCACAGACGTCGTCGTATATACATAATTTCACGCTTATTTCCCGAAAAGAGGTCATTGTACTCATCATTATGAACAACTTTTACAATGGGACCAACCCCGAAATCGCGAAAAAAAAAACATTTGTGTTCACTTAAATCGATAAAATGACCCCTTTTCGGGAAATAAGCGATTCAAATTTCAGCATGTATATGCCATGCTATGCCATGTATGATACACTATGTGATTGTACGCTATGTAACGTGACTTAAGATCTGTCTCTATACATACATCGATGTATCTGTCGAAGCGAGCTCCTCGAAAACGCACGGACAAAGAATATCGAAATCGAATGATAAACTTGAACGATTTCTCTGTAATCTCGCCATATAAGTTATCAGAACTCTTATCCTTCCTAAATCACATGTATTCATTTTGTCGATATTCCTCGAACAATTCCCTTTTCGATCCAGATGTTATTTATTTTCCTTATACCTGACTGTTGTAGTGATCTCGAATTTTACTACAGTTGAAAATATTATTTATTTATATTTAAAGAGAAGAAGTCCGTGTGGTACCGGACTAGTCCGTGTGGTACCGGACTTAAAGAAAAGCACCACCCTTATCACTTCTCATGGGTGTCGTAAAAGGCGACTAAGGGATTCACCAGAGGATGGGCACTAATGGGCAGCAGCGTTCTCTGAGTATTTAACCAACCAACTGCGATCGCCAACCCGCCTGCCAGGTGGCGATTATGGCATATCCCCCCCCCTTAATTGGGGGAGGCCTATGTCCAGTAGTGGACGTCTTTCGGCTGAAATGATTTTTAAGGAAGTAATTATTTTTGCAGTACTTTATGAAGCTGCAGCTGCTGTTATTTAATTTTAATTACAATTACAACTATACTCTCATGTGACTCTCGAATTCCTCTTAAACTGAAGGGGAAAATCTATAAGACCATGATAAGACCTGCTGTCCTGTATGGATCGGAATGTTGGGCTACGAAAGGAATTAATGAAAGGCAAGTGCATGCAGCTGAGATGAGAATGTTAAGAGGAATGTGTGGTGTAACGGGAATAGATAGGATAAGGAAGGAATATGTAAGAGGGAGTCTGAAAGTAGCGCCAGTGACAGAGAAGTTAAGTAGCAATAGACTGTCATGGTATGGACATGTGATGAGGAGGAATGAGGAGCATGTTACGAGGAAAGTTTTAAGTATGAATGTTGATGGCTATAAGAAAAGAGGGAGACCGATGAAAATATGGATGGATTGTGTGAAAGATGATATGAATAGAAAGAAAGTGAACACGGAGATGACGACTGATAGAGATGTATGAAAGAAAAAAAACATGCTGCGCCGACCCCAAATAAATTGGGATAAGGGCAGGAGGATGAATTACAATTATTATTTAAAAAAATATAAATACAAAATCGCTTATCCCATTATGCATATGATTTCCTCGGAAGAATAAAAAAGGCGGACGGAATCTCGCTTAACAAAGATTGAAGCACTTAATTTTTTTCTAAACCCACTATAATTTCGAAAGCATTTTAACACACCAGATTTATATTGTTATTTTATTTGTGACACTATAATAATGACTACCGTCATACTAGATTTTTTGCGTAATCGCGGCTTTTTGGAATACTATGGATTTGAATGTGTGCGTGCCAGCCCGTACTTTCAAGCGAGCCGTCTTACTATTGATGCTTCACTTATTGTTTAGCGTGATTCCGTCGGTTTTTTTATTCATCTATGATTATTACCTTACCCTTAAGGTGAATGCTACAGGGTAGCCCGCGAAATTCAAATTTTTTGGCGTTTTTTGCAAATTGTAGCTTTATTTCGCGTTGTATATCGGTCAAAATATGATTGGCGGAAATAGTAACAATATATCTAAGGAATAATACTCATAAAAAATATTAACCTAGCTCTTTTAGCTGTACTAGCTCGATAATATTAATTTACGATCAAATTATCGATTTTCGAGCTTATACAGCTTATAGAGCTAGGTTAATATTTTTATGAGTATTATTCCTTAGATATATTGTTACTATTTCCGCCAATCATATTTTGACCGATATACAACGCGAAATAAAGCTACAATTTGCAATAAACGCCAAAAATTTTGAATTTCGCGGGCTACCCTGTAGCATTCACCTTAAACTTGTTTTTTCTAATCATAAATCAAAGTTTTGATTCTCAAGCTTTAACCCCACACTCACATAACTACCAAAATAAAACTAAGACACAACTCACCTATACAATGGTACATCATTCTTATACCAGACGACAAGCAGCAACACATCAGAGGCCTGTGTCGAGCGAGTGTCACAAGGCAGTGCCGCGTCGCCGCCTGACACCGCTGACACTTTCACCATGTCTAGAGACTCCGCTATGACACTTGGAGCCGGACGGAGACCTGTTGACAATGAAAATTGTGAGATTAATGCTTTGGACCAAGTAAATAAATAAATATTTTTGAGAAATTTTACACAGCACCATCTAGTCCCTAACTAAGCAGAGCTTGTATAGGTACTAGACAATGGATATAATACTTATTTACTTTTTTTTGTAAATACATACTTATAGTACATAAGAAACATCCAGACCAACACAAACACTAATGTTCATCACACAAATATTTATGTCATGTGGGAATCGAAGCCACGACCTCGTAATCAGCAGTCCGACACTTGAACCACTAGACCGTAGACGTCGTCAGTAGAACGTTGTATTAGGATAAACGACCTTAAATTAAGTCAGAATAAGGTTTTTGTTAAATGAATAATTTTTCAAAACAAGTTTATATGAGACACGGATTTGGTACAGTACTGTAACCCAAACTCGGTGTGTCAACGGTAACTAAAACAGAGATCCTTTGACCACTTTTCGGCTCCATCATCAGATCATGAACATCATCAAAGAACTTAAATACCGTAATATTCCATTGTCACCAGGCTTACATATGTGTACCAAATTTCAGCCAATTCTGTTAAGGGTAACTGGTTTAAATTTGGCTTGCAAGATTTGACCTGAACCAACTAACAAACATTGCAAGTTGAATAAAAGCTGTTAAGATTTTAAGCGAGATGGTGTGTATTGTCGATTTATATGAACACAAATTGAATGTAGGAACAGATAAAAGTTTATAAACATTCAATTTCACTCATATTGAACTATATTTACGGGACTTGTCGCGCACAATAAAATCAAAACATAAAGAAATAAAAGAAACAAAAAAGATTTTTTTCTTGCGCGCCATTTGACGCACACACTACAAAACTTATACATAATACTTTACAATTTCATGACAAATTAGTATAGTTACAGTTAAATTGACAACCGACAACACTGGACATAAACAATACATGATCTGTGGTTATAACGGTAATCATCGGTTTTTTGTTCCACATTATAGTCTGTGATTTACAGTTATAACAAACATTTCGACTAACCTCGACGTTTCGGCCAAGTTGCATTGGCCGTGGTCACGAGCAGACTGAAGTATGCGGGTGTCATCGTCTTGAGCGGCGGGTGTTTTCTTGAACTACCCGCAGTTGGTTTTGTTTGTTTGTTTTTTTTTTTTTGTTATGTTTCAATTTTATTGTGCGCGACAAGTCCCGTAAATATAGTTTATTTATTTATTTATATATGCTTTATTGTACACCATAAAAAACATTAGTTCAATATGTAGAAACAATTTTTTTTTTTCGCTATTTCAGTGTTGGTCCCATAGTAAAAGTTATTTATACTGATGAGTACAAAGACCCCTTAAGCGGTTTTTAGTTATTTCATTAACACAGTAGTTTAGTTAGTCACGGTTTTTAGTTAGTTTCACTGTAGTACAGCCAGAAGCAATAATATCAGCCTATCAACGATTTTAAAATAGCAAATAATTTATATCTGACTATGGATACTATACGGATAAAATATACGAGTCTATGCATAGAAGAGACACCTCAACTATACATAGTCATTGATTCTTGTAGTTTGATTTAGATTGAGCACTACCTGGTTTACACAATTTTAAAGAAAAAAAAGCAGATCTTAAACATAAATCGTCAACCAGCCAGTATGATATTAGGACATAAACCGAACAGGCGGGGAATACAGAAAGAAGAGTAATACCTTCATGCCATTCCACCGACCGAAACTTGGCACAGTACACCACAGGTTTATTTCGCCCTAGTTAATAACTCTATTATTTTTCTGTCGAAAAAAGAAATAAAGAAAAGCCGATGTGGAACCTTGATAAACCTCTTTGAGTAATAGAAAAAATTTACGTAGTTATTTTCCGGTAGAAATAAAGGACAATGTCATACTTTTGTGTACCGTACCACAGATAATATAATACTATAGTAACCGTACCTAGTTCTGCCACCAAACAGTGATGCTTGCATTGTTGTGTTCCGGTTTGAAGGGTACGGTTGCCAGTGAAATAACAATCACAGGAGACTTTCCATCTTCATGTCTCAGTTTGGTGAAGTAACTTGCAATATCATTTAGGCAACCGCCTAGGTGGTGCTGCAGTTATTATGGGCTGAGGCAACCGCTTAGTATCAGATGGGCTTAGTTCTTAGCTTCTTTCGCCATCTATCTATATATCTATACTTATAAAGATAGATGTCCTAACTGACTGATTCATCACCGGAGAGCCGAAACTACTGAAGCTAAAAACATGAAATTTGGACAGTAGGTTCCTTTTGTTATGCAAGTGCCCATTCAGAAAGTATTTTTAGAAATTTTAACCCAAGGCGGTGAAGTAGGGTGTTAGTTTGAATGAAGAGGGATATGCCATAATCGCCACGCTTGGCAGGTGGGTTGGCGATCGCAGTTGGTTGGTTAAATACTCAGAGAACTCTCCAGCTGATCCTCTTGTGAATCCCTTATACGCCTTTTACGACACCCATAAGAACATTATAGGGATGATGATGATGATGATGGTAGAAATAAAATACGACACTCAGGAAAAGAAGTGTTATATTGTCCTAATAGTTATGAAAGTTAATGAGCTGAATGAACTGTAGGTATGTGTTTTGGGGGAGGCCTATGCCCAGCAGTGGACGTCTTTCGGCTGAAGTGATGATCATGAGAAGTGCAGTCTTACAAGAGATTGTACACACTGAACCACACCAAAAAGCTTTGCTTCAAAAACCCTTCACAAAAAAATCTAACGCAAATAAAATAAGAAAATATGATATCCTGACTTAACAAACGAGAATCATGATCAGCCGGTAGAATTTTCGCGACTCGATTCCCTTTAGAAATCGTTCGCGAAATTCGAATTGTTCGCTCCCAGTGAATACCAAGCGCGATCTTGACAAATGGCCCGATTAACAGTCCTGAGTCCCGTGGAAGAGATGGTGCGACTAACGATCCAATATATCAAAGGATTTTTCTTAACGCTGACGAGTCTCTCAAGTTATTTGCTTGTTTAATATTAATGCGATCATAACAGTAAAGCCTTTTGAAGATCTGCGCTGAGGTGAGAATACGAAAACAGTCTGGCGTCTGTCTATTATTATGTTTCGTCTCGGTTGACACGTGTCACCTTTATCTAGCTTAAATATGTAAAGTTGATATCACAGTAGTGACATCTTTATCTAGTTTATACAGAGTGACTGGTTGTACGAGGGATTTATTGAAGCAGGGTGTTTAGTACTTGCTTCTCGTTCCAAATACCTATATCACACCTAAGACACTCAATACAATATAAGCGCTAGCACCACCTACATACACAAGATTACGTCTGTATACAAACTTACACACACGTGTAGGTTAGGGATGCTCGCCGCTTGTCATGCAAAGTGCTTTCCAGTAGTTCTCAGATATGGCGTGCTTGTAAAGCGACTGGCGATTGACATCCATTGCAATCTCGCAGTACAAATTCTGTAGGCGCGTGCGGGGTGCGGCCGAGGAATCTTAAATTGGCGGAGAGCAGTGAGTGGCCGTTCTGTACGTTTGTACTATTAGATATTCTGTGCCTATGTATAAAACATGGCTTCCTAATTTTTTAAATATTTTTCCAATCGATTTCATAAATATCTGTGGACACTATTCCGCGATAACAATTCAAAATTGCATGCAATGAGGTACGGCAGTGTCCATCGGTCACTATTTCCATCCTCTCCACCTTTTGTACAGTCGAACAAAGCAATTCGTATCCAGGGCCGCCAGATATAAATGAGATTTTCTCAGAAGATTATGGATGTTTTCGAGTGAAATATCATTTTAATAACGGACAAAGTTAAACTGTATTTATAAAAAACCCTAATCAAACCGTTCTATAATAATTTCCTGAGAAATCTTCATCTATATCTGGCGACCCCGGATACTAATATGATAGTCAAAAGAACTTACCTGTAAGTGAAGTAAGACGACAATTATATTGGCTGGCGGCTTGTCCGAAGATGATTATAAAATAATGTTGACGCCAGTGAGTGATAAATCGTACTACATTGTATTTTATAATAATTGAATTGCCAATATAATTGCTTTGTTAGACTGTACTAGCCAGCAGCCTCCTATACAGTCATAGCATACGTGAGCATTTTTTGTCTTGAACTTGTGATTTTTCGTGGAATATTGTTTTTAACATTCTTTTCATTATGTATACTTACATTCTACCATATTCTTGAACACAGAAATAGATAGAATGGCCATGTGAGCAGGGCGCGCGTGGCAGCACCATGCACCATTGTGCAGGATATTTCAAAGCCTTTCTCAGCACGCCTTATGACTTGTTTATATAAATACCGTAACAAAAACCGGCAAAAATGTCTTATTGTGCTGTTTCTAACTGCAGAAACAAAAGCTGTAAAGTACATTTGATTAAAATAAAATTTTAAAAAATAATGACGTCAAAATGTGCACCATCGTCGACCGCACCATCGCTTAACATCAGGTGAGGTGACGGTCAAACACAAGCCCATTAAGAATAAAAAAAATGAAAAAATGTAAGGCGTAGTTTGTTGGGAAAGTAGCCACGCATGAATCGCAAGTAAAATTGTGATTAGGTATTCTATCTATTTCTTTGTTCTTGTTTGTTACCCAGTCAGGCTTTATAAAATGTTATGCGGGCTACAAACGTGAAGGCCCAGCCAGACGGATCAGGCCTGAAGGCGCGGCCGGATTTAGCTGGGGTATGTAGGGGCGTCGGCCGCACCTCTCAGTCCCTGCGGCTTCAACAAATCAACAGGCCATCCGCCGTTGAATACATTCAATGACGGGCCACCGCGCCTTCAGCTCGGGATTTCTCGCTACACACGGCAGGTTTGGCCGGATGGATTTGGCAGGACAATTCGGATCTCTCCGGCCACCTCAACGTGTGTAGTACCCATTAGGCAAAGAATTCGTGACGATGGAGCTTAAACGCTGCCACTTCGTCACGGCGGCCAATCTCAGCGGAGATCAGCCATCTGCGCGGGACATATTATAAAAAGAAAGAAAGAAAAATGATATATTGCCACAACAAGAAGATATGCGGTAGGTGCTCATAAAAAATAACTTCATTAGGTACATTTTAAGAATTACAGTGATACCTACATAGTTGTAATATCATAACAAAACTAAGTTGTTAAGGGCAAAGGTAACCGCTTAACATCAGGTGGGCCTTTAGCTCGTTTCGCCTTCCTATAATACTGAGCTGGATCCCTTGCCACACATATTAGGTATGTTGTATACATGTTGTGTTCTCAGTAATTTGCCCTGTTACCTTTGCATGTAATATGTATATTTTGTGTATGTGTGGCAAAATAAATGGTTTAAATAGTTTCTATATAAAAAATAAAAATAAAAAAGTTTATAGTACAAAAGTGTGTGCGCAAACACAGACGTGCACTCTCTATTCCATCACTCTCATAATCCGATGGGACGGCAATCCTTCACAACCGGGTAGAGATCAGGCGCAGTAGGCAATACACATAAAAAAGGTATTTATTTAGGTAATGTAATAATACAACCGTCTGCAATTAATTCTCCCTCACCATAAATTAATGATCAGGTAAGTGATACTAAAATTCACTATTTAATGCTACATTAACCCCATTAGGCTTTTTAATTGGTATCGTTCCAAATGATTAATAACCAAACTAAAATTAATTACTATGCAAGTCCAATGTGACTGCATGACTGTATGATTAAATGATAATACAAAAACTATAAATAATATACATTAAAATTCATAGAATATAACTTAATTCGTCAAAAGCCTGAAAGTCTGACAACTGGTCTAACCTCCGAATGTCAGTATTACCTAGTGATGCGACTCGAATCCACATTTACTCAAGTGACTCGGCTGACATCGAAAAAAAACGTACTCGAGAGAAAAAAAAAAATAGACTCGAGTTTACTCGGACTCGAGTCACTCGCCAATCACTCACTGAGTTATGCGAAACGATATGTTTTTATTCTTAAGAATGCTTTTCCATTTTATGTCTGTTATGTAGTTTTATGAATAAACCATAATAATATCTGCAAATTTTTATTAAAATATTATATTAATTTCGATATACAAATGTTGACTGACGATGTTTTGAAAAGAAAACTTATTAAAAAAGCCTCATCTTATTGACAAAATAAATAAAAATATATTCAAGAATTGTGACAGGTTACTCGATAGAGGCGAGTGTTTGAGTGACTCGTGAACCACTCTAGTGACTAAGCCACTCGATTAGTACACGAGTAAAACTGTAAAATGACTCGAATGGCTCGAGTGGTAAAATCGGACTCGAGTTGCATCACTAGTATTATCTAGTAACTGGGTTGCGGGGGTCTGATGGCAGTTGCTCCGTGTAAAATACTGATTTTCAGCCGCATCTAGCTAGACTGGAAACCAACCCCAATATAATTGGGAAAATGCTCTGAGGATGATGATAACTTAATTCATCAAACAACAGCTAGTGAGACAGCAGATTCTGTATTGTTCCCCAGCCGCTATGGTGGTAACATTGCGCCCTTTAATGGGTAATATAAAAATAAGTACGGCATAAATCGCATAAATCAGTAAATTCATTACACAAAAAAATTTACATTCCAAAAACTATAAAATATTTCGACCCACTGAACTCTGATTTGACGAAAATACTGATATAATATGTGAAGCACTGAACTAAATAAGACCAATTACATTAGCGGCTTCGCTGGCGTCAAAACACTAGTTTCCACCCGAAATGCCACCTACCCTGAAGGAAAATGGGAGAGCCATACATACATACATAAAAGCCGACAACCTATTAATAGTCTTAATGGAGTTTCTGTCTATAAATGTCTGTTCTCCACGATAAACTGGTGATATATATCCGCCTTGTAAAACAGAACTTAGTATATAAATGGGCATATCAATTTAGTGTGAGAATTTCGCGGATTAAGGTGTTTTAGTATTAGTGAGGGAAAGTTTGTGCGGTAATGTCTTGGTTTGACTATACAACTTGTTATTAAAAGGAAATGCGGGTGGAGAGACTAGAAAATTTGGTATTTGAAGAAACTATCACCGTCGCACTGCGAGCACTCGCCCTCAAATCAGTGTGATAAGGACAACTGCAGCTCCAACTGAATAGCTTATAGCAACCAAGTGGCACCCCATCAGTAAAAAAATATTACTCGCTGTATTATTATTATTATAAGTAGCTTGTACATATGCTTGGGGGAGGCCTATGTCCAGCAGTGGATATCTTTCGGCTGAAATGATGATGATGATGAAGTAGCTTGGGGGGATATGCCATAATCGCCAAGCTTGGCAGGCGGGTTGGCGATCGCAGTTGGTTGGTTAAATACTCAGAGAACGCTGCTGCCCATCCTCTGGTGAATGCCTTAGTCGCCTTTTACGACACCCATGAGAAGATATAGGGTGGTGCAATTCTTTACGTCCGACACCACACGGAACAATGTAATACCTACATCATTTATCGAAAATTAGTTTTTAACAATTGAAGTAGATACAGGAACTGTAGTTTAATCAGGAACTATTAACTCTGTAAATTATAGTTCGCTGTAGTTTTAGATAGAAAAAGTGCATACAAAAAAAAGGACTGTATGTCCTAAAAGCTTATATTTATTTTACGGAATTAGTGATTTCAAAATATTCCAAACCACCACAATATTTAGGTCTTCAACATAATACCTTTTTTTTGTTTTTGGTTGACAATCCTCATGCATATCCTCCGTCTGGGGAAGTCGGAGGGATATGTCAGACTCCTTCTGACTAAAACCACACGGTGGCCGTCCTCAGCACAAAATAGTGGGCTCTGGGAACTCCAATGGACCGCGCCGGTGCCCTCTAGTGCTACGCCTTTAGCACGTCCCGGGTATCAATATTATATCCCCTACAGCATCACTCGACCACCACGTACTGCTGCCTCCCCAGGATCGAGTCTCCCCACTCTTAAATAAAAAATACAAATAAAAAAATATTTAATTCAGGCAAGGCATAAGTTTTACGTCATATATTCATCATCATCATCATCATCATTTCAGCCGAAAGACGTCCACTTCTGGACATAAGCCTCCCCCAAGCATATGTTGTGGGTCATACATTGTATATAAAATACACCCATATCACATTATTATAATTACCTACGTTAAGAAAATTTGACACACCATTATACACGTCTGCCTACCCCTTCGGGGAAATACAGGCGTGATGTTATGTTATGTTATGTTAAGAAAATTAGAATTAGAATTAAAAATAAATAAATGAATTATATTACCTTCACTAGTCAATCATTGAATTTTATTTTATTTTTATAAATTGGACAATTATTATTTTTTAATTTAATATTACTAATAACTTCTTAGGTTTTCGCGATCACTACACATTATAATAAAACAAAGTTTAACCGGATTAAATCGCGTATATTATTTAAATTGGTTCCCCTGACGTTTCGAAAGCTTTGCAGCATTTCGTGGTCGCAGGTAGACTAAGATGACAAGCGTCTTTACAAATATTTCTAAAAAATAATAATAGAGAAAATGGTTGGCAGCTACCACCTGTTTGGAACCCTGTCCTAAAAATAATCAAGTTCCAAACAGCACGCAACACTGTAAAAGATAATGATATTGTGAGTGATTACTGCGTGCATCGAAACGATTTTAATTAATAATATTGTACGGTACATTAAAATATTTTTTTAGAAATATTTGTAAAGACGCTTGTCATCTTAGTCTACCTGCGACCACGAAATGCTGCAAAGCTTTCGAATCGTCAGGGAAACCAATTTAAATAATATACGCGATTTAATCCGGTTAAACTTTGTTTTATTATAATTTTATTATTACTATTTATTTTTATAGTTAAGAGTTTATATTTACATTTCAATTCAATAATTCAATAGACTCCACAAACCCAAAGGTCCCCTACCTACAGTTATTCCATAAATTAACCTTTCAAATATACACCCCAACCAGAATATTGTATCCCGATAAATTTTATCTCGACGCAACCCAGATTGTAACGGCCTATATCTATATTTAGCCTAAGTGGATTTTGATGAATGATCTGCCAAACAATTTATCATGTTCCGCAAGCAAGTTTGACTGCAAATATTATTTACTTACTGTTGTTACTTATTGCTTTATCATCAAAACATCTTTTTACAATAAAAGAAAAATACCCTAACAATGTGTTAAGGAAATTTAAATCGCTTTACATTGGAATAAGTATTCCCTGTTGGATGCCACAATGTTCAACCAGCAAGTATCAGAGATTTATACACGCTGAATTTTAGGTGGTGTTGGAAACAAAAATGGTCATTGTACTCACATTTACTATGGGACCAAAGCTGTAATCACGAAAAGAACAACAGTTGTTCCCTATATGATTGTGTTCACATAAATCGGCAAAATGTAGGGAATATGTGTTTTTTTATTCACCACGATTTCAGGTTTTGTTTAATAGTAAAAGTTGTTCATAATGATGAGTACAACGACCTCTTTTAGTTTCCAAAACCACCTAAAATTCACCGTGTAAAAAAATCTGTAGACTTGAAAAATATTTATCAAGTTGAATACATTTACCAAAAATCCTGAACACTGATATTTTGTAAGCTGATTTTGTTGTGACACAAAATTATTGAAAAATAAAAAAATATCTCGGTGCCCACATATTTTAATAATTGCGATAAAGTGAGAAACCATAGTAGTGTTTCTTTCGAGACAAGGCAAGACCGAACCATTAGAGAAAATATTATATACAATTTTTTACTTAACATCATAATGGTTTTTAAACAATGCCGAGAAAATAAGATCAGTATTGAACAGTATTAATAGTGCTTTTTTAAATAAATGTCACTCTAATGACATTTAAAATTAAAACCAAAGGACATTGCTAGGAATAGCCTGTAAGATAAAATAAATTACGACAATTAAATGCGTATTTTTTCATTAATTGCTATTCATCGTGTTTAAAGCGTACAGTACAATAAACAATTTGTACAATAAATAATAACTTGAGCGGCTATGATTATGCATTATCACATTTTTTATTCTGTGACCGATCCATTGTAAGTACTCTATGGTTTTATTATGTAATACGTTTGCACCACTGTTAAAGATAGCCAATCTCATTTTGGAACCTTTACATCTAAAGTAGTAGAAGAGTAAAACTGTTTAGTTGCTAGGAAACCCTTTGTTTGACATGAGTTTTGTAAGCAAAACCTAACCTCAAAGTAGTTAATATTTTAATGAAAAACATCTGTGGAGTAATGTCTGTTTATTAAAATAGATTGAAACACATTGCCTTCATTCAATTTTATATGGTAAGCATTAACTTTTATTCGGGACTTCAAAAGGCTGGTCACTATGGAACTTTAGCCATGTCCTTTAATGCGAGATTATTCAGATATAACATGATTATTTTCATGTGAAATGTTGCTCGTTTTAATAACGTTCTCACTATTCAAACGCTGAATCCAAATACGAGTCTGTAGGTATAGCGCATGAAGTAAGCCATACCGAGTTCCATTTAAAACGAATGGATTCATTGAGTTCAGTCCCGTGAGAGATGGCCTTATTTCGAGAAACATGTCATGGTGAGAATCACACGTCGCGAACTGACGGTAACTGCCATACGGATGTTGTTTAATATGACTAACTGTACTTCAGGTGATTAAAATTAGATTTGTTGGATAAATCTTGTCCGTTTTGTATGATTTTGTGATATCCGGACAGTTATTTGACTGTAAAATTGTATTGACGTAATAGCTGAGCGAGTGTTGAACAATGTGTCATGGATGGATCAAATTTCCCACATGAAAAAAGTATTTATTTATAATATGGTATACAGAAAATTCTAGGTCTGGGTATTTGTGCATACGATTTTATTGTACGTAAACGTACCAAAAATAGAAACCGATTAAGTCGGCTTTACAATATCCAGCAAACAACATTTTGTGTTTCCGGAGAGTTTTGAACAGACTCAATTAACTCAACTTATCGTAGTCCTGCATAATCGAATCAGAAATGAGGAGATTCGCAGGAGAACGAAAGTAACCGACATAGCCCGAAGAATTGCCAAACTTAAGTGGCAGTGGGTGGGGCACATTGCTCGCAGAACGGATGGCCGATGGGGCAGTAAAGTTCTGGAGTGGCGACCGCGTACTGGAAGGCGCAGCGTGGGTAGGCCTACCACAAGGTGGACCGACGACCTGGTGAAGGTCACAGGAATCCGCTGGATGCGGAAAGCGCAGGACTGGTCATTGTGGCGATGCTTGGACGACTTTCGGTTGAAATGATGATTATGATGATATTCGTAGTGCACTGCTGGCAAAGGCCTCTCCAATTAGCGCCACGAAAATCACTCCGCTGCTTTCCGCATCCAGTCCATCCCAGCTACCTTCTTTAGGGCATCATTCCATCTGACTAAGGGATGTCCTACGCTTTTCAACTCTTGGTCTCCACTCAAGGACTTCATACTCAAGTTCTGCTCCAACGGCTATCGGTCCTGCGACAGATATGGCCAAGCTATGTTGATCATTCCGATTCCTCTCCAATCAATGTAGTATCTAGATTTCAATACCTCTTGAACTTATCCACTTTAAAATTACAGGCTCACAACTTTAAAATACTCACTAATAGATAGTTAAGGTGACATAACTTATTGGCATATCGAATACACCTTGAGTATTTCTAAAGAGACTAGATCCTGCAACACAGGGTATCCTAGTGTGGGATCCAGTGTCACATTTATAATGTAAAACCATGTTTTCTTGAAAATAAATAAATAGTATAATAAAACAAAGTTTAACCGGATTAAATCGCGTATATTATTTAAATTGGTCTAATAAACCAAGGTCCAGTTGAAAACCAGCCCCAGACACTAGTTGTCTGGTATTTTTGCTGAACTGAGCCTATTTGGCGCAGTCATGGGGCACACAATTATACTTTTAGGAGTTGTATTGTATATAATAAAATTATATTTATTTATTTATTGTGTGCCTCTGACTAAAGTCAATAAACCACTTTACTTTATTTCTTTTCTTTCAATGCTGCAACACCGAAATGTAGCAGGGCTTGTTTTCGTATGGCTCCTCTTAGTGACAACACGGGAGGCAACAGTTAAAATAGATCAAACGACGACCTCTGTGGTCTAGTGGTTCGAGTGTCGAACTGCTGACCACGAGGTCGTGGTTTCAATTCCCACAGGACATAAATATTTGTGTGATGAACATGAGTGTTTGTTATTTTATTATTTTAACGCATTTTACGCATGCTAAGCGAATTCTAAAGAACTTTTAGAAAAAGCCACTAAGTTACCGTGAACACTGCAACTTAGTGGCTAAAGCACTGGCGTACTGAGCCAGGAGTCGCAGGTTCGAATCCTGCTCGTGAGCGATTTTTTATTTCCACAATTTAAATCTTTATGAGTGTTTGTGTTGGTCCGGTTGTTTGTTATGTATTATAAGTAAGTATTTACAAAAAAAAAGTATGTAAGTATTATATCCATTGTCTAGTACCCATGCCACAAGCTCTGCTTAGTTTGGGACTAGATGGTGATGTGTAAAATGTCCCAAAAAATATTTACTATTTTATTTAAACATAATCTAAATTAAGAAATTCAACCATCATACCCTTTTATGTAGAAGAATTACTACTAAAATACTTTAACTTTCCTGATACTGTATCCTCCCAAAAAATTCGAAGTACCATCCCAGGTACTACCAAAATTTATTCTGTCGCATTTATTCCTAACATAAAAACTTTATTGGAAAAACGTGTCAAAGTTATGAACCTGCGTAAGCACAAAGTGAAAACCGGTCCCGATATTCCGGGACGTACTGAATTCCAATGCTAATCGTCTCGTTAGTCACAATGCCGCACGGATTATCCCCGGTGAAATAATGCCACTAAATACAGGCTTTTATGCAACGTGCCAAGTCTGTCTATAGCTTTATAGTTAGTCCGTTTTGATATTTTATGTGTACTATCAGAAAACTTGATGGTCGACCACCGATTAAAATAAACCCCAACAACAACAACATAACCAGCCTTAATACGCTGGTTATGTTTTAAAGACACTCCACCACGCTGGCCTAGTGTGGGTTGGCGGACTACACACCATTGAGAATTGTTTGGAGCACTCTCTGGCCTCGCCCCCTTGAAACTAGACTAAGGTGAGTGCTACAGGGTAGACCGAGAAATTAAAAAAATCTTGCGTTTTTTTGCAAATTGTAGCTCTATTTTGCGCTTTATATCAATCGAAATATGATTTGCGGTGGCAATAACAATATATCTATTCAATCAACGCAGCCTATCGCAGTCCACTGCTGGACATAGGCCTCTCCCAAGTTGCGCCACAACGCTCGGTCCTCTGCCGCCTATATCTATTGAATAGTACTAATAAAAAATGTTAACCTGGCTCTATTAGCTCGATAATATTAATTTAGGTTAAGGTTTAAGCCAAGGGTATAATAACATAACATAATATACAACATAACATCATGCCTGTATTTCCCCGAAGGGGTAGGCAGAGGTGAATAGTACACCCACATTTCGCCAGTTATGTTATATAAGTCCCATGTAATAGGGGCGAGCCTATTGCCATTAACCAGGCACAAATCCAGACTCCGGGCTGCTACTGAGAATTTCCGAGGGTATAATAAGGTCGAACAATTCCTCAGAGCACTCCCCAAATACCCCTGATACCTATCACCCAGGAGGGTAACCGTAAAAATGGTACTAAAATTATTATTGTCCTGCCAATTCAACACAATAATTATTATAAAATAAATTTTGAGATCATTCATATTTAAAGATATAAATTGTGGAAAGAAAAAATCGCTCACGAGCAGGATCCTGATTTTTTCTTTCCACAATTTATATCTTTAGAATTCGTTTCGCATGCGTAAAATGCGTTAAAATAATAAAATCATTCATATTTTTTTATCATAAAAATATTTGTTTATCAGCATTGCAGCGGCTGCCTACAAACGAAAACCATAGTGAATAAGCTCTGGAATTTCAATTTCAGTACCATTAAAAGCTAGCATATTTATTCATAAACCAGTAATGTATTTCAACTTAGCCATTTAATATTGGGAGTGGGTTCATATCGTATTATATCGCTTAAAAACCTTTAGGTATATTGAAAGCCTTTCGTATTAATATTCAAACACAAAATGGCAGCCGCTGATTCGACGAAAAATGTTTGACAATAACACAACTTTTTTCCAATAGCAAAAAAAAAAATAGGGTCAGGCGTTAGAAGATATAATGGAATAAAGAAACCATGGACCATACAGTCAATAGACACCTAATGTTGAATATAATGCGTACAATAAATTCTGTCTACTGCAATTCGATTGGCCCTACCAAGGCGACTATTGGCTAATCACTAACGCGGAAGTTTGGACGGCTCAAATAGTGGTCTAAACTTGAAGTTTTCAAGTGGCGAATAGTGGTGACCTACATCAGTGAATTTTCACTGATGTATTGACAGATATCGATCGCCTGTAATGAGGCCTCTATGGGTCTATGGTGGATGAAAGAAACTCACCCACAAACATGCATGAACCCTGAAAACATTACACTCCTACCTACTGCTGGATGTGGGCCTCTTTTCAGAATAGAAGGGGTAACTAAGCGTCAATTCACATTACCATATCAAGAAGGGATGCGCGAGAATATTCGAGAATTCTCGCTAATTCTTGCGACTGCACTTTGTTGATTTGGAGATTGACGAAACAAGTATAAGAAGCGAGTGTGGATGGAAGAGTTGGAAGGGGACGACCTCGGCGAACGTATCGCGTTCAAATCGCGGACGTTCTCAAAAAAATGCCAGGTTAAGAGTACCTACTCTAAACCGACGAGCATGCATGTCGAGGTTAATGGACGTAGATGAAGCGAAAGAGGTGTGTCAGGATCGTAGCAGGTGGAAATCCATAGTCTCTGCCTTCCCCAATAGGAAACAAGCGTGATAATATGTATGTATGTATGCAATTTGTTGCTCATAGATGCTTGACGCTGCACTGCGCCTCTCTTCGCTCCACTTCCTTAGGAGAGAACGGTTGAGAATTTTTGGGAAGACACGCTCCCATTTTTTGGTCTCATGATTATATCAATTTGTACGTTACACAATGGAGATAAAGTTAAAATTCTATGTACAATTTCGTTCCAAAACTCCGCTTCGCTTCCCTGCCCTCTTCCACAACAATGTGAATTGAACCTAAGATCTTAGTCCAACACACTGGTCTGAAGCGGATTGGTGCACTTTTTTCTTTTTGTAGATTTCTCTATACGATATTTGTCTTCTCTAATGATAATCAAATTTGGATCTGCTTATGAATGCAAAAAGTTAGTACGAGTCGCGTTTGATCCAAACAGTTGGCGACTCCCCTGGTGTTGCGGCAGTCCATTGGCGGCGGAGATTGCTTACCATCAGGTGGACCTCTTGCTCGTTTGCCCCCCTATATTAAAAAAAAATCCTCTTACATAGAAGGCAAGCATTCAACACTTTCGGAACCAATATGTTTATTTGGGCACTCACGGTACGGCTGATACACAAATTTAAATTAGCTCAGCGGACTATGGAAAGAGTTATGCTCGGAGTTTCTTTTAAGGATCGAGTCTGGAACGAGGTGACCCGGCAGAGAACCAAAGTTGTCGACATAGCCCACAGAATCATTTAACTGAAGCAACAGTGGGCCGGCCATGTTAGCCGAAGAACCGATAACTATTTGGGGTAGATATGTTTTTCAGTTTAGACTGCAAATACGCAAACGTAAGATGACCTTAGGATATGTAAGTATAGTGGGACGCCCTCAGGATAGGAGGAGTGATGACATTGGCAAGGTCGCTGGTAGCAGCAGCAGCGCAATACGAGCAGCCAAGGATTGATGACAGTGGAGTGCTATGGGAGAGGCCTATGTACAGCAGTGGACTAATATAGTCTTATGATGATGTTAATGATTCAACAGCCAAATCATTATTCATCATCAATCAACTCAGCCTATCGCAGTCCACTGCTGGACATAGGCCTCTCCCAAGTTGCGCCACAACGCTCGGTCCTCTGCCTTCTGCATCCAGTCCCCCCCAGCCACGTTCTTTAGGTCGTCGGTCCACCTGGCAGGGGGGCGCCTTACGCTGCGTTTGCCGATTCGCGGTCTCCACTCAAGGACTCGTCTGCTCCAACGGCCATCGATCCTTCGATAGACATGGCCAGCCCACTGCCACTTCAGCTTACTGATCCTACAAGCTATGTCGGTCACTTCGGTTCTTCTAATCATTAATTTATATCATTATTACTTTTATAATAAAACAAAGTTTAACCGGATTAAATCACGTATATTATGCGTATATAACGAATTTAGATGAAGGCACTCTAAGACCATGGCCTGGATTAACAATTTTTTTTTTTTTTTTTTTTGCCCTGGGGAAATCCTCATGGACGCACTCCGCCCGGGGTAGGCGGAGCCAGTGTCGGACTCTTACCAACTAAAACCACCACAGTGTTCCTTCAACTACCTTAGCCGGGGGCGTGGGAACCCGTCAGTATTCACACAACCACCCCCGACAGGTCCTGGCCCGCCTCAAGCAGGCGAGCCCCTTCTCCCCGTGCGGCCTAACGTTGGCCGCACCCTCCTCGATGGCACACACGGAACACTGCACGCCACCTCACCTCATGGGCCTTTACCAGCTGCGCCAACTACGCGAGTCTGCTGCTCGCAGGCCCTACCTCCCGTAATTTTTTATAGAGGTTTTTTTCCTCGCGGTCCGGGCTGTGAAGCCAAGACCCTCGGACCCAAGAGGTGCGAGAACACTACTCAACGGGCCTGGATTAACACATGAGATACTCTTTTTATCTCTTTTTATATACTACAAGAGCGATGCGACGGGCGTCAGCTAGTATTTTAATAAATATTAATAATGTAGATAATTTCATAATAATATAGTTCAATTGGGTTCATCTATACTGGATTTTTGCATGCTTAATACAATCAGAATATAGCACTGTTCCCAAACCACCATTTTTATATCTGGTACCACCTGTATTCTACGCAAATAAATGATTCTTTCATTCTTTCTTTCTTAATACAAAACATGTCGAAAGACAGCCCAGGCCCCGGCAGGTGGACCAAGGACTTGAAGAACGTGGATGGAGGGGACTTGATGCGGAAGGCAGAGGACCGAGTGTTGTGGCGCAACTTGGGAGGGGCCTATGTCCAGCTGTGGACTGCGATAGGCTGAGTTGATGATGTTGAAAGACATGACTAGCTAGCCGACATAGCTTGTAGGATCAGTAAACTGAAATGGCTGTGGGCTGGCAATGTTCTCGAAGGACCGATGGTCGTTGGAACAGACAAGTTTTTGAATGGAAACCGTGAATCGGTAACCGCAGCATAGAGTACCCCCCAGCAAGATGGGCCGACGAAATGAAATGAAATAAAATGTTTATTTGTACGAAACATGGTACATAGGTACTGGTGTTACATAAATAATAGTTCTGCATGTTCCGCCAGCCAGCTGGCATACAAAATTAGATTAGATACCTACATGAACATACGACCTGAAGAAAGTTGCTGGAGGAGACTAAATCATCATCATCATTTCAGCCGAAAGACGTCCTCTGCTGGACATAGGCCTCCACGCTTAGTAGGCGGGTTGGCGATCGCAGTTGGTTGTTTAAATACTCAAAGAACGCTGCTGCTCATCCTCTGGTGAATCTCTCCTTTTACGACACTCATGAGATAGGGTGGTACAATTATTTACGTCCGGCAACACACGGAACAGAGACGGAGACAGATAACAGAGGAGACTTAATACGGAAGGAAAAAGGGCGAGTGTTGTGGCGCAACTTGGGAGAGGCCTATGTCCAACAGTGGACTGCGATAGGCTGAGTTGATGATATCAAAAGATCATACCTGATCATTAAGAGGCTGGTTGCAAAAATATCATTCTGAGCCAGCCAGCAAGTATCTCAAAATTGATCAGCATAATAGGTTTTATTTTACCCAAATTCGATTCTCCTTATGTACAGACCTTGTAAGTTTGCGTGCGGAATTCTCCAGCCTTTTTCTTACAAGTATGTATCGCGATACGTGACGGGGCCAAATTGGAGGGGAAAATTTGCCAAGAACACGTAATGTCTGAATTGCGACTTTGACGTTCGTAATGTGGAGCAAAGTTTCAAGTGCTGGTTGTCTGGGAGCGATCGATTTTCAACGTGCGATGAAACTTGTGTGAGATGTTCACTACATTTTTGTATGTAGTCTATGTTTTCCATACATTGAACAGTTTATGTAGTTTTCATAGTAATACCACACTTCCAACAGTCGTCCAACGCGAGAGTTAAGTGTCCCAAGCTGCCTTCAAAACTGTCAAACAATGTCCCGAGTTGCCTTTAAAAACTGTCAATGTAAATTTTCGTTGAACCACTGTATGGAAATAATAATTACACTGTGGTAATACATAGTCATCATACAAAAAACAAAAAATAAATTCTAAATGTTTTATTAAACAACAAAACATCACGCCTGTATTTCCCCGAAGGGGTAGGTAGAGTTGTCTAGTAGGTACACCCACATTTCGCCAGTTATGTTATAGTCTCATGTAATAGGGGGCGAGCCTATTGCCCTTAACCGGGCACACATCGAGACTCCGGGCTGCTACTGATAATTTTCTGATGAAAAAACACAATAACACTTTGCCCGACCCAGGAATCGAACCCAGGACCCCACGCTCAGCAGTCGCGCTTTCGACCACTGGACCAACGAGGCAGTCTATTTACTATTTTGTTTTTATTATGTTTTATTTCGTTTACTAATCTAAACATTTTGGTGATTGGAGCCTCCTTTTAAGCAAAGAAGACCTGTATTAGGAACTTCGTTCTCCTCATCATCCTCCGCACCTTTTTCAATTAATTTTATTTTTTTTCTTTAATAAATAAATGATTATTGAGACATTTTACACAGCACTATCTAGACCCACACGTTCCATGTGGGATAGATCTGTGGCGTAATTTTATAGTTAACTTTATGTACTACAGCGTCTTAAAATAAAGAACCACGGGAGCTACAAGTATAACAACATACCTTATCTCTTCCAACAAAATGTATTGCTGTACTTATAGTAAATTGTTACTACAGTGTTTAATATAGTTCTACACTGAAAAAAAAAACATCAATTTTTCGGTAATATTCACCGCTTTGGTCAGTATAAAGAGAGCCAATTGTCCAAAGAAGTAAAACTAACTGAAAAAACAGTGAAAATAACTGGAAAAACAGTAAAAATAAAGTCAGTAATCATTTATTTTAACATAAAAATAAGTTGCCTGAACCGTTTTTTTTTTACTGTACAAGAACAGTAAAAAGTCTCGTTTTATTTTTTTCAGAGTAATATCATGAATGTTTAATCAGCTTCTGTGATATCTGAGAGTCTATTGTGCTGCCAATCTTGAAAGTGAAATGCTTTGATTGACGGAAACAATAGCTTATGATTATGTATGACATGGTATATATTAATATATTTATTTATGACAGTGTCAAACGCCTTGACTATAAGGTCAAACGTAAAAGGATTACTACAATTAGTTTTCGCAAAAATAATTATCTGTTAGAATAAGAACATGTTATTTAAAAACTCATTATTCAAAATTCTACTAGAATAAAAAAAAATATCGAATGACGCAGTAACGTGTCACTTACTCCTGAAATAATTTTGTACTGCTAATTTATTCCTTATATAAAAATGTCAGCCCTTGCATGACTTAAAGAATGGAAGTTATAGATCCGGGAATGTCTTTCTCATTAAAAATGACGGCGAAGGACTCTGGTTAGTCATTCAGGCGGGGAGGAATCGGACACAGGGGGCACGTAAAACGTAGTCTGCAGACAAAGAGTGGATCTACAACATTTTTTTATTACACAATGAATCTTGGAAACGTGCTGTAAGTTGAACAATAGCTTCCTGTTCACATTGTCTTGGGTTGGGTTCCTATATTTAACTGGTGGTTGTTGGTTGAAACTAAGACTTAAACAACCTTATTGTTATTTTATTTTTATTTGTTGATGATGTTAAGCGGTTACCTTTGCCCATAACAACTTCAATACCACCTAGGCTGTTGCCTAACTGGTACCGCAAGTTGGTTCGCCCAACTGAGACATGAAGATGGAAAATCTCATGTGATTGTAATTTAAACGGCACCAATTGATATTAAATCTCTTAAAGGGTCATCGTTATGAACAACTTTTACATGGGACCAACCCTGAAATCTCGAACAAATAATCTGCTGTTCCTTATTTATACAAAACCCTAATCAAACCGTTCTATAATAATTTATTGAGAAATCTTCACCTACTTCTGCCACAAAACAGTGATGCTTGCATTGCTGTGTTCCGGTGTGAAAGGTACGGGTGCTGGTAAAATTACAATCACATGAGACTTTCCATCTTCATGTTTCCGTTAGGCGAACCGAATTGCGGTCCCATTTAAGCAACAGCCTAGGTGGTATTGAAGTTGTTTTAGGCAAAGGAAACCGTTTAACATCAGGCCGGCCTTTAGCTCTTTTCGCCATCCTACACTATATTTTTGTTGATTTATATGAAAATGTAGGTAATAGTTGATTATTTTTGCAATTTCAAGGTTGGTCCCATAGTAAAATTTGTTCGATATTATGAGTACAATGACCCCTTAAAGGACCTCAGTTAATAATGTTATACTATTACCTTATATAAAATACTATGAATGTATCAAACCAATTAGTTTTTGGATATAAGAATCGAGCAATAAGAAGCTTTATCTAGAACAGAAAATATACAGAGAGTTTGAAACGAAAATCCTGTTCTATTCAAAGAATAGAGAATTCCAGCTTTATTTTATGATATTTGAATTCGAAATATAGAATTTCAAGCAAATTGTATTCTGACTTTATATTGTACCTACAGGAACAAAGCATAATCCAGAGTTATATTCAAAGTTCAGATTAATAATACTATTTTGATGTAGATCCTCACCTAATAATACAAAGTTACAAATCCCCCCTGACTTCATATTATTTATCTCATACATGCTGACGACCCAAAGACATTTCTATACAGTATAATACCTTTATGTGACGACCACAGTTTTGCTCGCCTATTCTGTCTGTGTACCTCAAATCCGTAACAAACATATTTTCCAAACGTCATCATCATACACTCTCTCTGACAACCTCTGTGGTCTAGTGGTTCGAGTGTCGGACTGCTGATCACGAGGTCGTGGGTTCGATTCCCACAGGACACAAATATTTGTGTGATAAACATGAGTGTTTGTGTTGGTCTGGTTGTTTCTTATGTATTATAAGTATGTATTTACAAAAAAAAAAGTATATAAGTATTATATCCATTGTCTAGTACCCATACCACAAGCTCTGCTTAGTTTGGGACTAGATGGTGCTGTGTAAAAAATGTCCCGAAGATATTTATTTATTTATTTATTTATTTTATCATCATCATTTCAGCCGAAAGACGTCCACTGCTGGACATAGGCCTCCCGCAAGCATGGCCACAACGTCCAGTCCTGTCGCCGGTCAACCTTGTTAGGAGCCTACCCACACTGTACCTTCCAGTACGCGGTCGCCACTTCAGACATTTTCAGCTCCATCGGCCATCCGTTCTGCGAGCAATGTCCTCCGCCACAGTGGCAGTGGCAGTGGCCACTTAAGGGGAATGTAGTAGACAAGTGGCGCCCCCATCAGTAAAAAAAATATAACTCACTGAATAATTTTTTTTTGTTTTTTTTTTGTTTTTTGTTTTTTTATCATGTATGACAATTAAAATCACATTTAATTTTATGTTTATGAGATTACTCATTTGCACACCACTTTAGGTAAGAACATGTTGCACTGTAATTTTTTTAACATCAAAAATGCTATCGAGAGATTGTATGATCACACATGTTCTATGCAAATAAACTTTTTTTTTTTTTTAATACATCATTTATAGAAACTATGCGAGAATCGGCCACTTTTGGCACTTTTTGTATCTACAACTACAGCGAACTATAATTATTTATAGAGTTAGATAGTTTCTAATTAAACTACGGTAACTTTACTTCAATCGTTAAAAACGAATTTTCGATAAATTATGTATTCAGCGAGTAATAATTTTTTAACTGATGGGGGCGCCACTTGGCTGCTACATTCCCCTTAAGTGCCAAACGTCTTAACAAACATTTAGAATGGCTCTCGGACGAATAAAAAAGGCTGACGGATTCTCGCTAAACAACGATTGAAGCACTTTTTTTTCCTAAACCCCCTATAATTTTGAAAGCATTTTAACACACCAGATTTATATTGTTATTTTTTTTGTAATAACAATATAAATCTGGTGTAAGTTGGCCCCTACATTTTTATTCACTTAAATCGATAAACTGTAGGGACCACCAAATATTTATTTCGCGATTTCAGGGTTGGTCCCATAGTAAAAGTTTTTCATAATGATGAGTACAATGAACCCTTTTCTGGAAAGAAACCATTAAAATTTCAGCATGTATAGCTAACCACAGCAAATGGTATTCTATTCACTTAGTACTAAGCTTATCGCAACTATTACGAAGACGGTATGCAAGTTAATTTCATTTAGAGCCTTATTATTATACACTTTATAAAAAAATGCTGTCAATTTTCAATATGTTTAGAGGCCCAATAGTCACTTGTACATATTATACGAGTGTCCGAAATCAAGGAAAGGGATTTTATATAAACTTTTGGATGCAGTATATTTTCTGACTTTAAATAAAAAAATTATATGAAATAAGTGAAATTGGCCATTTTCAATAATAAAGGAATTATCTTCCATCATCAACTTCTTCCTACCAAATTTCCCTGGTTCCAAATTACTCGGGGTCGGCGCAATACGTTTTTTTCTTCTATTTTCCTGTATCTAGGAAATATCTTCCATAATCCATCGATTTTATAAATATATACCTACGTGGATGTATACAAATTCCACCTTAAAACCTTAGCCTAAGGTACATACTGGGCATCCAAAAATTCCAAGTTCCCCGTTCGATTACATTTCAAAGCGAAGTGAATTCCCTCTTTGGAAAAGGTAAAAGGCAATATTTAACGTAGACTATTCAGCTACTGAGCTGAGCCGGTGTGCAAAATAGAAAAATCCACTACATTTTACTTGGCCTGTATACTGTATAGTGGCCGCGTATATTTTAACCCGCTCAATGGATCTGTGACACGGCTAGTGGTGTATAAAAAATCGGTGCAGCTATGTATAGGTATTGATGGCCGAACGCGTTGTGTTGTGCTCTTTGAATGAATGAAATGGATTGTATCCAAAGCAAAGAATCATGGCAAGATCCAGACATTTATTTGAACAAAAAAATATGTTTTTGTTTTTGTTTTTAGTGTTTGTCGTGATACATCTCATAGCAACAAATATTCTGAGAAAATTTCAACCGGTTACCTATTACCCTTCAAAAGATATAGCCCTGTGGCAGACAGACGGACGGACGGACGGACAGCGTAGCGAGAGTAATAGGGTCCCGTTTGGTACCCTTCGGGTGCGGAACCCTAAAAACGGTTCAACTATGTGGGTAGTAATGACCAAACGCATTGTTGTATTATGCTCTTTGAATGAATGAAATGGATTGCATCCAAAGTAACGAATCATGGCAAGATCCATATATTGATATGCACAAATAAAAATGTTTAGAGAAGTTGAAATAGTTTTACTATTGATCTCGACCAATGGATCTGTGACATGGCTAGTGGTGTATAAAAAATCAGTGCAGCTATGTATGGGTAAGTGATGGCGGACGCGTTGTGTTGTGTTGCGGCTCTTTGAATGTATGAAATGGATTGCATCCAAAACAAAGAAAGCCAAAAAAAAAAGTCTAACAGCTGCGATTACGCAACACATTTCGAGAGACAGAAGTTTTTGTCGTAGTGTCACAAATAAAATAACAATATGCCGTGCGGTATATTATAATCTGGCTATAATACTGTGAAATTATAGTGCGTTTAAGATAAAATAACAATAATAATAGACCTTAGCCTTCTTGTACTGAGAGGAGGTCCGTGCCCAGCAGTGGGACAGTAATGGGCTGGTTATGTTATGTAAGAGAAAACAAAGTGCTTCAATCTATTTTTAGCGAGATCCAACCAACCCAAGAATGCGCTTCATTGTATCTAATTAAAAATCCAGGATTCCTTGGCTCATCTTGTTGAATGGAACAACAACGTATTCGAAACAGCTCACGAATCTTGCAGGTATGTACCTTAATTAAATTAAAACATTTTCGACGTGAGCAGGTTACTTTTTAGGGTTCCATAACCAAAGGGTGCCAAACGGGACCCAATCACTCTCGCTATGCTGTCCGTCCGTCCGTCCTTCCGTCTGTCTGTCTGTCACAGGGCTGTATCTTTTAAACGGTCATAGGTAGCCGGTTGAAATTTTCTCAGAATATGTATTGTAATGGCTCCTATCACGACAGATATTAAAAATAAAAAAAGTCTAAAACCGATGGGGGACCATACAAGAATCCTCGTTTTTTTTTAACGTTTTTGTTCCTGCTCTATCTTCAAAACGGTAATACATACCAGCCTCAAACTTAGTTTAATTATAGTGCATATTATGTACTTTAGCAAAAAATACTAAAAATAGTGCCAACTTATACACAATTATGTATGTGGTGGTACCTACGTAAGAAAGAGATGCAAAAATTCGTATCTCGCGCACTGTACGTTGGTGTCTTTTGATGAACTCTCGTAAATTAATTCAGTTTCGATGGGTGGTACGGAACCCTTACTGCGTGAGTCTGACTCACAAATGACCGGTTTTTTTAAAATAAAAATTCCCTGACCTACTATTTACAGGAAAAAACTCTAATCAGCTTAGTAAGTTGATTCACATACGTAAAAAGGTGCCAAAAATCAGTGCGGCAACGAATTGTCACTTTTTATCTTGGGACAGTGCTGCAATCATTCGGTCCACTGAACGGGTTAATTAATGAAATCTATTAACTTCCCTCTACTCCTTAGGGACGGAAATTGCTTGCGGATTTTTTGCTCGGTCATCCTATCTAGCCAACTTCCAACTGTTCGCAGCTGTGTCGGTTTTCATTTTAAAAGTCTCGTATGGCGTGACACAGTGCAACACAGTATTCGCTGCGTCTCTCAATGGGAAGGCTCAGGTTTTATTCTGTTGCGATTTCAGTAGCTGAGGTTTATTTCGGATCGGTCCGGAATTGATTGCGATTGTGGATTTATTTGATGCGGTATTTTTATAAGGATACTAAACTGGAATGGGGTTAAAAGGTTTTTACATTTTATATTATGCCTGTGGATATACGTATCCGAATCTATTTTTTCTTTCTTTCTGCATAAATGCTTGGATTTTTTTTTATTAAAAAAAATTTAACCACACTAAAGTTGAACTTTGCTCCAAAGTTGTAGTCAAAGCCTACAGATCAGCAAACTGAAGTGGCAGGGATCCGGGGTCATTAGCCAAAGAACTGATGGCCATTGGGGTAGATGTCTTCTTGAGTGGAGACCGCGAATTGGCAAACGGTGGGTAGGACGCCATCAGGCTCGCTGGGACGATGGTATTGGCAAGGATGCTGGTAGCGGCTGGTTGCGAGTGGCTGAGGATCGATGTCAGTGGCGTGCCATTGGAGAGACCTATGTCTCTACTGGGTAGGATAGACTTTATGGTAGTAAATAATCAGAGACTTCTATGAACACTAGGTAATTTATTTCTCAATATTACACTGTACATGTTATTTACAAAACTTTATTCTGTACAACCACAGACATAGTAAAAAATATAAATATATATATATTTAAAATAATATAAATAAATATAAATATGTCGGCGCGTGGTCATGAGCACGGACGTTGAACGAATCCTAAATGTCATACGAACTGTTATAACCCTGCTTTTTTATACGTAGCAAAAACAAATGTAAGGAATGCATTTCTGCATTCATAAAGGTCCTTTGTGTAACTAAGATTTATGGGCAAGCGGCTGGCGCCAGCGCCGAAATGTCAAGAGGAACCCTTCAGAGTTCAGGTAGTAATCTGTGCCTTCAGTCTCATTCCAACATCTACTAGAGCCACACGTTTTTCATTGTTTTGTTATTTTTGTTCTATATCCTAATTAAATTTTTGTGGTTAAACTATCTATATTATTTTGAAAAGCCTAATCCGAACCACGGTCTAACATTGGTGGCAGCGTAAAAGGGATACAAATTCCCACGGTCCGTCTCCGCCCTACTAAATCAGTCACGACTTTTCCTTGTGCAAGTGCTTCAAATACTGTAAAAAGTGAGTTAAGTGACAATTATATCTGTGAATGAACTGTGTTATCGATAGATCACAAACTATCCAAAACACCCACCGAGTCCAGTATCCAGGAATGCAGCAGCTCGTCACACTCATCTGCCTATCGTAAATTCGTGAGTCAATAAATCTTCAATAGCGACGCCACATAGTCGCATTTCGACACCCACAATACCATAATATGCCTAAAGCCTGCAGACCAGAAATCAACTCCCCGAACACATCCGCAGCAACAATGGACCTAAACAGTCTGTTTAAGTTCATCAAGCCCTACGACGGGACACGAGAAACCCTCAACTCTTTCCTGACGAACTGCAACAACGCGTACAGCCTAGCTTCAGAAGACCAGAAACGAATTTTGTTTAAATATATTTTAAGTAGGTTACATGGTAAAGCGGAAGTTGTTTGCTCAATTAAAGAATTCAGTAATTGGGAGCAACTAAAAGAGTTTCTCAAGATCCAATTTTGCAATAGAAAACACTATTCCCATCTCCTCACGGAGCTGCAAGAGAGCAAACAAGGCCCGCAAGATAGTGTGAATCAATTTTCTTTAAAAATCGAGACATGCCTGTCACACTTACTCACTGAGGTATCGTTATCCACAGTAAAAGCTATCGAATTACCCGGCCGTACAGCGGCAATGGAAGATCTAGCTCTCCATCACTTCATGATGGGATTACTCCCCAGAATATCCAACATGGTGAGATGTAGGTCTCCAAACACTTTAAATGAGGCTGTAAATTATGCCGTAAACGAAGAGCGCATTCAACAGTCGTTGCATAAGATAAATAAATCAACAGAAAATAGGTTTTCTAAATCAGATAAATATGTTCCTAAGACCCAACAACGTCTAAATTATTACAATAACTCTGATACAAATAATTCTAATAAATCCGATTTCTGCCGATATTGCAAATTCCCAGGGCACACAATTGAGAATTGCCGCAAACGGGAGTACAATAACAACCGTTTTCGTAATACCGAACAACCCTCGACTTCCGGTTACAAACCACCACAGACAATTAACTTTGTCGAAGAATCAAATGACGAGGACCCCGAATCTTATGACGAAATTTATAATAACTCAAAAAACTAATAAGTGGCTCGTATAGGTGTCGTGCGAGACACAACCTGCTAAACCTACCTGACACTGTTTCCTATCATACTAAAACTATCCAACCTACTAAATCTACAAAACCCACTGAATCTACTAAATCCACTGTATCTGCTACATCCACTGTATCCATTAAATCTACTAAACCCACTGTGCCTTCTAAATCCACTGTATCCATTAAATCTACGAAGCCCACTGTGCCTACTAAATCCACTGAATCTACTAATCCCACTGAAATATTCGAAATCACAACCGATCCTACCAAAACTCTACTTCCACACATCCTTATTAATACTTCTGTCTCGGACCTACCGTTATCCCTCTTAGTAGACTCTGGATCAGCAATAAGTCTCATAAAGACAAGCTGTATTCAGAAATATCCTAAACTTACAAATGAAAAAATAAACCTTAAAGGAATAGAACCCGAACAGGGAACAACGGTAACCCTAGGTCACTTTCAACTTGAACTTTACATACCTGACTCTCCTCAAAAGTACATTAACCACAAATTCCACGTCGTAAACCAAATAAATCTACCTTACGACGGTATCATCGGAAGCGATATGTTAAACGCTTTCGGTTGCAATATCAATTACGTAACAAATAAACTTACGTATAACAAAATACATCTCCCACTTCAATTTCATGAACCTATCTATTCTATCCCAGCTAGATCCGAAATGATTATAGAATGCTCTATTTCCAATCCTGAAGTCAAGGAAGGCTTAATTATCGACCAAACCCAACATAAAGATATATTGATAGCCAATTGCCTAGTCAGAACAAAAGAAAACAATAGGATAAACGTAACTGTTGTTAACTTATCTGAACATTCTCTACCGCTAAGTTCAAATTTAAATCTAACACTGATTCCGTTTGAAACGTCTTTTACAACTTCTCAAGGTGATCAATACTCCGTCAACACCTTACAAACTCAGAACTCCTATCCTCGCACTCAAGAAGTCCTTAAACAACTTAGGACATCCCATCTAAATTCTGAAGAAATCGACGCTCTTCATCAAGTCTGCTCCTATTATTCAGACATATTCTATTTACCTGACGATCCGTTAACATCAACAAATGCTTTACAACATGCAATAAAAACAACTAGCGACGCACCGATTCATGTAAAATCCTATAGATTTCCTGAGTGTCATAAAAAAGAGGTTCGAAAACAATTAAACAAAATGTTGAAAGATGACATCATAAAACCTTCAATATCCCCATGGTCCGCACCCATCTGGGTCGTCCCAAAAAAACTAGACGCCTCCGGACAACGGAAGTGGAGAGTTGTCATAGACTATAGAAAACTTAACGATGTTACAATTGGCGACTCTTATCCTATACCTAACATCACTGAAATACTAGATCAACTAGGTAAATCTAAATACTTTTCGACCCTAGACCTAAAATCTGGATTTCATCAAATAAAAATTGCACCTGAAGATGCAATGAAAACTGCTTTTAGCGTACCTGAAGGACACTTCGAATTTAATCGAATGCCTTTTGGACTCAAAAATGCCCCGTCAACGTTTCAGAGACTTATGAACACAGTACTTTCAGGACTACAAGGAGTTCGATGTTACGTCTATTTAGATGACATAGTTATTTATGCGTATGACCTAGATTCCCATATTAAGAACCTAGAATTAGTATTTCAGCAACTCCGACACTTTAACCTGAAACTTCAGCCTGATAAGTGCGAGTTCCTACGAAAAGAAGTTTCATATCTTGGTCATCAAATTACAGACGATGGCGTAAAACCAGACCCAAAAAAAATTAAAGCTGTATCAAATTTTCCAATACCTAAGTCTGCCAAGGACATCAAATCCTTCCTAGGTCTCATGTCCTATTATCGCAAGTTCATACCTGACTTTTCTAAATTCGCTAAGCCCCTAACTTCTCTCCTGAAAAAGGACACACCGTTCATTTGGCAAAATGAACACCAACTAGCTTTCGAAACCCTGAAGATTAGACTTATGTCTCCACCTTTATTAGCGTATCCTGACTTTTCCAAGCAATTTATACTTACATGTGACGCATCGAATTATGCTATAAGTGCCATACTCTCTCAAGGAGATAACGGCAAAGAGAGACCTATAGCTTATGCGTCTCGAACCCTTAATAAAAGTGAAATTAATTATAACACCACTGAAAAAGAATTGTTAGCAATCATTTTTGGCTGTAAAACTTTTAGACCATATTTGTATGGTAGCAAATTTCATATCGTTACCGATCACCGCCCTCTAAAGTGGCTCTTTAATCACAAAGATCCTTCAAGTAAATTACAAAGATGGAGATTAAAACTGGAAGAGTATGAGTATGAAATCGTTTATAAAAAAGGAAAACTTAACTCAGCCGCGGATGCACTATCTAGATACCCATGTGCACCAACCCCTGTAAATACATTAGAACTTAATGATTTAAAACTTATTCCTGTCTTACCCATATCAGATCCTATGACTATAAATAGTTCTACCTCTCCAAAACCCGGTCCTTCACGTACAAATCCTTTAGACACACAGCTTTCGCGTAGTCGTTCCAACATTGACGATCACGACCTACCTCCCGTAAATCCTCAAAACTTACAAAATCCTGAAATTCATGAAAACTTACCAAGTCCTAACATCCATGAAAACTCATACTCCGATTTCCTGAAAGCTACTTCTAATAAGAATCATACATATAATACTGTTATACATGAATATACAAACCCTCTACTATCGTCTAACTCAAAATTGATTGTCATCCCCACATCAATCGATCTCGATGAATCAAACCCTTATATCGAAGAAATCCTTGGTCAACACGGTGACAATTCTGAATTTTTGAACCAAGAAAGAACACTGCACTCCTTCCAAAACCTGAAATCAAAAAACAAATCATACTATTTCCTTTTCACCAAAGTACATCACTTTGATGAACTTCCATATCCAGACATATTCAAATCGTTAAAAAATCTGAGAAACGAGTTATTGATTGGATCAAATGAAACTCCCAATGAAATTGCTATCTCAGACTTCAAAGATCCCTTTGTCAAATTATCATATACTAAAATTTATAACATTTTAGCATATGTGTTCCACAACACAAACATCGTAATTAGCGTTTATAAGAATACAATTATTTTCCCAGTTCCGAGTGAAATACCTAAAATATTAAAACAAAACCACGACTTACCCATAGTTGGTCACGTCGGACAATCTCGAATGTACAACCGTATCAAAGAAAGATATTATTGGAAGAACATGAAATCAGACATAGAAAACTATGTTAAGAAATGTTCACAGTGTCAATTAAATAAAGCGCTTCGTCAAACCAATCGCGCTCCGATGCAAATAACTTCTACTTCCACTGCACCTTTTGAGCGCGTTAGTCTTGACATCGTGGGGCCACTCCCCGAAGCAGGTCCATTCAAACTTAAATACATACTTACCCTCCAAGATGACCTAACAAAATTCTCTTTTGCCTATCCCATATCGAATACCTCAGCAGAAGAATGTTGTGAATGCCTGGTCCACTTCATTTCCTTATTTGGCATACCAAAAAAAATATTAACTGACCAAGGAACCAACTTTACGGCTGACTTATTCAAAAAGACCTGTGAATTCCTTAAAATAAAACAACTGTGGTCCACACCTTACCACCCTCAGACACAAGGCGCCTTAGAAAGAAGTCATTCTACTCTTAAAGAATATCTAAAATCTTACGTTAACAACGACCAAACAGATTGGCATAAATACGTTTACACAGCAATACTTGCTTATAACACTAATGTCCATACAACTACTCAGTTTACACCTTACGAACTGCTGTTTGGCCACAAACCCTATTTACCAGACTCAATTTATGAGCTAAATTCCACCAGTACTTACCACGAATATATCAAGATGCTAAATCATCGTTTAAAATTGTCCCATAACAAGGCCCTCGAAAATATAGCAAAATCTAAAGAAATATCGAAAGGATATTATGACCGACGATCTCGACCAGTAACGTATAAAGTTGGTGACATAGTGTACCTAAAAAATCACTTAAGAATGCGAAAAGCATTATCACCGGTGTGGAAAGGTCCTTATAAAGTAGTCAAAATTCATGGCAACCACACACTTTCTCTCCTAATCAATAGGAGACATGTTAAACATCACTACGATGAAGTAAAATTAGCTAGTCGTAATCCACCTAGCTTATAAGTTTCTTTTTCTTTTTATTAGCATTTTTATTACTATAACGCCATTTTATTACAAAAAAAAATCACTTAGCATAATATTAGAAAACCTATGTTCTTACTTATGTTCTTACTTCACATCACACAATGCTCGTTAAATGTGCTCCAACTAAGTATGCTAAGCCTAGTCTATTAAGTTAAAATATGACAACCTTCTGCAAATATTGTTATCAAAAGATCTGTTTTGTATTTGTGTTTTTTTTTATTTGTTTGTGTGTGTTACTTTGCCGAAAACATTAAAAACATTTACCTAATTATGTGCTGAATTTCGTATAAACTTATATATGTATAAATAATATCCACTCATTAATGCACCTACGGAAATTGTATCTTTAATTTTTAAACAGTCAATATATTAAATAGTAAGTATAAAAACATTCCTGTCCCTGTAATTCATTATGTTAATCTAAGTCTTATGCCCTCTTTCTACCAAACCATTATTATATATAGCTTAAGTCAAAGTAGATCTAAGTATACAAATATTCCTAGTTTTTATTTTCATTATATTCACTTAGAATTTAGTTTAATTAAGTAATTACTCTTATTGTAATATTCAGGAAACGTCTAATTCACTATCCACATTGGATTCAATTATTTCATGTTTATATAAGTCTTGTTTATCATGTATTTTACTGCTTCCATAGAAAACGTCTGGCTCACTGTAATAAATTTAAACCCACATAACTCACGAAACAATGAGAACATAATTAAATTGGCGCCCATACCGCACTTAAAATTTTGAAAGAATTTGTTTGTAAACTTCGCTTTTGTAAAGCATAAGTTTCCACTTAAACGGGGGGCTGTTATAACCCTGCTTTTTTATACGTAGCAAAAACAAATGTAAGGAATGCATTTCTGCATTCATAAAGGTCCTTTGTGTAACTAAGATTTATGGGCAAGCGGCTGGCGCCAGCGCCGAAATGTCAAGAGGAACCCTTCAGAGTTCAGGTAGTAATCTGTGCCTTCAGTCTCATTCCAACATCTACTAGAGCCACACGTTTTTCATTGTTTTGTTATTTTTGTTCTATATCCTAATTAAATTTTTGTGGTTAAACTATCTATATTATTTTGAAAAGCCTAATCCGAACCACGGTCTAACAGAACGAACGTTGAATGAAGAGAAAGGCGAATGAACACTAAAAACTTATAAATGCAGCTGTCACTCGGCGTATGGAGTCCCACATGGGACTCTCCGCCAACTAAGCCCGGTTAAGCAGAAATGGTACTTCGGTCCCACCAACGAGAATCCAGTCAAAAAAAAAAAAAAAAAATAGACGGAGCGAACACTTTTGCTGGAGCGCTTGAAGAAGTAGGACGTCCTATAACCTGGCATGACTTTGTATTGTGTAATTTTGACGAAATAACTTGTAACTTACTATCTTACTAATCCTAACCTTAAAATTACAGTACTCTCGAGTTAGTGAGAGTCTTAATGTGACTTTGATTTAACATACCCGCTTTGCCCCTCTGATATGCACACTGGTTATGATTTGCAATGGTAAAATAACTCTTATTAAATCCTGACTCGATAAAAGTGTCTATTCTCCGACATTTTTTTTTTTTTTTTACTATGTCTGTGTGTAGGTACAACCTAACTCTTCGAGCGCCCAGAATCAAGAGAGAGAAGCAAACGGCCAAACCTTTCGTTATAGCCCCACTTGTCTTCGTGGGGATGCTACTCTAATTGGTCCCCGCCATTTTCGTTCAACCAATCACAGAAAGATACATGTAAACCTTTAATTTTAAAACCAAGGCAAAGGTATTTAGAATCGATTCGATTCAGTCCATCAATTTATGAAAGTCGACAAATCAAACCGAACCAACTCCAAACTAATTATAAATAGTTTTTGAACCCTTACGGTCGTTACGGGTAGTCAGGAGCCTGAAAATCTGACAACTGGTCCATCCTCCGAATGTCAGTATTATCCAGTAACTGGTTGCAAGGATCTGATGGCAGTCACTCTGATTGGTGTTCAGCCGCATCTGGTTAGACTGGAAGCCGACCCTAATATAATAGGAAAGACTAGGAGGATGACATAATGATAATACTAACTCAGATTTTTATTTCTTATTTATCAAGCGATAATATTTCCAGCTATACCTACGAGTAATGTTTACAACACCGACATACTTCCACCCCCAAATGACTCGAGGTTTTCCTTAACCCAAATTATTATTCTTTCTCCGTACTTTTGAAGATAACGCACTCATACAAGCCATACAGAAGTATAATGTAAACAAGATAAGACGTGCAATTAAAAATAAAGGGCTCTCGTTAAATGTAACAGTACATTGATGCGACACTGATATAAATATTCATGGAAGAGCTGAATACGCGCTGCGGCATGTTAACATGACGGTTTAAACGCTTACGTAATGGTACAAGGTATAAGCGAACTGCTGCAAACAATCTAGTGAAGCCAAATAGAACTATGCTCCTTCGTGTACAACCAGCGCTCTACCTACCTTTGGATCTGTTCTGTATTCTCCTACTAACCCCGACAGGTCCCAGCTCAGCCCTAGCAGGCGAGCTCCTTCTCTCTGTACGGCCTAACGTCAGTCCCATCTTCTTCCAGATTGGTGCGAGCGGAATACAATGCGGCCTATGTCCAGCAGTGGACGTCTTTCGGCTGAAATGATGAATACAATGCGCCACCTCATCACGGACTTTGTCTGATCCGGCGGCGGGCTACCCCGATTCCGCTGCCCGCAGGCCCCCTTCTAGTGTGGCTGGTGGTAGAAGAAGAAAGAAGAAAGAAAGAAAGAAAAATATTTATTTGGCACAACTGAGACACATAAAAAAGAAAGAATATAAGGTTACAAGAAATAGATTTACGGCCAAAATTAATATCCAATCTATCCACGATTTGCCCTACTAGAGATAGGAATTTGACATAAGCTTCATACAAAATATGTCAAATTTCTATCTCTAGTAGGGTAAATCGTGGATAGATTGGATATTAATTTTGGCCGTTAGTGAAGAACAAATCGAGGAAAAAGTCATTGACAGTTATGCGCCATGTGTGTCTCAAAATTGTGACAAATGGGTGTCCAGCTCAGCATATTGCCAGGTTATTAAACCTGACACTGGTATTCTGCTGGATCCCTGAGAAGAGACTTGTGGGGCTTCATAATGACCTCAACGGTGTGTAATCCACCAACCAGCACTAATAAATCTCGAATAGCTTTAATTAAAAAACTGGTTTTAATTTAGTTTACTAATATTTGTTATCTTAATTTAATAATATTTATTTAACACCTTCATTCATTTTCATTGTAGGTACAGGATTACTTATTAGTGCCTCGGTAATTGAATATACTTTCAGTTGACTGCTTTACTAAATTAAAGTTTTAGGTACATATTTCATTATTCCTGTCTGCCTCAATTTAAATTAAAAGCTTTCATTACTCGCTTGAATTATGTGAGCATAATATTATTTTGTAGCTTAAAATAACCCATTTGAATTTTAAATGGTGTTCATTATCTTTTTATTAATTTAATAAAAGAAAGAAAAATAAAACCGGCCAAGTGCAAGTTGGACTCGCGAAGTAAGGGTTCCGTACCTCTCAACCACCTGATACCCCATAAAAACTGATTTAATTTACGAGAGTTTATCAAAAGACATCAACGCACTGTGCGCAAAATATGAATTTTCGCATGTCTTTCTTACGCAGGTACCACCACATATGTCTATGTTTCTTATTTTTAGTATTTGTTGCTAATTTACATAATATGCACTATAATCTGACCAAGATTGACGCTGGTATATTTTACCGTTTTGAAGATAGAGCAGGAACAAAAACGTTGAAAAAAAAAACATGTTTTTTAAGGTTTCTTGTATGGGGACCCCCTTTGGTTTTAGACTTTTTTTGTTTTTAGTATTTATCGTGATACACCTCATAGCAACACAATTTCTGAGAAAAATTCAACCGGTTACCTATTACCGTTCAAAAGATACAGCCCTGTGACAGACAGACGGACGGACGGACGGACCGACGGACGGACGGACCGACGGACGGACGGACAGCGTAGCGAGAGTAAGAGGGTCCCGTTTGGAACCCTTCGGGTACGGAACCCTAAAAAGGTGCATTGAAAGAGCCTCCATGAGTGACGATATTTATTCAACACCATTGCTGGACAGTCTTATGAATGGAATAAAATAATCCCTATCTGATCATAAGAGGTTTTTAAACTCGGTAGTGGTACCTATATGAAAAGCAAACAAAAATTTGTTTTGGATTTAGCTTTACCGAAAAGATTAAGGTGTCGGTGTATTATGTGCTTAAGTATAATAAATTATATATTGTTTGTCAAACTTTACATGACATTTTGGTGTTGACTTTTAAAAACATATAAATTCAAACTGAGGGGAATAACTCGAGTGAGTTTAATTGATCGTTGATCAATATTTAATTGATCGTCCGGCGCACCCTGGGCAGTCAGCCCTGTTACCAACCTGCTGACTGGCTATTCTTTACACCACGACATGAGCTATTATCATTATGTAGCTAATGTCGACATGACAGAAGAAGAATTTAATAAATATGGATGAGGAAGCGAGTAGCAAAAAACAACTTTTACTTTTTTTTGACGACCTCTGTGGTCTAGTGGTTCGAGTGACAGACTGCTGATCAAGAGGTCGTGGGTTTGATTCTCACAGGACACAAATATTTGTGTGATGAACATGAGTGTTTGTGTTGGTCTGGTTGTTTCGTATGTATTATAAGTATGTATTTACAAACAAAAAAAAGTCTGTAAGTATTATATCCATTGTCTAGTACCCATAGTACAAGCTCTGCTTACTTTGGGACTAGATGGTGTAGTGTAAAATGTCCCAAAAGTATGTATGTATTTATGTATGTATTTTACAACTCTTGGAAAGAAGGAAAAAACACTTTCTGAATTGAGTTATTGCATCGGCCTTACACCAAAAAGATGCCTCATACCAGGCGACCGATATCTGTTAACAGATTATGAAATTTCACTAATGTACGTCGCCACTATTCGCTACTTAGAAACTTCAAATCAGTTTCGACCACTTATGTGAGCCGTCAAAACTTCCTCGTTAGTGATTAGCCAATAGCCGCCTTGGTAGGGCTAATCGGATTGCAGTACCGCCTCAGCTAGTTGACAGAATTTATTATACGCATCATAGGGAGTCCCCAAAGAGAGGGATCTTGGCAGGCGGGTTGGCGATCGCAGTAGGTTGGTTAAATACTCGCACGCACACGAACGCTGCTGCCCATCCTCTGGTGAATCCCTTAGTCGCCTTTTACGACACCATTAAGAAATGCTGTATTATGATATCCTATGGTGTCTAAAAGAAGTAGTATTGCTTATAAACTATTTTGTAATGGTGAATACTGGTGTTTTGGGTTAGAAATATATATTGTGAATTAAATAAATCTGTATATGGCTACGAAGTTGTTATTTATGTATGCCTTTTAAAAACCTGATTCTAACATAGAATATAGTATACGCATTATAGGGCCTCCCCCAAAAGAGAGGGATCTTGGCAGGCGGGTTGGCGATCGCAGTTGGTTGGTTAAATACTCGCACGCACACGAACACTGCTGCCCATCCTCTGGTGAATCCCTTAGTCACCTTTTACGACACCCATGAGAAGATATAGGGTGGTACAATTCTTTATATCTGGCACCATACGGAACACTATTTATTTATGCTTAAGGAATATTTTATTATTAAAGCCCAGCTCAAAACTACTTTTAAAAATTGATCAAACCTTAAACGAATAAAAAAAGGCGGACGGAATCTCGCTAAACAAAAAGTGAGGCATCCATAGTAAGACGGCTCGCTTAAATGTACAGGCTGGCACGCACACATGCACACCCATAGTTAGACAAAAATCCGCGATTACGGAACAAATCTCGTGTGACGGTATTATTGAAGTAGTGTCATAAATAAAATAACAATATATATCTGGTGTGTGAAAATTATGTCGAAATTATAGTGGGTGTAGGAAAAAAACGAAGTGCTTCAATCTTTTCTTAGCGAGATTGCGTCCGCCATTTTTATTCGTCCGAGGATCAAACCTTGAGTTTCGGTAAGTAACATGGCCTAAGTGTAATTCCTTTGAATTATTACAGACCGCCATCAGCTTATAACTCAATTAATATTTAAAGTAAAGAACAATAATATTCTACGCCACTAACACAACACCGGCTGCTCAGACAAAGTATACAATAGTATATAAAGTATATATTATGATTATATAGGTACATGGAGATATAATTATACATTACTACCATAGTTTCATAGTTCCAATGTTGTTTCTGGAATACGTAAGCGGTTGTGACTTGTTTATTATTTAGGTAATGGTTCTATAATTATAACTTATAGGAAGTATTATACACGTAAATGCCTAATTATACAAAGTGTCATTTCAATGTGACTTATAACACCAATGTTAACCTATGTTCAGTAAATAAAGAATTGTATTGTATTGTATTGTATTGTAATGGGCCATTGCTGTATTAAGGAGAAATTTAAAACTACAAACAAAAGCTAGTGAAATTTGTTTTAAAGAATAACTAATGAAAAACTGCATTCAAGGAATCTTAGGCAATCTTAACCAGTAATATTGCAATATTGCAATAATCACCAACGATGTTTAATTGCTTACCAACTTGTCAATTTGCCAAGAAGCTGACAATAGATTAAATTATATAGATTATATCTTATCATAACATAACATAACATCACGCCTGTATTTCCCGAAGGGGTAGGCAGAGGTGTAATAGTACACCCACATTTCGCCAGTTATGTTATAGTCCCATGTAATAGGGGGCGAGCCTATTGCCATTGACCAGGCACAAATCCAGTCTCCGGGCTGCTACTGAGAATTTCCTAATGAAAAAACCCAATAACACTTTGCCCGACCCGGGAATCGAACCCAGGACCCCACGCTCAGCAGTCGCGCTTGCAACCACTAGACCAACGAGGCAGTCAGTATATCTTATCAATTCGTGTAAAATATTAATCTGTATAATTAATTAATTAATTACTCGCGATCTGCCTTTTTGTTTTCAGCTAAGCCAAAATCGATATCATCGGAGCTTACACGATCGATTATAAGCCTAGGTGGAGGAACTCTGTGGTGGTTTTAGTCGGTAAGAGTCTGACACTGGCTTCACCTTCCCGGGTCACCATTTCAGCCAAAAGACGTCCACTGCTGGACGTAGGCCTCCCCAAGCAGTTTGGGGGGATATGCCATAATCGCCACGCTTGGCAAGCGGTTTGGCGATCGCAGTTGGTTGGTTAAATACTCAGAGAACGCTGCTGCCCATTCTCTGGTGAATCCCTTAGTCGCCTTTGACGACACCCATGAGAAGATATAGGGTGGTGGATCTGTAGGGTAGGGTCATTTTTTATCAGACACGCATACAGAAAGAGCCTCTAGTTAACCCTTTAAACGTTTACTAACTGAATAGGAGCTATTATAAAATATTGCCACACATGAAGAACAAAAATAAAATGTACTTTTCCACATAATTAATTCTCAGACCACCGCATAATTAAAACATACCACGCATTAAAAATTAAAGACATTAAAAGCGAAAACTTAATTGGCTCTCGTGACAATGCACAGCATTCGTGTGCTGCACGTTCTCACGGATAAGCGCGATGATTCGCTCATTTCACTGGCAATTTGTTGTTCCCTACCAACAAAGAACATTGCGCACGTATCAGATAAACTGAGCCCAATTTACGTAGAAGGACATCCCTATTCAGTAACAGCAAAAATATCAGAAGTTTGTTAACACTCGTGAATTTTACCTATATTAGACTATGGGTCCCATTATCATCCTACTTATAACAATGATATTTAAAAGTACAGATATGTTTCTAGCGTGCGCAATCTGAACATTATAAAACGTCCTAATCAGGACGTTTTGCTACGAGCAAGATGCCGAGCGTGACCGGTGACAAAAAAAAAAATGCAGACTGCATTTTTTTTTTGTTTTTTTGATAGTGAACAAATTATGACGCGAAAGTAACTTAAAGTAACTAACTTACTTACTTTGTACTAGTTTGAGTATGTGTGCTGCCATTGCGTACGGAACATTGTTTTGTTAGAGTATAACATATGTATACTTTTAAATATCATTGACTTATAATTATGTAATATTATCCATACTTAATATTGTAAATGCGAAAATAATTCTGTCTGTTTGTCTGTTACCTTTTCACGCCTAAACTTCTGAACCGATTTTGATGAAACTTGGTATAAAGATAGTCTAAAACCGGATAAAGACATAAGCTGACATCTATGATTTAAATTTGATTTAATGTAATAATTGAGGAAACCTGCACACCTGAGAGTGCTCCATACAGTTCTCAATGGTGTGTGTAGTCCGCCAACCCGCACTAGGCCAGCGTAGTGGACTAAGGCCTTAGCCTTCTCGTACTGAGAAGAGGCCCGTGCCCAGCAGTGGGACAGTAATGGGGTTATGTTTTATGTATTAATTATTGCACTGATTTATGTTTCTGTTTTTTTATTATTGTTACGACGGAGGGTTAAGCAGAGTGGACTGAAATACTTCAACCTCGATTTTCCTGGACTTAGAGACGTTTTCAGCAGGCTGAAATGCATTTTCAGTCCGTATCAGAGGAGGCTCTATCACATACCAAAGAATCGAAATTTTGAGTAAGTTGCCGTTGTTTTCAGGCGCCTGAAACATGTTTTCAGGCCGTTTCAGGAGCCAACAAATCCGATGCCGACGTTTCCTGAAAACCCATTTTCAGGCGTTTTCAGGACCCCTTATGTCCATTTGACACACATGTAAAATTGTTGAAGAATGAGCGAGATAGAGCTAAATCTTAGACAAGGATAGCCGAAGAACCTTCTGGAAGAGAGTGAGCAAGATAGAGCTAATACAATACAAGGATAGACAAGATTCGACAAGCTTCGAGAACATTCCATTCTAGAAGTGAGTGAGCGGTATAGAGGATAGATGAGGTTCGCCAAGGTTCGAGAACTTTCTATTACAAGAATGTGCAAGTGAGAAAGAGTTATCTTATGACAAGGATAGATGACGTTCGAGGACTTTCAAGTAGCACGACTCGCGGCCTATATAAACGGCGCAGCTCAGCGCTAGTGGAGTTCAGTTGGAGTTCAGTTTGGATCAAGCGATACAAGCGATAACATCGAAGCGATATTCGGAGCGATTTAACTAGTAACTTTGTGTGTTAATAAGCGATTCAGTGTAATTGTTCAGTAATAAAGTGTTCTCTACGCATTTAATCGGCTTTCTATCTATATACGAACCCTCAGCTCGTAACATTATTATTAATATTTCGTATGCCTATCGGCGGGACATGGAGATTCTGTATTATTATTAATATTTCGTATGCCTATCGGCGGGACATGGAGATTCTGTATTATTATTATTAATATTTCGTATGCCTATCGGCGGGACATGGAGATTCTGTATTATTATTATTAATATTTCGTATGCCTATCGGCGGGACATGGAGATTCTGTATTATTATTATTAATATTTCGTATGCCTATCGGCGGGACATGGAGATTCTGTATTATTATTATTAATATTTCGTATGCCTATCGGCGGGACATGGAGATTCTGTATTATTATTATTAATATTTCGTATGCCTATCGGCGGGACATGGAGATTCTGTATTATTATTATTAATATTTCGTATGCCTATCGGCGGGACATGGAGATTCTGTATTATTATTATTAATATTTCGTATGCCTATCGGCGGGACATGGAGATTCTGAATTATTATTATTAATATTTCGTATGCCTATCGGCGGGACATGGAGATTCTGTATTATTATTATTAATATTTCGTATGCCTATCGGCGGGACATGGAGATTCTGTATTATTATTATTAATATTTCGTATGCCTATCGGCGGGACATGGAGATTCTGTATTATTAAATAACTTCTTGATTTACTTTCCTGTGTGCACGAAATAAATGAATATGAATATATAAAGCTACTTTAACTTGAAATAAAATACATCCACGCGGGTGAAGCCACGGGCGATGTCTAGTGAATTATAAATATGAAAGTTTGTGATGATGTTTGGATGTTTGGCTGAACGGATTTGAATGAAATTTGGCACAAGATAGACCATAATCCGGATTTACATATAGATTACTTTTTATTCCGGAAAAATAAACGGTATTATATTATCTGTGCCCGAGACATGCGCGATAAGTCTTTTTGTTATAGGCCGAATTATACGCGGGCAATGCTGCGGACAAAGCTTAGTAGTCTAGTCTAAAATGAGCAAATAGTTGCGTTTTCGACGTGTAAGACAGTGATGGTGCGGTGCGCTTTCGAAACACAAAATTGACAGCTCGATTGGCGCATTTTTTGTGCTTTCTCTATTTCGGGCGTAGGATTGACGCTACACGAAACACATTATTGAGGTGGTATACTTAGAAAGTTAATATGGGATTGTTTTTTTATATAATAAAGTGGGACAAACGAGCAAGCTAGTCAACTGATGGTTAGCGATCACCACGGCCCATGGACAATTGGACATCAGTGACACTAAAAGAGTCACCAATGCGTCGCCGATGATATGATGTAGGCAATTTTCCAGTGATGGCCACTGAGGTACCTCAGTGGTCATGGCAACTTTTTCAATGGCCGTTATTTCAATAGCCAATGTGACGTTTTGAGGTATTTTCTATACTACAACTGTCAAAATGTGAAACTTATTTCTAATAATAACTTCTTAGGTTTTCGCGATCACTACACATTATAATAAAACAAAGTTTAATCGGATTAATTATTTTTTAGAAATTTTTGTAAAGACGGTTGTCATCTTAGTCTACCTGCGACCACGAAATGCTGCAAAGCTTTCGAAACGTCAGGGAAACCAATTTAAATAATAAACGCGATTTAATCCGGTTAAACTTTGTTTTATTATACTTAATACTTATTTCTAAGTTATAAGTTAACTGACTATTGAAAGACTGACCCTAAGATACCTACGCAGCGAAATTAACATTTATTTATTTGTTATTTACCAATACCTTCACAGTTTACAATATTTTATTCAATTCATTAATCTAGACATTACGCCAATTACGAAGCACACAACTAATTAAAATCACAAACCCATGCAGAGAGCCTCTTGGGCATTTATACAATATCTAGTTAATATTGGTAGTGCGAGTGTGTGTACTGTAAGAATGTGAAAAATTTGTGTGGTGAAGTGTTGGGTAGTGAGATATATGTGAGAGTCGTGTAATTTCGGGCACTAAGCGGAGTTCATCATCATGCCACAGTCGTGTCGTAGGGACTACGCTACTAAGGAGGATACTTTTAGTGCTATCTCCTTTCATATGTTATAGTATGTACATAAATAAATAAATAAGAACTTGCATATTGTAGCGTTGCGTCGCACAATGCATTTATATTTGCGTTATACACTTTCGTTGCGGGACCGCATCTCGCAGATGTGTCTTGACCTTTAAAGAACAGTATTTCTTGATAACAATTTTATATACGCGGTTGCAACGCGGTGTTATGAAACAAATTTAAACGATGTTTTATATTTTTAGTTGAAGAATGGATTTTTATTTTATTTAGGTTTGGTTTCATACTTTGTGGCGTGTTTTCATGTGTTGAAGTTTTTTTGCTGATCTTTGTAGATTACTTGCGTGGGGAAAATATGGAGATCAATAAATAGTACTGTCGACTGCATGATAGTGGTAAATAGAAAACCGCCGTAACTGCTTACGAAATAAAGGCACCGTCAATGTCAAACTGTTACTATCGACGTGTGGTCGACCGTACGTACACCTTGATGGCCGTAAAAGTCGGCTAAATAAAAAGTTTATTTTTAGTGGTAAATAAGGAATTTAGGAAACTGCTTTTATAATGTGGTCTTCTATTCTATATGGGTACATAAACACTTCGAAAATGTAGTCGTTTTGAAAACGAAAAGGGGTCATTGTACTCAATATTATTACGAACAAACTTTAGTACGGGACCAACCCTGAAACAGCTGTTCCCTACATTTGTGGTCACATAAATCAACAAAATGTAGGGATCAGCTGATTATTTTGCGTTTTGTCGCGGTAATCCGCTGGATGTGGGATGCGTAGGAGCGGTCGTTGTGGCGATGGTTGGGGGAGTCCTATGTTCAGCAGTGCACGTCTTTCGGCTGAAATGATGACACTTTATCTACATACCGAGATTAGTCACACATATATAGTTACTACTACTACTAACATCGATTTAATAAACAAGAGAAATATGCCATCAATGCATAATTGTTCGTGTTTACGCGTCGCCGCTTTTCTCCCACTTATTTTACAAAAAGAAAAACAATATCAATAGGTACGGTGCACACACTCATATTTTCTCACGCACACCAAGAGGCTCAGCAACACTAGTAAACTTACTAATTGTACACATGTGAAAAGTTGCCATGCAGTGCTTCAACCTGGTAGGCGTTCCATCGGTGATGTGATTGTGATCATTTTGCGCATATCAAAGCGTCAAGCGTCGTTCCTACTTGGCATATCTCCCTGGTTTCATTTATTTATGTTACTAAATAATTAAATGAAGTGCGAAAGAATAGTAGACAATTTCTTATCACTGAATTATAATTACGATAATTCACCCAATGGTCAAAATTTGACCCTAATTCATTAATGCCTTAACCTATACCTAAAAAAAAAACACAATTTCCAATTTTTTTTATAACTCTAAAGCTTGTCAATAGCTACACACTACTACGAACTACACAAAAAAAAAAATCGGTTATCAAACAGAGGACAAAATGGTACTAAACCGTTTTTTCTTTGCCTATTTATATATTATTATTTTAGCGGAATCTAAGGATAACCACTGAATTATATCTGCAAACGCCATTCCCGAGTCTAAATTTTGTAGCTAGATCACTGAAAAGATATTTTTTTATGTTGATACAATTTTAGTATCATAAATAGGCAAAAAACCCCTTCCTATTTCAGTTTCACCCAAAATCTAATAAAATCATATCGGATTTACATTCTTCAATATAATGAAAGTGTGAGATCCTTCGAACGATTCAAGAGGGACTCGACCCAAACCTTCATTATTTTTCTAGTTATTCTAACTTCACCAGTTAGCAGTTTCGAGGGCCGAGAGTATTGGAAAGGTCCGACCTTCTCATTTTCTGAGACTGAAAAATAGAAAGCTATTTCATTAGTTTGAAATTTATTCTAGTAATTAAAAGGAGACAAGATGTTAGAGGGAACTTGGTCTTATTTTCTTGTAAAAAGATATTATAAAAAGACTGTTTTAAAATTCTGTTCCGAGAAAGAAAAAGATACGCCTATGTTTATTAGAATTTGCTGAAATTCAATTTTTATTAAAGTAGATATTTATCCTATTTTTAATAATAATTTCTTAGGTTCTCGCGATCACTACACATTAATAATAAAACAAGTTTAACCGGATTACATCGCGTATTATATAGAATTATAGGCCCATCTCACTTCTGAGCCATGTCTACAAGCTGTTTTCGAGAGTCATTACGAACCGTCTTTCGCGTAGGTTTGACGACTTCCAGCCTCCCGAACAAGCCGGGTTCCGAAAAGGCTTTAGCACCGTAGACCACATACATACGCTGCGTCAGGTTATACAGAAGACCGAAGAGTATAACTTGCCTCTTTGTTTAGCGTTTGTGGACTACGAGAAAGCCTTCGATTCGATCGAGACTTGGGCGGTACTACAGTCTCTTCAACGGTGCCAGATTGACTATCGGTACATCGAAGTGTTAAAGTCTTTGTATGAAAACGCCACTATGTCAGTCCGATTACAGGACCAAGCCTCGAAACCTATCCTTCTGCAGCGAGGTGTGAGACAGGGAGATGTGATCTCTCCGAAACTGTTCACTGCTGCATTGGAGGATGTCTTCAAGGTTCTGGACTGGAATGGGCTAGGCATTAACATAAACGGCGAGTACATCACTCACCTTCGGTTTGCCGACGACATAGTAGTCATGGCTGAGACCATGGAGGACCTCGGTACAATGCTCGATGACCTCAGTAGAGCTTCCGATAGAGTGGGTCTTAAAATGAATATGGACAAGACAAAGGTTATGTCGAATTCCCATATAGCACCCATTCCCATAAGCATCGGAGAATCTACACTCGAAGTTGTTGACGATTATGTATACCTAGGACAAACTGTCCAGCTAGGTAAGTCCATCTTCGAGAAAGAGGTCAATCGTCGAATCCGACTCGGTTGGGCAGCGTTCGGGAAGCTACGCAATATCTTCTCGTCCAAAATACCGCAGTGTCTCAAGACGAAAGTCTTTGACCAGTGTGTGTTGCCAGTAATTACTTACGGTACTGAAACGTGGTCGCTCACAATGGGCCTGATAAGAAGGCTCAAAGTCACTCAAAGGGCAATGGAGAGGGCTATGCTCGGAGTGTCCCTGCGTGATCGAATCAGAAATGAGGAGATTCGCAGAAGAACGAAAGTAACCGACATAGCCCGAAGAATTGCCAAACTTAAGTGGCAGTGGGCGGGGCACATTGCTCGCAGAACGGATGGCCGATGGGGCAGTAAAGTTCTGGAGTGGCGACCGCGTACTGGAAGGCGCAGCGTGGGTAGGCCCCCCACATGGTGGACCGACGACCTGGTGAAGGTCGCGGGAATCCGCTGGATGCGGAAGGCACAGGACCGGTCGTTGTGGCGATGCTTGGGGGAGGCCTATGTCCAGCAGTGGACGTCTTTCGGCTGAAATGATGATGACATCGCGTATATTCCTACCACCTGTTTGGAACCCAGTTCTAGCAATAATAAAGTCCCAAACAGCACGCTAGACTGTGAAACATATTAAAATTGTGAGTTATTACTGCGTGCATTGAAAAGTTTAAAATTAATTAAAAATTGTACGGTAAATTAATCATTTTTATATATATTTGTCATCTTAGTCTTCCTGCGACCACGAACGCTGCAAAGCCTTCGAAACGTCAGGAAAACCAATTTTAATAATATACGCGATGTAATCAGCGGTGGATGTCTTTTGGCTGAAATGATGACGATGATGATGTTTTCAGTGGACTGGATAGATTATAACAATTCGCATTTTTTTTAAAGATTTTTGAAAATTAAATAGGTAACAAATCCATTTTTTATGGTAAAGGATGATAAGACGAGCTAAAGAGCTATCTTATGTTGGTTACTTTTGCCCAAAAACTGCAACAACACCCAGGGTGTTGTCTATGATACTTGTAGTGTGTGACGCACCTCTTCCCTATTATTTAAGTGTATGTAGCTTGTAAGAACAGAGAGTATATTATACGTATTGGACCCGACAAGTCGTCTTTAATTCGATACCTAACGCCCGTCATTACATACTGCAAGTCTGTTCGCCAAACTGTGACATGAAGATGGAAAGTCTCATGTGATCGTAATTTTTCCGTACCTTCCGTACCAGAATACAGCAATGCAAGCATACAATATTTGGCGGCACAAATAGGTACAGTAGTAGTATTTCCCCGAAAGATCTGTTTCAAAAGGAGTTTTACCACTAGCTCAAATTCAGTTCACCTCCCAAAAATATATTAAGAGGCTGACAACACCTAAAAAATCAGACCTCTGCGGTCACTGTCGTTTTGTACAGAACAAAAAGAGAGGCAACGAGAGGAGGGACGTCGGGTGCGCCGCTCAACTTGAATGAAAATTAACAATGTTATTTTTTTATAAAATACTAAAGGCTTATTTGAAAAACAGAAACAACTTTGTTTTAGATTACGGTCTTTCTTAAATGTGTTCTTAATTTCATTTATAATATTTGGTGAATAAAAGAAATTGTTTGCTTTAAACCATGTTTTAAGAGTTTTGTTTACAATTCTTTTGTATAGAGAAAACTTCAAGAAAACGTATTTTGAGCACAATACAGTTTCAGAAAATACGATCAAGATTAACATTTTTTTTTCACTGCGCTTAAACTGAATAGGTACAGCTAAAAATGTTTTTAAAAGAAGCCTATTTGGGGTATTTGGCTGTTGTCAGCGTCTTAACTACCACACAAACAAACATGTTGAAAACCATTTTAAATTAAATCATACAACACTGGCGTCATGACTTCGTCGTATAAACTACTACACCGAAGAGGCGTCTTCTATTACCCAATGAAGATCGATATCCGTTCCGAATGAGTACTCCCAATGAGTACCTGTTACAGGATTGTTTAATTTATTCGGGGACCAGGAAATTAGCATCGATACCGGTCCCACCCAACGTTATAATTGGGTCTTTTGTTTATTTCGACGGTTAGGCTGCGTTCACACCAAACATACAGCCGCCGACTATACGCTGTAGCGTATACATGATGTTGATCTGTAACCATGCCATATGTCTAGAGCAAATAATAATGTGCTTAGTCATCTAAAAATACTTGAAAAATTCTACGAATATTTAATACCCAAAATTCACATAGAAACATAGGCTTGAGAATAAATCTCGAACGACTCTGAAAATAAGTCATCGATGGCATCGTCAAAGGGTGGAAATACCTGAAAATTATCTAGGTGATTACACACTCGTCGTTTTTGTGTCGCATGCGACACACCGAGGGAATTTATTTGTTTACAAATATATTTTTTTTGTTTGGTGTGGTTTTTTTTTAGTCGTGTTCAGTATCAGTGGTATAGTCAACTCCTTAAATATGGCAAGACTACAGGTCAACATGTTGTTTAAGATTTATAAAGATCTTTTAAAAACAAACTTTTATTAAAGTACCCTGGATACCATTTAGGGCTACAATACTTGTCAAGACAAATCAAACGAGCCCAAAGACAATGGGCTTATGTTGTGTATTAGTTGAGGAGTTACTATGGCCACCTTCCGGCTCCGTTATCAGACCAGCTATGTGGTAACATAATATCGCATTTTCACCAAAGGTACTACTTAAGTAGGTATGCTAAAATACAGCTCAGATTTTCAGTGGTGGAAAAATGGGTTACAAATTTTGAACCGGAAAGAAAGTCATACGAACGAAGTAAGTTAAAAAAAGCTTAGAAAAAATATGAAAAATGAGCAAAACAGGTAAAGTTAAAGGCGGCTGACAGTATGTACGTTTGGTGTGGACGCGGCCTTAAGGAGGTACGTTGGTTTGAGAGACAGCGTGCCTTGAGGCAAGCAGATGTGTTTGAAGTAATCTGATTGATTGGGACGTGACGTTTTTATTTACATTGTAATATGGTTGAATGAATATGGCTGTGCTGTATTTTGTTGTGATAGTCGCTTACTGGGAGAGGCAAAATTCAATAATAATAGATCTCTTTGTGAAAGAGCTCGTCCGGGGAAGTTCTAACATCGTACCTATTTCTGCCGCCAAACAGTGATGCTTGCATTGCTGTGTTCCGATGCAAGGAGGAAGGGTGCCGGTGAAATTACAGTCACATGAGACTTTCCATCTTCATGACTCAGTTTGGCAAATGAGATATAGAAGATATTGCAGTTGTTATGAGCAAAGGTAGCCGGTTAACAACATGTTGATCAGGTGAGACTTTAGCTGGTTTCGCCATCATAAAGATTAATATTATAATTGGTTGGCCAGAAAATTACTATAGTATACAATAACAATTAATTGTTGAAGAGAGTGTTCGATTTCATAAAATAGAAAAGACCTTGTATCTCCGTTTGGCTCAATTCTTATTGGCGGAGCGTAACTGAGTCTTGTGTCTTGAAGCATCTAATTAATTTAACCCAATGTGTGTTATTGTAACTAGCCTTCTCCACCCATGTAAAGATATGAGAAAGAAAGAAAGAAAAACTTTTATTTGGCACAGAACAGTGACAGGACAGCACAACAATAACATTAATATAAGAAAAACATAAAGTTGCTGCCGGGCATGCCCAAGAAGAACCTCGGACTAATAAAAATGGTGGACGGACTCTCTCTAACCAATAAGTGAAGCATCCATAGTATGCCTGCTCGCTTAAAAATACGGGCCGCACACATCCATAGTGTGCCAAAAAGCCACGATTATGCAAAAAATCGAATGTCACAAATAAAATAACAGTATAACTCTGTGTATTAAAATGCTTTCGAAATAATAGTTGGTTTAAAAAAAAATTAAGTGCTTCAGTCTATGTTTAGCGAGATTCCGCCCGCCTTTTAAAATCGTACGAGAGAAGAACTATGTTTAAAATTGTGAAATCTGTGTGTTCAAATTCAACGATCAAAAAGTACCACTGACTTAAAACTCTCAAAACGGTCACTCGTTTCCTTGAAAGGCGGCTTACAAGCTGTAATGATCAACCAACCTAATTAGGTGAAAAGGGCAGTCTTTAACGCAATTACAAGTCTGATTAATAAATGACTCCGCCCCTTCAACCGCTATCTCTTTCACCCAAGCCGCAGCCTTACCGTTTGTCGAATGTTGCTTTTGAATAATGGATTTGACGGTTGACACAGCGAAGCTTGGCTTCATGATTGACAGGTTAGATTGTGAAATTGATTGGAGTTTTGCGACAACAAACGTGTTTTCCGCACCAACTTCTTAAAACTGATGAGCCCCAACGGTCATCAATCAATTTATTTACTCAACTTTCCAACAAAGAAAATCTAAGACTGTACACTTTTTGCCAAAGATAAGAACCGTATCGTAAAGAATTTCTTACAAAACAGGGCGTCAGTACAACATCTATTCACTTTAAAATTTATATTATGTTTCTAACAAATTGTCACAGCGCTTAAGCTGTGGTCTCACACGACTATAAATTTAAGTCGTAGCTTCCAGATATATCGGGATTAGTGACATTGTGCTATCAGTAGAAGCAGCTTTCTGAGCCCGGAATAAGCACAGCGGATCTTTTTCTCTATTTTCTCAGAAATAAAGTCGGAAATTGTGTGCAATAAACTTTGCCTCCCTTGCTTCTTAAAAGGAAAATGTGCGGATAATATTATTGTTACATATTAATCTAATATTACGGGAATGTTAATTAGTGAGCCTTGAACATTGAGCAGGATGCCTCGTCGAGTATATAAAATTGCTTATTCAACAATTGTTATTACCTCTCCTTGGAGGATTCAGCTGGATCTTCGTTTAAAATTAAAGAAATGTTATACAGAAATTAGGTTTAAGTTCGTATTTTTGCTTCATTTTAACTGTTACTCAAAACGAGGCCGCGTCGCTTGAATACACATCTAGGTAAATTATAAGGTAAGAATAAATTATTTAGTGGAATTTTCTTTGCTTACAATTACGGACAATTCTTGTGTCTATTTGTTTTTCTGGGGTAAATTCTAGCGCTTGGATTAGTATTTGCATATTATTATGTACTGTCTAAACGGGCATATTATTCAAAAGATTTTTTTTATGTCCTGACTACCGCTAAAACTACATTTTAGGGATACATGCCCTCGGGACCCTATTAATAATCCTAGGCCTTCTGTCCACGGTTTGTTGGGCCAGAAAACCTCCTTGTGTGTCAGATGGCTGCTGGTCCTTCTCGATACGTCTACTAGGATCTGCAGTTTGCTAGGCAGGTGCGATCTGGGCACGGGGAATATCTTTTCTTCGGGGGACCTTATAGATGGCCAGTTGAAATTTCCACAAACTGTGTGTTACTTTGGCCTCTATAAGGGCAAATCCCACAGAAATAGATAGAATGTATTTACGAAAAAAAAATGTAAATAAGCATTATATCCATTGTCTAGTACCCATAACATAAGCTTGGCTTAGTTTGTGACTAGATGGTGCTGTGTAAAAATGAAAAAAAATGCCTTCCAGCATGGAAGGCAAGCGCTCAACGAAGGCTATCAATGCTATGAAAGTACCTAATAGAAATGTACATTTACGCTCACCAACATCACGGCATGGCAAAGTATTTATTTAAGCTAAAATTATTTTAAATCTTGTTCCAATAACTTTGGCACTCACATTTCATTGAGTGACTTATCGCCTCTTTGTGACGATATCAAAGAAATGTGAGCACTAAGATACCTAGTTAAAATAAGATTCAAAATCATTTTAGTTCACAAAAATCCTTTGCCGTATTGTGCAGTTGGTGAGCGCTAATATGGGAATATTTGCAACATTAAATGAGGCATACATTTGCAATTAATTTTCCATTGATATGAACATACTCGTACCAAAGCTTGCACTCCCAATTATCAGCATCAGCAACAACATTAGGGCATCGATACACAAACGTTTATTCTCGCGTCGTTCAAATTACTGTGTGGATACTACATTATGCTGCGATGCGTATGCGATGGAATTCGGTCGCAATGTGCCAGTAAATTAAACAGTACAATTATTCCGTGTATGTGTGTATGCTTCTATTAGTGATGGGACGAATCTTATTTTTTTTTCAACTCATATCATTCGAGTTGAACTGATCGTTGATTCGAATCGACACCCATTTGTCATAATTTAGAGACACACATGGCGCATGACTGTCAATGACTTTTTCCTCGCTTTGTTACTTCTTCACTATATCTATTTCTTGTTCATGTATATCCTTTCTTTTGTATGTGTCTCAGTTGTGTCAAATAAATATTTTTCTATCTTTCTTTCTTCTTTCGAATCATGATTCGAGTTGATTCGACTCGGTTGGCAGTATCAAACACGTGGTGCGAATGCGACGCGTATGTTCTAATGTATCGAGCCAACTCCAGTCACCGAGTTGGCCACAAACAGCGAGCCATCCGAGTCAGCGGGCGGCGACAAATCAGGTGAGTCATGTGATTTCGTATACACGAATCGAGGCGATTTCACACCGCTTTATATTTTTTTCACACTTGAACTCGTAGTTCTCAGCTATTCGCTGCCTCACTCGCTCGCTTACCGCAACTTGCCCGGGAGAGCGGAGTCACCGAGCCGAGCAAATCAACTCGGTTTTGAAGAAACACAAAAAAATCAACGAGTTCAAAGGATAACAGAACTCGAGTTATTCGAGTTAAATGATTCGAATCGCCCATCGCTAGCTTCTATTTCATCGGGGAGGATATGGCTAAATTATCTAAACCAACACCCTTAAATTCTGCCCTCATCCCAGTTCATTTGTGGTCGGCGCAACATGTCTTTCTCTTTCATACATTTTTACAAAGTGTTATTGAAATAACTGAAACCTCTTAAGGGGTCATTGTACTCATCAGTATGAACAACATTTACTATCGGACGAACCATGAAATTGCGTAAAAAAATCTGCTGATATCTACATTTTCTCGATTTATGTGAACAAAAATGTAAGAGACAGCTGATTTTTTACTACTGGTAATGAACAACTTTTAGTCTACGATTTCATGAAGTAAAAATGTGTGGAGTATCTATGTACAGAAAAAACACAAAATATCATAAATTAATGACCAAAACTACTAACACAAAACGATTTAGCTTAAATTAACTTCAGCAGTACTCATTTCAGTTCACCAACCTATAGAAAATATAGAAGAAAAATATAGAAAACAGAAATGACATACTACAATAAATATCAGAGCCGAGCTAGGCCGCTCTTATTACACAAAGGTCACGCGATAGGAGCTGGCTGGTGTTCGCACGTTCCACACTTTTTATTGTTTCGCATTGTTCCTTTTGAAAATAAATCGACGACACTGAAGAAAAATTACAGAAGGTCCACAACCACTATATATCTATTGGTATTTGACAATATACAGGCTGTCCCATCGGAATGCTTCATGAAAGTAAATTACTTTAAATATTGTAAACACGACATTTCGCTTCGTATGCGTAAATGCGTAAAAAAATATAAAATAATTAGGTCATTTTAGTTAAAGAATTCATTTTATTTTTTAAACAAAATAAATAACTATGCATTTTAAACAATTAAAAAAGTGTTTTCCCTATGGGAACCAACCAGCATGCACGTAAAAAACATCACCTATATTTTTATGCTATGATAATGAGAATCAAATAAATCTATCCAACTATCATTGTGTCTAAGAATGAAGGTAAACCATCAAATATAACATTAGCTTAGTTTCAATTAAATTACACCAAGGCCGCGAGGCAGCAATTTTCACTAAAAACTCACTTTATTTTATTAGCTGTTACTTCTTATTTCATGGACTTCCTTTGATTTAAGGCGATATGCTTGTTAGAAAGATTTAATCCTATTTATTGATCCTATGTTTATCAACAGAAGCCATAAAATATGGGATAGTACCTCTCCGCGATTGTATCAAATCGATTCCCGGCTCAGGCAAGAGTTTTTTTTAATAATCTGAGAATGCAAAATCTCTTATAAAAAAAATGAAGTATCCTTTGAGTAAAATGTCCTATTTTCTAAATTTAAAGTACTTTCCCTTCATGAAGCATTGCAATGGGACACCCTGTATACAGTTAAGCTGATACTCGTAGTTCATGCGAGTGTAATTTTAGGCTTGCAAGGGTTTTGGTTTTGTTCGAGGGCACCCTCAGACAGAGTTGTAGGTGAAAGTTTATTGTAGACGCTGCAGCCCAAAGACATTACAATGTCTTTGCTGAAGCTTATTTAACCTTCAAAGCCTAATATCCTTTAAACCTGTGGGCTGCTAACGAGTGGTACACGAATTGAATTTATTCTTTACGTGGTTAGAAGATTGAGGCTAAATGACTGCTCTCCAGAAAGAACGACAGGTTTATGAGGTAAGGCAACATTGACACAAACATATCATAATCCGTCGAGTTACGGTGATATCCCAAGTATGCCCGAACATCGCCGAAGGAGAGAGGAGAGTTAGGTTGGGAAGAGGAAGACCCTGGAAGTGGGCCGTGCTGGATGAGTCGCAAGTACTTGCGGCTCATCTACCCAAGGCGAGAGTTAGCACACGGTGGAGTTTTCATAGGTGCAAGCCCGACCTATCAACGCCACCTCCCCGGATGGTGTTGAATGCGACAAGCGTTTCCTCTGCTTAAAAAAAATCATGTCGTAGAAACACGTATCTTAACTGTCAAGCAAATATCAAGGACTTCTGTAGTTATCTGTTGCGTGTCACCGCTTCGGGCCGTTGCGTGCGTTCTATATGTATTTTGCATGAGAAAGAGCTACTTGGACGACGAAAAGGTGCGTGATCTTCGTAGGATTCGCGACTAAATTTATAGTATAGCTAGTGTGCTCTGAGTTTTATGAGAAAATCCTTGAAAAATTGAGGAGCTGATTAGATAAAGATAAGCAACGATTAATTTTAATTTAAGAAGTATTTGCAGGTGTATACTCACTTAAATGTCATTCTGATGGTGGCGTTAGTGTCGGGTCGTTAAGTTCCCTTCAATATGGTTGAATTAAGCGATGGCTGATGCTCGCGTCATGCTCGTAAACGGGTGCCGTCTGTCGGGACAGGTCAGCTCCTACATACTATGGCAACTCTTTTTATGTTTATTTCTAAAGCCAATATTCTCACATTTAAACTTATTTCTGACATTAATCTACATTATACTCACATTATTTGAATGAATTGCATGTTATAAACAATAACTTCTTTCTTGCCGGTTCTTTTACATAGGACCTACAATTTGGAACTGTGCAACAAGAGCCTGACGTTTCAACAGTGTATGTAAATAAACCTATTTGAAATAAAAAACATTTGAATTTGAATTAGGTCAATGAATAAGTGGCGGTAAATCTGCAAAGTTTTGGGGTACTGATGTTGAAAGCCTAAATGAATCTCGCAAACCTGGTCAAGGGTACTAGAAAGAACACTGGTGGTTCTAGTCAGTAAGAGTCATATAGTCCTACATAACCTTTCGTTTTACAAAGGTAAGAGGATTCGTAAAAATTTCCATGTGACGGTTCTGACGGACTTTTCTGACGGGCGTCACGCGTCGCATCCTGTTTTTTGTAAAATAACAAACCATTATTCACTTTTTACATTTTGTACACTTTACACAATACTCACAAGGGTAGGGAAAGTAGGAAAGTGTACAACCCTCGATCTGCAAGGTTAAGCTGCACTTGTTGCGGTCACTACGTAGATGACCGCTTCATTACACATCGAGACCCCTCTGTGCCTTGGAGAGCTCGTTAAGCTGTCGGTCCCGGTTGTCATACAAATGTCTATGGCAGTCGTTACAAAGCATTAAAAGCCTCAAAGTCTGACAACTGGTCTAACCTCCGAATGTCTGAATTCCCGGTAACTGGGTTGCAGGGTTATGATGGCAGTCGCTCCGTGTAAAATACTGATGTTCAGCCGCATCTGGCTAGACTGGAAGCCGACCCCAATATAATTGGGAAAAGGCTCGGAGGATGAGGATGATTCTTATCCACCCTTGATGAGTAAAGTATCAAAGATTTTCCACACAGCGCACAACATTTAAACAAAGCCATCTCAATTTCCACCATTTCCTCTTTTTAGAACCATTAAATAAAAACAATAGTACACACGTCTCCGCAATCTCAACCTCGTGCCGCATCTGTAGGTCTACTCGCGTTTGACGAACGACAAACGAAGTACGAACTTTCGTTCCGACTGATACTTACATAATAAAGATAGGCACATAAAAAAGGCACAATTAAGATAGACTACGGTTCATAGTCGTATACAATTTACCGGAGATGAGAAAAACAAACGTCAAAACACGATCATCGCATGCGATAATGGAACGATGGTTGACCGGAGTAGCAAATTGTGCGATGAATCGTACGATTTATCGAATATCGTCGAACGGGAGTACACCCCCTGGTTAGACTGGAAGCCGACTCCAATATAATTGGAAGAAGGCGAGGAAGATGATGATGAAAGAAAGAAGAATGTAAAAAAAATTGACACAACTGAGACACATACAAAAGAAAGGATATACATGAACAAGAAATAGATGCATCGCTCTCTGATGCATCGTTCTCTCTTCTCTATTAGGTATACGTATACCAAGTTACGTACTTTATTTGTTACAACCAAATGTTTATGTTTCTATTCATAAAAAAAACACTTTTCAATTTTACCTATGCGGTGATCACTTAATTAAGTTACTGTGTGTATTAAGTTACTATCTGTATCATATTTGATCAGTGAAATCAATTACAACGCTGGCAGTAAATTGAACCATTTCAGTTCTCGCGAAATTGTAATTTATGGCAGATAGGTGATTTCCAGATGACTGGCTATTTGCATTACATGACTATATTTCAGGTAGGTGTTTATGGAATACCTTTGCTGTTGTTGGTATTGCCTCGAAGTATATCGTCTGTTGTTGGTTTAGGCTCGGACGAATAAAAAAGGCGGACGGAATCTCGCAAAACAATAAGTGAAGCATCCATAGTATGCCAGCTCGCTTAAAAGTACGGGCCGGGACGCACACATTCACATCCATAGTATGCAAAACTGCCACGATTACGCAAAAAATCTAGTGTGACGATAGGCATTTTTCTAGTGTCACAAATAAAACGACAGTATAAATCTGGTGTGTTAAAATGCTTTCGAAATTGTAGTGGGTTTAGGAAAAAATTAAGTGCTTCAGTCTTTGTTTAGCGAGATTCCGTCCGCCTTTTTTATTCGTCCGAGGGTTTAGGAAAGTTTAAGATTTATTTTACCTAATAGAGCAATATCAATTAATATACAGGGCCGATAGCACTGTGATATCGCGTTTTATTATTATTTCAGGAATATGAATTCATCTGATGTCCGCTCTTGCGCCCCGCCTGCCTCCGTTGCGCGTTGCGAGTTTAAATAATATTTAGTTAGTTTATTTCTATAATTAAGAGAAACCATATTTTTGTTTCTAAAAAGTTATATAAATTCAATGGCTCTTTACACTTCAGTGTAAAAGCGGATATACTCAGTAGATATAACAAATAGGTCTGAATCTAATCAGCTGCCGAATTGCGTAACTCACTAGCGATCGCAATCATCTGGATTTCAATGTGCATTGCTCCGTGTGTTTTGACTCCTTGTGATCGGCAATTACGTACCACGCAATGAAAGTTGCTTTAAAATCAAAATGAAAGCTAATGTCAAAGTGAATGCATTACACAATTGACCCACTGGTTATATATAGAACAAATCTTACTAGCTTTCTTTGGTGAAAAATTTATCATTATTTCTATATTTATTTTTAAACTATATATTGTACCTAATTATTGATATCAGAAACAAACAACATAAAACAATTTTATTTTTAATATTATGCAAAGGTTAAATCCAATGACATTTCTATACTGTATGTCAGTATAATACCTTTATAGTTAAATCAAATTAGTTGGCGAAAATTCACGATATCTAATAACAATAAAACGCGACAAAATATGATTTTCAGAACTCGTAGCCAGCTGATCACGGAGTCGATGGATGCGTGATGCGCGAATAATATTCTTCACGTATTTAAAAACAATTGTATTGATATGGTATCTGATAATTCTGTAAGCCTCACAGCCTGTAAGGTCACGCGTCCCGTGACATTTGATTCCGTGATCAGCTAATTTGAATGAAATGATAAGTTTAGAAAAAAAAAACGCGTTTTATTATCATTAGATATAAATACCCATGGCGTCTGTGAAGTTTGGCCAACGAATTTTATTTAATCATATTCTAATCATTCATTACTTACTTAAATATTATTCGTGAAGTACATTAATTTAATAGATTTTTGAGGGTCCTTTATTAACATAAAAAAAAACAAGTGAACAAAAATAAATTTTTCTAAAAAAATTAAACTAGCTAACCCCGCGTATACCAAACCACCTTTTAAAGACGACTTCCATTGTAACCTACAGTGTTATTTTAATTTGCAGTTGAGCTCATAGTACGAGCATTGTTAAATAGACTTAAATCATCTCTTACAACATTTAACATTCATTTAACATTGGTATTAAAAGTGTTATTCATAATAATACATAACGTGAAGTACATTAATAACACAGATGTTCGCGATTCAACATAAATTGAAGAGAAGCTTTTTAAACGAATTAAAAATGTTTCAAGGATACAATAAATGTGGAGTATTTTAAATTTATTGTTAGGGAAGTGAGAATTTACAGCTATTATTCTTTTAAACTATCTTATTCTTCACCATTGTTGGACTGGCCGCAGCTTTGTGGAGAAATAGTGGTATGAATTTAATCGCAAGTTGTTTTCTGTTTGCGCGTCGTTAACTGTGACAATAAACTATTTTTCTTTCTTTCTTTCTTTTCATCTCACAGCTATGAGGCCCGCCGCATGAACCCATTTTTTTTAAATGGAGAAAATGCCTTTTGCATGGTTCACCACCGGGGGAGACAGTGTGGTTATGTGGGGCTCGCAACCACTAGAAACTCCGCCGTGTGCTTACTTTCACGTTGAGTGGATGAGCCACGAGTAGTGCAATGCAAGGCATTCGAGACCCATCCAGCGCGGTCCTATACTATCTTATTCTTTACCATTGTTGGACTGGCCGCAGCTTAGTGGGAAAATAGTGGTGTGAATTAAAAGGCAAGTTGTTTAATCACACAGGTATAATGTCCGCCACATGAAACCTTTTTTTTAAACGGAGAAAATGACTTTTGCATATAACACCACCTGAGGAGACAGTGTGGTTATATGAGGCTCGCATCCACTAGAAACTTCACCGTGCATCTATTCTCGCCTTAGGTGGATGAGCCGCGAGAACTCATGTGATGCATTCGCGACTCAACCAGCGCGGCCCACTTTAGGCCCTTCCAATTTCTACCTAAACTCGCTTTCGGCGATGCCACCGAACCTCGAGGGCCGTGAAATGCGGATGACAAGACTCAGAACAGATAATTGTTACATTCGACTCAACGTTAAACTAATCAAGAAAGCACTCAATACTGCTTATTTCGAAACATGTTTTTTATAACTTTTGAACCCCCAATTCTTTGAGACTAAAATAAACACGAAACCAAATTAAAAAGATGATTTTTATTAAATATAAAAATCAGATTAAGACGACACGACACGACACGGTCTGGGTGTTTCTTATGTATTACAAGTATGTATTTACAAAAAAAAAAAAGTATATTAGTATTATATCCATTGTCTAGTACCCATAGTACAAGCTCTGCTTAGTTTGGGACTAGATGGTGTTGTGTAAAAACGTCCAGAAGTATTTATTTATTTTATTTATTTTTACATTAAGAATTATAAGTACTGAAGAAATAAAGTAGAGAAAAGATTCAAGTTAGGGTAGGTAGGAGATTAGCTTTTGTTTTCCCACATTGTCAAATTTCAAACACTGTTTTTTTCAATTTGTATATTTTGGCAGGCTTTCGTGTTAGCCAGAGATGGTTGTGCCAGGTTCATCCGATAGTGAAGAGCACAGATTACACTGTCCAATCGATAAAAATATTTTTTAAAGCAAAGTTTCTCTGTAGAAACTTTGCTTTAAAAATTTATTTGACACTGTTGTCATGCACGCTCGGCCGCCATGTAGTAAACTGAAAAAAATGTGACCGTTAACTTCTGCGCACGTTCTAGCCGCAGCCGCGCTTGCAGATGCGTAAAAGCTTCGCTTCTGTCGATCGTCCCCCGAAGCAACCCGTTTTATCTCTTTTTACATGGGGCCTAATCTAATCCAACATGTTGCATTAGGCTTCAGCATAAAAGCAATAAATACATTATTACAAACCAACACAAAATTCCCATCTTTACCCATTAAAATAACAACGTAAATCTGGCAACACCATACGGAGTGGAAGTGAGTGGTTAAATCATAAAAAGTAAAAGGTGTTTGTACCATAAACATGTTTACATTTTTATGGCATAATGAGGCTTGTACGCCTCAAGCTCACGGCATTAAAATTGGAAGCCTTAAGCCACTGCTTCCATGTTGGACTTAGACAAAAGAATTATTCTTTACATTCTGTAATTTTAAATATTCACATTCTTACAAACCCATGCCCGCGGCTTTTCCCGCATATAATACGGTGTATCACAGAAAGACGTTACTACGCATTCCTCGGGAACTGTTTATCTTCTTGGGATACAAGTTATCTTATAGGTATATTAATCCGGGTTGTGGTCTACCTTTGTGCCAAATTTCATCCAAATCCGTTAACCCGTTTCAGAGTAATATAAAAAAAAAAAAAGAAAAAAAAAAAGAGCCATTGCAGTGCCAGTGCATTAAAAGAGCCTCCACGAGTGACGCTATTTAATTGATCGTCCGGTGCACCCTGGGCAGTCAGCCCCGCTACCAACCTGCTGACTGGCTAATCTTTTCCCCACGGCATGAGCTATTATCATTATGTAGCTCATGTCGACACGATAGAAGAAGAAGAAGCGTAATGTAAGGACAAACAAATAAACATCCAAAGTTTACTATTTACGGCCAAAATTAATATCCAATCTATCCACGATTTACCCTACTGAAATTTGACATATTTTGTATGGAGCTTATGTCAAATTCCTATCTCTAGTAGGGCAAATTGTGGAAAGATTGGATATTAATTTTGGCCGTTATAACATTAGCAGGATACTTCCTATCTTGGATCTGAAGTAGTCCAGATTAGGAACGTGTATTCAAAAACTTGCACAATTTTGGCAATAAAGGGGAAGAACTCTTTACCACAAAAGTTTAGACCATGTTTAGACACTTAAACTAGGTCTAACGTTAAACTCCAAACATAAAAAAATAATTTAAGTTTAATTAAGGTGAAGCTGTTTACTATACCCAATTTTTTAGTTATGTGGTTGTAGAAAAAAAAAAGAGTTTTAAAGGTGGGCACTGACAATGCATCAATTCGGACGTCGTTTTAATAATTACATCCTAAAAAAAGCTTGACTTGTTCTAAAAATAACATACGTTTTTAACATTCACGGACAGATTTTGGAATGCAGCCACGCCTTTCGGACTTTTGGATGCATCGTCAGTGGCACCCTTTATAAATAAATAAAAACTATATCCAAAGTTAGATGTCAATCATACGTCACATTATACATAGTTAGGAGACATTTTATGCTGCATTTAATACTTAATTTACGTAAAAATTACGCCTCAATCATCCATTAAAATCCTGTGTAATTGTAAAGAGAACATTATAGATCACATAAATAATTAAAGTAAGAAAAGTAGATAGATAGATAGATAGAATATACTTTATTGTCATCATCCTCCGAGCCTTTTCCCAATTATATTGGGGTCGGCTTCCAGTCTAGCCAGATGCGGCTGAACATCAGTATTTTACACGGAGCGACTGCCATCAGACCCCCGCAACCCACTTACTGGGTAATACCGACATTCGGAGGTTAGACCAGTTGTCAGACTTTCAGGTTTCTGACTACCCGTAACGACTGTCATAGATATTCGTATGACAACCGGGACCGACAGCTTAACGTGCTCTCCGAGGCACGGAGGGGTCTCGGTGTGTAACGAAACGGTCACCCATCCACAGACTGACCGCGGCAAGTGCAGCTTAACCTTGCAGATCGTACAATCCGCGCAGTCGTTGCTTCGCTACGAGCCCCTCTAGAATATACTTTATTGTACACCATGAAAATAGTAGTAAACAGGAACAACGTATAAATTATGGGTACATGGGCGGTCTTATCGCTAAATGCGATATCTTCCAGACAACCTTTAAAAGTAAAGAAACCTTGAAACCTTTGAAAGTAAGTACCTTATTGAAGTTATTTTTATGTGCACCTACCGCATGTTATCTTGTTGTGGCAATAAATCACATTTCTTTCTTTCTTTTAGTAAAAATATTTATTTTAGCTTGCACGGATAGTATCTTCTTATTTTGTCATGTTAACATGAGCTATATAATGATAATAGCTCAAGTCAGATAGATAATACAGATAGTATACAACATAAACACAAAACATAGTTATTGAAATAAAATAGAAATTGTACAGCAATTGTACTAATTCTATTATCTTTATTATTGTACAACCCGCAAAAGGCCAAAAAGGGCAGCTATCTCAGCATAATGCTGTCACGGTTAGCTGACAACTGTAAAATCTGACAAATATGTTGGTATTTTCAATGTTATAGTGGAGTACTACCAAGGAGGGCTCGTAGCTAAGCAACGACTGCGCGATTTGTACGATCTGCACTTGCCGCGGTCCATCTGTGGATGGGTGACCGTTTTGTTACACCTCGAAACCCCTCCGTGCCTCGGAGAGCACGTTAAGTTGTCGTTCCCGGTTGTCATACGAATATCTATGGCAGTCGTTACGGGTAGTCAGAAACCTGAAAGTCTGACAACTGGTCTAACCTCCGAATATCAGTATTACCCAGTAACTGGGTTGCGGGGGTCTGATGGATGGCAGTGGCTCTGTGTAAAATACTGATGTTCAGCCGCATCTGGCTAGACTGGAAGCCGACCCCAATATAATTGGGAAAATTGATGAGTAAAGTATCAAAGATTTTTCCCAAAAACCACACAGCACACAACTTTTAAACAAAGCCATCTTAATTTCCACCATTTCCTCTTTTTAGAACCATTAAATAAAAACAATAGTACACACGTCTCCGCAATCTCAACCTCGTGCAGTAAGATAAGGAGTGATATATTATGTTTTCCTTATATCCTGAAATAGGAATGAAAATTACTGAGAAAAAAAAAATGTGCGGTCAGGGGATCCCCGTCAGGAACGAAGTTATTACCTACCACCAAGCAAACCAATAAATAGGTAGGTGGTAGGTGTTTGGAACCCAGTTCTAAAAATAATCAAGTCCCAAACAGCACGCTACACTGTAAAAGACAATGACATTGTGAGTGATTACTGCGTTCGTTCTGCGTTGTGGCGCAACTTGGGAGAGGCCTATGTCCAGCAGTGGACTGCGATAGGCTGAGTTGATTGACTGCGTGCATCGAAACGATTTTAATTAATTAAAATTGTACAGTATATAAAAAAAAATGAAATATTTGCCCCCCTAGCCAAGTTGACAATCTACAATCGTCAACGCTATAGAAAACAATCAAAATGTATGGGAATGACAATCTCTTTAGGAATAACATATCTGAACGAATGATTTTTTCTTTGAGTTATGTCATTCCCATACATTTTGATTGTTTTCTATAGCGGCTGTAATGATGCTTGTCATCTTACTCTTCCTGCAACCACGAACAATGCAAAACTTTACTTTATTGGTCGAATAGCTAAGCTGCAATTTCATTAGCTCACCTATGAACCAAAAACTACTGAACTATTGCCGTTTAGCTTTAACCTCGTAAATAAAATTGTAGTTTAGCTTTTCTTGAACCATTAATAGCTCTCTATCTGACCGCGCCCTTATGTGTAGAACCTTACATATTCACAAGAACAAACTTAATACCAAACTACCAACAGGCGTTACCTATTGCCAATATCAGCAGAAGAGTATAATTTATAGCTGACACAGTTTCCATACAGCGTTTTCTACTGTTTGAAGTTAGCCATAAATCTTACGTTTGTTTGAAAAAGTAGTATTCACCCGAGCGCGTCCGGTGTGAGGTGGAGTTTAAATAAACGGTGCAGTTTTGATCACATTTCTATTAAAAGCATCAATAATATAAGCTTTTTATATCTATTTCCTTGCTATTTAATTTGATTACAGTTAAAACACTGAGTATGGTGCCTGTAATTATAATGAAAGTAGCTTAATATTTTATTGTGTTTCACGTCTTTCATGATCAATTAATCAACGGTTAATGATATCTTGTAGTAGTAGAGCTCCTTTGTGAAAGAGCTCGTCCGGGGAAGTACTATTACCGTACCTACTTCTCCGCCAAATAGTGATGCTTGCATTGCTGTGTTTTGGTCTGAAGGGTACGGGTGCCGGTGAAATTACAATCAAATGAGACTTTCCATCTTCATGTCTCAGTTTGGCGAACCGACTTGCGGTCCCATTAAGGCAATATCCTTGGTGGTATTGAAGTTGTTGTGGGCAAAGGTAACCGCTTAACATCAGATGAGCCTTTAGCACGTTTTGCCATCATATACTATATATAAAAAAACTGTTCAAACGATTAATTCAAGTACAGTTAAAAGATAGATGAGAAATGAATACGATACATGTTTTTCAGACTTTCACGCGCACGGAGGCGGAGGCAATGGAATTTTATAAATAAAATAACCAAAAGTAAAGCTAAAAACTACAGAAGAGCATTAAAATATTCGTTTTGCTGTTAACGTCCTCAGAAGACTGGCGGCATTGCCGCGTAGTATGGCAATGCAACATTACAAACAAATAATTAACACAGCTTGAAACGGTTAGAGTCTACGCAGGTAAGCTGCGCAGACTGCTACAAAAGAATAGGTGTCACTACGGTGTTAGGCACCGCAGTAACATAAGGAAGAGAGAGAGATAAATAGATAACACTTGAAGATTTAATACATATATTGAAAGACACTCGGCTAGGTCGCGGGTAAGGCTATTGTTCACTGAGCGTTCGCACACTTTGGAAGGAAGGTGGTAAGGGTACCGTCCCTCGTCTCCGCCACGTGGATGGTACGGCAGGCCGGCGGGCAGCAGGTAGACGCTGCCTCGTGGTTGCAGCGGGTACGCCTCTTGCCGGAACGTAGAAGTCCAGCCAGAAGGTTGTAGTACTGCCAGAAGGTAAAAGTCCAGCCGGAAGGTAGAATTCCAACCGGAAGGATTTCAGCCGGAGCGTAGAAGTCCAGCCGGAAGGTAGAAGTCCAGCCGGAAGGTAGAAGTCCAGCCGGAAGGTAGAAGTCCAGCCGGAAGGTAGAAGCCTGGAAGCGTGCAGAAGGGTGCGCATGTTAGTGGCGGCCAGGTTAATACAACCGCGTGCGATGTGGTAGCTTCTCCGCCCTCTAGTGACACAAGGAACGGTGATGAAGGAGGATAGTGGAAGCTCACACATCACAGCGGTTAACAGGCAGTAAAGGGTGCAGTCACAGCATAGTATATGACAGGTGCATAATTGTAGGTTAAGTGACACGAGGCGTGCAAAACATATAGAAGGACAGTGATCTTCGCTGATGGCACATGAAATAGGTTGCAGCACACTGTAAGGCATAGCATAGAGCTGATGCAGCAGTTAATTACGCATATTTTAGCTTCTTGAGACAGGAAGTAAGTATGACCGCGTGGCCGGCCATGAAAATGTTAGAAATTAAACATTAACAAGATCGTATGATAGAATCAGTTCCCTAATACACTGTTTATAATATATTAGCTAGATTAATGAAGAACTCACCCGAGATTGGGGATAAAATATGTATTCCAGAAGGAATAGTTACTTCCTTGGAAGCTGCTGTGTTGAAAATGACAGAGGCCAACGCGATTACTAGTGTTGTGCACACATTTTAGGGATGCGCAACACCGGTTAAGTTTTATATCTTTCACTCGACTAAAACTAATGAGATCCACAACGCTACAAGCTTATTAGGGAATGCGAGTGGTATTTTATCCATACAAACGACTGTTTTTTTTTTGGTTTATAACCCTAAAGCAATGATTTTTTATAGCACAATAAATATCAACTTTTCTATGTCCCTACGTTTTCGTTTTTGTTCATAAATTATTTCTAGATGGCCTAAAAACATCTTAAAATTGATAATTTAGACCGCCGCGCTGTCTAAAGAGGGCTAGTATATAAATTTGACGATTAATAATGAAAAACGAAAAACAAAACGACACAGCACATACTGTTCTTATTCAGTTTATGAAATATATTTTTTTGTCCAGTTTCGGAGGAGAAAATAGTCGAGAGCCAAACCTCGAATTATGACTTCTTTACTAATGGTGCGTCACTGACGATGTATCCATTCGGCCGTCATTTTAATTACTACTTCCAAAAAAACTTAACTTGTTCTAAAAATAACGTACATTTTCAAAATTCATGTACAGATTTTGGAATGCGGCCACGCCATTCGGACTGTTGCACAGATCTATTTCACAGATCTATTTGGACTGTTGGATGCATCGTCAGTGGCACCCTTAAGGCCATTCAGTCGGAACTGCAGTTGTCCTTATCGCACTTATCTGAGGCCGAGCGCTCGCAAAGTGACAGCGATAGTTTCTCCAAATACCTAATTTTCAAAAGTCTCTCTTTACGCATTTATTCCTAAATTACAATATGATAATTATGAACGCTACAAAAACACCCTCAAAATCCAGACCAACTTTGTACACAAATTGTATAAACTCCATACAAACAGGTAGAAAAGCAGGCGCAATAATGAAATATCATAAGCTTTCGTGGTGTAAGTGCCAATTAAGCTAGAACCAGGTTCTAAATGTTGATTGCGTGCGATCCGCGTATTACGCTAGGCAACCCGTGGAGAAACGCACATGTGCGATCGTTTGTTGCGATTAATTTCTTTATCTACGGCTATAATTTAGTCGAATGCGTAGACTTTTTTTGGTGGAAATGTAAGACTTTTGTTTACGAGTTTTGTTAGATTATTATCAAATTTTGTATCGGTGTTTCTTTTTTCTTTTATCCTAGTGTTCTGGCGCAACTTGGGTGTGGCCTATGTGTGGCTGAGTTGATGATGATATGATTTTTTATCAAGTCACTGAATCCAGAAACAGTTACCTTAGACTCAATCAATCAATCAATCAACTCAGCCTATCGCATTCCACTGCTGGACATAGGCCTCTCCCAAGTTGCGCCACAACACTCGGTTCTCTGCCTTCCGCATCCAGTCCCCCCCAGCCACGTTCTTCAGGTCGTCGGTCCACCTGGCGGAGGGGCGCCCTACGCTGTGTTTGCCGATTCGCGGTCTCCACTCAAGGACTCGTCTGCTCCAGTAGTCATCGGTCCTTCGACAGACATGGCCAGCCCACTGCCACTTCAGCTTATTAATCCTACAAGCTATGTCGGTCACTCCGGTTCTTTTCCGGATAATCTCGTTACGGATTTTATCCATCAAAGAAACTCCAAGCATAGCTCGCTCCATAGCTCGCTGAGCGACATTGAATTTGTAGACTAGCCCAACTGTCAGTGTCCACGTCTCGGCACCGTAAGTCATGACTGGCACTGTCTTCAAACTTTGCGGTATAGGCGACGAGAAGACTCGGCGAAGTTGGCCAAATGCTGCCCAGCCCAAACGGATCCTTCTGTCGGCTTCTTTCTCGAAGTTGTGTCTACCAAGCTGAATTACCTGCCCTAGGTAGACGTATTCCGTTACAACTTCGATTGCCGACCCTTCGACGAATATTGGCCTCGGCATGACATGTCTATTGAACATGACTTTAGTCATGTCCAGATTCATGCCGAGACCGACACGCCTAGAGGCTCCGTTTAAGCTGTGCAAAGAAAACAAAAGAAATCCAAACAAACATTGCTTTTTATTGTTTAACCTAGGCGGTTCAAAAATTATTATTGCTTTTAATAAATACTACCACTATAGTAAAATTAATGCTCATTTTTACACAATTCACAGTTACAATAACGTAAAAACACTAAATAATAAACAAGAATAAATCTAAACGAGCGCGGGAACTATGACAATGAGAGGGCAACGCCCCCATCGCCTCGTTCGTCAACGATCGGTCAATCTCGGAAATCGTCGGTGCCGTGCAGCGCACGAATCTAGGCTAGTTACTTCATAGTAAGTGTTCTATTTATCTTCCGACTCACGCGCCAGGTGATGTAGCTCGTATTTCATAGAAGTTGTATGATCGCTCTGCGTGCGCTCCACGAAGCGCACGGGACTTTTTTGTTCAAGCGAAAATAAGTTTTAACTTCTTCAGTTTACAGATTAAATTGATTTGTCTTCTTTATTCTTTTTAAAGGTATTATGAATTTATGAACTGGTAGTGCAGCGCACGAGCGCACTTAAGGGACAGCCGCCACTGGCTGTGGTTACCTGTAATGTAGATGTGGATACCTGTAATGTAGCTGTGGATACCTGTAATGTTAGATGTGGTTATCTGTAATGTAAGCTGTGTTTAACTGTAACTGAGTGCGCATTACAGGATAGTGATTTTCCGATGAAAATTTTGTAATAATTATAATGTATCATTCGTCGTTAATTCTCAAATAAATAAAGGAATGACATGAAATATTTCAGAAAAAAGAGGGAACCCGAAACGTGTTACTACAATACTTTCAGTAAATCCGCTGTCGAAACACTGACATAGACACATGTTGTACGGGATGACGATAATCTGTATGAAAACTCGTGTGTCTGCTAAACGTGACTTTTTTCGATCCCTTTATAATACAGGTTTGACCCTCTGAACTATAAAAATTTGGAATACCTGTATCATGTCCCTTTTAGTCAGCAAAATATTTTTTCTAGAATATTGACGAGTGTAGGACTGTTTATTGCTGAGCAGCTACTTAAACTGTTATTTTAAGTCTTGGGCGACTGGACTTTAAGGCGGACGGAATCTCGCTAAACAAAAAATGAGGATCCATAGTAAGACGGCTCGCTTAAAAGTACGGGCTGGCACGCACACATGCACACACACAGTAAGACAAAAAGCCGCGATTACACAACAAATCTCGTGTCACGGTAGTCATTGTCGTAGTGTCATAAATAAAATAACAATATATATCTGGTGTGTTAAAATTATGTCAAAATTATAGCGGGTTTAGGAAAAAACGAAGTGCTTCAGTCCTTTCTTAGCGAGACTGCGTCCGCCATTTTATTCGTCCGAGTTTTATGTTATGTTTTTCAGCTGGATCTTTGTCTAATCGGTTGTGATGACCATTCGCCACTTTACCTATTTCGTCGCTATCCCTATTTGTCACATTCATAATACATCACTTTGTGCAACATGCTTTGTTTCGTCATTTTCCCAAATTGCGTGACGATGTAGGTACGACTGCATGACAGTGGTAATAAAACCAAAAGTTAGCGTCATCACAGTTTTTAAATCTCCCCAAGTCCGGAAATCATAGCTTTTATAGTTTACTCAAAAAACAACTAGGCAAAGTAGGGCTTGTGGGCCAAGTTAGGGCAGTTTACGGTACCATCAAACCCCCAAAAACAGGTACCCAGTTACTGGGTAATACCAACATCCTAAAGTTAGACCAGTTGCCAGACTTTCGGGCTCCTGATTACTCGTAACGATTGCCATAGATATTCGTATGGCAACCGGCACCGACAGCATAATGCGTTCTCCGAAGCAAGGAGAGGTCTCGATGTGAAACGAAACGGTTACCCATCCAAGGACTATCCGCGGCAAAACCCAGCTTGACCTCTCAGATCTTGAAATCCACATGGTTATTACTTAGCCATGAGCATGTAGCGACATCTATCCGCGACGTGGAAATTAACACTGACATAGTCAATGACGACTGCAATCCTGAACGACGCACGAGAGTAAAGTAGCGACATCTATCCTTCTACATGAGAACTTCCTGAATCACGCACGCAGTGTATGCCACGGACTTAATATATATACAAGCCTCCAACATCAACCGTTGGGCAGTAGCCCGCCAGGTGCAGACCACGTGGAGGAACACGATACCTCGATCCTCCAGAAGGCCCTCTCAGTCCAGCACTGACTTAAGGCACTGACTTAAGTGACTTAATGTCTATACTACCCGCATATATGTGTCAATACTACTAATAGAATAATAATTTATTCTACTTGCATATTGATGGTTATCCATAAAAATAATTGTTATTCATATACAAAAAATAAACCCTTTTTTATCTATCACACACGTTGAAGTACTTCCGATAACAAAATCCCGGCATAAAAAAGCACATTAAGTGGTTTTTTTATTTATTTCATATTTTGGTTGCCTTGCGCGTTTAAATGGTAGCCCTGTTATTTCTGAACAACATAAAATATAAATAAGATTGATAGATGGCTTTATCTCGTGGCAAAAGACGATAAGATAAGACTTGCCGCCAGGCGGCAGCTATCGCTTTCGCCCAAGGAATTCCAATACCGTCCGCAGCCATTAAACGCTACAGTGGTTATGTTTATACTTTCTTTTCCGTTTATATTTCACGACTCAGTCGCCAGCGTGCAGTCAGCTTAAGAAATTCACTTCGTCAGAATAGAGCTGCTACGCTTAAGGCTCTATGTATCGCGTGTAAATAATAATGTTGTTAATCGCAATACGGCCTTCATTTCTAAGGGGTTTCCTGGTTAATGAGTTCAAATGCCATGGAGGCTTATCTGGCAATTAATTATGGCAACAAATGCAATTTCGTGAAGGAGTGTTTCGTTCATTTGATTTATGTAAATTTGTTAAACAAGTATGTAGAATATGTAAACCGCTTTATAGAATTAACCTTGTGGTGAACAGGAAGTAAACAAGAATTAAGCGCTAAGCTTGGGTAAAAAATAAAGTATGGCAGTCGCTGGAAGGTACAATTATATAAAATTTTAAATTTCGTAAGTAACATTATTTATTTATTATTATTTATGCTTTATTGTACACCATAAAAACATTACATTGAATATGCATTTAAACTAGCGGCCAACAACAACTGGCGGCCTTATCGCAATCAGCGATTTCTTCCAGGCAACCATGGACAAGAATGAACTGGACAGAAAATGGGGTTGTCAGATGTGCAAATTCGATATATAATTTAATAATAAAATAAAATACTATACTTCTACTGTAAAATAACAACAAAAATATATTCTATAAATCCTAATACATAAATACTATATGCATATATACATAATAAATAATAAGCAACGGCAAAGTAATTAAAATCGACCACATACAGGAGAAGAAACATGTTCATAGCGATAAATAATGCTCCTTCACAAGCCTCTTAAACACTGGCAGCGATTGCGTACTTCTAATAGGCACTGGCAATGCATTCCACAAACGAGCAGTCTGAACCGTAAAGGATTTGTCAAAAAATGTTGTGGAATGCATTGGCATTATTATTATTATTATTATTATCAGCCTGTAGTGTCCCACTGCAGGGCAAAGGCCTCCCTTCCCTTTTTCCACTTGTCCCTGTCTTTTGCCTTCTGGGGCCAATCCTTCAGACGGCAAAAGGCATTATCAGTCTTAAATTATTTGACATATGTATTTTAATAAAACAAGTTTAATCGGTTTACATGGCGTATATTATTTAAATTGGTTTTCCTGACATTTCAAAAGCTTTGCAGCGGTCGTGGTCGCAGGAAGACTAAGATGACAAGAGTCTTTACAGATATTTCTAAAGAAATATTTTAATCTACCGTAAAATTTTAATTAATTAAAATCGCTTCGATGCACGCAGTGATCACTTATACAATGCCATTGTCTTGGGTAGTGTGCTATTTGGGACTTTATTATTTTTAGAACTGGGTTCCAAACAGGTGGTAGCTGCCAACCATCTTCCCTATTAAAATAACGATGTTTTTGAATTTCAATAGTCTCACGGAGCATTCTAGCATTATGTATTTAACTTAAAATAATTATAAACGGAAGCAGTAATAGCCTAGCGGTTGAACGCCTTGCCTTCCAATCAGGAGGTTCTAAGTTCGAATCTGGCCCACGCCTCTGACATTTTGGCTTCATGTGCGGATCAGAATATTCAGAATTTGATTATTACTTGCTTGAACGATGAAAGAAAACATCATGAGGAAATCTGTACACCTGAAAGTGAAGTTCTTGATAGTGTGTGTAATCCGCCAATCTACAGTAGACTAGTAGCTAACATGGTGTACTATGGCCTAAATCCTTCTCATTCTGAGAAGAGCCCCGAGCCCAGCAATGGGACAGCAATAGGCTGATAGTTATAAATGTTACATAATTAATAATGTTATTGTTGGAGATCGCCACATTTATTGAATTTAATTAGGTATACAACGTGTTATTGAATTAACTCAAAACCTGAAACTAATTTGTTTAGAATCGAGAGTAGAATCCATTACACTACTTTTTAATATAGGTTAATTTTTACCAAAAAAATATTTTCATACCATGCTGAGTCTAAAAGTTTCATAAGACGAGGCGGCGTTGAGCGCAAAGGTGAGCAAGACCCAGTAGAAAAGTGTGATAAAAACATTTGAGTAACTGTGTTTCCTAAAACTTATTCACCGTTATTCACCTCCGACACAGTAGCGTCACGAGCGTCACACGTTCGTCGTCGTATTATATTATCTGTGGTCATCGTGCATGAATGAATTTAGCGCTATGAATCGATTAGAGTAATCATGATACCAAAAATTACAAATACCTATCTTCTACAATAATAAATGAAAATTAATAATACTTTCCATATAAATTTATTATAATAAAAACTAGTTGGGGTGTCTGAGGTTTTGAGTTATTCCAATAACACGATATATAGATTAAAAGTGACCATAGTTTTACGGTTAAAACTTATGTCTGCTCATCAGGAGCCAAGTGGGTATGTCCAATAAATTAAAGTCATATTAAGACTCACAAAACCAACCGAGAGCACTATATTACTATGTTAGTGTTTAAAACTATTTCAAATATTAAAGAGACAAATCAAGTCAGGTTAAGGTGAATGCTACAGGGTAGCCCGCGAAATTCAAAATTTTTGGTGTTTTTTGCAAATTGTAGCTTTATTTCGCGTGGTATATCAATCAAAATATGATTGGCGGAAATAATAACAATATATCTACTGAATAATACTCATAAAAAATATTAACCTAGCTCTATAAGCTGTACAAGCTCAATAATATTAATTTACGATCAAATTATCGATTTTCGAGCTCGTACAGTATATTTTAAAAGCTAAGTCATGGTCTAACAATACCAGTATAAATACAATTACTGAATTAAGCTCCCTTTCCCAAAACAGTTATTGGGCGAATAAAAAAAAACCTTTATTGGGTGTTAGCTCAAATGAAACAGACCAATTATCTATTGTTTCCTCAAACGTGTTAAAAATGTTTACTTTGGATGTTTGGGTAACAGCTATACAGATTAAAGATGTGATTAAAAGCGATTTAGATTGTATTAAACATTCAAAAAACTATTACGACCCTAATATTTTGTTAAGTGAAGTGGTTGCAGAATTATCTTCTAACTATAATAGTAATTGGTGTAAAATCTTTACAGACGGATCAAAAAGTGTAAACGGGTTAGGGGCAGGTTTCTACTATCAAAATTTAGATTATAAATGTAGTTTTAAAATTAATGATAATGTGTGTATAATGTCTTTGGAACTTATTGCAATTTATCAAGCTTTACTTTATGCCTATAGCAATAATTTAGATAAAGTTGTAATTTTTACTGACAGTAAAAGTGCTTTACTACACGTGGCTCGATGCGTCTCTGGTTTTAGAGGTGCATTGATAGCCTACGATATTCTTAAAATGATTTACTCTTTTAATAAAGACTATACGAGACTTGTATTGCAATGGGTTCCAGCGCACATAGGTTTAAAAGGCAACGAGGAGGCTGACCGTATATCAAAGTTAGCTGTTGAAGTAGGTAGTGAAATTTCGTATTTACCGGACCATTGGGAATATTTTTCAAAATTTAAATCTATGTGTTTTAACAAATGGAAAGATTACTTTGATGAGATTTCTAAAGAAAAAGGTATATGGTACAAAATAATTCAGAGTGAGCCTCCTCGTGCGCCATGGTTTGATGAGGGCAAGTTAACAAGAAGTTATATTAAGTTAGCACTGAGACTTCGTTCTGGGCACTATCCTTCAGCAAAATTCGCATTCCTAATGCGGAAGGCAGCATCTCCCAATTGTGATGTATGTAATAAATTAGAAGATGTGCAGCATTTGCTGATGGATTGTGTGAAAAAAAAAAAAGAAAGAGAATCTGTTATGAAAGTATTAAAGTTGAATTCACTAGACGTTGGACTTGTATTGACTATTTTAGGAAATCCTCAGTCAGTTGCTGCAAAACAGTTGTGTGGTTTGCTGCTTAGTCAGTGATTTTTTTTTTTCCTCTTCTTGTTAATTTGTATCAGATATGTATGTATTAGACAGTGTATAAGGTACTATGGGGTTGGCATATCCGTGTGGATAAAAACCCCTTAATAAAATATAAAGATTAAAAAAAAAAAAAAAAAAAAAAGATATATTGTTATTATTTCCGCCAATCATATTTTGATTGATATACCACGCGAAATAAAGCTACAATTTGCAAAAAACACCAAAAATTTTGAATTTCGCGGGCTACCCTGTAGCATTCACCTTAAAGGATGTCCAACTGCTTCGATTTCTGACGAGAAAGTAAATGCGCGCCGACCGCTGGCTGACCCTAAAGATGGCCGACTTTGGTGGGAAGGCCCAGTGTTGCCATTTTTCTCGACTGACTCCTTACATTATGTTATAGTAAACTGCATCCTATCTTTCTCATGGGTGTTGTAAAAGGCGACTAAGGGATTCACCAGAGGATGGGCTGCTGCCCATCATCTGCTGCGTTCTCTGAGTATTTGACCAACCAACTGCTGGTAATCACGCACCAGCCAAGCGTGGCGATTATGGCATACCTATACCCCCAACATGCTATGTCTAGCAGTGGACATCTTTCGGCTGAAATAATGATGATGATGATAGTAAACTGCATTTATTTAATTTTATTAGAAAAACTAATGGTAACTGAAAAAATTTAAATTCAATCAATTAAATGAACGAATTCTCATGTGATTTCTTTCAAATCGCTCGAATGCTCTCTTTAACGAATGAGAGCAAAACTAATCTCTTTAAGAGGAAATACGGTTGGTCTTTTCTCCATACAAACTTTCTTTCTGATTTATAACCCTAGAGCAATGATTTTTTACAGTAAACTAATATTTCCTTATGTTTTAGTTTTCGTTGATAAATTATTTCTGGAAGCCCTGAAAAAAACTCAAATTTACCTATTTAGACCGCTTTCTACAGAGGCCTAGTGTATAAATTTGACAACTGTTAATGAAAATGGAAATCATAGCGATACGATACATATTCTTCTTATTCAGTTCTTTAAATATCTTTTAAATTGGTTCAGTTTCGAAGAAGAAAATAGTCGAGAGCCAAACCTCGATTATGACTTTTTTACTAAGGCTATTCAGTCAGAGCTGCAGTTGTCCTTGTCGAACTTATTTGAGGCCGAGCGCTCGCAAAGAGACAGCGATAGTTTCTTCAAATACCTTATTTTCAAAAATCTCTCTGCACGCATTTCCTCAAGTAAATCAAACCCTATCAATATCATGAGGAAATTACAGGATGAATGAATATCATAACAGACAGAATATTATATAACTTTTGTATTCCAGAAGAGAAAGTTAAGTTCGTGTAGTTCAGAATTATTTCCCAGCGGAGTTAGGGAAATACTTACCTAACTGACCGGCAAACAACGATAACGGAAGGAAACGCCATGGTTGCTGTTTAACTGTAGTATTTTACGGCAGGCATAGGTAATGACCCAGCAAATAGGCATTACACACTACTATAGTTTTTATACTCTGTAACTGGAAAACAAATATTTGGCCACGTAAGCTTACAGAAAAAGATTTTGAGTCTGATGTCAAAACTTTTTCCGTGAAAATCTTATGTAGGTCCACAGACATAATAAAAAATATAGACGAAGTGCTGCGAACAATCATAGTGAAGCCAATAAAACCGTGCTCCTCCGTGTACAAACCAGCGCTCACGCACACACATGCACCTTAAACCGTGCTCACCCCTCTCAGTTCACATGTCGCGGCATTGTACAGTAAGCATCGCGAAAACAAATATCCATCAGGTGCATGGTGTGTACGTGAGCACTGGTTGTACATGAGGGAGCACGGTTTTTGTAGGCTTCACTATGGTTGTTCGCAACACTTGGTCTATATTTTTTACTATGTCTGTGTGTAGGTCCTAATTATTTTTTGAGAGTTAGACATGTCAAAATGGATACAAGAATAGGTCAATATTAGAGATCTCAATTAACGAACTAAAAATATTATTCAAGGATATGTTTTGTATAGTAAAAACCTCAAACTTAGGGTAAAAAGATTTCCATCACAACAATTTGAGCTTTTATAAGCTTATTCGGACGCAAAGAATAGTACCATTCCATCTCTTCACGTGGGTGTCGTAAAAGGCGACTAAGTGGTTCACCAGTTGTCGAGCCTAAACTTAAAAATCATTATTAATCTTTAATTAGTTAACTTCAGTGAATTTGTCTCAGTCATTTACCTACATTATTCTCACACAATTCTTTTTAATCATGAAACAAATGATTGTACTATTATTATTTGAAAAGAGTATATCCATGGAGTTTCTTGCCGGCTCTTCTCCATAGGACCAACTTTTTGGAAGCGAACACCTAGATTCATAATAAACGTTTTGTAAGTACAGGTAAATACTTATTCGAAATAAAAACCTTTGACTTTGTCTTGACCAGAAGATAGGCAGCAGCGTTCTCTGAGTATTTAGCGATCGCCGACTCACCTGCCAAGCGTGACGATTATGGCACATCCTCTCCCCCTTTATGGAGAGGCCTATGTCCAACAGTGGTCGTCTTTCGGCTAAAATGATGAGCTTTTTATTACTAAATCACAAAATTACATGCTTCAGAGTTACTTTAAGGTCTCCAGTAGGAAGCAGAGAAAGTAAAAGATGCCTTGCAGTGGCTATCTGATACAAGGAAATCATTGAGCTGAACTTCCTGGACCTTAAAGATCTTTTCACAACCAGCTGCTGCAATGAAACCTTTGTAACCAAATAGAGTTGTTCAATTATTTTTGGTTTACATGTCACATGCTCAAAGGCTACCAAGCTGAACTGGGCAGGATATGTCTGCCGCATGCTGTGGGCCCAAATGGCTCAGAACTGGAACTCCGTGGCAGTTACGCAACGGAGAAGGCGGGACGAAATGGATGCATTCCTTAAAAACTGGAAGGAAGAGGCACGGGATCGGGAAAAGTGGAAGAAATGGAGGGAGGCCTTTGCCCAAGAGTGGGACAGCACAGGCTAATAATAAATGTAACATGGTATAAAAACTATCCCAATTGATTTTCCTAATGATTCTGGATAAATTACTTTTCAGTACACTTGCTCGTCAACATACATACATACATTTGTGAATACATAAACTGTGTAAGTCAAAACATGATAAATAAAAATTTAATTTCATCAAATTATTTGTTTCTGTACGTCACATAAACACATGCATGGCGTTCAATTACCTACAGAAATCCGCGCGCCATTTTTACAAATTCAATATTTGTATAAAATATTTTTTTTTCCTCACAAGTGTGTTGAGAAATGCCGTATGAAATGCGTGAGCATTAGTCATTATACTCTTGGCTCCATTACAATCCAGCCTCGAGTATAACGGTCAACTTAGCTCACTTGTATCATAATGTACTATTAAGGCTTTTACTATACTAAAAATAATGCTGTATACGAGTAGGCTCCTTCAGAACAAATTTACCATAACCTACCAACTCATCATAGCGCATTTTATTAAATATTATTATTTTCTTTGTCATTCCCAACCTTACATTATAAGACTGCGAACCCAGCTCAAAATAATATTTTGTTATAATTCCTTACTCATTTTGAGAGAAGCCGTAATACACCCTTACATAATACAGGAAGTACAATATCGTATAAGGCGGTAGGCAGACACTAAATTAACATAAATAAGCTCACCCCCAAGGGATCAGTTTCACGAAACACACTGCCGTTGGATAGGGGGCAATGAATTAGACATTTGTATATTGTTGGTTGGAAAGGCGTTTTATGGGTATACTTTGCAGGTAACACTATGTTCATTGGTTCAGTGATACTAAGTATGACTGCCAACCTTGTGGTACTGAGTTCAATTCAATTATTTTCATAGATTTTCGATGTAACTAGCTCCAGTAAAAGATTGGCTCGGGCGAATAAAAAACGCGGACGGAATCTCGCTAAACAAAGTCTGAAGCACTTATTTTTTTCCTAAACCCACTTTAATTACGAAAGCATTTTAACACACCAGATTTATACTGTTATTTTATTTGTGACACTACAACAATGATACACACACTAGATTTTTTGCGTAATCGCGGCTTTTTGGCATAGTTTGGGTGTGAATGTGTGCGCGTTGGCCCGTACTTATTTAGGAGAAAAAAAAAAAGAAGAAAATAGTCGATGGCCAAGCCTCGAATTGACATCTTTACTGAGGCTATTCAGTCGAAGCTGCAGTTGTCCTTATCGCACTTATTTAAGGCCAAGCGCTCGATAAGCTACAGTGATAGTTTTTTTCAAATACCTAATTTTTATAAATTCTCTTCGCCCGCATCTCCTCTTAACGTTCTCACTACTGTTATATTAGAAGTTGTAACATTCCAAGTCTGCGCATTGTAATGCTCATTATTTAAGCCAAAAGTCGTCCACTGCTGGACATAGGCTTCCCCCAAATGGTAATAAGCCATAATCGCCACGCTTGGCAGGCGGGTTGGCGATCGCAGTTGCTTGGTTAAATACTCAGAGAACGCTGCTGCCCATCCTCTGATGAATCCGTTAGTCGCCTTTTACGACACCTACGAGAAGATATAGGATGGTGAAATTCTTTACGTCCGGCACCACACGGAACATTATAATGCTCGCTTTGACGTATAACTAATGTAATTCTCGTAGACATATACAACGTAGAAAAATAAGTTAGATTAAAATTACTTATTAGTCTAGTAGGCTAGATTGTAATGTATTATTAAGAACAGTGTTCTTTAAAATCAGGAAAAAAAAACCAAGCTATTACATTACACGCAAAAGCTCGCAGTTAGTATTCTCCTTTTATAAGCATAGGCACATAATACAAAGAAGATTTTCCAATCCTTTGGCTCTGTTTTGTTGGACTATACTGTGTTCCCAATCACCTTATTCAGTATCCTGTAATTTGGAACACGAAATTATACCTGAATTAAATAGATCACAGAATTGGAAGCTCACGTAATCACGTACAATGAAACAATTAGTAGTCCAACTCAATAGGAAATAATAAATAAATAATAATAAATAAATTTTTTGGGACATTTTACACAGCACCATCTAGTCCCAAACTAAGCAGAGCTTGTAATATGGGTACTAGACAATGGATATAATACTTATATACATTTTTTTTTTGTAAATACATACAAATCCCGCAATAACCTAGCCATCTGACTAGTAGTACCCTTGTTTTGTGTGTCGGTCACCTTCGTTCTCCTGCGAATCTCCTCATTTCTGATTCTAACACGCAAGAACACTCCGAGCGTAGCCCTCTACATTGAAATAACATTTTTCTTTAAACCTGTCCTCTCCGATTTCATAACACAAATGATAAAGTATTACATTAACCCTCAATTTCTTTCTCCGAACAATTTCTTCAAACACTCATCTTATAAAGAATTACAGTGCTTACTATTTTTTTATGTTTCGTTCAATTTGATATAATACGTTTTACATAACATTGCGTGTCAAGTTATACACGTCAACTTTATAAACACGAAAATGATAAAATTCATTATGTTTATCTTGTAGGCTAGGAGACAGTGTTTCATAAATAATTGAGTATATTATTTAAAATAATTGAGCATATACGTAATTACACGTGTATATTAAAGAACCACTGAATATATTAACTTTTTCGTTCAATAGTTACGTAACACTTATTTTTTGTCAAAAAAATATTCTGTATTGATCAAACATTACCGTGGCTGACTTATTGATTGACATATTTATGAATCAATCAGTCATTCAAGCACATTTCAATACCGTAAAATGCCCTAACTTTGCCAACAAGCCCTACTTTGCCTAAGGTATTAACTTAATTTTTACACGCACTGACACTTTATAACTGAACCAAATGTTAGCGTTGTCATAGTTTTAAAAGCTCCCCAAGTACGAAAATCATAGCTATTATAGTTTACTCAAAAAATAACTAGGCAAAGTAGGGCTCGTGGGCCAAGTTAGGGCAGTTTACGGTACTATATTCGTTGATCATCTTTTATCTAGAAACACAAATTTTGTATAAAAAATTCTGACTTAATGTTGGATAGCACTAACGAAGGATGTTTCAAAATGTCATCTCAAAAGAAATATGCTCAAGAGCGGAAGCTAGTAGGTATAAAGATCCATAACTGTATAGTCAACACAAATCTTGTGATGTTTTAATGCCATAACAAATCAAATCAAATAACTTTATTTGTAATGTATGATTTACAAAACATTTTCACATATTATTAGTATCACTAAGTCTACCCATAGGCATACAAATTATTAATTACATATTTCATGTCCAATTTTATATGAAAATCTTACCATAATAAAAATGAATTACACTTTTAATATTGTTATAATTACTATTATTAATAAAATAACATTATAAAAATATTATCTTTATAATATTATTAAATAAGTTTAGTTTATATTCAATGAATTTAGTCTTTAACATTATCTACAACGCCAAGATAAGCAGACGCGATAGAAAACAATGTACATATTATTGCGAAGGTAACAAAACAAAGCTTATGTTACAACCTACAAGAAACTTTAATTATTCCGTTCAATTTCACGCATCTAGTTACTGCTTTAGTTTATGTAGCTTCCTAACTTGTACAGCTAAATATCTGATACACAAACACAAGTTCGTTATAGATAATGTGCTTACAAACATTGTCGTCTCTTGAACTATGAGAAAATATTTTGGGCTATTCGTGTTGTTTGCTAACACACGCGTTTTGTTATGAGTGGCTTCATGGTGGATTATAAAGGAATTATGTCACGGATTAAATTATGAGTAGTTGGTATTATTAATTTTCAACAGAATATTAATTTAATCACATGCAATGTTTATAAGGAGGTGATAGAGTCCACGATATACTTCCTGGATCAATAAAAAAGTACTTACCGTAATTTTCACCAAAATAACAAACACATAACATAACATCACGCCTGTATTTCCCCGAAGGGGTAGGCAGAGGTGTAATAGTACACCCACATTTCGCCAGTCATGTTAAAAATGTTGTACCAAAATGTAATACTTTAAACTACAATCATAGAAACTATTAAATGGTGCAATATAAAAGGAAAATTTTAATCATTTTCCAGCGCTCAGCTGTGCATATGCGCACTACAAAAAATTGATCCTGCTAGGGTTTGTATGACATATTACTGTTCCTAACAAGGAATTATCTACATTAACACCCTTACGGTTTTTGTCTGCTCTCTGGAATTAATTTTATTCAATATATAATTAATTAGTAATAGGAATTTTTGTAGTAGAATTGTAGTCACAAATCACTTGAGGAACGTGTGATAACAGTTCTTCGTAACATTGTGGTACATTATTGTAAACCCAACCATTTTCTTCGATTTGATAAACCACAAGTTCTGGCGAAGGAAAACCGATATGTACCTAGAATGCTCCGTGAGGCTATTGAAATTAAAAAACATAGATGGTTGGCAGCTACCACGTCTTGTTTGGAACCCAGTCCTAAAAATAATCAAGTCCCAAATAGCACGCAACACTGTAAAAGATAATGATATTGTGAGTGATTACTGCGTGCATCGAAACGATTTTAATTAATAATGTTGTACGGTAGATTTAAATATTTTTTTAGAAATATCTGTAAAGACGCTTGTCATCTTAGTCTACCTGTGACCACGAAATGCTGCAAAGCTTTCGAAACGTCAGGAAAACCAATTTAAATAATATACGCAATTTTATCCGGTTAAACTTTGTTTTATTATGTGTAGTGATCGCGAAAACCTAAGAAATTATTATTATTGTACAGTTCACTCATTGTGTGAAAGATGATATGAATAGAAATAAAGTAAACACAGAAATGACGGCTGACAGAGATGTATGGAAGAAAAAAACATGCTGCGCCGACCCCAAATAAATTGGGATAAGGGCAGGAGGATGATGATGAGTTCACTCAACATCATCATAATTGCAGCCGAAAGACGTTTATCATTAAAACACAGTTTAGTAAAACTTAACTAGGCATATTAAACGAAACACGTATTTTTTACGTTCTCATGCTGAACCCAACAGCCACGGAACACAGTTTCAAAATTAGAACATGAAGAAGAAAAAAGTGCACAAAAAATACAAGCACAGAATACACAATGAAAAGGAAATAATCGGAAAATGGAAATTGAAAAACCGAGGAAAGTTTTCGTACGAATAAACTAGTGGGATCACCTGGCGACGATGTTATGTTAGGGCTGGCTATCCGAAAATATCTTATACGAATAGGTACGTGATATGAATAAAGTTCGGCTAAATTCGGGATCGTTCGGTATTGGAGACCAAGACTGTTTTAAATTGGCTTTTAAGATGTGCGTATTTTTGTTTCTGTATTAAAGGAAATAATAAATCTAATAAAATTAGTATTGTAAGGATCACTTATTCAGGATGTAAGCTACTAGATTTTCAGAGAAAGGAACTTCTTAACAATTACCATAGAAGCTTCCCTTAAAACACATGCAATTCCATGACCAACATTTGGTTATTGCATTAACGAGACTACCCCGTGGCATTTTCATTTGAATGTACCCAAGGATATGAAACCAACGATTGAAATAAATTCGTCTTCCATTACACGACGTATCTCTATCAAATTGCCATCAACATCAAAATTCTATTCGCATTCACAATTGAACACGAAAACTTTATTCAGTACCTACCAAATTTCTCACCAAAGAGTTTACAGAACCAGCTCATATGACAACGTAGGGTAATATGTACCGGTGACAAAATTTCAACTCTCCCTGTCGCACTTAATTCAATATACTGTAAAAGAGAGGTTGTGACTCTCACCATCGAATACGGTCGCTATAAGAACGGTAGCTAATAGGTATTTGTTGAGAATTTCAACTTCAACTATACCTGTCTCACTCACAGCGACATAATATAAAAGAGATGTAGGTGTAGTCCATCCGCTCAAACAGTGGCGGTACGGTTAAACGGCATGCAAGAATTTATTATAATATGTTGTACCTAGGTTACGGGCTACTTCCGATTGCAGGCCAAACTAGTTTGTCCTATGCCAAACCGGTTTATCCTACGCGTTTCAGGATGATCTAATTTGCCCTAAAAACTTTGCCCTATAAAGTTTGGCCTAGGCCAAATTGATTCAATATTTGATAGTGTTAAAATAAACACGTTGGAACCTGTTAACGGGGATTCCTCTCCCGCGCCGTCTTTATCATACTTTTGTTGTCTATCCACCTATTAAGGCAGAACTATTAACCAACCCAATAAGAAAAATTGCACACAAAAAGTTCATTTTGACACGCGTAGGATAAACCGGTTTGGCCTGGGACAAACTAGTTTGGCCTGCAATCGGAAGTAGCCCGTAACCTAGGTACAACATATTATAATAAATTCTTGTTTGGGACAAATCGGGTTTGGCCGGTAATATTATATAAGATGGCAGAAATAAATGTGGTTGCAATATGGCTAACAACATAAAATTAAACGCTATTCGCTAGTGGGTGGTTCCTCTTTGACCTATTTGTTTTAATTTGTTATGTTGTTTGTGTCTTGTGATTACTTTTGTGTGTGTCACTAAATTTGTTTTTATTGTGTGTTACATTGTACCTATGGACAAACGTCTGAAATAAATATTATATTATTATTATTCTATATCACTAAAAGTGTATTCGGAACTTTTTAGGATGCCACAATTTGAGGGGATGGACTTTACATACCTCTCTCTGTCGAATAGGGTTGGAATTTTGGTAACACGATAACGCGAAGTTGAACAGACACCCACATCTAATTTTGAATATATTCCCCGTATGTAGGATTAATTCATGGAAACTTAAGTTATCGGGACGTGTCGTGTAGTTTGTAACAGATGACACTAAGAGGATTACCGCTCGTATTGAATGGAAGAAAGCTGCTTAGTATTAATATCTTTGATGTTATTGTGACTTTGACACCTATTCTACGAATGATAATGGTATACTCGTCTCGTAGGCGTATTACATTACTTTATATTATTAAGAGCGGTTGTCTCATAAACGTAGAAGAAAATGTGGAGAATTTAACAAAAAATATTGTATTTACCTGAAAGACCACCATTATTAATTTACACCAATATTATTTTCTTTATATTTTGAAATAATGATTTCGCCTGAAAAAAAACGTGTAATTGGCTCTCTGACAATGTAATATTTAGAGCCATAGAAGCTAACTTTTTCTTTGTGATTTAACGCGTTTAAACGCTAAGGTTTAGGACAGTTCTAGTTCTACATTTTCCCAGCGGTATCTTCATCTTCATCTTAGCATTGCGACTTAAAAATGCCAAGACCATATTATAAGTATATTTTGCCTTACTATAAGTATAAGTTTGCTTACAATTGAAGTTTTTTATAATGCTTATGAATAGGCCATCTGAACCCGTGAAAGTTTTTTTGTAATTTATGATCTCTTCACTTAAATAATCGGTTGTAAACATAATCATTGACCATTTTTTGTCTTATTTATGAAAATAATTTTAACAATAAAGTGAATTGTCAACCTAAATGTTTTATGGTTTAAAATGCATGGTGTGATTATTCTTTATTTAGAAATTAAACAAAACTACATTGTATCCAAAAAATACGAGAATGAGGAAAATTCGTTTCCGCCAAGTCGAGGCGTAGGTACAACAGACCGAATAAAAAATATTTATATTAAATCTTTAAGTAAATGGTTGTAGTATTGCCGTACCCTAAAATGTTGGATTATTCATTAGGAACTAGATTGTAATATTGCCAAAAAGAAATAACTCTTTGTTAGAAAAATATAAGGCATATTCATGAGGTACTCCACATTCACTTCGCTTGGGTACTACTAGTACCCAAGGCCACTTTGAGGCAAAACACGTTTGGGTACTACTAGTATCCACGGTCACTCGAGTGGATAAACTAAATACTTTCAAGACAAAATAGGTTAGTCTATCTATTCTAACTTAAAGTTTTATACATATTATAAACTGAATATTGTTAAGACAAAATAGGTTAGTCTATCTATTCTGAGCTGAAACTACGAGTAGATTGCAGTCAAGACTTCAGACCACAAATTAAGCTTGAACCGCATATCTACCGAGTGTCAATCATTCGCCATAGTACTACAGAATACCTTATAGTAAGATAGTAGGTATGTCACTGGCTCTCGATTAATTACTGCCGACTATCTATCACGCTTAGGAACGCAGTCGTGAACATACCCCATAATAGAGTACTAATATTCTACTCGAGGGGCTCGTGGCTACATAAGAACCACGTGGAATGCAAGATCTGCGAGCCACGGTCATTCGTTTTTGGAGAAGTTTGAATATTACTGATTCTTGGTCCCTAAAGAACAACTTTTTGCTTGGTTTGAACATTATTTTGATAACCTTCTTCGAGATTAATCGAAAATGCTGTAGTTACTGTTCAAATACATCACAAGTAGCATTTTGAACTCTTATACGGTTCACATTTAGTGTACCGGTGAACTTCAAACATTTGTAAACTCTTATTGTAGTCCACACTTGGTCCTATAGCTGAAAATAGTACTTCAATCTGTATAATGCATGTAAGGGAGTGTAAAATGGACCTATCTAGTAACTACTGCCTGGTGTTACATAAGATAACAGCAACGCTTTTAGTCAGCTTTTATTATAGATGCTATTTAAGACCATAAAATAAGGCAAATGCTACATAAAGGTCTACATTTATGATGTTGTAACGCTGAATTTTAACAGAGCATATGTGAACATCTATTAAGGCAAGAGCTGTTATATGTAACATGATTTGGAGTGTTATCATGCTCATTGCTGTTAGTAGTTAATCTTTTAATGTTCAATTCAATTCAATTCATTTATTTGTCAGAATATTGTATCAATGGTGTTATAAGTATAAAATGTGCATAATATTCTGCCGTTTCCGGCGTACAAACATTTTACTTCAATTGCAGACGTACAAGATAAAACAATAAATTTAATCGTTTAAGGAATGTCAATGTTCTAATCAGCCTTTTTACTATTCGTTAAAAAAAACCGGCCAAGAGCATGTCGGGCCAGGCTCAGTATTATAGGGTTCCTTAAGTAGGTCTAATTACAAACGAATCAAATCGAATATTAATCATTGCTATTTTAGTTTTTGCAAACAGCGCCACCTAGCGCTAAATTTAGGAAGCTAAATTGAAGAAGTGTGTCATATCAATATAACACAAAGTTTCTTTTTGTGATTTTTTTAAATAGAATGTAACTAAAGGAAAATTATTTGCTAAGATCATTTTTCTCTAAGGTCAATGACCTATGAACTAGGACTCTTAAGTATTTTTCAGTTCACTCACTATAACTCGAAAATTTATAATCACATTATAATCGAAAAAAAATTAAAAGAGAGTTTTTATAAAGGTCTATCAATGTGGAAGACTATAAGTTTCTACATTGCATAGTTTAGAAATGGCAGGGAGGGGACACATTGCAAGCCACTTTGGCGAACTGTATTTCGCAGATAGTATACCTGATAAAAAAGTTATGTACAAAACATTACCTTCATTTTAGTAGACCTATTCAATGATACCCCACACGAGGGGGTGCAGTGAAAAAAATATTTCATCTGCATTTCACATGTATGGGCGCCACCTCTAAAATACGTTATCAAGATTTTTGTATTCTTTTAAAATTGAGATCTATATCTAAACTATTTATTAACAAAATTTCATTTACTTATGTTTATAACTGTAGAAGTAATTAAGCTGTAAAGGATTAGGACAGACGGACAGACGGACGGACATGAAACTATATGGGTTCCTTGTAGGACTACGGAACCCTAAAAAGCGACTAATTAGTTCACATGGACGCTTAAGGTATTTATGTGAACTACCAAAGATTTGAATATCAGCCCAGGGCTGAATATGCCGGCTATATTTTTCTGAAATTGTCATTATAGTGGCACACTTGTGAACCTTTGATGTTTTACATAGTTGTATATTAATCGCCACCATTTTGTACTATTATAACCTTAAATATTTAATAAAGATATTCTTAACTTATGTGATAAGAACATTTAATTAAGTAGTTTTAATGCTTGATTTTTTAGTTAATGTTCAAATAAATTACCCTAGTCTAATTTCATGTCATAAAAAACAAAAATATGAAAAAAAAAATCTTCACTGCTTATTATCTACAATTTTCTAATAAAAATTAATTATTTCTGAGGTGCGTGAAAATTTTAACAATAAACTTTATACAGTAAACTTGCATAACCCATAAATTTAACAAAATTATCTGATCATTCACATATGGTCTTGAAACACGCAGTTTTGTGAAGTATAATTTAATTAATAAATGTGGTAATTTAGGATATTATTTGGAGAAAACGTAGCCTAATTGTTGTATAATAGGCCTCCTATGACACTATTCGGGATGAACAATCACACGGACTCCCAAAAGGTGCCTTTGATCAGCTTTAAGACCACTGTTATGCTATTGTAATGCTACTATACTGCTATTGTGCAGCCGTTGTGAACTTGAAGCTGCACAATTTGTGCCCAAATCGGCTGTATAAGAGCTTTAGGCACCAACCATCAATTTAAACTTAATTCCGGATTCTAATTTTTTTTTAAATGTATAAAGTAATATTGATGTCATAATGTAGTAATGTAAGTAATGTGATAGCCTAGTGGTTGAATGCTTGCCTTCCGTGCAGGAATGCAGGAGGGTATGAGTTCGATCCCGACCCGCACCTCTGACTTTTAGAATTTATGTGCGGATTTATATTCGATTATCACTTGCTTTAACGGTGAAGAAAAACATCGTGAGGAAACCTGCACACCAGAGAGTGCTCCATACAGTTCTCAATGGTGTGTGTAGTCCGCCAACCCGCACTAGGCCAGAGTGGTGGACTAAGGCCTTAGTCTTTTCGTACTGAGAAGAGGGCCGTGCCCAGCAGTGGGACAGTAATGGGTTGGTTATGTTGTATGCATAAAGTAAATATTTGGAAAAAAAAATACACAACAACCTATAGCCCCAGACTAAGCAGAGCTTGTACAATCTAACAAAGAAATTAGTATCCAGGGTTGCCAGGATATAGATGAAGATTTCTTAGGAAATTATAATAGTACGATTTGATTAAGGTTTTGTATACCTGTAGTACCTGTACCTGTAGTTTTGTAGTTTAACTTTGTCCGTTATTAAAATGATATTTAATGTATTTGTATTGTATGTATTTTTATTTTTATGTATTTATTTTATTTTTATTTATTATTATTTCACTCGAAAACATCATTGATCTTCTGAGAAAACTCTACTTATAGCAGGCGACTCTGTATACTAATTGCTTTGTTAGACTATAAAAAAAAACTATACTAGTAGACAATGGATATAATACTTATACGTATACTTTTTTTTGTCAATACATACTTTTAACACATAAGAAACACCCAGACCAACACAAACACTTATAATAATTTCTTAGGTTTTCGCGATCACAACAAAAAAAAAAAAAAAACTCGATTGAATTCGGTTAAACTTTGTTTTATTACAAACACTTATATCCGTCATACAAATATTTGTATCCTGTGGGAATCGAACCCATAACCTCGAAACTTGAACCACTAGACTACAGACGTCGTCAATGTATGGGACTCGCCATGATTCTTTCCAACGACTAAATCAGTTCCATGATCCACATTTTTGATACTACTTACCTCAAATATTCATAGTTCTTGTTTACAAACTACAACATCGAGCTGTCACGATGTAAGCCACGTAATTGACGACCACGCCACATAACGTATTTACTGCAATGCGGGTCCTAGGCTCGGCAATGTGTATATGTGTCACATTTTTTCTTAGCGCGGTTAAGTTGGTACAGTCGTAACGTGTTTTGATTAAGGTACGAGTATTTATGCGTGGGAAGTTGTTCATTAGCTTGAGTTTTCTTTCAGCCTGACATTTCCCTATACAGTCAAAAGAATCTATATCTTTCTATCAACAGTTTTAAAATTGCAAATAATTGCTATCTGACGAGGTCTGTGGTCTAGTGGTATGAGGGTCGGACTGCTTATCACGAGGTCGTGGGTTCGATTCCCACAGGACACAAATATTTGTGTGATGAACATAAGTGTTTGTGTTGCGCAGGGTATTTCTTATGTATTATAAGTATATATTTACGAAAAAAAAATGTATATATGTATTATATCCATTGTCTAGTACCGATAGCACAAGCTCTGCGTGGTTTGGGACTAGATGGTTCTGTGTAAAAATTTCCCAAAAATATTTATTTATTTATTTAATATCTGATCAAGGGCGACGCCAGACAATGGGACAAGGGGGCGAGATGATAGATACAGGATATGATTTGTAGGTAAAACAAAATTAAAAATGTTTAAGTGTTTACCAATGATATTTAAAAAGTACAGATATGTTGTTGCCCGCGCAATCTGAAGATACGAAAACGTTCTAATTGGTACGTTTTGCTACTAGTCTGCGTCAAGTAAGGCACCGAGCGCGAACGGTGACACCAAAAAAAAACTAAAATGCTGTCGTGTGTGTACAGAAAGTGTTCCAATTATGGCGCCAAAGTAACTTGAATTAACCTACTTACTTTGTACTAGTTTATTGGTATTGTGCTGCCGCTGCGTACGGAACATTTTTTTCGTATGTTTTGTTAGGGTATGACATATCTGTACTTTTAAATATCATTGCAGGGTATGACATATCTGTACTTTTAAATATCATTGCATACAAGTTCAGTCGTGATTTCGGAGCGTGCCCACTAAAATACAAAGAACTAATTTGACAGTTCTAAAATTGCTGCCATTTCTTTCTTGTATCTACTATTAGTAAAACATTACACTCCTTTTTTTGGGCAGTCGTGTAAAAAGAGAGCTATAGCACAGAATATCTAATAGTACTAACGTACAGAACGGCCACTCGCGCCCCCCGCCAATCTAAGATTCCTCGCCCGTGCCCCGCACCCGTTTGTGGTTTGCCGGCAATTGGACTGCAAGATTGCAATGGATGTTAATCCCAAGTCGCTATACACGCACGCCATCTTTGAGAACTACTGAGAAGCGCTTGGAACCCAGTCGGCATTACGATTACGAGTGGCGAGCATCCCTAACCTACACGTGTGTGTGCGTTCCTATCAGACGTTAACTTGTGTATGTAGGTGGTGCTAGCATTCATATTGTATTAAGTGTCTGAGGTGTGGCTATAGTTTAAAATTAGTTTAGTTCGTGAACAAGAGAATCGACACCATTGTATCTTCAGATTGTACTATATTAAGTTCTGCGTAGATCCATTTAATTATGAAATTTTACTTCATCTGAAAACAGTGGTAATTTTACCATACCTAACTACGTACGTTTCCTCATTATTTTTAAAGAGTGTATCTTCTCATTCATTTCCGTTCTAAATAAACACGAAACGCAATATCAAAAGAATCCATCATTCCATAAAGCTTGGAAATCAAATACTTCTTTTAATAATCCCCGAATTATCTTTAAAGTCGAGCCGAGAATATCAGATTTTATTTACCAAAGCCGCTATAACACGGTTCAGCGATTTCATTAAATTTTATACGGGCACAACTAAAACCTATCTCGGTACTTTTATTGAGTTAGTTATTCGAAACTTAAGTACAAGTCTGGCAGGTTATCGCATCAAAAGTTTCAGATTTTATGTTTTCTCACGGGGAGCTTGTGGAAAAATATGCACAGTATCAGCGCTGGGGAGTGGAAGCAAAATAAAGTTAGGTTTTAGAAAGTTGCATGTACTTGCGTTATATTATTGACTTATATTTTGATTTTGTACTCCTGATTCTCGTTTGCATATTGTTGGGAAGTTTTGTTAAGCTTTGTGATTTTGAATATAGATTATGTTGAGTTTAGCTTTATTTTATCCACAGACTTGGTATAGTTCCCGGCACGAGACGTGAGCACAAATTGTACCTGCGTTGTAGTCCCTGTCGTCACCGTGTTCTAGTATTCCGTTTTCTACGTATATTCAATAATGCATTATCATATATTTAAGCCAATGCAAGTGCCCGTTTCTGATCTGCTGTACTGTGAACAGTGATTTGACCATTTACGCAGTGGAATCTGTGCTCACGACTCGTGCCGGCAACTATACTAATGTTTGGAAGCAAACTGATGTATGGTTGAAGGAGATTTGGTTACGTTAGTAAAATGTATCTGTAGCGACATCTATCGCGCTATCAAGATTTAAAGCGCAGTCCATAGATCCATAGGTCGAAGGGCCAAAATGTGTGGTACGTGGTCTTCGATTGTTGGAAAGTTTGTATAAATAAAAAGTCAATGTTTGAGATGAACACCCTTTTACCTCAAAGAACGATTCGAGTTCCTAAATGATACGCATACGAGGTCCCTTAGATCATCAGAGAACTTAAGGTTAAAAATGCCAACTCATTCCACAAACTTCCTCGATAAGTCCTTTACTGTGCAGGCTATTCGTTTGTGGAATGAGTTACCTGTAGGGATTAGACGTGCACAATCACTACCTATTTTTAAGCGATTAGTTAAGGAGCATTATCTGTCCCAGTAATGACATGAGTATGTTGTTGTCCTATATTCGTTTGGTATATACGTGGGACACTCAGAAAGTTTTGCGAAACTAAAAAAAATTGTTCTATACGTACATATATTTTTATCAAATCTTTTCAAAGTACTTTCCACCAGCCTCTATACAAAGATTCATGCGCCTAAACCAGTTTTCAAAACACTTTTTCCAGTCCGCCGCAGACACCTCGTTTACAGCCTGCTCGAACGCAGCCAGCGCATCTTCCGGCGACGAAAATTGTATCCCTTTGAGCTGATTTTTTATTTTTGGGAATAAAAAGAAGTCACACGGTGCTAGATCAGGGCTGTAAGGAGGGTGACCCAGGAGTTTGACTGGCGTGCTGTCCAGGAAGTCCCTCGTTTTGAGTGCGGTGTGCGCAGGTGCATTGTCGTGGTGGAGCAGTAGCCCGCGGAGCCCTGTGTTTGGTCGCTTGTTGCTTATAACAGAGAAAACTTCTGGCAAACATTTGGTAGTATACCATTCGGCATTAATGCTTCTTTGATCCCGTAAGGGAATTGATACCAAGTGGCCAGTCAAATTAAAAAAGCTAGCGATCAAAATCTTACCCCCACTTCTAGATCGCTTCACTTTGGTAGGCGTTGGCTCATTTTGAAACACCCAAACAGTCGACTGGCGCTTGGTTTCTGGGTCGTATTGATAAATCCAGGACTCATCACCTGTAACGATGTCGTAAACACGCCGAGACGAGCCTGCTTCAAATTTGTTAAGCATATCACGGCACCATTCCACCCGGGCCTGCTTCTGAGCATCGGTGAGGTTGTGCGGCACCCAGCGTGATACTATCCTCCTCACGCGAAGATGGCTGTGTAGAATCTCGTGAACGCTTCCCGATCCAATCTTCAATATGTGTTGAATCTCCTGATATGTAATTCGCCTATTGTCTTTATTTAAATTTTTCACTGCTAGCACGTTTTCTTCGGTAACAGCCGTCAAAGGGCGACCGCTTCTTTCGTCATCCCCCAAAGTTGGTCGACCGCGCTTGAATTCGTTATACCAACGATACACGGTTGCCTTGGAAGGGCCTTCATCCATGAATGCCATTTGAAGTCTATCGTACGATTCATCCGGTTTCAGGCGACACTTGAAATCGTATAAAATCATAGCTCTAAAATGTTCCCGGCGCAGATCCATATTTCAGTGCGACACAATACTTTGAATTAACTCGCAAAAAATGTGGAGGGAAATTTTGAAATTGGAACTTACTTATTTTTACTTATAAATAATCATATTTTCGAAAAACATTATAACTGGCCAGTCTCCCATATATAAAAACTTTTTTTCGCAATACTTTCTGAGGGGCCTGGTATATATATAGCTATATTTATTTATTGTAATCGTGTGTAAGTTTATGATGTTATAGAGGATAATACATGTATGTATATTTTGACATATTGGTTAAGTTAGTTAAGTTTCCGATATCATTTAAGTGCACCGGTAACTACCCTGTGTCTCTTCTATGACATTCCAGTCCATTCAATGGTTGTCTGGAAGAGATCGCCGTGGAGCGATTAGACCGCCAGTTGTACACTAACGCATAAGTAGTTATTTAAGAAATTAATATAATCTTGTTGTGCAATAAAGAGGATTTGTATTGTATTGTATGAACAAGAGTCTATTTAAATAATGTTGTAAAATTGTATAAAGTTCTAAATCTAATGTTATGTTAGTAAAAAGTATGAAATGTTACTGTTATGTTTGAATGTTAAGAATGTTTTGAATACACCCGGTCGCGATGTGTCCGTATAATGCCCTAATTGATTTTACGTGAACTCATTGCTTTAAAGACGAGTGCGTCTGTAGGTAAATTGTGTGGCATTACAACGAACATAGCATGAAGGTGGCAATACACAAGCCTGTAAAATGGACTTACAGCTTGCATGCTAGTTAGTCTTTGACTTTTCTCTTGCAGCGTCCACTTATTCATCAAAGCAGTTCTTGAAAATACACATAGTTTGGTGTATGACACTATTACGCTTTTACGAGTCTTTAAGTTCTAAGTCTATGTGTTTTAAGTCTAAGTTATAGTTTTTGAAAAGGAAGAAGTTATGACAGAGTGCAATATTTTGATAGGTGACGAAAAGGTGGAACAAGTGAAAGAGTTTGTATACCTGGATTCCATGTTTACGAGAGATGGCAAGCATGTGGAGGACATTGAAAGGAGAGTGAGTGCTGGTAATCAGGTGAATGGGGCACTACACACCTTCATGAACAGCCGCAAAGTGTCGGAAAAGGCACGGCTGGATGTTCATGGGGGAGTGTTAGTGCCTACATTTATGTATTGTATTGAAATTTGGGTATAGCAAAAGAAACATGAAAGCAGAATAAATGCAGTAGAAATGAGAAGTTTGATAAATATGTATGGTGTAACTTTGAGAGATAAAGTAAGGAATAACGTGATAATGGAGCGTCGTAGAATGAAAGATGTAGTGACAAAGATTGAGAAAGGTATGTTAAGATGGTTTGGACATATAGAGAGAATGGACGAGAGGAGATTGACGAAACAAGTATACGAAGCGAGTGTGGATGGAATGGTTGGAAGGGGACGACCTCGGCAAACGTATCACGATCAAATCGCGGACGTTCTCAAAAAATGCCAGGTTAAGAGTACTCTAAACCGACGAGCATGCATGACGAGGTTAATGAACATAGATGAAGCGAAAGAGGTGTGTCAGGATCGTAGCAGGTGGAAATCCATAGTCTCTGCCTACCCCAATGGGAAACAGGCGTGATAATATGTATGTATCTATGTAAGTTTTACAGCCAACACCAGCAGCTCCATTAATTACGTATACGCAAAGGAATACCAAGCCCATAAACACGTCTGGTCAGAGTTTAAATATTAACTGAAAAATGTGTGTTTCTTCGCCATGCAGAAAGAGCGAGAGAGTGTAATTTTATGTTGGAATACGCGAATTAATAACACGGTGGTTTAAAAGATGCATACAAACATACAAACATACAATATGCGTAAGCGCCTCAACATGCGCCTGTTACTCGTGCCGTGAACAAGCACCATAAATCATTATAAACTGAACTGTCTTTATTTATAAATTTCATAATAAATTATCTTTGCTTATACCGGTTTTTTACACTAAAAAAAAAGATGAATATGCACGTGACTGTATTACAAAGAAGGGTCAATTCAGGTCTTGACTTCAGCTAGCTTAGGTTACCTTAGTCTCGAACCCTTGAAATCATCTTTATTCTACCTCTAAAGTACAAAGTTAAATTACAATGAGAATAACTGTTTGAGTCTCCAATAGTACTAAATTATTAGTTCTAAATGTAACATTGGTAAAGTGAAATGATAATTAGTAAGTACTATAACTTTAGTACTTGTAAAATGGGTAATTTACTCTGTATCGGAGGCCTTGTAATTCTGAATGCTCTATTAGATAAAGTCAATGAAATATGCAAATGTCTAGACTTTATAAGTAGATAATAGTACCTTTGTTATTGTTGTTACCTTATTTTAAATATTTACAATAATAGTAATTGTACAGTATGTCACAAAAACCCTGATGTTCCTGTGAGCTACGTTATCAGAATCAATATTCATACGTAAGGACACAACTCATTTGGAAACACTCTTCAGTAAAAATAATCAAATTAAATATTAAATAATTATTAAAAGTGATTATATCACTAAGCTACCGTGAACACTGCTCGTGGTATCGAAATTATCCTCCACTTTGACCGTCTTTGGGTGACGTCAGCGATATCTTATTAAGAAACATTGTTTCTTAGCACTGGCGTTCTGAGCCAGGAGTCGCAGGTTCGAATCCTGCTCGTGAGCGATTTTTTCTTTCCACAATTTAAATCTTTAGATTTCGCTTCGCATGCGTAAATGCGTTAAAAATAATAAAATTAAAATGATTATATCACTTTCAATTTACAATTAATAACGATTTAATATTTAATTTGATTATTTTTATTGAAGATTTTTTCCAAATGAGTTTTATCCTTACGTATGAATATCGATTCTGATAACGTAGCACACAGGAACATCAGGGTTTTTGTTACATACTGTATAACTCGCACTAAGGTCATAAGTAAGTTTGCTGTATTGTTATTGTTGTATTTTTTTGTTAATGTTCCATTTTTAGGGTTCTGTACCCAAATAGTGCCAAACGGGACCCTATTACCCTCGCTAGCGCTACGATGTCCGTCCGTCCATCTGTCTATCACATGGCTGTATCTTTTGAACGGTAATAGGTAGCCGGTTGTTTTTTTTTTCAGAATATCTGTTGCTATGAAAAAAGTATAGAAATATTATATCCATTGTCTAGTACCCATAGCACAAGCTCTGCTTAGTCTGGGACTAGATGGTGATGTGTAAAATGTCCCAAAATTTTTAATTTTTTATTTTTTTTATTACTCCTATCACGAAAAATACTAGGGCGTCCATCCAAGAAACCTCGAAAACCATGCATTTTTTCAACGTTATTGTTCCTGCTCTATCTTCAAAACAGTATGTAGTTTAGCAACAAATACAAAAAATACGGTAAACATAGACATTTGTGGTGGTACCTGCGTAAGAAAGAGATGCAAAAATTCATATTTCGCGCACGGTTCATGTATGTCTTTTGATGAACTCTCGTAAATTAAATCAGTTTTTATGGGGTATCAGGTCGATGGGTGGTACGGAATCCTTACTTTGCGAGTCCAACTTGCACTTGGCCGGTTTTATTTTTCCCCTTACTACATGAGTCCGACTCGTATATGGCCGGTTTTATTTCCTTATAAGGTACGAAATACTAAATAGAACAATTTTTCTTTTTCCTCACTCAGAAATCCAAGTAACAAAAAACCTAATACAAAAACTGAAAATAAGCTACAGTTGATTAAAGTAATGAGCTGCTTAGATAAATTTCAGCATAAAGCAAGCATTCATTTAAATTAGTTGCTGAAGCAAGCACCTACTTATATTCAACACTTATTGCAGAAATGGTCTGATGCAATCATGGTAATGAAAACAAGCCACGCTCTGCTTTACGGTAAATATTCAGTGGAAAATTTTAATAGCGATACACACAGCTTTAGTGGTTAACGAGCTATTGGAGGATTAAGATGTTGTGTTTAACAATTTAATCGTGTGTTTTGTAGAGAAAAGAGTGGTTGTAAGTATATGAACGTCTTATTATACCGTATTTTTGTTGATGCTTCAAACATGCACGAATGAAAAAAAGCGGTCGGAATGTCGCCAAGCAATAAGTGAAGCATCCATAGTAAGACGGCTCACTTAAAAGTACTGGCTGGCACGCACACATTAACACCCATAGTAAGACAAAAGCCGTGATTACGCAACAAATATCATGTGACGGTGGTCATTGTCGTAGTGTCACAATAGTAGTTTATGAAACTGTTGCATAATAGGGGTTATTAAAACACGAGTGTGAGTTTAAAAACCGAGCCGTAGGCGAGGTTTTTAATAGTATCACACGAGTGTTTTAATACCTAATTATGTCAGTTTCATACACTATTTTATCTACACTCATACAATTTTAAATAAAATACCAAAGTCAAAATCTTAGTAACATTGTCGTTGTTTTTCTTGATTTCTCTGGTAAAAGATTGTTCGTCATTTACGTTGCTGCATCCAGAAATTCAGGCGGGGTCATATTCTCCTCAGTTCAGTATCACTGCTGTAGTCAGATATTTTTGCCCAGAATAAAACTTTCGACATACAAAACCATAATAATAACGTAAACAATAACAATAAATTTACAAGTAACGATGTCCAAATCCAGTAGGCCAGGCGCGCGGTCGCGCACGCGCTCTGGTGCGCGCCTACACAGATAATAAAATATAGTCTGGCGACAACATTATAATCGGAACAAATTTTCTATCCTTGTCAGGATTCCGTCAATCTCTGTTTTATCATACAAAAAATATGCCTGTAAACACTTAAATATAATTAAAAGCAATATGACAATCAAAAGTTCTGCCAAAAACGCGATTTTAAACGATAAAAATTTTCAATGTATGACAAGTGGCGCCACCCTGAATTTTGTGTACTCATTGGTGCCAAACTGTACGACTGCTAAAAAAAGGTTTGAAAACTCCTTGGTTAGGTCGAAGTGGCATTAAAAACTCCTTGTTAGGCTGAAGTGTGCGGTTATGGAAAAAAAATTAAATTACCGCATTGTTTTGTTCAGCAAACTGTATCGTAATGAAACTTTTTAAATTCATAACAGGTGCATGTGCGTAAAGTATGTCATTATGACATTACTTTCGAGTTCATAATTCGAAATTTACGATACGAGTGTAGATAAATATAATTACAACATCATCAACTCAGCCTATCGCAGTCCACTGCTGGACATAGGCCTCTCCAATGTTGCGCCGCAACACAACAACAATAACAACAACATGGTATCTGGTAATTCTCAGTAGCAGCCCGGAGTCTGGATTTGTGCCCGGTTAATGGCAATAGGCTCGCCCCCTATTACATGGGACTATAACATAACTGGCGAAATGTGGGTGTGCATACACCTCTGCCTACCCCTTCTGGGAAATACAGGCGTGATGTTATGTTGTGTTTTTTTTTTTTATAGTATAGGATGGCGAAACGAGCTAAAGGCCCACCTGATGTTAAGCGGTTACCTTTGCCCATGACAACTTCAATACCACCTAGGCTATTGCCTAAATGGTACCGCAAGTCGGTTCGCCAAACTGAGACATGGAGATGGAAAGTTTCATGTGATTGTAATTTCACCGGCACCCGTACCCTTCAGACCGAAACACAGCAATGCAAGCATCACTATTTGAAGGAGAAGTAGGCACGGTGGTAGTACTTCCCCGGACGAGCTCTTTCACAAAGGAGCTCTACTACTACTAAAATGTGTTATGTGTTATGTATCTGGTGTGTTAAAATGCTGTCGAAATCATAGTGGGTTTAGGAAAAAATTAAGTGCTTTCTTTTCTTAGCGAGATTCCATCCGCCTTTTTCTATTCGTGAGTTAACACTTGATAAAACAACCACGCGCGATGTAAATATTGTGAAAAAACCCACAAAGCGCAATCCGTGTCGTGGTATTCATTATATTTAACCACAACGCGTTGTGGTAGATAATTACAAAAATCTACGACGCGTAGAGAGGGCTATGCTCGGAATGTCCCTGCTTGATCGAATCAGAAATAAAGAGATTCGCAGGAGAACAAAAGTGACCGACATAACCCGAAGAATTGCCAAGCTTAAGTGGCAGTGGGCGGGGCACATTGCTCGCAGAACAGTAACCGATGGGGCAGTATAGTTCTGGAGTGGCGACCGCGTACTGGAAGGCGCAGCGTGGGTAGGCCCCCCACAAGGTGGACCGACGACCTTGTGAAGGTTGCGGGAATCCGCTGGATGCGGAAGGCACACGACCGGTCGTTGTGGCGATGCTTGGGGGAGGCCTATGTCCAGCAGTGGACGTCTTTCGGCTGAAATGATGCATATGTTTATACAGTAAACTTGCATAACCCATAAGTTTAACAAAATTATCTGATCTGATCATTGATGATAATGGCGACGCGTAGTGGTTATTACAAAAATCTACGACGCGTTCTGGATGTTATCTGATGCCACTACGATGTATAAAAATGTTGCATGTTAAATGCTGGTTTATCAAGTGCCACTACTCGAATCCGGTACAGAAAGTCTACTACAGTCAAAAATTACCAAAAATCTTATATTATTTAAAAGAAGGTACAGAAAGGACAACATTGTAGAAGGAATAAACAAAATCCATAAAAATATGGGAGAGATACACGCTTTTTAAGTTTTTGGAAGGGGCATTTTCTGTCCTTGTCGTGCGAAACGGACATTGTTCAGAGAGATGTCAAGTTACTATGAAGGTTTGGAACAATGACGTCATTCTTCAATAATGCCGTCTCTGTCTTGTGAACAAATTTAAATCGGCTATAACTTGGACATTTTACTAAATATTTTATTGGTTTTGTCACTGTTGCTTACTTTTCTTAAAAAAGTTTCGAGATTTCTAATAAAAACTAATAAAAAAAAAATTGTCACCTTCCCTATTTCACTAGTTATTTGAAGACGTCTGTGGTCTAGTGGTTCGAGGGTCAGACTGCTGATCACGAGGTCGTGGGTTCGGTTCCCACAGGACACAAATGTTTGTGTGATAAACATAAGTGTTTGTATGGGTGTTTCTTATGTAGGTATTATAAGTATACATTTACAAAAAAATCGTACATAAGTGTTATATCCATTGTCTAGTACCCATAGCACAAGCTCTGCTTAGTTTGGGACTAGATGTGTAAAAAAAACCCGAAAATATATTTATTTATTTAATTATTTATGCACAACAGGGTACAAGGGCGGTCTTAACGCCATAGGCGTTCTCTACCAGACAACCTTAGGGTAATGCAGAGACAAAGAATAAGGTAGATGCACCAGTAATGTAGTAAAATATGTTTCGTACTACGGACTTATAATTACATATAATAAAAATAGATAAATACCTATGTATATTATACATATAATAAAATATACATATTATACATTCCTACATATATAACTATAAATATATAACATCAAGATAAATCAAAGTCGAGCTGAATCTGCTAAATTGTTTTCACGGAAATATTTCCATAACTTGTTTTTATTTTTTATTTACTTGATATATATTATTATTATTTATTATTATTAGTTCCTCAACGCGTTGTGCACGTTTTTTAGCTCAATGAGCGTTGTCGGTCTTTCTGCCGACGTAAACACAAGATTGCGTTACGGTTTCGTAACACTGATGTTTAATTTTACCCTGCAATGCAGAATTCTACGGTGGCTATGCTGTGAAAATGTAATGATACAGTAACATGATGCAAATACGGTTTGACTTTTAAAGATACCTTTTTTTCATAAAAGTGCATTTTATATTGCTCGCATTCCGAAGGCATAGTGTATGCACGCATTAGCATACTGCAAAAGTGTCGTGCAAAAATATTCATGGCCCTCATTTAAGTACGTACGTAAACGTTAAAAGCTGAAAATATTGTAATAATCATCAGGCAGGTTGTATTTGGGTTTTACATCAAGCCTATATTATATTATTAAAACTGTTGAGCGGGTATCTATATTAATCGCTCAGTTAAACCCTAAAATACAGAAATTACTACGTAAGGAAGCGAAAGTTTGTATGGATAGGCTAACATTTCGGTAGAAGTATAGACTAATAAACTTATTCGCTAGTATGGAGTTTCGTAATAATTTTTATCTACACTCGTATCGTAAAATTCGAATTATGAACTCGAAAGTAATGTCATAATGACATACTTTACGCACATGCACCTGTAATGAATTTAAAAAGTTTCATTACGATACAGTTTGCTGAACAAAACAATGTGGTAATTTAATTTTTTTTCCATAACCGCACACTTCAGCCCAACTAAGGAGTTTTTAATGCCACTTCGACCTAACCAAGGAGTTTTCAAACGTTTTTTTTAGCAGTCGTACAGTTTGGCACTAATGAGTACACAAAATTCAGGGTGGCGCCACTTGTCATACATTGAAAATTTTTATCGTTTAAAATCGCGTTTTTGGCAGAACCTTTGATTGTCATATTGCTTTTAATTATATTTAAGTGTTTACAGGCAGGCATATTTTTTGTATGATAAAACAGAGATTTGACGGAATCCTGACAAGGATAGAAAATTAGTACCGATTATAATGTTTTCGCCAGACTATATTTTATTATCTGTGTAGGCGCGCACCAGCGAACGTGCGCGGCCGCGCGCCTCGGCCTACTGGATTTGGTTATCGTTACTTGTAAATTTATTGTTATTGTTTACGTTATTATTATGGTTTTGTATGTCGAAAGTTTTATTCTGGGCAAAAATATCTGACTACAGCAGTGATACTGAACTGAGGAGAATATGACCCCGCCTGAATTTCTGGATGCAGCAACGTAAATGACGAACAATCTTTTATTTACCAGAGAAATCAAGAAAAACAAAGACAATGTTACCAAGATTTTGACTTTGGTATTTTATTTAAAATTGTGTGAGTGTAGATAAAAAAGTGTATGAAACTGACATAATTAGGTATTAAAACACTCGTGTGATACTATTAAAAACCTCGCCTACGGCTCGGTTTTTAAACTCACACTCGTGTTTTAATAACCCCTATTATGCAACAGTTTCATAAACTACTATTTCAACACACTTGCTCGTAAAGTGGCTCTTATTGCATCGTTTTTAGGTTCATAATGTAGCTTATAACGCACGCGTGCTTTTTTCATTATATTATTGCACTAGTGTTTTTTACTTTACAGTTTATTTTTAAATCGCAGCAAAGAGTTTTTATGCCTGAACAAAACTAAAAAAAATTGAGAATAAATCAACTGTATTAATTAAAATATGCTATATAAACATTTCATTTCATCCAATTTTTTTTTTTGTCAACAAATTAATATTAATTTGTGTAATAAATAAAAAAAACAATTTATAATATTTTTATATTAGGCTGTATAGCGGTTTCCTTCGACCACCTGCGCGCGCATAGCTGTATGTCACCGCGCGGTCCGCGCGCCATTTTTATCATTTTTCACAAATTCAATATTTGTCTAAAATGTGTAATTTATGTTTTTTACCTCGCAAGTGTGTTGAAAAACGTCGTATGACACGCGTAAGCATTGACTATTATACTCTCGGCTCCATTACGCCCTCTCCTTCGGCTCGGGCTGCAATCCAGCCTCGAGTATAATAGTCAACTTAGCTCACTTGTATCATAATGTACTATCGTAATGCTGGCAGATCCGATGGCTTGGAGGGTCATGGCTTTCTTCTTCCACAGAAATAGATAGAATGGCCACGTGGGCAAGGCGCGCGTGGCAGCACCATGCACCATAGTGTAGGATATTTCAAAGCATTTCTCAGCACGCCTTATGACTTGTTTCTATAAATACTGTAACAAAAACCCTAGAGGTGCACCGGCGCGGTCCAATGGAGTTCCCGGAGCTCCGCTACATTGTTCTGAGGATGGCCACCGTGTGGTTTTAGTCGGTAAGAGTCCGACATACCCCTCCGCCATCCCCAGATGGAGGGTATCCATGAGGATTCCCACTCGTAAACAAAAAAAAGGCCTGTTTAGGAATGAACAAGCCGACAGCTCGAACTTAACTTAACTAACGTGGCTAAAAAGCATGCTATTTCACCCGCCACTTAGCCGCAATAGACGCGTAAAGTGAGACGCATAATAATATTTGATTTTCAATTACAAAAACCGAGAGAGTAGCTGTTACTCAGATTATGTTACAGAAAATAATTCATTGAATCTTTTTCTGAACTTTGGAACAAACCCTGTAGGTACCATGTGGTAGGCAGTCATACTTAATACTAAACCAGAAGATGGAAGGAAGGTATGTTTTCGAAATAATGTAATTAGTGCACAGGTGGATGCTGTTATCTTAATTTAAATAATTCATCAGCTGCATCACGACACCCGTGGGACAAGACGGAGCGCTGCATTATTATAAATTCCTACTCCAAACCACAAAGTACACCTACACTTAACAAATGATACATACTTGATACAACTTTTCTAACTAAAATGCATATTGAACACCAACCAATTTCCCTTCTCTTTACCTCCTCGCTACACATTACACATTTTAACATGGACAAATAACAAAAGGCCGACGGAACCTCGCTAAACAATAAGTGAAGCTCCCATAATAAGACGGCTCGCTTAAAAGTACGGGCTGGCACGCATACGTTACACACCTATAGTCCACCACCACAAAAATCTCGTGTGACGGTAGTCGTAGTGTAGTTATAGTGGGTTTAGGAAAAAATTTAGTGTTTCAATCTTCTCTTAGCGAGATTCGGTCCACCATTTTTTATTCGTCCGTGCATTTTAGTAACACGCGATTGTGAACAAAGTTTAATAAACTCCTCGTAAGAGAAGCGAAATGGTAATTTTTCAATTACCCTCAAGTGAGTTTGGAACTGTGTTCCATTGTTTTGAATGCAAAATTTGAAGCCATGATTTTATTTAACTTTTTCGGTTTCGGCTTGGCTTGGTGATTTTGTAACACAATTATTTTTCCTTTTGCTTTTGTGTGCAAACTTTACTGTTACTGGATTATTAGATGACGGAAAGAAATAAAGAAAAAACATTAATTTTCGTCTGGAGTGAGGCACTAAACCTACAACAATAGAAACAGAAACAAATACAGGAATAAAGATTCAAAACTTTTTGCTGAAATATGCGTCACAAAACGGCCATCGCTTTGCAAAATTCTTTTCCATATTACTGTATAATCTATGGCTGTGCCATATTCACGGAACAGAGACAACGCTGGTTTTCAACGACAACCATTGTTGACAAAATAACGTCAATCATTACGGCGTGGTAAATAAAAATAGTATGATTAATTAAATTTTTTAGGGTTCCGTAGTCCTACAAGGAACCCTTATAGTTTCGTCATGTCCGTCCGTCTGTCCGTCTATCCGTCTGTCCGTCTGTCCGTCTGTCCTAATCCTTTACAGCTTAATAACTTCTACAGTTATAAACATAAGTAAATGAAATTTTGTTAAAAAATGTTTTAGATGTACATCTCAATTTTAAAAGAATAAAAAAATCTTGGTAACGTTTTTTAGGGGTGGCATGTGAAATGGGGATGAAAATGTTTTTTTCGCTGCACCCCCTCGTGTGGGGTATCATTGAATAGGTCTACTAAAATGAAGGTAATGTTTGATACATCACTTTTTTATCAGATGTACCATCTGCGAAATATAGCCCACCAAAGTGGCTTACAATGTGTCCCCCCCCCTGCCATTTCCAAACTATGCAACGTAGAAACTTGTAATCTTCCACGTTGATAGACTTTAAAAAAAACTCTCTTTTAAAATTATTTCGAGTATAATGTGATTATAAATTATTGAGTTATAGTGAGAAAACTAAAAAATACTTGAGACGTCCTAGTTCATAGTCCATTGACCTTAGAGAAAAATTGTCAGAGCAAATAATGCTCCTTTAGTTACTTTCTATTTAAAAAAATCACAAAAAGAAACTTTGTGTTATATTGATAACACAAAGTAACCGCGCCACCTAGCGCTAAATTTACGAAGTGTGTCATATGAATATATGACACACTTCTTAAATTCAGCGCTAGGTGGCGCTGTTTGCAAAAACTAAAATAGCAATGATTAATATTCGATTTGATTCGTTTGTAATTAGACCTACTTAAGGAACCCTATAATACTGAGCATGGCCCGACATGCTCTTGGGCGGTTTTTTTATAGTATAGGAAGGCGAAACGAGCTAAAGGCCCATCTGATTCTAAGCGGTTACCTTTGCCTATAACGACTGCAATACCACCTAGGCTGTTGCCGAAATTGTTTCTTAAGTCGGTTCGCCAAACTGAGACATGAAGATGCAAAGTCTCATGTGATTGTAATTTCATCGGCACCCGTACCCTTCAGACCGAAACACAGCAATGCAAGCATCACTAATTGGCGGGGAAGTAGGTACGGTGGTGGTACTACTTCCCTGGACTCTTTCACAAAGGAGCTCTACTACTACTACTACTACTAAAATACATAATATAAGACTATTACACAACATGGTAACATTGCATCAAATACGAGCGCTCACGCGAAAATATGGGGAAAAAATGCGTTACAAACAAAATGCTGAAACGCTACTGTCCATCCTCCTATAGTATAATGGGTTGCATTTTTAGACACTAACTTTAAGGGAGGGATTTCTATTTATTATTAACTGAGATCCACCCAAACTGACACTAAATAATAATATATCAGATAATGTGATTATAATTGGGCAGACTTTAATACTTTATATTGATTTTAACATCATAATCAAAATCGTCTAGAATAAAATACGAATCAAACTGTCTGGCTTAGTTAGTAATTAATTATTTTGTATCGTTGTTATTATTATTTTGTGTACAGTGTACATTTGAATTGTGTTAAATGATTTAGTCCTAATTTTTGACCGTCCTTGTCAAGTCCTTGAGGCTTATCTATTGTTAATAAAATTTATTTAAAGGTAAGCCTATAAATTACTGATTTGCAATCTAAAATGTCTTGATTGAAATGTTATTTATTAATATGCATTTTAGTTAGGTATTGTATTTTCATACCTATGTAATGAATGTATTTCAAAATATTTTCATAAACCAACATTTTGACGAAGGAATGAGTAATGAACTAGGGAGTATTCCACACCAATTAAAATAAGAATCATTAAAATCGGTTCACAATTAAATCGGCAAAGATATCGCGTAACAAACATTTAAAGAAATACAGCCTAAATTGAGAACCTCCTTTTTTTGAAAAGGAGTAAACTTTTAAAAGGCCCTTATTTCTTGCCAAACTTTTCTTTGTAGTACGATTGCTGAATATAGATACATCTCAACTACGTCTAGACATCACACCACCTACGCTTTATTAATTAACCTTTTAATTATTTGTGTCTTTTTATTGCATACTACACTTGTATCCAATTATACATATCAAAACCGCATTAAATTTTGTTGAGAGTTCGCTAGCATTGCGGTCCTTTGAAATATACGATTTTAATTTTTGTTCCTTTTTCCTCGTAAATTTTGTTTGTTTAAGTAGCTGGGTTCTGTATTTGATTTTACGTTTGTTTAAAGAAACGCTTTAACTCTAATTACTGCTTAATTTAAGGACCCTAAATATGATTTCATGTTTCTACTGATTTTAAAGATCTTTTACTATATAACAGAGATTATTTTTAATTTTTTATGACACTTACACGTGATTCCTTAGATCAAAGAATAATTTAAGACTTAAAATGCCAATGCAGTCCACATTTGTTTTGACAAATCCTTTACGGTTCAGGCGGCTCGTTTGTGGAATACATTGCCAATGCCTATGAGAAGTGCGCAATCGCTGCCAGTGTTTAAAAGGCTTGTGAAGGAGCATTATTTGTCGTTATGATCATGTTTCTTCTCCTGTATGTGGTCGTTTTCAATTACTTTACCGTTCCTTATTATGTATATGTATGTATATAGTATTTATGTAATTAGAGAAACAAAAATATATTCTATAAATCCTAATTTAGGATTTATAGAATATATTTTTGTTTTTATTTTATAGTATTACCATAGTATTTTATTTTATTACTAAATTATGTATCTAATTTTCACCTCTGACTACCCCATTTTCTATCCAGTTCATTCCTGTATATCCTAAGGTTGCCTGGAAGAAATCGCTAATCGCGATAAGGCTGCGATTTGTACAATAGTTTAAATGCATATTCAATGTTATGTATTTTATGGTGTACAATAAAGCATAATATGTAAATATAAATATAAATCTATCCGCTCGGCTGTTATTTTTTTTTTTTTTGCGACAATTACGCCCCCCCCCCCCCCAATTACGCCACATGACGTCATTTGCCGTGCCGAGACAGACCCTAACAAAAACTTAATTTACGACCGACTCAAGTGTCGTTCAAACAAATCTTTAAGGAGATCTGAAGACCCGTAGCACAGGTTTTACTTAGTATGGGCTCCTGTCTCCCATCTTGAAACTTGGTTTAACTTGTAATACAATTAAGCATGTAACTTGTAAGCACAGACATAGTAAAAAATATAGACGAAGTGCTGTGAACAATCATAGTGAAGCCAAACTAAATGCACCTTCGTGTACAACCAGCGCTCACGCACACACCATGCTTTGCATTCGCGATACTGACTGGACGATGTCGCGACATGTTTACTGAGGGGTGGGCATGGTTTGAGGTGCATGTTTGTGCCTGATCGCTGGTTGTGCGCACGGCTACGCATCCAGCTGTACATTTTCAGTATAAGTTGACCTTTCATTGTACGGAAAGCCTAAACAATCTGAGCTCATACTGGAAATGTACAGCTTGATATGTAGCCGTGTGTACACGAAGGAGCATGGTTTTTTGGCTTCACTGGATTGTTCGCAGGACTTCATCTATATTTTTCACGTGTAATTTTTATGGTATATTAATAATAATACCGAAGCTATTCGATACGATCCTTGTATCGTAACGAATCGTTGCGATCCGGATCGATCCAAATTATCGATAAAAATGCAAGTATCGTGCATCCCTAGTTAGTCTAACGGTAGTTCTACTACTTGTTCACGTAAGACAATGTCTATATCAACTAAACAGATACACTAAATTCACAAACACGTCTGCTTAACCTCTGTAAAATCAGATTAGTAGTACCAGGTCCACATAAACAGATAGATAGAATGGAAAAGTGGGCGGGTCGCGCGTGCCAACACTGCACAGAGTGCAGGGCATTTCAAAGCCTTTCTCAGTATGTCTTGTTTCTGTAAATACTATAACAAAAACCCGCAAAAATGCCTTACTGCGCTGTTTCAAACTTCAGAAATAAAAGCTGTAAAAATATTTGAAAAAAGTTATATTTTTTAAATGAATGACGACACTATGGGAGGCGTAGTTTGTTTGAAAGTTGCCACGGACGAATCGCAAGTAAAATTGTGATTACAACCATTCTATCTGTTTCTGTGATCAGGTCCTATAAAGTTAGACGCATATATTATACATACATCACTTATTATAATTTGTCAACTTTAAATATATTCAAGGCAAGAAGCCCTTCATTTCGCTAAAGACATACGAGTATCTTTGAAAAGTTATTCGACTTCACATCCCCTCCATCTTGTTTGAACTCCGTCTTTGAATTAATGGGCTTTGAAGCAACTTCAATCTTCTTTTAAATAC